>JAZDUH010000084.1:21200000-23600000 GCA_036419115.1 Scarus forsteni
TCTTTTTTTAATTCACTTAAATGATGATGATTTTATGCACAAAGATAACTTGTACATGAGAGAGCAGACTTATTTGGAGGTCAAGAATGGTAATCATGGTAAGGTCCCTTTTAATTTTCTAGTTATAACCTTGTATTAGAAAGAAAATGTGTGATAAGATATTTTGTGCATATTTCCCAGCCCTACTGTTTTTATTAATAGTTATACTTAAACACTTACCACTAAATCCTTAATCTCTTAGCAGATGAAGTTATAGCCTCTGTTAGTCAGGAAAGCACTTTTGGGCTTATGGTGTGAAGCCAAAAGGGACTTCATGCTCTGTTTGCTTTAATCAAGGTAAGCTCTCTCAGTGAAGCACATATTAAAACACAAACTACACAGAGATCCATCTCACTTTCTCTGATATATCAGGGTTAAAATCTTATTTGATGCTCTTGGTGTAAGTCTGTGTTTGCAGTGAGGACACATTTGACCCAACAACCGACACAAACTGCGTGAGGAGTTAAGTTAACACACTACTGTAGAAGGATGTGTGGCAGCAGTATTATTAATGACCAGGCTGATTATCAAGAACTACTAAATAACAATGTTTATAATATTTTATAGTGTTTATTAGGAGTGGGAGAAAAAATCGCGATTTTTTGTCTGCTGATTTTTAAATCAATTTTTTGGTTCAAAAATCAATCTCAAACAAAACTGGTGGCGCATGTGCGCGCAGCGGGTCCGCGCGCCATTACAGTCCCCAAGCAGCACATACGGAGGCCGATGCTTTGCCTCTCTGTGAGAAGGTTGAAGTAATTGGCCAGTGCCGAGGAGAGGACGTGGTCTGGGATGCAGGGAAGCTCAAAACACCGCGAAAAGTGACGGTGTTAGCGGAAATGAGAAAGACCCCGGAGCTCTGGGCAGACGAGGGAGAAGCCGGGGGTTAAAGGATAACTTCGGTTCCTGCAGCTTTTACATTGTTTATAGAATGAAGAACAACCACTTTGAAACTATAGCTTTTTTAAATCTTGATAGCAAAATTGAATATTTTCTTGAAAAAACTCTGGTGCCTAAAGGGTTAATAAGACACTTTTTATAAGCAGTCCAGTCTTTTGAAAAGAGAAATTATAAACAGCTGGTTAAAATATATTGCTGAATAAGTCCTAAAAACAGACTCACATGTGATGTGTATTTTTCCTGATATAGTCTGGAGGCATCATCATTGTTCATCTTTTTCACAGGTGTTAAAAAGCTAACTAAAGAATGCAAAAATTGGCAATATCGTAGAATAGCAATTTAAATCAAATCGGCACCTAAAAAAATCGAAATAAATCGAATCGGGAGAAAAGTGAATGGTCCCAGCCCTAGTGTTTATAATAATAATGGATCCCACAGAGTCACTTTCTGTACTCAGACATAACATTAACATGAAATCACATACTCACCGTAGCTGTAGTCGATCATCACAGACTGGACAACATCCTCTGATTCAAAACTTGTTTAAATCCTAGAAATAAGTCCAGCTTGTCCAAGCAGCGGTATTTATTCTTTTTAAAGCTTCTCTCTGTGTTTCTAACCTGACACACCCAACGGACAGTTCCACATATCCGCCACAGAAATATTTCACTGGTCCATCTGGGGTAGAGCTCTGAGAAAATGTTTTCAGAGGCTGAACCTTCAAAAACAAATGCAGCTGTTGATTGAATAATTATTCTCCCAGTCACACTCATTACAGACAAGTCCACATCAAGCCACAGTATGACAGCAGCTAGACCCTGTTGTTCGCTGTTAGCTTGAACTACTATTAGACTATCATCTTAAGTTAAATCAAACACAGACGTATAATTTACACCTAAATGTGACATGAACCTGGTCAACGACAATTCTCACCAAATTCGCCTGGTAAACTTTGAGGTATTGCTGACGCTGAGTAACCATGCCTCCAGGCTACCATAGACTAGCATCATCTGGAGGATTTCCACATTCTCTTCCAGTTTCCCAGCAGTGATACCTGGTGGGAGAAGAGCAAAAACATTGTTTCCTGTAAGAAAAGCTTTCAGTGACATTCTTTGCTCCTCTTTTAAAGAAGAAAATGAGTCCATTTCTAATGAAACCACAGATGTTGCTGCATGCATGTTGACTGCTTCAGAAGCTAACGTTGTTTTCAGACATGCAGTCATTTCCTGTTGTCGGCATTTCTCCAGTTTGTCTCTCTTCCCTGATTGGATCATCCGGCTGTAAAGTCGTAGGAGGCTGAACTTGGCAGGATGGGTCTGCGTGATTTCAGACAATGAATCAGGCAGGTCCATCTGCACTGCAGGGTTACTTTGTTTCTGTATCGCCGACAATGACAGTCTCTCTGCGGACACTCCCACAGGTGTTGTGGTGTAGTAAGTTACCATTCCAGCTTGTGTCTCCAGTGGCCAGCGTTAAAAGCCCCTCTTCTACATGCACTGAGTCTGGATTCATTTGTATCATTTTACTATGTAAATCTTTAATCATTCCTAAGATAGTTGACCTTCTTTATTAGATAACGACTCGTTTTAAAGAGAGCATAGCCTGCTAACTTCCTTCCTATGATTCAGAGCATTACTCATAGTCATGGCAACATTGGC
The DNA here is from genome assembly GCA_036419115.1 of Scarus forsteni. NCBI lineage: Eukaryota > Metazoa > Chordata > Actinopteri > Labriformes > Labridae > Scarus > Scarus forsteni. Next base: position 21,202,598 of record JAZDUH010000084.1, read on the forward strand.
TGTGATGTAATGATGTAAGGCTAGCTTGTCTTTTGGTGTGATTTGGACTGCTGTAAAATCCTGCCATGTGAACACAAAACAATCTAAAGAAAATGTGCAAATTTGTTGTGTTTCTTTTCAACTTCAAACAAAGCAGCCAATCTGTGGGTGTGAAAACCACCTCAGACAGCATTACTAATATGGCGTCTGCCATGGCTTGGCTTTAAAAGCATCCTTCAGGAACCAGACAGCTGATGTCACTATGGCTTTGCCTAACATGTTCTGCAATCAATGATTATGGATAGAGAATTGGTAAGAAGGTTTATTTTTTGCTTCCTACATGGACTTTTCTCTTTGCAAATCCAAAACCAAAATGGCAGTTCACATCTTAACCAGTCATACAAATTGAAACAGCAACATTTCTAATGTCATGTGTGGTCTAAAAGATTTAAAGTTGCACCTAATCATCCATCAATAGAAAACAGAAATGAAACAGAGGCTTTATTTTGACCTACCTTAACAGTATTAGTGAAGTACAGCTATACATCAGGGTAAACCCAGGCTGTCCTGTCATGAGTTGTCACTTTTATATTCCGTAATTCTTATTTTGGCAAGTGTAAAGTAGAAGAGACACAGAAATGGAAATTCAATCAGAAACAACCAGAAATGCCAAATATCCAGGTTGCTGGAGCAGATTACAAAACTTCTGTATATTTTTGGCTGCTGTATTTCCTTAACACTATTTTCAGCTGGACACAAAGACTTTTAAAAATAGCTTTCTTTTTGTGGCATGAAAACCTTTTTCTTTACATTTGTCTTGTCTGTTTGTGCACTCATTAGCATCGCTACATTCGTCTACTTGTGTTGCAGAATTTCCTTTGACCTGGCTTTGCCCTGATTAGGAGGTCAGTCTTTGTTTTTCATTTCCTGAAACATATCCACAAAGCCGTCTGAGGCAACATCTGGTAAGACTTGAAGTCGACTATCACTGCAGCTTTTAAACAGATTTAACAGAGCTGTAAAAGTCTACCTGTCAGACAGTAGTCACTGTCAATCAAAATGGCACCGCAGGTTTCACTGACACTGACTAGGAGAGGGAGAGATGTGTGACTACGATCAGTCTACTACATTTTCCTTGAGGGGATTTGAGAAGTAGCTCCATGTAGAATAAATCTGAACCCTGCTCGTTAGTTGTTCCAGACTGGGGTGAAATGTACAAAGTTATTTGGCGCAGTGACAGAAGATGTCATGTCCCATTACTCGGCTGAAGGTCAAGGCACTTTGTCTGACCAAAACTGAGTTGAAGAGCATTTGCACAACAATCAGCGGCTCTTGTCTGAACTTTGTGGGTAATGTGTGAGTCAAACAAGGCTTAGGGGGTGTTAATGAAGTATAGATGTCACTTAAGCAGCATTTAAATGACTGATTTCATATGACATGTCTAAGTTACTGGCATAGACAATATTTTACTTCTTGATTTTAATGACCAAAGAATACATGCAACCTCATGCAGACTGTCTGGTCTGAAAACACTGGCAATGTTTGTTATTGAGCTTTACCTGGCAGGTTATGTTTTCTTTTTGGAGATACTTTTTTGTCAAGAAAATGTTTGAAGACCTTAAGCAGGGGTGTCTGAACTTTTCACATTGAGGGCCGCATAAAAAGGAATACACGGACCACTGAGCTGCTTGCTGCACCTCACTTTTAGTGTATTTAAATTAAAGTTTTTTGGGTTAAGGGGTGGGTTATCTCCTGTCAAAGGGCCCTTGTAACCTATCGCTGGATTCACACCTAGTCAGGGCAAGATTGACCTTCTGAACAGCAGAGATGAGAGACATTGATGGCTTATCTTCACTGTTGGGAACAAAACAAGAGTAAACTGCAAGATTTTTCATGATTAAAGAACCAATAAACTTTTTAAATGAGACCTTGCGACCAAAATAATATGACAGAAAAAGTGTGTGATTGATGGTATTTGCTGCTGTAATCTGAATGTATTTTTTCATTCAGATGTTTCAAGGGCCAATTCAAAATGGGCATGGGGCCATTTTTTTTGTTTTTATAGAAGAAATGAACCAGTAGTTATATTAGGGCAGAATGAGGAGATGAATCAAGATTTTTCTGTTAAAATAATGTTGCTTTTATCACCCATTTATTGCAAATAAAAACAATGTTTGGTTGACGTAATAGTAATCTCAGATTCAAACAAAGCTCACAGTATTGATCTGCCGCTCATGCATCTAAACCTACAGCTGATGTTGAACAATCACAGGCAAACAGGATAACTAACAACAGGAGATCAGTGCTGGCAGACCCACGTCCCTAAACTTGGTGTCTACCTGCTGTACTCGTCTGCCAATGACCGGGGCAGTGTCAAAGTTAAAAGTACAAACAGAAGACAACAGATGGCACGCACTGCCATCTTGTCTCTAATTTGGCGGGGCTGATATAAGACAGACTTTCATTAGTTATTAGCTAATGAAAAAAGAGACTCAAGGCTCTGCGTCTCCATAAACCAACACTGAGCTGGCCATAATGTGACCGGTAATCTAGTCTTATAATGAGGCTATTCCACTCTCTGCAGGACTCATTCAAACACAAAAATGCTATTTTAGACTTATATTCAAAACAATTTGAAATGTGAAGACCATCTATGGCTGTTGTTGATATGTAGCTTTCACTTTGCATGGCAGAGTTTTAACTTGTACTTGTAAATGTGATGATAACATGATGAAATAAAAATAGATTTACCCATTTCTGGGTTCATGAGGTAATTATGTGACAGGATTATGCTGTTTTTGTGTTGCTATGCAATACTATTTAAGGAATTGAAGGTCACAGGCATTCAGTGTTGTTTTTTGTCATTTCTACTTATGCACAGAAATGTCTCCAGATTCTTTGGGTATTGTGATGACCCTTTGGACTGTAGAAAATCCCTGAAGCCCAGGTTGAGACATCTTGTTAAGCTATTGCGCTAGTTGCTCATGCAGTCGTTCACAGAGCGGTGGACCATGAACTTCTTTGCTTGTGATCAACTAAGACTTTTGGGAATGCTTCTTTTTATAACCTGATCTCCTGTAGAATGTTCCAAACAGTTTTTTTAAACACTCCTCGAGTGTTTTGTTGTACATGTCACATTTTTGGGACATGCTGTAGGCATCAAAGTCAAAATGAGAAAATATGGGGGGCTGGTTTGGCGGAGTGGTTAACAACTGGCCACCCCATGTACTTGCTTCTGCCGGTCCGGGTTCGAATCTCGCCTGTGGCCGGTTTGCAGAGTGTCTTCCCCTACTTTCTCGCCCCCTTTCACAGGCCTATCCACTGTCTCTCTCCTGTCAATAAAGGAACAAAATGCCCAAAAAATACATAAAAAAAGAGAAAATATTTGCTACGAAACAGTGAGATTTATCAGTTTGAATCTTCCCTTAAAGTGTATTCAATTGGATAATATTTGAAAAGGATTTGCAAGTCATGTTTTATGTTTTTATGTATGTTTTACACAATGGCCAAACCTTATAGGAATATGAGGCTATGGTGGAACTAGAGCTGAAACGATTCCTTGAATATTCTCGATTATTCGATGACAAGATATCTTCGAAAAAAATTGTGTTCCTTGAAGCCTCGTTTAATATGTAATTATACATATAAAATATTTATCTGGACTACTGTACAGTGCACGGTGTTTGACATGGACGGTCATTTCTGTGGCACAACGTGCCTGCTACCTCCGCTACTGCGCAGCTTGTAAAATCATGAAGGAAGAGAAAAGAGAGGGACAGAAAGGAGAGAGTCCGCAGAAGAAATGGCAGAGAGTGTTTCAAGTGTGTGGTCACTACAAGAAGGGACGAAAAGAAAACACAGTGCAGTGTGTCTGATGTCAAACAGTGTTAGCTTAGCATGTAGCTTAGCATGATAGCATGTTGTCAATGCTGCAGCACGTCAACAGTAAACATCCGGTCTGTGCGTCCTCAGAGCGACACAACAGGATGACACTCATGATACATCAACAGAAGCAGCTAATGTGATCAGTAACTGAGATATGGGCGAGTAAATAACCTACTTTGATTAAGGCTCTGTGTAAAGGCTGGTTCAGAACATAAATCAGTGCAGTTGCTTCATGAATGTTTTGTTCTCATACTTTTCACATCCAATAACTTCACATTTAATTTGGTTGCAGAGAGTGGAACAGGAAAAACTGACAGTGAGTAGAGGAAGCAGGTGTAGCGAATGTTTTCATATGTTATAGAAATGTACATTAGCTAGTTACATTATCTTAGTATCTAAGTATGATATTATTTCGTCTTAGAAATAAAGTAAGCAAAATAAGATCCTCAAAATGTTACTGTAGTAAAGGCAATAATTTAATTAAAAGGCAAACATGAATACAAATAAAATATAAATAACCAAACTTGAAAAAAAATACTGAAAAAAGCAAGATATGGACCAGAGTAAAAATAAAACTATAGATTTTAATTTTGAGATCCCATTTATGCTCAGAATGTTCAAAATAAGAAAAATAAGTTGTGGATTTAAGTGACCTGGCTTTTCTGTTTCGTGTGTTACTAATAATCATCATGCTAAGGGATTCAATGTAAAAAAAAAAAAAAAAAAAAAAAAAAAAAAAAAAAAAAAAAAAAAAAAAAAAAAAAAAAAAAAAAAAAAAAAAAAAAAAAAAAACAAAATAGCAGTGAGCGCAATGTAACTGTTATCTGATTACTCAATTACTCGTCAAAAATTTGATAGAGAAATCGATTACAAAAAGAATCGATAGCTGCAGCTCTAGGTGGAACCAAATTTAAAATATCTGGATGATAAATTCATTTTGTTGTGGATACAGTATATCATTTATGGTGAAGGGCTATGACATTGCTGGGGTTGAACATAGTTGTTTTTCTGATTGCATGTTCTTTTTTTATTTATGTTTCACACAACATCCCATCTTCATTGGAAGCAGAGCTTGAACTAATCTCTGACTGACAGAAATGTGTTCTTTCTAGAACTATTTTCTGCAGTCTAGGCTTCTTTAAATCAATAAAACTGGGCACTTACTTGAAGTAGATAGTTGAGTTGATTGTGTGAACAGACCTGTCTGCTCTGCACCGATTTCTATTCTGCTGGTGTCTGTTACTAAGAAGAGTATACCACCACGTTTCTGTGTACAGCAACATCGTATCTGGATGACACAAGTTGTTGATGTGATCCTCTCCCAGCAGGAGGTCAAAGGAGGCTGATTAGTTGGCAGTCACGTTGGAATTTGCCCACAAAACGCATTAACAGCGTGAAACAAATGAGTTTTTCTCTCCGCTGTCTGACTTGAACTGAAGTCTTGCAAACTCTGAAGTTTATACGCTGCAGCCCCCGGAGGCACGATTTGGCCTGACAAACACTTCCACACAGTAGAATACAAAACTCACACACACACACACACACACACACACAAAGAGACACACTCTCACAACTCAGCTCCTCGTTAAGAAATGTGAACTTTTCAGACTACATGACACAGTGTCCTCGGCGCTGCAGAGATGTTGTATGTTAATGAAAGGGTGGGACCCAGAGGTGAATGCAGGGATTGAGATAATAGAGAGGGAAGTATAGGAGGGAGCGCTGCCCGGGTGAGTGAGAGAAAGAAAGAAATGGAGGGAGAGAGGAAAGGAGGCAGAGAAGATGACAGGAATGCTGAAAAAAATTAATTTGTCCGTCTTTTGAAAAGAGGAAGGGGGTGGTTGAGAGAAAAAGGAGACAGCCAGATATGGAGAGGAAGTTGACTTAAATGGCGACACGGCTGGCATGTGTAATTGTGTGAGTGTGCAAAGTGTGTGTGTTTGGTGGGGGGTTATTTCCCTATAGAGCTAATTAAAGGTTTCAAGTCCCTGTGCTCCTGGCCCGTAGAAAAAAAGGCCAGAGGGACACAGATAGAGAGAGCTAGACGGAAAGAGAAAGAGAGAGACTCTTAGAGGCTCTTATTTCAGCATAGATAAGTGACAGAGTGAGAGAGAGAGAGGGAGGAGGAAGGAGAATAAGAATAAGATATAGAGATAGGCAAGGGATGATGAAGAGCAGCACGGACAGAGTGAGTGGGTGTTTGTGAGTGGGAAAGTGTGATCACAGCTTTAGGAGGCAAGACAGAAATTTTTTGGTCCGCATAATGATAAAAAAAACATTAGAGAGACTGAAGCTATGCAAAGATTTCAGGGCTGAGCTGAAAACCATATAAAAGTTATAAATGATATAGAAGCTGTGAAAGATATTTATGAAGATCCTAATAATCTGGTCAGGGTAAGACATCTGAAGTAGTTATGGGTTTTTCTTCATGCAGCTGTTTGAGAGATATGATGGTTCCCCAGTGAAAATGGCAGCACCACATACTAAAAGCTCTCTTTACACTTGACTATATGCTACAGGTTTACCATCTCTGTATACTCCTAAATAGGTAAATCTTGCAGTGAATGCTGTTTTTACTTGATTAAATCTGGCACAACTATTTGCATTCAAGTTCAAAATAATATACTTTGGTAGTGTGAATTTGATGAAGCTGTGTTTTTGTTCCTTTAGTTAATTTCAATTATTTTAAATGTCAACTTTGAATGTTGTCAATATGTAATAGTTCATCCTTTTTGCTATATGATAATATTTATGTGTCCTGCCCAGTGACCAAAGATTCTCATGCCTGAGCTTCATGAATGGTCGGATAATATAACATGTTCAACACTGTCAACGAAGAGATATCCTTATTTTGATGGCAAAGCAACTTTATGAACAACATTTTTTTGTCATTGTTATTTTGATTAACTGTATCGGCAGGGGCGGCTTCATGGAATCACCTAAGCACTGTTTAGCACCCTTTACGAAACAAATGCAGGCAAACAAGTATTTCTTCAGATTTCCGAGTTTTCTGATGGGACAATAGCACCGTGGAGCATGATAATCCAACTCAGTAAAATGCACTTACAAGGAATTAATCATTTAAACACAAGTTACTATATGGGATAGTAAAACATCTGCTTGGCCGGTGAATTTTTTTCCTTTACCTGCCAACTTAGCTGTTTAGTCAATAAGTTGATTTCGGATCCTGCTCACACCCGTTATCTTGATGCTTATGGTGTAAAACTCGATGCATCTTTCATCATCTGTGTGAGGAAAGGTACACCCTGGACTTGTTAGTCAATCACAGTGCTGACATTCAAAGGTAGACCAACATTCACACACACCTTTGGGCCTTGGGAATCACTAATTGACCGAATGAACATCTCCTTGGTCTGTGTGAGGAAACTGTAGTTACACTGAGAATACCTTTGCACGCACAGGAAGAACATGCTAACTCCAGGGAGTCTTCTGCAGCAGCCGTCTGGGCTGGAGCCTACACCAGCCGATATACTTTGAGGGGCGCGGTAAACCCTGAACTGGCCGCCTGCCAATTACAGGGCGACATAGAGAGACCGACAGCCATTCATGCTCCCATTCATACCTAGGAGCAATTTGGAGTCACCAGTTAACCTTATGAGTATGTTTTTAGTCTATGGAAGGAAGCCGGGTTGCCTGGCAACCTTCTTCCTGTGAGACATGTGCACTACCTGCTGCGCTACTGTGCCACCCAGAAATGCATTAATCCTTCTTTAGAGTATCTGAAATTCTACACATGCTTCTGAAGTACAATATGTTTGTTTTCGTGTATCACTAGCATCCATTCACCATATTTGTGTTCATTGACTCTGCTTTGCAAGTGCATGTCGGTCAATGTGCTGGGAAAAGAAATACCTGCTGGTTGTGTAAGATTCCATCCCAACAAGCTTCATTTGGGTCTCATCAGTTATGCTAACAAGTCATTTGACAGAGTGTCAATGTGACATACCACCAGTGCCCAAACACACATCAGTTCAGAGTAAATCAGTCAAACCATTATCTTCTACCTTTCCACTGTCAGCTTGACAAACAGACGACAGCTGCTGCTGAATTAGCACCTAACTCAAATCGGTGTCTTCTGGAAACTGACCTTGACAAGCATCAAACATTGTTACCAGTCCTATCGACTAAATTAATGAATCCAGTGGTTATCAAATAGTGACAGCAACCTGTTGAAGGGTGTGGCTTCACAAAAAAGGATACAGCGATGTAGGCAGAGTTCTGAGGAAGGTCCGAGCTGCATTATTATTAGCATCACGTCTTTTGGTGCGTTCAAGTTGTAGTCAGAAGTAGGAATTTTGAGCTCCGAGTGGGAAACTAAAACTGGAACGTCCTCCGAAGTCTGAATTTCCTACTGGGAACTCGGTGAAACCTTGCCACCCCAAGGTGTCAATCGAAGATGGATGCCCCCAGTGTGAACAGTTATTTAGCTCCTGTTATAATCCATTTATTTGCACTTCTGACTGGGGTGTGTTGCTCTAGATCAGCTGTATACATCGTATTGTTAGACTTATATTTACAAAAATGCTGCCGTAGTGATAATCACATTCTTCATGTGATATTTGTGAACAACAATGCAGGGCGTGCTAACAACAGCTAACAATAGCCGGGTAGATCTGCAAGTTTTTTTCCGATCTCAACTGGAACGCTGATAAGTCGAAGATGATGTCACTCCCAGTTCCGAGGTTACTGGAACGCAGCATTACGACAGTCGCCGCGAGTGCTCATGAGTAGCAGAGTCTTTATGTCGCCGCAAATAGATTCTCCTCATAGCACCTTTAATGTGGTTTAGTAAATATTATAAAATTATGAATATGAATATTAAGCTGGTCCTTTGAGTGACAAAACCTGAAGAAGCAGATGGTAGTTCATTTTTCTGTGAAACCTGAAAATTACTATTGTTTGGGTTGAAGTGTTTTTACACAACAATAACACATAGATACAGCAGCTCTAAGATTCCAGGACAATTTTGACATTCAAGAAAAAGAAACTGATAGTAAAGTATGTGTTGGAAAAATCTTTCAAGGAAAGAGAAGGAATGAATATTCACTGCACAGAGACTGGCTTGTATCTTGTTTTCTATCACAGTCGATCAGATGGAGCAGCTGAACCCTGCAGAGTGTTAAATGCTTTGAGAAACCAAACTGTGCTCTTGGTCAGAGCGACTGAGCTGTGGGGGAGTCAAGAAACACCTGCATGTTTCTCATGAAATATTGTAGTTTTGCTTTACTTCATCTGTAATATGGAGGTGCAAGTACCTTTTAGGATTTAGAGATGGTAAAGAGAGACATTGATAAAGATTATTGTATGGGCTTGTGACTGTTTGCTTCTGGTCTTGAGCCATGTTTTCTACCAGAGAGATCCTGTGTAAGGTTTGTAACAAAATGATGCAATATAATCTTCATTTGTTGTATTAAAAACCTGCTTTGTTTTTTTTACTTCCCTGGAATTGGTAAAAGGGTGGAAGATATTTCATTGAAGCCTCTCAGCAGAAATGTTGATTGATTTTTAAGAATGACAGTTCTCTCATTTAAGTTTGATTTTGAATGAACATAAACTTTAATTGAAATTTACACGGATAATCTTTGACTATCATTTGAGCAGAAATATGGTTTGTTCTTCCCAAACTGCTTTTTTAAGCCAACGAAGACTATTCAGCAAGAACAATTTTAAAGAAAGGTTTGCACGTATACCAGACAACTTACTTGGCTCATCCTGCGAGTACCACCTTTTTTTGACCTCAAGGCTGCCTTAATTCTTCATGACATAGATTCAACAAGCAGTTGGAAACATCCTTCAGACATTTTGGTTCACTTCAAACTCATCACTCTTGATATTCATTGTCATGCTCTATAGATGAATGCCTCTGCATATTGTGGATGTTTAAATCCACTGAACTTTTTGCATTAAGCAACTTTTTGTGAAAAATTAAGCTACAATTTTGACCTCTCCTGCTCTGCCTGCCATGATTACATTTATGATTTACGTGTTATCATATCTGCTGACTGGTGAGAGCATGACATCCTCCATTTACAAGGCACTTATAACTGATCTTACCCAGATGGACAAGTGAATTATATCCCATGAATATGCGTGAAATAATCCATGTGGTGTTTGTCCGGTTATAGCTCCAATGCTTCTGTCAAAAATAACATTTTTTTAATATTATACAAGCTATATTCACCGTCATTCATTGTAAAAACAAAAACCATTGACCACTAGAGGATGCTACAGACTCCACTGCGCCTTACAGATGCATCATTTGAGACCTTTAAGTTGCACACCTGTCTGTGACAACTGTTACTCCATGATTTTAGTAAACCAGTGTGTGCAGGCTGAGTTGTATTAGAGTTGTATGTGGTGTTTGCTGCATCACTAGCCGAAAAAAAGAGCCAAGTTGCACTTTGAGAGCCTGTTAGGGAATCTGTGATGAGCTTAATTGGCTGACCAGTTAGAAGCTGGTCGATCGATGATATTCCTGGAGGTAAACAGATCAATAAGCAGCATGACTCTGAAGCTTCTTCGGTAAAAGGCAGTTGTTTAATAAATTTCTGCCTCCATTATTCAGTAAAAATCCTGACACTTTTGGCGAAGAGTGGGGGTATTCCTCGTACCAGACCATCATTTTTTTACTGCTGTGATTATGATTCATTCAAAGTGTTTGCTTGTAGGCTTTATTGGAACTATTAGTGCAAGATGTAAGCTCAAGTGTGTGTGTGTGTTTGCGTGAAGCCTAATCTCACAGCAGCAGACACACCTTTCTCTCTGTCCCTCATTCTCAAAGTCTTAGATGCTCCCCTCCCTCTCACTTTGCTCGCTTTCGCCACGCTGCTCAAACACACGCAGAAAACACACACACATACACACACTCCCAGTACCCTACATCTCCTAGGGAACACAGGGGATGTCTCTATGGCAACAAGCAGCTTGCTCTGCTAATGAACCGGTTGCTGTGGCGACCAGATCGGCTGTGCGCAAACGGCGGAGACACTGGATAGAAAGAGAAAGAGAGAGAAAATGTTATGTTACTCCTCTGCACTAAAACTACTGCACAGGTTTTATCCGTATGCATGCATGCAGGCATGCACACGCACGTGCACACACCGATAATGGCACACAGGAGTGTTCACAAAAAGTGAGGGATTGTTTGGGGTTGCAAAAAGAAGCACAATAGCAGTAAAGAGCCAAGATCCTTGCAGCTGGCTGTTCTCTGCGTGGGCCAATCATCCTCCTCCTGCTGCCTCAAGGTCAGAGAATAACCCGACTCCGCTCTTGGCCAGCAGGGAGGGAGGAAGAGGAGGGAGTGAGCGAGAGGACAGAGCCAAAAAACCTTCTGTCAGCCATCTGTGTGTCCACTTACGTTCCACTTTGCTGACTGAGCCTCGGAGCCGGTACGCATTCAGCCACACACAAACTCGCAGGGCACACTCAGAGCATCACAGAACTGTCATTCATGTCCTGTCTGCTAACTGGGGCCACCGGGAATCACCCACTTTATACCGACACTGGCTCCCCCTACCGGTGAAGAAGGGGAGCAGTTTCATTCTGATGCAGTTGATCTGTCCTTCTTATACTCTCAGGAAAGAGTAAAAGCAGGAGTGACCTCTACAGTGGCCCAAGGGATTAGCTCATAGAACACTGAACAAGAATATTTATGAACATATGGTATCACTGTTTCAGAGACTTTTTTTTTGCTCAGTATACATGTGATACATGGCTGGAAATGCAGGGCTCTTATACCCCTGAAAACCTGTAAAACAGCTGATCAGTACTGCTCCTGGGGAACACATTGAAATTGGGAGGAAACACAGATCTTGCATTGAGACATTTAAAAATGTCCAAAAATGACTTAAAATATTGTACCTTTGAAAACTAAGTCACATATATGAGACGTGTTGAAAGGGATTTTTTCTTTATTGTTATGGTTTCTTATTTTTAAAAAGTCTGGTTCAAGATACTTCAGTGACTCGTTGTCGTCTTTGTTGGGGAGATGTTTGATTTTAAGAAACATCAGACAGTCATATCCCTTAACAACGAAACAAGTATCAGTCATGAAAGATGGGGGGGGGTTTCCGTAAACCTTTAACATTCTCAAAGCTGTCCCTATTTTAACTATTCACCTTAACAAATTAACCTTAAATTGGTCTATTATTCCTCCCCTTAGTTAGACCAGTTTGTATTGTATTTCAAATTGTTGGTTTCTGCATTCGTGAAATGGGAAACAGCTAAACATGTGGGTGGCGACCAAGTAAAATCTGCCAGTATCCCGTCTTCTCCTGAAAAGAAAGCTACAGTTACTTAGTGAAGCAGCGGTGAGGAACTGGTCCTCCTGGGATGCTGCCTCCTGGTCTGTCTTTGGCATCATCTGTGTCCTGAACTTGGCACTAAGTCTGGAAATTGTACCAGGACAGACACCAAATAATGCTACTACTGAGCCATTGATCACCATCTTCCAGTTGTAGGGGTTTTAGCATTTGACATTTTTTTGGCATTACCCACATGTTCAGTTTTTTTGCTGATTCAACAAATGCACAGTCAGTACAAGTTTTGATTCGATGTAAAGGAGACTTATCAGGGTTTCCAGTGATCTGAAATACAGCACCAATTGGTATTAATATGTGAGGAATAATTGGCCAAAATAATGCTTACAAATCTTTTTTTGAGGTCAGTGATTGAATGTAAGAGTAAAGTGCTGTGAATGGATAAATGTGACCTGCAGGCAAAAAAAGCTCCAAGTTAAGAGAAAGAAAAGAGAAGTGCTACATAAACTTCAGTTCATTTACCTTTAACCATTTCTGATATTTTTAACTTATTATTATTATCAAACCCAATGATACATATATAAATTATTGAATTATCAAATTGTAAACATTTTATTTCTATGTCAAACACCGAGGCTGCACATCATTGAAAAAGACTTACACAGGAAATAAGGTGTTTGGGTAAAAGCAGGTATGAAAATCATGAACCATTTAGTAAAATATGCCATTTGATAACAAAATAGGTGAGTTGTGTGAATCATGTAAATGAACTGCAAACGTGCGCACGCCATAAGTAAACCTTGAATTGATAAAAACAATGGGCATCATGCAAGAACCGTTCGTACGAACAAATATGTTCGTAAGTGTTGCGTACGAATCATTTAGGAGAATTTGTGGCATTCAGCATTTTTTTCGTATTTAGAATTTTCTTTCAAGTACGAACACAAATCACAAGTGGTCCAGACTTGTTTTAAAAATCACAACAAATTAGTCTGCTCTTTTCAAATCAAGTGCCTTCCATACTGATTATACATTTAACTAATTTCAAGCGTTTTTAATAAAATATACCACAAGACTAAATAAATCTGAGGATCTCAAACCAGAGAATACATTAAAATCTATTAACTGAAGGTTTATTAGACTGGCCAATATAAAACGTTAAATGAGAGATTAACCAGCTGCTTCATGGCTGAGCTTCTTCTTTTGGATGCCCTGGCACGCCAGGCACTTGGAAAAGAGCGTGTGTTTGGCACCATCTTTATGAATGAACACTCCTGTTTTACGGTGTGGGAAACGTATCCTTGTATGGTATTCTTGGGGTGTTACTTATGCAAATATGCTATCCTCGTGCATGCGCGCTTAAGTACGCACAGGTGGCATTCATCATGTTTCCGCAGGTCATTTAGACACTTTTCTAAAGATAGAAGTGTTTGTTGAATCTGACGGAGCATGTTTGTACGAACCCAACATAAGAAAAAAGGTAAGAAAAATTTAGGATGAGAATACGAAAATGTTCTTGCATGAGGCCCATTCACTCTACAAGTGCAAGAGCATGGAAATATTAGCACAAAGTGCTCCTCCGTGTGCCATTGAGTGAAAAGACATGTGGGGGTCAGGGATCCTGGATCACTTTGTGTGAACACAACAATTTAAAAAATGTTGGTTCATTAAAACTTAATTAATTTAAACTTAACTTTACTTTCACTGACTTTTTTCTAAATGATGAACTCATCCTGTGGTGTCCTGCATCACTTATTTTCCATGATGTAAGAGCAATCTGAAAAGGATCCAGTCTACTTGTGCAGTGATTCTCAGCCTGTGGGTTGAGGCCCAAAGTGAGTCTCGGAGCTGTTTTCAGTGGACGGTGTATAAATCAGGTAAAAATGTGGCAAAATGTCTTCAGTGTTCAGAGACCCTGAGCGGACAAACTTCTGTCCTTTTTATTGTGCTATATCAAGTACATATTAGCTTTTCTCTCAGGATCTCTTCATATCCTGGCATCTGAGCATTGACATCTGGGTTTTCCTATGATAAACTTCTGACTTGAGGTATCTAGAAAACAACCAACATAAATGTTATGATAGGAAACATAGTGGGTAAGATTTGTGGATGTGTGTTCTTGCAGTGCTCTTATTATTATTTCATGTTTGTATTTTTCTCCAGTCTCTTGGCACAAATTTTTTTTTTTCGATCTTAGGTTCAAACTGCAATGTCTTTAACTAAACAGGTGAAGTGGTTTATCTTTTTGAGATTTGGGTCATGATGACTGTTAGGATGGTGAAGGTTTCTCAGGATAGAGCTGAAAGAGCCGTCCCTTTAGTGTATGTTGTCTAAAAAATGAAAATATAGTTGTTTCCTTCCAATTCTCAACTTAGCTAGTGATAAAACCTTGTAAACATTTCTCACAAAAGGACAGAGTCAGCCCCAGAACTGACCTCGTTTGACAAATCTGTCATCATACCGGACGTCAGTGATCATCAGCTGGTGGACTTGAGGCAACATTGGACCCTCCACAGCCTCCTAACCAGCTCCCAGAACACTTTCAAGTTAAAAAATGAAAGTGTGGGAATTAGTTGTAGTATAAAAAGTATATTTTTTCAGTGATTTTCTACAGCTGTAACTGCAACCCGTGAAACTACGGAAATCCACCTGTCAGCCAATAGGAGCAAACATTCAACCAGGAAAACAAAGAGATTGAAGTCAAACCCAGTGATGGACGACATGATAGACCAGAGAGAAGCAGCCAAGATTGAGTCAAAAAAGACAGGACTTGGACCTCATACTGTGGGACTTAGGACTTGACTTGGGACTTGAGGGCAATGACTTGAGACTTACTTAAAGAAGGGTACCAACAATTTTCTCCATGTGTTCATGTTTTTGTCAGTGTGTGTTTGTTTGTTTGTTAGCAGGATTACTCAAAAACTACTGGACAGATTTTGCTGAAATTTTCAGGAGATGTTGGTGATGGCCAAACTTAGAAGTGGTTCAGTTTTGGTTGTGATCCAGAAAACTGACATCAGGGAAGGATCGTTTTTGCTCAGCAACTGTCTAACTAATAATCATATCAACATGATTCTGAGTGCATTATGTGGGTTTTTAGGGTGATGAATCATATTATGATGTTAACTTTATCATGGAGCTATTGCTTACAGATGTTATAGCGATATGTGAGCTACCTTGGTGGAGGTTTGTGATCTCCGAGTGCTTTCTAGTTCTAAAAAGATATAACATAAGCTTTACCATTTAATATTGTTGAAAAGGTAGAAGCTTTTAAATCAGATTTTTAAACAGAGCTACAAGAGTTTATTCACATAAAAGAAAATGAAAAGTTGACAGATGTTTTTGGGTTATGTCATTTTTGGTTAAGTTCATGCTCATGTCACTTTTGCATTGATTTGAACTCAAAAGTGTTTTTTAACAGCTGCCCTGTTTTCACTATTTAAATAACATAAACTAAAGTAAATCATCATGTCAAGTCACGGTTTGAGTCAATCTGCTTTTCATTTAACATTTGTTTTTTTTATTCTTTATTTTGTCAAATATTTAATCTTGAGAGTGTAAGTGTTTCTTTTGACTTGAACTTCTGAGCCTCACTCCTCTCTGAACTTGAAGCTGATGAGCACCCCCTCCTGTCTGTCTTGCAGAAATGTTTGCGGTTTAACCCAGAAGCCACTGTGTGGAAGGCCAAGCAGCAGGTGTTGTGCTCGCTGACTGAATCTTTGAGGGACGTCCTGAACTACGGTCTGTTTCAGCCCGCCACTGACGGCCATGATGCCAAGTTCCTGGAGGAAGAACGACTACTCAGAGAATACCCACAGTCCTTTGAGAAAGGGGTACCATATTTGGAGGTATGATTCCTGTCTTTCTTTTTACATAGTTCAAAACAAATAGCTGAAGAGGGTAAACTGATGTGACCATTCCCTTCAAAAGTTGATGGAGATATTTAGAAACCTCCATTTGTGTTACTTCCAGAGTTACGTCATAGCTAATTGTCCTCAAAAAAGCAGAATGCAATGAGGTCAGAGCAGAAATTTAACACTGCCTTTCATTTTCTCTGAAGGATAACAGCACAACAGAAATGAATGCATTAGTAGAAAGTACACTGTGAAATACATTACAGCACATAAACAAAGAATTAAGCAATAATGTAAAATGCTTAAACCAAACAATAGCTCAAGGGAACACCTTGAAATAGGGCTGAATACCGTATCATTTTCACATTGCAACTGAAATGCGTATCTGTGCAACAGTCACATTATAGGATGTGCAGCGTCAGTCACGTGACTCAAATCATGGAAGGCTGCTGTTGTGAGGTGTTTAAGGAATCAAAAAACTCCAGTTTTATTGTTTTCTATTATTTGAGTCCATCTAAAATCACCGTCACTGGGTTTATCCAGAGAATGGAGCATGATGCACGTGGATTTTTGCGTCACCTGCACATAAATAAAGATATTAATATAGTGTTAGATTCTCAAGACCATGGACCATGTTTGTTTCAAGTCATAAACTACTCTGTGATTCCAGGCTCTGTCAGAATGAGTTAATACCAGTTATTGACTGTGTTTGTCAATGAAAAAACACGTGTGTAATATTTCTGTCACAGGGCTGTAGTGCACAATGAAAGAATGCATGAGTTTATAGAAAATGGTGCAACAGATCTGATTTAAATCACAGTGTATGTTGGAAGAGGAAAAACTATTGCATTATCAGTTTTTCTCTAATTTTGCGTAGCCTGAATTTACATTAAATCCTATTAAAACACATTAGGACACTAAAAATGTAGTACATTGTACCCCTCAACTCCAATTGTAAGACAGCTGAACTACTCTAAAGCTACTTTGGGGCATGTATAGCAATGCTTTTTCAATGCCTCTGTTTATATTGCTTTAAGAGCCAAAAACTGACTTTAAAATAAAAATACACCAACAAAGACAATATAAAGACAGGGTTTATCCCTTAGTGTGATACATAAGCTGGACAAGAATGGGCCAGTCTTAATGCCTTTTAAAGAAAGCAGGAAAAATGTTTTTTTCAAGGAATACAACACGGACACACATCAGACGGGATGGCATGTATTATTTTTGTATTTGTGGATCAAAGTTAACTCCAAAAGACTCTAGTGCAGCGTAGGGATGGAATGAAATATCGTTTGGCAATATATCGCGATACAGTACGTGACAAAACGCATCGACTTTGAAAAAAATGGATTGCGAAATAAAGACACCACGTCCGTCATAGCGCATGTGACCAGAAGTGATGACAACAAACATTAGCACCAACTACCTTGCCTCCAAAAAGCCGAATGATGGAGTCGAATGAGGTCGAAATTGAGGACACTCCACCTGGATACAAGTCATCTGTCTGGCAGTATTTTGGCTTTCTCATTAAAAAAAGACAAAGACGGTGAAAACGAGCCTACCACTCATGAGCATACACTCTTTCTCACCTCTCTAGGGTTAGAGAGTGTTATTGTTTGTGTTTTGCCTGTTAGGCCTTGTGTTTTCCCGTGTGCAACTCAAACAAAAATAAGTAAGTTGTAATTACACAGTAATATTTTTCTTTTTTACTTTTTGATTTTGTATCGTGACCCGGGCATATCGAGGTGCAGCGTATCGTGAGTTTAAGTGTATCGTCCCATCCCTACTGCAGTGTAGGTCGAACAGGCATCCTGTAAGAAAAAGTTGGATCTACGATGGTAGTATCAAACACCTCTGTGAGAAAACTGAGCAGCTTCCCTGTTGTCCGACACCGTCTAATCCCTCAACCAGCCTGCTCACTTTCCTTCTTTTCCCGTTCACTGTGACCCAGCGGAGGCTCTAAACCTCCTTTAAACTGCTGTAACGCCCAGACTGTTTCTTTCACTCTATTCTTGTCCTCAGTGAGGCAGGGGAGGAGGTTTTGTAAAGGGAACCAGATAAAGCTTCTCTGTACAATAAATCTGGAGGCCCTGTTTTGTAGAAGTAGGCCAGAAGCTAAGAGAATTAAGGACAGACGCCCTCTGTGTTTGGATTAACTCTTGGTTTCCTTTCTCTCTTTTTTCTTTGGGTTTTTTAGTTTAGATACAAGACCAGGGTGTACAAACAGACCAATCTGGATGAGAAGCAGCTGGCCAAACTGCACACTAAGGTATGAAAAGCTGAGGTGGGATCATAGTTGCATGAGCCAGTCTAAGGTTTTAAAGCTTAGACCATGTGACATGAAGTGGATTCTGAATTGTGTACGTATCGCTGTTGTGAACTTGAGCTTCTCTGCATGCATATCCTCACAAATGTACAAGATGTGTCTACTGTGCCAAAGCTGTACCCCCAAGACCACCATGTTAAGTGGGAAACTCAAACGTTTTTTTAAGTAACACATCCAGTATATATTCATTGATTCTTGTCATGAAACAATGTTTAATGTTTAATATTTCCAAGGACTGCTTTGTTTTTATAGTTTTCCAGCTGTACCACATTTCATTGTAAAAATCAAACGTATTTATCCTCCAGCTACCAACTTTACATAACTTTTTTTTCTCTCTGCACACAGGCCAGCCTGAAGAAATTTATGGATTATATCCAAACTAACGCTGTAGACAAAATGGTCAAGTTTATAGACAAAGGCCTGGATCCCAACTACCAGGACTCTGATACTGGCGGTAAGGACAGATACAAAGTTTGATGTTTGGCAAATAGACAACATGCAGTTGTGAAACCAATGGAAATTAGTATCAACTCTGTTTTGAGTTCAATATCACACAGATTTATCGTCCTCCGGCATGTCTTTCTACCCACATCTTGTTCACTGGGTTGTCAGTTCATCAATAATTGACCTATGTTCATAGTAACACTTCTGCAGCAGCTGTGTCACCTGTGGCTCTGCTGTCTGAACTCAGCCTTAATTTAAACTGTCTGCACATTAAATCTCTGCCGTGTGTTGCTCTAACACTCGGTCCAGAATCTGTGCCAGTGCTGTTCACAATCTGATAGCTTTCCTCCGATCCTGTTAGTGCTCAGGGGGCGCAGCAGACGGCTCACTTACAGTTTGTGTGTGCTGCTCTGTGTCACTCCACCCGCTTGGGAGCAAGTGTCAAAACACAAAACACAGCCTGTCAACTTGGGTGTGAATAACACCTCCCACAGATACCACCAGAGGGCATCAGAGAGCACAGATTAGCCTTTATCACAGAGAGGGGCTACTTCTCTGAACCAGGAGGGCTACATAAAATTCATTCTCACTTCTTGAGGGCCAAATTGTGAATCAATTAATATTTTATTAATGACCATATTGTTCTGTTTTTCCATCATGAAAAAAAACAATATTAAAGTACTTTAAATAAGCAATTGTTAAGCTTTGATAAGTATTGTACTAACACAATAGCTTATTAAAAGCTACTAAAAAACTAAAAAGCTTATTAAAAAATAAATTAGTTAACCTGCTATTTTGATTGTTAACATCAGATTTACCTGCCATGCAGTTCATTTTACTAACACTTAATACTAAAGGTGTTTGACAGAAATTAAAGCCATTTGTGTCTTTTAATGTCTTGCAATGAGAAAAACATGCACAAAGAATAGAAAAAAATACCAGAAATATCATTTTTGTTAGTTGTACATGGTGTGGGTCAGCATCTTGAAACAAGATTGCATTTGGCAGCTTAAGTATGTTTTCTTCATTTTCAATTTGTTGGCATTCTTTACATGAATTGCAAGCCACAGTGGGTGAAGAGGGGGCTGCATGTGGCCCTCAGGCTGCCAGCTGACCATTTGGATGAATCATATTAGCCTTGCAGTGCAGAGAGATCTGCCTTATTTTATGTCTATAATCAGACAGATCTACCTTACCAAGCTCCAGTCTGCAACAACTGTAAGTGACCCAAAGAGGGTTGGCCCAATAAGGGTCAGATTACATGAGATTAGCATAGATGCTAATAGTCTCTGTAGCAGTTGTATCAGATCTGAACCACATTTCTGAATGAAATAAAAAATGTAAAAACTTCTCAATAAAAAGGATATTTTTGGCTAAACTTTTGACATGTTTTGAATGGGGTTATGCAGGAAAGGGCAAACATATCAGAGGAAGTGAGCACTGCACAAGGCCACTTTTTCAAGAAGTCAGTTTTTGGATAAGGCCAGTACTATTAGATAAATCTATATTTTAGTCACAGGTTGCAACAGATTGGAACTTCCCAAACAAATACATTTTCGGTAGACGGTAAAGGTCTCAGGAAACATGGCTTCATTTGAACATCTCTACTTGTTACACGTGACGAGCTTGTCTCTCTGGAATTATTGTTCGTGCTCTCCCATCCGGCAGGAGTCTCACACAGAGCGTCTTTCATACAACATGAAATATTTCAAGCACATTCAGCACAGCTCCTGTTCACTTCCATGTCTGCCAAGAGAGCTGCTTAATGGGTATCCCTGGAGTCATCCTGACACGACAACTTCAGAGGGAGAGCAGTCACAACATTCCCCCCAAATTATCCCACTACCTGAGATGTACACGAGCTGCTGGAAGATAAAAAAGCTCGCAGTCGTTTTCCTCTCTGCCAAAAACTCTTGTCACCATGGCAGCCAGTGCTCTGTACCATGTTTGACTGGAATCACTCTGAATGCTTTTATTCTTCCTGGTGTCATTGAACTTTGTCGCTGAAGGTTTTAAGTGGGTTAAGTGTGACTGGAAGACTTGTGACACAGCTTTCCATTTGTTTTAACATGCTTTCTTTATTTTATGGCTTCTTACTTGATGTTAGTCAGGAAGAGAATCAAATGCAGTTAGCTTTCGAGCTAATAGTGCTATCTGCTGGATGAAACAATCCTCTGTGATTCTCCAGAGTCTTTAATACTTTCAAAGTGATTTCACACAAATTAAGGAACTTAACAGTTTATCAAACCATTATTGGGGATATGGATCAAAAATTATTCATGGGATTTTTTTAACTGAAATAGTTTACAGTTTATCTCATTGTAAATGGGCTTGAGCTAACAGTGTTTCTATACTTGTGGGCATTCCTGATGTGGAATGGTTCAATTCTACTCAAATTCTATATGAACAAAACATTTTGCTCCTGTTTAGGTACAAACAACTGCACTGAGCTCACCTGAAGGAGGTGGTCTCTGCTGGCTTCCAGTCAGCCCCTCCAGTGGTTTATTTGCAGTGGGAACACAATCAGCCCAGCAACCAGTACAACAGGGTGTTGAGTTAACTCACTGTGCTGTAGTTGTATCAGCAGCTTATCATACCATGACAATATCAACAGGTAGCTGTAGCTCACCGTCTCTGCAGCAGATCACTACAGGCTGGACGTCGATGCACTTGTACACTCGTCCAGTTCCAAGAATTTGGTCCAGCTTGTTCAAGCAGGAGAGCTTTTCCTTTTTAAAACTGATTGGACTTTTGTGATTCACTGATGGTTTCTTCGTGGACACTTCTACTATGTTGTAATAAGTTATCGTGTTATCCAGTTTCCTCTGTTGTCCACTGCAGACAGCCCAAGTTTGTTTATATTTATATTGTAAGGCATATAAGGCATCAATAAATGTGTTTGTATAACTGTTCTTGAGACACTTCACCTCCTCTATTAAACAACAACTCGCTTTATAGATAGCTTACTTCCTTCCCTAATGTAGAGCGTGACTCATCGTCATGATAATGCTGCCTGGCTTTTCTGTATCATGGCTGTGTGAACATGAAATGATCCAAAGGAAAAATGCAAACTTGTAGCGTGCTTCTCAACTGAATCGAAACAAAGAAAACTGCGCTGTAGGTGTGGGACACACCTTACAAAGTAGGAAAGGAAAGAACTTCTCTTACTGCACCCGTTACAACACAGTTCAGTTGATAAGGTTATTTGTGTCTAACTTGCAGAGGAGAGAGCTGCTGGGATCCAAAAACATAAACACAAAGCAAGGACAGAAAGGTGAAATACAAAACAGTTTAAGTATACAAACACCAAAATGCTGACAGTTTGGTCTGTTTTACTGATTCATGTGATTTCCAGGCCCATTTATAGCAGATTCCTTTAGATTTGAATTAGTCTTTAGCCATAGATTATTAGTATGCTGCCAGGTTTTGCCGGAAATGAGACCTGTAAGTGGTGGTGTTATTATTGTAGTATATAGTTTATCAGAGCTTTGCATTAGCTTATTTCAATCCTTATTGTACTGTATATTGTATATTATCATTATGTAGAAACAGAATAATGTGGGCATTCATACAATATTGATTTTTTAAACACACTTTTATACCTTTAACAAACTTTCCCTCTGTGTATGTTTGTGCATGTCCCCGTCAGAGACTCCCCTCTCCCTGGCCGTGCAGTGTGAGCCAGGTGGAGGTGAGGCCATCCGGGTCCTGGTGGAGGGAGGGGCTCATATCGATTTCCGCGCCAAAGATGGACTCACACCATTACACAAGGCTGTCCGAGGCCACCGCCATACAGCTCTGCTGGTAAACACTCGTCCTCTCAAAGGACATGGTTATTGTATCATTTAAAAATGAGTTTCAATGAAGGATACAATACAACATAAACCAGGCACTATGGTAACTATTATTGTGCTTGTGACACGGTGAGCAAACACACACACGCATGTTATGTAAATGAGAAAAGTCCATTTATCTATGACAGAAAAAAAGAATACTGCTACTTTACATTCAATCATTTGTCTGGAGCTTCAGCCTATAAGACTCACATTAACCTGAGGAGAGGAAATCCATTCAGAGGAGATAATGAAATGTGTCACATTGTCATAGAACATGTTTCCGACAAAGAAAATAACCAGTTGCTAAACAGTGTAAAGATTTACAGCAGCACACTGATTGAATGCATAATTCTCTCTCCCTTGAGGTGTTGCCTGACCTCCTTGAACCCCTGGCAATGATTTAAATTCCATGAATATTCTTCAACTTGAAATTAGAAACCCCATTAAGAAAATTTGTCCTTTCTGCATTTTGAAAGTTGTGTTGTTGGCTATCAGAAAGTATTGTTGGTTTAATGCATAGAAATAGTAGCACGATTTATGATAGTCTGTTTTTTTTACATTCATTTCTGCAAGTATTTGAGACTGTCCGTATCTGATGTGGGTCGTTTTGCAGGTCCTTCTGTCTCTGGGAGCGTCTCCGGACTATAAGGACCGACGGGGGCTAACGCCGCTGTACCACACTGTGCTGACAGGGGGAGACACCTCCTGCTGTGAAACACTCCTTTATCACCACGCCAAGCTGGGCATCAGGGACGAGAACGGCTGGGACGAGACACATCAGGTGTGTAGTGTGTGTGTGAAACAAAGACTGCAGGAGTTGTGTGTTTGAAGTGAGGATGATTTAAACGTAGGGATGTAATGTATCATGTCTCACTCATGACCTGATACTTAACAGTTTAGTTTTTACGATTTTTGCCACAATATTTTTAGAGTCTCCGTCATGCTGCTATACATGTCATACATACATTCTTTTTTTACAATTTTATCACATTGAAAACCCCACAGTATTGTCTGCATTGAAAAGAAATCCAGTTTCTAAGAAGTGTTATTTATATAAATCATCTTCCCTGTAACGTTTAGAAACTAACATTCTGTCCAAATGAATAAAAAAACAGAAATTCAACAAAATGTTTCAATTTTAGATCACTGTTACGTTAGATAAAAAATATGACTATATCACACTAAAATAAAGATACAGTATCGCACCATATTTTGAAATATTGATGTAAAGATATCTTCTTTCAATCCTAGTTCTGAAAAAAAGTACTTCCCTTACTTTTAACCAAAAAATGTTTCCATCAACACCCTCATTGTACTTTATGATATGAAATAAATGGTCATTGTTAAAGTGCAAGAAAAATTGTGTCCTTAACCTGTTCAATCCAATTTACACTACTAAAAATAAACACATTTTACCATAAGCAACTGTAATTCTACAAGTTTTTTTTAAAGATAAATAATTTCTTTACATTTCAGTTTCCATTTAAACACATTGTTACATTTCATTTAGTTTTCTGCGCTGTCTGTGAACACATAACAGCTGCAGCAGAAGCCAGTGTCACAGGACTTTAGTGAAGTTAACAGTTATGTTAATTCAATTTTTAAAAAAATTCAAGCTAGTGGTTGAAAGCTTTGCCATTTTGATTAAATTTGAAACACAGTACAGATGTGCTTGGAGCTTGTTATTCCCACCAAGTGATAAAGCAGTGGCATGTTAAAACAATATTATGTGGCAGGACCATGGATGTATTATAAGAGCTGGATAGCGTGGCTCCGCCTTCTACCATTTAACGGTTTTGAAGCCATAATATCCCCCGTCAGGGCGCTGCCATTGTGCAGCCAGTCGAGAATCTGGACCATATCTGGACGTAGTTGTCGTAAACTGTCGCAAAACTCCACAGCATACGCCGTACATAATCATTGTGAAGCTGCCGTAAACCGTGGTTATTTTTTAAACTCTTATAACTGATGAAAAAGAAACTTTTCAGAAAAAAGAGGACTTGGAAAAAACGCAGCCCAATAATACTTTCATATCACCACAGCATACGGATGGGAGAAATATTTCTACGAGGTGTATTAATTTTTTGAAGTTTCACTACGGCCCGTTCAGATGAATGGGGGACACGGAGATTTGACCTATACTGCAGCCAGTCACCAGGGGGAGCAGTTTTTGTGGCAGCTTTGATTCGAGCCCAGCGACATGACGTCCATGTTTTTTACAGTCTATGGTCAGGACCCACAAGACCAGATCTGTCTGTATAACCTACCATTCTGCAAATGCATATCTGTCTCCATGCCCTGCCTACATCATGAAGACCAGTGCTCTCTCATGGAGCTGCCTCCCCCCACAGAGAAGCTTAATGTTAAGTCTAATGTATTGACAACAAGTGCATTGTACTGAATTAGGCTATTCATGGCAGGACCCATAGGTGCAAACAAAGCAGGCTCAGAACGGAGAGAAAAAGTTTGAATGTATTGAACTTACTGGTTTAAGTCTCTGTTGGTTGCTTGTAATCCATCCTGTTTGTAAAGTCCCAGTCTGCTCTGTTTTCCAGTGTCTGCATGTTTATGTGTGAAACCATTCATGCCATGACACCACACCTCTTAAATCCTGGACACCCTTCACCCTCCATCTCATCCAACCATCCGCCCTGCTTCTGTGGCCTCATAATCCAGCTGTGAAGTGGACAGAACAGTGAAGGTACCAGCCTCCTCTTTTCCCTCAGATCATCCACTCTTCATCAGCTCTGCAGATCACCAGAGTAGGGATGGGAATCGAAAACCAATTCCAGTTGAGAATCGTTAACAGCTCCATCAAAGAATCGATATCATTAATCTTTTTGCTTATCAATTCCCTTATCAATTCCTTCCACTGACAGGGTTAGGAAGCATCAGAATTGTAACTTAATTTTCATTGCACCTACTTCACAACCTTAAGTGAGTGGAAACACCAGCAACTTGCAGAAGCAGTTATCTATGCTGTGACGTGTGTCTGACATTGTTGCCACTGAAAATCAGACCCACATTTGCCCACATGCAAAATCTGCAGGAATCGATAAGGGAATCGTTAAAGAATTGGATCGATTAGCAGGATCGTTAACAGCATCGACATTGATAAAATCTTATCAATTCCCATCCCTACACCAGAGCCTCCATCTTATACTGTCTGTGTGTGTTTGTTTTCTGACTTTTGTTTTAGCCCTGAACTGATTTTCTCTTTACAGGATTCTCCATTAGCTCTGACCATTTGTTCTCACACTAATAATCTGTAAACGTGTATTTTCCCCTCTCGCAGGCCTGTCAGAATGGTAACTCTCAGCATCTGGAGCATCTCCTCTTTTATGGTGCGGACTCTACTTCCATGAATGCCTCTGGAAACACTGCCTTGCACATCTGTGCTTTATACAACAAGGTACAAAAACTGTCTGTTTAAGATCAATTTAAAGATGTTCCAGTTTATCACAATACATCAGGGACCAAAAACAGAAACAAGAATAAATGATTAACATGCACTTCATCTGTTTTATGTTCTTCACTCTTAACTCCAATTACAATATTTATCTTCTAAGAGAGAAGAAGATGAATCATACATGTAAGTTAGACTTAAATAAACTCTGGTATTAAAATATATAAAGCTTAAGGGGGATGCTTTCTTTAATGTTTAGAAAAGTGATTAAATTAATTTTGATTTATTTAGTGTGATTACAAAAGCAGTTAGAACGTACAATTAAATTTCTCCATATCTAACTTATATATTTAGATGTTATGCAGTTGCCTCGGTTGCACAAATGCAAGATTTTTTTTCTTAAAGAAAAAAAATCAAGTTGATTTGTTGTCAAGATCATCTCAGACCATTTTACTGTATTTTACCAGGGAGAGTCTTTACGTTTTTGGCACTTCAGCTGACACTGTCCTTATCTAAATGTTTTTTATCTAGATAGCATCAATACATATTTGCACCACACATATTTTTTTCTTTTATTTGATATAAACACCTGTTTATGTGAGAATTAATAGACTGCTTGCAGGGGTTTTAATAATATATTTGGGAGTGTTTTTAAAGAGTACTCAAGACACTGCATATTAATTAAAAATAGAAAAGCATTTCCTTTTAGAAGCATCTCTTTTTAATCAAAACATGAAAGTAATTCCCTTATTGTGTTAAAGAGGTTGTAGTTTGTTTGGATTTAATGAAAGCTTTATAAGTTCAGATTTATTACATAAGTAATACATTAATCAGAAAGCTCAGTCCTGGTCCAATATACTAAAAAGATGTTACCAGCCTCCCAATTTCAGTCATATTCAATCATGCCCTTTGATAAACAGCACAAGAAATGGCTGTAGGCTTTTCAGTTCAGGTCTTAAAAGGGCAGAAGCAGTCTTGAATATCATTTTAAAGTATTACGTTTGTCACATATGAGGGGTCTAGACTTTTAAATGTAAATGCATGCTCACAACATACAGAGCTGCCTACGTGCAAAGCGACTGTAGAGCTCATGGCTGTGGCCACAGCTGCAGTTTAAGGAGGCACGCTGATGTCCAAAAAATGTCTCAATAGTAGTTGAACTAAACCAAACCCTGAGAGGCTACCTTTAAGATAATGGTCGGTAATGCATCACATCTTTATACAGCTGCCATCTAAAATGATTAAACTAGCTACAACAATTGTGAACTTAAATTCATTAAAAAGAGAGCTGCAGAATCAAGATTGAAACCTTTTGAAACAGTAGGGACACACTGCATTGTGCACAAGTTTACTGATACAAATAATCAATCAGTTATCCCCCCTAGTTGGTGCTTTAACAGGAATACCTCATTTTGTAGACAACACAGATTCATTCATTCATTTATTCTCTATACCTGGCTATCACTTTCGGGGTTGCGGGGAGCTGGAGCCTATCCCAGCTATCATCGGGCGAGAGGTGGGGTACACCCTGAACCGGTCTCCAGTCGATCACAGGGCCACATAGAGAGACAGACAACCATTCATGCTCACACTCATACCTAAGGGCAAGTTAGAGTCACCAGTTGACCTAATGAGCATGTTTTTGGTCTGTGGGAGGAAGCCTGAGTGCCCGGAGAGAACCCACGTATGCATGGGAACAACATGCAAACCTCACACAGAAAGGCCCTCCCGACCCGGGAATCGAATCCAGGAACCTTCTTGCTGTGAGGCACGTGCTCTACCAGCTGTGCCACCATGGCTCCCTGACAACACAGATGTGATAGTTAATTCAAAAGATATTGTTAAATTGATTTTAATAAACAAGAGTTTAAAAAGCAGCCTATTGTGATGTACTCAGTGTGATCTAACATCAAAATTGCTTTTGATATTAAGAGCAAGATTTGCTTGTTTTAAATATCAAAAGACAATCTTTTAAAGATAATCTTCAAATTTTGGCCATGGTCTTAAAGTTGGGATTGTTATCATTTTTATTACACAGTTATAGTCAGTTAGGTACAGTATAGATTATCAAGTTAATATTAGTTTAGGAAAATTGTACAAATAACAGTCTCTACAGAGAACGTATGCTATGTATTCAGCTGACAAGCTAATCTCAGTCTGTTGGCAGGTAAGTGTTACAGTTTATTGTTACAGCATGCTGACTTTACAGCAAAGTCTCCCAGGGAATTCTGTTGACTGTTCTAGATGTTTTGAATTAGAAACATAAAGAGGAGGGCATGTACAAGATAAAAGAAGCAAACATGTAAATGGTCTTAATTTGTCAAGAGGGAGGGTGCCAAAATTCCAAGGATCCTTTTTGTGGCTCATTATCTACAGAATTAAGTTTTCACTAAAGTAGCAACTCCACTGAATGATTATAATTGGATGTAGCTAAAGAAAATGTCAAAAAATATTATAAAAAAGAGGAATTTTGAAAGTACATGCAGACTTGAGAACAGATTACATGCATTTCCCCACTAAGCAGATATTACACACTTGTATTTTCTAGTAAGTCTCCATAATCAATTCTTTGTTGCAGGAAAGCTGTGCACGAATTCTGCTCTACAGGGGAGCAAGCAAAGACACAAAGAACAACAGTGGGCAGACCCCCTTTCAGGTAATGGCTGACTGCGTGGCTGGCTAATTATGCATGTTGGTTGTTTGTATGCTTTAGTGTCTTATTAGGTTAACGTAGCAGAAAGTGCCAGGGCTCCTATTTCACTTTAAACCATTACTGTGCCGATATGCATGCACGCTGAGGTCCCAGGTGGCTGGATTGTGTGTGACCCTGTAATCTGGATACATTTACATTGTCAGTGCACAAAGAGCCAGCTGAGACAGCCTGTGGTCTGTTTGGGATAAAAAATGAAGAATGAGAAAGTGAAGGAAGGCAGTGACGTTTGCAGGATTGTTCGCTGACCTGTGAGGTTTATCAGACGCATTAGTGCAAAGGTGGAAAGAACATTAAAATGTGTTTGCACAAGAGAATGCCCAGGGTTTATTTCATTTTTTAAAGATGAGACATGTTTGTCCAACTGACTTTGTAGGTTTGGCCATTCTTTGTGTAAATTCTTTATGGATCTTAATAAAGATTGTCTATCATAATTGACCACATGTTGATTTATCTTATCATTAAGGGACAGGTATATCTCTTGTTGAATGTGCCTTGTTTTTAAGAACAGAATATAGTCTTTCATTAAATGTTTATCAAGTCAGATAATACCATACTTATTCTATGTGTGTGTTTATGTGTATTTTCTTGTCAGGTGGCTGTCATGTCTGGCCATTTTGAGCTGGGAGAAATAATCAAGAATCATAGGGACACAGATGTTGGTAAGTGACTCACCAAAGAATCTGCAGCTCTAAGTTCCTGACATAAGACACTCACAGTGGAAAGTGGGCCTTAAATCAGCTAAATAAGGAATTAGAAGAAGAAAATGAGTACACATAGAAGCTGCAACAACGTGTGAACATGTAATTAGTAGTAAAGATCTAAATAAAGTTGAAATATGTGCGGAGAAAAGTTAAATATGAACAGCTGGTCTTTTTTCACTTTTTTTTTTGCTCACTTTCTAGTTCCCTTTGTTGAGTCTCCAAAGTACGCCCCTCAGAGGAGAGAGAGCGCCCGCACGTTGACCATTCCCCAACCACACCCCTTCCTCCGAGCCAACAGTGACAGCAGCATGA
This sequence comes from Scarus forsteni, assembly GCA_036419115.1. Lineage (NCBI taxonomy): Eukaryota > Metazoa > Chordata > Actinopteri > Labriformes > Labridae > Scarus > Scarus forsteni. Next base: position 21,232,336 of record JAZDUH010000084.1, read on the forward strand.
ACCTGCCAGAATGGATGGCTGTACCCAATGCTCCAGGAACCAACATTGTTTCTGTGCAGGTGTGCATTTGTGGAAATATGTTTTAAACTTAAATATGTACTAAAATATTCCAACAATTGTGCAAACAAAAGCTGCACCAAGTCAGTATAAATGTTGTATGCAAACGCTACACAGGAGGGATGCCCACTGTAACATCTCCACATAGCCGGTCACAGTTTGTCGCTCTTGAACAACCTGAAGCTCCTGAAGCTCCATTGTTCCACTGAAGGAGAAAGAACCCTAGATCATGATGGTGCCCCCTCCACTGCACCGCATAAAAACATTTCAATTTGGATTTCCTTGCCATGCCAGTAACATTGGAAGCCATCAGGACCGTCAAGGTGAACATTTTTCTTGTCAGAGAAAAGTCCAAATGGGCAGTTTTGTTGCATTGAAGGAGATGTGGACCATTTTGCCCTTGCAAATGCTGTGCAATGATTTTTGGACTGCAGTGAGCACCAGTAACAACCTTAATTTGGGTGGAGAATCAACCCGTGTCTTGACAGACTGCCAATCAGATCCTCCGCCTCAGCGCCAGTGAAATTTTTTTGGGGTCTATCACTTGCCTTTTTTTCCATAACCCTTTTAGAAATTCAAAATGGCGGTTCTACATCTAACCTCAGCAGCCATGGCCCCCTTTGAGAGGCCCTGCTTATGCAGCTCAACAATCCAATAACATTGAAAGACAGGCTTTTTAAAGAGTGTGGTCTTAAACTTTGGACCAGCTGACTAAAACGTGTTTGAGTTTCAACGTTGTTTTCATTGAACTACCTGCTCAACATTTCTTCTTTCTGCATTTTGAAGCTCTACATAGATCCCTTTTAAGATCCAACAATGCAAAATGCAAATTATTGCAATTTTTCAACTGGTTTTAAGATTTTGATCCCAAGTGTATGATTACACCTCAGTGGTGCGGTGGTCTCGGTGCTCACTATGGTTTCTCAGCCTTTTTTCTCTCTGGTCTTCCACAGGGCTACAAGCATACAGGCACCCTAAGGAGCTCTAGCAGTCCCAGAGGTGCAAGAACGCGGTCCCCCTCCAGAGGGAGAATTGGAGACAAGGAGGACCGCAGCCGGCAAAGTCGGAGACAAGGGTGAGTGGCTACAACTGACAAGCTCTTCTGAAACAGGAGCCTCAGTTACACACATACACAACATTCATACAGTTTTGTTGTGTACTGAAAATAAGCCTCAGCCAACAAATAAACAATTAACTTAATTTTGATTATTTTTTATGATATTATGTAATAATCTTAACTCAAAATACAGTAACTTTGTGCTTTTATATTGATAAATTATGTAATAACTAGCTATCAAACTAATTTAAATGTGATCTTAGACTGGTAAATGTCTTAGCCTAATATTTTCAGTTTGTACTACCTAGGTTAACTTAAGAAAAATAGATTAACATTTAGTTTCAAAGTCACTCATTAAACTAAAAAATATGTAAGTCACATAAATCTCAACAATACCCTCTGCCCCCTCCTTCAGCCCCACTCCCACCAGCACAGCCGGCCAAACAGCAGGCCAGCGAAGACGCCTCTACAGCGCTGTCCCAGGACGAGTCTTTGTCGCTACCCGATCACATTCTGCCCAGGGAGAGCGAGAAATCAGCTTTAATAAAGGAGACAGGGTAAAAGGTTAGTTGTGTGCCTTTACTCAGTGTTAACACCAAGCATATTTTCTTTGTATTTTCTTTGTGTGTTTGTTGAATCATTACAATGAATGTATGTAAAGAGGGTCCAAAAAGTCAAGCTCATCATTACACAGATGTGTAGCTGAGACTTAGAAGCGACTAGATGCAGAGCTATGGCTACATATTTATGGAGAGGGTGAAACTTAACAAAAAATCAAATTACAAGTGTGAATCAGTTCCAGCACATTTCAGCAAACACAACACGCTTCAAATTTTACACAAAAAGATTTGACAGAGCTGCGCAGAAAATGCCCATTTATAATTTGCTTAAGTATGAAATCATCATGCAGGAGGTAAGTTTAACCCTTTTTCTCTCTGGTTAACACACAGACTGCATCTTATAGACCTTTTTCATACTTCTCAACATTGTGGTGGTTTTTAGTGGACAACACTTCTTTGTTTGTGGTATCTGCCCAAGCTGGCCTGCTCAACCCCTACATGGTTTGGATACTACCCGCTTCATTTTCCATTACCGCATAGTCTTTATCAGCATCTCTTCAGGGCAGGTCACAGCACGGCTGTGTGAAACTACTAAGGTATCCTCATAACAACAAAGCAGGAATACAAGGGACAGAGGCCTTTGTAGCCTTTTGTCACCGTGAGATGAGTTTTGTTGTAGCGCTGGTTGTTAGCAGCAAAACAACATACTCTCTGAAACAGAGATAAATTTGGGAAGTCACACACCCTCTCAGAGCTGACAACAGGAGGAATTTAATGTCAAATACCCTCTTATCAAACAGAGATGGACAATTACATTTCATTTAGTCATTTAGTCCCTGCCCGCTTGGAATTCTGCTGGAAGTGGGATACGTCAACTATGCCAAGAACCAGGCTCGATCACTCCATGAAAACCAAAACAACTGATTAACACTGGAACATGTAGTGGAATAGCCACATTAGGGTTATATAAAAGCCCCATGAGAAGCAAATATAAGACTTAGCAAATTAACCTGTGAGATACTGGTTAGGTGGTGAGTGAGTCGTGACAAGTTGTTTCTGAGTAATCCACTTTTATGAGAAAACACTTCATGTTCCAAGCTGCCCTCTGTTTGAGAGAGGGTTTCTCTTTTTACCTTTTTGCTGTTAAATATTGAAGTAAAAAAAAAAAACAGTAAATCAAACCTACTGTAACTGAAGAGTTGTTTTGACATTTCTCAGCTTATCCAAATGACCTGATCCCCAAAAATAGTTGAAATTCCCTCGACCTGTGTAAAAATAAAACTTTTGTTTCTTATCTGAAAACTGCAAATTATATCCACTGACAGGATGGTGGATTAAACGTGTGTTAATCTGTATGAAAGTACAATACGAAGACATTACAACTCCTGTGCTAAATGCTAGCCCATGGGGGCAACTCATGGAGCCTCTGGGATTAAGTTACCACAGGCAGACTGCATTTCAACATGAAAAATAGAGAACATTTCCACTGAAGTCTGCAGTCATTTTACAATGATATCCACTGATTGCAAATTGTATGTGAATTGGTCCTCCATGTTATGTTTGTATATGATAATATATATATTCTATATACATGTATATGAGAGTAGCAATGATGTGGCCATTGTGGTAACCAGCAGAGTACCCCATTACTGTGATATAGAGTTTAGTTTGTCCTTTCTGAGTTACGGTAGAAAAGATGGCGATGCAAGATGGAAGCCACCATAAGAGAGGACCAGCTCCTATGTAGATATAAATGACTCATTCTAAGGTAACGAAAACAAAACAATAATTATTTAAGGCTGATTAGAAACTAATTTAAATATAGTTTTGAGTAATCTACTCCATTTTTACCAAGTCTGTTATTTTAGATAGCATTTAATAATACACACTGTACCTTTAAATGTTGTGTCATCTATCACATCCAGAATTTAAAGATAACAAAGTGGGTTTACTTTCAGAGTTTTAAACACAGAAGGTACATTTGTAATGCTTGTTAATAGCAGATCTAATAGGGATTCAGAGAAAAATAAGCAACAGACCAAATTTAATCCAAGTGTCCTCAGATGAGTGTGTCAAATGTCCTAACAAGAGTGTAAGGTCTCTACATGTGTTTGTATTCAATGTCTGCAGGTATGAATATGTGTGTGTTTGTGAGTAAGTCTAAGGTGTTTTCAGGTATGTATGTCTTGGTGAGTACGTAGGAGGTTTGCATGTCTGTTTGTGGGTTTACATTTTTATTTCTGCGTCTGTTTAATACTGTTGTCTTCCTGTCTGTGTCGTTATCTCGCTGGCGTCTCGTGTGTTTTTTATGTGTGTGTGTGTGATCTGGTGAGTGTTGTGTTCCCCTGTCCTCCTGACATGCTGCTATTTCCTGCTACCCCCTCTAGTGCTGAGTGTTGGCGAGGGCGGGTACTGGGAGGGGACGGTCAGGGGTCGCACAGGCTGGTTCCCCTCCGACTGTGTGGAGGAAGTGATGCTTCGGAGCCAAGACAACCGATCAGGTGATCACAACATAAACACAAACTCACACACGGCTCATCCTGGGAAAACAACCAGTACCACTTCACAAGGAGAATAAACATAACAGTGTTTGTATTTTAGCTAAGTTGGACTCAGGGATGATAATTATTATTATCGAATATATGAGTCTAGTTTTTGTGTGACAGTGATGTTTCACATGCTGTTGAACCAATGAGATAGAAGTGATTTTTTTAGAAGCACATGGCTTGGAGTACTTTCTAGATTGTGTTTTTCTCTATATGTTGCCCAAGCCACAGTTTCACACTATAGTTCTGACCAACTTTTGCCAACGTAGATGCCAAGCTGTGTCGAGCTCAAAAACAAAATTACTTTAAGGTCATCAGACAATGCTACTGTTCGTTAGGAACACAGAAAACTGATCACCTTCTTCTGGTTTTTTATGAGTTGTCAGCCCCTACTGCAGCACATCCAGAAGTTTAGGTGATCCTCTGTCATGGTGGCTAAAGTTTCTCCATCAGTGTGGCTAATATTTTTGTTATTGACATGTATTGATCATACAACCTCTTAAAATATTCCAAACTTTTGAGTCTGACATCAGTTGTGGATCAGGGTGGTTGCCATGTTGTTGGTTCTTTTTTTATAGCATAGTTTAAGTGTGTCCAGGGTACAACATTGGCATTCATCACTCATCAGGGTTGGTGAAAAAGTTTTTTTCAACAACAGAGCTTTAGTTAAATGGACAGTATGTAATCCTTTTTCACTACATTGACGGATTCTATGTTTGTATAATTGTAGTTGAACACAAACATTACTTTAAATATAATCTTAAGTTTTCTAAGACACAGAAATGTATGATTCACAGGCCTTTTAATGGCAATCAGTTATTTATTGTAGTCATTAGAACATGTAATAATGCATGAAAGGCTGCTGGAAAGGTAAGCAGAACCTGCTACAGCGCCAAGTTTTGGACCTCAGACAGACCCCCATTATTCTTGCCTGGTGTTTGTTCCTCTTGTTACCCCATCCCTTGACCCCCATACATAAGCATTTAAATGTTAAATGAAGATCTACCATCTCCTTTGTCCACCTCCAGTGTTACCTTTCTTTAAGAACTGGGGACTTTGTTCAACAAGAACACCACCAAACGCAGTATATGTTACACAGAGAAATTTCTCATAATGAGGGGAAAATATGAATGGGAAGTGCAAAATGCTGGTTTTCTGTTTCGTATACATACCTCAGAGTTCAGATTATATTAGCAAGACTTCCCAATTTAAGCAATAAACAGTGAAGCTTGAAGGTGGACAGGGATGAGTGTGGGTCACGCTTGGGTCTCTGCTCATCTACAGTTTTTCTGTCAAGGTAAGATACCCCTGGCAGTGAAATTTTGCATACTGTGTCTTTAACTGCTACATGCGTCTTGTTTTTTATGTGTAAATTGCTTTATGATAAAGATAAGTAAATGTTGTACTTGCTAGAAACAAAAGCTGCATTTTAATTTACGGACGGAAACGTGCAGCACATCCCTCTTAGATTTAGCAAAGTAACTGTCAAAAATATAAACATATATGAATCAAATACATTTTCTCTAAATTATACTGCTTCTGTTGATATAGTACTATAGTAGTAGTTTTGTCATTGGTATATTTTACTATACTTTGCTTTTGCAATTGATGAATGAATAAGGTGTTATCCTACAGCTGTTCTTATTGGTTTGGCATGATTTCTTATTTCCTGAATTTGTGGTGATTATGATTTTTTTTTTGATCCAGAGAGCCGAGGAGAACGAGCCAAAAGACTTTTTCGCCATTACACTGTGGGATCCTACGACAGCTTTGATGCTCCAAGGTAAAAACAAACGATCAAACTTTCCAAATCCTGTTTAAATCCAAATAAAATGATGATAGTTGAGTTATGGTATGATTGGAAGTATGGGAAGCTTTCTCCCTCTGGCCTGAGACAAACCTTTATCTCTGTGACATTATTAGACACTCTCATGTGTAAGGTTGTTGTTAGTACACACTGACATACTGTACACATCCCCCCAGATGCGATGATTCATGTGGTGATTCATAGGTTCCAGTGGTGGTTTGATGAGTGTGATGTGATGTGCTGTGAGTGATTCATGGAGAAGCTAACAATGTGTGAGGGTTCACTGCCTTGGGTCGTTCACATGGGTCGTCATAGAGGAACAGGTTGACTGGCTGTTTTCTGACTTGCTGGTTTTGTTGAATCCTGTCCGTGAAGGTGGGCAGATTTGGTGGATTTCTTATTTCAAATGTCTGTGGATCTTTGATGTTGAGACTCAGGCTGGAGTTTCTAATGGGATGGACTCATCAGTGACAGGGAAGGTTTTTTCAGGAAACCCTTGTGACTTAGGCTACGTTCACCCTGCAGTCAAAAGTGACCTGAATCCGATTTTTTGGCCCAAATGTGACCTGTATCTGATTTGTTTTTGACAGTGTGAACAGCACAAGTCGCTTTGAATCTGACATTTTCAAATCAGATTCAGGCCGCTTTCAAATATGGTACTAAATCGGATACGTATCCGATTTTCTTGAATGCAACCGCGGTCTGAACAGCCAGGTCGCATTTAATGTGACTTTGACGTCATTCTACAGCAGCAGTTCACCTCAGGACAAAAGTTTTCAAAGTCACTTCATGGACAGAACATAATCAGAGGTTAATATAGACATGATTATTAAAAAGTTTATACATTTTCCCCCCCCAAAAAGAGTTTTAGTCGTTTTTCCAGCTACAAGCTTGATTAAATAATGCATAAAGGGGGGAGTGATGAGAGAAAGTGAGAGAGTGCTGGGGCGATCGACTGGCATCTCCATTACACGCACAGTAGACGATTCATACATTTGTATTATGATATCTGATAAACTTAGGTTATTAAGACTGCGCCGACTTTTTGAATTGCAGTTTACAGGACGCGGAGACACTGATGATCTAATCCATTTGCATTTGCACGCTGCCGTATGTTTCTACGAGACAGCGTCAGTCAGAAAACAGTCTGCTCCTGTCTGATCTGCTCTCAGGCAAACTACGAAACATCAGAACAGATGACAAAACTTAGTTTTTGCCGCTTTGTTCACCTGTTAAGCGCTATGGCTCTGAGATGTTTGGCTCTCCAGCAGCGATCTGTCATCGGCAGGAAAGAGCGTCCGCCTTTAGGTTTAAAAGAAATGAAATATAGCCATAATTACTTTAATAAGAGTTCACTCAAGGTGAGCTGCTGTAACATTAGGTTCTGTGTTATGGAAACAAACTTTTCCAGCATTGTGAAGCACAGTTTTGCTCTGTGTTTGTTGCCCCTGATCACTCCGTGCTGTGCGTGATGTCATTAATGTTAAACTGAGCATGCGTGTCACTTCTGGAGGGTGAGCTGTTCACATCACAGTCTGCAGTCAGGCCACATTAGAAGTGTAATCAGAACAGCCAAACAAAAAAATCGGATTTGAGCAATAAATCGGAATTGAGCATTAAGGGCTGCAGTGTGAGCGTAGCCTTAGTCTGAAAAGTCTTTGTGTTGACCAAAGCTGTGTCATCACTCTGTCATCTTTTCCTTCCTTGGTGACCGATCTCCCTGACCTGATGCGTGTCAAAAGAACAACCATTACTTGTTCAATACAATTTCTGAGTTATTCCATCTATTTATGATGCCTCTTGTATTATGAGACACTACTGTGGCCTCAAGCATTGTGTTCTTGTGTTGTTCATCTGTCCCTGCATGTGCCATTTTGTCAAGTCTTTGTATGCTCAATGGATTGACACATCGCTGCTTTGTGACTTTTCGGTACTTCCTCTCTTTTCTTGGTTGCCAGAGCTGTGTTCCCCTTCCACTCGAGGTAGTTTGAGAGAAATGAGACTGTAATTCTGTTTATCCTCTCGTAATACGTGTACTTTCACCATGTAGCAGGAGACTGATTGATCGTGTATTCAAAATATCAGAATGTCATGTATTATATAGCTGTCCTGCTGTGTAGCTTGGTTCTTTGATGACATATTTTCAATGCTGTTTGAAAAAAAAAACACTATTTACCCTGCTGCAAACACATCCATTGTGTTCTTGTTAAGAGCTGGACCTGTCTTTACTAAATGCTAATACCTAAGTCAGGCATAACAATGCAATATTAACTATTTTACTGTGTCCTATAAACAAACAGGACCACTATACCAGTACATAATGCTGAGATGGATAAACTCTCTCAGTTTGCTTCCAACACCATCACACATTGAACCACTCTTTCCCATTCATGTGGTTTCATGGGTCAAAACACACTGGCCTACACAGCAACTCTGGAGGCAGTCTGGAGGCACCACTTCTCACAGCTTTTCTCCTCACTTGGCCACAATAATACTTTTAGAAAAAAAATGGTAGAAAATACACGTAAAGTTCTTATTTTACAGAAAAAATGAACAATTTACTAGCCGCTGTGTGCAGCTGGACAATCATTCTAAGAGTTTATCATCATCTGGTGGCTTTTGGGAGTGCAAAATCCTCACAGTGAAATCAGGTGGCACTTAAAGAGCAACACAGCTGCATGGATATTGCATGTTGTGGACTTTAATGACTTTAATTATCATGTATGAAGACAGTTCAAACCTACACCTCTTGGAGACCCAAAAACAGGTGCTATTTTTAAAACCAGAGTGACTTACATTTAGAATTTTACCTGACCTATGACCTATGACATGATAAAAAAAATGTTCTGTATTAATTTCAACATTCCCCATTGTATGCCTGGCACAAAGTCCACTGATGCAAGAATCATTTTTACAATGTTCGCTCACTCCGTTTAAATAGAAAATGATCGTGCACTCATTTTTTTGCCTAAGGGAGTGTTCGTTTGAAAATGAGGAGTAGCCAGGTGCAAAGCTGGTGTGTTCCTACCCTGAGGGAGCAGTGAGTAACTGGACTTTAAACCTCTTTATACCTGGTCTACAATGTAAAGGTTGTGGTGGTGGGAATTTTTTGCAGCGCGCCTTAGTGTGCTATTCCCATGCGCTCCAGTGCATGTAATACTCCCAGGAACAAGAAAGCCAACAACATTAAAGATTTTCACGCAGCACAGAACTATGAAGTTTTTGTACATCTTTATTATCTTTATCAACTCATAATAATCTGAATGATACATGTTGCTCACAGATAATAACACAGGCTGCACAGTGTATTTTACAAGTGCAGTAGAGATGAGAGCCATGATTCCTACAGGGAAAATAAGAAAATAAGATGCTTGAAGATAACTGGTAGTTAATATTTAGTCAAGAAATCTATTAGACATGTCAGGATGAAAACTCACACTCTGATTGGTCTGATCAATGTTAGACCCAAAACACACCAATGCATGACATGGTACACATGCATGGTAATCCATCCACTCTGTGCCCTGCGTTGCACCAAAAATTTGTATTCTCAAAGCTATAGACTAACTGCCCCAAGCCTCTGTGTGCTTAACACTTTCAACAGTAAATTACATTACACCTGCATTAGAGTGTACTATGTGTTCCTTAAATACAAACTTGTTTTGGTTTGTGTGACTTAAGCTGATAGAGAGTTACACGAATAAAAATAAAGTTATCACCAATCAGGGGAATCATTCACACAAAGTCCCACATGCTCCCATCTTCTTGACCTCCTTTTTTAATTCTGTCTCTTATCATCAGTCTTTATCAACCCTTAACTCCCAAGCTTTCAGACCTGTTTCTTTTTTGTCCTCTTGTGTTTTTCCTTCTTTATGCCCCTCTGTAATTGTGTTTCTCCCTCTCACACACACTGTATCATTTATTATTAACATGCTTTTCATCAACAGTGACATTTCATGCAAGCGGCGCACTCAGCCATGCAAAGTCAGACACATATGTTTGTGCACATGGGCTAACACACACATCATGGATAATTAAAGCTGTGTACTGCAGCAGAGAGCAAGCCCGTTTGTTTGGCCAGGCAGGCAGGCAGGCAGGCAGGCATGGCTGACTCAGAGCCGCCCTCACATGGGCCTACTTTCACAGCCTTTATCACTACATGTAATATCTCACCTATCCCTCCTTTCTTCCCTCTATATTTGTTCATATCTCCCGACCAGCTCTGCATCCTCCCTCACTCTTTTATTCAACACTGTATTACTACACCCCCCTGTACTTTTTAATTTTCTTTCTATCACCCTCCGTCCCCTGGGGAGTCTCCATCTGGAGGTCAGACAGTGAAGGGCACTCCAAAGAGAGAGGAGGGCTGGAGAAGAGCAGGGATGAGGAGGAAAGGCATTCTCTGTTTACAAATGGAAAGAAGGAAATGTGTTTTGTGTTTTCAAGCAACAGGGGGCCAAATTAGGTCAAAAGAAAGGGTATTGCAGGACTTCCTCTGTTTAACTTTGTTTCACATTTTGCCTTATTGGTCAAAATGGAGACAAACAAGTTTAATTTAGACTCATTAAACTGAGATTTTAATGTTAACAGGAATAGTTTTTCTGTTAGTCATTAATCCTGTTGGGCTTTTATACACTTTAAAAATATGCCGACTCTTGCACAATAGTTTATCTTCCTAAATGTTTAACATTTAATCCAACAGGGGCAAAAAAATCAGCAATGTGAAGGACCAGTGGCCTAGTAGTACAATATTATCAATGTATTTAAGTCCTGATAAGATTTTATTGCAATTCTTAACATTTTATGAGATGCTGAGTATTGTGACCAAAAAGAAAAAATAAAGACTTTATATTTTATCTTAACAAGAAGTATCTTAGTATGTACATGTCACTTAAATCAGTTTTATTAATAAAAGTTACAGACTGATGTCCATGTGTCATAAATTAATGCAGCCAGCTCTGTTTTCATCTACATTATGAGGCCTTGAATCCTTGTACATGAAGTAAGTAGATAGATAGATAGATAGATAGATAGATAGATAGATAGATAGATGGATAGATGGATAGATGAATAGACTAAGACCATGATAAACACAAAAAATAACAACATGGCAACAAGTGTGGCCAATAGTTATTGCACAAGACTAAATTATAGATTAAAGTGCAGTGCTTGTTGCAAAAAGCAGTAAAATATGTAGAAACAAGTTTAAAAAGTTGAATAACAATAAAAACAATAAAATAATATATAGGAGCAAGATAACAATTACAGAAAAAATAAGGTAAATAAGTTAAAAAATATATTAAATTGTGTCAGGAGTGATGTATCCTCTGTGATCAGCACAGGACAGGATCTGGGCTACTGGCTCTTCACGTAAATCACAATTATTATCAATCAGCAGTCCTGATGTGTTGGAGAACACCAAGGATGGAAGAGCATGATCTCTGTGAATTGTCAGATTAAGGGGAGCAATAGCCAATCAAAACGTACAGAAGGAAGCACAACAAACATGGCAACCGAAGTAGATGCCGGACCTAAATTGACCACTGGACCACTGCTACAGATGTCCCATGCAGCTAACATGTATTCACAATGCTTTCTAGACGTCCCCTGTCTTTTGTTTACACTACTATGATGTCTGGCTGCATGAAATGTTGAGCTTCAGGAGTTGAGACTGGTTGCATGAATCAGTTGGTGTGAAGTGTGCTGTGTTGATCATCTTGTTGTACACCACACTCTTTTAACAGAACAAAAGAGATAATTCTGTCATCTTTTGTTGTCATGTAAGGGGTCTCTTTCATAGTTTCAAAATCAGCTCAGAATAAATGGCGTGCCAACCATTACCAAGTGATAGCTTTCCCCAATGTGGGGTGCATCATCTAGTTTTTTTTAGCCCTTAGTAAATTGTTTCAATGTTTACATGTATGTATATTTTTATCAAGTTGTTTTCCACTGGAATTTCCATCCATGTATAAAACTTACATGTTACCAGCATAGAGAAGAGATATGGATGTTGGGAGCAAAGAGAGCTGATGCCAGTTTGTTTTGTTGGCGTTTGAACCATTTTCCTTAGCTTTCTTAGAAGTGGGAGTCAGCCTTGACAAAACAAGCATGTCAAGTGTTGGCAGTTTTTTTCAGCCGGGCTTATTTAGCATTAGCTTTGGTGTCATTGGCTTCCCTTTCCCTGGGTGGTCTGAAGTGAATCGAGCTGTATTTTTACAGTGTTGGTCTATTTTGTCTATCTTTTTAAAAATCCTAAATAGATCTGTACCAGATTTAAATCCATTTGGTGCATTTGTTTGGTCTCTTTCCTGTGCTGATTTACTATCTCTCTCATGTACAGTGAACGTTACCTCAGCTGACCTCCCCTGCAATAGGGCTCAACAGCATCATTGTGTGGACTTACAGGATAAATTAATGTATTTCTCTAGACCAATAAGCTTTATTAAATGTTGAAATTAATACAGAAAAATTGTGCATTCTTTATGACCATGAATTACAATGCCAAATATGAAAATAAAAAGGTGTATTCATTTTCCCCACTCTTTTAAATTGTATTTTTTTAATTGGCTGAAAGGCTGGAGTTTAACTTTAGCTTGACGTACGCTTTGTGATGTCCACCCAATTCTCAACAGTTACATTATTTATATTAAAACTGAAGTGAGAGCATAGCTATTAACTAGTAGATACAAGAATGAGACTGCTGAGGTGAGCTGCATGTACCCCATGCGTCTCTGTGCTGAAAATCTCAAGAATAGGAGGCTCATCTATTTATTTTTTAAGTGAGCTGCGTATGTGACTATGAAAAGGAGAGCCATATTCACATTAACCCAAAGTTAAAGCTCAGTTTGCTGCTTTGTGATAGACTCTCCTTGTTGGTATAGAATTCTTCTTTTCCAAAGTTTTCTTCCATCAATGAATCCAGTGAGGAGAGATCTATTATGACTCTTCCTAAACCTTTTATTAAATCTTATTGAAAGTGTAATTTGTGGAGAGACAGCAGGCAGATGCAGTCAGAATGTAGCATAGGTACATGCCTGGTGTGAAGCTGGAGCATTTTGAGCCATAGCTGGCACGTGTTACAGCCACAAACATCCAGAATGAAACTGAAGTAAGGGGCATATCGCACAGAGGTGTGCTGCTCAAAAAGCTTTGCCAGTAAAACTATTGTTTCATTCAGTGTTTGTTGGGTGAGCATGAAAGTCAACTTTCCCCCTCAAGATGTCTCAACACCTGTTTAGTCTCTTTTAGCCAAAGCAGATAAAGATGGAAACAAGCAAAGAGACAGGTGTAGATGAGTGTTGATGCCCTCAGTGAGCCAGCTCTTTGACGAGTGTTGTCTGAAGCTTGTACTTTTTGGCTGGGGAGCCGCACAGACTCTGCATGCATAATTGTTTGGTCTTGGACTATGTCTTCGGATGGTGATGTACTTTTTTAACATAGACAGTCGAAGGGATTATAAAATATCAGTGGCTTTTGTTTCCTATTAACACAAAGCTGGAAGCATGACATGTTTTTATTAAAGTGACTAACATTGCATATCCTCCAACGCAACCACTATGCATGCGCACATTGTAGGTGTAATGTCAAAACGTGATATTGCTCAGCCCCACTGCTAACACCACTGCTTGTCGTCTGAGTTTTAACAGCTTTAAACTGCAGGGTCATTGAATCTCGGTGTCTCTGCCAATAATCATCTGAGTTACAGCTCACAGCCTGTACATGCTGCTGCACCTCCACCTGCCCACATGAGGCCAATTTTTAGGCCAACAGAGGGTCAGGTAAGGACAGGGAGCACACATAATGAGCTGAGATTTGTTTTGTCTCACTGTTAGCTGCTTCCTGCTTTTTCATTTCTTTTCTCCCCTGCATTTTTAAACATATTTTTCCTTTTTTCCCCAACATCTGTGACTGTCGTACTTGTGACTGAAATATGAATGCGATAACAGGAGAGTTTCCTCCCTGAAGTGCCATGGACCACCTTCACAGAGCGTCAGTTCAGGGTTTTTGCTCAAACAACTGCGGCAAAGAGTGTGTGTCCTGCTTTGGTCATTGTGAAATAGATGCACACACACACATTCAACTGCAGATCACATTAAGGCAGACATGCAGAAACAAATAAACACAATCATGTGGACCTTCTGTTTCCTCTCTGGCTCCCTCCCCCATCTCTCCCTCTCTCTTTTCTGTCCATGCCCTCTCTTTCCCCCCTTTCACTCTCCCCCTCTCTCTCTCTTATCACACATGCAAATACACACACACACATACTGTACACAGAATCACAGCGGTGTAGCCTGAACATGCAGGGAGGGAAACAAATAGGCAAGGATGTGAGAGGAGAAGGGGACAAGAGCTGCGGTCGTCCTTGGATGCAGGAGAAAGAGGAAAGAAAGGAGGGAAGGAGGGAGGGCGAGCGAAGGGGACGACAGCTTTCGACAGACGTGGAGAGGAGGCTCTGACTAAGAGATGATGTGAGTGCCTATTTGAGAGGATCTGTCCGTCTCTCCCCTTCTCCTCCTCCTTTTCTTCCTCTTTCCGCCACTCACTCGCCAGCTGTTTCTCTCTCTCTCTCTCTCTCTTCCCCTCTCTTCCTGTCTGCGTGGATGCGTCCCTCCCCCCTCCACCCTTTGCCTTGCACTACCCTTTCATTCATGCCATGTTTACAGCAAGTGTGATGCTATAGTGCTTGTGTTTGTGTGCAGAGAGGGCTGGTGTGGTTGTGGTTTGAAGGCATGTGGGGTCAAAAACAAGAGCTCATATCTGAAAATGGAGTGCTGCAGTAATAAGTCCTAAAACACAGAGATGGACTATTATTTCATCTCCTTTGATTCCATTGTCTCACAGTCTGTGGAATTTTTTAATGAGTTTTTGGCTCAATGACTGTGATAAACTTAAGCTTAAGAGGTTTAATGTTTTTGAACAAAATAAAATGTACCTTTAAGAGCCAATTTTTAAGCTCTCTCACATCTTATGGAACATGGTTGCCAACAGGTGGCAAACTGCAGTGACATACAATATAAGTTTATTATAAAGGAAGGAGGAATAGATGAGCTCATAGATAGATAGATTGGTTAGAGATTTTTAACCTGATCCCTCCCCCATCACTCAGGTTGGGTTAGGCTGGACCTTTATTTTAAGAGTGAGATGGAAAAGGATATGGTTATAATCATGAATAACATATGCATTAAGCAAGCAACCCTATTAAACCATAATATATACAGCACACATAAGGTAAGGCTTCAAACAAGTTATTTTTTGTGTGCACAAATGACGCACGCTCGACACATGCTCAGCACATCTTCCTATGATTCCTCTCAGCTTTGTGCATCACCTGTACAGCAGTTCTTCTCAAAGCAACAGATTACCCAGAAAATGGAGCTTGAGGATGTAAAAACTAAACCTCATCTGAAAAACAAATGCTGTCCCACTGCAGAGGAAAGTCAGAGGTATATAACAACTCCAACATGTTTTGTTATAGCCTATGATATATGTCTCAGTGATGCCCTCATTCAGGTTCGAATGGATTTCTTTATTGTCTTTAAATGTTTAAAAATGTTGAGTTTGAATTGGACTTGGATCAACATGTATGATATATGGGAAGAGCCTGGCCAGGTGCTTAGAGAACACACATGGGCTTGGACTGCATTTTTGGGGCATGACCAAACACAGGTATACAGAGAGGTATTAAGTCAATTCCTTTTTATGAAACTGGAAATATATATATATATATATTTAATTCATATCTGATGGTTGATAAAAAACAAGCTGTGTAAATGTATTCACTTTCAGTAAATCTAAATTCATGTTATATGCATGTCATATTCAACCCACTTATGGAAGCATCAGATTGGAAGACCAAGAATCACAGTTCCTTAAAATCACTGAAGATAAGACAGAAATTTGAACAAGTTATTAGACAAAAGCATGTATTTTGAGACATACTGGAAAATGACATGATAGACCTTGTAATTGCAAAGACTTTTCAGGAAAAAAAGCATCCTTTTTACATCTAAGAGAGTATCAAGTAATCAAGATCATAGATAGATCATAGTTTTTTATTTGTAAATATTAACTTTTAAATTTTTCTCATGGTCCTCTAGATTGTTTTTTCAGACGTTCCTGTTGTCTGTGGTGTGTCAAGAGTGATGTATCCTCTTTGATCAGCACAGGACAGGATCTGACCTGCTGGTTCTTTATGTAAATCACAATTATTATCAATCAGCAGTCCTGATGTGTTGGAGAACACCAAGGATGGTTAAGCCCGATCTCTGTGGATTGTCAGATTAAGCGGAGCAATAGCCAATCAAAATGTACAGAAGGAAGCACAACAAACATGCCAACAGAAGTAGATGCTGGACCTAAATTGACCACTGGACCACTGCTATAGATGTCCCATGCAGCTAACAGCTATTCACAATGCTTTCCTCCAGACATCCTCTGTCTTTGTGTACACTGCCATCATGTCTGGCTGCATGAAATGTTGAGCTGGAGGAGTTGAGACTGTGGTTGAATGAATCAGTTGGTGTGAAGTGTGCTATGTTGATCACCGGGGCGTCGGTGGTGCAGTTGGATCGTGCCCTTGGTCAGTGATCGGGACATTGCATGTTCAAGCCCAGCTCCGGGGTGACACATGGTGATGTGTCCTTGAGCAAGACACTCAACCCCAAGCTGCTCCCACTGCTGCATCAGTGGCGTGTAAACGGGCATGAAAGGGCGTGAATGTGTTAGAGATACTGATGGATTACTAACATAGAAACTCAGAACCATCAGTGAGTTAATGTCAGAGTGAATGGGTAAGTGTGATCTGCGGTGTAAAAGCAGCTTTGAGAAGTCAAAAGGTTAGAAAAGCACTATGTAAGCTCAAGCACAGTTTCAAAATCGATTCAGAATAAACTGTGCCAGGCATTACCAAGTGATAGCTTTGCCAAACGTGGGGGGTGCGTCATCTAGTTTTTTTAAGCCTTAGTAAATTGTTTCAACATTTAGATGTATGTATGTATATACAGTATTTATCAAGTTGTTTTTCAATGGAATTTCCATCCATATTTAAAACTTACATGTTACCAGCATAGAGGGCTGGAGGGCAAAGGGAGGGTTATCAAGCTTTGAGCACCATGAAGGACTGCAGCACAGGCTTTTTAATTCAACCCCTTCAACATGACATGTAAGCAATTCAAAATAATACAAGAAAATTTAGATATTTATGCTTGCTTTAAGTTTCAGACACTTAAGACTCCTAAAAAGCACCATGAAGTTTTGATATAATTTAAAACACCCCAGTTTTGTCTGGATAAAACTTCAGATATGCTTTTACATACAATAACATCAGAATATTGTATGTCTTCTTTCTTTATTTTTCTTTACTATTCTTAATCTACTCAAACTTTAAAAAACAACCAACTAAAGCAACAAGTCAAAAACAAAGTAATAGATGTGTACAACAAAAAACTGAACATGTCCATTAAACAAATTTTACACATGGAAGTACACATACGTGTGTCAACACAACAGCCAGTTTAAGAGGGGACAGAATGAAGTGAAGGGCTTATTGAGTTCTGCTCCTTCCTTACAAATCAGATTACAATACAAAATGAAAATTATATTCATCACCAGCTGTCATTGTTAAAATAAATACATGGGTAATAGCACAATTATACAAACTGTTTTCATAGAAAAATTAATTTCTTCAAGTACAACCCCATTCATCATATACACATCCAAGAAAACAAAAAACCCCACACTGATTCACTGATAAACAGAAAATACAGATTTATGTAATATGTATACATTGTGTACATAAACATACTATTTAAATGCATTCTTAATTTATAAACATCCATCTCATAACTAGTTTTAGTGGAAATTTGGGCTGCGTTGAGGTGGAATTCAAGTTTATGTTTTCATCCGTCAGTGCATCTAGTTTAAATTATATGACATTTTTATTTAAAAAAGTAGACAATAACTTTGTTAAAACATGAAGGTGATGACCAAGACTGCTGACTTTAAGTAATCATAGGGAAGTGTCAGACTTTAGGTAGTAGTTGGAAGTTTTTTACACACAACAAGCAGTTCATTCAGCAGAGTGTGCGTCTCGTGCACCAGACTGACAGTTGCTTCTGTGGAGTCTTCCAAAGAGATTAATAAATTCCATCTAATCTTATTTTATCTTATCTCTTCTCTTAGTTTTTAAACAGTTTACTGTCAAACGAGCCATTGTAATCAGATTTTTCTGCTTTTTACATAGGCAACAGGGATGAAAACAGGATCTGTTGTCCTCAGGGCTTTGTCATTTCAGATATTAATTTAAATTTAACAGTGATTGCTGAAAAAGTCTTGATTTTTTTATATCAAAGTAAACCGCAGTGTAAAGAGAAAGAAGTGGGGTTGATATTCGACATTACCAGAATGTGTGCATACTCAGTGATATGATACCGGCTGCTTAAAGCTGGGGTTGGCGATTTTGGAAAACTAGCATGAATTTGAAAGTAGCATCTCCTCAGGGCTCCGCCTAGCCCTTGGTTGTGCACGCCGGGAAAATGCACGCGCAGTAGGCGGGCAGAATGGCGACGGGATTTGATTGGTTTAAAAACAGGTGTTACAGCATTGGTTGGGGTTTTCCCTGTTTTACTCCTGCTGTAGATAGCTGATATTTTTCGTTCTGTTTTAAGAACACATTATGAGTTGATTACCATTGGGTCATAAAGACCAATTTAACCAGTATGTCAAAAAGTGTATCTAAATCAAATCGCCAACCCCAGCTTGTGACAATATGGCTTCTTCCCTGTTATTTCCTAATGTTGCGACTTCAAACTATTTCCATAACATAAGCTGAGGGTCCTGAAAACCCACAGGATACGTTATTAATTAAACTAACACAAAAAATTAAAACTTTTAACCTGAATTTCAGTACTTTATTTTTCACCAACCAGTATTCAGTCTGTGCTCTTTGCCACTCAGTGGCTTGCATTTCCGCTCACTTGCACTGACTGACATCATGTGAATACCCTCCAAATTTTTTTGTTTTTTTTTCATGCCAATCTTAAGCTATGAGCAGAACTTTTTTTCACACTGAGCTCATTCTCAGCAATAAGCCAAAAACTGATGGAGGAATAACCCTTAAGGTTTTTGTCAATAGAACTATAGCAATGATAACCTCCAGGCTGGCACACAAAACCAAGTCACACTTTCACTTTTCTGTTCTTGTGAAAATTAAACCTCTGTTTCTATGATAACAGCTTGACACCTCTTTTACTGTATCATCTTATAATGACAAATCCAAGGGAGTCATTTGAGCCATAACACCAATCCTTTTACAGCTAATTGTTTCTGCATAGCAAAACTCATCTGTTTTTATGAATGGGACGCCATGAGAGTCATAGATAGGGGGAGTGAATACTCTATATGTAAACTATAAGAGGGGGAGGAGGATGGAGAGAGAGTGTTGCATGTTTTGACTGTGTATGGGTTTGTGCATGATCCCGCCTGCAAACAAACACAATCCCCTCTCCCTCTCTCTGTCGCTCTCTTTTTTCTATATTACCTAATTTCTCTCCCTTCTTTTTAAAGCCACCTCATCCCCCCCCTGCCCCTCTTCACTCCCTCTCTCCTTGTGTCGCAGTCACAATGAACCATCTCCATCTCTCTCTCTCTCACCACTTCTCTCTCTCTCTCTCTCCGTCTTAAGAATGAAGGGGCTGGGAGAGCTCGGCCCTCTCCCTTTCCCTTCTTCCATCTCTCTCTCCTCCTCCTTCTTTACCTCCTCCTCCTCTCCTCCTCCTCTCTCGCCGCTTGCTCTCGCTGCTTTCTCGCTGGAAGACGAGAAGGAGAAGGAGCAGGAGAAGGAGAAGGAGGAGGAGGAGAGGGAGGGGAGGAAATGGCGATGGGGGCATGCGGCGAGGAGAATCTCTCCCTCTCCCTCTCCCTCTCTTCTTCCTGGCCGTCGCTCGGCCCTGTGAATAGGAGCGTCTGGTTCATTTACAGGTACTTGCCATGGTTTTTTTATGCCCTCCCCTCCCTCTCTCTCGCTCTCTCTCTCCCTTGCTCTGCCTCTCTCCCTCCTTCAGATGCTAGGGGGGAGATTGGGGGGGGGGGGGGGGGTCGGAGGGGAGGTATGCATGCATGTGGACATCATGGACGGCCAGGCAGGATCGATGAGATGGATTGACAGATGTTGCAACGCATGCTTGCAGGCGGATGTGTTTGATTTAGTGTCTCAGTGTGTTTGAGGATGGACAGGAGCTGCTGCTGCTGCTGCTGCTGCACAGCCCGGTGTGGTGTGTGTGAGCTGTGCAGCTGTTCTGTGTTTTGCTGTGTGAACATGTGTGTGCGCGAATGTGTGTCATTTCTCTTCCTCTCTCTGCTTTGAATCGCTCTGTGAACAAACGTCCTCGAGCAATGCTGCACCGGCACAAGACACGCTCACTGCTTCTCCTGATGTGCGGAGTGATTGCGTGTTTGTTTGTGGTCACGCATGCCTATGAGTGTGTGTGTGTTTGATTGATGTTGCCCACCAAAAACTAAGGCAGATCTCTTTCTCTGTTGTCTGGTTGATTGCATGTGTTCTGCATGATGTGATGTGTAGAGAGCTTCTGTATGTTATTCAGTGTGTGTGTGTGTGTGAGTGTGTGAGTGTGTGTGTAAGAGAGAGAGTTAAAGGGACTGCCGACAAATTGGAAACAGTGCATGGGAGGGAGTTTTAACAATGCAGCATGCATGACAAGTTCCAGCTTCTTTCTGACACCTCTATGGAAGCCTGTTTGGCCAAACCTGTGTAAAGCCTTGGCTTCTTCCATATGCAGAGCGAGGCACACTCTGGGTCTGCTGGATTGTCCAGCTCTGTTACGTATGACAACACTGGTTTGCTACTATTGCGCAGGCAACAATAAAAGCAATTTGAGGGGCTCTGCACCAAGGTAAAAAAAAAAAAGTGGTCTGCTGAAACCTAAACAAAGATGAGTCTCACTTAAATAATAGGTGACTGAGACAGTATGATGTGTTTGCAAACTTGCTAAACTAAGGGAGCTTTCACACCCAATATGTCTGGTCCTGACCAAACGCACTCTGGTTCAGACCAAAGAACTGAACTCTGGTATCTTAAAACAGGAGGTCTCAGTTCACATCTTATTGGACCAGAGTTTGGTCCACATTGGGTCTGAAAGGAATCTGACCACGCAAGGCAAGCAAACCAAAAAGCAACGCAGTGTGGCTTCATCTTCGCTCAACATCTCAACAATAAGCAGGCTAACATGATGTTCACGGACAATATCAAGCAGCTCGTCGCTAAAACTTTATGATGTGTTTGCAAACTTGCTTAACTAAGGGAGCTTTCACACCTAACATGTCTGGTCCTGACAAAAACAATCTCTGGTGAGGAACAACAAGTCAAAGTTTGTTCCTCCCAATAACAGGAGGTCTCAGTGTACTTTTAAGCAGACCAGAAGGTTTTTTTTGTTGCTGTGTGTTTGAAAGCACCTGAAACAAAAAAGGACCGAAAAAAATCAAACCAAAACGCAGTGCATTGCAAATTCAACTTGTCTTAATATCAAGCAAGCTTACTTAAATTTTCACTGACAATATAAAACAGGATGTGGCCAAGAATGTATTCTGGTCTTAAACTTGCTAAACTAAGGGTGCTTTTACACCTAACATGTAACATGAACCAAGCAAACACTGGTGCAGACTGAAGAAATGAACCCTGGTCCCCCTGAACACAGGATGTCTTGGTTTACTCCGAGTTGGAGTAGAGTTTATTTCACAGTGAGTGTGAAAGCCATCTGTACCATGGATGTATTATAAGAACTGGATAGCGTGGCTCCGTCTTCTACCATGTAACAGTTTTGAAGCCATAATAACCCCCGTCAGGGCGCCGCCATTGTGCAGCCAATAGAGAATCTGGACCATATCTGGACGCAGCTGTCGTAAACGGTCGCAAAACTCCGTAGCATACAGCGTACACAATCATTGTGAAACTGCTGTAAACTGTGGTTATTTTTTTAAACTCTAATAACTGATGAAAAATAAACTTTTCAGAAAAAAGAGGACTTGGAAAAAACGTAGTCCAATAATACTTTCATATCACCACAGCATACGGATGGGAGAAATATTTCTACGAGGTGTATTAATTTTTTGAAGTTTCACTACGGCCTGTTCAGATGAATGGGGGAGACAGAGAGTTGACCTATACTGCAGCCAGTCACCAGGGGGAGCAGTTTTTGTGGCGACTTCACAAAAGCCCAGCGACATGACGTCCATGTTTTTTTACAGTCTATGGTTGTTCCCATCAAGAACCAAACAAGGCAAGAGAACAAAAAGCAATGCACTGTCTTGAACTTGGCTGAATATAACAACAGGTAGCAAGCTATTGTATCACATTACCAGCCTTCAGAATATGGTTTCACATCACTCCAGTAAATGTGCAAATGACTTCAGGTGTGAAAGCAGTCTAAATTTTTAGACACTGATTCCCACTTGGTAACCCTGTTGATGTCCTGACTCTTGCCATCCATCAATCTGCATGGCTGGGTAAGAGGCTGTGAGGGGCCATGTAGTGGGCTAGGTAGTACTGATAGCTTTCAGGCAGTTTTCATGACACTTAAGACAGCCCAGTCTTAGCCAGAGTGACATATCATGTATGTTTACATACTGTTCTATTAAAGAATCCTTTCCTTGATGTACAATGAGAGAACAAGCATCTGTCAAGGTCTTTCTGGTACTCTTAACCAAATATCTTGGAAAATGTGGAAACTGGCCTATGGTGCAATGTCAGCAAATGCCATAAAAAATACTGGATCCATTTTCATATTTGGAAGACCACGCAACCAAGCAAATCTTTTTTTGTGCCATAACAAACATTTTCCTAAACTTTCATCAAAATTAGTTGAGACATTTTTGAGTTATCTTGATCACAGACAGACTGACAAATAAAGAATAGACAAAGAAAATAACAAATGCTACGAAAATGCAATTACTTTTTCCTGGGGCCAAAGCCAAGGTTCCTTGAAATGACAGAAAAACTGTTTGAGTTATCTTGCCCACATCCAAACAAACAAACGGACTCCAACAAACTTCTCACTCCAACAAGTGCAGTTAAAAAAAATAATCAAATTAAAATATGGAGTTGGCAATCAGTTTTATTCTATAATTACTGAATTAATAATAACAGATTTAATTTAAACCAAGTGCCTTTACGGTAGAATGGAGCACTGAAAATGATCACAACCTTAATTGGCACCAATTGATTAAAGTAGCAAACTGCCTCCTTTAGCTTAAAAGACTCAACAGAATACAGTAAAGGACTGACCATTGTATCCAGTTCTACATTAAATAGATATTAAGTTTCACAGAGTGAGCACTGGCTGCTTTTGTAAAACTACTTATCATTTCAGAAAATACAATCAGACATTCACAATGATTATAGTAAAATAATTTCTAATTGTGAATCCCTAATTTGGGGTAAAGAACACTGACAAGCTGCTTTGGTTAAGACTTTAGATTTTTGGTTAAAGGCAGTCTTATCATGCTATTCTTAGTTTAGGATGCCCATTAATGTGTTTCACATGCGTCACCATGAAATAGAGCACTTCTATGCATGAGACAGTAATATTCTCAGGAGTTCTCTCTCTTTTCCTGTTAACAGCATTAGCAGCTGACAGAAACTACTGACTCCTCCAGCCCCCCAGATAAACCTACCACAGTGATGCTCCATTATTGTTTCATCTGCAGTTCAGGCCTACTGGCACAGGGAAGCAAGCCAAGGGCAGAGCAGAGACTGTAAAAAGAAAACAGAGTTTTTGACAGCATGGTACTGAACAGTGCTTGATTGACCAATTACCACAGAGTAGACCAGGTCAACCAGTCAGCGCTGACTGGGCCCATGTAAGGGAAGGGGTCATGAAAGTTAAAAGAGCTCAGACAGAGTAAAAAAATAAAAGGTGGATCAGCAGAACTTGTCATGTGAAGCCTGCGGGGGTATGTTTTTTTTTCTCCGCCAAGGAGGTTATGTTTTTGCTGGCACATGTTTGTGTGTCAGTCAGGTTAGGTAAAAACTACAGGGACAGATTTTCTGAAATTTTCAGGAGGTGTTGGTGATGGCCCAACGGAAAAATATTTGATTTTGGTGCTGTTCCAGATAACTGTTGTTAGCGAACAGTCTTTTTTGCTCAGTAACTGTCTAACTAATAAAGATATCAACATGATTCTGAGTGCTAGTTCTTGATTTTCAGTGTCAAAGAATCATATTATGATGACAACTTCATTATGAAGTATTGCTTATTAATGTAAGTGCAGTCTGTGAGCTACATTGGCAGAGGTTTGTGCTCTCCAAATACCTTCTCGTTTCATATGTGATTGTGAACATACTCTTGCAGTCACTGAAACCGAGTATATATGCCCCAAGTTTAGACAAAACATGGACTCTAATAAAGTTGAGAGTGAATTGGAGACAGTTTGGCTTCTGGAGATCTGCTGAATAACAACAAATGCATGCTACATTTCACATCTGCACCATATCAAAGAAACTGGGTCATAGGCCGATCCAACCTCTGAACTGAGACACAGGAATAATGCTCAGAGTTATTGATATCTCTAAGGTGGAAGTAGGAAAGACAATGTTTGGATGAAATTCAGAAAAGGGTTTTTGTCATTTTAACTGACACATCAACGGCAGTGAATAAAAAGGACAAGATAAACATTACAGCCATTATCTGACACATATTCTACTGTCTGACTTTTTGAATGAAAAAATCTTCTGAAGAGCAATTTCCATGATTATTCATTCACACTAGAGATGACTTGGCTTTGCAAGTGTCACTTTGTTCTCAGTTGTTTCGATTGCTGTGCACAGTGCTCTTGATACTTTAGATCAGACCTTTGCTGCATTATTGTCTGCAAATGACACCAAATCCAACAATATGTTTTCATTCTGATTAATCAAATTTAATTTTTCCTTCTGTGGGGGGAAACTGGAGCACTCTGTGAAAAATCCATGTATGCACAGGGGGCATCATGCAGATGTCAGAGTCAGACCAGAAACCTTTGGGAGGCACCTTCATTAATAGTGCTGATTTCTTTGACAACTTTGAAACTGTTTAATGCTTGCATAGACTGTAATGTCTGCAAGCTGAAAGAAATACCGTATGTGTAGTGTAAGATCATTGAATCACATGCCTGTAAATAATGAGCATATCAGCAATGCCAGACATTTAAAGTAAAGAAAATTACTTCAAAAGTCTGTAAAAAAAACTTGTCTCCTTGTTATCTGCTGGTCAGTCATCCTCCACCCAAATTGGCCATTGTAAAATCCCCTTCGCTTTTTTTAAGATGGGAAGTCCTGCCGGTGAAAAATGTTACATCCAAGTTAAAATGTTAAACCTGCAAGAATAAGAGCTGGTTTGCTGACTAATAACTACAATTTTGTATGCATTAGCACTGGTTTGCTTATTGCTGTGTTTCTAATTGAAAGTAGCAGGACTGAGCAAGTCTGGTAATTTTGGAATTTATGTTTAACTTCTGTTCAAACAGGAAATGGTCTTGAAGTTGTTGGAAAGAGGACAAATGTAACAGTGACCTCCTTGTAAAAGTACCATAATTTCTTGAGTATAAGAAGCACTTTTTTGCTTTGACATAGCTCTAATTTTTTCGGTGTGTATTATGTACATGAGTACAAGCAAAATATTCAGTCTCGCCATCATTGCAATTGCAACACATCTGATACAAAAAGCCTAAATATTCTCTTTCTCTGCTAAACATTCCTGGCAACTTGCATAATTCTTATTAAACTGACTGTTAAACTGTTGAAATCAAATATTTTGGGTCTTAATTTTGTTAACTTTGTGCAATGATCATGTAACTTCTTCGCTCACCCTTGTCTATTCACATCCATTCTCACACTGATGGCTCACACCACTGAGCAGCAGGAGACAAACTTGGCGTTAGGAGTCTTGACTGATAAAACAATGGCATGCACTACAGGAGCTTGGAGATAACTCTTTGCCCTTCTGATAAATGACAACAATGAATACTACCCACCCTACATCACCTTTTAAGGCACTTTTTATTTAGATTACAGTCTTGTTATCAATATCCACAAAAGAATGTCTGTGGGAATCTCAAATGTAGTGTTTAATAATAACCTTGTATCGCAGTTTGGTCCGCTTAAAGGATAAGTTCGGTTTCTACAGCTTTCCCATTGTTTATAGAATGAAGTAGAACAATATACTCACCCAGAAGGCTTTCCTGATCCAAACAGTGCTTCGGGAGATATTTAGATCCAAAATCGAGCGGCGGACATCCATATAATGGTAGCACATAGGGCATGTATAGCGCCGCTCCTAAAACTGCATTCATCGTCCAAAAACTCATTAGTTTCACCAATATTTCATCATGGTCTGCTCACGCTACTCCTCCATTACAGTCTGTGTCGCTCCAGACATGTCTTTGTGACTGTGCCGACCTCTGAACTGAAGAAGAAGAAGGCTTGCCTCCGCACATGTGCAGTACTCTCTCAGAGCTGTTCTTCTCTTTGCCTCCGCGTCCTCCTTTCGATGAGCTCCTCATCTGTAAACTCTGGCTCGAAACTGTAAGGACACCCATCATATTCAAAGCTCTTCTCCACAACATCTTCATCCATTTTGCACCAAACTGGAAGAAGAAAGTCGCTGTGTAGCCGGCCGTCTTCCCCTGAAACAATGAGCCGTACTGCGCATGTGCAGAGGCAAACATTCTTCTTCTTCAGTTCAGAGGTCAGCACAGCCACAAAACATGTCTGGAGCGACACAGACTGTAATGGAGGAGTAGCGTGAGCGGACCATGATGAAATATTGGTGAAACTAATGAGTTTTTGGACGATTAATGCAGTTTTAGGAGCAGCGCTGTACATGCCCTATGTGCTACCATTATACGGATGTCCGCCGCTCGATTTTGGATCTAAATATCTCCTAAAGCACTGTTTGGATCAGGAAAGCCTTCTGGGTGAGTATATTGTTCTACTTCATTCTATAAACAATGTGAAAGCTGTAGAAACCGAACTTATCCTTTAAATCATTGTCTGTAATCATACAGATCCATCTCCCAAATCTCCAAGTCAAACATTTAGCTTGATCTTCAGATACCTGGCCCAATCAGAGTCCTTTAAAACAGGAAGAGATGGGAGGTACAAGAATGAGGAAACTGAGAAGTGACTACTTGTACATAGATTAGCATGGATGCCAACAGCTTCAGTAGAAGGTTTTTCACATCTGGACCTCATTTTTTTATTAAGTGAAAAGCAAATAACACTTATAACATTAGTCAGTTGCAAATATATTTTGCTCCACTTTTGACATGTTTTGATGAGAGTTCGTTCTATGAAGTGGCTCACATTTTGTACTTCACACAGTGGTGGCAGTGCCTGCCTTCTACATCTAATTACACTGCACTAAAAGTAACTGGCAAAACAATGTCCAGTCACTTGCTGGATATAATTTTGAAAGGCTCTGTCCTCCTAAAATGCTTTCAGTGGGCTTTTGCTCGATGCACTAATGACGTATATGCTGTTTAATATCATTGCATGGTCTTTCTGGTTGGGCAGGTTAGTTTAGTCATGTAGGCCCTTAAAAACTATTGCATAGAAAATGGAGACTTGCAACTGTCATTGGTTCAACTCATGCTGGAAAAACTACTGTAATTGATACTGTCTTAAAATATGCTGCCTGTCCATGTGTCCATGTTGTGCCATTTTGCTGCAGCTTCATGGGGAATGAATGTGTGTGAACAACAATATTCTGTACCTTTTTCCACTGGTAATTTCAGAGCTCTAATTTTGAGATATATGTGATGTGTCTGTACAGTTTGTGCTCATTTATTCTTTCGGCCCCTCCGATTTTTTTTTTGTTTGAGGTCTGGCCCGGGTGGCAGAGACGATAGAAGAGGACAAGAATAACAAAGAGACAGAGCCTTGGCAGAGACAGAGAGCCTCTCACAGCTGCAGAGAGTATCATGCACTCAATAGACTGAATGAAAAAGATCATTAGGGGGAAAATGTGTTTGGAAAAAATTGAGAAGAAGTTTGGAGAACAAGGGAGGAAAGCCAGTATGGAGAGAGAGCAGTATGGAGGGGCCGTCAGGACAGAAAATAGAATGAGAAGAAAAGCCAGTGAAGAGAGAAAGAGGAACAGATGGAGTGGGTTGGGACTATTTCTGTGCGCGATGGGATGATCAGCATGTGGTTACAGTATGTTACGGCTGACACTGTATATATATTCACCTCTCTGACTCATTGAGTGACATAATGGCCCTTAGGATGGCCTGTCCATCCATCACCCAGTAGTCTTGTGGAGGACAAGCATGTTTGTATCATGTCTGACTTCTCATGCTTATAAAACTGGACAAGCTTGTTTACTGTCCATTTCCAGCTCGTGAAGAAAAATCAAACAATACTTTTAAACTACGACTGCAGCACTAACATGCTGGTCACAATGTAATTCAGGACGTAACATGGTATTAATCATGAGCCATTTTGTTGATTTAGTGGCACTGTGGCTAAGCTACCATAGCAGGGTAGCACATGGATGCTTCTTATGTGATGTTTTTATCGTGAAAACACTTAACTGTTCTCTTGGATTTTACTTTTTGGCTGTACATCATCTTTCATCCTGTAATCTCATTTTCCACAATCCCATCCTCCAAAATAAGTAATATGTTTTTCTTAAAACAAAGCAAATCACTGACAACTTGTTTCGCCATGTAAAATGCAAATTGCTTCTTGTAATATAAGACATTTCACTATTTTCTTTCTTTACCTCACCCTTAGCTTTTTTTGTTCCTTTTGATCCATAGCCAGTTCTTTGTTGACCAAAGAACCTGAGGTTTTTTTTTTCTCAAAATAACGTCAGGTATTTTAAAATAGAAGGTGATCTTAGCTTAAAACAGGGGTGTCAAACTCAATTGCACGTGGGGCCAAAACTCAAAACACACTTTAGGTCAAGGGCCGAAATGGAAAAATATTTATTGAACACATTAAAACAACAAAAAAAAAATTTAAAAAAAAATATGAATAAATGGACACAAATACTATTATTGCAGAATAGAGAAACTGAAACTATAAATAACTTAAAAAGCTTTTGCTCTTCATAAAAATATCTCCTGTCAAAATAAAAAGTTGGAAATATGAACATGCAACAAAAAAAACTGAAAATATTATATAAAAGTTATGCTTTTGTTCCCAATTTTCTATTGTTCAGCAAGGCAGCTGTTGCACTGCATTATGGGATCTGTAGTTTGTGTGTTATCAGCACTGTATACCGCCAGGCCATTAATAACAAAAACAAAAACTATATAAAACAATCTCGCGGGCCAGATATAAATGTCCATCAGGCCAGATGTGGCCCCCGGGCCTTGAGTTTGACACATATGGCTTAAAAGGTACAAAACACATACTAAAAGCGTGATATGGAACTTGCTACACTTAAGAAACTGAGCAGGGAAAATTCTGTTTTGTCAAATCAATACCATTCATCGTTTTTCTTATCAATTCCTTCCACTTTGTTCTGCAAGGTTTGCAAATCAAGGACATCACACTGTCATCAGAGGCAGTCGGCAAAAGCCATTGCATGCAGGGAGCAGAAGTTTTAAAGATTGTGTTTTGGTTTTAAACAGAAATACATTTACTTTGCATCTTGCATTAAATGGAAACACCAGCAACTTGCAGAGGCATTTATCCATTAAGCATGGGGTTGAATATGTATATCATGAGTGTCATCTGTTTGACATTGTTGGACCTAAAAACCACTGAAGGACAACTTTTTCTACTTAGAAAGTCAGCAGAAATTGATAAAGGGATCATTGAAAAATCATATTGATTAGCAGAAAGGTTAATGACACTTGTATCTATAAAACTGAAGCAATCCTAGACTTAAGCTGTTTTTTTATTTGCTCATGTACTCCTGCATATTTCTTTAAGTGTATCAGTGGTAAACACTTTTATTTTACTAAATCATCACTTTAAAGCTTATTCCTTCACGTAAGTCATTGATTGTAGGCTACTCTATGGCACTTCTTAAAGCAACAATACGGTAATTTTTCACCATCAGTGTACAGTTTTTAAAGTTAACGAGTATAATAACAATAATAAAGATGTAACATCTGCTCACACACCAGATCTAAGCTGAAAAGAAGCTAGGTGAAGAGAAGTCCATTGGTGTACTGGATGATTAAGTGGCTAGGACTAAAAGATGGAAGACATGAGGCGAAGAAGTGAAAAAGAGTAAGTGACCTCGCAAAAAGGCTAGCAAAGTAACAGATTAAATGGTGATATCCTTTATAGTAGTCATTGTGCTGTCAGATCAATTATGAAACTACTATTTCAAGGTTGGAAAGTTACATGTTTTTGGTTTGGATAACAAATCTAAAAGCCAAAACGTTAAAGTACATTTATTTTGATTCATTTGACTCTCAAATCAAAAACTTTGTAAAACTGGATTCAATAGCCTTGAAGAAGTAAGTCAGAGAAAGAAAAAAACAAATAGGATGAAAAGCAAACATGGATGTGTACTTTTTGGAGTGCGTGAACACTTGAATAAGGTTTTTTGAAGAGGGACCTTTTCTGCTTTTGGACTGCAAATCAGTGATGTGAATAATACATCCATTGTGGCGAACTTGCTGGAGTTGTGTGAAAATTGACTGTTTCCATGTCCAATTCAGTTAAATAGAAGTTAAATATAGCAGGAAGTACAGGGACTTTAAAAACTGGTTTAAAGTATTTTTATTAGGAACTATACAAAATAAATTACATCACCCATCAGTTGATAACATGGCTTGGTTTAGATTATGTTTCTTAGCTCGACCTATGAACATGCAGTCTGTAACTGATGTTGCAGTACAATTCTTTGCTCTGGTGTAAACCCACGTCCACTTTTAGCTGTTACTCAGGCAACAAGGAGCACTATCAGACTGTATATAGCATTTCTTTTCACTGATGTGGTTTAAGGAAGTAACACTGGGCTTGCAGTCAAAAACATACAGCAAAGATCAATACTGTTTAAGTAACCTGGGTACAACTGGAAATCTGAATATTGGTTAGTGACAGCATAACTTTGACTGCTACAGAACATTAAGGGCTTACAGTACTTCTGGAAAGATGAAGCTTTTTAAACAATCACTGAAAACATAAAGAAAAATACAGAAAAATTTCAACTTAATAGGATCAATTTTTTGGATTCCTTGGAGATTGATTGCAACAGTTTTAGCAACAAATTTAGCATAGCATTAAGAGTAAAACATTTCTGCTCCCAATCTTCAAACCTGAAGAAAGTTAAAGCACAAGACCATGGAATTAAACTGAGAAATGCATCAATAAACCAAAATGGTAGGATTATGATTTCAAGATACGGATATCTTTATATTTAAGATATGCAGATATAAGTGATATACAGTGGGTACGGAAAGTATTTAGACCCCCTTAAATTTTTCACATTTCATATAGCTCAAAAGGGTGCTCCTACTCTACTGAGCAAAGGGGTCTGAATACTTATGACCATTTCAGTTTTTCTTTTTTAATAGATCTTCAAAAATTTCTAAAATTCTGTTGTTTTTTGTCAATATGGGGTGCTTTGTGTACATTAATGAGGAAAAAATGAACTTAAATGATTTTAGAAAATTGCTGCAATATAAAAAAATTAGTGCTGTCAGGCGATTAAAAAAATTAATCTAATTAATCACAGGATTTGTAATTAATTAATCTAATTAATCACATTTTAATCTCATATCTGCTTAAAGTCCCCAAATAAAGAATTTGAATTCTAGGATTTTATAAAATTGTAGTGCAGGACTAATCAAATGAAAACACTAAGAAGTGAAGATTTGTAAATCCACATTTTTATTGGCAGCTAAATAAAACCAAAGTCAGGGCAACTTGTCCGGATAATTCTAAGTTCAATCAGGCAACTCAAATTACACTTTAAGTGTGTTTCATAAATCAAATTCAAAATAAGAAAAAGGTCGAGGACATCCAGCAAAACAATTAGGCCTGATGCATTATTAAAGAATGTAGTACAAATAGATGAATAAATTCAAAAATAAAATAAGACTAAGTCTTTAATATGACATTCCTGTTGTCACCTGGGCTTTGTTTGGTTTGACTAGAGACGCATGTGTGAAGTGACGTGCCACTGCCATGTACGGGTCCTCCAGCTGGACAATATCAAAATGTTTGTGTGCTATGATTAATCTTGCGATTAATTTTTTTAACGCAATAATTTGCAGTGTAATTAATTAATCTAATTTATGCACTAAAGTGACAGCCCTTAAAAAATGTGAAAAATTAAGGAGGTCTGAATACTTTTCCTGCCCACTGTACATGAATAAAGTGTTCACACTGTATAAGCAAAGAGCTCTCACATTCAATCACTAAAATGTTTATATTGGCTTTTGCAGGAATAGATTTTAAAAAACGTGACATGCTCTAAGTGATGTATCTATCCAACTTCTTAAGCTCAGATACCAACCAAAGACCCTTTCTTTTATTACTGACCAATACATAACGAATACCAGTGACAATTGCATAATATTTTTTCTATACTGTATTAACAAAACTGGGAATTGTTAAATGTTGAACTAACAGCATCAGGCTTTCCTAACTGTGGTAAACAACTTTGAAGAAGTAAAGAGAAGCTGGCATTGTTGCCACAGTCTGTGCATCACTTACAATAGTTTTACTCGCCCCCTGCTGTCAAAGTGAACCTTGATTGTCAGAGAGCTGCACTGTATGTGCAAACTAACTGGACCATTCCTTTGAACTTGTGAGCTTGTGCACTCTTTTGTTTTCTGTAGCCTTTTTAGTTTGCTTAAATTGTTTTTCAAAATGTCATGCACTTAAGTAAACTGGTATGATATTTTCTTTATGGCATATAAAATCAAGTCTCTGGGTGTGATTTGTACATGTTTGTAGCCTTTAGAATTGTATTATGCTGTGACGCAATAGCTTCAAGAGTTGACACCCAAGCCAATAATTAACTCTAGTGTTAATATCCACGGTTCAATATGTATTGCAGTATTTTTGGTTCTAAGCACAAACAGCTTTCATTAATTGTTGCCCTTTTCTGTCCATATATTCTTTGCTGTGTTTGAGCCTGTGAGTCAGTGCACAGGGGTGAGAAACTCTTGCCCAAGGAAGTTACAATCCACTTAAGCTGGGCCAAAAAATGACGCCACTGTTGTGCTGAGAGAGGCTGGGCAGCAATATGCACCCACACTCAAATATGAAGGAGCCCAGTGGTGGGCGTAGAGGTGGAGATAGTTCAGTATGTGTCAAACCAGAAAATCAATTTAAGCTAATCGGTACTGCCTCATAGCCTGGCTTGTCCAGTATGTTTTGTATGTTTTTTCCTTTTCCACGGAATAAAGAAATTATTTAAGGAGTGAAAAATAATTCTCCTCATAACTCCCAGCTGTTCAAGTAAAAAATATCTGAAATCCCTCAGAAGGGGCATTTCATCTAAGATTTTTGTTTCTAAAAAAGCACCCCAATCCACCAAGGCTCTCAAAACCTTATTGTGCTGTTGAATGCCGAGCATTAACGTACCTTGCTTTTTTTCCAGAGGGGGCTCCTTGCTGTCTATTGCCAGCCCATATAGAATAAGATATGTTATAGAGTATGCTTTTTGACATTCAACATTCATTTAATTCCTACACAAAGACAGAAAAGTGGTCCATCCAAAGTGCTTAGTCTTTGTTGTCAGCTTCCTTTTTACTTTGTACCGGTCTACTGAAAAACTGTGTGAGACTGTGGTGATACATGTTCCCTCTAAAGACAAAATAGCAGAGAACGAAGCTGTATAGATGAGCTTTAATGAGCCCTGCATAGTGACCCATTCTCACAGAATCATTTAATCTACATTATTTAATATCAGATTGATGTCTGATATACTCTGAGGTGATCGGTAAGTACCTACTTGGGCCTTACACCCCGTTCATGTGTATTGTCTTCCCTGAGTTGTTTGTAACTCTCCTTTTTTGAACCTCTCTTCATCTCTTTCATAGTGACTACATAATCAAGGAGAAGACGGTGCTCCTGCAGAAAAAAGACAGCGAGGGTTTCGGCTTTGTTCTGAGAGGGGCCAAAGGTAAAACATGTTCTGCTCGTAGGTTACTCACTCATGGATTACGTTTGACTGTTCCAGTCACACACATGTTCCATTTAATGCTAACTCGTGTTTGTAATGGTGTCTCCAGCTCAGACCCCTATCGAGGAGTTCACCCCTACCCCAGCCTTTCCCGCTCTGCAATATCTGGAGTCAGTGGATGAGGGAGGCGTCGCCTGGAGAGCCGGACTCAGGATGGGGGATTTCCTGATTGAGGTATTATTACAGTTCTTATCAGAACTTTTCTTTTTTTTTTTTTTTTTTTTTTTTTACAGTGCTCAGGAAATCACACAGTTTGCATTTATTACAGACAGATTCAGTCGTTCTCTGGGAGCTTGCTGTTTTTGTGAAGACCTTTCTCTATAGCAAATCTGTGGCCACTGAGTCTACCTTGTCTCAGTCAAAGATGTTTTACAGTACACTGGTAGTTAGGAAGTTTGTGTTCGATGGGGAAAGAAATAGTCTGTCCTTCTTTTAGAGCCAGCTCTTTTTTGTGACAACCCCGTCTCTTTAACTTATCTGTGGTCACTGAGTCTGTACTTCATAAGGACCTTTTAATTTCAGGATCTTTTACAGTACACAGGTACACTATATTGCCAAAAGTATTTGCTCACCCATCCAAATAATCAGAATCAGGTGTTCCAGTCACTTCCATGGCCACAGGTGTATAAAATCAAGCACCTAGGCATGCAGACTGTTTTTACAAACATTTGTGAAAGAACTGGTCGCTCTCAGGAGCTCAGTGAATTCCAGTGTGGAGCTGTGAGAGGATGCCACCTGTGCAACAAATCCAGTTGTGAAATTTCATCGCTCCTAAATATTCCACAGTCAACTGTCAGCTGTATTATAAGAACGTGGAAGTGTTTGGGAATGACAGCAACCCCCTTAGTTCCAGTCAAAGGAACTCTGAATGCTTTAGCACATCAAGACATTTTGGACAATTCCATGCTCCCAAATTTGTGGGAACAGTTTGGAGCTGGCCCCTTCCTCTTCCAACATGACTGTGCACCAGTGCACAAAGCAGGTCCATAAAGACATGGATGACAGAGTCTTGTGTGGATGAACTTGACTGGCCTGCACAGAGTCCTAACCTAAGCCCGATAAAACACCTTTGGGATGAGTTAGAGCAGAGACTGAGAGCCAGACCTTCTCATCCAACATCAGTGTGTTGCCTCACAAATGTGCTTCTGGAAGAATGGTCAAAAATTCCCATTGTCCTCCTAAACCTTGTGGACAGCCTTCCAGAAGAGTTAAAGCTGTTATAGCTGCAAAGGGTGGACAGACGCCACATTGAACCCCATGGATTAGGAATGGGATGCCACTTAAGTTCATATGTGAGTCAAGGCAGGTGAGCGGATACTTTTGGCAATACAGTGTAATTAGGCAGCTTTCATTTTCTAATAGCAGTATGGGAGGTAGAGCATTCAGACATCAACTCTACCTTTAAGGTTAGACTTAAAACATTCCTTTTTGATAAAGCTGTAAGTCAGAGCTGGCTCAGGCCTGGACCAGCTCAGAATTCATAGTTAAGCTGAAATAGGCTTAGACTGCTGGGGATTTGGCACCCTGAGCTCCTTCAACTCTATCTCTCTCTGTCCTCTCTTCATATGCCTTTGCTCCATTGTGTTTGCTCCTGTACTACTCTGGTTCTTGTCTTGTAGGCCGCCTGGGATCATTGGTGTAGACCACCTGCTGTAGACTTCGGAAGCTTCAATAACTACAATTACAATTACTTGGCCATTCCTTCAGCCCCATTCCATTATCATGACAGACCATGGTATTAACTTCAGATAGATCAACAAAATTAGAAACATGATAGTTCCTGCAAACGGCACACATATATTAGTAAGGCTACGACAAACAATCATGGGTGACCTGCTTGACTCTAAGTGCTCTATCCTGCATCAATCATTAACAGAAATGACATCATTTATCTTAAATTCATACTTTTAGATAAATTAAACCCAATTTAATGACAGTTCAGCCAGATGTTGCATTATTCATCAACATCATTCCTCTTCAGATTATATTCATTAAAGATATTAATGTTAATATCAGATTCATCTCTGTATCCATGTTTGTATTGATTATACATCCATAGTAACTGTCTTTATAGCCACTTAGACATGAGGTCCCTCTTGAAAATGAGGTGCAACATCTCAAGGGGCTAACCTTTAGTAAAGTTTTATTCAACAAAGACAAATTTGGCACTACACCAACAAAGTTTGATTGATTAAGTCTGTATTCAGCAGAGACTAATGTGGTGAGGACAGATTTATGATCTAGGTGTCCATGGGTTTGTTGCTACCATAAATTCTCATTTTTAGTCCCTTTGTCTCTGACTTGGATGGATACTTCTCTGGATGTGTGTACGTGTATATACAAATATATATTTATTTGTATTTGGTTATATACATATACATATACATATATGTGTATCTATATCATGAAGAGTATGACTTCAGCCTGCTCTGTTGTAAAGAGCCTTAAGAGAACACCTGTTATACACTGTAGCTCGGCTAATTAAGATTGATTAATTATCTGTGTAGGGTCAAATAGCATTTAATTGTTTTTATTTTGTTACTTTGTTTCATTATTTCTTATAAATTTCTTTTTTTATTGGTTTATAACTTGTTTTGGTATAATGTGAGGGGTGTTAGGGTCTTGAGCCTGATTTGATAGAATTGGCCAGTTGCCAGTCCAGCTCATGCGTCTGTCTGTCTGTGCTTGTGCTTCAGGTCAACGGACAGAATGTGGTGAAGGTTGGCCACCGACAAGTCGTTAACATGATCCGGCAAGGTGGCAACAGCCTCATGGTCAAGGTTGTCATGGTGACCCGCAACCCTGACATGGAGGAGGGTTCGAGGAAGAAAAGTAAGAGTTGATGCTTGCACCCCTGGGTGCTCCTGCTGCTAGTAACCAAACTGTGCCGCTGACAAAGTCTCATTTAACACCCCTGCCTCTCCATCTTCCTTTCAGTCCCCCAGCAGAGTAAGAGGCTGAGCACGCCGGCTATCGCGCTACGATCCAAATCCATGACTTCAGAGCTGGAGGAGATGGGTAAGAGGACGGCTTAGATAAACCCTCTCTGGGGTGAAAAGAGCA
Organism: Scarus forsteni; assembly: GCA_036419115.1. Taxonomy (NCBI): domain Eukaryota; kingdom Metazoa; phylum Chordata; class Actinopteri; order Labriformes; family Labridae; genus Scarus; species Scarus forsteni. The sequence continues at coordinate 21,269,577 of JAZDUH010000084.1, forward strand.
TTATAAGGAATAAAGAAGCAGACAGTTAGCAGATGCAGACAATCATAGACAGTGTTTATTAATGGAAGAGGTGGAAAAAAGTTAAAGGAGGAATAGATTGAGGTGATGATAGAAACAGTGTGAAACCAGAGTGTTGGGGGTTGCTAAAGATGCTGAAAAGTGTGAAGGGGAGCTGAGCTAGGGCTAAATTTAGACAGCAGGAAAGTAGAGGCAGATAGTGTAGTTACCCAGTGACAGAAAGGAGAGGGAAAGAAGAAGAAGAAGAAGAAGAAAAAAGAAGATTGGCTCCCGCTCTGGATGACGGTCTCAATCCATTTCACTGTTCTTTCAGAGGTTCCACACTGTCACTTCCAGCACCCCCACTACAGGTAACCCCCCTCCCAGAAAAAGTGTCGCCATCCACCTTGTGACCCCCCCCCCCCTCCCCTCCTCCCCCCTTTTCTTCTCACTGCCCCGCCTCTCTCTCTTTCTCCCCCTCTTACCCCCCTGCAACCTCCACGGCTCCCTGGCCCTGCCCACAGCTTTAACCCCAGTGCCCACAGAGCGGTCCAGCCTCCCCTCTGCTCAACTCTCTCACACATACACACAAAAAACACGCTCTCACGCAGACACCCAGCAAGTATTTGTTGCCAAGGTAACACTGCAGGGGAATGGGCGTCACCTGAGAAGAGTTTTTCCGACTGACAAAAACATAGCAAAGTGATTGGTCTTCATGTTATGGCGAAAAAGTTACAAAATGTATCTTTCATTGTGTTTATATCACTTGTAAATTTGATTCATTCGGAGGAAATCACACCCAGGATAAGATTATTAAGATGAGTAATTTTCTCGAGAAAAAACAACAACTTAGTTCCAGGTCTGTTGCTATGGGAACTCCATTATGTGTGGCTATGCTTATTCCATCGCTATTTGAGGCAAAATAGTGGGAGGAGAGAGCATGATGAGGGTCAACGCCCCCATTTGCGGATGAGAACATCTGAGAAGGTTTGATTGTTGGTAGAAACATTGAAGATGTTAACTGATCCTGTAGCTGCTGTCGTTTAGCGACCATGCTCTGTTTAGTAAAGGTTTATGTTTAGTAAAGCATGGTGGAGGCTGATGGAGTAGCTGGAGGAGACGATCATCTGCTGGCCTTCAGCAGTTCTCAGATCTAGTTTCAGTCCCAAGATTTTAGTATAAATTGATAAAGCAGTGGCCTGAGTACTTACTTGAGTTTGCCCTGAATGTGGGACCCAGGCCTCTGCTCTACTCCTACCCTCATCTCCTTTCCCTCACCTGCCTTCTTTGTGTGGCGTGACCTCACCTGAGCAACACAAAGCATGAGCACCCAGTCTGAAACATGGGGACCAGCTCTCTGAATCCTTGAAGAGCCCATATTTTGCTTTTTCGACTTGTACATACCCTTTAGTGTGTTTTACATGTCTCCTCTACAGTATAGTGTCCTTCTATGCACAAGACAACAAGTTTGCATCATTAGGACCCAAATTATGTGGGGCTGAGATATTTTGTAGGCCAACTCCAGTTGTGCTGGTTCTCTTGTTCAACATGTGGGATCTTCCACTGTGTTTTTACTGCTGGTTATATTGTCTGTGCTGACCAAAATGTATAAATCTTACTTCTTTTTTATGATTACCTTCACAAATGAGCTTTAAATGTTTCAATCTTAAATGTAATGGGTAAGAGTAAATAAGCTATTGTGACACTGTTAGGGAACTACAACATTAGAGCTGGACTTACAGCCATTCCACATATTCAACCTTGTTTGAAAAATGTGGTGTATTTGGCTTTGATTAATGTTTGTACTATTGTTCATTCAGAGTGACCAGTATTTATTGCTTTAGCGTATCCTGCCATTTTTGTAGTCTTTGTTAGCAGTTTGCTGGCAGCCATCTTTTACAAAACACACAAATGCTTCAAAATTCAAAAGCATTTTAAAATGAAACATTCAAATCTCGTCTGAATGTGTTCATCACAGACATTATTTCAGGCATTTTTCTGAGGGCTTATGTAAAATCCCGCCCCTTTTGGTTTTTGGAACTGGACTTGCAAAAATCAAACTCACTTCCATGTTTTTGGACTTATTCCTGCACCGCTCTGTAGACCTACCCGTGTATTGTCCTTTTATTTTTTTTAGCAGTAGCTCAGGGTGGCAAACCAAGGACGTAACAGAGCGTCAGCATCAAAGTTTTTTACAACATGATGCTGAGCAGCACTGAACTGACCAATCACCACAGAGTAGACTGGTTAACCATTTAGACTGAATCTGGGGGCATGGACGCTCAGTATGCAAAAACTTTCAGGTCTTTTGAACATAATCTGAAATTGAACAAATGAACCTCAGTTAAGGCAAAATATGGGCTTTTTAACCCACCTCTTTAATGCCACGCTTTGTATACACTCTTATATCTCTCTTTTGATACTACGTGTCTGCAGTGGTAGTAAGCAAGAATACCTGCACATCAATGAACCAACCGAATTATTCCAGTAGTCATGCAAACATTATGATGTGATGTGTTGTGCCACAGGTCAATTTTCCTATATAGTTTTAAAGTATTGAGTAAGCATTGTATATTTTTGAAAGTACAAGCATGGGGAGCAGCAGTAAGAGTCCTGGGAAATAGCCTTTTTTAAATTAAGATTAAACAAATTATAAATGCTTATTGAAATGAGCATGATGAAATGTCCTTCATCTTTAAGATGGTATGAAATGTCTAAGTGCTGAAATACAAGTGTCAAAAAGTATTAATGAAATGGACAAGCTGGGGGTTGAAATGAGGCGTGGAACAGATGTGTAGCTTTTAGAAAGTTCTTAGACTAGATCAGCAAAAAGCTAAGAAAGGAAACGAGGCAATTGGATCAGAAACAACAACATTTCTATATTGTGATGCTTTTGAAAATATTAGAAAGCTTTAGTTTTGCATAACATACTGGAAAAATAAAACTACTGATAAGATTTAGAAAAACAAAAATATAATGGTAATTATGTATTTCATGTGTGATTTTCTCCAGGTACTCCAGTTTCCTCCCAAAGATAAAAAACACTAGATAAGATTGCCTTCAAACCTCTTATAACCTTAATTATTATCATATTGGCCCTGAACAGTAAACAGGACCTCATAAAAAAGCATTTAGCCAATAACAGATGCAGCAGCTTTGTTATATATACTAAACAGATTTTGAGTTTGTATGATTATGATTTATAACATCTCAGTATGTTTTAAACAGAATACAAAACTCCTTTTACCCAAGACTGATTTAACTCTATTTTTTTTACCTATAAATATCTCCAGTTTCTTAAGATGCTGGTGCTTTACCCAGTGTAAGACACCTCATAAATTAGATTGTCTTTGCTTACGTCTGGTTTGGGATCAAGGTGAGAGGAGCACAACGTGTGAGGAAGCCATGTCAGGCTGTGCCATATGGTTATTCTAATGCACTAGAATTCATTTAGCTGTGACGCCTATTAAACTATCTCACCTCTGTGATTGGTGCAGTGTCCCAGTTCACCTAGAAGTCATGCTGCAAGATAACAAGGACTTTAAAATGGAAGGATCCTGCAGTGCACTCTAGCAGACGTGTTTTGATGAAATTAAGGCTTAATTTTCGTAAGGATTTTAGCACAGTGGTTTTAAAGAGGAGATGAAAAGAACACGGGTTTTAAAACCTTTTCATGTTTGGCTTAAGCATGAGCTTTAAGCCCATATGAGGAGGTTCCAGTTAGTTATGAAACCAGCTAAAATTATTATAATATTAATGCTCCTTTACATTTATGTACATAAGAAAAACAAACCATCCTGAGCTTATGGATATGACTGTAGTATTACCTTTCTTATGCTGACAATTGCCAAAGCAGCTGATGTATGAATAATTCTCGAGTACCCATTATTGATGGGATTTTGAATAAGAAACACCAAAAATGAATGATTTGAATGAGATGCATCATACTGTGTTTCCACCATTTGGCACAATGGCCTTTGGTTTAAAAGAAACATTAAATTCTTGTGGATGTTCCAGGTCACAGGTGGTTTTATTATTATGTCTCACTTGTCTAAAAGATCATCAGTTTTCAGGTTTTCAGACATATGTGGACCACAAAATCCTGGGTTGGCTTATTTCAAATTTTGGCCAAATGGGCAAAACCACAAAGAAGGCAGCCTCCCTTGATCTAGCTCCTTAAATGTGTGAAGTACCTGTGTATCTTCAGTTTCACTGTGGGTGGCTTTTAATAATCAGTTGTAGCATGTAGCAGTATTTTCTTTGCCTCTTACTTTTGAGAGGGAACTGCATCTTTCCTGGAGCTGTGTAGCAAAGCAGACTTCTTCTTTGTCATGACAGCTAGTCTAGTCTACCTGACACTGCAAATCAAGAGCCCTATTTTGATGACATGAAGCACATTGTGTATGGTGCACGATCTATGTTTTAATATTTTGACAATGCAGTTTTTCGTCAAGTCTGGTGTAGGATGCAGAGAGGATGGATTGCACATGGAAGTGCTTTGTGCACAACATGGATCAGAACAATCAGATTGTCAGCTCTCATTCCCTGAAAATCAGTGTGTGCGAGGTGGCTGGGGTTTTGCTGTTCTGAATTTCAGCTGGATCATTTAATCGCTCTTCTTTGTTGTGTCACTATATTCAATGAACTCACCAAGAACACTGTTTGCTGTGTTAATGCTCAGATTAAAATGCTATTTTATTGAAGCATCCAGAGTTCATGAAATGGTTAGAAAAATGAATCAGACACTTCCTTATGAGTGAAGAAGTGAAATCTCTCTTTAAAATATACTGTACATCAAATACCGGTTGTCTTTAAATACAACTCAATTTAAACTCATTTGCTCTGCAGTAATTCTTGGTTCTATTTTCTATTGCATGTATAACATCTCATCCTGATAAATAAATGGTAATTATCTTTGAGCTTAAATATCTCTGAGAATCATTATCATGCATATAAATATAAGAAGTGTTGCTCCAGAGTGCTTGAAAATTTTCAGTTGTGTGTATGAATTTCCTGTATTGGAGCACACAGGAATAGCACAACTCTCTGTTATGTTATAAACTTCAAATGAAATGAGCAACAAATTCTCTGAAATGTAATGTTAGAGATGTGCTGCAGTGAATTATGAGTGAAGGGGGGGTAACAGCCGTGACAACAACATTAATTTACACATAAACAGATATATTAGTACAAGCATGTTTAAATCCTTTTGGTTGTAAAGATAGTTATAATTGAGAGGTATAATCACAGGAAGGTCCTGGTTGTGTCAGGATGTACGGTCACCTTCGGCCTGATGAGAACATGGGCAGAGCAGGAGCTTCACATACAAACACAGTCAGATAAACACACACACACACACACACACACAGCAGTGTACTGCCCTGCTGGCTCCTTCAAACCTATCTCACATCTCTGAAGCCTCTATTACTGTCCTCTGAAAAAACACAAAGGAGGGTCACATTGATTTGTATTTCAGGTAAAATATCACAGGGATATAATATGAATATTCTCATGCAGTATGCATTGAAATGGAACCTGAATAAGCTGTAATCGTCTAAAAATGCAGGTTGAAAAATACAGAGCTCTGGTGAAAACTTCTGATGTGAGAAATTTTAAGCAAAAGAAATAGTACCAGGGCAAAAAGTCCTCCTACCAAATCAGGTTTCACAAATTACACAGGGCTGTTGAGCACGTAGACCTCTCCAAATGGACTAATCAAGATCTTTATTACTGCAGAATGTGTAGGGCCAGTTTGGGGCCATCTGAGGGGTCTACAAGTAAGACTAAGGGTCTTTTCACACCAACCATATTTAGTGCACACCAAAGAAGTTTTGGCCCAGGGTTTGGTACATTAGTGTCAATGTGAATGCAACCACCGCACTTTGGTGCGCACCAAATCAGCCGGTCTGAGACCTCCATGAAGGGGTGGTCTCGATCCGCTCCATGTCCCTCCCTACATTTGGTGCAGTTTCACTGGTGTGAAACAAAGTGGTCCGAACCGTTCTACTTTTGATGCATTACTTCCTGTTAATCCCGCGGTTGAATCTTTTGCTTACTCAATTGGTCGATTTGTTTATTCTGGTTGAGGATTACGATGATTTACGAGGGTCCAGAAGGTCGCTGATGCCGTCTCAAACACAATACAAAAAACACATTTGAAGGAAAATGTAGAAGAGAGCGAAACGTAAACATTGGTTGTCTGGTGTAGGAAATGGTTACCATGGTAGCCTCTTCTTCGTTCTCCTCCGTAGCAGGTTTGGTAACCAGTTACGTGCATATCGCCCCCTGCTGTTTCAAACTGAGTAAATACACACGTGGGTCCGGGCATGGTTCGATGTTGCCAGTGTGAATGCAAGCCAGCGGGGGAGGGGGAGGGGGGGTGAACCCATGGCGAACCGCGCCGCAGTACAGTTCGAAACAAGTGGACCTAATGTAAAAACGCCCTAAATTGACACCCATACTTATATGGTCTCACTTCATGAGGATGGACTTTGGACAATTTCAGTCAGACTTACATGAATGTATTTTAATTTTTACTCAAACTTGCACAATAGATATATTTTTTTAACATTCTAGATTGTCAAATTATTTGGGGGTCTCATAGGCTCATTAGAAATCAGTGCTGTGTAGCTTTAGCTTGATCATAAGTTAACTGCCTTTACGTTATGATTATCAGAGTTCTCTGTCATTACATTAGGAGGCACGTTTTTCCTCCATGTATGTGTCATACCACATAAATCTACTGGAAAGAAACTGCACATCATGAAAAATTGAACAACTTGAGTTTAAGTATGGATGACAACCCTTTCCCCTGTACAGTCCACACACGCAAGCTCGCTCGCTCACTCAAACCAGTGGATGCAAACACTTTAAGGTCATGTTTAATTCCCTCCTCCTTTTTGCTCCCCTATGGCTTTGGACTCTCCTTTCCTCACTGGTCTCAGTACTAATTTTGTTCACTCTTTGTCTCCTTTGTCCTCAACCTCACTGCTGCTGGATCTTAACCATGTCACAGTGGAAAGAGGTGGGAGTCAGACTAATTCTTAATTTGTGTGTATGAGGGTAACAGGTAGAAGTTGGGCTGCACAATTTTAGTCAAAATGATGAACACAATTGTTTTGCCAAATATTCAAAGCAGTTATTGAACATAAAAATATGTAGGAGTTTCAGAATATTGAAAGCTGAATTCATGAAATCAGTTTAAAAAATAACAAGTTTGATTATTTAAAGGGTGACCATGTTTCCAGACCTCACAATAGGGACACTTTTAATTTCATAGTGGACCCACATGTATGAGCCTTAGCACACAAGCTTTTTTATCCGCCCACCTTTTGACACCAAACAAAGCAGCAGATAACCAATCAACACTTCAAAATCAACAAAAACTGAATAATGTATAATATAATCATAAAAATATGATTGCAAAACTATTAAACTATGGTATTATTTTAATAACTTTTATTGTAACCATTTCTGTCATAAGTATTATTTTAGTATTTGTGTAATTATTACCTTCACCAAGGAGGTTATGTTTTTGTCCATGTTTGTTTGTTTGTTTGACTGTTAGCAAGATTACTAAAAAAATACTGGACTGATTTTACTGTAATTTTCAGGAGATGTTGGTAATCGCCTTACTTAAAAATGATAAGGTTTTGGTGGTGATCTAGATAACAGCCATTAGTAAATGATAATTTTTGCTCAGTAACTGTCAAACTAATAATGATATCAACATAATTCTGAGTGCTAGATGTGGGTTTTCAAGGTCAAGGAATCATATTATGATGGAAACTTTATCATGGAACTATAGTTGATAGATATAACTACTGTGGTTTGCGCCTGAGTGCTTTCTAGTTGGAATATTTCTGTTATTATTATGTGTCATGTTCTATGATATTACTAGTAATCTAATTTTACAAGCCTTTTTTATGATTTTATATAGTACAAAAACAAATAAGAGTTTATGTAATGTTTGAATCGTATTTTATCTCCATAATACTATTTTAGTAGTAGTTCTGTACTGGTTTTGGCATAAAGATATATAATCATAGTTATCTTCTTTATCCTTCTTATACCACATGTTTTGGTGATGGATGATCACTGAAAATTGATGAATACTAAATATACTGACAACAAATGAGGTTTTATTTTTATATGACAGTCACAGCTGTCTGTGTGATGGACTAGTCAAGCAGAATGCAGCTGTGCGCGGAGATGATGTTGAGGCAGAGAGCAGAGAGGTTTAATATGCATCACGTTCATTCTGCTTTTATTGGTTGTATCTGCAGCAGATTTAGCAACAACACTGATTGACATATATGTTAAATTAAAGGTGCAGTGTGTAGAATGTGGCATGTTATACATCCACCGCATTTCGCCAAACAGAAACAGTGAATATAGGAGATATATGTTTCTATTTGTATGTAAAGTCCGTCAAAATAGGAGTACAATCATCCCCATAAAACGTTTGTTTTATTTTTATTTGATGAGACAAATCTGTATAAAAAAAATTGCATTACCGTGGGCCGCTGTTTCGTGTAGGCCGACATATTGATCCGTCGTGTTGTCTACGGGTGGTTTTTAGGGACAAAAAGAACGAAACTCGAATCTGTCCGCCGGTTCTGAAATCTACCTGGAATGCAGGTGAAGAAGAGGAGAGGATGGCAGTGGATGTATAGAAAGTTGTTACTCTGTTCTAGGGATTCAAACTGTGTGTACAAACACACACACAACATAAATTGTGTGCTGTGTTCAGGATCCTTTTTGGTCTTCACAGGATTCCGTTGCTCAGCGACGTGACATTTTGGCTACAGTTAGGTTCATTCTAGAATCTGAACGCTAGATGTCGCTAAAATGCCAAGTTCTACACACTGCACCTTTAAATGTCTTAGAATCTTACTTTGGTTGGTTAAAATAGAATTAGTAACTGTCCCAAATCGGGACATATCAATGTTTTTGGATATTTGTGGGGACATAGGACACAGGGCCTGAAAATGTGACATATGGTCACCCATATTATATATCAATGAAACCAAAATTTCTATCCATTTTTAGATTCTGTTAATTGTGCAGCCCCAACTAGAAGCTTTCTATCTAAATGTGTGCTATGCTGTGACATAAGTGTGGACTCGTTAGCTGTCTCTAAGTACGCGCGTGATGTATGTCCTTTAGATCTAAGCCTGCTGGGGTGACTCAGTTTGTCAGGCTCAAGAGAATATGATTAGTATGCACTGTCACGACACTGTTGCACTTTCACTCCTGCCAAAACTTAAGTCTCCTTTTGTCCTCCTTCCAGCTGCTACCCCCTGGAAAAAAAAATCAGGTATGCTCTGGTACACTCTCACTGAAGGCTCTGTATTTATGTCTGTCCAAAATGACTTGGCCCTCACCGTTCAGTGACTTATATTCTAAGTTTCCCTTTTTTTTATTTTAGAATTCGAATCCTCCCAAGTTACAGAGAAGAAGAGGACAGTCTATCAGATGGCTTTGAGTAAGAGAGCTCATGTTTATCAGTGAATGTTCCTCCATCTCTCCCTCTTTTTCTCCTTGTCCTTCACTCAGTGTGTTCCTTTGTTTGGTTACTGTCCATATTTCTGTTTTATTGCTGTGTGTCTCTCTCCTCCCCTTTCTTCCTCTCTTTTCCTCCCTGTCCGTCTCTTTCCCTCCTACTTCTTTTGTCTCTCAGATAAACTCGATGAAATTCTTGCAGCAGCTCAGCAGACAATCAGCACCAATGAGGCACCAGGGACACGGGGACAGGGGCCAAAAAGAGACAGAGGGCGGAGTTTCTATGGCAATGAGGTGAGTATTTCAATGTCTCCGTTCATCCTCAGGTATATGCCCTCCTGTCCGTCATGTGAATGAGAAGTCATGACACTGAGAAGGCATGAAACTGAGGTAAAGAAACAGGCCAAGAGATAAATGTAATATAAATTTCAAAGAAAATTAAAGATGAAACAATCTGAATTTGATTGTTACACCAGGCAAACCAATGTAGAACTTTACTTTAATGTTGTTACCTTTTTAATCTGCCATTAGTTAGCGTCCATGTTGCAAGCACATCAAAAAAAGGAGGTGGGAATAACTTTGTAAATCAGGACTTCCCTCTTTGTCAAGGGTCTTCCTGTTCTGGTAACTTGAAAGCTAAGAATTGAGTGTAAGTGAAGAGATGGTGTCTACAGCCAGATTGTTGTCCGTATTTGTATGAAGTTGGCTGTTTTTTAGAGATAATTAAAAAGCCAAATTGTCCAGGAAGAGCAGATGGGTTCTGGGATTGCATTTTGTCCAACATGCTGAACTTCTTGAAATAATACCCAAAAGTGATTCAGTAATATGCAAAGCACAAAATGGAGTGATTATGAGTTTGAAAACAATGTCCCACCCTGACTGATATTCATTAGTGTGCAGGTATTTGATAATTGTGATGGAAAATAAGCACAAAATAATAGGATCTGTGGCAAAATTTTAATTTACTCAAAAAATTGGAAATGTTATTCAGTAGATTATCATTTTATATCATTGGAAAGCCTGATTAGTCACCTTCACAACATGGGTAGCACTTCCCAAAACGTGCCAGAATCCCTTCTTGGACAAAAGCCAACGGGTCCTCAGTGAAGCCAGTCTTCTTGGAGTGTTGTCTTTCCGGGACACCCACCTCTTGGTCTGTCTTTGACTTCAAGTCTCAAGGAAATTGGTCCTAAGTTTGGAAATGGTACAAGGTCTGACACATAATAATGCTGTCACTGCATACCAGAACACCAGCTTCTAGTTGCAGGGGATTTTGACAAATTTTGAGTGGTCGCTACCCACACGTTGAGCTGTGTTGCTCATTCCATGAATACACAATCCTAACAAGTTGTACCTTGTTGTAAAGGAGACCTATTAGGCTTTCCATTGATATGAGACACAACACCAGTTGCTATCATTAAAGGACAGTAAGGATGAACTGAAGCCAGACTTCAACAGCTTTTATGACATTAATTTTCAGTGTCGCACAAGCGGAAAAAAAATGAAAAAAGTTTGAAAACGAATGGACAGGAAGCATAAGAAGACATTTATACAGGGGTAACAAAAATTAGACACAAGAATGCATGAAGCCGTATCAAAGCACGATGAGCCTAATTACACAAAGCTCAAACTGGAACATCAGCATCCAGAGAAGATCCTGTTATTTTCCTGTTATTTTTTGATAAATCCTGGCGAGAGCTGTCCCACTGCTCATTGGACAAGAACATTTCCTGTTCACTTCTTCAGAAATCTTTCACACGCAATTACTGCCATCATTTCTTCTTTCCACATTTTTGGTGTGAGTGTAATTTGGCTAATTCAAACATCCTAGCACGTTATTCAGCCAGTTGTTGAATATATGCATGTGATAAAACCAGTTACAAATAGTCCAACTGCTTAATATCTGTCTTAAAATGAAGGAAACTCTGCCATGAAATCTTGCAAACAATGTCAAGAAATTGTGTCTTCAGCTACTATCTAATATGTTCTGTCTTAAACTGTTGAATGATGTACCCTGCATTGAAAAATAGTCCCATGTTTCAAGTCTCATGGCCTTTCCCTTTCTCTTTTATTGTGTTTCCCCCTTTTAGACAAACTATGGGGATCAGTCTGGGATGGGGATGATGTCGTCCGGGCTAGGCCTCGGCTTCGACCGCGGCCAGTACACCTCAGGTCACGCCCCTCCGCATGGTATGCTGCGGCAGAAATCCATCGGTGAGACTGTCTGTTTTTATCTGTCTGCCACTCCGTCCACTTGTCTGTCTGTCCTCTGGACTGGTAGAGGTCTGCACTGTGCCAACCTGTTTGTCTGTAGAGCACAACGTGTTGTCTGTCGCACAAAAATGTACACACATTTTAGACATGTAAACTTACTGTTACTGAAAACTAACTACATCTGTGCTGTAAAATGAAGGTGCTTGTCTTTTTCCTCTATTTGTTGAATGCTACTAATTAGGTGTGGGACAAAACATTGATAGGGCGATTTAACATCGTCCTGGCACGTGCACTTCAGTGATCAATAACATGGCTTCAAGTATTGATAGTTTTATTAAAAATATGGCACCTAACCGGAATGCTCTGTCAATATGATTTAGCAAGTGAGTGCTTCAAGACCCCTTGTGGTTGCACCTTTGAGCTCAATGGGGTTAAAATTTAAGGACGTTAATAGGTCACTCACTATTTTTAAATCCCAAAGAAGTAAAAACAAAAGTGAAAGTTTCTTGTGCTATAATGAGAGAAGATGATGGATGAACTCCAGTCAGCATTGAGTTTGTTTCATTGTGATGCCGGTTTCATTATTTAGGAAATACATTGTGCTGCAGGTGATGCACAGACTTTAACCTGTGCTATTGTGATGGGAGTTATGTGGCCAAGAAAAATATACACACTTATTTAAAAGGACCCACCGCATTTTTTTTTTTTTTTCAATGTATTTTTTGGGCATTTTGTGCCTTTATTGATAGGAGAGAGACTGTGGATAGGCACGTGAAAGGGGATGAGAGAGTAGGGGGAGACACTCTGCAAACTGGTCACAGGCGGGACCCGAACCTGGACCGGCAGAAGCAAGTACATGGGGTGCCTGGTTGCTAACCACTCCGCCAAACCAGCACCCCAAGGACCCACCGCATTTTAAGATGCTATCATAACATAAATAGCTAGCGGAACCTTTGATATTCCCCAATATACTCCTTTTTACATTTAATATTTCCTTTGCTTACTCCTTTAGCTCTGAGGAATACTCAAATGCGTCATAATTTTACCATTTGCATGCACAAATGTGCACTGGGCTGCTAAACTGCACAGACTTGCACATCTTGTGATTTAACATATTCAGGAGTTAGTGAAAACAGGGCGTAGCTGTTAAAGCTGTAGTCCCACAGTTTACCATGTTTTTTAATGTTTTTTGAATGTGTGTCAGCATAGTGTTCACGGGTGTTTAGTAAAAAGTCTGTTGTGATTGTCAAATAAATATGTGTATTTATCCTTGTCTTTTATTTATCTTTCTGAAATTCTGACAGTATTGCTGTGTTCTGACATTATTAATCCTGAATCATGTGTAGCATAGTAACTGGTAAATTGGGAGCTGCAGTGTGGTTCCAAATGCTACCACTGATGTCCTAGTTGACCCTGATGGCATACTGTCGGGTTTGCTGCCTGCCAAGGCTCTGCAATCTCTCTCTATTTTCGAAAGAGTAATATGCACTGTAGTGACTGACTCAGCAAAATGCTGCTGTGTGATGTAAGATGCTGCATGTTTGTAGAATATGGAGCTCAAACTAGTTGCACTTTACCCTCTAGTTGCAACTAGTTGGTAGGACTGTGGCTGTGCCAGAGGGTTTGGGTCAGGGCAAGGTTCATAGTTTGTAGATTGTCAAAATTTGGTTTACATCTCTTATATAAATAAAGGGGTGGGTAACTTTGGCCCAGGAGCCACATTTGGTTTGATTTGTCACTACAACATCTGAAAGAAAAAAAAAAACTTTTAAATCAGTCTTTAAAAACTGGATTTATCTTATACGTTACAGGAAATCACTAGACTACATTTGACATGATGGTTTAATTAAAGACTTTTTATAAAGCATAAGTCCTTTATTTGACGAAAAAATAAGTTAAATGAACTTAAGTAACCATTATTTTAAACTGATACCTTGGCCAGGTAACTTTTTATAACATTTCTTTCATTCTCAAATGAACTTACTGGCCAAAAAATATGGAACAAATTTGTTAATTTAAGAAACCAGTACATACTAGTTAATTGTAATGAAAGTTAATCTTGCACTGTAGCTAGATCAGCCTGATTCACTATCTATATAAGTCAGGTTCATACTGCAAAGCTTTAAGTCAAAATGCTGGAGCTCCGTCTGCTAATGCACAGCCACAATCCTTTGAAGCTGAAAGTGGTGGAAGCTACAAGCTTGATGACAGCAGAAAGTGACAACTCATACAGACATTAACATAGATGCTAAAAGCTTCAGGTTAACCTTGCCCAAGTTAATTTTTGAAGTTTTTAATAATTGGACTTATTGGTTAAACAAAACTATTGTACACTAGTTGATTGCATTGAAAAGCTGTTCTTACTTGTCTTTAATTTAATTTGTAGCTCATCAAATTATGCTGAACATTAATTCTGAATACAGCTAGATACCTATTCTTGGTTAAATTATAGGTGGTTTTGATTGTCTTATTGATAGTATCCTTTTCTTTATTGCATTTCGACCTTCTGTAATTGAAAGCAATTGTCATGGCCCTCTTTGGTATTTAAAGTTGCACATCCCTGTTCACACTTAGGGTATAACTCTTTCAAAGGTCTTTGCAAAAGAAAGTGTTTGCAAATCCGTTTTGTCTTGATTGTATCCCTGAAAACATTTAATGTTTGACTTTATTTTGTACAGCATCACATCAGATTTTCCTGTGTAGGTCACAGGGGGAATTGACTCCCTCTGAGGTGCAAAATGGGTGGGCTTTGAGGAAAAAAGCTCAGAAATCACTGCTCTAAATAACCTCTCAAAGACACAAGAATTGAGGACAGACTCACTGATAAGAAGACGGGCAGGCAGATTTTGACAGACACTCTCTTTTTCAATTTTATTACCAAATATATAGATAATTTTTCTTTGTAATTATTTTACATTCACACATCCTTTTATTTCATGTCTTTCATCTTCAAGCTCTTTTTCATCCATATGTGTTTTTGTGAATAATGTTCTGCAGGGGTGCCTGAGGAGGAGAAGCAGTTCCTGCATCCTCCAACCATGAAGTTTGCTCGCAGCCTGTCAGTGCCTGGCCCAGATGACATCCCCCCTCCTCCCACCACGGCTCCACCAGATCCCCCGTTTTCCTCTGCGCCACCACTTGGTTGGAGAACTAAGACATCGCAGCAGCCCTCTGTCTCCATGTCCCAGTCTACATCCACCGCTTCACACTACCAGCCCTACTCCCAATCAGTGCACTTCACCCATGGAGGCAGGGAGAGGGCTGGTGGTGCAGGCACAGGCCCCGGAGGTACAGCAGTCGACCACACAATCCCATATGCACACGCCGCTGCCCACACTGCTCAAAGCAGGACTGCTTCGCGAAAGGTTGCCTATACTGGGGAGCCTGTTGGAGCTGGCATAGGGGCAGGTGGAGGGGCCAAGGCAGCAGGTCTTAGGCGGGGCTATAGCACCGCTGTCCCTCCATCTAGCATTGCCACTGTGATGCCTCAGCAACAACAGACCACCCAGAGTCAACCCCAGCGAGTAGACCGCAGTGCAGCAGGGCCCGGAGCAGGCGGTCCAAAAGGAGGGGCCCGTAGAGGTAAGGGCCCCCTAGTGAAGCAATCCAAGGTAGAAGACCTTCGCATGGGACAGGGAACACTGGGGGGCAAAGGTTCAGTGGAGAAAAGCTCCATCCCAATTCCCACCATCATCGTCAAAGCCCCTTCGACCAGCAGTAGTGGACGCAGCAGCCAGGGCAGCAGCGTGGAAGCAGACGCTCCTGCAACTGGAGAGGGAGAAGAACCAAAAACCCCTCTTCCTCCCTCCACTCCTGCTCCACAGCCTCCTGCTCCACCCTCCATCCCAGCACCGCCACCCCCGTCGATTCCTTCCATGAGAGGCCATGATAACCTGGACTACACCAGCCAGTTTGGGGCTGCCATTGTTGGGGCAGCTAGGAGAGACAGGGAACGGTTTCATGAAGCCAGAAGAAAGAGTGCCTCCTTGTTTATGTCTGCTGAGGAGGATGTTACTATTGGCGGACTGAGTGATGGGATAGGAGTTTCAAGGACTCAGGTTTCACAGCAACAACTTAGCACAGGGGAGAGTTCAACACGACTGCGCCCGTCCAAGTCTATTGACGAGGGTATGTTCTCTGGGGACACCTATATCCATCACACTCGCAGTATGCCTCCGGCATTTGGATTACCTGAATACTCTACACCTGCCCTGGACTATCAGCCAAAATCTGTGCCCACTGATCTGTACACAGCAGCAGGCAGGCAGCCAGCAGCCCCCACAACCACCTTCATTCACCCTCTGACAGGAAAGGCTCTTGACCCCACATCGCCTCTTGGCCTGGCCTTGGCAGCCAGAGAGCGAGCCCTGAGAGACGACAGCAGGTTAAGGAGGGGGGCAGACCATCATTTCACCCGCCAGATGTCCAGCGTTGTGTTCCCTTCATCCACAGCCACCTCTCAGCCTGCTCCATCAACTGGCCAGTCCTTCAGCTCCTCCTACTTAGTCACCTCATCCTCTCTGGCTGCTACCACCCCAACCGTTGGGCGCCCACCCTCACCCAGAATCGTCAGAGGTGGCCTGTGGAACGAGGAAGATGGTGGAGGAGGAGGAGAAAGGGAACGGGAGGGAGGAGGGGCTCGTGAGGGGCTAAGGGTTCGCTTTTCTGAGGACAAAACGGTCCACACACACCACTACCAGTCTCAGCCATATCAGCCAACTTACAAGGAGAGGGAGAGGGAGAGGTCGAGGGAACGGGAGAGGGAGCAGTCAAGAGAAAGAGAAAGGGACAAAGAGAGGGAGGGGTACATGAGGAGGTCAGAGACAGCCGCTGCTGATAGCACCACTCAGCAAGGGGCCCAGACTCAGCCACCTCGGAGGCCCTCGTTTCTCAGGATGGAAAGTCAATCTGATGCCTATATCTTATCTCTCACCCCTCCTTCTCCTCCACCTACCAGTACTCAGCAGACAAACACTACTGGGAGCACTGGATCAGGCCTCATGGTACTTCCACCTCCTGCCCCGTCAGTCGACGCAGACGATGAGTTTGTTTACGCAGACCCCCTCCCACCTCCGTTAGAGTTCGCGAACAGCTTCGACAGGGGAATATCAGGGTACTCACAGCGTGGGATGCTTGCCAACAGTCTGGCCTCCCGCCAACAGCAGGTCCCACCACCGCCCCCTCCACCTCCTCCTCCCCCACCACCACCTCCACCTCCTCCTCAGAAAGACTCATTCATAGGTGGGTTTCCTGCCCACACACCCCTCCCCTCTCCCCAGGCAGGAGACTCTACAGCGTCCAGCCTAACGTCATACGACAGCGAGGTGGCTAATCTGACCCAGTCTGCTCCATCCCCTTCCCAAACATCCCCCAACCCTCAACCCCCTCACTCGCCCTCCATGCTGCAGCCCACCTCCACGTCAGGACCTCCCCCTCCTCCATCGGTCTCGCCACCACCCCCTCCTGGGTATCACAGACCCCTGTCCATGGCCCATCCACATCACCTTTACAACAGCTCACACACTTCCGGGCGCTCCTCCCCGACGCCTCCCCCACACACAGTCGCTCCTCCCCCAGCCTACCGTGGTCCCCCCTCACACCCGTCTGCCGCTGCCACCTCTGCTCCAACCAGGGGCACCGCCTCACATGCCACGACCGCTAGCTGTGCCGCCACAACCACCGCCGCTGCCACCACAACGAGCACCTCCATGCAGCTCTACCACGAGCGAACGCACACCACACATGCTCCTTCCTCCGCTGCCACCACAGGCAGTCGTAGAACAGGGGAGCACCACCGTCCTCCACCCGCAACCAAGAAAGGAGAGTCTCAGGAGACTGTGGTGGATTCTGGAATTGAGGAGCTGGACAGTCGGAGCAGTAGTGATCATCACCTTGACAGCATCCTGGCTTTGAGTGGAGCCAGAGGGGAAAGGCCTGATCGTGGTGAGAGGGGTGGGGGAGCTGGGGGACGGATGGGAGGAGGAGCAGGGGAATCTGAAAGGAGTGGAGATTTTCTAGAGTCTTACATGAGCTACCTGGACGGACAGACTTTTGAGATGCAGAACGCCACAGCAGTAGCCTCTACCTATCCGAAAACAAACCGGTTTAGAGAGGGAGGTCGCACAGGGGATTTCCACAGACAGACCAGCACTGCTCCCCCCTCCTTCCACTCCCACAGACGGAGGGGGGAGCAGGAGGAGGAGGAGGAAGCCGAGGAGGGAGAGGCAGAGGATGATAGTGGACAAGATGGATATGGGGTGAGGGACATGCAAAATTTGGGACGTCCCATTTCGCCATACTTCGACCGCCCTCGCACTCCTGAGATGAAGCCCATGTGGGACGAGGGGCAGGTCAGCAGGGACATTGATCAGTCTGGG
Source organism: Scarus forsteni (assembly GCA_036419115.1). Classification (NCBI taxonomy): domain Eukaryota; kingdom Metazoa; phylum Chordata; class Actinopteri; order Labriformes; family Labridae; genus Scarus; species Scarus forsteni. The sequence goes on from JAZDUH010000084.1 coordinate 21,287,669, forward strand.
ACACTTTTGGAGGGGAAGAAGATCTACCCTCCTGCATCCAGTATGAAGCCCAGCATCATTAATGAGCTGAGCAACAAACTGCAGCAAAGAACCAAGGACAGCTGGAGCAGCCAGAGGCCGCTGAGCAGACACAGGTACATTACAGTAACATCCTTTGTCTTCTTGTTTCTGACCTGCATGGAAAGTTTTGCAGTGTCTGATGCATGTCATGGTCATTTCAAGAATTTGAATGCTGCCTGCGAGTTTTGTTACATTCCGCAATTGAAGCCCTGGTTTTTTGTGGAAGACTTTGCACCGTCTCTTTGTCCTGTGTAAGTGTTGTCTATACTCTGTAATCCTCTCCTTTTATTTCTCTGGCTTTTTTCCACGTGTTTCTCTCAGAAGCAGAAACAGGTAATAAAGCCACCTTCACGTTTTTTCAATTCTGTCACAAAAACATAAAACTCTGACTGCCTGTTTCTTAGACAGAAAGACAAGAAAGCAGATCTTTTGTCATACTTAAAAAAATTAAATTTACTAATTAGCAAGACAGTATTATTGTGATGCAATGTTATTATCAGTCAAGTCCAAGAGACAACATTTTCAAAGTTAACCTGATCTAATTTTAGACAGCCGACCTGATCAAGTCCTTTTAAGACTTGGTTGCTCAAAAGTTAAAAAGCTCTTAAAAACAGAGAGGGATAATAATTTTGTCTGGTTTTCAACTAGTATCAAACCATCAGTTTGTTTGTATTTAAACCTTTTTGAACAAAAAAAGGATATTTTTGTATTTGAAAAATCTGAATCACTATTCATCCCCTATCTCAGAACTATTCAACTTCGTCAAGAGGACCAAAGAGCAAACTGGTCATGCAGGTTGTGAAGTCATAATTGACTCCACGTGATCATTTTACATTTATAGACAAATTAAATCATTATAACTATGACTATCATGGTTTATTGTCAAATTAAGGCTGCAAAGATATTGTACCATAAAGTGAAGTACAGAATCATTATAAAGTTTTTGTTGGAAATCCTTCAACTTCTTTACATTAGTCATAGTTGTTATGAATACAAGTTTGGAATACAAGCCTCCAGCATGCCATAGTGATACCAAAAAGATAGTGGAGGTAGGTGGAGAAAAACAGTGTGGTAAGCTGGATAAACCTTTAAGAGCAGCTGGGTCCACATCAATGTGTGTCATCAGGCAGACCCATCTTGCAAAGCTACAAGCTTGAATTACTGAGCTTGGTGTGCAAATGCACTGATCAGTCAAGAGGAAGAGGTCGCAGTTAAACAGCGAAAAGCAACAAGCCTAAACAATGGCAATGCATACAAAGATAAGCATGAAAGACCCTTGCTTTGGTGGTTATTTTTTGTCAAGCTGAACGTTTCTATTAAAGGTAGAACAAATAACAATAAAAGATTTCTTGATGGAAAATACATTTTCAAATTCTTGGTCCTGATCTTAAAACTTTACATGGGCTGTTGCCCAGGTAGAGTTGTGAAATGTATCTTGTGTTTTTTTGTATATTTTTTAAAGTTTAAGGTGTCATGTTGAAGCCTGATACCTTGCATACAGGATGTCAGAATAGTATTTTAGAAAAAATACTGTAGATTGATCTCAAGGGATTATTGCATTTAAGGACGAGTACAACATTAGAATGTATTGTCATTTTTGTCTGTTAAGAGTTGGTGGGTCTAACAGTTTACACTATATCTATAGCTGTGTTTCTTTCATTTCATTTCAACTCAGCTTTCATTTATTTGCTGCTGGCTGTCATTATTTGCTGATTCAAGTGTCAATCAGTTTCAGTGATGGACACTGAAATCTGAAAATCCAGTTACCTGGGCATTACCATAAAGTACAAAACTATGTCTGTCAGGAGAGTTTGCCTCAAGTTTTTCTTTTACAATGTATTTTTATGAAGGTATCAAATGTTTCTTTGTTGGTTTGATAATTGAGCTAACAGAGAACATAACTCAAGAAGCCTCAGCCTACTGCATTGGTATTGACTGTTTATACTATTACTACTAAAATGGGTGGAGAAGGAGCCCAGATATCCTCAACTGTCTGACATTAATTGACTGCATTCTGTCATGCTAATGTTCTGCCTACAATTGGGCTCTGCCCACAAAGCAATTGTGTCTGTCCCACTGACTGCTTGTTGAATAGGCCTGCGATAGTTTGATCATATTTGGTTATCCCCCCCCCCTCCCCCCCAAAAAAGCAGGATTTCTTTATCTAAAAACTTGAATCTTGTGTTATTTTTAAACCCGTGCATTTTTTCATTAACTTGATTAAGACTAGGCACTAAGAAAAAACAGTGTAAGCTGTTTCCTGTTAATTTTTAATGAGGACACACAAAATGACATGTCTTTCTTACCTGTTGCTCTTTACATAACAAGTATCTTACATTGTCATTTGAAGCCCCACTAAAAACACAAACAGTTTGGAAAATTCTTTTTTAAAGGTGGCTCAGCTTAGAAGAAGGGGCTCTAACTAACAGAGGAATTAAAAACTGATGGAATTTCCAAATTAAGGCGATGAAGTTTCAGAAAGTACCTCCTTAAATATTTGTGCACATGTTTTATTGCTTCTTTTCTGTCACACTTCACTCATTTAATATATTTTCTCCCTTTTTACATTTACAGATTCTCAGAAGACTCAGCCTCAGCTCTGAGCCCACCCTCGGTTCGCTCTCAGTCACCGTCCCCCATCTCCTTATCACAGCCATCATTATCCCCCTCCCCAACTCCTGCCTCCCAGTATCCCAACTGGGGACGGTCTCCATCTCCCCAGCCTACAGCCACCTCTCAGCCTCCCCGCTCCCATTCTCCCCTCTCCCCCACATCTTACTCCCCATACCCCACCTCTCCCAAACACAGACCTGTGTACCGGACCAAAGCCCTTGAGTTTCAGTTCATTCCCAGTCGGGAGTCCCGTAAAGCAGAATCACACATGCAGCGCAGGCGAGCACCCAGCCCACTTATCTCCCCTTCAGAGAGGCCCAAGATGGGTCCACCACGGCCCTCGTCTCTCCCACTTCTCCCCACCTCACCCTTATACAGCGCTATCTATGACCTCCGAGGTTCAATCACCCCACCATCACCCGGGAACCCACTCGGAGATCCTTACTTCTCCCCTTCCCCTCCTTTGTTCGCCCCCTCTGGCGCGCCCCCTCCTCCAAACTCCACCTTAGTTGTTTCTCGCTCATTGTCTCCAACTCACTTCCTGTCAGGGACCTCCTCTCCGCCTTTACACCCTCTCCCTCCACCCCAATGCTTAAGTTACCCTCATTTACCTCCCCCTTCCCCCACAAAGCCTTTTGCCTCTAAGCCGCTGCCCTACTGGACCAAGTACGACGTCGCAGACTGGCTGGGATACCTGAACCTGGGTGAGCACAGAGAGCGTTTCCTGGACAACGAGATCGATGGCACCCACCTGCCCTCCCTCACCAAGGATGACTATCTGGATTTGGGAGTGACGCGTGTTGGCCATCGTATGAATATTGAGCGAGCCCTGAGGAGCGTAATGGACAGGTAAGGCTTCAGACCAGTGTGCAGTAGTGAAGAGTAACTAATGACACTTACTCATGCGTTTGAAACTTAGTAGCTCTTTGTTTTTTAATGTTTTTTGAGTAGTTTTAAAAATTTATACTCCAGCTAGAACAATATATGTATAAAGTATTGTACTTCCTTTGTGTTACACAGCCTCTGAGTGCTGAGTAAAAATAAATAAAAAGCTGAATCTAATGTTCTCGCATTGCCACAAACTTAAAGGATAAGTTTGGTTTCTACAGCTTTCACATTGTTTATAGAATGAAGTAGAACAATATACTCACCCTGAAGGCTTTCCTGATCCAAGCAGTGCTTCAGGAGATATTTAGATCCAGAATCGAGCGGCGGACATCCGGATAATGGTAGCACACGGGGCATGTATAGCGCCCCTCCTAAAACTGCATTAATCGTCCAAAAACTCATTAGTTTCACCAATATTTCATCATGGTCCGCTAAGGCTACTTCTCCATTACAGTCTGTGTCGCTCCAGACATGTTTTGTGACTGTGCTGACCTCTGAACTAGAGAAGAAGAAGGCTTGCCTCCACACATGCGCAGTATGGCTAATTTTTTCAGGGGAAGACTGCTGGCTACATAACGACTTTCTTCTTCCAGTTTTGTGCAAAATGGACGAATATCTATCGGAAGAAGATGTTGTGGAGGAGAACTTTGAATATGATGGGTGTCCTTACAGTTTCGAGCCAGAGTTTACAGATGAGGAGCTCATTGAAAGGAGGACGCGGAGGCAAAGAGAAGAACAGCTGGCCAGAGAGTACTGCGCATGCGCGGAGGCAAACATTCTTCTTCTTCAGTTCAGAGGTCAGCACAGCCACAAAATATGTCTGGAGTGACACAGACTGTAATGGAGGAGTAGCCCGAGTGGACCATGATGAAATATTGGTGAAACAAATGAGTTTTTGGACGATTAATGCAGTTTTAGGAGCGGCGCTATACATGCCCTATGTGCTACCATTATACGGATGTCCGCTCGATTTTGGATCTAAATATCTCCCGAAGCACTGTTTGGATCAGGAAAGCCTTCTGGGTGAGTATATTGTTCTACTTCATTTTATAAACAATGTGAAAGCTGTAGAAACCGAACTTATCCCTTAACTCCAATACAAGTTTGAGAATCATAAAACTTCATACTGAAACTACACTCCATACTAAAACAATACTTGATACTGGCTTCTTTATGGATCAGAACCATGATGTCCACAAGGGTTGGTCACAGCTTGTTATTGATAATTTATTGACAAACGTAATTTTAAGGGATTCAAATGGATATTTCAGTATTTTTATGTGGGTTGAAGTGGCTGAAAGGGTTTCCAATAGCTGAGAGCCGAGACTACAGGTAAGATATACCTACAACTGTGCACTGATACATTTATTTCATGTTATTTTGTTTTTTAAGTTTTTATGTAAAAATGAGCCACAAAACTATGTTTGGTTGAATGTATGATTAAGCAAACAATTTCAGAGTTTTTTTCCCCCCCTTCCCTTCTGGAAGTCTGTGCTGGCACTATTTTGTGATGCAGCAAATGGCTATGTGCTCTTCCGCCTGTGCACATTGATTCTGCCGATCTGCTGTTTCTCTCCATGGACTTTGGAGGACACAACAGAGGAAACTAAAAACAACCAAAAGATGAGATTTTGACTCAAGTGACAATGATGTTCCTTTTCCTGTGAATGCATAAGATGACACCTTTATGAAGAGGAGTACACAGAAGAGGAAATTCCTTAAATCCACATTCAGTGGGCTGAAAAGAGAGAGGTGGCAAACTTCTGTTTAGGTTAAGTGTGCACAGGCAGAGAAACACATGGCCATTTGCTGCATCGTAAAACGGGGAAAAACACAGACTTCCCTAAGGACGAATAAAGCGCTCCTAAGTTTTTCCCTCGATCGTACATTCCACCCATTATACTTCCATGATTGTTCTTATGTAAAACTTACATCAAATAAATGTACCTGCCAACAGCATTTTACCTTACTGGTTGTCTAAGCTCATTCTCCTTAAAGGTGCAGCACTGCTGGAAGCCCTTGCAGTACCTGATACAACCCAACTTCAAAATATTGAAATATGCCTTTAATGTTTTCTAAGGAAACATATCCATATATATCATTCCATATTTATTTGGTTAAATGCAGTGTGTTTATGTTAAACTAAGACTTACTCAAGTTACTCACTGACTTATCACACTTTACTTCACTTGATCAGCACAGAAATGTTTACTTAAAATTATTAGTACATTTAAAACATTCAAAATAAAATATCTTTTACTTGAGATGATTCATAGAGTGCTATTTTTACTAATACTTTACTTGAACACACTTCTTTTGCCCATTTTTCCACCCCCCACAAATGACATCCCACCAACCGACTGTGACGTCCCTGGTCACCTGCAGCATTTAGTGTCATCAATTGAAAAGTTAAAGCTTATACCCTGGTTATGATGTGAGAATGCTGCCCTCTAGCTGTTTGGTCCTTCTGTTGATTAACAGTTTCAACTCTATTGATAACCTCAAATCTGCAAAACTTCAGGGATGAAGAGCTTTGGCTACCATGGGGCCATATCTGTTTCATTCTTATTGAATAAAGCCCGTCTTAACTCTTATTAACATTATTTTAGCAGTCTGTTCAGCCAAGTAATGCCTGACAAAACATAACCAACATCTGCATGACTTGTAAAATATAATTTTTATATTTATTATATTTTTAAATTATAACTTTGTTAAATTTCATGAATGCAGCAACATATATTAAAAAGATTGGTGGAACAGAAATTGTACATGTAGCAATCAAACTCATTCAAATACCTCACACACACACATTCAGGCCTTTTAATTGCAAAATCCTCAAAGTTTTTATGAGAGAATTTGCAGTTGTACATGGAAACAAAAGTGCACAAATAAATGATAGTGGAAATTAAACATTCATGTGGGGTGGGCGATATGGCAAAAATATCATATCACGATTTTTTTAAAATAAAATCACGATCACGATTTTATCAATTCTTTTTGACGTTGATTTTTCTAGACTAATTTGCATGTTTGACCATTTTTTCCCTGTTTAACATATAAAACCCTAAAAGAAAGAGAATGACAATTAAAGCCAAAGAAACTTTCTGAACAGGTTTTAATTTAAATAGTGCAGTTTTTATAAAAATGTGCAATAAATGTAAACATAAAAGGTAATGAACAACAATATCAACATTATCTCTTAAAGTGCAACAATTTAAAACAAATGTTATCTAACTGCAATGTCTATAACCTGAGTGAATAATACAGCTGCTTTAGAACAGATTTTTGTTCAGACATCTTCAAGCGTAATGTGCTACAATTGGCTTGTTGGGTGTGCGTCAAAGTCTCTGCGCCCACACAGACGATCTGACGATCTTTCTGCTTTATGAGATCATCCCCACGTTATAATCCATAACGATTTTATATCGTCAAATCGCCAACCTTTACATTCATGTGTTATGGACATGAAAATTCCCATGGCACTTGCAGACTTGCCTCTAAACACACAAGTGCTCCTTGCCACATCAACTGTGAACCACTACCATAGATCAAGCCCATCCACATGACAAAAAACACAAACACCATTGAAGTCATTCACAAAAAAACCTTGACTCTTATTGTGTGTTTGTGCTTTTGTCCTCAGGCTGTCCAGCAGCCCATTTCCCATTTCTGTCCTCTCTCCCCGGGAGGGACAGGGCGAGATGAGGAGGGACGACGGGAGCCGGAGCTGAAGTTAGAAAACTTAGAAACAGATCCAGAAACAGCGAGAGAGGGAGGGTTTGGAGTCAATGAGGGAGGAAGACACAACTGCTGCTATCCACGGTGGGATTCACACAACAAATGAGAGGGGAACAGATTTCACACAGAGGGCCACACGGAGAGGGAGTTTGGTCCCAAACAGGGATGGAAACAAGTAAAAAAAAACAGGGGGCTGACGATCCATAAACACAGCGGCTGGCGCTCCCTGGCTGTTTCACATACTCCTGACGTGTGTGTGCACTCACAGCAACCAAGAAACACACACTAACAACCAAGATGGCTACAGCAGAAGACTGGAGATCAAACTGAACCAAATACTTGAGAGAAACAATCAAAAGCCACTTAAATTTTTTTCCTTTTTTAAAATAAAGCAGGTTGTGTTGTCAGCGAGCTGGAGGAGGTTCATCGTGTGGCCATCTTTTTTAAAACCATCCTCCTTCCCTCGGTTAAATCTGTTCAGGTTTAAGGCTGGAAAAAGGAGTGCAATCAATGACAAACCCTTCCTGTGTGAGTGCATTTTTTGTTTTGAGAGTACTTACGAGTGAATGTCTGCAGGGGTGATGCTTGGTGTGCCTGCGTGGTGAGCGTAGGGCGACACGGTGAGGTCAATCGCGACAGCTTCCACATGTGATCGGCGCAGACAGATCACTTACATCCTTGTGTGTCTGGCTTCGATGGGTCATGTGTTGTTTTTACCTCACCACTGGCAGGCCTCTGTCGTTGCTGCAGGTCCTTCTGTGTTTCTCTATAGCTCTTTATCATTAAGTCTTATAATGACATACTATATACAGACTGGTCACTGTATCACTAATTTGTAGCAAAAATAAGTGCCCAGACCAACAAAAAATACAAAAAAAATATTAACACACCCACAAACAGGCACCTGAGTTATTACTATACATGCCTGCATGCATACACCAACATGTAGACGCACACATACACACACAACCACTCACAAGCGGTTGTGTTAGAGTTTATGGGACACCTTATATATAAACACACTTTATGTTCGGATTTAAGATAAAAGAAAAGGAGACAGACTGTGCTTTCAACTGTTAGGCAGGATAACGTGAAGAAGAGGATTTTATCAAACCAAGACAGACTTCCTCCATGTCGAGGCTCACCCGCTCAGACCTTTGTAAAAGGAGACTGAAACAAAAGAGAGGGGACGGGAAGAGGAAAAACTGCCATTTCTCTCACTCTTTCCCGCCCAATCCCCCCTCTCTCACTCTCGACTCGATCCAGGAGGAGAAAAAAAACCCGGCCGAGGGGACGTGAGAGAAACGCTTCTATCAAGTTTTAATACTCTGATTCTTCTTACAATTTTTAAACTTTAAATGGGAATACTGGAATATTGATATAAAGAGATTTATTGTTACTATTTCTCATTACTATCATCGTCCTTACTGTTATTATAGAGAGTTTCTACCTTTGGTGGTTATGACAGCGCTCTTACGCAGTCAGCATATTTTCTGACTGTATAGTGAAGATAATTGTCTTGGATATAAATATTTATGAATATATATAAAAATATATATGTATATGTAGGTATTTTTTAATTGAAAGATGCATTTTATTATGTGCACTGCACCCTTATCATGGCTTCTTCCTGATGAGAAGCATTGCAACTCTAAATGTGAAGCACATTTTACGAATGACTTTTTCTGCCTTCTACTGTTCTACTTTAGTCAGACTTACAAGCTTTAACAAAAAAAGGCTAAATTATGATTTCATCTCAATCTATTTAAAGCTACTTTGCAACATGTAGATGCTTGACAATGTACCCAACAATACGGGCAACTAAATGGCTGTGTCTTGCACTGCATACTACAGACGTCCACCTGCTGCAACTATGTATTCATACTGCTCACGTCATTCCACCATACTTAATAACCAATGAGTGACCATTGCTTACTTATAGCATTTTTTTAGTGTTATATAATGATGTACCATATTTAATCATGGTTATTCTTATAATTAAAACACTTTTTGATTGGCTGGCAAGCTATGCTATGGAGCAGTGCAAGGATGACATGTTTTTGTTGGCCAAAATGGAAGATAGCACCATAATAACAACAATGTCCACAATGCTTTAAAGTTCAAAAGTGGGGCAATATCATACCTCATATACTTAAAGCCTTGGGAGCCAACAAGAGCTAAATGCAAACTCAATTCCATGTTTCTGGACTCATTCCTGCTCCGCTCTATTGGGTTGTCTCAAAGCCTCAAAGCATTTTGTGGCAGTTTTGTACAACCTATGTGCTACAACTTTATAGGGCCTTACTAGAACCACCCCCTTTCCATTTTCATACACATTTCCACTCCATTTGGAGAAAGAGGAAGTCGTTAAACCTACCAGCAGTGAGTGCACTGATGCAGACATACTGAGCAGGTCTGACACTTTTCATATTCCTCAGGATAACAGCATATGGATCAGATTTTCATGAACACTGCTTATAATCTGGTCGATGTAAGTACATTCTAATGCCCTCGCCTTCTTGAGCATTTCTACTTGTGCATTGGTGTGCCTGTGACATTCTGTGATAGGCTGCAGAATGATTTTATCTGGTTATTGCATGAAAGCAAAGAAACATGACATCAGAGTTGTAATTTATGACTGCAGAATCAGTTGAGGAAAATGACAGGAAGGAAATATCTGAGAAAATGCACTCCGGATACATTTGCAGTTATTCTGTTCCATTCTTTTACATGATAGGTCACAAAAATGCCTCAAATGTACAGAGACTGGCAGTCACATGGTGCTTTGCAGCAGATCAGTCACATGGCTAGCAGTCTGAGTAGTTTGGATGTGAAGTTAAAGTGTTGACATACTGTTTGATCAGAGCTCCCTGCATCAGCTTCACACAGATCAAGACCATAAGCTACAGAGTGTATCCAACAGCTAAGTTTAAACCAGGCTACACTTACTCAGAATTCAACATGTCCAAACACATTTTAGGAAATAAAGGCTTGTGTTGTACAAACGTAAGAATCCAGCTGCTCTCACTAAAATTCAATATTTTAATTTTTAAGTCTTCAAAATGGGTGAATCCTTCAATTTGACACAAGGTTGGGGTGCTGGTTTGGCAGAGTGGTTAGGAACCAGGCATGTCCTATATATAGACTTTTGCCGGCTCGGGTTCGAATCCAGTCTTTGACCAGTTAGCAGAGTGTCTCCTCCTACTCTGTCTCACCCCCTTTCACAGGCCTATCCACTGTCATTCTCTCCTTTCAATAAAGGCACAAAATGCCCAAAAAATCATTTCAAAAAACAAAAATTGACACAAGGTCCTTTTGTGTGTGAGGACTTGCACAAGGAAATTCAGCAGAAATTATGATCTTTTAAACATGGAATCTCATTTCAGTATTTTTTTAACCATGGTCTCTTTATTTAAAGTTTTTGTAGTATGCAAAATAAGATTATATAGTAAAACATGAATACTAAATATATAAGAAAAGCCCTACCCATTAACCCACCCACTGGACAGATAGTGTGCTATATTAATCAGTCGCCCCACATACTTTCAGCTCCCAAGTTCTCAACAAACATCAAGAAAAGCTTCCAGGTTTCATAAAATCTTAAGGCAGACCCTTTAAAACAGCATCTTTTCTTCTAAAGCCTGACATATTGCATAATCTCTTCAATCCAGAGAGAAAACTTAGAGGAAGAGGGTCTTTCCACCTGAACAGTAAAAGGCGCCTGGCCAACAAAGTACACAAAGCTAGCATATTATTCTTACAATTATTGAGATGTACACCCTTTGGCCTGATACCAAATAAGGCAGTGAGAGGGGATGGATATATTGGCATCTCTAATATTTTGGAAAGAATATCAAAAATGGATTCCCAAATGTGTGTAGTCTTGGTTAGGCCCAGAAAACATGTAGTAAGCTTGCAGGGGCTTGCTTGCATCTTTTACCAACCCGATATATTTTGTCTTGTTCAGTATATGTACGGTTTCTGTGAGATCAAATCAGCTGTAGGCATGACTGCAGACATCATGTCTCTCATAGGAAAGTGGTAGTAAGGGGTGCGTTGTTTGAGAAAAGCTCATTGGCCAAGTCCCAAGCTCTAAAGAAAGGAAAGACTGTAAAAGAATTGGATGAAACCATTTACATCAGCCATTTGACTATTTAGGGCTCTTTGGAATGATGTGACGTGCTGTAATGGATGCTGCTGGTCATCTCAACCAAACTTCAGCTCAGCCTACTCACAGACAGGAGCCATGTTGATTTGGGACTTAAGGCCAGCTGACTAATAGGAACTCAACCATAGTCATTTTTGAACCAGGAAGTACAGATGTGTATTTTCATTTCCCATCCATTGTCAGTCCTGTAGTTTGCTGCCTGTCTGTCAGCGGACTTAAGAGAAGGACTTGATTGTTTAGAAAATGAGTAATGGGGGACAGACCAACCCTCTGTCCCTCCTGCCATGATTTTTGTTTATGCACACTTACAAGAAGTGTAAAATTTGCTGTTCAGACTTGAAGATTTGACAATAGAAAACTCTTTAGTGCGACAGAAGGTCGTTCATCAGGAGTAAACCATTTGGTCATTCCTGAAAATTCTGGCCATCTAGTTTGCATTCACGATTTCTTGCTTCCACAGAATCATGCACTGTAAAGTCATCAAGTTTATGCCCCATTGTGTGTGATCCATAGGAAAGTGTGCAGTTTCAGACACAGCCATTGCCTCTGTTTTATGAAATATTTACTCTATTTAGTCAGATTTGGTATTTGCACTAATATGTTGTAATCTTCCTGTCTTTCCCCTGCTCATCTCCATTCCATCCTAACCTCAGTCCTGCTTTTCTCACTGTTGCTGAGATCAAATATAAAGGGCTCTCTCATGACCTTCTCTACCTTGAACAACACTTCACCTCTCCCACCGCTTCCAAGTTCATGACGTGTTAAACATTCATTTTTCTTTTTACATAAAGGCATCAATGGTGAGTTCACTCTCCATTCTGCCGGCTAAACTTTAATCACATCTCTAACAGTGCACACACACACACACAGTATATATTAAGAGTACAATAGGGATTTCTGGAAATGTTTACGCATTTGTGATCAAGGAAAGATTATATTTGAATGCAAGAGAAATAGCAATAAGGACGATGAAAATAATGCTCATCTAATTATGGTTTAAGATGTATAAAAGTCTCAAAAGTTCTAAAGAATCTCTGTCTTCCAAATAATGTTTATCATGAAAAGGTAAATGTATTTATTTAACTGTTCTGCTTTCTATACAGCTGGATCCGTTCTCTGCGTCATCAGTTACAAGCTGACGGTTGCATCATTTCTTCTTCTTCTTGGACATAAAGAACACCCTCGAAAATCTCATTGTCTATTACCAGCATCTTATGCAACGCCCCTTTTCTTCCATTAGCAACTGGGACTTCTCCATTTCCCCATCGAGGTTATGAAGGAGCCAGGATGGCTTGTTTTTAAAACGTGAAAAAGTAGAATCAGTGCCACGATTCTTCTTGTTTTATCGGGTCTGTGATGTTACTAGTGCAAAAAAAGGCCAGTGAAAAAAATGTGCAAAGCAATTCATGCTGATCCGCCGCTGTTCCCGTCAACCTTTTAACTCTTTCTTTGCGTTTAGTAGAAATGAATCCGAGTGAGTGCTCATTATTGCCGTCAGCTGAGAAGATCTTTGGAAACTGGTCTGCCTCTATAGAAAGCGTTTGTTTTCTTTTACGAGATCTTTTAAAAAATGAGAATATGAACTGATGGTCACTTACAGAATATATATGTATATGTGATGCGCATATACACACATTCATATGAAACATATATGAATTTCAAATGTTTTAAGAGATAATAAATTGTTAGAATTATAATAAAGATACAGAAACTAAGTTGTAATCAATGATTTCTCATTTCTTGGCTTTAACTGTATCATCCTTGTACATCCTTATGCTGATTTTTACTTTGCAAACATTTTTAGAGTACTTTAACAGTTGAGAGATGCCTGCTGATTTTGTTTGCTCCAACAAAATGAGACAATTTGTAAAATTTAAATGCCCCTCAGGACCAGGGCAGGGGAATATGGACAAAGAGCATACATCAGTACTGTTAGCTGAATAGATATACATTTACTGGCCTCTTTATTAGGTACACCTATTCAACTGCTTGTTAATGCAAATGGCTTATTAGCCTGTCACATGGCAGCAACCCAGTGCCTTTAACTCTTGTAGCTGTGGTCAAAATAAAAGCTAAAGTTTAAGCTAAGTTTAAGGGGAGAATAGCCAGAGTGGTTTAAAATGATAGAAAGGCAACAGTAACTCTTCACAGCTCAGACAGAGGTATGCAAAAGACCATTTTTTTGTCATGCAATTAGTTGAATCTTTTAGTGGATGGGGTACAGCAGCAGAGGACCACATTGTGTGCCAATCCTGTCAGCTAAGAACAGGAAACTGAGGCTACATTCTGAAGGCTCACCAAAACTGGAAAAATGTTGCCTGTTGTAATTAATGCATTGATCCATCGTGCTTTGTGTCAACTTTTCAGGCTAGTGGTCTTGTCAGACTTTGGGCCCCTAAGCACCAAATGAGCCTCATTTAAGCTCCACAGCCTGAATAATGTTGACCGACCCTTTATGACCAGTGTACCGATCCTCTGAAGGATAGTTAAACAGGATAATGCTCCATGTCACAGATCAAATCCTCTCAAACATGAAAATCAATCAATCTTTATTTCTTTAGTCCATAACAAGTGTTATCTGAAGACACTTTATGATAGAGCAGGATGAAAACAAACATTTTATGGATGTACAAATATACAGATAAAAATATACATACACATATAAATACATACATGCAACACCGAACATGAATCTCTCAGTCAAAGCAGCAAGACAAAACCTCAGTTTGGCAGGAAATCTTGAATGTGGATCCCGATCAGACAAGTGGACTGAAATAAGAACTAAAGCTAGTAACAGATCCATGGGCCAGTCATAGACCTGTCTTTGTCTTCTGTCTCTGCTGAATATAACTTTAATAGAAAGTAAGCCCAGGGGTGGGCAAGTGGCGGCCCGGGGGCCAAATGTGGCCCGCCATTCATTCCCAAAAACCAGCAGCTGTAAATATGAAGAAAACTCAGATATCCAATAGAAATAATTCTATATAATCTTATGTTATTTACAACCTTACTTTGCTCTTATAGTGTCTCTTTCATGAAGTCTTTAACATTACATCAAGTATTACTCAAATTACTATAATTAAAAAATGGCAGCAGGAAAATATTTGAGCTTTTAAAATTTGAAAAACACAATTTTATTGATTTGAAAACGGCTTCATTGGCTTTAATCCCATGTATAAAAGCTAAATTTGTTTGAATTTTGTATTGAGTTCATTTGATTATGCATAATAACTTGTATTTATGTTGTAATATATGAATATTGGTGTTCTAATTTTATGACAAATTATATTCTCATTTGTTGTTTATCCAACAGTCTTTCTCATTATCAAGAGTTTTTGAAAATTTCTAACAATGTGGCCCTCTTGGTAATTAAAGTTGCCCCTTTTAGTTAGCCCCTTTAGATACAGCATCTTAGTTTCAGGAGGGTCCCCGTGTCTGTGATTGTAGTGATAGTGTTTTTTAGAAGTATAATCAATAATAATCATGAAAAATTGTACGTAATCTTATATTTACATTGACAGTGAATCATACATTAAAATGAGAATTTATAAGTGATGTATTTTCAGCAATGACTTCACTGTACTCACCTAGCCTACACAGTCACTAGATCACTTTTGTAATGTAAAGGGAGATTTAATTCAGGTACGTGCAGCTAAAACCGGCTCCATCTATGTGATGCTGCCCTGTAAATATGGACTAAACACTGATCAGGGCTTTTTCATCTCATCTAACTTGGTGTGATTCTTTTCCTGAGATCAAATCTGTGCTGACAGGAACACGATGAGTCTGAGGTTAGGAAATGGAGGGAGTGCACGGCGTTATTCAGTGGAAGACGTGTGGTGTGATGATGCAGATTGAGAGTGTATTGCAGGTGAAAGACGCTAAAAATTGTTTATATTCAATAGAGCTGCATTAGACTTGTTTTTAATAGCTGTTAGCTTGTTTTAATAGCCATAACTCACATTTAAACAAACTATACTGTGTCACTTTGCAGCTAAGAGGGTCCACAATAAAATAAGACAGACTCAAAATATGGAGAATACCTCTGCCTTTCCCCCTCTGCTGAAGAAACTTCTAATCCTCTTAAGACAGCCTCACTGCTATTAGCATTTTTCTCACATTTGAGCTCACTTAAGGGCAATCATGTTCTGTGAATAACTTCTTTACAAGGTCAGAGGGAAAACCTTGAAGACGTCAAAGAATTTTCTTAGAATTTTGTCACCAGGAGCTTCACTCTCTACTGAACACAGGCCCAGGAAAATGAAGAGTTGATTTTTGAGGAAGAAAAAAAGCTTTTGTACCAAAGTAAAGTAGTTCAGCACACTAAATACTGGAACGTGTTTTTCAATTGCTCCTTCAAACTTTAATTTGTACAAATTTAGCTTTTCAGTTGATCGAGGTGGTCAAAATGATTTTCCAGTATTTGTTTACATTCAAATATTTATATGATTAATGGTACATAAAACAAAACACACTGATCACATTTGCAACCAGTAAAGAAACAGCAGCTTCTAAATTGTATAAATTAAGTTTCAACTGGAACAGCCAGTCAGGGGTAGTAAACATGAGTAACCATTGATTTGCAAATCAGGCAACTATTACATTACAGCTTAAATTTAATGTGTAGCACATTGAAGACAACCCCCACCACCGCTGTATAAGAAAGCTAAATGAGTGATTCCCAGAAAGGTTGGATATATGGGCTTACAGAAAATCAGGCAAGACGAAGGAATTTCAGTATATGCAGCTTTTATTGATACTTCAAACAAAACAGATTAATAGATAAATTCTTATTTACAAAAGTACACAACAGACTGGTTATACAGTAGAGCCAGTTGAAGGGCCAGTACCTGGGAGGGAAAAGGACAGGGAGGTCAACATTTGGAAACTACAGATCCTGAAGCTGTATACAGTGCACATTTCTCTCCTCAGACTCTGCCTTGTCAGGGGCAGAGCTGCACTTTTGTCACCACTGATCATCTGAGCCCAGTGCAAAACATCACAGGAGATTAACATGAAGTGAAGTAATAATGTACACACCTGATCAAGTCCAAATCCTGTGTAATCACTTCCAGACACCTAAAACACAAAACAATTCAACATTTAGAATTCTTAATTTGACCATCACCATACTGCTCAGTTTCAGCCTGAATCAAGCTCTCTGAAACGATCTCTCCTCAGAAACTCTGGCTTGTCAGGGCCAAAGATGCACGGTGTCTCCACGAAGACTCAGAGCCCAGTGCAAGTCATCATAAGAGAGGAGTAAACAGAAATCATGTTCTCAGCCGTTACTTTTCTTCCTCAGAAACTGATACTGCAGCCAAGCAGCAGAGTCTGCAAGATTAGATTGACCGTCTCTCCTGATTCAAATATTGACTGCTGCCCCTGAATATAAAATTTTGCATTATAACATGAAAAAGACGTGTTTTCTTAAACTTAAGCTAAATGTATAATTTAAAGATCGACTATATCACACTGTATATTTTAGTTGCAATTTTCTTTTTTTAGTTCCAAACTCACTGTTAAACCTATAAGGCCAGAAAGAAAGATCTGGTTAAATCATCAAGGGAATCTTTACACGAGGAGGTAAAAGCACAAGTAATCATTTCTGTTGCCATTCTTTAATCTAACAAAATATCAAATCACATTTAAACAGATTCACAGTCGATGGGCTAGACCAGATTCAAGCACCAAGTGAAAATCTCCCATCTGATGATGATACTTCAGTCTGATAGCGATTCCTGAGTGGCTGTCGTGTCACAGAGCCAGGTCGCCCAGGAGACGTTTCAGCTGCTCCAACACATTTGAGCATCCTTGTGCTTTTTCCAAAGGGGGTTTTCATCAATTTTTGTCCAAGTTACTTATTTTACAAAATCGTGAGTTGGCTTTCTTGCACACTCATAACTTAGCTCTTCTGGCTTTACTGTATCATTACTTTGCTCATCAACTGTTACTGTTCATTATCCAGATCAGCATCAGTGTTACATAAGTTTATATTTACACCTCACCTCCCTGTGAAAGGACGATATGAGCAACTTTGAGCAGGTTTATGGCAAAAGTGACAGTCATCTTAAGGCCTGTATACATCCTACTTTGTCGTTTTAGCAACTCTGCATGGCAGCTGTAACCTACACGTTTCCCCATCTGAAGGCCTCAGACAGCTGAAACTCACAGGATTCATAAGGATACAAAAAAAGCATAATTTCAGGCATTATTGTGAACTAAACACTTAAAGAATTTGTTTTTAAAAAGTCTGATTAGCTCATGAGATGAAACAGAACAAAACTCATTTGAAAGAGTGCAACTACAATGTCATCACCAACCTGAAGTTTCTCTTAATGTAAAACATGCTTTTGCTGACCTCTAGTGGTCATGTTTTACTGCTACAAGTACCTGCAAAATCTATTATCCAAGTGTTCACTTGTAGAAAAGAGCTCTTTTATAATTGTCAAAGCTTTAGGCTGCAGTGAAAGTGTTTGATTGTGGGAAGAGTCCATACGTACCTTTAGGGGCTTTCAGAAGTAAAGCTTCAGTGTCACTGTTGTGTTTCCTGAAAGGACAAAGAGCGTCAGTTTGTGATAGGACATTTATTTAATTTGACTAACATTAGCTCTCTCCTCAGAAACTCTGGCTTGTCAGGGCCAAAGATGCACGGTGTCTCCACAAAAACTCAGAGCCCAGTGCAAGTCATCAGGGGAGAAGGAGCTGAATACAGGAACACTTCACGTTAAAAAGATTTAACCTGTATTTATGCATAAAACCTAATGTTCAGTACCAATATTCAACATAGTACAGGATCTAATACGAACCCACTGCCCACCAAATTCTGTTTCTTAAGTCTAAACTTGTCAGGCTAAAATGAACCATCGACACAATTCTCAATTGAGTCGTCATGATTTTGCTGTAACCACTTTCATTTGTCCCTCTAAAGTTAAATGTATTAATTTTACCATGACCCAGGAGGATGGCTGGGAGAAGTTAACATTTGTTTCTAAGAAGTTTTCCGTCGAGATTGTCTGCAGTCTCTTCAGAGTTTAATCTAAAATGCTTGCTGAATGACTAAAACATTTTTTCCTCAAAAAGTTCAAAACTGCTGTAATTCAGTGTGTAAAAAGAAAATGTCAAAGTTAAATTTAATACTTGATATTTTCAAGAACCCACCACAACATTTTAAGACCTCAGAGCAACTTTCATTGCCAGTCGCACGTTAGAGCCGTCAATCTTCACTAGTCTCACGGATCAATAGTGACAAAATTAATTTAGTTTGATTCTATATTATGATGCACAGCAATGCAGTGAGTAGTATCCTTGATTTCTGTATTATTGTGCCAGGCTACTTTAGCTAAAAAACACCCAACAGTCAGATAAATATTAACTTGGCTTTTCAAATCAACAGTTTATATTCATTTTTAATGTTTAGAAAAAAAATGTAGGACTCATCTTGCTTCACTTGTTTTCCTTCTCAAACAAAACTGATGCTGCAGTTTGGCAGCAGCATCTGCAAGATTAAATGATTGACACCCTCTGCATTGTTGCATCTTCATCTACGTCTGTATCAATTCAAATATTTTTGACACCTTTAACACGTACAAAAATATTGAAAAAGGTCTCAAATGTAGCTGGCGACATGAATGTGCGACATCTGGGTCTTCCTGACTTCTCTGTGAAGTCCCTGCTGATCCTCCCAGCTTCTTATTCTCAACCACTCCTCTGTCCACATGTAACAACTTTTGACAGCTGAAAAAATTTACTGCAACAGACAAGTGAGGAGGCAGGACCTTCTGGATAGGTTTCACAGCATTTCACTGTTTTTTTTTTCTTTTTATTTTAACCAATGTTATGAATTACTCAACATGACTCAAAGCCAGTCTGACAAACACTGATCCTTTATGTCTTTTGATATTTAGTTCAGACTCTTAGGCTTTAATTTCTAAAATCAGTTGAGAACTTCATGTAGAACATACCTCGTGAACCAACGCCGAGTTCAGTCTGGAGAGGTTTTACTTCTTGGGAGCTTCCTGCAAGGACAAAGAGTGTTAATGAGTTTCCATTGTGACTTCTTCATTTTGAGATCAGTGAGTTCTCTCCTCAGAAACTCCGGCTTGTCAGGACCAGAGATGCACGGTGTCTCCACACAGAGTCAGAGCCCAGTGCAAGTCATCATGGGAGAGGGAGAAGACTATGTGAATGAATGGAAGGAGGATCAAGCATGCGTAATACTGGAGGTATTTTTTTATGACTAATGGACAAAATACTACGGATAAAAGTTACTGGATTTTACCGATAACCAATATTCCCCAACACATCACATATTTTCTGGCATAGCTCAGAATTTCATTTTTACTCAAAATGACCTGCTTCTTTCATGAGGGCAGTTTGTCAACAAAAATAATGTGAAACCTAAAAAAAATTTATTCTCAATAAATTATACCATTGAAAAAAGAAGGGGACATGCAGTGATAATAGTCCACAAATATTACAGCATATATGTTGGAGATATATGGCCAATTTATACCGTCAAAATATCAGTAATAACCGCAGAACAATCTGTCTCCTGTTGTTTCCAAGTTTTGATGCCTCATTCTCAGCTAAAATGCTAATCCGGCTAACCACGTGTTTGCAGGCCAACACATCTCCACTGCCTACATGTTAGCTGCTCATCCGCACTGAGGCAAACTAATGTGTTGTTTAAACCAAATCCAACCGAAAAAAGATGCAATTTAATTTGTTCTTGGAAAACAACACACAACACCAGTCCTGTGAGTTAACACATGTCTGGCAACGAGGCCACGTGTACCAAGTTTAGTTCGGCTTATATATTAACCACGAAAGAGGACTTATAACTTCATGAGTGGTGATTTTAGGAGTACTGACCCGCTGTTGGCTATTAAATCTAAACAGAGGAGAACGTTGATGTACTAATACATTAATTATCATCTATGAACGTCAGCTCTATTCTGTCCGAAAACAGGGCACAGCCAAGAAAAAATAACTCCGTTTGAAAATCACAACATTTAAATAAGATAATTACCCAGACCTCAACATAAAGCCAAATAATAGAAGTATTAAACTAGTCTAATAGTCTCACCGGCTCCAACTTCGACCCGACAGCGGACACAGACGGCAGCAAAGTGGCAGAATGAAGAGCTGCTTCGTCCTCTTAAATACTTTCTGTTAGCGGCCACATCATGACTGCGTGCCGCCCCCTGCTGGACCGGAGTGAACACTGCGCCGTACACGGGCTGACGCACACTACAATACACTTTAGTCAGGGATGTTCACATTTTTATTTAGAGCAGTCAGATTTTGTCAGAGATGTTCCCAGGGTCATCGGGTGTTTAGCTCCAACCTACCTCCCCTCAGCCAGGCGACCCAGGTGGGGGAGATAAGCCCCGCCTTGTGTCCAGGTAGCACACAACACGCGTCCACCCTCAACTTGGGCAACTTTGAAGCCTTTTCTGCCGCTTCCAAGAAGCTCTTGATGGCTCTTCGCCTGTGCAGTCCATAAATGCCGAGGAGCCACAGGAGTCGGTGCAAAGACTTGCCTGTAAAGCTCATGAGAGGTGCGGTCTGCAGCCAGACCGTCTTGAGGGCCGGACTGGAGCAGCGATGGTGTCCGGGAACCTCAACTGCCTTCCAGGAGCTGCGAGTCCCTTGTTGTGAGCAGCTCCCTGGTCCTTTTGGATGGTTGAGGCTTCTCTCCTGCACGGACAAAGGCAGTCATGCTCTTGATTGGTTGCTGCAGCTGTTTTTGATGTCGATGCCAGTGCAGACGGTGTCTGTCAGGACCTGGTCATGGAGCCACAATACCTGCCTCCTCCAAGGGCCTTTGAGCAGCAGCTGAGGATGTGGTCTAATAAATCTCTCTTCTAGTAGAGCTGGCACACAGGTGAGTCTGCCAGGCCCAAAAACAAAACAGTATACACATGTACACCAAACAAGTGCTCATATAGTTGTTAATTTTATTAGGCCTATATTATTTTACAAACATATGTCAACACATAAACCAGTCTGAGAAAGGACAGAATAAAGCAAAACTTTATCTAGTTCCACCTGTTCTTTACAATACTGAAAACACAAGTGTTAAACTATACCTAACTTTAATTATTCATTAAAATAATACAAAAATAACCCTTGATTGAAGAACTATTTCACAATCTTAAATCAACATCCAAGAAACAATAGACTCTAAGGGTCCATGACTGATAGGGGCTCCCAAAAATATATTCCAGCCTCAGAAGCATTTTGTCATGTTTTGAGATTTCTTTACTATTTTCCTAAAAAGATATATTGTCTCATTCCAAAAATATAATATTTAGTAATATTTTGAATGGCCAAACTGGAGGATGTTTATACATTTTACTGTAAAATTAAATTTCAGATTTCTCATGTGAAAAGTATTTGGGTTTTTCAAAAGACAGGGTGTGAAGCAGAGCACTTGCAGAAGTTTAATATTTTTGACAGGGTTAAAATATGGATTCTTTGGACTTACTTTATAATAAAAAACAGTAATACAAATTAAAACATTAAAAGCATTAAGTGGTTCTCAGATGCTGTGCTGAAGTGTATTTGTCACGGGAAGTTGTCCAACCTTAAGTTACTACCATCAATAAATCTTTTAGATGCATTTTTGCATTAAGCTGCAAATTCTTTAACTGGTCACAGTCTTAAAAGCTTCAGAGTAACATCTTTAGAGAATAACAGAAGTAGAAGGTGGAGGTTATTTTAAGGTTTCTCTTTGTAACATTTATAAGATCAGATTTTTTAAGATTTGACTCGTCAAGTTTTAACGTGCTACTGAAATCATAAAACTTCCATGTTTTATAATTAATTTTTGTTTCTTTATGGATAAGTATCTCAGAAGATAGTCTTTTTTTGTCAGATTTAACTAAACTTTATTTGAATAAACTTGCACTGACTCATAAGATATTGCAATACATGTTGGTATTAGATTAAATGTCTGTAAACCACCGACCTGGAGAGCACAGTTCTTAACTTGCCATTTATTCTGATTGTCTGAAGAGAGTTTTCTCCAAACAGAAATCAAAGCTTGTTTGTGTCATTTTATAGAAAAACTTGACTGTGATGTCAAGCACTTTTTTTCCTTTTTCAGAGGGTGGGGGTTCAGTTTGTTTCATCATATTCATTTATTCCCTGGTTGAACAGTTTCTTGGTTCAGGAGACAATGCAGAGCTGGTTTGGGATAGAGCCCAATGTGATATCTCTTCATGAGGCCCACATTTTCTTTTAGTGCTCTTGTTTACCACAAAATCATCTCCTCCTTTTAATGCCATCCCAAATTATCACAGTGAATACATTCAACATGTTTCTGTTAAAACAGACACAACATCCAGTTAAACACAACAGTCGCTGGAAACACAGTTCTCATAAATATGACCACATAGTGGACTGAAAATGAGCATTTTAGTTTATTTCATCCTGACACAACTCCAGTTATTGACAGTTATAAAGTAAACAAAGTGTTTAATCCCAGGATTAAGCTGCTTTGTGATGACATCTGCCAAACTGAGTTGTACACAATTTATTGATGTTTGAATTCAAAACTATTCCTTTCTTTTCTCTCAAAATGTCTCTTGAATAGTGCAAAAAATAAAACAAATATAACGACATAATTAAGAATCATACTTATGAGATTATTTTTATGAGAACAGTCATTATTATCAGTGTATAAGTAGGTAGTTACAGATACTGAGACTTAACTTTAAGATTACTTAGTGTCTTACAATCAGAACACAACGTATGTGTCAAATCATAACAATATTTGTTTACACATCCACAGTTGTCTACACACATTTAAGTTCATGACTCTTACAGTTACAGTGTATGGCCACTAGATGGCAGAGACACATATTCAATCAATCAGAAGACTTTGCGGGTACTGTAATTTTCATAATGCAAAGTGTATCAAAAAAAGTGATTTACATAAATAGAAAACAAATAAACACAATCCAAAGCCTGGCTATAGGCAATGTTAACAACAACATAACCAAGAATAAAAAAAACCCGTCTATCTCAAACCATGAAGAAAGGAAAAACAACAAATAACTCAATGAAACAGGAACCAAGGGAGTGAGGAACTTAAAAGAAATTGATACATACATAAACAGGTTTTTCTGTTTGGGTTGAATACAGAAAATGTGGACAACTGCCCTATCTTACCCTTTTAAGAAATCCTTAGAAAATCCTGGAAAAAATCCTCAGAACACCACCAAATTAAAATCAGTTGAACCGTGGCCCATTTCAGACCTATCCAGAAAATGTCACAAACTCCCTTGTTAAGTTGTCCTGTTTATAAATAGGAGGTAAAAATGAACACATAACTTTAAATAAAAAAACATACAATGATACCATATACTCCTTAGCCCTTGAATATACATCCAGTGTCTGTCCTCTCCTCAAATGTGGCTCAGAGAGGTTTCATCCATTATTGCATTTGGCATATTCTTTTCCACCTGTCCTCAGAGGTGTGAAACCTCCCTCTCATTTCCATCTTTCTGTTATTACTTCAGTCAAGGAGGTTATGTCTTTGCTACCACATGTTAGTTTGTTTGTTGACAGGATAACTCAAAAAGACTTTTCATGATAGGTGAAAAATTGGCATATAGGACCAATCAATTAGATGTTACAACATTGCAAGTTCTCATTGGATTTGGATTACATTTCCAGGAAATGTTGGTCATGATGTGAGAGACAAGTGATTTGATTTTGGTGGCAATGCAAATCTTGATGTGGATCCAGGAATTGTTTTTTTAACAGCGGGTGGTAGGACAAAGTTTCCATATTTACCTCTGCCAAGGAGGTTATGTTTTTGGGAGAGTTTGTCCATCTGTCTGTGAACAGAATAACTCAAAAAGTTATGGATGGATTTGGATGAAAATTTCAGGAAATGTTCAGCACGGGAAAAGGAAGAACTGATTCAATTTAGGTGTTGATCCAGCGTCTGGATCCGCCATGACGAAAAATGTGATTTTTGGGAATAACAACTGAACTAAAATAGATATCATTATGAATCCAGTTGCTGATGGTATGTTTTCATGGTCAAGGAATCTAAATATTTACATGAAATAAAGGTAGGACTAATATTTATGGTGAAAATCACATTATGGCTGAGGACTGTGGTGCTGGCGGAGGTCTGCGCTCTCCGAGTGCTTTTCTAGTTTCAACAGTAACTGGCCCAACAGTGTTGGGAATGTCTTGGCGAAGGGGTTACACTCTTGGACCACTTCTAGTTTTCTGTGTGTTTTCTGACTCTGACTGGAGAATGCCTTCATAAAGGCCTTCTATCCTGCATCTAAGAGATCTAAGACCCTGGCAAAAGTTTCAAACATAAGTTGAAAATGTGGTCAGAGCAACCATTGGTCCAGAGTTCTAACTTGACTTATAATGTTGTCAACAAGTGCCTGAATTTTTTTATAACAACCCAGCAGTCAGGTCCTCTATTGTCATCTGTTGTTAATAATAATATCTTGAGGCCCCTCAGAGCACAAGACCTCACTGCCTTACGGTAAAACCGTCTCTGGTTCCTTCAGAAGTGTTAGTGAAGTGTGGTTTTCTGAAGGCTGACTCACTCACTCAGAGTGTGTTTACACATGTGTTTGTGGGTTAATTGGTCTGTTAAGTGTGTTTTACTATTTGACAAAGAAGCACAAAGCAGCATGACCAGATAAGGAAAACTGCATCACTCTGTGTTTTTTTTAATACCCGCTCTTTCTCCCCTCGACATTCCCTCGGGAGCCTTTGGTAGGCCTGCCTCCACAGCTGGAGGACACATCCGGTGTGTGTGTGCATGTGTTTGTGAGTGCATGTGTGCTAAAAGCTGAGATTCTTTGAAGTCATGGCCCCCCTAAAGAAGAATTGTTCCCACTCCTGCCTCATGCTTTGCTGAACTTGTGAAACATCGTCGTGCCACAACATGTAGACACGCAGCTGTTGTACACGACATGTTTGTTTACGCCCAGAAACAAACGCTGTGAGCAAGGTCCTGATCCTGTCATCAAACGGGGTGGACTACAGCCAGGCATCATGATAACACTGTGACATGCTGTTATTATGGTAATGACAGACAGGAGACAGATGACGTCAGCAGGTGCAGTGTCAGGTCCATGCTTGGTGATTCAGTGAATGGCCAGAAAACATTGACTACATGAACAAGCATAAAAACATACACATCAAACTATTAAACCCAACAAAAGAGATGAGAGGTAAAGTAGAAGTGATTTCTCGTCATCTTTGTGCCTCCATTGAATTTTATGATTCAAGATATTTATTTTACTGAGGTTTTCTTGCATGTCTTCAATATTTTTTTACTTCAGGTTGAAAAAAAGTGGATTTAAATGTATCAATAAAATAACTGCGGTTGTTTCAGTGTTAAAAACAGTTTTAATCCTTCTATCTCCTCTAACTAACTCACTTTTCAGGAGAATCTAGGCCACCCAAAGGTTTTTTGCTGCAGCAATGTCAAATTAATGTATTCAAAGTTGTTAAGCCATAGAGATTAAACACAAATAAAAAAGTAGAATCAATCTCACAGAACATTATCAAATTCACACTAGGGCTGGGTATTTCCAGCAACCCCATGATACGAATCGTATCCCGATACTGAGGCCATGATACGATATGTATCCCGATACACATAAATTGTGAACATTGACTGCACTTTTAACAGGATTCCCAGCACCTTTTTTTTTATTATTACAAGAAGAAAAAGAACAAGCATGAGTTTTAAATAATTCTTCAACTTAAGAACTTAAATTCAGGTCCCCAAATATAGTAGACTTAAGTTTAAATTTGGAACATGTGTTTTATCATGTAGCTTGGCTTTTACTTTGAACTGTGCCATTTTTAACATTACCCTAAGTGTATGCAACAACTGTTCAAACATTGAGGCCGTATCGATTCTGAGGAATCTGTATCAATACACGTATCCCCAAGTACTGAATGATGATATTTTGAGTACAGGCTTAATTCACACTCAGATTAATGACAAATGAACCTCTTCACATCTGAAGGCAGTTTAGTCAAGCCTATGCAACCTGGAGTACAAAATTAAAGACCTCAGTAGAGCCAAAAATTAAATTCAGAGTTACATTTATTCTGCAGGACCTTTTTTTTTTTGCCTTAAATGGTCCTCTTAGAAGTATCGTTTCTCAGATGTTTCATATGACTGCATTACATTTATGTAATTATTTGATAGGGACACTTTACATTATTGAACATCTATTTAGAAAGTAATATATGTAAATAAGACAGATTATAGCGACAATGCTAATTTACATCTACAGTCCCTAAGCAGGTAACACAAAAACATTACACACCAAAGAAAGACAAAGAGCAGGACAGTAGATCACAATAAGAGCATGTCACAGGACAGTACATTTCTAAAAACTCAAAAGGAAATGGTTACAGGAATGGTTACACTGTTTGAGGTGTGTTTGGAAAGCTTGTGATATGGGGCACTCCCTGATGGAGAGTTGGAGACTGTTCCAGACCTTACTGGCCTTTACAGAGAGAGCATATAGTCTCAAAGCTGTACTCATAGTGTACATAACTTACATTTCCTTTTAAATCTTCTGGGAACTGACAGGAAACTAATTTGTTGACTTGTTGACTTTTGGTTGTTCCTGATTGGACGCTACTGTCAGGAAAAACAAGAGAAAAATAGTCCCAGTTGGTTGCCAGACTGACATGGAGTTTGGACTCTCTGTAAGGGTCAAAATGGAGGTCCAAGTTTTCCATCAATTAAATGAAATACAAAGAAACAAGCACTAATTTATCATTGTGGATCCCTAAAACAAATAATAGAAAAACATCACACTTTATAGCTGGATTACAAAACTGGATTGGATAAATATGACATGAGGCTCTTGCTCAATCATCAAACAGTGAGCCTATTAACTCAGCTGGCCCTGTGAAGCTCTGTTGTGCAGCTCCAGATGTACAAGTGAACACTGTGTTTGTGGCTTCTTTGAGGTTCAGACGATCACATGGACTTTGGAGGGTTAAATAACATAAAATTCGAAAAACGAAAGACAATGGGGAGCCTGTCAGAGGCTTGCAATCACGTCTCAATTCCAGCACAACCAAAAAAAAAAAAAACCCTTCCCCCTCAAAGGATGCCGATTGGCCAGGTTATGTTCTGATGCAAGCAACATTTCAGCTTGAAGCTTTGCAAGATGAATCTGCGTGATTACAGACAGACTCTGGCAACTCCAGATACTTTGCAGGGCTCAGCTCACTGTCAACATTCCACAAATGGATTTACAATTTTTGGATCAGTGGGTGAAAAGCTCCCCAACATAAATATGAGCTTGAGACAGTGCTCCCTCTTTGGTCAGATATTAGCTGGAGAGAACTTCTACAAGAAGCCTCACACCATTGTCTTTTTAAAAGCTGGATAGCTCACTAAGGTCATGGGTAAGGGCCTCATGTTGCACTTTTCCTGGAGCCTCCAAAATGCCAAACTGCTCCTCTTGGAGGGAGGTGTGGGGGAGGTGAAGGGCAGAAGAAAACATCTTCTCCAACAAGTGGTGAAACACAAAGAACAAGAGAAGAAGAAGTCCCCTGCAGCTGTTTTTTTGGAGGGAGAGGAAAAGAGAGGGAGGGAAGAAGAGGAGGGAGGAAGAGGAGGAGGAGGAGGAAGGAGGAAAAAAAAAAAAACGAGCCAACTCATCTGACACAAACAGAGGGCCAAAGAAAGGGGAAGAGCAGGAGCGGCACTGTCTGGAGAGGGAGTGGAAAAATCAAAGTTGGAGAAAAGAGACAAAAACGAGCTGGAGAATCTACAAAACTGAGGAAAAGTTTGACCTTTTTAAGTAAAGAAGAGGAAAGAGGGGCTGAAGAGGAGAGGGCCCCAACTTTAAGAGAAGTAAGCAACTCTTTTCACATTTTAAAGAGGTCTGATGGAGGGGTTGAGCTCCTATTTCTGCTCTCTGTGTTCACTTGTTACCATATATTTCCACTATGCAATGTGTGTGAGTGCAGTTATGTGTGACAGATGAAACGGGGACAGGGGGAGGAGTGAGCGTGGGTGCCAGGGTGGGAGCGGGATGCCGGGGTGAGAGAGTTGCTTGGGTTGGACGCTGAAGTTGAGTTGATCTTTTGGCTATTTATTGTGAGAGTTTCTTCATGTGAAGGTACAGCCTCTGATAGAGAACGGACTGGAAGTTGAAGGAGCGCTGGAGGACTTTTTTGAAAACTTGTGGAACTAATTTCCTGTCTGAGCTGCCAGGAGGTCATAAAAAGTCTGGAGGACTCATGGTGGAATTAGATCTGTGCTGGTAGGTGGTAAGATATACATACAGTATCCTCTACTTGTATGAGTACAACTTTTAAAAACTCAACAAGAAAGGTGTGATTTGCTGAAAAAAATCACAGTTGAGGCAGAAAACCAGCTGGAATTCACGATCAGGCTGTTTTAAATCACATTTCTGACTAATGTTATTGACAAATTAAGGTCAAAGGAAAATTTAGGCCAAGCCCTGCTGTTTGCAAATGCTTTCAATTGATTAAAAAAAGTCCATGAAATCAAATTAGGAAGGCCTGCAGCGCCTCACATTCACTCACATAGCCAAGAAGGTGGGCACCATACTTTTTTCTAGCTTATAAAAAGGAACATGAAATCATATTTAAGAGGCATGCAAAAAGATCACAGTTAACACAGCAGATCTGAGGTTAGCATGTGCACTGTCAGGGTTAATCATATATGAATTAACCCTCTAATGTCACATTAAATGCAAAAAAAAATGCATGCAGGTAGTGCTGTTGCCGCACAGCTCCCCGGTCAGTCAGGGCCTACCTGTGTTGAACTTGCACGTTCTGCTTATGGTGATAAATAGGTTCTCTTGACATACTCTTGTTTCCCCCCCCAAGACCAAATACATGCTATTTAGGTTTATTTGTAACTTTAAGACCCTAAATTGACCTTAGGTGTGAGTATGCTTGAATGTTTTTTTTTTTGTATCTCTACAGCAGCCATGTAATTGGCCAGCAACTAGGCCAGAGTATGCTAGCCTTGGAGAGCTGCTTGATTATTTTACGAAAATCCTGCGTATTTCTTTGGCGGATTTATGGAACTCTTCGTCTGGCGTGTCAGGTTTATGGTATACTACACCTTTTGCCAAATGTCAGCTGTGATGGGTTTCAGCTCAAACTCTCCCAGAATGCCATAAAATCCAAGTTATGTCCAGGTTTGCAAACAAATTCCTATAAATCCATTCAGTCTTAAAGTTAGCTTGATAAGCTAACACATCTACATCAGTTTATCTCAACCAGCATGTAATATATTATGCCTTAAATCAGGGGTGGGCAAGTGGCGGCCCGGGGGCCAAGTGCGGCCCTCCACATCACTAAATGTGGCCCGCCATTCATCCCCAAAAACCAGCACCTGTAAATATGAAGAGAACTCAGATATCCAATAGAGATCATTCTATATAATGTTATGTGAGTTATTTACAACCTTACTTTGCTATTATAGTGTCTCTTAATCTCTTTCATGCAGCCGTTAACATTATATCAAGTATTACTCAATACTGTATGCAGCAGCAAAATATTTAAGCTCTAAAAATTTGAAAAACACATCTTTTTATTGACTTGAAAATGGCTTCATTGGCTTTAATTCTATGTATATGAGCTAAATTCGCTTGAATGCTATGTCAAGTTCATTCGATTATGCATCATAACTTGTATTTATGTTGTACTAATTTTATGACAAATTTATATTCTCATTTGTTTTTTATCCAACATTCTTTTTCATTATCGAGAGTTTTTGAAAATTTGTAACAGTGTGGCCCTCAGGCTGGGAAAAGTGGTTTTAGGGGCCCTCTTGGTACTTAAAGTTGCCCACCCCTGCCTTAAATGATCCTCACCTGTGTAGCAATCTAGCATTGAAACACAGACCTTTCCCATCCAGTGTCTTGTGTTTCTCTGTCTCTTGGTTAAGAGACTTGTAACTCAGTGGGAGTTTATTCAAGATATAGACTATTTTTCCCACAATAAACTGTGATCTGATACTTCAGTCACGGCCATCTCCTGCAGTGCAGTGGACTTTATTTAAAAAATATTTAAATGTCATCGATAATCATCTAATAAGGCATATTCCACAGAAAAGTCTCATTTCCAATGCACTGCATGTGGCTTATGCTAATGCTAGTAAAGGCCAGTGCTGTGGTCGAAAACATAAACCCGTTCAACTGATCCGAGCAATTAAAGAAAGAACTGAGAACTGGGAATGTCCACTTTTGTAGCTAATCATCAAAACATGTTCATTAGGCTTATATTGTTTTGTTATCTTAGTTTTAAATTAGGACCCGAGACATAATCTTATTACCAGCAAAAGTGCATTGCAGCCTGTTGTTAGAGACATGACAGTGGTTATGTGTCTGCAGTGGTCCACACAATGACATCATGACAACAATTTCTAAACACCCACTCCATTTCAGCTTGCAAACAACAGGTTGCGTAAGCTAGCAGAGTCCTTTTCACACAAATCCAACATTCATCCTGTACTTGTCAGTCAATCAGATTCAAACACTTTCACAACAATCTACTGCTGGTTTTGTCAGTCTTTCTTTGCCAGCAAAGATACATTGTGTATGAAGGGCTGTTAATAGCACTACCGGTGTTATATGACACTGCACTTACACTCGTTGACCTTTGGGTGGCGCCAAATAGCATGAAACAAAATTCTTATACCAAAATGTATTTTAAAAATTTACATAATTAGGCTAAACTTTTGAGTGCTAGACAGTTATAGAGCTGTGCAGTAATAACGTTTGTTTGTTGGTCAACGTGAACATTATTAAGGCTGGTATTATTAAGCTACTACTGAGCTACAGTACTGCAGTTATCATGTTGTCACATCTTGTATAAGAACTTCCTCGTGATCAAGTGAGTTGGTCGTCATGGTTGTGGCAAATATGTGCTTGCAGCAGTGCCCCGAGCCTTTTCTGTAGTCCTTATTAGCAGTTCATTAGCATCCACTCTTTCAAACACACCACAGTGCTTTAAAATGCTGGGCAATATCAGATGCTTTTTTTAAAATTAAATGTTAAATCTCGTGTGTGTTCATCACAAACCTTTTTCTGAACATTTATCCATAATGCTGTTCTAAAATCCTGTGAATGTTTGGCCTTGTGAACCAGGGAATGCTTAATGCTAACTCACATCTACGTTTTTGGACTCATTCCTGCTCTACTCTATTTGCATTAAAGCTCCTGTGAGGAACTTTGATATACAGAGATTTGGCACCCCTGTTGAAAAAGTAGTATCTCTATTTCATTGCTAATCTTCTTTGTACTGTATTATTTGATAAAAATCTTATTATACTGATGTTTAACTTTTTGCTCATAAGTCACAACAGGAAAAACACTAAGTGTGTCATTAGCTGTAATTGTAGTTGTCTGACACCTATCCTGTGGCAGTAGAATTAGGATAAGTGTCTGTAAATCAACAGTCTTGTTGTGGATGCTCTTGCTGGGTCTTCTAGCTCTAAAAGAGGGGGTGGTATTTGTTTTAGTTTGTTTACAAGCTGATAAAATTCCTCACAAGACCTTTAAAAAAGGAGCAGAAAATCATATGAGAGAGGCATGCAAGTAGATGTCAGCTGAGATAGGAGATCCATGGTTAGAGTTTGGCTCAATCTTATGTGCAATTTGGAGGTTCACTGGGTGAAAAAGTTAACTTAGTTTAACTTGCAAAATGAGTCACATTACTTGTGTAAAAGTCAGGGACAACAGAGCTGCCCCGCCCCCCAGAGTAATGAGAAAACTATGACAGAGAAAGGCCCAAATGGACGCCAGCCAGCAAGGGGACAGGAAGCGGAGGTCAGTGGTCAAAGCGATGGCGGTTCATTATTTCTGTGAACCCTCGCAGACCTTGGGGTTGTGTAATCTTTGAGACCTCAGCGGCAAAAGAGAGAGGCATGTCATTATGTTCTCTGAGGAGCATGTGATGCCCCGTGAACAGCAGGCAGAGGAACATCATTGAATCTAATTGTGTGGCTCACAAAAAGGACCAAGCAAGAGAAAGCTGCAGGGAGGAAAAACAGGGGATGTTTTAAGGATGAGTCTGGGAGGAGTTCAGTGACAGAAGGCAAAAATAATGGATCTTTAAGTATTTAACTCAGTGTTGGGAAATGACCTAAAACTTACTCTGAATTTGAATAGAAAGCGGTGTTACCCAGATTTCTGTCTTCTCAGTGCTTCTTGATAGTTTTACTACATAAGCACATACATCGATGCTTCTTTCATCATAATGAAAAAGCAGACAAGGTCATCAGCATGGGATGAAAAGTGAGTGCGATTAATAGGATGTGCTGACCTTTACCCTCAGTTTATTTTAGGATGGCTCATGTTTCAAAGCCGGGAATGCAGGGAGAAGATACGCCACGCTCACTGATGTCACAGCATGTGAGACGCTGTGCTCTGATTTACTGTGCACGCCTCAGTACAAATTTACTGTACACATCAGCCTACAGCAGCAACTGTGTTTTATTAATGTGTTTACAAGGCTGCCATTATGCGATCAGACACTGACACATTACATGTGCTGTATATCTTCACTGACAATAGTGCGACGGTGAGTTAGCTGAAGGGAAATTTAGTGCCAATGTGCTAGCATTTTATACAACCAAGACCAGAGGCACAGGGCTTATTCTGTACTAGTCCAGGGGCACCTGGGGAGACAAGCTGATTTAACTAGTTTTGTAACTTCACTTCTTTAAAGCTGTAATAAACAAAAGCCAAATGTTAAGTGAAAGGGCTTTAAAGGGACTGTGAGGAGTTTCTAAGTAATTACAAAAAAGTCTCACTTTTAGATATATGCCAGATCGAAATACACACTTTAAGATGAGTTTTATAGCATCTAAATAAGTTATCTATAAATGCTATTCCTTAGCCTTCCGGTCGGGTCGGACAAGGCTGGACTGGCCTGGATACTCAACTTCAGGAACAAGACACTTAAAACTAGAGCAAATTTATATTATTCGGACACGTCTTAGAGCACCGGGCTGTAAGTAGTGATATATAGCCGGCTACAAAACTACGATACTAAGTTTTCCAAAAATTGCTTGTTGTCACACATCATAAACTACCGCTATGTAACTAGAAAGAGATACATTACCTCGTCACTTTGCATCCTGTAAGTTGTTGAAAAAAGAAGTTGTAAAGCAATGCAGAGTTCTCAGGAAGGTCCGTGCTGCATTCATTAGCATCACAACAAACCCATGCATTGGCTTGTGGTGCGTTCAAGTTGTAGTCTGAAGTAGGAATTTCTAGGTTCCGAGTAGGAAAATAAAACTGGAACGTCCCCCTAGTCAGAATTTCCTACTGGGAACTCAGTGAAACCTCGCCACCCCCGAGTTGACAATCGAAGATGGATGCCCCGAGTGTGAACAGTTATTTAGCTCCTGTAATAATCAATTTATTTGCACTTCTGACTGGGGTGTGTCGCTCTAGATCAGCTGTATACATCGTATTGTTAGACTTATATTTACAAAAATGCTGCCATAGTGATAATCACATTCTTCATACAACAACACAGGGCGTGCTAACAACATCTTACAATAGCCTGGTAGCTCGGCATGTTTTTTTCCGACTTCAACTGGAACGCCGATAAGTCAGAGATGATGTCACTCCCAGTTCCGAGGTTACTGGAACGCAGCATTATGACAGTCCCCGCGCGTGCTCATGGGTAACAGAGTCTTAATTTCGCCGGTAATAGATTCTCCTCATAGCACCTTTAACTGAATAACTAACCCTATTTTTATCAAGGTTAAGTTTGTGTTTGCAGGTGATTTTGTAACTCCTCAGAAATGTATGTAGGTGCTTGTGGACTGAAGGGTCTTTTTTACGAAGCGATTATCATTTCTTTAGGGGCACAAGTACCTTGAACAAAACCCTCCAATTTACAATCAGAGATAAATCATTTCATAAATTACAGTTATAGCTGCTATTCTCTCTGGATGACTTCTGCTGACCTGAAATGTTCAGTGAAAACTCTACTCTATCAAGAAAACTGAATACTGAAGGACAGCATGCAGCTTAAAAAGCAGAGCGACATCAGTCTTTAACCTAATCAGAAACTCGTTATTCTTTCAGAGAACAGGATGTCGACACTACCAACAGACAACAGCCGTGAAGATGCCAACAATCGCAGCTTCTGGATGGTAAGACTGAGTGTGTGTGGGTGTGTGTGTGTTTGTCCTCCAAGATAAAGAAAGGCTGATCCACAAGATACTGTATTTTCCCCCTCACTCTCTAAAGAATCAATGACCTTCCTGTCAGAGACAGACAAAACTGTTTTGTCGTTCAGACTGCATATCACTGCGTCCAAGGCTTTTATTTATGTAAGTAAACAGCACAGAAAGAGCTCTCAGGATTTCTGGGTTTGCTTGGCTACTTTTCAGAGCAAAAGTTAGAACACTTAAGATAAATGAGAGAGATTTAATTAAAAGATAGAAGATACAAGCACCAAGAAAATGAAGCTAAAAATTAACTTGAAAATGTTTTTAAATATGTTTGGCTTGATGGTCTTACAGCTTCCTCATGTGATTGTAATTTGCCAGAATCTCTCATGTTCCAACAGAGGAGTCAAGTATGAGTCCAAAAAGTTAGCATTTAGCACAGCCTGTTCCCAAGCATGTAATATGGCTTATATGGGATAGTGCAATAAATAAAGTTCATGATGAACCCACATAAACAAGTTGAATCAGACATGTGGATTTTTCATGTACCTTGACGTGTTTCAGCGGAAACTTCCGCCTTCCACCAGATGATAGGTGTGACGCGTTAAATCAGAAAACTTGACAAGAGGGTCACACCTCCCTAACACCAGCTGATTTAACGTGTCACACCTATCATCTGGTGACACTTCTGAGGAAGGCAGAAGTTTCCGCTGAAACATGTCAAGATACATGAAAAATCCACATCTGAGATAAAAGAAAGAAAACCTATACACGCAAACAAGATTTTTATTTTAAATGGGAAGTAATAAAATGTACCTGCCATTGCCTGCTTTTGTATCTTAAAGCGGTGTTGTGTTTAAGACACACACATTAGCAAACGAACTTCTAATTAGGACTACAAAAATGGCCAGGGACCCAATGGGAGGCATTTCTGATTGTTTATTAGTAATAAATAATTCATTCACTTCTGGCACATTTATGAGGACCAACTTGATCAGGTCATTTGATTAAGAGGAAATTCTCAAACAAGAGGTTACAACAAGACATTCAACATTTTAAATATTATAGTTGCTACTAAGTCAAAGTGCCATGTTGTAGTTTCATAGTAGCTTAATATTTGTATTTTATGTTTACAGATCAAGTTTAAGCTTAAAAAATTGGGACAAATTGTTTCTTTTTTTTAAATTATCACAAAACAAGGACAAGTTTCATATTTCTTGTTCACTAGAAAGCTTATAATCAGAAGTGATCCTGAATAGTGAAAAATCACATAGGCCTTCAGTATGCTTGCAGTCGAGGGAAACAGCCTGATGCTAGCTTCCACACATACTCACTGCACCACTCCACACAGAACCAGTGTCCAACATCCATTTTAATTTGAGTGTACTACCACTTTAACACTGGCTCTGTCTTTCTGCTGGCCTCGACCGGCTGCCCCACTTTAGTCTCCCCCTCCCTCCCGTCATTTTGGCGGCCTCCTGTTGTGCTGGATGTGTTTCTGTCTGTGTCACCCTGCCACCACGCTCAGGGCTGTCTGTCATTATACTGCAAACTTAAGCTCTTTTGTAATTGCGAAGTCACGGCAACTTCAAGAGGCTGACTGTTATGGTGGAGTAGTCTGAAGAGTATACAAAGGTTCTTCTCATAGTAACAGATATAAAAAAGCTGCTGTGACACTTTGGATCTGCTTCATACTCCCATCTTACACTTTAACTGTCCTGTGACCAGGATGCTATTTTTTGTCTTTATTTGGATCTTCTGAGAGAAAAGTTAAAGCATTTTACAGGGGAGCCAGCTTAATTTAGTTCAATACTGGGTTTATTGTGTACACCAATGTGTCTTTGGTTTTATTTTGATTTGGAAAATGATAACTGCTAAAACTGTTTGAAAGCAAAGATAATGAATGAATTTATTATTTAGTTCACTCTAGTTCCTAGTGCTGCAACTGCAGCTTTAACTACCTTTGCAAAAGAGGTTTTTGCCAGTCTTTGAACAGGATAACTCAAAAACTAAAAGATGGATTTGGATGTACTTTTCAGGGAGGGATGAGGTTTTGGTGGTTTTATTTGAAAGGGTATCTTTATAGTGCACAATTGGGTAGTTTCAACATTTTTGCAAATAATTCATGTTTTCATTGGATTTTGATGCAATATAAAGAGAATGTTGGCCATGGCAAAAGGGATTACAACTGATTAGATTTTGGTGGTTGATATGAATCTGGATGCAGATCCAGGAATCTTTTTCAAGAATTTGTTAAAGAAGACATATCATGCTTGTTTCTCCTTTTCACTATGCCAGACTAGGATGCCTGTAAAGCATTTCTGCCCTCAGTACAAGTCATTTAGTTCCTTCATTGCCCCACAATAGCGTTCTCAATATCCTCATTTTAGGCCATTCTGAAGCTCTCGTTGAAACGCTCAGATCTCAGGCTGACCTACAGTAACCTCGCAACGTCACAGCCCTTTGTGCTCTGATTGGTCGGTTCTATCAGGGGTAGAGCCAGCCTGTCCTTCTTCTTCTACTGTATTTTCCGGCAGGCTCAAAGCAGCGACCGCGTATTGAGTCCCCCTACAGGCCAGAGCTGGTAATGAGTGAGTGTGAGCTAAGGATCTATATACTGCTGCCGGTGGATGTGTTCCTTGGTGACGGTTTTGTGGCTAATGGACATCACAGAGGAGGAAGTGTTTTATCAGATTACTCCAATAAAAAGAAAGGTACCTCGTGTCGTCACGACGATTTAAATCTCGCGGTCATCTCGCAGTGCCCTTTTTTCAGAGGCATCAAATCTCGTTCTAGGATATCAGAAAAAACACAATATCTAATTTTTTGAAAACTAAGGGGGTGTAAGGTCTTGTTTTCAAATTTATTATATTAAATGTAAGTATTAAATCATGCATCAGCATGATATGTCTCCTTTAGCATTGCAGGATTGGGCAGTTTGACAATGACTCACCTGACAATCACTAAAATTCCTGGGCAGAGGTTTGTGCTCTCAAGGCACTTTGACATGGTTTTTGCTATATTTTGGATAGGATATTTGCATTTTTGGAATAAGCAACACAGCTAAATGTGTGGTTAGCATCTCCACAAAAATATGTCAAAATCCTTTTTTACACCCTGAAGAAAGCCCACAGTTTCTAAGTGAAGCAAGGGTGAGGAACCAGTCTTCTTTGGGTTTTGTCTTCCTGTGGTGCCCGCTTTATCTTGGACTTTCCCTCAGAGACCATAACCTTTTATTGGGAAATGATGCAAAGGCTGACTCCAAATCATGCTGCCACACTGTAGACTGGAAAACCACCTTCCAGCTGCAGGGGCTTCTGGCCCATTTCCTGGTAAGGATGCTACCCACACAATTAGCTGCATTGCTTATTCCAAGAATACACAATCCTTATAAGTTTAACCTTGTTGCATAGATGACTAATCAGGCTCTTAAATGACATAAAATACAATACTAACCTCTAGTATTACAAGGGAGAAACAATCAAATAATTTCGGAGGAGTATAGTAACTATCATCCCTTTTTAGTATTCTTTAAGGGCTAAACACATAGTCGAAACGCTAAGTAAGAAACTAATACCAGTCAAACAGATATTTTAACATCCTGATTTGCAAGGACAGATTCCATGAATAGGCATACATTTACATGTGCAGGAAATATTCAGTGAGATAAAAGATGACTTTAGGGGGCACCCACAGCACAACACAAAGAACAGAAACATCTGCTAATATCACAGTCAGAGATGATGCAGTATTTCAAATGTTTCAGCACCCTCTCTCTGCACAGCTACATGCTCTACAGTCAGCATCACATCAGCAGTTACATGTATGCTAAACGGGGTTTTTCAAAGTAGGACTGAGGCCATTTTCTTCTGCTGCATTTTGTTGCTTGGACAGATTCTCTCGTAGTGGATTTGTTTCTGCCTGAGAGATTGGCCAACTGGGTCGCTGCAGCGTTGCTATTGGCCTGAAAGTGGATTCCTCAGCTGTTTCTGTTTAATTCTCAGACGGACCACAACAGAGGCAGAGAGAGAGTGAAGGGGAAGGGGAAAGAGGGGGGCACTGATGAGAAATGCACACACACTGATTCTGATAAAAGCATTAGCACACATTGAGTGTTTCATTAAAAGCACAGGGAGAGCTCAATTCTTCACAGGCTGTGTTCATACATCTGAGTTATGAGACAAGTGGCTGATTTTAATGCTTAAACAAGAGCCACTGGCAGCTATATATGCCTCCACAGGCATACACGTGTCAAACAGTGAAAGCTCAGTGGTAGGTCAAGAAGAAGGGCTGAGGTGGTTTCTGCAGCAGTTTCATTTGTAGAAATCGTTGTAGAAAGCATGGACATGAAGACCACGGCTTTTGGAGTCCTGTCGAATTGGTTGATCCTCTAGCTAAAATGGACATTTGCCTGAGTCTGAGAAAATCAACGCTTGGCATTCTTAAGATATCATGTTCACTAGTCAGGGATGATCATGAAGCTCAGTAACCTTGACTCTGGATTTGTGACCTCTAAAATCCTCATGCTGAAGTCAGACAGGTCATTTCACAGGAAAAGAATGACCAAGAGACCAAACAACATTGCCCTATGGCCTCAAGGATTTGGAAGAGAAAAGACAGTTTTTGGGCTAAGATTAAATTAAACCCTGTTCAGCATTGTTTTTAAACTACCAGATTACTGATATTTTAGCCTTATGCAGTCCTGTAATATATCATTTTCATTACTTTGCTGGACCAACATTAATTTCTTGCAGAGGAGAAACACAGTAAGATCAGTATATTGAATCGATTTAAGGCAAAATGTCATAACTTTGTACTGTCAGCTTGGTACAAAAAATTGTGATAACAATGCCCAGTGCTTAAACCAGTGCTGAAATCCAAGTTAAAATCAGAAGAAAAACAGAAATATTTAACATCATAAGCTGGCGTATTGTTACATCATGATACTTCAAGCACAGCTCAGTTAAAGGAGACATATCATGCTGATGCATGATTTAATACTTACATATATTATAATAAATTTGAAAACAAGACCTTACACCCCCTTAGTTTTCAAAAAATTAGATATTGTATTTTTTCTGATATCCTCGAACGAGATTTGATGCCTCTGAAAATAGGTCATTGCGAGATGTCCGCGAGATTTCAAACGTCGTGACGACACGAGGTACCTTTCTTTTTATTGGAGTAATCTGATAAAACACTTCCTCCTCTGTGATGTCCGTCAGCCCCAAACCCTCACCGAGGAACACATCCAGCAGCAGGGGTATATAGCTCTCTAGCTCACATTCACTCATTACCAGCTCTGGCCTGTAGGGGGACTCAATACGCGGTCGCTGCTTTGAGCCTGCCGGAAAATACAGTAGAAGAAGAAGGACAGGCTGGCTCAACCCCCGATAGAACTGACCAATCAGAGCACAAAGGCCTGAGACATTGCGAGGTAACTTTCGGTCATCCTTGAGACCAAGCGTTTCAACAAGCGCTTCATAATGGCCTAAAATGAGGATATTGAGAACGCTATTGTGGGGCAATGAAGGAACTAAATGACTTGTACTGAGGGCAGAAATGCTTTACAGGCATCCTAGTCTGGCATAGTGAAAAGGAGAAACAAGCATGATATGTCCTCTTCAAATTTGAATAAAATGTCACCATGATATTTTTAAGTGTAACTCGGTTTCTAACTAGAAAAACCACTGATCTAGACAGATAGACCAACAACCTTTAAACAAATACCATAATACTACTATCCTTTGTTGTTGCTAGGGACGGGAATCGATACGATTTTATCAGTACCAATGCTGTCAACGATCCTGCTAATTGATCCAATTCTTTAACGATTCTCTTATTGATTCCTGCAGAATTTCCGTATGTGCAAATGTTGGTCTGATTTTCAGCTGCAACAATGTCAAACACATGTCACAGTATAGATAACTGCTTCTGCAAGTTGCTGGTGCGTCCACTCACTTAAGGTTGTGTAGTAGGTGCAATGAAAATTAAGCTACAATTCTGATGCTTCTGAACCCTGTCAGTGGAAGGAATTGATAAGGGAATTGATTAGCAAAAAGATTAATGATATCGATTCTTTGATGAAGCTGTTAACGATTCTCATCTGGAATTAGTTTTCGATTCCCATCCCTAGTTGTTGCCAGTGTAGATGTATGAAAAACAAGAGAAGCAACACAATTTCCTACAAGTCCTAAACATCTCTCTCTCTCTCTCTCCCTCTCTCCATATATCTATATATATAGATATATATAGATATATATAATCAAAGCTTTTGTTAAAATGAATGGAGCATTAAGCAGAAAAACAAGTGCCAGAGAATCAGTCCAACCAGAGCATACACAGTATAAAACAAAGTGCACATTTGTCTTGCAGTGTCTCCTCGCTCTAACAACACGTTTGGCCTTAATGACTTGACCTTTCAGACCTACCTGCATTTAATTAACTACTAATTTAGAGACCAAATAGGTCTGAACACTGTCAATTAGCTTTAAAAGGACAGAATTAGGTTGTTATCAGGGTAACTGTCTGATAAACACAAGCCACTGCATGTAAAGGTCTGCAAAGAGAGGAGCCAGAGTGAGCATTTGCAGAAATAATGCCTCATCTCAAAGATGGATAAAAAAAAACCTTCACATTTTTGCTAATGAGGGCTGATAACTCAAACACTGCACCCACTGGCCCTCTTAGTCTACACACCACACCCTCTGCCACCAGATACCAACCTCAAATAAATCCCCTCAAATATAATCATAAAATAAGTTCCACACCATCTGTTTTTACAGTTTACAAATGATGATTATTTCTATTTCTAAGTGGAAATGACGTTTTTTTGGTTTTTTTTTTACATTTTTTAAGTAGTGTTTAGATTTGTGTTCAGGGGCGAATTTCTCTTCTTTGTAAAAAGAATATAGTGTAGAAAGTTTTTGTTGAAACAGGAATAATGTCATCTACTCTTGAAGGTTGTTCTTAAGTCTTTTTTTCTGTGGCTGCCATGTTAAAAAACTGTCCCAAATTTGCTTAAAGGGATTAAGTTTTCAAAGCAGAGTTGTATCAAGCTTATTTTAGCAGTAACTACATTAACTAGGGATTTTGATCTGCTCCGCCTTTGCAAGGAGAGGACCTAAACGTTGCTGAAGGTTGGGCCAAGGACTGTCCCCTGTCAACCATTGTCTGTTTGTGTGTAGTATGGCCACTATGTGGCTATGTGGGTTTTCCACAGGCACTTTAGTTTCCTCTCACAGACCAAAAACATGCTTGCTAGTTTAATTCGAAACTCTAAATTACCCTGAGGTGCAAGTGTGAGAGTGAAAGGTTGCCTGTCTCTTTATGTGGTCCCGTGATCCACTTCAGAGTGGACCTCAACTTTTGCCTCAAGTCATCTAAGAGAGGCAAAACCAACCTGCGTCACCAAAAGGGATAAGGAGTAGAGATGATGGATGGATGGAAGATAACAACCACAAAAACATCATCGGTGTGATTGTTCGCTGTGCTGAGCACTTTTCTACAGCTTTTCTGCTGGCAAGCAGATGTTTGATTGTTTGGTACCTTTAACTCAAGACAGAGGATGCTGAAGGAGTACCAAAACAGGAGCTTGCTAGCATGATAACAAGGGAAATATATACTGCAAATATTCTATATTCAGTACAATCACCCTAATGTTCTATTTTAAGTTTGCGCTCACTTAAATTCAGTAGGTTATAGAGCCCTTGGCCCCAGCAATGGATGGCTAAGTTTCTAAGCTGGTTCTTCAATCATGGGGACAGAGCTGATTAAAGTCACTGGGGTCAATGTATTTGTTTATCATACAACCCTACTTAAAAAAAAATACTGAGCTATTCCTTAAAGGTCACCCAAATTACAGACAAATTGGCAGAGCTAAGATGTTTCTCAAGACGACAAACCAAAAACAAAACACAACTTATGCTTGCAATATTAGCAGTCATGCCCCAAGATGTGATATAGAGAAAATCAGCCCCAAATACAGTGTAAGGACATAAAGACTTGACATATTCTGCCAGCCTGAGGTGAAACTAAGGAGGTCTGTGGGTGTTTACACTTCATTTGGTTTCATTTTTGTTACAGATTGATTTAAAGTCCTTCGATAGATACCATTTTATGCACAGGTTCAAAAACTGCAGGCCCCAACACATGTGGAGAAACATTTTTGGAAGTCAAAATCCAGTAATCACATTAAAGACTTTCTTTGTTGGCCTTTGTGTCATCCTCCAAATCTGACTCAGATGACTAAGATCTAGTCACATGTGCTGCCTGCATGTGCAGAGCCAGGGAGATGTCAATCAAAACCAGGGAGATGTCATCTGCCTACACAGTCTGGAGAAACAGTTGGGAAAACAAAATGAGTTGTTTTTTGCCAGATTTATGCGTCTCAGTCTGAAAAGGCATCGTCTTAGCGGTCTGTCCTATCAGCCAAATGTTCATTGCCCTCTTTGGCAAACACAAGTGTTGGTCCGATCTATTGTGCTCATATGAGAGGAGTTTTAACTTGACACATCAGAAATACCAAGATCTAAAAACATTAAAAACTTCCCTCTGAAATGTTGGAGCAGCTGTCTAAGTGTGTCATCGTCTAACAGATCCAGCCCTGACAGAAGTGAAAAAGAGAGTAGGAGGGAGCGCTGAGTGGGAGCCGACGGCAGCTGCCAGGAAAATTGTAGAGATTTCCAAATACCACATCTACAAACAACACACTTGCTTCAGATATGTTATTACACTCAGGGCCTTCCTCTGCCACTCGCTCATCCTCCCATAACTGATTTTCTTTTTCTTTATTCGGCTGAGACTTGTCATGTGTCCGCCGGCCACACCTCGCTCTGCAGCTGGTATTAAAGTTTACCACAGGAAACTTAATGCCTGTAAAATGTCAGTGATGGCACGTGGGGGTTGACCTCAGACGGCCTCAGAGGTGTCACAGCTGTGAAAGAAGTCGAGGATACAAGAT
The DNA here is from genome assembly GCA_036419115.1 of Scarus forsteni. NCBI lineage: Eukaryota > Metazoa > Chordata > Actinopteri > Labriformes > Labridae > Scarus > Scarus forsteni. Next base: position 21,331,295 of record JAZDUH010000084.1, read on the forward strand.
GGGCTTTGTTATGACCTGGAAAGTGCTACACAGCTACAGTTTGGTATGTAGCAGGTAGCAGTCCTTCACATACAAGTATGAAAAGTTAAAAATGTTCCAAGTGGCATTTTACCTGTACAATACGTGTATGAATGATTTTAAGCCAGTGCCAGCTCAAAGTTCATGCATGGTTGTTAACATGGAACATGTGAAGACACGCCTCAATGGAAAAGTGTTTCCATTTATGTCGAGGTTGAGCATTTTCTTGTTATTTCACATTATAAGGTAACACACACATCTTAAGCCGTGTTATGTCTCAATTCAGGACTAGCATCCTTCAATGGATGCTATTTTTGGAGCATGTGTAGACTACTGAGACTAAATTAAATGCGGCTAGCTTATGGAAGACCTTTATGTGTCACTGCCACACCCCCTCACTAACCATTTTGTTTAGTTATGGGGCCCTGTTTCCCAGTAAGATCAACCACTGCACTGAAACTAGCAAACAACGCTAACATTGCACAACTCAACCTTTAATTTTGAAGGTATTTAGAATTTCCAAACTCTCTTTTTGACATTACCATCCAGTTGGAGCCCATATTATGCTATTTTGGATCTAGATTTACTTAATGTGCTTAACAAATCTCCACTGAGGTATCTGGTACTTCTATGAACAAGGCAAAAGTCAGTGGCATTGGGACTTTTCCTCCCCTTAGGCTTTAAACAATTAAAAGTAACAAACCCAGCGCAGAGCAGAAGTAACTGCACAGACATGGGAACATGGCACGGAAGAACAGACTGAGAGCAGACTGGGCCCTGTTGGGGTAGGGGGTCTTGAAGTGGCAGGAGCTCAAACAGAGTATCTTAAACAGATTGAGAATACAGCTGGATCAGGGTACTCAATATATGAAAACTAGAGCTGCAGTCATCAAAAATGAATGTATGAACCGGAGTTAAGGCAAAATATGGGCTCTTTAATATTCACTATATGAAACAGTCAAATATGTGAACTGTCTAGCCTGATTCATCTCTTTTTAGAGTGGCTACCCCCCACCCATTTTACAGCTGATGTAAAACAATTAAATTCAAAGTCTCATAGTGGTAGTAGTTATCACTCTCAGTATCACTCACTCTTTCAGATTAGGAGACAAACATTTCTTTGCTTATACTAAGCATCCCTAACTTTAATTTAGACATGTTTTTGTATGTTGCACTGGTTAAGGTGGCAAATACACAACATATTAAACTGCTGCTGCCTTTAAACATAATTTTTCTTCAGTTCATGTTGTACAGTGGTGCAGTGATAATGTTGTCAACAAGGTTATAATAGTTAACTAAAACAAGACAAAAACAAAAACTAAAATTTAAAATACATTGCAGTTAATCCAAACTAATAAAAACTAGAAAAGAAAACAAAAACGATACGTAAACTAAAACTGTATCTTGTGTTCACAAAACTAACTGAAACTAACCAAAATTATAGACAGAATGTCCTTCGTTATCGTTTTTGACAATATTTATTAGCCTTTAGGATTTAAATTAATCCAACACATTTTCCCAACCAATTTTATGACAGTTTTCGGCAGTTGTCAGGGCCGTATGGCACCATCATAGCGACGTACTGGGACGTGCTTGTTTACTGCACTGACTGGCTTTGTGCCGCAACGAAACGTGTTGTTGGAACAACTTGGAAGAAATGGCTAAAGTTGGGAGGAGGCGGCAGTGTCCCATTTGGGATTTTTTTTAGTACAACAGTGATACAAACAAATGTAAGTGCCTGGTGGAAATTAAAACTGGCGAGATATGTGGAGCGCTTCTTAAAGCTGTGGTCTACGATTTGAAACCGCAGCCTGCCCCCCTTCCCTCACCTCTCCCCTCCGTGTTCCAAGATCCCACCCCCAGCTCGTGTCGCCTCATAGAGCCCCCCTCCGGCAGAGCTACGAGCGACTAGCACAATATATCAGCAGCAAACTCAATCAAAATCAGCTAAGCTCAACTGAAAGTATCAAACACGACAGACATCCCCCTTGTAACACACAGCAGTAGCCATTTCAATTGGACCGGCAGCAATGCGGGTCTGGCGCCAGAGCGGAGCCGTGTGTGGGGGAGGATTTATCTTCCTCAGCCTGTCCTGCTCAGCTCAGCTTACTGTGCAAGCGAATAGCGGCTAAGAGGCTAACCCGCTTCCCTACAAGGTTATTAGCCCGCAGGCACAACTAATCCAGAGTTATTCAGCAGACATCTCCCACTGTAGTAAGCAAAGCCATTACCTGATCAACCAGGGGTGAAACTGTCGATGCTGAAGGTCTGACGGGCCGGGTTGAGGCTATTCGTTAGCCGCTAGCTAGCCCGCTAACAGGCCTCAACCCGGGCAGAGCTCCGCTGGGACCCAAGGGAGAGGGAGGCGCTTCGGGTCTCGGGCGCTAGGTTTTTCCGGCTCCATGATAGTTCAGTAGCTAACGCTGCTAGCTGCTCACCGGAGGTAGAGAGGAGGAGGCGGGACCATGGGCAAGATGCTGCGTACTGCGTAGCGAGGGAGACGAGGATTGGATGGACTCACAGACCAACTCAAGGACCAATTAATAGTCACAGGTTCTTAGGTTTGATTGGTCAGCTAGTATGCAGCTTTTCAGCAGATATACTGAATGGATTTTTTTTCGTTCTTTTTGGTCTTTATACTGTGTAGATAGGACCATAGGACCATAACAGCCTTATAAACGGTGTTATTAATATGTACAAAGCTTCCAAATCGTAGACCATAGCTTTAAGGGGAAAAATCCCACAAACTTAAAAGCCCATTTGAGGAGCCCCCATAAGGAAGCTTATACAGCCTATGAAAACAAGGAAGCAGGGAGTTTATATTGTTTATATTGATGTTTAGATTTTTTATATTAAGTTTATATTTTCTTGTGTTTAAGGCAGCAGCCAACAGTACAGTATCAGCATTGACTGAGCAGTGAGCACTATGTTGGACTTGAAAATAAACTTGAAAATATTACAAAATACTTACTCTGACCTTTTTGAATCCTGCACCTGGCAAATAAGGTATGAAAAAACTAAAACTAAACTAAAACTAAACTAAAACTAAGCCTTGTTGCAAAAATCAAAACTAAATAATAACTAGAATGCCCGCTCTAAAACTAATTAAAACTAAACTGTAATGGGAAAAAAATGTCAAAACTAATACTAAACTATAATTAGAAAAACAATGTCAAAACTAACTAAAACTAAACTATAATGACAAATCCAAAACTATTATAACCTTGGTTGTCACCTTACAGCAGCAGATTCCAGGTTCAAACCCTGAATGGCACATAGATGTGAATGTGTGAGCGTCCCTTGTAGGGCTGCTTGATTATAAAAAATCATAATAATGATTATTTTAACAGATGTTGAGATGACAGTTATAGACCAAGTATACTCACAGATTTTCCAGTATGTAACATATGCAATCCTAGAACCAAAATGCTCCATGCACTGTCATTCTTCTTAAATACGTTGTAGCCGTGGGACGTCCACTTGATCAATGTCCATGCTTTGGGTCCCATAGCACAGCCTTACTGGTAGGTAGCGCTCAGTGTCGATGGCAGAAGCCAGCAAGCACGCAAACATCATTCTTCTGATTGCAGTCTTGTCACTCACACTTAGTAGACCCATGAACACATGCACATTTGTGACATGTTTGTCCTGTTTGATGTTGAGTACTGCTCTTAGCATTCTGGTGTAGCACCCATCTAAGGATTTTTTTTAGGATGGGTGTTAGTGTTCAGCATTCACAGCCATATAGGAGGACAGACTCTACCATTGCAGAGAAGAAAAAGGAGAAACTGATCTTGTGTTGGTCATTATGTATCAGTTAAACCACAGTGGATCTGGCAGCTTCTGCAGACCTCTGCTAAAACATAACTATGATCTGCTCAGGCAGAGTTATAGTTGTATAAAGTAGTGTTAGAATAGTCATGCTGGCTTAAATTGTTGTTTAGTTTAAATGAGTTTGTCAATATCAGTTTATGATTCACACTGCAGCTCTGCCAGATTCAAACTATGAGCAGATGTACTATTCTGTGTTCTCTGGCTCTAAAACACCTAAAAGAACATAAACTAAAAAAAACTATATTAAATGCTGGCAGGAATTCTGATCATTTTGCTCTTTTCAATCCCCCAAAATGGCTCTTTCTTATTAGTTTGGGGGGTTTACAGCACTCCTGAGCCCCCTGCCTCACTCTGTTTATTTTCTGTTAACAGCACATCTTCCTCTCTCTTTGTGTCCTGACAGCCTGGGAACTATCAGAGCACTGTGAAGCGGACGGAGGATGCTTTCCAGGCCTGTAATGACATCGTGGCATGTTTCCAGGAGAGGGCCCGTGTGGAGCGGCAGTACGCCCAGCAGCTTAGTGAATGGAGCAACAAGTGGAAGCCAGTGGTGGACTCTAGTAAGTACCAGTCCATTTTTCTACAGCAAACAAAGGCAAAGAATTTGCTGTTGTGACAAGATAGTAAAACATCTCTTTTGGTTTTGATTTGATACTTCATAACCGTTAAACCGAGTGTTTCTGCCGCTCAAAGGATATCAAGGTTTTTTTATCCTTTTCTGGTCCCCCTCAGGTCCTCTATACGGCTCTCTTATGAAGGCCTGGCAGTGTTTTCTGTCTTCCGCTGACCGGCTGGCCTCCTTGCATGCATCCATCTGTCGCTCCCTGGTGTCCGAGGATGGAGACAGGGTCAGGACCTGGCAGAAGGACACCTTCCACAAGAAGTTATTCGGAGGCTTTAAGGAGTCCCAGGACATTGAAACAGGATTTATACGAGCCCAGAAGCCTTGGGCAAAACGTCTTAAAAAGGTCAGAGCCAGGTGTAAAAAGCCTTTCTTTTCTCACAGGATATCACAGCGGATTTGAAGCCCCAGCATGAAATGCTAACATAAAATAGACAAATCGAGGCCTGATCCCTGGTTAAAGATGTTTGAATTAAAGATGAGATTTCATTTTATGATATATATATATATATATTTTTTTACAATGGTGATATTATATACACTCAAACTTATCAACATTTTTATGGCCTGTCTGACTTTAGGCTGATGTCTATGAATTCCTTTGATAGAAACATACATGTTAGCAGTTCGGTTCACTTAAGGGGTAAGACAGCTATGAGTTAACCAATCAGATACTTTGTTTATTCCTGATGGAAACAGCTTATTATCTTGGAGAAGTATGGGTGTAAATAATGGTGTCATATGAGGACATCTGAATGCCAACCTATAGGCAATTTAAAATCATTTAATTAATATACACACAAAACAAAATATGTCCCAGGACTGAGCCCTGTGGAGCCCCAGTGTTATAATCAATGAAAGACAAGCATTTTTTGCTAACTCTTTTAACCATTCTTTTGAACTGAAGGATGATGTGCTCAGTGAATATATTAAAGCCTGATCATTTGGACAAAATGATGAACATATCAAAGGCTTTTTGTAGTGGGAGAAAAGAGAATTAATAACTCTCCCATTGTTAAGCCTAGATCAAATATGCTGAATAACACAGTGTTGCCTCAGTAGTATATTGTCTAAATCCAAACTACATAGGCTATAGTGAAAATGGTTATTGTGTAAATGGGCTATTAGCTGATCACATTTGACTTCTTAATGACTAAAAAATACTGGAAAAGTACTAAGGAGCCACCAATTTTTACATCATTCATGCTGAGTTTTGCCCTGAAGAAACAATGTTGCTTTTGTTACAATCCACAAGATGATTAATAGGAGCACAAGGTGAACGCCCAAGGAGGAGAAAAAACACAGTACATTGATAGTTAACATGACAGTGGTAACATGATGGTCCATATCAGAGATCATCATTTGAACATTTATCAGGCAAGATCAACAAAGACAGTATTCATCCAGCTTTGTCCACGAGACTGGGCAGTTACTTTTTTGAACCAAAGGAAAAAATGATTATTTTGTCCAACTTTTAGTGTCACAGCAATGTGTGTACAATCTGACAGTCTATTGTGAAACCAAAAAAAATGCTGGATCTGTAGCTTTACAAAAAAAAATATTAAAGGAATATTCCAGCATTTTTCTGGGCTGGGGGGCTCCCAGCAGCTCTTTACCTATTTCATCATTTTGTGAGTTTTAAGTAAAAATGTGCCACAGAACTGTGTTGGGTTGACAGTAAGAGCTGTTTAGAGCTGATTGCTCTAACCGCTTACCTCTGATTCACAACACACAACAGGAAGGTTTATTGGTATGAGCTTGCACACATGCACCACCAGGTAATTGTGGATCTGTCCTACTCCCTAGTTTACACAGTTTTTCCCCTCTTTTCAACCTGCTGATTGTTGTTGTGAAGAATTCCTTCTTCTGTATTTGTTGGTTATTAAAGGTAACCCTGGTTATCCACAGTAAAGGAAATTATTTGTCACTTGAGTCAAAGCCACACATTTTTGTTTCAGTATTAGTTTCCTTTGAGTCTAGAGAGTGAAACAGCAGATCATCTCAGAGTACACAGGTGGAAGAACACACAGCTGTTCGCTGCATTGTAAAATAGTGCCAAATACAGAGACTTGCTGAAGGAAAATATGGAGCACTCCGGAATTCTGTGCCAAATAGCTGTACCTGTTAGCATCAGCGTGCCATACCGGTTGTCTCATCTAGTTCTTCTTAGTCACAACAGTGCTGTGATCCCTTTCAGCTACTTCACTGACTATTCTCTGGTATCCCATATAAGCCAGCTTCTGAAATACTGAACCAGCCCTTTAAGGTGGACGGGCGTCCTGTGAAGGTGGCTACCTTAAGTGCTGCTGGAGAATCTGCTTCACACACACATCATTTTTAGACAAACTGATTTTTGGAATAGGGCGCTCAGGCTCAGCTGTCATGCTATATAAATCTTAAGCACACTGAGCTCTCTGTCACACCCCCTTTTTTCTTCAAACCAACAAATACCACCAAGGAGCTCCTTCTTGGAGAAACTACCTGTCCTACATGAAAAACAACATTAAAGTTTTTGGTTTCTTCAAAACATCAACTTGCAGAAGTTGTGTGACCTGAACATGAACCTGTTTCTTCTTCTGTTATGTGTTTTAAAGAAGAGAGCTGCTTGAAATTGGATCTCTGTGATTGAAGACTGACTGAGGACAAGAGGACCTCCTTTAGAAGCAGAACTACATATTTGCATTGGATGTATATTTGGCCCTAGGGGAAATCGATATTTCATACATTATAAAAGTTTCTGCAGCATTTTCAAAGGGCACTTATTAAATCAATGACCTTACAGGCTCTATATTTAGACCACACAGACAGAAATGAGCCTTGTTGTACTCTGAGTATCTGCAGGATTCCTCTCAAAGTCAGACTGAGCAACTTTTTTACATTAATCTACACATCTGTTTGCTAAAGTGCGTCTTTCTTTCCACTCACAGCTGGATAAAGCCAGGAGGGCATACCACAAAGTCAGCCGGAAGGAGCAGGTAGCCAGGGAGCGGGAGGCACACGCTCAGGGAAACCCGGACGTGGCCATCGACAAGCAAAAGAAGATCCAGGAGGAGATGGAGCTGGCTCAGCAGGAGGCAGAGAAAGTACTTAGAATATTTAATCTCAATCTAATTCCACTTGTTTATATGTATAGTCTTTCACTGGGACTGTCGATGTATCTCCATCTGCTCCATCTGTTCGTGGGCTGATGGGAAAATGTGTCTGTTTTTAGAGGTCCCAAACTAGTGTGTATTGCAACAAACTTGTTTTTGAAGGATATTTTAATAGCTAAGCAGCAAAAGACTGAGAAACATACACACGGCCAGAAAAGGCAAGAAATACCAAGGCTAAGGGATGTTCAAGTTCAGTGGGAAGAAGTAAATATGTGCTTTGGAATGTTTTATTAGTTTGTCAGTGAATTTTGCAGAAGGAGTTGAGAGAAAAAGTGTGAAGTTGTTTCTTCACAATTTGTAGTCAGTATTTGGTTGGTTCTTTTTAGACAAAATGTTCTCCATTATTTTTTTAAGCACTGCGCCATGGTGAAAGCCAAGGTTGGAGCTGTTATGTTTTTAGAGTACCTCTCTGTCGCCTCTGTGATGCTGTGTGACCTCCAAAACTTTGTTGTGCTTGGGTTGTATGATGTTTTTCTGATTACAACCAACTTAACAGCAAAATGCATCCTGTTTACTGGTTTGTTTCTAAAAGCCTCAAAGGGGCTGGCAGCTCTATCCCCTCTGTTTCCTTCTTGATGTTGTTGTGAGGATGCCACAGTAGTTTTGTGCAGCCATGCTATGACGACCCTGCCTACTGATGAAGTCTGTAGTGTATGGAAACAGAGCCGGTCGAAGCCAAACTGTGTGGAGTTGGCAGATTCCTCAATGGAAAAGCATCAAGTGCTTCAAGTTCAAACCTTGTGGACACTGTATCACCAAACCTCACCAAGGGATTTTTTAAAACTTGTACATGAATGGAAACAGGGATGAACAGATTATATTTAGAGGGTCCTATGCCAATGGTCGAGGCCATTTTTCGTCATACTAATTTCTCATTAGAACACAATACCTCAAAGTTTTGATATATTTTCTTAAAACTTTGCAAAAATTATTTTGGAGAAACTGATACCATTTAGAAGGCAAGAGGTCCCATGATCACCTCAAGCCTGCTAAGGGAACACTTTGTGATTCGGCCATAGCAGCCAGGTCGTTGTTCTAGCTGGATAATGAATGGGGATTATATTTTATTTTTATGAAAGTGACCCATTTTCACAGGTGGTGATGAAAAATAGTTGAACTAATGGCAGTTATGGATTTTTAAGAATGAGACTGTGTGCAGGCATTGAGACTTCTATACATGTCTGACTCTTAAGAAAGCTCTGAGTGAATTTCTTGACACTTTAAACTTACAGATTTTGGCTTTGACTCATGGATAATGTTTTAGAGGTACACTGTCAAGGGCCTCAAGTCTTACAATCCTAAATTTCTGTAAATTAAATGTAAATTTCTACCACAAACCACCCCAGCTTCCTCTTGACCTATCTATACTTTCACTGTCAAGCATCTTAATTCCTCCTAGGAGCAAAAATCTAAGCTATAAAACTTTTGTAAGCACAACTCTATCTTTAAATCCAGAGCCACTGAGCAGTTTGTGAAAGCATGTCCTCTTTTCACAGGTTCGTGGTCGCTATGAGAAAGTCCTTGAAGAGGTGAACCGCTATGCTCCACGTTATATGGAGGAGATGGAGTCCATCTTTGACCAATCACAGGACGAGGAGCGCAAAAGGATTGTCTTCCTCAAACAGGCGCTCCTCTCCATCCACAAACATTTGGACGTCACCAACAACGAGAGGTGAAAAGCACTGCTTAGAGACGTGTTCACTGATGTCCTCTGACAGTATTTGTAAAAAGTAATATTTCAAATGTCCTGATGATCTTATCCTCCTCCATGTTAGCGTGAGGGCCGTTTACGATGAGCTCCACAACACACTGATGGCCATCGATGAGCACGAAGATCTACGCTGGTGGAAAAACACTCACGGGCCTGGAATGCCCACAGACTGGCCTCACTTCCAGGTTCATTGATTAGAATTTCCCTCTTTTACCTTTTCAAAAAACAAGCCTGAAATCCTCTTTTTTTTTTTGGTAATATTTAGACATCCCTGTTCAAATACTCCTCTCTTCCAGGAATGGACGCCTGAGAAGAAAATGGAGAAGAAAAACAAGAAAGGGAAAGAAGTTAAGAAAATAGTTGAGAAGAAAGACATGATAGAGAGGAGGTAAGTCTCACAGAGGACTAATTCTATTCAGATATATCTTCTTACAAAGATGAAATGTTCACAGATCAAACATTTGTCTCTCTTTTGTCTCCCACAGTACAATGATTGGAGGAGTTCGAGTCAGAGCTCTGTATGATTATGTTGGCCAGGAGACAGATGAGATGTCGTTTAAAGCAGGTAAAGAACAAAACCTCCCACTGAAATGAACCATCCAGACTCTGAGTAGCATTTGGTTTTTGGTAGGGATGGAAATTCAAACCATTTCCAGTTAAGAATTGATAAAAACTAGCTTAAAGAATCAATATAATTTGGGTTTTTGCTCAGTTATTTCCTCATCAGTTCCATCAACTTTGTCCCGACTGCCTAGAAAATCAAGGAGGTCACACTTTTACGACAGGCTTTAGCAGAAACCATAACAAAGAAATCAAAGAAGTAATCATGCCAGACCAGAGACAGAAGTGGTCTAAAGTGTGGCTTAATCTTACACAGCATCACACAATGCCCAGCATCCATGAGTTTGTGACAGTGACTTCAATAAAGGCTGGAAAATCAGAAACAAACACCACAGGATTACATATCCAGAGTGCCCTGTGCTTGACACTGTTATGACTGAAACCCTGTGTGGACCCACTTTATTTTATGGGACAGATTACTGAAGAACTCCTTTGAGCTATTTTATGATATGACTGAAGATTGTCTTTCTGTTGGAGCAAAGACTGGCTATAGCCCCAACTAGTGGTGGCTGGCTGTACTACAGAGCATTTGATAGGCTTTGGTCCTCCTGACAAAGAACATGGTGAAAGAAAAACAAACCAAGTGAAAAATGAAACAGTGTTGCTACAAAACTGAAACAACTGAATTTAATGTGAAAAGGACCTTAGACTGGTTAAAAAAAGGTCTTCATCTGCTTTCATCTGTTCTCCAATGTCTTTGTTTGCAATAAAAAAGCTAAACTCTGCTTGACTATCTGCAGGAAGCACTGCACTTTGCCGCGGCCACACCGGACGCGAATTGGTGAATTTAAACGCGCGTAATGCCCGAGGCTGGACGCTGGACCATTTTGACAAGCTGAGGGGCGACGCGCGTCACTGCGCAGGCGCAGTAGAGAGCCAGGCTTGTCAGACTCAGTGATGACCCGTGCAGGCAAATCCAGCTGGAAACGAATATTTACAGAACTTACCTTCAAAACCTGTCTCCTCAGAGACTTTCACCCAAGCCTGCTACTTTTTGTTCCGGTCTCTGTAGAGTACACACGTCGAATCGTATAGCTCCGGATGATGGCAAACAGCACAGATCAACCTCTCCTCCATCTTTCATAGGGGTTTGAGCAGGAGCCGGTGGCCAGAGCGTCACACGTCATCAAATCAGTGATGTCGGGGGGAATGTCATCGCTGATTGCCACAGCACAGCGTCACGTGTATTTGCGTCGAAAGTTCAATATTTTCAACTCGAGTGTAGAGGCGTTTGACACCCCAAACACGCCGGACACTCCAGACGCGCCACGCCAAACGCATCCTACACGCTGCCTGGGGCTAATCTACGTCCAAATGCGTCTTTGTATTGACTTTGTATGTAATCTCGACGCGCGTCTTTGCGAATTCGTGTCCGGTGTGGCCGTAGCAAACTAGAGGTTCTCAAATAGTGGTGCATGACTCCTAGGAAGTCAGACTAAAAAGGGGCATGCAGTGACTTGGGCAGGGACATGACATAACTGGGGGCTTGGACCTCCTTGAAATCCATTTGGCCAACCCAGAGTGTTATGCCCCGTCTAAATGTGGTCAAGACATAACATGAAAATCCTCATATCCACCAAGTACCAGGCAGCCACTGGAGTCAGTCTACAGGGTTAACTGAGCAATCTTGTAATTTATTTCACTGTTTAAATATTTACAACAGCAAGATCAACAACTCAAATTACCTTGAGACGCCCAAGGCACCTCTACTACCTTACATGAAACAAAAGCTAACACATCAAAAGACTATCAGTCAATAAGGCTGATGTGGCTGGTTGGAGCATGGTCGGGCATTTCCCTCCTCCACAGCCAATCACAGGCTTTCATATGATGATCACAGTCCAGTTGGAGGCAAGGGTGGCACACCTGATCAAACACGCACAGGTCCGTGATTACTGGCTCTCCACAAGTTTTCAGATACGCTTAGGTCATAGTTTCATATCTTCATTGACACGCATGTGCCACACGCGGCAACGTTAACAATGGCGGTGCACATGAAGCATATGAAGCTAGTGGCCCTACTATCCCTGTTACAGCAAAATCTCCTTCTTCTCAACCACCACCGAGTTGAACAAACAATTATCAAGGACACATTACGCCACTTTATGATCACTTTATCACAATCTCTGTTTACAACCTTTGCCGCAAGTGCGCATGCCCACTGTTTTTTCGTCTGTTTGTGCTTGTTTCTGTCATATCGTTACAACGCCCTAAGAGGTCTGGCATGTGTTTTACAGTGTATTCATGCGTATCGAGTGCATTCATATAGACGCACATATTTTCTTAGACGCCTTTGTCTTTATGACGATCGTTTTGGAAACTGTTCAGCATTTTGTCTTAGTGTGGATGAGGCCTTAGTCCCACCGAGGGCACAGGAGAAACTTCCCTACACAGTCAAACAAATAAATAAAACACAATGCAAAGCAAAAATATGACCAGGGTCATAACCTAGAGGTTAATCCTATCTTCTAGCCTGTGATTTATATATTCTTGTCAGTGGTGGGATATAGGTAAAAATTAACATTGGCTGTCACCAAACAGGCTGTCAGGAGCTTTCTCTGACTGTTAATTCATGTTTGTTGTAACTTCACAAACAAAGTGTAATGTCTGTTTCTGTTGCTGCAGGTGAAGAGTTTCTGAAGATTGAGGATGAGGACGACCAGGGTTGGTGTCGAGGGATAAAGGACGATGGATGGGAGGGGCTTTACCCCGCCAACTACGTGGAGGTGGTTTAGTTTACACAGTTAGACTGAACATGAGAGGTTTTGTTTCAACAAATGCTTCATTTCACTGTGGTGACAACCTGTGCAAATCAAACCAATGCTGGAAAGAACATTATCCTGAGGTTCAGCCAAAAATCTGTCTGTGAAGAAAATGATGAGTTTAGTTTTGGACAAACAACAGCACAGGTTTATTTTGAAGGATCTGATAAATGTTTTAATATATACAGTATGCATAAACCACTTGTATTGAAGCCATATAATAAACAGAGCTTTAATAATGACACATATATAAAAGTGCAGGTATGGTACATTATATAACTATCTGTTGGTGCTTCAGTTTTATTACAGGACTGTGTTTTTCTTCGGGCTGTTTTTATTCTTTTTGCACATCAACACAGTGCTCATAAATTCTCTCAGAGCCTCTTTTCATATGAAGAACATGACGCCAAAAGTGTGACTGTAAAACTTTAAAAGGTCTGTCAGTCTTAGATAGGTTTAAAGGAAAAGTTCTTTATGTACAAACCCCACATCCAAAAGAGTTTGGACACTGTGCTAAATGTAAATTGAACCAGAATGTGTTTGTTGTCAGCCTCGTACAACATACAGACATTGTGTCTCTTTTTTATCTGATGAAGCTTATTTCTTTTGCATGGATTGACATTATGGAATGCAAAATCTGTTTCAACTTAAGTTGTTCAGCTCTAATTGTCATTAAAAAGATCAGATCTGAGTCACATGGAAGCAAAAACTAAAAACAAAAACAAAAAAATCCTAAAATACACTTGTGTTTCCCAGTGTTTGTCTGTTGGCGGCAGTGGCCCAGCCCCATGTGAAAGGTGGCTTGAAGTGTTTTGGGGTGCCATGAAGGGGGAACAAAAAGAGGCAACGAAGGCAGAGAAAAACAATCCCCCTTACATTGAAGTCATAATAAGCAAGTGTGAGTTTTAACCCCAAATCTCAAGATTGCCTCAGAGCAACTACAAGTACAGTTCTACTCATGGTCAACTCATCAAAGTAAAGCCTGTTTTACCTGACAAATCTTCCTTTACTTGAGATAGTGTGAGTCTTTTCTTGTTCTTATGATTTTAAGATCGTATGGAGGCAAAATTTACACAACTGTTGGATTTTGTTCAGGTTTTCCAGAACTTTCACAGTAATTGGAATGGCAGAAAAAAAGGAGAAAAAATAGTTAATCAGAGCTTTTACTCTGATTAAAAAACTCTCAAAGCTTAACACTATTTGACTTTAGCTGAAAACATCTTCTGGATGCTCTGGGACTCATCCTCAGTGTTGTATCCTGAGGTCGGAAGGTGTTTTTTAGTATTGCAACATCATACATCCTCGCCAAGCGACCCAGCTGGGGCTTATCTGTGGGTAGCATCCCAGTAGCAACCCACAGATCCGCCCTTTTGATCTGAAGCCACCTTGTGGCTTTCTCTGCGGCTTTACAAGCAGACTGGGTGTTTCTTGTTTGTTCTTTGAGAGAGAGGCTCAGCCAAAATTCAGACCCTGGTGCTACATGAGAAACTAAAACAGATATGGAAACTTACACTTGACATTGCTTTGAACAAGGAAACATGAAGACACTGGGTTCATCTGCTGTTGATTTTTTTGATGAAAAGTCACACACTTGTGGAAAAACTCCGCTGAAGGATGAGGAAAACTTCCCTCTTCACTACGCAGTGCAGAAAGGGACAGTGTCGTCTGTAAACTCAGTGTTTTAACAGGTTATTTTTCAAGGTTTTGAGTGAAATACATTTATTTTTTTAAATGGATGCACCAACTGTTGAAGAGATAAGCTGAAATTTTACTTTAACAAAAGCCTTATCTCAGATAGAAAAGCCTTACACCAGTAAACAGAGGATTAATCGTCTGATGATCCTCTGTGTCGGAATGTTTCAAAGACAGTAGCAACAAACTGACTTCCTCTAATCCTGACAGAAATTTCTGTGTGAACTTGTTTTTGTTACTTTGATGAATTACTGCCCCAAAAAAACTGACTGGAAGTAACAGCTGAAAATGACACAAAGACTGTTGATATATAACATGAACAAGCTAATGTTAGCCTGTTACTCACTGGTGTTTTGATAGCAGAGTTATTGATCCAAGCACACAAAATATACAGAAAATTGCTCATATACCTGTGAATTTTCACCCTGGATGTGGTGTAAGGGGAAGGATATCCCATTATTACTGTGGCTAAACATTACTGGTAAAGACTGAGGTACTGTAAGTGATTTGCAGTAGATTATGCCTCACAAGGGTTCAAAGTCTTGACAAACGTGTGAACGTCGGCAACAAAATCAGGCTAATTTCATTTCATCTGCCAGTGAATGATTCCGTGTGAAGCTATGCAATGCATGTGGTGCAACATTTTTGCCTTGGCACTCCGTCTCTATTTTTCCCCTTGTTGCACTCGCAAAAGAAGGAGTGAAGAAAAAGAGATTTTGGAGAGGACCTTGATGGATTACTTTGATTTTCTTCAAATTTTTTTCACTTAGCTGAGCCTGTAAATCTGTTTTCCCCATCTGAGTCTTACTTAGACTTTTATGATCGAGGGAGAGCCTTTCGTGGCTTGCTGAGAGCTGTGTATTAATGAGCATTTTAGTCAATCCCTGCCAATCCAAAGCAGATCATGTCTGTCTCCTCGTGTACAGTAAAGGCACTTGGTGTATTGTCTACAAGGGGAATTAGAGGGCATTGAAATACATTTTTAACTGATGCAGTGTGGACAGCAGATGTGCAATGCTGTGCGATGCGACACAACATCCAAGGCTTATTATCTGATCTCTTAACACTGACCTCTCCGTTTTCCTGCAGTTTTTATGGGCAAAGCATGTTTTGCTGTGCAGTAATATAAATTACATGGCTCATGCTACAGCTTCAAACAATGGCTAATGCCAGCTGACTCTGTATCTTCCCTCCTGTGGATTGAAAAGCATCAGTTACACTAAAATAAAATAAAAAAGAATGTAAGTCCTAAACTCTAGTGTTGCAAACACTCTTTAATTGGTAGGGGGTTGGATTGTAGTGGTGGGCTTCCACTTTAAGAGTTCCTTAGGGGAATCGCTGACATGGCTGTCTTTGCCTGCAGTGTGAACAGGACCTTTTTGCCGTCAGGTTCTCATTTTGACACCTCACTGTTACATTTATGAGCACTGTTCCTTTAAGACCCAGCCTGGTAAAGCCGATCTGTCTGAGTATTATCTGATCATGTGTTGCTTCCCTGCATGAAGCATTTCTGCCTTTTATATGGACACAGCTCTGCCAAACTGCTGGGTGTATCCTTCCTTTCACTTCTCACTTCTTATTCTTCTTTGTGTGTATTCTCTGTACGTGTTTGTTTGTGCATTAAATATGTCATGTAAACATTTCCCCCAAAATACTTTTTCTTTTGCAAACTGCCTCTTTTTGAAATAAAAGCTAAAACGTACACACAAAGTCGTATTTCTGGATCTTTGGTGGTCAGTGTGTCTGAATGAGCAGCGAGTATGTTGTTGTCCGTGTGTTTGAATCACTGTGCTGTCATCACCCGCTCTCCTGTAGTGCTGCCTGTGGTCGTGTTATTACATGAACTCAGTTGTCAGTCAACTGTTACACTCACACAAAGTCACACAGTAGTCATGTTTTAGGCCTTGTGCCCATGTCAGGAGGAGAGTGTGCAGGTCAAACGCTGCTCTTTATCTCCGTGATGCCCTTGCACAGTCAGTGGCAGCTGCATTATTTAATCAGACAAGAAATGCAGTAATGATTCTGGGTGGATTACAATGTCGACACACACACGGACACAGTCTCACAGTTTTTGTAGCGAATACGAGCAGACAGTGGTATGTAGGAATGTCTGTTTCCACGGCAGTACCGGAGATAATGATGTCATCCACGAAGGAATTTCTCCACCTGATGACAGTTTTCTAGCTCGTAGTGGACTGATAAGTAAATACAAAGACAGTCTGAGTTAAGCTCTGACAATCCTCGCAGCTGCTTTTCCCTGAGGATCTTCAGACTGTGCTGTACTCCATTTCTGCATTTTATTGAGAAAACTGATATCTCATTTTCTCATTTGCCAGTTTCACTGGTTTAACTGGTAAAACTGTCTCACATTAAATAAGAAATGCCAATCATAATTAAGTCCTGCAGTTTATCATATTGTTTGAGTCCACCTCTAGGAAGCAGAAGAAACAACTTCATTCTTCAAATGACCTTTTCAGAATTATTTTAACTGTTAGCAGCATTAAAGGGGAAAACATACAAATTATTTTTTTCAGTTTTAGACTTTGATGTTCTACATGTAATGATATACAGTGAATACTGAATGCCCCAAATGACCAGTACCAATAATTACCAACATCAGTTTAATGGTTCTGTAATGGTTAATTCACAAGTGTGTTAAAGCCCTTAAATGGAAATTGTATCTTTAATGTTTAAAAATAACTTTCCTTGTTATCCATGAACATTAAAATGTACTGTTTTACAAAAACAAACCCAGAAAACAGTTTTATTGCTTGCATTCTCTGTTTGATCAATTTCTGACTTCTCAGAGAAGTCCAATGAGCTGACTCAAAGTTGGGTTCAAAAGGGTAAATTCAGTCTGAAATTCCTCATTCTTCATTCCTGTTCAGAATGTATGTCCAATAACAATATTTTTAACAGGAACAAGATTCCTAAAATATTTAGGTTTCTCGTTTTTATGACAGTTGGTCATATACATTTGTCGAGCTCTATAGATTTTTTTTTCAATGGTGAGTTTGAAGTAATTACTCCCAACTATGAAGTTAATCATAAGAGACATATAGATAGAGGGCAAACAGGCAGACAGACAGATAGATGAATAGATGTGTTTTGCAGTTTCAGACAATAGCATTTTTTACAGAACCTTTACATAAAATTGACACACAAAGCTCAGTTTTGTCTGAAGATTTTGCCATTAAATCCATGAGCATGTAACATCTGTTTGATTTGAAGGTTACGTGTCCTGATGTGTTTGACTGTTTACATCATGTCTTAGGTGACTATTTGGCAAGGATGTTATGTAAGTTGAATAAAAAAATGAAAAACAGTCTGTGTAGAGGATCAGATGCAGCTCTTTCCACCTCCCCCTTTGAAATGCTTCAATCTGATCGGATGAGGAGACGACAAGAGGCTATGATAATGATAACTGCACTGGTTGGCTGCCCTGGTGATTCTGATAAGAACAGGGAGTAGGGGTTACAGGTGATGAATCAGACTTTTTCGCGAAACCCCCCTCTTACAACGTGAAAGAAAAGAACATAGCAATGTGAAGGACATGGGACCTTTAAGATGCAACACGTTGCATGCTCACCATAAACAGGAAGGCAGAGACACTCGAGACATTCAAAGCACTCCTGTCTCTGTGTGCCCCCTCCCACCACCTCTAATACAACAGAGATGATCTTCTACTTCCATGATCTACTCCCACCCCCCAATTCTCTCTCTGTGATGTTCTATGAGGCTAAGCATCATGGTGGTACATTATGACTTGAAACAGCAGCGTGAATGGTGCCCACTAATGTGGTAGTTGGGTGTGGTTGAGCTCAACTGCAAGGGAGAGAGGTGTCCAGCCAGACCAGTAGATTTTCATTTATGTTGCTTGTGAAGTGAGCCAGATTGTTTAACAACCAGCTGTGTGTGAGCCGAGACTATTGTGCTGAGCGAAACCTGTTACACTACCGTATGTTACAGCCACGTTAGCCTCTAGTTTAATAATTTATTCCTAATCTAAATACCTGATCAATGTTGTGCATTTTATTATGTATTATTGTTTATTGCCCAACTATCATAAATGATGCATTAGGGCCCCCAGTCATTTTTTTTGAGTCCTTTTGAGCAGTTTGATATCGACCATCTTCCAAAAGCACATCTTGCATGCGTGCGTTCATCACAGACCTTGTTTTAGGAATTAATCCAAAAGATCTTTTCTATAATCCTGGGCTTTGGGGTGCTGGTTTGGCGAAGTGGTTAGCAACCAGGCACGTCCCATATACATACTTCTGCCGGCCAGGGTTCAAATCCAGCCTGTGTGCAGTTTACAGAGTGTCTTACTCTACTCTCTCGCCCTCTTTCACAAGCCTATCCACTGCCGTTCTCTCTCCTATCAATAAAGGCACAAAAATGGCCAAATAATAATAATAAAATCCTGGGCTTTGGGCCTTTATTTCTTTCTACTGTGTTTTTGTTCCCATGCCTGCACCACTTTGACATCCGGCTCAGAACTACAAACAAGAAATTGAGCAACACAAACAAGAACTGCTGGTGATGTAACTGCAGAGCTGTCAGTGTGAACAAGCTTGATCATTAAGACAAAGAGAAAGTAAAAACTGTCACAAAAATATGTTGACAAGAAAGAAAAATCACCGGCAGTAGCCTATATAACCAGGCTTTTTTCCCCAATTAAAATATGAGTGATTTTGTCACCCTCTAAACTAAGATTTAGTTTTTTTTATTGTTAAGGGTACAAATGCACTTCATCCAGATTGTGGGGGCTAGATCTGTGCACAGTTTCTTTCTGAACCCGTTGCTTTAAATTGTTAAAAACACATTTGCTTTTTTTACTGCTTATCAAGTCTAAGGATTGTCGGGGATGATTTCTTTGTTATTATCGATGGAATAATCAGTAACCCAGTCAACACAATTTTGGGAACATTTCAATTGATAAAATTCTCAAATAACAGGCTTACCATTAAACTACACTTTACTAAACTGTGTAGCCTGACCAGAGTATGGTGAGTTTGTTTGTGAGAAAGGAAAAAAACCTTCACCTAGAAATCTCTTGGTCAGATGTTCACCTTGGACAAACCCCTCATGACACCTGAAAATGCACTTTAAAGGGAAGAGAGCACAAATGCTTCAAGCGCTAGTCCACTGGTAAGTGGAAAAAAAGTGATTTTGTCACAAGTCATCCTTCATCTTGTTCCAAACCGGCACAGGAGCACTTCCATGGAGGATGACAAAGTGGGTCAACAGCATGAGTGCTTGTTTCCCGGGGTGTTATGCTCTGTTAAAGTCCAGACAGCATTTCGTCTTGTCTCTGCCACACCAAACACCAAAATATAAACCCATAATCACACATACATTCAAATGAAGGTTTATCAGCAGGTGGGAGCTTAAAATCTGTTCACCAAACTTGATGTGAGGGGTGGTGCGAGTTATTTGAAGTCCCCAGGAAAAGTCCAGAAAGGCTCTTCTGCAGCTGATCAGCGGCTGAGCAGTGAAAGAGACACTGCCTCAAACATAACTGAGCTGTGAGATATCCTGCTGTAACTCTGAAAACCGTGCTTTATGCCATGACTGACCTGGACGTGAGCTTTAAGGAGAATGTCTTCACAAATTAACACTGGAACCAAGCCATAACTGTGCCGTGACTGAGTCATAACAGGGCTGCTCTGTGGTGACAGGGCCTTTCTGTGTGGAGAGCTGAGTCTCACTTTGTTTGTGTGGGTTTTCTCTGGGTCCTCTGGTTTTCCCCTCACAGTCCAAAAACATGCTCTCCAGTGTCTGTGTAAAATGTCTTAGCCCTGTAACTGGTCAGTGACCAGGTCAGGCATCATAACTCATCCCAGCGTGTCTGCCCTCTTAACTTAAAGGATAAGTTCGGTTTCTACAGTTTTCACATTGTTCATAGAATGAAGTAGAACAATATACTCACCCAGAAGGCTTTCCTGATCCAAACAGTGCTTCGGGAGATATTTAGATCCAAAATCGAGCAGCGGACATCCGTATAAGCACACGGGGCATGTATAGCGCCGCTCCTAAAACTGCATTAATCGTCCAAAAACTCATTTGTTTCACCAATATTTCATCATGGTCCGCTCAGGCTACTCCTCCAAGACAGTCCAGGGTCGCTCCACCCATGTTTTTGTGACTGTGCTGACCTCTGAACTGCAAACTTTCTTTACGGCTGCCGCGCATGCGCAGTATGTTTTGTAAGGACACCCATCATGTTCAAAGTTCTCATCCACAACATCTTCATCCGATGGATATTCGTCCATTTTGCACAAAACTGGAAGAAGAAAGTTGGTGAGTAGCCGGCCACAGAACTTGGTGGGCATTGTGATTTACGGGGTTCATGTCACATGTATGTGTTAAATGATACATCTGTGTGGTATAATTTAATGTAAGGGCTGAAATATAGTGGAAGCTAATGGCTAACAACAGGGTCTAGCTGCTACGTCATACTGTGGCTTGACGTGGATTGGTCTGTGATGAGTGTGATGAGCATCGTCCAATCAGTAGCTGCTGACGTGTTTGAAAGTTCTGCCCTTAAAAACATTTTTTAATGTTTCTTTCCTAGATGGACTAATGAAATATTTCCATGGCGGACATATGGACCTGTTTGTCTGGCGTGCCAGGCTAGCTGCACTGCAAGATTAAGTGAAAATACTATTACTGAGAATCCTGGAAGCTTCAAAATCTGGCAGATTCATTCATAGTTTGAGAAGTCCTTTGGGGTAGTTTTGTGAAATCTAGTATCATTGATTGGCATTTAGAAGTAAGAGATGATCATGACCTTGATCTTTGACATATGACCTTAAAATCTAACCATGTCACCAGTAATCAAGACTGAAAAGAAGTGCAAAGTATTGAGTAAATTCTTAAAGAATATGAATTAATTATTACTTTTCCTAGGAAGTAGATGGCTTTTGATTGGACTTGATTCAAAGTTGCTGTTCATTTTTGACCTATGAACCCCAAAGACTAATCTGTTTTTTGTTAGTCTTTTGTAGTCTATCTAGTTGTTTTCTACAAATTTTATAGAAATTCTGTCAAAGACCACAGATGAACAACCTGAAAAAATTCCCCCAGACTCATGTGTAGCTGCAGAGGCATTAATATGCTGTAACTGAGCTGTATGAGAGTTACAACTTCAAACTGCAGAATCAAGTGTTATCTGTTACCTCCAATCACCTGTCACTAAACCCTATCCTGCAATATTTTGACTTAGCTATAGGGGTGTGCGATATGACGATATTAAATCGTTAAGGATTATAAGGATTTAATATCGTCATAAAACAGAAAGATCGTCAGATCCTCTGTGAGAGACTTTGACGCGCACCCGACTAGCCAATCGTAGCACATTAAGCGCAGTGCATGATAGTATCTCCTGTTTAGTTATGTAGCGTGAAGCCATGGTGGAAAGAGAAAAGGAGATAAAAGCTTGAAAATGTCTGAACAAAAATCTGTTCTAAAGCAGCTGTATTATTCACTCAGGTTATAGACATTGCAGTGAGATAACATTTGTTCTAAATTGTTGCACTTTAAGAGATAATGTTGATATTGTTGTTCATTACTTTTTATGTTCACATTTATTGCACATTTTTATAAAAACTGCACTATTTAAATTGAAACCTGTTCAGAAAGTTTCTTTGGCTTTAATTGTCCTTTTTTGTTTTAGGGTTTTACATGTTTTAAATGTTAAACATAGGGAAAAATGGCCAAACATGCAAATTAGTCTTGAAAATATCGATGTAAAAAAGAATCGTGATAAAATCGTGATTGTGATTTTATTTTTAAAAAATCGTGATATGATATTTTTGCCATATCGCCCACCCCTACTTTGCCATAACTGTGCCCTTATTAATGTTCCTTTATTTAAGCCATATCTAAGTCATATCAATAAAAGCCGTGATCCAGCTGTACCTGTGATTTATCTTTAAGTGCTGTTGTGTAGCTGTAGCTGAGCCAAATCTGGCAATGTCAGAGCTCAGCTTAAGGTCAGCCATACCACTATTTCCTGAACTTATGATTGTCAATATTGACAGCTTCTGTCAAACCATATTGATTTGCCTCTTGACCAGCAGATGGCGCTTAAACTCCAGCAGCCTCAACCCTTTAGCAGGCCTGTCTTGAGGAGAAATATGCACGCTGGGGTGGCGGCATAATGGGAAAATGTCTTTATTCCCTCATCTCTCATGTGGTGACAGGCAGAACTTTAGGTTGCCATGGCGAGGGGCTGCTTGAAACTGGGCCATTATTAACAGAGCTACGGAAAACTTGGCTGAATGACTCATTACATTTGGAGAAGTTAATGAGGAAATCACGCGGCTCCTTGAAGGCAAACAGACGTGCATGCATGTGTGCGATGTACACATGTGATGAATGCCACATCATGAGGTGAGTGTAACAGTATAGGGTCTGCAGGGCTAATGATGAGAAGTCTAGTCGATATCTTGATGTGTTTGTGCGTGCATGTGTAAATGACTGTATGTGTGTGTGTAAGCTTGGTTGGCTGCATTAGTTTGTGTTGAAGTGCGCTGAGGGAATGACTCACCTCCTTGTCAAGGAGACACTAAACATATGAACATTTTCACAAGCTGTCAGATACACACACACTTTACTCCCAAGCCTCTCGCTCCAGATGTACTCGGGTGTCTCTCTCTCCGTTTCCCTCGTCCCTCATTCTCCAGAAGCTGAGGCCGCCCTAGGGAGGCTCCTGTCACAGCAAAAGGCCAACACAGGGCCTGCTTAGGGGTTTACAGAGCTGCTAAGAAACACGGGGGAAGCCGCCAGAGCCACCTGTAGACCTGCCAGGAGCACTTAAGCACAAAGCGTCTCTCACAATTGGTCTCGAGGATGTCTGGATGTCCCATCTGACTCCGTTGCTTGAACAACTGTAAGGCCACTGGAGGTGGGGGGGGCGAAGGAAATGTGACTTGAATGCTGAAGTGCGTGGAGGGAGTAGTGAGAGGAGAGCAGCGTGAGTCCAAAGGGACGCAAGAAGAGGGGCTGCCCTGCTCTCATCCCCAAATCTTTGTCTGTGATTGGCTATCTGTCCATTGCAGTGTAACTTCTTTAAACCAGAATAATAGTTGTTGTTTGTTTGTTTTAGGTGCTAACTCTGCACATTTTACCTCCCTTTCATTTTTTCATGGCTTTGGTCATTTGTGTTCCTGCTTTTCTGACATGAATTTGCAGTTTATTAAAATGTTCATGTTTTAAGACATCTCACACAGTATTATTTTATCACAAGAAGAGAGGATGCCTGTTCCTGAAATCATTCGAAAGGTGTGTTCACATCGAATGTGACTTGGCAAACCCAAGTCCTGTAACCTGTCCATAAGTCATTTTGTCGCTGTTGCTCAGTGACGTCACACCCACTTGGGTTTAGGATGTATTAGCTGACATGATTCCAACTGCACCCATTCCACTCACCTACCAACCACAAAACACTGCAGCTGATGATTCTGCAGCAGCATCGTCTGTGAATTATCTACGCTCCTGTCTAGTAGGGATGGGACAATACACTTAAGCTCACGATACGCTGCACCTCGATGTGCCTAGGTCAAGATACGATACGTCACGATACAATATCAAAAAAGTAAAAAAATAAATATATTACTGTGTAATTACAACTTAGTTATCTTTGTTTGAGTTGCACACAGGAAAACACAAGGCCTAACAGGCCAAACACAAACAATAACACTCCCTCTAACCCTAGAGAGGTTAGAGAGAGTGTACGCTAACAAGCGGTAGGCTCGTTTTCGCCGTCTCCATCTTTTTTAATGAGAAAGCCAAAATACTGCCAGACAGATGACTTGTATCCAGGCGGAGCGTCCTCAATTTCGACCTCATTCGACCCCATCATTTGGCTTTTTGGAGGCAAGGTAGTTGGTGCTAATGTTTGTTGCCGTCACTTCTGGTCACATGCGCTATTACCGGATGTGACGTCTTTATTTCGCGATCCAATTTTTTCAAACTTGATGCATTTCGTCACGTACTGTGTCGCGATATATTGCCAAACGATATTTCATCCCATCCCTACTGTCCAGACAGAGCCAATGTTTCCACTGAAAAGGATCGTCACTCTGTGAACCTGACTAAAAACGGTCTGTCACAGGTGTCATCATGCACCCAAACAACTGACTGATTGGCTGCTGTGGCACGACATTGCCAGAAAAGATCAAATTTTTAAACTTTGGCGACCAAACACCGCAACCTGGTCCGCTTCCAATGTGACCCCAGAGTTCCCATCTGCTGCAACAGATGTGCCACCCACATGTCTCCAAAGACACAACCAAGTTGCCCAGATCACATCCTCTGCATCACATGAGATCTGGTCACGCATGGTCGTGGCTGATACTGTGCATTGACTCTGCATGAAGAGTGGATGCCGAGGTCGCCCAAGTTGCGTTCATTGTGAACACACTTTAAGCAACTAGTATAGGACTAAATAAAACAGTGGTTCTCAATTACTTTCTGTCATGCCCCCCTCAAGGTAAATCTTTTCTAAAGCCACTCCCTCAACTACCCAGAAAGTTATCTAAAGAGCAAAAGTAATAATTTACTAAATTCAGGTGAACATGTGAATAACAATTTCTTGCTTTTCCATGAAAGGGATCGTTTGGGACAAGTAAGCTGTTCCTTGTCTCTAAATAGAGCCAAATCAAAGCAGCTTGGTAGTAGGATATTAAGCGGATATAAGCAAACTGTTTGTAGCGTATTATTATTATTAATTTGTACTTTGTTTTCTTCAATATTTCTTTTCATTACACAAGGACTGGCACTATGTATAGCAATGTTAAGTGTTCGTGTCTGTCCTGAGTTTTTCTAAACAGAGAGAGAACTGAGCTGTGACACTGTGGCACATCCTCAGGCCTGTGCTACCCCACACAATCCCACTTCAAAAACCCAAACCATCCCTTAAGAATGACAGTGTAAACACATAAATGAATATGATTAAAAAGTCCATATTTCATTTCTTTAACCCCTATATATGTAAAAAATATAGAACCAAGCCATCGGACTTTATAACTTCACCCTGTAATGTCTCTTCAGTCAGATCCTCAGAATACTACAATGTTTTTTACTGTTTCCACTCAGTACTTGAACATTCAAGCCCCGATGTGTTTAGATTACTTTCATTAGACTATCATACACTTCTAATATTTCTCTGTGACCTAATATTATATCCAGTGCAGTATCCTTACAGTCAAGCAGTTTTATATTGATATTCATATTGTACATATAGTTAATGTCCAGTAGTAGAGTATGGTCTTTTCTATCGTCTCACTTCTACTTATGTCATTTATATGTTTTCCTTCATTTAGGAAAATTGTTATGGCTTGTATATATTTTTTTCTCATTTAAATTATATTACATATTATATTACACACATTGTTTTATTCTATTTTCATTTCTATCCAATATTCCAACTGCTGTACTATTTATAATCAACTTCTTCAAGTCTTAAAGAAAATTCTTGAGTTCAGAGTCACAATTCCATGGGTCAAATGTTAATTTTTCACTACAACATTAGCCACAGAAAGCTAACAGAGGCCAGCTCAGACACAGTCCACATTGATTCAGGATTGGCACATGAGGTGGCTAATCAAAATTCAAGTGGGCCTACGTCACAACTTGGCTCTACCACTGCTGAGGCAAGTTAAGTCTCCCTTGAAGAGTTTGCACCACTTTTTTTAAAAGTGCTGGAATAAAACAACAGGTTGAGGATTCAGCGCATACAGTTCATTTTTATTTCTGTCCGTTAAGAGCATAGACTGTGAAAGGATTGGATAAAGCCATGTGACATCAGCTGTTTGATTATCATACTGTAGGAGCCATTGGAACATGGATGTGTGGCAATGACCACATACTAAACTCATGTACTGACCTTCAGCTCAACCTACTCACAGACGGAGAGGCTGTAATGAGGTCGGATTTAAGGCTGCATATGAAAATAGATATTAAAAATGTCACCCCCTCTACAGTGAGAGCACATAGAGACATTATATTTTTAGACTGAAGCTGTACTTTGAACAAGGCTGTAAAGGTCTGTGTTTAGGCTATAGAAAATTGTTTTCAACCTTTCATACAATCATTCGGGTGTCAGGTTTCACCTAACCTTACACAGCGGCTGGATTTGTATGGTTTAATGTCCAACTTCCAATCTGCAACAGTTGTGAGCAGCCCAAACTGGCACAGCCAGATCAGAGTCCTTTACTGCAGGAAGAGATAGCAGGAAGTAGGACTGCCACAAATGACTATTTTGATAGTCGACTAGTCAACGACTACTTTTGCGATTAGTCAGCTAGTCACTTCATGCATGAACTGCAGCGTACTGCACCAGCATGCAGCTGGTGGCCAAAATCGCTTATTATGAGCAGACCTGGCAACTTTGGTGCCTTCGTAGTTGTGCATGCGCCACATGCATGAGTGTGTTTCGGGGTGTGTTGGTTTGATTCCTGCAGGTGTGATAACCAGAAAACAGGACAGATAGGCAGACAAGACAGCAGAGGTACAGTGGCAATTTTGTGAGAAAACACACCTAAAAAAACAAAACGACTAGTCGACTATTAAATTAGTAGTCGACTATTTTGATAGTCGACTTAGTCACGACTAGTCGACAGCCCTAGCAGGAAGTGACTGCTAGTACAGAGTTTAGCATAGATGCTAATAGCTTTAGTTGCAGTTTTATCAGTCCTAGACTGCATTTCTGTTTAGATGAAAAACAAATAACACTACAAACTTCTACATGGACAGCATAGAGTGGCTTAAGTTTTGTATTTTACACAGAGGTTGTAGCAACTCACTACAACACAATATGTTTAGCTATGACTGTGATTGATAGACCTGTTTGATATGTTTTTAAAAGGTTCTGTAGCAACTAATGGTCTTAGCCAATGTATTGATTGTGGAAAGACTGACTTAGTAAAGCATTGTTTTTGTTCTTATGTGCCACACAATAGGAGAAATCAAGATGCTGCCCTTGAGTTATGAGATTTACCAACCAGCTGTCATACAATCAGTTACCGTAAGTGTTTGTGTTTGTGAGAGAGAAGGAGGAGGGAGGGAGAGAAGAAAGCTTGTCCGTGCAGTAGAAGGCATGTGAGGATGTCAATGAATATTCAGTATTGTTCAGCATTGCCATTGTTAAAGTAGGGATTCTGTGTGTGTATTGACCGGTCGCATGTACGGGGAAGAAGGAGTTGACATTTGAAATTTTGCAGATAGCAGGTCTGGTATGGTTCAGAGATGCATGAAAAATTGAACCCCTGCAGGACTCTGCTATGCATTAAAAAAAAAAAGAAAAACTGGACTTGCCTCTGCAGAACAAAGCTAACAGGTAGACCAAAGGCCTGACCCCAGCTGCTGCAAAGGTCCCTGCAGACCAGACCTGGCCACACTAACCCGGCACTTTGCAACAGGGTCAACCAAGGAGACCAGCGTGAGCTCCGCCTCTTTTGGCCTCTGCATCTGGAAGCATTCTTTTCATTTTAAATTGCCCCAAAATAATGAGCAATCAGGAAAATGGTTATTCTTGCATTTCAATTAGCCTAATTAAATAGAGAGAGCAGCAGGCTACTCTGAAGAATGGCAAGCACTTGAGTATGGTGTGTATTTGTAGGTGTGTGTGTGAGAGTGAGAGAGGGCGAGAGAGAGACAGAGACTCTCCAAGGGGTTTAGCTGGAACACTGCATCAGCAGTCAGAATGAGAAATTAACCGTTTGCTTTCTTTGCCTCCACAGCCTGAAGCGGAGACACAATCTGGTCAGCGCACTAAGAAGGTTCAGAAGCTCAGAGAGGAAAACATCAGTCCGTCATCAATCATTCATGTCTGATTCTCTGACTTTATGTAATAACACTGGCCTCTTATGTGCCTTTTTCATCTCTGTCCTCGCCGTGTGTCTGTTTTCTGTCTGTATCAAATAAACCTGAAGGAGGTGCTGGCAGTGAAAGAGTTAAGCGTAAGTTCAGCATCCAGTCTGACAGTGAGAGCCAGATGGTCATGTAGAGCACTTACAGTGACACGGGCCTACACAGCTCCCTCTGCTGGAGCGCGCACACACACACACACACACACACACACACACACACGCGCAGTGGCTCATTAGCATGCAAACACACACATGAACATCTCTGGAAGATAACAGCGCCTGTGATTCCCAGGTCATTTACCCTCCCTTCCTCAACACGCCCCCCTCTCTCTCACTTTTCCTCTCCCTCACTTCCTCGCTCCTCCTCTTTTCATCTCCCTCGGTCTCAGTCTGATGGCCAGAGTTAATTGGCTGCTGTCTAATTGCTTCTCATTAGCTTGAGTAACCAAACATGTGAGGCGTAGCAAACAAAACCTTCCTCCAAGTTCCTGCTCATCGCTGGGATGGTTTCCTTCCTTTTATTTCTTGTAAATCCCATCTCAGGGTCTCTTTTTTGTGTGCTACCTGCTTTCTGCTTCATAGCTTTACTCACCCTGGAAAACATATAAGCGCTTCTGGATACTTGTTTTCTTTTTTTAATCAAACTGTAGACTTTTATGGCTTTTAAAGACCAAAACAAAATAAATTCAAACATTTGTTTCATTCCTGATGTCAAAATTCAAAGCCGTATGATACCTGGGAAAGTAGTTAGTGACAAATGTTGGAGAAATTGTGGACTTGTGGGTGATCAAACATATTTTTGGTAATGCAGCTTTTTATAACATTTTTGGACAGATGTTAAAGGCTTATTAGAAAATTTACTTTAAGTGAACCTCTCTCTGGACCCTTTACTGTTCTTACTGGACATACTTCATGATGGTCTGTCCCACAATCAGGAATTATTGCTAGATCTCCTGCTACTGACTGAAAGAAAAATGGTGTCAATTTGCTGGTTGAAATCTACACCACCTGCAGTTGCACAATGTATAGAAAATTTAGACAAGTGTACTCAGCAAAACAGCTGACAGCACCACAACTACAGCTGAAGACTAGCACCTTTTAAAGAAGATGGAAACCAGTCTTAGGCCTTGTTGGATGTACTTATGTCTTGACTGTATATATTTTATTCTTTCTTTTCCTTCTCTCTCTGTCTCTGTATTGTAATTATATATTTCTAATTGTCGGTGAGGGCCCAGTCTCAGGACAATTATTGTTATTGTTATGATGCACATTGATAATTTTGAGAATATAAGTGAAAAGAAAGAAATCAAAGCTTTTAACAACTCTTGGAGAAAACCATGTCATTTTTTCCATCTTAAAGCCACGTTATCTACTTAAACTAAAGTCTATTAGTCCATTCTAAACTGCCTATATTCTGTTGGGGTTCCCAAGAGCTGGAGCCTATCATTGGGTGATCAATCTGTCAATCACATTCTTTAAAAGCCAACCAGATAATGTAGAAGACAGGTGAATCTGCTGTGGTTAAAAATAGAAATCCTTCGCCAGTGAAAAATACCATTTCTATTGACAAATGCCTTCATTTTTGTTCTTTGTTGTTTCATTTAATAAAGTAATGCTCTCCAGCACTGCTAAATTTGCTACTGAAGGTTTTTGCATCCATGTTAATCTCTGTACTAGCCGTCACCTCCTCCTTTTGGACATGCTTGTCTCTCCCTCCTCTGCTCTAAAGAATGCTATCGGGCCGTGCCACTTTGGGCTGCTCACAACTGTTGTAGGTTGGAGCTTGGCAAGATGGGTTTGTTTGATAACAGACAAACTGAATCAGGCAGCAACAGCAGGACTGGGTTAACCTATCACAGCTGTCTTTGGGCAAGAGGCAGGGTACACGCTGGACTGGTCCCCAGCCTATCGTCTGGAAAAACAGCCCGAAGTCACTCATTAATCCACAGAGCATGTTTTTCCTCATGGCTCTGACAATCAGATTTAGGGATGCTAAGCTCTGGTAGTGCTGAGCAAAACCAGACTAAAAAGCAGACAACGACATACGGCATACACATTGAAAGTCAGTGTTCAGCATCTTGAGAGCCTGGAAACACACATTTTTGAAAGCGAGCCCCAAAGTGAATAAATCTTAAGACACTGCACTTGTGTTTCTGTCAATTGCATTTCTGTGTAAACAGCAAATACGGACACTTTCAGAAATAATGATCACATAGACCACCTCTCCCTTAAACTGATTGTGCAAAGCCTGTCTCCTTTCTCCCTTGCACATTCATGTTTGCTCCTTTCTTCTTCTCGTGATTGTTTACATCACACATGTTTTATGCACATGCTCCACATCTTCTTTTCCTGGTTTGATGTATGTCTGTGGCATGCCCTTACAGGCCTGGCATATATACTACAACACTTAGGATAGGATGGACTTTATTGTGCCCGAGAGGAAATTTGCCTTGGACTGTACAGTGACTGCAATAAAAAAATAACAGCACATACATTAAAACTGACTAAAACCACACATACTCTAAAAACACACAAAAGCACATATGTTAAAACACCCCAAACTACCATAAAAAGACACACAGGTTCACACATCAATCTCACACTTTCAGTTAGGGCTGTCACCATATACTCGGTATTTGAATAACCATTTGAGCATGGGGATAAATATGTAAAAGAAGTGTAAAAAAATAAGCAAATATAAAATTTTCATTATGGCGACACATCAGGGCGCTTGGAGTAGTGGACCATTCCAGAGGGCGCGCTCAGTGCAGCCTGATTGTCAGCCACATAAACTGCTCTCTTGTCCACAGTAAACAACACTCCTTGTGGACAATAACAACACCGAAACATCTGAGAAGCGCTGTGTGGAAGTATTTTGGGTTCTACATTGTTGATAGCAAAATCAAAGACCGGGCTGAATGTTGGTCATGTGCAAAGCAGAATACAAGGCAGGGTCCTTCAAAGGGCACTGGTATGTTTCTGTCCCTTACTACTGACGGGTAAGGGGTTTGGTAAAATAACCGAATATCTTTGGTTGTTTGCGTATTTGTTCGAAAACTGTGCAAGTTTGACTTTAGGGAAAAACTAACAGCCTTACTTTCAGTGTTTCTACATGGACTGCCACATTTATTGAAACAGTCTTGTGTTTAAGGAAAACTTTTTAAAATTAAAACGAACTAGACTGTTTCTATGTGGACAGGGCCAGAAAACAGTCTGAGGAACTTCACAGTACACTTTTTGTGAGTGTTGTCATTAGGTATCGATATTTTAAGAGAGTAATCAATCCCAAAAAGGTTTTCTTATAGTATGGATACTCAATACTGATACTCCCATCCTTAAGCTCTGGGATATTTGGTATTGCACCTCTGTCACATGAGATCATGTAATGACCAAGCCTTTCTTAGAGTAGTCAAATTGTGCCTAAACTCAAAATTCACATTTAATTTTAGTGACTGCTAAAGTATGTTTTCTATCAGTAATGTTCAATAACATGCACATTTTTACACATTGAGTACCTCTGATCCACCTCTACTCTTACTCTGAATGAGTCACTTTAACGCCACTTTCCCATGTGGGACCAGCATGACCTGATTGGCTGACTGGACTGCTCTTTGGCAATATGCCAGTTCACTGTCATTTTCAATGTCTCTGCACCCATGCTCCATGTGGGGTGGCCACCCTCAGCCAGTGGGTGATAACCAGTGATGAAACAGTGGTAAAATGTTACGGTGATGGGCCTGTTTGGAGGGATTAATCATTTCAGACAGACACTTACACTGCTCATGGGAGAACAGGTGACATCTAGATTCTGCTGGCCTTGTTGTCCTGTGTACTGGAGTTTTCTGTAAAGCAGGAGAGACATTTAAAGCCCGCTTAAGGGCATAAAAAACTTCAAAAATCATATGGCCTCTCTAAAACATGGTTAATAATTCATGCCCTTGTGTCAGCCACAGGACTGTATACCATTGTTTACCCATTTAAATCCTCTGCATGAGATTTAGTAGTTGCAGCCTTAAGGGGACGCTGGCCGTTGCAGATCTCCACATAGTTGGGACAGTTATTTGACACTCAAGGATTGTGGGAGGTTAAGTTCTGTCAACTAAAACAAATAAAGTGTTTTTAATTTTTTTTTTTTCTTCACTTCTAAAACAGGATCAAAATGTATATTTTTAATGTACATGTGTAAACCTAGGTTCTCTGCAGAGACACGCTGTTATAGTTGGGTAACCTGTGGTAGTCTACTTTGGATGACATTATATCACATTTGCAAAAGTAAATAGGCCATGCAGCATGAAACTGGGTCTTCCTGAAAAGGTAGCTTTGTCTGTGCATTTAGGTCCCTTATCAGTAAATAACGTTTAAGGTCCCTGTAAACACAAGGAAAATGATTTCTTGGGCTTTAAATGTCCCACAGGGCCTGATTTTCTAAAGGTTTGCATGTATATACACATGTGCAAACTTGATAGTGCACGCAAAGCTGAACTACTAAAAAGGTGCACTGAGGATTATGCTGTCAAATCAGCAAAATAGGAAGTGCAATTCATTTAGCATCTTTGCCTTCATGAATGTGCAGAATACATTCAGATTACCAGAACGCGCAAATAGTGGGAGGAGAAGCAAATATAATAATTCAGCACCCTCTATCTGATTTATTATTTAAACCTAAAACTGATTATAGTTGGTGTTTTTGAGTCTAAATTGAGCACATTAGAAAGGCAGGTGCAAACAGGCACAGTGTTATGCATACATCACTGCGGCCATTGTGGCAGTAAACAGGGATTGCATTACCCAAATAATTTCCATCATTACTCTGTTTGTCACTTAGAGCTGACTGCATCACAATCTCCAAGCACTGACAGCTGGTTTAAGAGCTACCTTAAACCCGCTGTCTGTGGGCTAGTCTGTGTGCATACCTGTAA
Organism: Scarus forsteni; assembly: GCA_036419115.1. NCBI lineage: Eukaryota > Metazoa > Chordata > Actinopteri > Labriformes > Labridae > Scarus > Scarus forsteni. The sequence goes on from JAZDUH010000084.1 coordinate 21,364,503, forward strand.
GACTACTCTTCACATCAGAGGTTATTGGTGATAAAGCTGTGTAGCTATGTGAAAGCTTTCATTTTGATTATATTTAATTAGAATCAGAAAAGGAAGTTAAAATGATGGATCAAAATATGGCTTGTGGGAAAAGTGACAACTTTGTCCATCAAAATTACAGAAACAAAAATAGGTTGCTTCGTCCTCCGGTCAGAAATAAAAATAGTAGAGACATATCGTCTATCCAGCAATGCCATTTCTTAACAGTGTGCTTTTCACAGATGGCCTCCCAAATTGCGTTTCTTAAGGCAATGCAGAGTCTTCTCTGCTGGAGTTCACCGTGTGTTTATTTGCCTCAAACTCCATGGCTTCAAACTTCAGTTTGTGTTTTCGACCCCTACTTACTGTAGAGGTAGAAAAAGGGGCATAAAAAGAGGCATGCAGACCAAGATTGGGGATCTGTATATGTAAAGCTGGAGCTTTGTCATGCCTTCAATGCTGTATCAAGCAGTTAATTGACACAAATATCATGTCTTTTTTTAAATAAAGATAGAGCTCTTTTTCAGAGCTGTTGCATAAATGCAGTGTAAAAGACAACATACAGTGTTGCTCTTCCACTTCTGCTTTGTTGCTGCTTTAAACAAGACTGGAGATACAAATCCTGGCAACATCGAGAACAACACCTGGTGTTAGGGTTAGAAGAGTGACTTTGTTAATTTTTGACCTGTAGCTGCTGTGTTTGTGGTTTTCATTGTTCAAATGATACAAATAAACCAATTGATGATAAAAGTCTTTGGTGCTGTCCTTCTTATAAAACACTTGCAGCTGCAACTCGATTTTGTTTAATCAAGAAACATGAATCACCTTTTATGTCACAAAACTGGCATAGAAGTGGGTCTTAACCAGCTTTATCTGCCTTCTTTGGAGGTGAAAAAAGGCTAATATACCATAAAACTGTTTGAAAACATTGAAAAGTGGTTTTGTATCTTACTGTACTAATTAGGACCTTTGCATGGCTCATATTGGGATAATGATACAATTGGAGTTTATTGTGTAGCCCTGGTATGACTATATTATTGACAGCCTGATGTGTGGATGGGATTGTTTTATGAAAATCAAGAAGGAAAACTCAATTTTGAAAATCTTTGCACATGTCTGGAAATGCCCATTAACTGTATTATGATGTGGCTAATGAAGACTGTAAATAAGAGTGAATCAACGTGTCTTATCTTCCTAACTCTCTCTGTCTATGATGCTCTAAGCACACAAACAGAAATTCCAGGGTACATGCATCTTAAGGATCCAAATGAAACCAAATTTTAATACAGAGATTTTTCCTGTTTTTTCCAAATAAAATTAATTTTGTAGTTTCTGACACATCACTATAATTTTTGTTTTATCCTCTCTGCACCCATATATAACATCACTTCACGTGGTATATGAATCATTTTACACACATCCTAGAAACCCCCATAATGCATTCAAACACCCACCCACTCCTGCAGACTCACATCAGAGGGGTGAGCCTCCTCGCCCACACCCGCTGGCATTTGGCAGGTTCTCTATATTTGGGGAGCGCCCCTCCCAGGAGCCCAGCCTTTCGCAGCTCCCCTCCCTATTTAATCTATCTTAGAAAAACCTCAGGGGTTTAATTCCTCTCTCAAGGCAAAGTGCTTTGCTGGCATGGCAGCCAAATCCATACACAAGGAGTGCATCAAGCTTTAAAGTGGACATCTCAACAGCAGAGCAGTTTAGTCGGAGTGACATGAAATATGGAGCACAGTGTGTCACTGTGGAGCAGGAAAGAAAGAACAAAAATTGGTCCAAGGCTGCAGCCGGACTTGAGGGTTGAAACGCTAGAAGGAGTGAGCAGAATAACACAATGCAAGTAATGTACACACATAAGCAGACTGACACACTCATACACGTACCCACCCACTCATGCTCACTTGCAAACCTTGTGATATGCCAAGAAAATTATTTACTACTCAGGAGCAGGCCCTAAATGATTAGATTAGTCTCCTGGCTCCGTGGCTCTTGCAGTGCCGGGACTCAGAATGGGATTAGACATCGCCAACATAAGAGGTAAGACACGAAGACTAAAGAACTAGTAAATATGATAAAGTAGGAAAAGAAGGAAGGAAGACAGACTGGAGGACTGGAATAGCATTAAAGTGAACTTAAACAACCTGCAGCATGGCCTATAGTGAGTCAGACCTTTTTCTCCCACCAAAGTGACGTGTACTGCCCCCAATATTCATCACAGAGACTAAATCAATCTCTGAGACAGCCAGCCCTCTGCTCTGAGAGGTACACTTACATAATGATCAATTAAATTAAGGAAATGTGCACCTTTTTTCAAGTTAAGCTTTTACTTTTAAGCAATGCCAAGTTTCGCCAGCTTCAGAAAAGGGAGAGCTAAGCAAACGGAGCAGCAGCTGTGATAAACATTTGGCTCAGTTCTTTTTGAAGGGCTTTACTAACAATGAGAAAACAACAAGAAACTGATTCAATTGACATCATCCTGTTTGGCTGTCTTGCCTTTAACTGCTAATTAGCTTTGTTAACTCTTAAAACAGGAAGTCCTTTGAACAATTTATAAACTATACAAAACGAAATCATTGTTTAAGGTCACATGTTGTACAAATATGGCTACCAACCCTCGCATGCACAAAAAGTCACTTCAACCCTCAGAAAACACTTTTCCATCTGTTTAAAACTTTCTCCCAGTTATTACATTTTGGCCACCTTCCTCCTTGTTAGAAACAGGTTCCTGGGGATGGTACATGTATGCGGGGCATATTTGTGTTGCCACAGTAAACATTAGAGCACATTGTGCAATTACTTATGAACGTGTAAATAATTCTTATAAGATTTGCTTTTTAGTTTTGGTAGAATATTGGTAGAATAATGTACATACTGCCATTTTTATACTTAAATCTATTTTTTATTTAATTAACGCTGTCCCCTTTGCTGCTGTGACACTGCTAATTTCCCCTTGTGGAATGAAGAAAGGTTTAATCTTTTCTGCTCTGATTTTTTTAATTAAAAAATCTAACACTGAAAGAAAGCAGGGTTTAAAGCAAAAAACAATCTTATTACTGATTTTTTTTTTTTTTTTTGGCAACAAACCATATTACCCGACCATCAATCAACACCAACACATGTAAGAGCCTTTTTTCTGCCTATCAGTAACTTCTCAAAGGTTGTCATGTTAGAAGGTGTCTCCTGTGTACATTCCCTTAGCCCAAGGACATGTACACAGTATAATGCTCTTTAATAAAGCATTCAAATTGTAAAAAGATTTTCACCTACACAATTACGATTCTCAAGATAAATAGCATTTTAAAAGAAAATGGCATTTTGAACAGCTTTTCTGTTTGCTTTTATGTAATATCAATGTTTTTAATCTTTTAAATAAAGCAACGTTTTGCAAGACTTATCTCAGATATAATGTAGTCATACAAATATTCAACCATCTGCATAAGTTTTCAGTGCAAGTCATTTATTCATATTATATCACTTTATAGAAAAAACAAAACTCTCCGCAGCCCGAGCAATTAAGAACAATTAGGAACAGCTGTGTAAAAGGCTATCCTGCTTTTCATTTCTTCTGCTTCTTGGCAGTAAAACCAAATACCTCAAGTGACATTAATTTCTGGGGTCTTTCTTAATGAACTAAAGATTATAACAAGAACATTAAGGATCCTGTCCATATTTGCATTTGTGCATTTATCCCCATTTAATGAAATCCTCTATTTCCGTAGTTTGGCTGACAATTTGGTTTTAAAGGGAGCAAAAATGCCATGTGTGCAGAGGTAGGAAGCATGTGCGCACATATGTGGGCTTTCTGGTCAGCCATAGAAGCTTGTGCCTTGGTTGTGGTGGTTGTTGCATCAGGTGGGAAGGAAGAGTGCTGCAGAGCACAACCTTGGCAGCGGCTTGATGTGCATCCTCTGACTGATTACGAATTAGGACTACTTTTTGCCATGACTGCCATCTACAATTTTTTTTCTGGCAAACCAAACACATGCACTGGCCTTCTTTGTTTTTTTTGGCATCACATCCTGACAGGCTTTCCATTCTCTCCATTCTCTCCCACTTCTTTTAACCAAGCCCATCTCCATTTATTTTTGACAGTTTTGTCAATTACCTAAATGTCAGTGCCTTCAAAAACAAACAGCGCATCCATGCTGGCATGCAAACACCCAAAGTAAGAACTGGATAGAGCATCAGGGGAAGTAGAGACTTTGTTGGTCTAACTGCTGTAAAAATTCAACAAAGAAGAAGCCAGCTGCTAACTTATAATTAGTGATACAATGCTGAGCACCGTGAGTGTGTAATGCAAATGACTGTTGTTATTCTTTTGATCTTAAGGCTCTGTTTGACTTTGGACTAAACAGATTAAATTCAGCATCAGTTTGATATCGTGATTAGATTGGAAAGCCTTAATGGGACCACTGCAAAAAAACTTGTAGTTGTCAAAATGACAGAAATCTGTTGCGGCGATGGAGAATTTAAATTCATGAGAACTTTAGAAGTTATATTCTAGCTCCATTTCAGATATGTTTTGCCTAGACAAATTGGCTAATGTCACTGCGACAGTAATGCCTACTACATTATTTGACTGGCCAAAATGAATGTGTCTGATGGAACAATTGTCCAATCACCTGTCAAATATGCCCTTGGAAGATTCTGCCCATTCCCAAACACTTTTTATGGGCTGTTGCTCCAGAAGAGCATTGCAGGCAGAGAGAGAATACAGCTGGATCAGAGGTAGTCTATATTTGAAACTAGATGTTTTTTTTAAACATTAGTGATTGTGAACATACCCTGGAAATCATTGAAAATTAATTTATGAACCAGAGTTAAGGTAATACAGGCTTTTTAATATGTGCTGGAAGAAGTTGGGAGAGCTTCTTTTTACTGGGGCAAATGGAACAATGAGTCCCCCCAACCCATTCCCACCACCTTAACTGCAGGAGACATTTTCATGTATATATATCAATCCTGTATATATTCAACAGGGAAAAGGCAATGGATCCAAGTGTACTGGTGTAGGAAACAGTAACCAGCTAGACATAGTAAAGCATCAAGGAGCATATACTGTCTATGTTTCTTTTTCGGATATCATCTGACCTAAAACAGGGTTAACTATTAGCAAATCCTTTAAAAAGAATCCTTCAGCTGCATCCAGATTTGGATCACCACAAAAGTCAATCACTTTTCCGTTGTGCCATGACTAACATTCCCTGAAAATTTCATCAATATCTGTTTATAACTTGTCAGGTTATCCCTCAGCAGAGGACAAACAGACAAACGCTGGCAAAACGTCCTTGGTGGAGGTACAAAGATAATGAGTTTCATTGTAGGCAGGCAGAAGTGGACCTCTGCATATTTAATAACATTACAAAGGGCATTAATACTTCCTTGGTTGAAAGATTAAGTTGAGAAAGATTTTGAGTTTGTGTTAGCTTGTTTTATTTCCATCTTTTGCTACTTTGAGCAAGCAAAATCAACACAAATAGCAGTTCCAAATCAGCCTTAATTTTATGTAATTTTATGGCTACTGGTACAAGTCAAATTAATTGCATCAAAACACAAGACAGTGTAGGTACACTGTTCAAGGCCAGAGCTCTGAAAGCTAACAAACTGCATCATTTTGTAGAGCTCTATTAATCTTTGTGGATTCACTGGGCTTTATTTGCTCTGAGTCATAACATGAAAATAAATGAAAATGACGAACAAAAAAGGGTATTAACCAAAAACTTCTTATGTCTGGAAAGAAGCTAATTATACAAATACTGAGAATCATTTGATTTGCAGCTCTCTTTAAACCCTCTTTGAGGCTGTTCCATGGTTTTAGGAGCCTAAGAACTTACCACAGCCTCGCCAAATGTGCTTCATGTTATTCCCCAGATTGGAATTTGGACAGGATTCAACAATTAAGGCCTGTCCATGAACACACTGCTCAGACATTACGTTGTAACACACAAGCGACAGTGGGACTTGTCCCTTTGCACATTCTCCTGTGGTGTAGCCTTTCAATGCCTCCGCCCAGCGACAGCTGATGCCCGAGGCATCGTGCTGTTGTTGTCCATCTGCCCGTACAGTCAAAGTGTCCATTTGTATGGGTCAATGCCTTGAGGGGGGTCAGAAAGCCCTACAGTAATTTATTTAAACTTTGACTATGTGACATCCTAGATAAGGATGAAGCCATTATATGTTGGATCAAGTGTCAAGGATCATGGAGCCTTTCGGTCATCCTTTGCAAGTGAACCATTAACTGTACAAAGAATCAAACTGAGTCATATGATGTTAGTCGTTTGCTTATTAAAGGAGGCTGTGGCACATCAATGATGAAACGTGTCAACTCAGATTAAAGAGGCTATGAGGAGTTTCTAAGTAATTACAAAAAAGTCTCACTTTTAGATATATGCCTGATCCAAATACACACTTTAAGATGAGTTTTATAGCATCAAAATAGGCTATCTATAAATGTTATTCCTTAGCTAAGTGGTCAGGTTGGACAGCCGGCTACAGAATTACGATACTAAGTTTTCCAAAAATTGCTTGTTGTCACACATCAAAAACTACCGCTACGTAACTAGAAAGAGATACATTACCTCGTCGCTTTGCATCCTGTACATTGGTGAAAAAAGAAGTTGTAAAGCAATGCAGAGTTCTGAGGAAGGTCCAAGCTGCATTTATTAGCATCACAACAAACACACGCTTTGGCTTGGGTCACGTCTTTTGGTGCGTTCCAGTTGTCGTCAGAAGTAGGAATTTCCGGGTTCCAAGTAGGAAACTGCAACTGTAACGTCCCCCGAAGTCGGAATTTCTTACTGGGACCTAGGTGAAACCTCGTCACCCCCGAGTTGACAATCGAAGATGGATGCCCCCAATGTGAACAGTTATTTAGCTCCTGTAATAATCAATTTATTTGCACTTCTGACTGGGGTGTGTCACTCTAGAGCAGCTGTATACATCGTATTGTTAGACTTATATTTACAAAAATGCTGCCATAGTGATGATCACATTCTTCATGTGATATCTGTGAACAACAACGCAGGGTGTGCTCACAACAGCTAACAATAGCCTGGTAGATCGGCAGGTTTTTTTCCAACTTAAACTGGAACGCCAATAAGTCGGAGATGATGTCACTCCCAGTTCCGAGGTTACTGGAACGCAGCATTACGACAGTCGCCACGCGTGCTCATGGGTAGCAGAGTCTTAATGTCTTCGGAAATAGATTCTCCTCATACCACCTTTAACTTTGGATCAACCTACTCACAAACAGAGGCTGTCAGGGCAGAACTTAAGGCTGTTGGGTTGATAGCAACTCTCCACCAACTTGTAGTTATGTTGATCACATCTAATATCAAAAAACAGAAACCCTCTATGAAACAAAACAAGCTAATTAAAAAAGAACCATTTGTGTCACTTTGCATTAAGACAGAGGCTGATTAGATTTTGGAGGTTATTCAACATCATAGTCACCCAAGTATCTCCTTTCACTCTCTGGGCATGTACACCTCCCTGTGGCAGAAAGACTTCTTGGGGGAAGATCTAGTTAACCTCAGAAACCCAGAGCTGCCTGTAAACATCACTCAGGTTCATCACATTGTTTGAAGTCCCTGACACGAACACAGGCTGAATGCGTGACCTGAACATACTGCTCCTGGCAAGGCAGGAAAAGCCCCGCTAAGACTTCGACCAGAGCAACCAACATGCTACATAGAGTAAAGTATCTGATGAAGGCAAGAACCCAGAGAGATGAACGAATTTGGTAACAGAGCAAATTACATTCTATGATGAGGAATTTTAAGTGGGTGATGGTGGTGGCTGACGGGTGAGGGGGAGTCACGAAAAAAGACAATGAAGAGCAATTTAAGGAAGAGTGAGAGACAGCTAGAGAAAAAGAGAGAAGTGGGCGATTGGTCCTATGAGAGAGTTGTCATGGTAACAACTGATCATGATGAGGTTGAGAATGATCAGAGACGACTTTTAGAAGGAAAGTGCAAACACATACAGAGGCAACATAATCTCATTAGAAATGCCAGAAGAGGACACGCTTATGTAAAACAACACGTGATGGAGGCTAATGCAAAAGTTTATTGTTAAAGATAAGTTTAAAAGTTGTTCATTTAATTTACATCTGATTAACCTGTAGTGCAGCATAACTCCCAAGAGAAATATAGTTTAATCAAAGGTAGTGTCACAAAAAATGACAGGTTGGTTTGTGTTAACGCTTTATTGCAAGCTAATATGGCTGCCAGTCCAATCAGGTGATCTTTACAGATTGAGTTACAGGCTGCATGCATCGTCAGTTTTATGAGATAAGTGGCTCTCCAAACCATGCTCCTCTCCAAAGATAAACAGTTTGTTTTATTTAACCAGGCAAAGTCTGATGATTCCTGACTTTGTCTGATAACTGTATGAGCATAGTTAAAGCAAAACACAACAAAACAGGACACATGATGTGTTCCTCTTAATATGGATGGGCATTTTATTAATCAACTCGGAATAGTTGCTACATAAAGAGCATTAAGGTGACCAACACACGCACTCCACACAAACAGTTCACATTTCCAGACAACCAACCTTGAGCCTAGTTTTGGAGACACTCCAACCAACATGCCAAGTCAGTTAAATCAGACGTCCCAAACCAATGGGCCGTGGACTTCTACTGGGCCATAGAACATTTGGTATCAAGCTGTAGTGAAACAGAAATATTTAATTTAATTGCTATTTTTCAATAATAACTGAGACCAATTTTGGAAGGATGACTGTACATTCGCATCTCCACTTATGTAGCTTGACTTCTTGGACTCTACACAAAGGCCATGCTATTGCTGTGATGAATGATAGAGGACAACTTAAGACGAACTTTTCCAGTTTTTTTTTAAGTTTTTTTGGAAAATATGTGTAAATAGAGAACAGTTAACTTTCTGATGTTTCAATCGGAAATCAATAAAATCAATGAAAACATCACATCAGCATGGACTGATGACCAATGGATTAAACACACATCAAAAGACACTGCATGCATGATGTTTTTTTAACAGCATTTCTTCTGCGCTCAGAGGGTGCAGTGCTTTAATTACCTACCATATCAACAAGTGTCTTTCAACCGTATTCCTAAATGTCATTGTTTGGGCAGCTGATAAAAACAAGGTGAGTTCTCTGAAACGGGGTGGCCAGTCAGAATTAAGGTGCCCAGTACCCAATTTAGACACTCTCCTGTCCAAAAAAGCTGTGTCCAACATATTGCCATAATCTCTGGTGGTCATGCCTCATTATCTGAGAAATGTGCCACAGGAAAACTTGGCAAGGAGATCCTCAAACCCTTTCAAAAATTCCAACTATGTGTCAAAATTTTTAGGAAATAAGGGAATCAAATCCTCTTTTCCAATGTTAGGCAGGGCCAGAGGCATTATAGTTAATAGTCAGAGGTCAAGGTCATTGTGGTCCTTAAACATCCCTTTCCTCACTCCGGATGAATAGACTAAAGTTTGGAGGCACAATTTTAGGACACTGTGACCTTGGAGCAGCACTTATAATGAAACCAAACAAACTACAACAAAACCCACATCAACACCTCTTCTTGACCCATCATTGTCTCTAATTAAGTACTAAGATTTCCGTTGATTTTGAACAAAACTTTTTACCACTTTCTAAAGTTTCTACCAGCTTTCTGCTACTGTTTTTCCTCTTTGGACAAGATCCTGGCTTATTGTTTCACCACATGTCTTTGTTTGGCTGAAGTAAAATTTTCATGTAGGTTCTGGTTTGTTAGTGCTGCTGAGAAAATAAAACTTAGTGAGCTCTCGGCAACTTTAACGTCTGTTCCCTTTGGCAAGACAAGATGGAGCAGACACATACTGACTCGACTTTTTAAATAATGCCTGTGCCTGTCTACTCTGTCTTTCCTTGCTAAGAGGGACAACAACCTCCCACTTTTCTTGTGAAGACAACGTCCTTGGGCTCTCAGTACATGGGGAACTTAAAAGGTGAAATCGACCCAGCAGGAAAACTTTTCAGATATATTTTACCAAAAGGCATATATTCTTCTAAAGAGGACATATACCTCTGAGTGTTGGTAAAGTTTGCACTTGTACTGCCAAAGGTAAGAGCAGAGTTATGGTAGCCAGTTGGTATTCTCATGGAAATGCTACATACAAACTCATTAAGAAGGAGATATATGTATGCTGAGTGCTTGTGTGGTTTATTATGGAAACCCAAGAACTGGAAAGGAGATATCTGAGTGCAGACTCTATCTACATGCCTGTTAAAGATGGTGTAAGTTAGACCTTTCAAATATACGCTTGACATCTGGACTAACTGCAATGTCAGTCAGTCTTTATTTGTTTCAGGAGTTCTGCAGGGCTAAATAAAAAAGTGACTGTGTTCAACTTCTGTGACCCACGAATAACCATGCTCGTATTGGCGTACAGCTCCAGTGTTTGAATACTATCGTAGTGATGTGTTCAGGGTTTCAAGCTGTTTGACTTTGGCCACTTTCCCACCTTATGTGTTTGGTTCAGTTTAAATGAACACTGGTTCACTTTGATAATTTAGTTAGAAGTGTTGTGAATGCTCAAATGAACTCTGGTGAACACCCAAGACCCAAATGCCAGTCTGCTAGAAAACAAAAAGTCTTGGCACAACCAGAGCTACATAGTTTTGTGCCCCTGTTCAAAAACTTACAATTATACTACCTGATTCATATCCCATACCAGTACCTCTGTGAAGTAATCGTAAATATTAAACTTGATACATGTAGTGGAAAAGCCCAATATGAAGTGTATTGTTTTGTAGTTAGATGAAATGGACAAAAATATTAGACAGACTCAAAGATAAATGTTCCTGTGAGTGCTTGCACACCTTGTACTACCTGGAGTTTTCACCAGTGCTGCAGTTTTATTGCCTTGATCAAAAAGTATTGGTGAAAAAGTATGAGGATTAAGAGGACATAAAAAGGTCAGATTGTGTCTCCACTGCTGAGAAACACACCAAACATCAGCAGAGTCCTGGTATCTCCTCTTGCAGGGCTTAATAATTGAAGACTCAGAGTCAAACTTGTGTTGGGTTTTTCCTTTTGCTACAGCTGCTCAAAATGTGAGGACCTTGAAGAACTAATGAGGAATATCCAAACAGAGAGAGATGAGATAATCAAAATCTCTGGGTGTTTTCAAGACTTGGTTTCATCTCAGCTGTAATTATACCAGATAATACAAAGGTTGGTCATGGGTGTCAGTGCTTTATACTCTATTATATGGAACTGTAGGGCTTGGAAGTGGAGGAGAGGAAGATGAGGGGAGGAGTAAAAGGAAGGCAATCAAGTAGGGCCAGCATACGGTGCACAGAGGCAGTCTATGGGGGAGAAGCTTATTATTAAATACATCCAGGAAAAAGGGAACCTGTCCCCACTGACCCTTCTGAGTTGAGGTAATGATGGTAATAAACTACACAGAGCCTGTGGGCTTACATCACTGAGTATATATCATGGGTACGAACCGGGATTTGAGCAACACTAAATTTTGAGGACAGACTTAATATGCCGGCTTGGCTTTTATCAACAAAAATGAACTTTTTTGTTGTGATTGTACTGCCATAAAAATAAAAAAAGCAGTTAAAGATGATCCGGGTGATGATTCTTCTCTTAAAGCTCCTTTAAACGACCTTGTCCTGAAAAATTCACAGAATTCCTTGGGGATATGATGTACAACATATGCCTATACAGGCAGAAAAAGCCCATGAAATGGAGACCAGGGAACCATGCCCGTGTTAATGTGAGGGATAACTTATCACAAAAGAAACCCTAGTCCTTCTTACCCTATCAGTGCTGTTATACTGTCTGGCATTTGTATTCCACATGGAGGAAAAAAAAAACAAAAAAAACAAATAAAAGGTGTTCTATTTTTATGAAGTTTTCAAACCATTTAGAAAAAGTGAGCAGCAACAGCTGTGGTGGTAACCACCTGACTGTCTCTTCTGGGGCTGGGGGAGAACAGAGGCTGTATTTTAAACCCCACTGAATACTAATTAAATATTCTTAGTTTTTAAATACACAGTATGAATTATGCAAACACTTGAGAAATACCAGTCAGATGGGGTCTATCTGTGTGGAGTCTGCATGTAAAGGTTTCCTGTGGGTACAGTTGCCTCCCACAAACCAAAAGAATGCTTGTTAGGTTAGCTGGCACAGTTCATTTTGAATATATGATCACAGCAATCACTCCTGTTTGGAGCAAACAGTCATGCCAAGCTCACCTGAAAGAGGTGGTTTTAGCTCGATACCAACCCGCTCTTGGAACACTTCATGTGCAGTGAGGACACACTCAACACAGCAATTGACAAAAACAGGGTGGCAAGTTATCAAATCACACTGCTGTCATAGTATTAGCAGCAGTAGTGTTAATGATAATTGAGCAGGAGTGTTATTGTCCTCTGTAGCTTTTTGGGGAGTCCTGACTTCGAGTCCTTGTGTGTGTGAGTGTGTTGGTGTATGTGTATGTGCGCTTGGGTGGCTGCCTTTGTTAAACATGGGTTGGGAGGGTGGGTTGAGTTTTCCAGTTTATCCTGTATCCCCCGACTCTTATCCGTTTGTTTATTTTAATGTACAGTGCTTTGTGCTGCATTTTATGTATGAAAGGTGTTTCATAAATACAGTTTGAATGATGTTTGAGCTGTAGTGTTAATTATACTTGAGCAGTAGAATTAATATTATTTGAGCAGTATATTAAATATGTCTGAGCAGTAGTGTTAATGATATACTAGCAGTATTTTTAATTATATTTGAGCAGTAGTATGAGTGATAATTGAGCAGCAACATTAATAACATTTGAGCAATAACATCACTTATATTGAACATAATTTTTATTGATATTTAAGTAGTAGTACCAATGATATTTGAGCAGTAGAATTAATAATATTTGAGAAGTAGTTTAATTATATTTGAGCAGTAGTATTATTGAGTTTGCATTACAGCTTTTAGGCAACCAGACTGATGACTACTCAATAATTATGTTTGAGATCCCACAGTCACTTTCTATGCACAGCACCACATACCATGAAAACAGCATCAGTTAAACACTTCCCACCCTAACAGTTTATTGAGTAATGTCACAATATATCTGGACAATATTCAGCAGCGCCAACTTTCAAAAGGCAACAAGTTCCCGAAGTTTAGTGGTACCTGTATGTTGGTGAACATTTCAGGGGGCTTCAGGAGACGTCATACTCCATAAGAACAACATTTCTGTCTGCTTTACTTGCATTAAACACAGAAAATATGACCCAGGGAACATGCTTTCACAGAAATTTTGGAAGCTCTCTCAATTTCTCAGCTACTTTAAGTTGATGTGTGAAAGCAGCTTTACCACCAATGGAGCGTTTTTAAAACCTCAAAGCCTACGAGTACCTCTGTATTGCCTACCAAATCTGCTCCAACTGTGTGATCCTTTTATATCAATATGGACCAAATTCTCAGAGGAATGTTTCAACACCATGTTGAATCTATGCCACCAAGATTTAAGGTAGCTCTAAAAGCTAACGGGGGTCAAGGCAGGTTAACTAGAGTGAAATGTTGTGCTTGTGTGACGTTTCCTGAAGGCCCCCTCAATAATTGTAGACAAATTTCAAATGTTTGCCAACCAACGGATGAGTAGTGTGTTCAACTTTGTGGCCCAAACCCAGTTCTAACAAGATGTACCTCAGTAATAGGCAGTTGAGTGTTCTTCCTTACACAATGCTCCATTGTGCTGCCTCTTGAGAGTAATACGTTTGGCTCTTTCATTGATGCTTTCAGCTTTTAAGATGAAATAAAAGATTATTTTGACAATGGGATGCAATATGAAAGGAGCAAATTGGAAATGTTTGTAGAGGTAAGCTAATATTTTACTTAACAAAGTTATGCTCATCTTTAGTATTGATTTGCACGTTGCCTGGAGTAATTAGGATTGAAAGCTACATCATGATAAGTAGTTTATCATTTTCTTTGCTGAAACTCAGACAGATTATCTGACTGGGTGAGTCGTCAAGACAGAGACATCCAGCAGTTGTCTTGACAATGCTTCAATAATCAGATACCACAGAAGAAACGGCCCAGTGCCTTTGAATGTTTTAGAAAATAAAAGTAATGGCTAGTCTGACAGGATTCTGCCTATTGAACAAAGTTTATGAGAGTGGATTATTTAAAGAACACGCAGTCACAGTCAGTTAAGGCAAATTAATGTCAGTAACTGCAAAGCCAGAAGCAATCACCCTGCAGTGGTTACATTGCAGCATCTGAAAGTCTCTGTGACAAAAATATCCCCCTAAAAAGCATCAGAAGACTCTTAAAAGAAATCCTAGGAGCTAGAGTAACCCCACTTTAAAATTTGTCCTTAACCTCAAAGTTCATGAAGGGTTATAAAATTGACAGTCCAAATCTCCGGGGCATTTTTAGAAGAGGGAAGACCTAATTTAAACTGACTACATGACACCACTCTGAGGGTAATGGAGCCACGGTGGTTTACAAGTGTTGTTTACTGCTGATACCTTAACCGGGCACCTGAGAGGGTTTGCCTGCATGTCAGGGTTAAGTTGTGATACTTCTAAACAGTGCTGTTACACTCAAAATCTTTTTTATTGACCATGTTTTTATTTTTGGGAAGGACGGAGAACACCTCCACAGTAAACTCCCAGCTCACAGAGGACTTGTGCAAAATGAAAGAGGGGAGGAAGAAAAACAAGCGCAACTGCAGAAGAGGAAATACACAAGAGGGGAAGGTTGAGGTGTGCTTGGGTTTAATATGAATCAGATCAATTGGATGATCCTCTCTAAGGGGAATCTGTGCTTGCAGGCAAATGTGCTGATTTCACACTTGCAAATGTGAACCTTTTCTTTGTAGGTGGACTGAAGTCAAGCAAGTCATATCATATTTATCTTCTCAATTATTACATCACTAAACAGAGGATACACCAAGATCAGTGTAAAATATAATTGAAAGTTTGCTCTGGTTCACGATATTAACAGAACAATATCAGTATGAGAAGATAATTGCCTTCGAAGCTGATTATCAGATGTTATTTAACCAATATTTAAGCCATACAAAATGTCCATAAGCATTACATACATTGACCTTACTATTGTTAGAACATTTTCAGATAAATGTACCTATTAGTTTGCCTCATAATTACTGATATCCTTTTTTCTTAAATAAAAGGATCGTTGATCAAGGACTACATGTTTTTTTGCTTTACATCCATTTCTGAATTAAACAGAGAGCCACCGTGAGAAGAACAGGTCAGCTGCAGTTAAGTGGAGGCTCTAAGCCCATGTCAAAAATATCTGTATTAATTCATGTATCTGCAATGAGTTTGGGTTTAATAATATATATGAAAAGAGCAAAAATCCATCATCATGCATTCCTAGAATTTAATTAATATTTTGATAAAACATTCTCACAAGATCAGAAGGATCAAAGAAGAGACATGGGGAATTAATGCAGTCACTAAATCTTGGACAAAACAAGGAGGCTTCGTTTTGCTGGTCTTTATAAGTTTGTTTCTTTTTCTTTGTTTGTGAGTAAGATAACTCAAAAGTTTAAACAGATTTTGGTCAAATTAACAGTGAATGTTGGCCATGGCACAAGGAAAAAGTGCTGAAACTTAGGTAGTTATCCCAATTTGGATATGGCTCAATGACTTTTAAAGAGGATTTATTGTGTGGAAGGCTGGTTGTTTCAAAAGACTGCTTCTCATGAGAGAGTCACCTCCTTGATTTGAGAGGCATTAGACTTAAGAGGAAGGTATTGTTCAGAGAACTGTTAAGAATAAAGAAAAAATATATTGACTCCTTAAGCTTATTGTTATCTATTCTAAACTGGTATTAGTTTTCAATTCCAAAACCCATACTAACTCAGAATTAATATTACAATAATATATTTCAGAGAATAAGTTATTGCCTGGCATTGCTTATGCAATCAAAAAAACTTTTTAAAATAAAATAAAGGAGACAGAATTAAGTCTGTGAAATTATTTACTCTGGATGAGGTTAATTGTTCAACAGGGTACATATACATGATATTTGATCTGAAATTTGGCTTGGAACTCCACTTCTGACCAAAGTCAGCAAAGGCCTGATGATTTATTAAGATGATCTTGCCTGATTATCCTGTGGTGTGAGAGGTGTTAAGAGTAGTTTTATCCTCTTGAAAGAGGGTCAGCTTGCCCCAACTTGAGATTGTAAATATTAAACACGTTCATTATTTATGTCCAGTCCAACATGTGTGAGATGCATGAAGGACAGCATGTTATGGTTCTGTTAGTTCTGTTTTATTTTGGATGCTTTTTTCCTTGTGATCCTTGTTTAGACCTCTTGTGTTTCTTGTTTCATCGTCATGATGTTGTTCTTGGTCTTAGTGGAGTTAACCTGTTTGAAAATTTGAACTTTTAGTTTATCCTAAGTGTTTATTCTTTTTTGTTAGCCTGGTTAATTTGACACTTTCTCAGAGAGTTAATTTGGTATTTTGCACTCTTTTGTAAAAGATTACTTTTTGGACTTTGATCCCATTTAGTTTATAATGATTCATTTTTTGTTAAATCTACATTTGGATCCTTTTCATTGTTTTTTGTTAGTCGCCTTGTTTTTTTTTTTTACATTTCCTGACACAGCGGAGCACATCATCTGTCTTTTGTCACATGGAACACAACAAACCCAATCAAGCGAAAAACTGTCTGGTGCAGGAAGCAAACGTAGCCATGGCAACAAGAATGAGGGCGAAACATAAAGTTAGATAGACATCAGTAATCGAGGACCAACTTGCTGATATGGAGCAAAACAGGAACGTCTGTACAGAGTAACCTGATATTATTTATGACAAACTAACAGAAGGCGACACGGTGCACAGCAGAGCGAGAGGGCTGCTGGTTTAAATCCTGTGTGCACTTCAGCTTCCTCTCACAGATCAAAAACATGCTCATTGAGTTGATTGCTGAATCCAAATTACAATTAGGTATGAGTGTGAGCATGAACACTTGCCTGTCTCTCTATGTGGCCCTGTGATTGGCTGGCAGCTGGTTCAGGATGGTTGTTGGCGAGTGAGTTGGTTGCCGTCTGGTGCACTGTCTGTCTTCGTGGCACACCACACAGTACAAACAAAACTGATTAAAAACAGATTGTTGTGTTTCTGCTCAACATTTTTTTCTTACACATTATTCTTGCTTCACAGTAAATCCATCTGCTTCATCCGCTGAGATTAGATCTGACATATCTGCTTTGAAAGACGGAAAAGTGTGGGACACAAGATGCCCCGTAACAGTGAGCGCTGTCCTCCCAGATGAGTCAGGACACATGGAAATCTATTACATGGGTCATCGTGACACATCTGAGGTGCAAAGCTTTTAGGAAACATTTGAGGAAATCCTCCCTGCCTTTAGCAGCATACAAAAATGTTATTTCTTGCTGTAAATCAGCTTCCGAAAATGTTTTGACTTTGCTCTTTAATCCTAAACACACTACGTTAAAATTGGACTCACACACATTTAGTCTTATTGAGTTGACACCCATGCTCTGAGTCAGTCTTAATCTCTTTGTGTTTCTTATTCCCCCTCCAGTGTTTCTTGTTCTACTTTCTCTAATATGTCTGCACATGTGTGGTGTTTAGATGGATGCTGCTTTTCCTGAATGCAATTGCATTTTGTGTGCACTTGCAGTGGTGGATAATTTCCCCCCCAAAACACACAAGCATTATCAAAATGCCGACTCCTGTTCCAGATGAAACAAAGACTCGGATGTGACAGCCAGTGCTGCCGCTGGCCCAGCTTTTTTGTTGTCTCTTTTTCTTCCAGCCCCATTTGTTTAACTCTCCTTTCCTCTTCTCCTCCTATCGCCCCCTTCTCCTTAGTATCCTGATTTCACTCCCTATGTGGTCCTGTCTCCTTCTGTTTTGTGTCTCCGCTGCTTTCTGTGCTCGGCTGTGACAGTTAGCAGAGGTCACTGTTTACTCGCATTTATCAGTCAATCATCGCCCGCTGCAGGGATCCAAACATGGCTATTTTTATATCCTCAGTCCTCTGTTTATTATCACACTGCCCAGGACTATGATATCTCATTATGGGGTGTTGATTCAGCACACTACATCGAGCATGTTTAATATTTGATATTATTTCCCACTATGAGTACACTATGAGTCTACTGCCTCTTAAAATCAGGAAATGTGCTTTGGCTGACAAAATATGATTGTGTTTTTGTGACAATGTACAGTATAATTATGTGTGCTGAGGATCCATTATTATGTGCTCTGTGTAATTCTTGAGTTTATTTGGTCTATTAGGTAATTAATTAGATAAAGGAAGCAACGCGGTTTCATTTTTTTGAGATTAGCTGGTTTTGGATGGTTGTAAGCAATGGCGTTTTTGACTATTTACTGTGACCATGTTAAGTTATATATGATTTTTTTCAATATATCAACAGTCACTGCAATTATCCGGATAGTAATGCACAACATCAAGTTAAAACTGTGGCTCACTGTAAGCCCACATCTTCCCAAACCCATACTATGCCCATAGTAGCATTACTACGATTACATCACAGTTTGATCAGAGATATTTTTAGTGTATGAGGCCATGTCCTCAAGGGTGGCTGTTCTGAAACATAGCTTTTCCTATGTATTAGGCTGTCTAAGGGCCAAAATGGGTCTCCTTTTCATCCCTGGTGTAAACTCTCAACCTCTAAATAGAGATTTAATCCTGGCCTTATTGGTGT
Organism: Scarus forsteni; assembly: GCA_036419115.1. Taxonomy (NCBI): domain Eukaryota; kingdom Metazoa; phylum Chordata; class Actinopteri; order Labriformes; family Labridae; genus Scarus; species Scarus forsteni. The sequence goes on from JAZDUH010000084.1 coordinate 21,383,236, forward strand.
GAAAGCCTGGAACAGTGTACAATTCTCTTTAACTGTGTTATAGTGCTTAACACACTTGATGGCCCGAAATAAATTTTACTATTCCATGTGAGTATCAGCATGTACAAAGTGTTTTAGGAGGGCAGAACCTTTCTAAAGCATATCTGGCAGGTGACTGGACCATCTTTCCATCAATCACATTCATTACAGGTCATTTACATATTGTAGTGGGCAGGTGCTCCTGCTGTGATGTAAAGGACAGAATGTGAACCACTTTGTAAAACAAACTAACACCAAAATATGCCAGAAGTGGGGTGAAAATATCTTTCAATCGTGAAGTTTGTAATGTTGTTACATGTTTTACGTTAAATAAAGAAATGGGGTCCAGATCTGATAAAACTGCTACTAAAGCTCGTAGCATCTATGCTGATCCCAGAACAAGCAGTCACTTCCTGCTGTCATCTCACTCATACACACTATATTCTTACCCAGTTATGACTTTCATGTACACAGATCGACTTTCTATTTAATACAAGCAGGAGCGTAGGAATATATTGATCCATCAAGAGATGGCAATATTAGCGTTGTTGTTTTTTCTTTGTTTTAATTGTGTTTTTTCGTATATTTGAATATCGTAATATATTGTGGTAATTATTTTGAATCGTGCAGTGTTATCTGCATTGTGTTTTTAACTGTTGTTGTATTTTGTACTTCATGCCCATCACACCTCATATTTGATGTCCACCTATAGTAACTCCTTCTTTAGACCTCTGTGAGCATGAGGCCTCAGGCTACTGTGTGCCTAACTTTGCCTTGTGGCAAATCCCCCTAGCAAGCCGCCATTCAACAACACTTTTGTTGACACACTTCACCAACTCCTTCTTCTCCTCTGGGGTTGCAACCATGAAAAGGAGCAAGATTTCATGTGTTTCCCCTAAACTTCCAATCAAACCACCACCACTTTGGAAAGCAGGAGTATCATTATCCAATCACCTCTCTAATCAGACCAAACCCACCTACGTAACCTTCCTGGCTGGAGGTGACCATTACCCTCCACAGCCCCCCAGAATACACATTTCAAGACACACACAGCAATTTTTTTTAATGGCCTGCATACACCATGTGTCTTAATCAATGGCCAGTATGCTCAACCAGTGAGAGGAGAAACTCAAATTCAAAATTTAAAACCACAAAATAAAAAAGAAAACATTAAGCTATAAGATAAGAGACGCCTATTACAAAACACAACAGTGCAGGACATCAGAATGTCACTAATAACTCATGATTAATGGATGTGACCAAAGCTTTTTGAGTTGTGAGGCTCACTGAGTTTGTAAAAGCTTAAAGTGTGATAAATTGCTGATCAATAATGGATCCTTGATTTGACTTTAAATAAATTAGTGTGCACCCATTTTGGGACCCAATGACTTTCTGTCACATGTGATTCAAACAAAGACAGAAGTGGTGCATCTGTTAGCTCCTGACTTTACTTTGAATTTTTCCTGCCAGCCCTGATACAAAGACTCTGTGTGGCTTGACTTAAAAATAGTATGGACTAGAAAAGCACTTGGAGAGTCCAGACCTCCCCCAGAGCAGCTCAGTTACGTCTGTGACTTTTCCACAACCGCTGTAAATAACACAATTCAGGATCACCACACCCCGATTGGATGGCTGAGTCTCTGTTTATGTCTGTCTATGTGGAGAACTCTGGGTAATGTAATGACACAGGCTTGACAAACATTGATTTTGGTTTTCAAATAAACTACAAATCCCAAAATGATGTAAAAGGGGAAAAACTCTTACAGCGGCCAAGAAGAAATGAATGGGATTTGCCATTATGAGGGTCAGTGTTTTTTAGGAAATCAATCTGGATTGGATCCAGACAAAATTTACCTTGATGACAGAGTTATAGTATTTATATCATCCTGTAAATTTTGAAGCAATCCATTAAACGATATCAGAAATATTATTTTTTAATATGGCCCAATGTTGAGTTGTGGGATTTTCAGAAAATTTTGGGAATTTGTTGCATCCAGACAAATATGCGGATCACCACCAACATGCGATGGCTCCTTCTTTGGACCAAACTACACCCTAGTAAAAATTTTCAAGTAAATCCATCACAAAGTTTTTGCGTATTTTGCTAACAAACAAACAAATGGACCCTGGCAAAAACATAACCTCCTTTGTTACTATCTAGAAACAAACTCATGCTAAGGTGATGGAGTTTGTATCCTGCAATTTATAACAACCAAAGTCTGACAGTAAACTGAGGAGATATGTGGTGACACAGAGGCATTCAGATGTTAAGAGGAAGGAAATAAAGGCTTGGGGAAATCACTTGTAAAGGCGGTAAAGCTTGGCGCATGTTGCAAGGACAATCTGGCACAGGGACACAGAAATACACAGGCTAATTACACTGCTAAGGAGAGGCTAATCAGGTACAGGTGAGACCAATCAGCGGCGAGCCCACAGTCACAGCAGAGGGACACACAAGGGCACAAAATGAAGAAAATAATTATGTAAAAATGAACAAAACAAACACACATAACATGAATTACGATTTTTATATAACCTTCTGACCCGTGGTTTACCTTATGAGGAGCTGAAAACTCTGTGCAGCAGTTTGAAGGAGTATCATCTGCAATGGCAAGAGGAGCTGTTTTAAAGAAACTTAACTTTCTAACATACAGAGGACAAAAACAAGAGCATGCACTGCTCACAGTGTTAATTCAGTATGGCAGCAGGCCCATATGCAATGAACATCTTGAGGGGCAGAGGGACGACTCGTCTTACATAACTGGTAAAGTTGGCACACTCTCAGCAAAGAAAGAGAGTACAAGTGGTAAAACAGGGAGGGGAGCATGCAATGTGATGCTTCCATTACATTTAAACAAAGGATTACATTACTACACACCCCATCCTCTGAATATTGTGTGATATTAAGTGCGTTTACATGCACACTATCTGACCTTAAGAGTTATCTGATTACGCCTGCGGTCATGTAAGTAGGAAATGGGATGTGCTTTACTGTTTAAGTCCATTGTTGGTTAATCAACGCGCAAAGCTTCTTGGTAAAGGGAATGTTTTCATTTGGAACATGTATGCTGTTTTATCTGGTTTCTTTGATTCTGTTATGTAAGTTTGTAAAGTACGCAAATGGAAGGTGAAGGAGAGAAAAAAGAAACACAAACCTTATGCCAGGGTCAGACTACACAATTATTCTGTCAGTAGCGATGTTCATGGAAACCACAGAGTCACATACTAGGACTTGCCTGTCAAACATCACAGACTTCATAATTCAAATATACTTTATTTAACAACTGACCATGACATTAAATAAATGTAAGCAGTCACTCACAATGTTGAATCTGCTGGTTCTCTCCAACATTTCTCTCTTTACAGTCCGTGGTTAACCTGGCACACCAGATGGACGGCTCAACATACTTATAGTCTATCTGGGAAAGAGCCCATTGAAAGTGTTTGGTGAGGGCTTAACCTTCAGAGGCATAGCTGTCAGGTGATTGAATAATTGTTTTGTAAGTCAACAAATTTCATAGGTGGGAGCTACTGCGGTACACGACGTGACCCACTTTGTGAAACAAACTGTCGTCTGAACATGTCAGAAGTAGAGCAAAAATATCCTTACTATAGAGAGAAATGTAGTGTTGGTATTTGTTTTCATTTGATAAAGAAATGCAGTCAAAATCTGATAAAACTGCTACTAAAGCAATTAGCATCTATGCTAATCCCTGTACTTGCAGCCACTTCTAGCTCTCAACTCACTTGTATCTCCTTTCTCTTCCTGCTCTTAAAGGGACAGTTCAGTTTTTTTGAAGTGGGGTTGTATGAGCTCCATATGGCCACTAAGGACATTAGATACAGTAGAAAGTTCTCTCCTCTCATGACACAAGTTAGCTAGGTCCGGATAAACTTTATATTTCCAAAATGTTTATGCACTTAAAAACAATCATATGTCGCATAATCTTAAACTGTGGTATTACTTTTTGATTTGAGGTCGTTTAGGCGGAGAAAATAGCCTTTGAATTTGGTACGGTACTTCCCTGTTACCGGCTATTTCTTCGTCACCGACTCTTACAGTCTGTGGCTTACTGAGGGAGAGGAGAGAACTTTCTACTGCATCTAATGTACTTAGTGGTCATATGGAGCTCACACAACCCCACTCCAAAAAAACTGAATTATCTCTTTAAGGACTCTGAGTCATGTCGCTTTGGGCAGCTCACAGTCGTTGTGGATTGGAGTTTTGCAAGACGGACCTCCCTGATTGGAGACATTGAATCAGCCTGATCCAGCTGCTGTGCACAGCTCGTCTGTGGTGGCCACTTCACAACATATCATAAATGCTGGGATGCTGTTTTTCTGAGCTTCACTAACTTTTCCTCTGTCTTGTAGGTCCCATGGACAGACCTCTGGTTGTTTACATCCATGATGGTCACACATGTAGAACTTCCAGTGCTCTCAATGTCATTGTCTCTGAGACTGAGGGATGAATTGTTGGAGGCAGGACCAACAACCAAACCTGCTGGACTTTCTGTCATGAAGTCGTTGGGCATCACTGACTGGTCCGTTGCTGTTGGCCATTATATCACACTTTACAAGGCAGGACCTGAACTCCAACTCCAACCATAACCATGCACTAATCGTTAAATCTGACCCTGGCCAGAGTGAGCAGCAGCTCAAGTACTATCAAGCAACCTTTTTTTTTTTCAAACTTGTTTTTATTGGGGTTTTGTGTTTTTAAAACAGTAACAATTAATACAAATATCTATCTATCTATCTATCTATCTATCTATCTATCTATCTATCTATCTATCTATCTATCTATCTATCTATCTATCTATCTATCTATCTATCTATCTATCTATCTATCTATCTATCTATCTATCTATCTATCTATCTATATATGTATATATATATACACACACACACATATATATATATAAATCAACATAACATATACAAATCTGCAATGTACAATGCTTTCATACATACTTTTTATACATCTTGAAATTATAATGACAAAAAAAAAGACAAAAACAAACAAAAGAAAATGATTAAATTAAAAGTCATGTTGTATCAGTTCATTCCATCACTTTCTCCTTCATGGATTTGTCTTGTTAAAATAATCTATAAAAGGCTACCATATGGTATAGAATAGATGTTCCTTTTCTCTTAATGAGTATTTTATTTTTTCTAACTCCAAAAACTGCATTACATTATTTAATAAAGCTGTATGGGTCAGATGTTTTCTCTGTTTCCAGTTTAACAAGATCAGTCTTCTTGCTAACAGTGTTTTATACCGAATCATGTTGTATTGATTGCATGGAAGTTGAATGGTAGTAGGTTTCACTCCAAATATTGCTAACAATGGATCTAGTAAGATCTGTTTTTGTGAAATCTCTGATAGAGTTTGAAATATTTTATTCCAAAAGTTAACGATTCGTGGGCAACTCCAAAACATATGTGCCAAAGAAGCTGGACCTTGCCCACACCTGTCACAGGATGGATTTACTGAATCAAGCAGCATTTTTGGAGCTGTAATGAATTTCATGCTCAAGGTGATAAACGGGCGTGGATATCATTCAACTTCCAGGGAAGAGAACAGGTGGAAATAATGAAATACTTAAAAGTGTACACAAGTAAGGAGGTAGACCACAACAATAGTGGTCTGACACCAAAGTTTTGTTTGTGCCACTCTCTCCATGTCTACATGTTTATTTACTGACATTGTAATCTACAGTCACTTGGAGTAGCTTACCCCATTGTCTATGTATGCAGATGTTCATGCTGAAGCTCTGTCTCCAACCTGCTGCTCTGTGGGGACCATATTTCTGCATGCTGTATCATCAGAAAGTCACACTGCCAACTACTGACCTGGCATGTATACGACAGCATGTTTAGCCATATTTGTGAATCTGAGGGCACAGCTGTTGTTATTGGAGTGTTCTGATCTGAAAACCCTTTCTTGAAAGCAAAAACAACAAAAGAGAACATTCCTGTGATGTGGTTTGGTAAAGGGTCCTTATTATCCAGCCAGTAAAGTTATCATAAAACACAGGAACATTTTTATGTGCTCTTTCTTTATATGAGGCCTGCAGGAATATCATAATCCAATCATGGCTCCAATAAGACCGTGTCTCAGTCTAACTAGATCATGGTCTCTGTATACCTCGGCTGCTCCTCTCACTGAGGTTTCCGTGGCAGACATACACATAAACCACACATCCAACCACGTATTCTCAACAAACAAACAAATAAGACAAGAGCCATGTCCTTCTCTTTGTACTGAGCTGGACTCCCCACTACCTGACAGGGGAGGCTTAAGTAACTTAGATGACACCAGCAAATGCCAATACGAGGCCCCTCCTCACATAAGCTAAAGATATCCTCGCAAAATGTATTCCTATTTTTATTACATGGAAACAGCATTATCTTAATTCCCTGTATATACTGGCATTTTGAAGCATTAGGGCCAGTAAGTCAACAGTTTCAGCCTCTTGTCCAATTATTGCCAAACTATTTCTGAAAATTACACAGTGCTCGGATTACAAGAAACACATCTACAAATATGAGAGCACCTTAAAAACATGTAAACAAAACTACAAATAGGCAACACAGTGACAAATATTCAAGCATAAAAACAATCAAAAATCACAACATTATATAAAAATACAGAGACAGATTATAAACATCAAATAAGAGAAGACATGACATTTAGAACCACAACAACAAATTAGAAAACACAACAACAAATAAAACAAATACAAATTGTGCATATGCCTCACTGGTTGCTAGGCGAGGCCCTTCTGTCAGGTGTTTGCATGCTATCCCTGTGCATGTGTGAGTTTTCTGTGGCTACTCTAGTTGTCTCCGACAGACCAAAAACATGCTTGTTTAGTTGTTGGTGACTCTAATATGTCATCGGCATGAATGTGTGTGTGTGGATACTTGTCTGTCTCTCTGTATCAGCCCTGTGATTGGCTGGAAATTTGTCCAGCGTCTACTCCATCCCCTCACCAATGTCATTTGGGCTACCCTTAGTAACATCTAAAGAGACAAGCAGAACAGATTATCAGTGGATGGGTGGGACAACCACAAATAAAAACACAATTACTACAGTGTGTCATGACAAGAAACCATTAAAGCAAACAAAAAAAATTAACAAACCCACAACACTACAATAGAAAACATACAAAAAAACACACCAATGGAAAATAAATGAGACAAGAGAAAAAAAAAACAATAACAAATGGTTTGTGTATCATTGTTTTGTTGTGTTTTTAATTTGTTGTTGTGCTTTTATATGTTGCATTTTCCTATTGTGGCACACAACTTTCTACTTGTCTTGATGTTATTTGATTTTTTTTTTATTTGCTGTGATTTAATCTATTTTTTGCTTGCTGTTGTGTTTGTTCTTAGTTTTAATTGTGTTTTTTCATATTTTTGTACTTTCAAACATATTGTGCTTATCATTTTGAATCATGTTGTGTTATCTTTCATTGTATTTTTGACTTCTTCTTTTTTTGCTGTGTTTTTAATTGTTGTTGTTTTTTTTTTTGGACGTAAAGGTCCACCATAGAACTCCTCATATTTGAAGTCCACCTATGATAACTCTTTCTTCAGATCTCTGTGAGCATGAGGCCTCAGGCTACTGTGTGCCTAACTTTGCCTTGTGGCAAATCCCCCTTAGCTAGCTGACATCCAACAACACTTTCACCTCACACTTCCCCAACTCCACCTCCTTCTCCTCCTCCTCCTCCTTCTCCTCTGGGGATGCAACCATAAAAAGAGCAACATTTCATGTCCCTCCCTTTACCCACCAATCAAGCCATCACCACCACTTTGAAAGGACCATGTGCAGGAGTATCATTATCCAATCACCTCTCTAATGAGGCCAAACCCACCTACAGACCCTCCTGGCTGAGAGTCACCATTACCCTCCACATCCCCCCAGAATACACACTTCAAGTCACACACAGCATCTCTCTCTAAAAAAAAATAATAATAATAAAGCCCCACATACACCAGTGTGTCTTAATCAATGCCCAGCATGCTCAGCCAGTGAGAAGGGAAATTCACTGGCTTAAATCCACAACAAAATAAAAAAAAGAAATCACATAAAGTTAAAAGGCAAGATACGCATATTAAAACTACAACAGAGCAAGACGTCTCAATACCAATTTTATGACATATATATTGACACAACAACACAGATACAAAAACAAATAAAAGGAAATATCTGAAACACATAACACAATAAAAAACACAGTTGTGTTTTTTGGTTTCATGTTCTCTTTAATGTTGTGCTTTCTTATTTCGTGTTTTACCATTTGTGGTTGAGTTATTTGTTGTGTATTTGTTTGTGTTCTTTTATTTGTACTTTTTTGTATTTACACTTGTGTTTTATAACTAGTTGTTTTTATTTATTGCTGTGGTCTGTATTACTTGTTGTGTTTATATGTTCATGTTTTATTTGTTTATGTTTTGCTGTTGTTTTTAGGACTTCAAATTAATTTTATGGGGATATCTCAATTGTTGTGTTGAATGACTGTTTTGCTATTTATCCAACTTGTGTCTTTCAAATTTGTTTGTGCTTTTTGTGTATTGTGATTTTTTAAAAAGTTGTTAAGTGTTCTTTTTGTTCTGTTCTAAAATTATTTTGTTGTGCTATTTTCAGTAATTTTTTCTTTATTGTTTTGTTTCTTCTTTGCGATTTTGTTTTGTAATTTGTTGTGGTTGTATTGTTTGTATTGTTTCATTTTAAAGACTCTCGAGACCTTGATTTTTTTATGCTTTCCATTCGGTCTTTGTGATTGCACATAGATGATGCTTTAAAATAAAAATAACTCTCTTCAGACCCCTTGGAGCATAAGGCCCCAGGCAATTATGCACCTTCGTACATGGCATATCCCCCTTTGCCAGCTGACACCCAAGCAACACATAAACCTCCACCTCCACCTCTGACTCCTCTAACTCTGACTCTGGGGATGCCAGCATTTCAAGTGCCTCCCAAAATCCACCAATCAACCCACCCACCCTTCACCACCACCCAATTCCCCGGAGGTATGTGCAGGAGCATCATTACCTAATTGTCTCTCTAATAAGACCAAACCCACCATGTACCTCCAGGCTGAGAGTGGCCATTACCTTCCACTCCCCCCAGGACACACACCACCTCTCTCTCTCTCTCTCTCTCCCTCTCTCTCTCTCTCTCTCTCTCTTTCTCTCCCCCTACACGCCCCACATACATCAGTGTGTCTTTAGCACTGACCAGGCTGCTCAGGCAGTGAGAGCAGAGACACTGTATTAGTATTCAGAGCACAAGGAGGAGAAAAGGGAGAGGGAGCGAGCGAGAGAGAAAGAGAGAGAGAGAGAGAGAGAGAGAGAGGGAGGGAGGGGATAGTGAAATCGAGAGGAGGAAAAAAACACAAGGAGGGGGGGAAATATAAGAGAAGAACACGGGAAACGGGAGGGAAAAGAGGGGAGGGCAGGGATATTCTTCTGTTCATCTCTCCCTCTCGGTGTGCCATCCCGTTTGCGGGGCTTCTATCGGTGCGTCTTGGGAGGAAAAGACACAGAGAGGAGGGGGTGGACGAGCGCAAAAAGAGGGCGGAATGCCCCTTTAGAAGCGTCGCATCTGACTAAAAAAAACGGCGGAGCGGCTCGTAAATCGAAAATTGGGCAGAGAAGGAGACGCCAAGGTAGGAGGATATTCCCTTTGTAGCAAACATGCATCCTGGTCTGTGCTACCTGCCATGTTCCGTGCGCCAATCTCCCTTTTGATCCTGCATCCCGCACTGCTCAATATGCCCTAAATCCAGCAGCATGTGTCTGTTTTCCGTTAATATTTCATGGATATTATTTGTGCATCACCCTGTCGCTTCCATATTGCATTTCAGTGAGCGGAAGGGTTCTCTTTTCGAGCCTGATGCATGTGTGGAGGCAGATAACAGGCTCGTGTATCAATGGCAGCTCTGCACACTCATGTCGCTTATTTAACTTCTTTTAAAAACGCCATTTGAGGGGGCTACAGACGGCTGGGCGCGCGCACGAGCACGCAAAAACACACAGAGGACAGGTTGACGTGCGTAAGACGTGCGTAATCCCCCCCTTTCCACCCACACCCCCATACACCCCCACCCCCACACCCCCCCATCACCATCATAAGGCACAGTCTCACCACAGATTCGTGCAAAACTACCCAAAAGCCCCTCCACCAATGGGACTCTGACTCACATATGCAGGTGAAAAATGAGCCTGGGATGTGTATGTGCATGATCACACTCCTCGTCTGTAAATAGGTCCAGCTCTGCAGCTCCAAGAGACAGGAAGAGCAGCACCGATATCCCAGGGTTCCTGGCTGGCCTCTTGCTTTCTATTTCCTGTCCCATGTTATAGATAATTCAGACACTCACAGCTCCAGCAGGGCCGTATCGGTGGGAAACTGTGAAATCCTGAACAGCAACCTTTGATATGTGTGAATGTGGGCTAGAAATAGGTGGAGATAATAGGAGACAGCGTCTACTGGGTTGTGAGCGAGTTGTTTGATTGCATGTTTATAGAGATATATGGTCTTAAGCAGATATTAAAGCCCACTCTTTCCCACTTCATGTTATTTATTTGCTGAAAGGGTGTCCAGGAGCTATTATAGGACGGGCGAAATTGGAACAACCTCCAGGCTGAGGCTCAGGAAAGCTATTACCTCTAGTCAATAGACATTAATATCCCCCATGCTCAATCTTGGCCTCATACGGCGCCGTGTCTGTCATCGCACAGAAAAGCGCTCTCGTGGAGTAACCAAAAAGATGTGTTGTAGTAGCCCCGATCTGTTTACCCCGCGTGCATCAATCTGTCACAGCCCAATAAGCAGAGAGGAGCGATGATGGCATTGTCTCGGGCAGACACTGCTGTGGCCCCGAAACAAAAGTCATGCAAAACAAAATGTGGTACGTGCCAACTCTGCCTGAGAGAGGTGACGAGTAGCAGATGATCTTTGAGGTGCATGAGTTCATCGATTTGAGATGGTGCACGACATGATACGGCTCAGCGGGGTTCATCGGAGCAGACAGCATCAAAGTCTGGAGCTGAGGGAAGCTGGTTGCAGTTTGATCCGGCAACCAGGAAAAGACACTTCTTCAGAAATACAGGTCCAGGGTTTTTATCCTTTTCAGCAAGTTAACACGAGCCCTTGATGACCCATTACATATTTTTGTAATTTCTTGCCCAGAAATCCACTCAGAGTTTAGATTTTGGCACCTTTACAAACCCCTCTGCTTCAGCCCTGCTCAGATCTGGCACGTGTCAGTCTTAATGAGCTGTGCCTCACCGCGCCCTAACAAGCAGAGGATGTAGTTATGGCTTTCCACTGTGCTTAAAGGTTCACTGTGGCATAGACATGCTTAGACATGTTCCTCCTCAGGAGCTGCCTGCTGGCTGAACAAACTTCATTCATGGAGTGTTTCTCATCTGAGGAAGGTGGCATGTTCCCAGATACCCCCATGATCTTTGCACAGGCCCTTCGGTCATTTTTATGACTAAAATTCAGCAGACTCGGTTTGGTTATGGGGTGAAGTTGCATTATTGTTTCCACTCTACACTCTGTCAGACAGACCAAAGCCTGTCAAATAATGTCTGATCTGGCCTACTGCCACGAGCTCGGGCTGTCGCTGCTGTCTTTGCTCTATAAGCTTAAATGCACAATCAGCTACGAGTAATGACATGTTTTAGCTTGAAATAGTTCGGAACTGCTTGTCTATCTTTTTAAATAAGGACTGGAGACTGATATTGTTGTGATATTTGGCGAAACCCAAGCCACCGTTCACTCTCTTTTGATTTGCTTGTCAAGTTTGGTCCTTGTTTGGTTTTGATAACTTTCACATCGAACTGGGAACTGTACCCTGGTTTGCTCGCAAGCAAACTATAACCCCCGTTTCTTTTAATGTATTTTTTGGGGCATTTTGTGCCTTTATTGTTAGGAGAGAGACAGTGGATAGGTTTGTGAAAGGGGGTGAGAAAGTAGGGGAAGACACTCTGCAAACTGGTGACTGGCTGGATTCGAACCTGGACCGGCAGAAGCATGTACATGGGATTTTCCTGGTTTGCCACTCCGCCAAACCAGCACCCCATAACCCCCGTTTTTGAATGGAAAAGAGGTTGGTTGATCTGCACCAGAGTTTGTGTGAGCTTTTACAAAACCATGAATGAACTGAACTTTTCAAAAAGTGGTCCGGAGTTTGTTTTGTCCAAATGTACCAGTTGTGAATGCACTGTTCGTGTACTACAATTTGGTATAAAAACCATTAAAATAAGTATTTTGCTGTTATGGAACCTCTACAGCTTGAGTCAGCATTTATGACCATGTATTTTTTAAAAATATCTCAAACATATGGGGGGGGAGGTTAGATACTCCCATTCAATCTTGTCTGCTATCAACAGTCCCCACCAGTCCACTCTCTCTTTGGATATTTGTAATTCTGCAATTCGTTCGCCCATTTAGACTTACTGTGGGACTAAACATCAAAATCATTTTTTCAGATGAAAACCTCTGTAAATTTAAATTCAGTGGTATTGTTTAATAGTTATCATCAACATCTTTACATTTCAGTCCAAACTAGGAGTGCTCAGAGAGGATCAACCTCTGCAAAAGTATTTCTGACACTGTTAGCTGAGTTGTTGGCAAAAAATGTAGAAAACTGCCTTATCTTTTAATGTTAACAAATTCTTAAAAAAAAAAAACCTTGTTCCATGTCTGGATTTGGTCTGCCACCAAAATCTAATCACTCTTTCCTTGTGCATTCCCCGTCAAAATATGTTGAGAGATTTCCCCATCATCTTGCTCAAACTTCCTTGGTGGAGGAAAAAATATGCGTAAGGTACGGTTAAAATGTGACATGTTGAACTTTCCCTATTGAGAAATGATACTATTTCTTTTAAAACATTCCTGGGCTGCCATCATTTCCTGAGAATTTAACAAAAGTCCAGTTTATGTGTTATTACCAAACTAATGTGTGAAACTGCCCTATCTCACACTGTTAAATCCTTTTAAAATCCCTGTATCTTCACCCATATTTGAATCTGTAAAATTGAATCTCTTTTTCCTTGTTTTATGAAAGATATTCTCTGAAGTTCTCTCTGAAAATGATGTCAAAATCCACTGAACACACTTTGATTTGTCTCGCTCACAGACAGGCGAACAAATGTATGCTGGCATAAACATTTCTTTCTTGCAAGAGGTAAATATTAAAATCCTACATATTAGTATCAGCTGAGATCTGGAGGCAGATGACATATGGTGCCAACAACAGTCACTACAGAGCGCCACAGTGACTGCCCACTTTTTAAAGACCACTGGCCTCAGTATAACTGAGATTTGCTGGCGACTGTGGGCTGGACCAATCATAGATGCCACTTTGACTTTGTAAGATTGTGGGTTGTGTTGTTTGTTTTTCCAAACCTCGACTGAGCGTGTATTTTCTTGGAGAGTGATATTTGGCAGCCAATAGGCAGACAAGTGGGGTGACTGGTGTAATTTTAGAAAACAGAAACACACAACTGTTGAAATCAGGAGACGTTTTTTACTAACATCTAAATGCAGACAAACTCTGTGCAGCATCACCAGAATTAATTATGATGTGGCTCAATTTAAAAAACTTTTCAGATATATTTGATTTTGCAATATTCTATTAAAAAGCAAACATGACTAGTCCAACTCTTTAGTTGTAAGATTTATGTCTACGAGTGTGCACTAAATGTTGCATAATAAAGAAGCATACTGTATCATAAGATATTTAATGAAGCGTCACCAGTTAATAATTAAATGTTGACAAACCGTGACCTTGTGGTTGCTTTGCAAACCATGTATAGGCTGAACCGTGAGGTACATGGCCTGGTTCAAATGTGGATTGAGGGTCCTTTGTCCAATATCATTCCTCAATATCTCGCGTCGACTTTTAACTATTTACTGTCCTGTCACTCGAATATAGGAACATAAAGTCCTAATATATCATTAAAAAACATTGAAGGGATAGTTCAGTTTTTTTGGAAGTGGGGTGTATGAGCTCCATTTAGCCACTTAGTCCATTAGATGAAGTAGAAAGTTCTCTCCTCTCCCTCAGTAAGCCACAGACTGTAAGAGTCTTAGTGGCCATATGGAGCTCAGGCAACCCCACTTCATAAAAACTCAACTATCCCTTTAAAGGATAAGTTTGATTTCTACAGCTTTCACATTGTTTCTAGAATGAAGTAGAACAATATACTCACCCAGAAGGCTTTCCTGATCCAAACAGTGCTTTAGGAGATATTTAGATCCAAAATCGAGCGGCGGACATCCGTATAATGGTAGCACATAGGGCATGTATAGCGCCGCTCCTAAAACTGCATTAATCTTCCAAAAACTCATTAGTTTCACCAATATTTCATCATGGTCCACTCGGGCTACTCCTCCATTACAGTCTGTGTCACTCCAGACATGTTTTGTTGCTGTACTGACCTCTGAACTAAAGAAGAAGAATGTTTGCCTCCGCGCATGCGCAGTACGGCTCATTGTTTCAGGGGAAGACCGCCGGAGAAGACAATGACTTTCTTTCTCCAGTTTTGTGCAAAATGGACGAATATCTATCGGATGAAGATGTTGTGGAGGAGAACTTTGAATATGATGGGTGTCCATACAGTTTCGAGCCAGAGTTTACAGATGAGGAGCTCATCGAAAGGAGGACGCGGAGGCAAAGAGAAGAACAGCTCTCCAGAGAGTACTGCGCATGTACGGAGGCAAACATTCTTCTTCTTTAGTTCAGAGGTCGGCACAGTCACAAAGACATGTCTGGAGCGACACAGACTGTAATGGAGGAGTAGCCCGAGTGGACCATGATGTAATATTGGTGAAACGAATAAGTTTTTGGACGATTAATGCAGTTTTAGGAGCGGTGCTATACATGCCCTATGTGCTACCATTATACGGATGTCTGCCGCTCGATTTTGGATCTAAATATCTCCCGAAGCACTGTTTGGATCAGGAAAGCCTTCTGGGTGAGTATATTGTTCTACTTCATTCTAGAAACAATGGGAAAGCTGTAGAAACCGAACTTATCCCTTAACAAAGAAAAAAACAAAGAATCATAACATCAATATGTGCATGCTGTTAAAGTTCTGTTACCACTGGGACATGACCTCCCAAGGCAGGTTTGGAGTGGACTAATAAAAAAAAGCTGTATGTACTGTTAAATTCAACGGTCTTATCACAACATAAATATAAGAAAATTAAGGATTTTACCATTGCGCAAGAAGGTGTTCACACTTTGAACAGGTACCAACAAATGATTGTTTGCTGCTTTAATCAGAAATCCTCTATTTTTAGATTTAAATAATAGGAAATCCTGGTCTAAATTTAGGATTGATTTTGTTTTTACAAACCTTGATGGGCCCCTGCATGACTCTTGGCCCCAGGAAGTTCCCCTTTATGATCATCTATGGTAGGAACCATGCAAGTGTCATTTAAAGGCACATTCACTGTAAAGTGCTGCTGCAACACTGATTAACTCAACACTCGGTAGTAGTCTTTGTGGTATCAACTATTGAAAAAATCTACCTGTATTGTCAGGTTGGCAGATAACAATGTCGAGCCCTGGTGGTTTTACGTGATGTTTGGAATAAGTGTGAAAGTGCATTATGCACCTTAAAGATGCTATGAGGAGTTTCTAAGTAATTACAAAAAAAGTCTCACTTTTAGATATATGCCTGATGGAAATACACACTTTAAGATGAGTTTTATGGCATCAAAATAGGTTATCTATAAATGCTATTCCTTAGCTTCGCGGTCGGGTTGGACAGGGCTGGACTGGCCTGGATACTCAACTTCGGGAACAAGACGATTAAAACTAGAGCAAATTTATATTATTTGGACACGTCTTAGGGCACTGGGCTGTAAGTAGCGATATATAGCCGGCTACAAAACTACGATACTAAGTTTTCCAAAAATTACTTGTTGTCACACTGTAAGTTGAAAAAAGAAGATGTAAAGCAATGCAGAGTTCTGAGGAAGGTCCGAGCTGTATTCATTAGCATCACAACAAACGCACGCTTTGGCTTGGGTCACGTCTTTACGATAGTCGCCTCGCGAGCTCATGGGTAGCAGAGTCTTTATGTCGCCGGAAAGAGATTCTCCTCATAGCACCTTAAAGACAATCACTCTAGATTTTTAGGCTTTAACATTTGTGTACATTCTTGGTGCCATACAGCTTTGGTGTGACAGAAATCATGCTCCTTGTTCATACAAAGGCAGACATACACACTCGCAGTGCTACTTTTCCACACTGAGTCCAAATGTCCCCTTCTCACTATGAGTACATCTCTGATACTACCAGAGACAGATCAAACGGGGTCAGCTCATTCCCCATTCTGTCTCACGATGTCACATTGAAGCAGATTGGCACAGTGACTTAAATATTTTGGCTTGACACTGTGGCATGAGTTCGGCTTCTGATTTAGTAAACAACCACATTGTTTATCTTTAAAATGAAATGAAAGATCAGACATGGGGAGTATGAAATTTGCTTAAATACTTTGATAATTTGCAAAACTTTTGAACAAAAACATCGAAAGCTTCCAGGGCAAAGATGTAGAAGTCAATTAAAGATGCCTTCCAGGTAGTGATGAAAACAAAGGAGCGTGGCAGCTGATAGGAAGACTTGAAAGCAGGTTCACCGAGATCTGACTGAAACATCCTATTAGGTATATCCAATGGATTAGTCTCCTTTGTCTGCAGAGGCTTTATACTCTCACATAAAAAGCCTTGACTGCTCTCAGTGAAAGGTGGAAATATGAAGGAATTCTGCTGCTTTTCATGAGGACTGACAGCTATGGGACAAACCCATCAAATTAAACACAGGTTTAAGAGAGTTAGACTGTGAAAAGATAGTCAAGAGAAAATTACATAAAGGTTATTCTTCTATCACCTCCATTAGCGCTATAAATATAATAGACAGTGTGTCTGGTTAAAAGCAAAACTGGTAGCACTCACATCTGTCATATTTCACTGAACACCGAGACAAATGCTTTGTTTGACCAGAAAAAGAAGTGCCAGATGATGATATGAAGCTGCAATAGATCACAGGTTTGTGGCGAAACATCCGAGCGTCTTCTGCTTCTCATTCAGCCGACAGCAGCGTTTCAAATGCCTTATCACTGTAATTCCCAGACCCAGCTGAGGTGTGTGATTCATCGCTGGGAGACAGATTGCACATACAGATTTAGGATTCAGATCCTTGTTACTGAAAAAACCTGTCCCCCCAGGGTTTTATCAAATTCGCATCAGCCCTGCTTGAGGATTTCTTGTTTGTTTGCTGCTGTTTTTGGTTTGGGATTTCTGAGCGAAAGAGCAGACCCCTAGAATACTCGTATGAGGAGTGCTGAGCTACAAAATCCAATACAACTGCTCAGAAATGAGTGCATTCGATATCGGATAAATATTTATTGGTTCCTGCCCCTGCAGTCCGAAATGATAGTACTGGGTTTCATGTTTTTTTGGACTTGTCTCCGTACTCTAATTTGTATTGGATTTTCTTTAGGCACCTCCGGGTGGCTCCAAATCTACCCTGTTGTGTGCAAATACCAGAATGATCCCTTCATTATAAGGGGATACAAACTGAGTCTCCTAGAGGATGTTTTGAGGATGCAAGGGCTAAGGCAAACTTTTGAAATTAAAGATTTACCTGGAGGGACCAGTCTTGTAGGAAGCCCAGGTTGGTTAAGGACACCGAAGTGTGGCCTTTTCAAGCAGATATACCTCTGAATTTGGTTTTAAAGTGACTGACAGGCACCACACTGACATGCAAGAAGATACAGTCAGAAATGGACTCACTTGTCTCTTGTCTTTGTGACTCCAACAAGGTTTTACAAGTGGCAAGAATCATCGTATTGAATAATTTAGCTAACGTTTAGTGACCAGATCATATATATATACAGTATATATATACTGTATATATATATATGTGTGTGTGTACTCCATATATACGTATACCCCAACAGAAGTGAGGAGCAGTACAGATCGTTTTTTTATTTACAAATCCCAACATTTAGCAGTGTTAACACAATGGACATGTGCACTGTATCACACTGAACTGAACCACATTGCTTAGTGCGGCTTTTTCAACTAATTAATCATTAAATATGGTTGTGTACTAATTAACAGGCACTGGATTAAAAAAAAAAGACAACAGCCATAAACACATACATAATCGTTGTACTTTGAGCTAATTGCTGAAGTGCAGTTCAACCAAGCCATTAAAATAAGATACTTAGTCTTGTGGTTTATGTGGTTCACCTAGGGTTGGAGGGGGCTCAGAGTCCCTGTAGAGGACACCAAAGGGTGGCCATTTTCCAACTGATGAGCCCTGAACTCTGGTTTATGCCATATAATAGCTTTTGTGTGATGTCACAAACTTATGGAGGGCTTTTCTGGTGGAGAAATGCTTCCCACTGCTTTCAGGTATGGATAACTTCACAGTTTCCATTGCTGAATACATGTGTTATCCTTGTTCATTTAAACTTTTCCAATGAAAGACTGTGAATTCCATATGTATATGACTTTTTAGGGTTTATTTTCCCACTCTCAGAAAGAGTAAGTGGCAGTTATTGTGTCAGCTTGATCAGAATATTCCTGAATGAAATTCCTGCCTCAAAATGGAGTAAAAAGAAAAGTTGATAGTGATCCTAAAGCTGTGTTTACCTCAAACTTAGAACAACATTTGGTCATGCTCTTGCATGCCAAATTTTCATGCATGTATTTCTGGTTCAAATGGCTCATTATTGAGGTGAACTGCCCTTCAGATCTGAAGCAACAAGAGTAAAGGCTGGATCTGTCTTCAAGCCACAACAATGTGCTTCCACTTTCTTGATCCATGATCATTCTCAAAGCAAGCAGCTAAATGTCCCAGAAAAGTCTCAAATAAATCCATAGAACTCATCTGATGATCCATATATTTCAGAGTCAGAGGGATGACCTGAAGGATTCAGCCTTGGAGGGGCCTTTTTTTAACCAACAGCTTTCAGTCACCTGACCGGTGTGGGAGGCTGACGGGTAACATGAGTGTCAGCTGCTATTGGCCACGATGGTATGTGGAGCTGCAGTACAGACTCTTTAATATGTGAATATTCCTCTCTGTTCACAGATCTCACAATTAAAAGATACAAAACATTGGTCTGTTATATATATTTTTGTTGTGTCTGGATAAATAATTCTTCTGTTTGTGTTTTGAAATTATTTATAAGGAATGCACTTGTGAGTAACAAGCTAACCGATGTTATGACCTCCATCAAGGAGGTGAAGCTTTTGGTCAGTGTTTGCCTGTTTGTCTGTCTGTGAGCAAGATGACTCAAAAAGCTCTCAACAGCTTTTGGTGAAACTTTCAGGGAGTGTTAGTCATGGCACAAGGAAGAGGTGATTCTATATTTGCTGATTCTTCTTTAGGATTATCTGAAAGTTTTGTTAACATTGTGAGATTGGGCAGGGTGTAAGACTTTTCCAAATAACTCAGTAAAGAATTACTTGGCTGAAGTTTGTGCTTTCTCTTGTTTTTGGTAGCATTAAGGCCACAATAAACTGAGACATACATTCAGAGGCCTCGGGTATATATTTTGAAGTTTCTTGAACACAAATCCTCTCAGATTTTGGCATGCCTATAAACCCCTGTGTTCCATCCTTGCACAGAACATACTATCTTTTTATCTACTTAAACACAGATAGTATACAAACATAACACACATGAAAAAACCTAGGTATCAAACCTCAAACATGAAATGCAACAATTTCATTCAAAGAAAGGCTGGTTTAGTATAAATTCTCATTGGCTGTGTTTGACCACACACGTCTAAAGAGGTAGATGTGGCCTTGGCTTTCTAGGTTGCACTCCAATGTTTACTGTGGCCAAACCAACATGTTTAAAATATTATTGTGTGGAAAACGTACTGGCCTTGTTTTTGAATCTTCAAGATAACCTTGGCCTGGATGAATGAGAATCTACAGTTCAGGCCAAAAGTTTGGACACACCTTCTTATTCAATGTGTTCTCTTTATTTTTATCACTATTTACATTGTAGATTCTCACTGAAGGTATCAAAACTATGAATGAACACATGTGGAATTATGTTCTTAACAAAAAAGTGTGAAATAAGTGAAAACATGTCTTATATTCTAGTTTCTTCAAAGTAGTCACCCTTTGCTCTGATTACTGCTTTGCAGACTTCTGTCATTCTCTTTATGAGCTTCAAAGAGGTAGCCATCTGAAATGGTTTTCACTTCTCAGGTGTGCCTTGCCAGGGTTAATTAATGGAATTTCGTGCCTTTTCAATGGGGTTGGGACCATCATTTGTGTTGTTCAGAAGTCAGGCTGATGCACAGCCAACAGCCCTATTAGACAACTGTTAGAATTAATATAATGGAAAGAACCAATCAGCTAAGTTAAGAGAAACAAGTGGCCATCATTACTTCAGTGAGAATCTACAATGTAATTAGTGATAAAAATAAAGGAAACACAGTGAATGAGAAGGTGTGTCAAACTTTTGGCCTGTACTATACATGGAGGTAGCCTATTTTGCATAATATTGAACCTTTAAAAGCTACATTTTTTTAACAAAATGGCAGGATTAGGAAAAGTCTAATGGTTGGTGTGTTTGTAGCTCACAGAAATAGTGAAGTTTCTGATAGAAGGCTCTTTGCTCCTCTCTTGGTTCAATCTTGGAGACTGGACTCTGTAAAAGTGTATTTCAGGTTTGTCTTTAAAGCAGTCTGTGAATCCAGCTGAAAAACTTTCCTTGTAAAAAAAATAAAAAGGAGCATGGTTAGAACAAGTGTGGCAAGGTGATGCTGCAGTTGTGCTGTAGAAGGTTATTGGTTCAACGGCCAGGGTCTTTCTGAATGGCATATGTTTGGTTCTCTCCTGGCACTCTGGCTTTCACCAAAAAAAAAAAAAAAAAACATTCTTGGTATATTGGTGACTCTAAATTGCCAGTAGGTGTGAGCATGAGTATGAATGAATGTCTCTCTATCTGGCCCTCTGATTGGCTGGTGACCCATGACTGGACAACATCTTACCCATGATCAAATGGGACAGGCTGTAGTCCCCACTTGACCTCCAAAAGAACTAGTGGTATAAATGGGTTGTCAGAATTGTTGATTTCTTTTTTGTATAAGGTAGATATTGGCGTTTCTTGAATATCATTGTGGTGTTCCAGTAGTATGTGACATCATGTGAAGCCTATCAGCTGACAGGGACATATTACAAAGTGATTAAAAAATAACTTCTTACCCTGTTTTATCCTCTTTTAGCTACAGTGAGGAGATGCCCATAATAATTGGAAATATTCAGTTGCAAAAAGAATGACCTAACCTTAGAGGGATCTCTGTCTTGGTCATGGGCCAATTTTGTTCAACTGTTACAGAATCAAGTTTTCTAATATTTGATGGGGCATCAAATCTTTCTAACTGATCAAAAGAGCTCTTTCTCCCTCAGATTTCTCCTAATAATCTGCCATCTCTCACATGATTGGGCCTTGACCTTCTCAGGAGCTTTCTGTCTCTGATTGGATAAAACCTTCTGATACTCGCTGCTTGTTCTCCGTAGTGTGATTAGACTGTGACCTTGCATGCCGTACTGTCTCCTCGGCCCAATCGGACAATGACCTTACTGGTCGACTGGTCGGTGTTGTGGTGTATCCGTTCCCTGGATTATTGATCCCAGGCAGAATAGCAGTCAATGGAGCGTCTGTGGGAGGTTTTGTGTTGCTCCTTGCACTACAGCAGGAATGTGCATCTCTAGGCACGCCGCTGTCGGAGCCAAGCAACATGTCAACATGTTTCTGAAGGAATCTTTATCCCTGGATAACCAGCTTCTGTAAATATTTTACTCTGCTAAATTGCATCCCCAAACCCTTTGATTACCATTGTTGCTGTGTCACCCTCGCCGGCAGCTTCCTTGGGCTTTTCTCTGCCCTTCTCTGCTACGTTTTCCCCCTCTCTCTTTATCTGTCTCGCCACCAATTTAATGTCAGCATCTCTTTTATCCCCCCTTCTCTCTCTCTGTCTTTCACCCACTCGCTACACAATCGTTCTGTCTGTCCGTCCGTCTTCTCCATTTCTTCTCCTCCTCTCCCTCCCATCCTGATGCTCTCCCTGGCATTTCAGGCGGCCAGTTTTGTGCCAGACAGCCATTCCTCAGATTGAGATATCCTGGGTTTTAAAGTCACTCAGACAGATTTACTATCTTAATGGGGAGAAAGTGGTGGTGGTGGGGGGGTGGTATAGGATGGTGGGTCTGGATGGCATTTTGATTTGCTAATTTCAAATTCCTCTCTGCATTAGGCTGAGCTAAGATGGACAGATAAGTAGACGCTGCATTATTTGAGTTTCCCTAAAGTCTGGCACACATCTTAACAGACTTTGTGAACGTGAAAGACCACACACTCCAGGGCAAAGAGAAAATATTTATAATTTCTGTACTTACCACATGTCGAGTACAGCAAAACGAGCAGTCTTGCACCTCACCCACAGATTCATTCAAAAACAGCCAGAAGTACTATATTCTGACCTCTTTTTTGGCTTGCCTCTTGGCCAATGCTTTCCTCAACTTATCTCCTTGGAGATAAATTCATCCAACTTGGTTCAGTGTGGGGTTGAAGTTGCAGTATTGACTAGGTTTTGTCTTGGTTAGGTTTTCTTTCACACTGCACTTTGCCAGGTGGATCAAAGTCTGTCAGATGTTCAGTGATATAGCTGCCTGCCACTAGCTCGGACTGTAGCTGCGGTCTTTAGTTCATCTGGTCTATTATTGCACTAAGACGTGAAATACATGCAGGCTTAAAGTAATCGCATAGTTTAGCTCATAGCTGTTTGGAGGTTTTAAGTGCCATGAAATAAAGGCAATACTGCATTTAAAGTGTGTCAGGTGGCACTTTGACCAGAGCAATGTGTAACCATAAATCATGCGTTCTTGTAGATGTTGCACTGTAAAAGGGACTGTGAGAAGTTTCTAAGTAATTACAAAAAAGTCTCACTTTTAGATATATGCCTGATCGAAATACACACTTTAAGATGAGTTTTATAGCATCAAAATAGGTTATCTATAAATGCTATTCTTTAGCTTCGCGGTCGGGTAGGACAGGGCTGGACTGGCCTAGATACTCAACTTCGGGAACAAGACAATTAAAACTAGAGCAAATTTATATTATTTGGACACGTCTTAGAGCACTGGGCTGTAAGAAGTGATATAGAGCCACAGCTACAAAACTACGATACTCAGTTTTCCAAAAACTGCTTGTTGTCACGCATCAAAAACTACTGCTACGTAACTAGAAAGAGATACATTACCTCATCGCTTTGCATCCTGTAAGTTGTTGAAAAAAGAAACTGTAAAGCAATGCAGAGTTCTGAGGAAGGTCCAAGCTGCATTCATTAGCAACAAAATGACAAGCACACGCTTTGGCTTGGGTCACGTCATTTGGTGCGTTTCAGTTGTAGTCAGAAGTAGGAATTTACGAGTTCCAAGTAGGAAACTGCAACTGGTTCACCCCCCGAAGTCGGAATTTTCGATTGGGAACTCTGTGAAACCTCGCCACCCCCGAGTTGACAATTGAAGATGGATGCCCCCAGTGTGAACAGTTATTTAGCTCCTGTGATAATCAATTCTGACTGGGGTGTGTCGCTCTAGATCAGCTGTATACATAGTATTGTTAGACTTATATTTACAAAAATGCTGCCATAGTGATAATCACATTCTTCATGCGGTATTTGTGAACAACAACGCAGGGCGTGCTAACAACAGCTAACAATAGCCTAGTATCGGCATGTTTGTTTCCTACTTCAACTGGAACACCGATAAGTCGGAGATGATGTCACTCCCAGTTCTAAGGTTACTGGAACGCAGCATTACGACAGTGCTCATGGGTAGCAGAGTCTAAATGTCGCCGGTAATAGATTCTCCTCACAGTCCCTTTAAGTTGACCAGAGGCTGGTGGTGCTAGCAATTCTAAAGATGAAACCATGCTAATTTTGCCACTTCCCTTGATAAAGTCGGTGACTAGATATACGCACCTACTCACTGCCATGGCTATAATGAGTTTCCTTGTAATGACATGACAGAACAGAAGTGACTGGTTCATGCTAATGCTATTCCAATAAGGACAAGCCTATTGGATGTGTTTTTGTTAGGGAAGCACCATCCAGTGGGCATGTTTATGGTAAAATTTGGGCACTCCCATTGTATAGTAATGGCTGGAATTCGGCAGGTATTCAGCTGTATGGTGAAATTGAAGCAACTGCATCTGTAATGTAAGCCAAAGTCTGGGTGATATTGTCTGTAAATACGGCAATAGCTTGCTTACTCACTGCTTTATCCTTGCCTTGTTCGGTTCTGATTGCTTTCACACCCACCGCAAACCAAAATCTGTATTGCTTGGAAGCAGACTAAGACCTCCCTGTTTTCCAGATGAGAGTTTGGTTCCCTGGTCCACACCATCATTTGTGTGATGTTCCACACCAACCAAATTAAGCACAATTTCCAACAGAAGTGATGCAGATTTTTTTTGCAGTTGAAGATTGATGCAAATTATGTTTTGACTAAAGCATGACAGAGAAGCTTTATGTAGACTACAGGAGTCTTGTTGAAAGGTGACAAAAGGGACTAATATGTCAGCTTCAAACAGCTCGAACAGGAAATTTTGGTAGTACCATCCTAAGAACCACCATATTGTGATTCAAAACTATGCTAACTGTGGTACAAGGGTGTGAATTCAGCCCAAAATCGTCCCCATCATGTAGCTTTAAACCAGATTTGGACTGATGTGACAATCTACTTCTCAAAAGAGACAAAGACAGAAGGCGGACAAGACAGAAAAATGTGCGTCTGTCTTCGAACTGAGAGGAGAGCAAACTGGAGAGGAGGTGGGAGCAATTCTCGTTTTGGATCTTGTTCTGAGTGATATACTTCTCGGCGTAATGCTGTGATTGATTGAAGGGTGAAAGACAGATGAACACATAAGGAGCACTTTGCTTGGGAGGTGCCACTCAATACACAAAGACTGAGGCTGACGTTTTACAGAACAACATACATCAAATGATCAATAATCCCTCTTCTGTCCGACAGAGTACCTGGCTGAGAAATAGGTCCATGGCTTTGTAAGGACTAAATGTCTCTGACCTCTGAGAACATTGTTTTGTCTTTAATTAAATCTACCAATTCTAACGACTTTTTTTGGTAAGACACACAAATTTTTGTTAAAGGTCTGTAGTATGAGATACAACTTTGCATACATGCTTTAGAGTCTGAGCCCCTGGAGACTCACAGGATGTGAGAATGTAGAGTTTGGGCTCTGACCTGCTTTATTTAGACAGAATGAGTTCAAAAATAAAGACGGCATGCTTAAAGGAGTCTAGTTTCTCGTGGATAAAAAGACAAGGAAGGCACACATAAAGCAGTCGGACTTGATACATCTAATTATACCTCTGCCTGATGTTTTAAAGAGGTTCATTCCTCTGAAAATGGGTAACATTTTTAGTCTGTTGATGTCCTTATCACCTGATTGATTGATTGATTGATTGCTTCTACTTCCTTTTCAGGGGGATGTTGGAGAGCTTCAGTGGTGATTCTTCAGACCTGACAGTCAATTCCAATCCTGATGTCTTGGACAGACCACAGATGTGCTCAGCTGTTTCCTGTTGGACTTAGATGACCAGAAGCTCGACTCAACTAGCAGTGAAAAAAATCAACTCTGTCTGCAGGCAGATGTTTGCGTTCTTGGAAACATTAAGAAAATAACAAGCTAAAGGTTATGCATGCACTGCAGGCATAACTGAGCGTTCCTCAGCCAACTCTGTTTGTTAAGTCAACTTCACATGTAGAGTGGCTCCACTCAAGCTTCCAGATTCAACATGGACTACAACCTCAGCAGTCAAGTTCACTAAAGGTAAACACACAATCCATTGCCTCAAGATATTGTTGAATGAAATGAAACAGTTCATGTGATTTTTTCCTAAAAGGTAGCCAAATGTGACAGTTAGTCCATTACAATTTTAGTCAACTTTCCTCTCAGATTACTCAAACAACTTTCAGTTTAAAGAAGTCAAAACATAGGAATAAAGGATTCTCTTATTGACTCTTTAGTAGCTGAACTATTGTTGCTTTGAAATATTTTGAGATGTTTCAAGATTTTTGTTTCATTGATCAGACTTCTAAAACTTTCAATGTGTGTTCTGAAGATTTTTGACAGTTAGGCTTCCTTCAAGGTGGCCAAAAAGGAGTTTTTAAAATACCATGACTTAATCTTGCTTAATTTGATCATATTTGTCCTCCCTTTTATGTAATCACTATACTTTGCCCCATAATACAAAATTCTGAGTCTATGCTTACAAGTTTCTTGAGTTGGGTTTTAAATAAATGCCAAAAAAAAAGTATCCATGATGTTGGCCTTTAGTTTATATAGTTGAATTTTGTGGCCTTGGAAAATGTATTTAAATAGCATATTCTGACAAATGCAATGTTAAACATTTTATACACTAATTAATAATCAGCAGTGTACATACAAATTGACACACTGACACCTACATTTCAGTTATAAGGTCTAACATCATGCACAATAAGCTTTTACTGCCTTAAAAATATAAACATATGTCAGTTGAACATACAAACATGTTTCCCACCATTGAAATATCCTTCCTCTTCTTTGCTTGCTTGCTTTCATAATTGTTTTCTTGAATATGTGCTCTTTGTGAGTTAAAAGGTTTAAAGTAGCATATATGCTAAAACATTTTCACAAGAGAATGTTCATTGTCTTTGTCTCTGTAGGGGGATCTTTCTTACAATTAAGATAAAAATCTGATTTAATTCTAAATGCAAACTGCATTGGAGATTGGACAATTGAAAGGTTACAGCATGCAGCAGGAAAAATAACTTTTGTGGTTAGAAAAGCAAATGAAAGTTGCCAAAAA
Organism: Scarus forsteni; assembly: GCA_036419115.1. Lineage (NCBI taxonomy): Eukaryota > Metazoa > Chordata > Actinopteri > Labriformes > Labridae > Scarus > Scarus forsteni. The sequence continues at coordinate 21,410,206 of JAZDUH010000084.1, forward strand.
GAATGGTAATTGAACTGTACAGATTTCTTATAAATCTGTCTCCGAGTTTCTTAAACCAAGACATTCACAGGAGGAACAGTGTCTTTTTATTGCTGTGAAAAAAAATGCTTCCTGTGTTCAAATGGTAAAAAACTTGCAACCAGAGAGATTTTCAAACTTAACTTTTTAGACAAAAAGTCAAATTTTGCCTCAACTCAAGCAGCCTGTTTAAATTACTGCTTGAGTACTGGGGTTACCACTCCAAGACAATGGGCTTACACTGCTAACAAAACAAGTCTGCATCGCTCTCTCAAAGCTCCTGTCACTTTATGGCCTCCTTCACCTGTGGGCCGAGCCTGTGCTGACTGGTAGACCAGTCTACTGTGTGGTGATTGGTCAGTTAAGCACCATGTTTCAGAGGCTCTCAATTAGTTCTAAAACCTTTACTGTCTGCTGAACTGCAAACAAAATAATGGCAGAACACAATGGCTGTTCTGCCCAAGGGGCAGGAGGCATGAGCTGTTTTAGGCAGCTACTGCTACTGTTGACAAGAGATGGGGAAGATGTCCTTGCGCTGCAAACCTTGTGGTCTTGTGCAAATCATGCAGAGCCTTCATGAAAAACACACTTAATTTTAATCGTATAGGTTACATAAAATTCCAGTTCATATAGTTCTTTTGATACAGAAATGAGCTAGAATGCGATGCAGCCAAGGATTGAAATGACTGCCAGTCACTTAAATCAGCTTCTGGGCTTTGCACAGCACACCTTTTTTCTCTTTTTTTAAAAGTGAGTTTAAATAAAAAAAAAAACAGTTATTTTGTCTCCCAGGGTGTACATTATGTTCCATTAACTATTTTCCACTTTTCTGGCTCTTTCATAACACATGGGAGTTTGATCAGCCCAGGAGCCTTCTGCTGCCAGTCTTTTTGAAATTATTATTAATGTAAGTAAGTAGTGGCAGAGGGCTGAATGATGTAGAAAATGTTAGTCAAGTGGAAACTGAAATATGTTTTTTTTTTTTATAATTTTGGATAGTCTTGATTACTTTTCGTTCACACAAATCATCTGAGCTCCAGCGTTTCTGTGGCTCTAAGAGGAAAGATCTTTTTTCACCCCTTACGTAATGCTAATTTCTTAGCACCACTCTCCATAGTGTAAATGGGTATTATGTAGCACTAGAGCCAATGATCAATCAGGGACGCACTGATGGTTTTGGCATCAGTATTCTCACTTAATGGTTAAGGTGACCAACCTGCCAGAAGTTGATTTGTGCACTTTTATGTCCTCACGCTCACGTTGCCAATTTTTTTCCTCTTATCTCCTACAGGAAAAGTGAGAGGGGTGGGTGTCGCTCAGTCTCACATGGGCACATCAGTCTGATCACTGTGATCTCGACCAAGACACCCAGAGGAGCCCCTCGCTTTCCTCCTTCATTTCCACTGCCCCCCTCAGCCCCATCATCCTCCTCTTCCTCAGATCACGCTTTAAAAAAGTGGACGGGCCAGCACTGTACCTTACTGAGCGCCGTCCGATAGGAGAGGGCGGTGAGGGCTGCGCTGTCATTGGCTGACTTCTGGTGAGAGTGCGATGCGGATTGGAGGATGTCGGGGGACTGGGATGAAGACCTGTGTAAGAAGGCGCTGGTGTTGGTGGAGGAGCTGTGCTTCAACTCGCCAAGGGGCTACAGCCAGAGCGAACGCTGCCAGGAGTTTAGCTACCTGCTGAGAGGTCGAAACAGACAGCTGGACACAGGTGAGTAACACAAATGCTCACACATGGACTGTCAGCATTGGTTAAAGAGTCTTTATGTCTTAACTCTGGTTCATTTGATTCTGATAACTGCTAGAGTATGTTCATTATCACTAACTTTCAAAAAACATAGTTTTCATATACTGAGCGCCCCTGAGCTAACTCTTTTCTCAGTGTACCTAGGGCACTCTTTTAGAGCTCCTGTCAATTTAAGACCCTCCTCTCCACTTGAACCAAGTCCACTCTGAGGTAGTAGTGTGCGATATGATGATATAAAATCGTTAAGGATTATAACGTGGGGATGATCTCATAAAGCAGAAAGATCGTCAAATCGTCTGTGTGGGCGCAGAGACTTTGATGCGCACCCAACTAGCCAATCGTAGCACATTACGCGCAGTGCATGCTGGGATCTCCTGTTTGGTTATGTAGTGTGAAGCCGTGGAAAGAGAACAGGAGATAAAAGCTTGAAGATGTCTGAACAAAAATCTGTTCTAAAGCAGCTGTATTATTCACTCAGGTTAGCGACATTGCAGTTAGATAACATTTGTTCTACAATAATGTTGACTCTTTTAGCCAACAGTGAGCAAGACTCAAAAAACCCTTTGCTGGGCGCTAGCTTGTCACTGGAAGATGACCTGACTTCTGGTGACAAATAGCGTAGATTATTTATGGAAGCATCCAACTGGTCCAGAGGTTAGTATCGTGAACTGACCACAAGCTACTGCTATCTAATATTCTGCTGCCAGTCAGGCTCCACCCTAAAAAACTTTACCACTGTGACAAAAAAGATAAAAATGATCCATAATCATGCTAGCAGCTACACCAGGTTACTTTTTTATTGTAGACGAACAACCAGTGGTGCACCACAGTGGTGTAAATGACTTCCTCTACTTCCTCTCACAACCTTAATATTTTCTGTCTCATTACTTTCAACCATTTTTGGTTCTAAACTTCCATCTATGCTTTAAAAAAAGCCTCAGACTGACAGCCAGGTATGTCATCCATGCAACGTTGTTTGGATATTTCTCACAGCCACACTTAGATGCCTCACCTTCGTGTGAGGAGGTTCTATCAAGGCAGTTGTTCTTCACAATTTTCTGTTGTTCCCCCTTCAAGACTGAGATATTTGTGCGTGTTTTGGTGGGTGTCTATTGAGCAAGGACTTGAATTAGGTTAAAAAAATCCCCTCTGTAGAAGCTCAGATGCAGCAATTTTTCCTTCCTCTTTGGAAATGTACCTAGATCTGAGGGGGTGCTGATTGGCTGCCCAAACCGTAAGGAACATTTTCTTCGAAGGGGCATAGTGAATTTATTTGTGAACAAGGAGTTTAGAATAAATGTGTCATGTTCCTCTGCTCCCCCAAGCCCCATCTACCAACAATAACAATGGAGCCTCAAAGATCTTTTTTTAAAATCATCAAAGAATATTATTGCTATAATGCCTTTTCTCTTAAGACTCAAAGAACAGATGTAAATCCAGAGTCACATTTAAAGCTATATCAATTCAACTTAAAACAGCATAAACCAAAGAGAGCCAACAGAAGCCTTTTGTAGCACAGTCTACATTGAATTTACATATACAGTATCTTACCTCTGGCATGGCTTAAGCCATATGGCTGAATTTTGGATCTGCAACTGAGATAGCTTATCAAAATATCATTTGACACAGGCCACACCCCTTCCCAGACAAACTAGGACCCCCTAAGGGGTCCCAAAATGACATTATCATTGCATCAGTGTAAGTATGACATAAACCAAGTAGAGTCAGGACAGGCTGGTAACGCATATGAAAATGCACCAATTTCTTAGTTTTTAGCTTGCTTGCATTTTCTAATTATATGAGGACAAAGTGACTAAATGCAGCTAACAGGAAGAGCATTACTTTAACATGTACAAACACTGGGGGCTATGAAAGTTTTTTTTTTTAAACCTTTGCTAGAAAGTTGTTTCTGACAGTATTATGGATGAATGTTTTATCGATCCAGCCAGGAGGCCATTCAATAAAACCTTCCTCATAGCAATGTCTCTGGCATGACTAAAATCCATCAGTGTAACATGTCTAACCCTCTGTGTGAAAAAAAAACTTTGAGAAAAGACCATTCATGGTGCCATTAACCCAGTGTGCATTTCTGAGGATGTGTCTACAAGTTAGTTCTACCATAGAAATGTTAAACAATCACAGACATATAAAAGAGATGCCTTTAAGGCATATGCATTGTTTGAACATTTTCATCTGCAAGTATTGGCAAAGATTTCATATTTTTTGTATCTAACCTGCTTTGTTAACTTGTGACTGACCTCAATCTTTGTAACAGTCTTTGTACTCAGACATTTTGTTGTGGGAGAAATTCCTGTTTTGCAACGTCATTTGGGGACATGTAGAGCAACATGACAAATGTGGGAAGGCAGACGTAGATGAGCTCTCATGTTCAAACATGGCTCGAAGTACTGAGCACTCACAACAACAAACTATGAAATATTCATCTGCAAGACTGGAATGGCTGAAATATACAAGTCCATCCCTTTTCTTTTATGAGTCCCTAAAGAGTCTCAGTTGAATTGTGGGATTGTTATCTCAGAACTGGATTATGGATATGTATTTATATATTTTCCGCCCAGTTGAGTAGATGCGTCCTGCAGCATTGTGTGCAGAGTATTATGTGTGGGTTCTCAATGAAACATTTGAAAGTGCAATGCGCTGTTATGCAGATTAGCATGGATATCTGTGGCTCAGTGTAGATTAGCTTGGATTGGCTGCATGTTGCCCCTGGAGCTTTGGATAGCTCTGTGCAAAAATGTCACACCATGGTTTTAGGCGTTGGCCCCCTTCGCTTACAAGCTGTGAATTTTGGTGTGTGCTGACAGAAGTGTGCGAGCCCTCCCAGGACCACCGCCGCCGCTGCCGCCGAAAGCTGTCAAAGGAATGGCTTGTGTAAGCAGCCGGGGTGTGTTTGATGTGGTGCGATGTAGGACTCCCAGTGGGTTTGCATCAGGCTCTGATTGACAAGGAGTCTCGGTCCCTCTTCACAGAGCACTACAGAGGCCTCCTACCCACCTGCCCACTCGTCAGCTGACTCGCTGCTTTATGCTTCACGGATTAGCCGTGGATCTTTGGCAGGATCAGTGCTCGGGAAGGTGCAGCGGCCGACCTAAAGAGAGACAAATGGAGGCGAGTGGTTTGGCCCCCGACCGTCCCCCGCGCACGTTTGATCACAGCCGTGTCTTATCAGTGCACCCTGATCTGCCAACCACACACAACCTACTCCGCTCCCTCCTCGCTTTGTTTTCCCCGTGTACAAATCAATACATTAACCTTTCCCATCCTTAAACCCCTCCCCTCTTCGGGTTCCCCTGTAAATCATTGTCAGCTTGTTTTCCTCCATCTATCCTCTTCTTTTCCTTCCTTACAAATGCCTTTTTGGTTTCTACTATTTCACACATGCCATGGTGGTTGCATTGACTTCACCAACCGTCCTCCCTTCCGCCTTTTCCCTTATCCTCCTCCCTCTCTGAGGAAATCAAACCCAGTCAGCTTATGTGTCTGTTTCAACATGTGCTCCAATCTGTTTTCAACCCTCTCCCTGTCTATTCACTGCCCAACCCGGAGTTTGGATCATTTTTCTTCAGACTCCATTCTCATTCATCACTGCCCTGCTCTCTTTCTTGATGTTGTCTATCTCATCTTACCTTCCTTTGCCCTCCTTTTCTCTCCACCCGCTCCATAGCTTCCCCCCTGCCTCCCGTCTCCTCATCTCTGTTGTCACGTTCTCCCTCTCCTGCCTTCCTATTTCCTCTCTGTCTCTATTCCCTCTTATCCCTGCATCCCACCTCGACTTGCTCAATGTGGCGACAGATCGATGTCCCCTTCGCCCATCCCCCCCCAATCATATCTTTTGAACAAGTGCTGATTAATGACATACACAGACTGATGAATAATTCACCAAAGGGAGAACGAGGAGGGAGAGGAGGAAGGAGGACGGAGGAGGAAGGAGGGGGGCTGACGAACGAGAAGACAGTCGCTGAGGAGTGGAATAAAGTCAAAGGGAGCCGAGGCAGAGAGCATGGGAAAAGAAATGACAGCAAGGAATGAGGGGTGTTTAAGGGGATTATATAGAGGAGAGAGTCAAAGAGAAAGAAAAAGGGAGGGCGCAGCAGAGAGAGAGAGAGAGAGAGAGAGACGAGCTCCAGAAGATGTACCCCAGGGCTCGAGGCTTGGCTGCTGTTTTCTTGTTTTCACTCAGTCTTCCTGTTGTTGGCCTGTTACAGATAAAATTTCAATCTCTTTTGTGTGATTTAACAGTGTTTATGTCTTTCTCATGCCCAGAATGATGCTCTGAAGTGTTGTAAACTGAGGGAAATGTGGGTTAACTGAAAGGAGGCCTTTTTGTCATTGAGATTGAGGGTCTGGGACCGAGGCCCCTTAGCAGTAAATTCAATAGCATGCAGAAGAACCCTCCTATTGCATGTAGGACACATTTATGTTTTAGGTTTCCACACAAATATGCACAATCACTGAAAAGACACTAAACAGCATATAGCTTTCAATGGTACAGCTTAAAGCCTAATTTGTAGTGAAATCTAAACAAAAGTAATGATGCCTCAAATAGACGCTACAGTAAGATTTTTTACAGCATTTCATCTTACCTCAACAAAGCCCTCATGATTAGAACTTTTGTGTGTTGCGACTTAGGAGTTGTAGACTGGTTTGCTCTCATTAGCTGGCCAGGTCGTGGTCTCTAGAATAAACAGCAAACACTTACTTCAAAACGACACTAAAAATGTGTGTCAAGTAATGATGAAATGCTGTTAGTTATGGTCATTAAAGGATATCAATATGAACTGGAGTACACAGAGGAAGATCTTTGCAGATGGAGCCACAGGTAAAAAGAGGGATGCAGAAACTTTTGTAAAAACTGACGAGCAGGACAGACTACAAGTGACCTGGTGGCACAGAGGGATGAACTGTGAGCCAATGCTCATGATACCGAAGGTCTATTGCTGTCACAAGTAAGGGCTTAGTAACACTGATGCTCCTGGACGTTTCAGTAGATAGCTTTAATTCTGGTAAGCCTTCAAACTGCTGTCACGTGTCTTTGTCTTATCTGTAAAATTGGCGCTGCAAACAGGATGTTCTTTTATAGAAGAGGGGTGAGTCCTGATGTCCCTATTAAAAAATACAACAAGCCAAAACCGGTGAAGGCCAATGTCCCTAGGCAATGTGCTGAAAAACGTACTATTTTTTTGTCTGTTTTTACTTTCAGGATAAATACAGGAAAGATACATCTTTGTAATATGGAATCATTTCATTAGGCACGTTTATCTTACAGAATCTACTGTAAGAAGGGATGCAACAACCGATTCCTTTTCAAGCTCTACTCTCTCCAGCAAGAGACACCTTTGTCATGGCTTTCCTTTCTAAGCTCCAGTTGCTAGAACCCAAATCAAAATTGCAGAAAAACCCTGAAATTACGTGAAACTAGAAGCTCAGGGAGCACAAACCCCTGCCAAGGCATTTCTGACATTTTTGTTGATTTATGATTGGGAATGTGGAAAATTGCCCTATCACACAATGTTAACAAATTCTTGGAAGAATTCCTGCATCTGCATCTGGATTTAGATCACCCTCATATGTAATCCCTTTCCCTTGACCAACACTCCCTGAAAAGTTAATCGAAATCTGTTGAGAACTTTTGGAGTTTTAGCAAAAACATCCCTGCATCAAAGTCTTAATAAATCTTTTTAAAAACTCCAGAATCCTTTATCTGTATTTGGATTACTACCAAAATTTAATCACTTCTTTCTCATGCCATGAACAAAAATCCTTGAAGATTTCATCAAATCTATTGAGAAGTTAATGAGTTGTTTTGCTCACAGTTGGACAGACTGACTGACAGACAGACAAACAAACAAATGGACTAACAGATATTAGCACATAAGCCAAATGCCCATTTAATGTGGCCACCCTCAATAAAGCCTATGCATCTGCAGAGGTTGATGCAGCTCATCTGGTGGATGTTTGCTTGATGTGAAAAACAACAGAGTTTTCTGGGCTTGGAAAAACACTTACTGATATATTTAAAACTTTATCCTGGTCTGTCTGGCTGGTCCCCTCTGATATGAAATGCAAATGTTTGCTCATATTAGCAGAACCAGTGCTAGTCTTGCACTCAGCATGAGCTTGCACCATGATTCAGCACCTGCAATATTTTATCATCATAGCCTAACCCAGTGGATCCAAAACTTTTAAATTAAAATATTTCAGGATTTACGAAAAGATTACAGAACTGAACATCAGAGTGACACTGCAATGTGGTAAATTCAACCAATTTTAAGATATGGCAACAGCAAATGTGAGGTCAGGAAAGGGATTTGGCCTCTGGATTGTCCTGTCTGATGTTTTTCTGTATTTTTAGAAGTTGTAATGTCTGATATTAAGCTATTTCCATTATGTACTTGATAAATAATTTATGTTTTGGTCCTCATTAAATTTACCAATTCTTTACTAGCAGTATAGAAAAACATGAATTATTTTTATCTAGCAAGACCACATGCCCCCAAACACGCTGTAGGCCCTATCTGTAGGGCAGCTTTTTGGACTCTTCTGACACTACACCAATAATCTGAAATTAAATGTATTTACATCAGGGCTGGGACTTACATTGAGTTTTTGAAAAATATTGAAATATTTTCAAAAAAGGGAAACATTTAAACAGTATTGCTTACATTAGTATACGTAGTTATTGATGTGCTAAATAGCATTTGGTGAGGCACCATTGTGAATGCTATATTGGAAAATGGTGAAATAGAAGGCAAAAAAGCTTGAGAATTCATCTTTTCAAAATTTCACAGTTACCTAAGAATATGGTATACTGATTGAGTAAAATAGTGAGCTGCAACCCAAGCTTTAAAGGAGACATATCAAGCTTGTTTCTCCTTTTCACTATGCCAGACTAGGATGCCTGTAAAGCATTTCTGCCCTCAGTACAAGTCATTTAGTTCCTTCATTGCCCCACAATTGCGTTCTCAAAATCCTCATTTTAGGCCATTATCAAGCTCTCGTTGAAACACGAGGATCTCAGGATGACCTACAGTTACCTTGCAATGTCACAGCCCTTTGTGCTCTGATTGGTCAGTTCTTTCGGGGGTAGAGTCAGCCTGTCCTTCTTCTTCTACTGTATTTTCTGGCAGGCTCAAAGCAGTGACCGCGTATTGAGTCCCCCTACAGGCCAGAGCTGGTAATGAGTGAGTGTGAGCTAGAGATCTATATACTGCTGCTGGACGAATGTGTTCATCGGTGATGGTTTTGTGGCTAACGGACATCACAGAGGAGGAAGTGTTTTATCAGATTACTTTAATAAAAAGAAAGGTACCTCGTGTCGTCACGACGATTTAAATCTCGAGGTCATCTCGCAATGACCTATTTTCAGAGGCATCAAATCTCGTTCTAGGATATCAGAAAAAAAACAATATCTCATTTTTTGAAAATTAAGGGGGTGTAAGGTCTTTTTTAAAATTTATTATATTATATGTAAGTATTAAATCATGCATCATCATTATGACATGTCTCCTTTAAGATTATACAGCCATCTGCTTCAAAAAGATCTTTAAGATGCATTGACCAGGTTTTTTTTCACGGTTCCTCGAGGAATTTAAAGATATTTATATATGTTTATATATGTCTGGAACTCCAAATTAGAAAAGTGAAAAGATAATCTGCTTTTGTCACTGTTTAGTTTTCATAGGAACAAAATTATAAGGAGGGTAACACTAACACTTTCTTTTCACAGAAGGATTTGTTTTGTTCTGGATGAAAATGATGATTTTCCCTTCTGCAGTCAGAGATGACTGTTAATTGGTGGTCTCAGAGTCAACATGGTGCAGTTAATGGCAAGAATTAAGGCCCATCAGGGTGAGAAAGTGTAAACAATTGGCAAATCTTCACCCTGAGTCTTCTTGGTCTGCTAACAGCCCATGAATATTCATATCCAGGGCTCTGATTGGCCCCTTTGTCTCGGCAGCCATCAGACTCAAGCCGAGCTATTTATAACCAGACTTCAAATGGCTCAGTTTAATTATAAATATTCATTGTATATTTAGACTATTTATTTATAAAGACTTGTGTAATATTTATAGAGTAGTAACTAATTTATGACCTCATCATGATGCTGCGTGTTATGGGCTCTGACACGTGGAGTTTTGAACAGAACTTCAAAAGTTTTGGAGATCTGAGCTGGTGTCAACTTTCTTTATTGGGAGCTGGAACTGTCCAGCAAGGTGGTGCTGAAACTGCTTTCTCCTTCATTCTGCAAGTTTATGAGCTGGATGACTCATACTCCACCCTTCTAAATAACCAGCATCTAACCCCCCATAAACACACACAGGACTTCCCCCACCCACCCCTTGGATCCAATTCTTAAGCTCCCACGGATTAAAAAGCTAATAACCATGAGGAAACGTTGGATGACATTACACAGAGACATCACTCTGGGAGTTTCTGAATGAATCTTCTGTTTGTTCCTCTGCAGAGATCTCTGTCAGTCTGCTGTCGGTCATTGTGACATTCTGCGGCATCGTCCTCCTCTCCGTCTCCCTCTTCGTCTCTTGGAAGCTCTGCTGGCTGCCATGGCGGGACAAGGAGGGCGGAGGTCTGAGTCTGACGTCAGGGCTGCTGCCCGGAAGCGCCGGTGTCGGAGGCCTCGGGGGCGCCGGCGGGTCATCGCTCCTGCCCCCACTGCTGCAGAGGAAGGATGGACACTCCTCGTCCTCGCTGTACCCTACACTGGGCCAGCAGGGCCAGCACCACCCACACTTCGCTGACCTGGTGGGGTTGGAGAGTGGGGGGGTTGGGGCTGTGGTTGGGGGGCCACATGAGACCCAGGAGCACTCGTACCTGGATATGGACTCATACCCCAACAATGCAGGTAAGACACTGACACTCTCAATGCTTGTCTGAATTATTTATTACCTCCGCCAAGGCCGGCATCTGTTTGTTTGTTTGTTTGTTTGTTCGTCTGTTAGCAACATAACTCAAAAAGTTATGGACAGATTTTGATTAAATTTTCAGGAAATGTCCAGATTGGGACAAGGAACAAATGATTAGATTTTGTGAGTGATCCGGATCACCATCTGGATCCTGGAATTTTTTTAATGATTCTGTATTTTTGCAGGATAGGACATATGCATATTACTCCACCAAAAATAGTCAGGGCATTTGGAAAAAAAAATACAAGACAAGTTTCCCACAAGTTCCTCAAGATATCAAAGACTGATCTGGATCAAAATTTCGGATTCTCTGATTCAGAACAAAAAAATTAAGATATCCTTGGAATTTTCATGATAGCAAGGGAACAAATAAAGGCATAGACCTGCAACAAAGGCCAAAATACAGCCAAGATACTGTGGAATCTGGAGTGTTCAGTCGGATTTGTTGTATCTACAAAAACTTGGGAGCTAAATCCAGACTGCCATGATGAAAAATGCAATTTTGTTCATAACTACTGAACTTTAATAGGCATAATTATGATTCCAGTTGATAATGGTATGTCTTCATGGTCAAGGAATCAAAATATTCAGATTAAATAAAGGTAGGACTAATATTTATGGTGAAAATCACGATATATATGAGGACTGTGGTGCTGGCAGAGGTCTGCGCTCTCCAAGTGCTTTTCTAGTAAATCTGTTTTTCCATTTTGAGAATATTACATGAAATACTGCCTACTCATCTTACTGTCTGTTTCTTTAATTATCAGTTACATGCTAAAAAACAAACTAGTTTGCACTTTGGATAAACATTGTCTGTATTTAGGGGATAAAATGTGATATACTTTTTGCTTTGTACAAAACTTAGCATGACACAAAGTAGGGATGAGAGAAAATATGAATATATCATTAAATCCCCAAATTGCAGTCCAATACTGTACTGGTGTTTTATGGCACAATACTGATACTTCATTAGGTAAGAATATCAAGAAATTCAGTCCATTTGACTGTATCATCCTCCAGCTGCTAGCTTTTTAACTCTTAATTTATAGTTACATCTATTGTCATGGCAACAGACAAACTTTACTGTGTCTTGTATCCTAAGAAAGCCCGATAGGTCAAATTTACAACAAGGTTCAGCTTGTAAAGATTGTGCATCTATGGAGTATGCAACACAGCAAAACGTCCTTCCCCAAAAAAGTGCAAAAATCCACTATTTGCCTGAAAGAAACTCTACAGTTCCTCAATAAAGCAAGGGTGAGGAACCAGTCTTTTTGGGATGTTGTCTTCCTAAGACTCTCCAGACTTAGCCAGTCTCACAAAGCTTCGTCCTAAATTTGGAATTGATACCCAGACTGACACCAAATGAAGCTGCCCCTCTACATATCAGCTTGCAGTTTTGGGGATTTGGGACTTTATTTCTTATTCCAGGAATGCAACATCCCTGCAAGCTTTACCGCCATGTAAAGGTGTTTGTATCATTTAAGGGGGAAATAATCAACTGCAGTAACCTTTTCAAACTTTTCTGAGGAGTATAGATAACAATCATTAAAGACTCCAGCTCGTCCAAAATGCTGCACCCAGGGGGATCATAAGGACAAAGAAAATAGAACAGACTACAGTAGGGTTAAATGCTTTATTGTTTCCCATTGTTACTTGGGGGTGTGCATGTGCAATAGTCACATTGCAGGACTTGTGATGCTGGTCGTGTGTCTGAAAAAAAAATCAGGCAGCCACTTCATAGTTAGCTAATGGAGATCTATAGTGCTTGTTTTCTTTTTTTTTACCTCATCTAATAACTGAAGAAAGCCTGTCTGATATCTGCTTCAGTTGCACGAGAACAGAACACTGTGCATGAAGACTCCACATGTCTCCTGTATGCATGTTGAATCACGTTGGTGCTCCAGACATAGTAACGCTTGACACTGACATGCAGAAAGGCACTCTGTTAGGCAAGGTTTGTTTTCAGTAAGTTCCTGCTATTATCAGTACATTGTCCTGACACTTGTCAATGCTCTGATTGAGAATAGAGTATGTTCACAGTACAATCATGTTGCTCTGATTTTTTTGTTTATCAGCAGTGCATGCATGCTGTTTGTGGCATTTGAGTTTTGTTTCATTTCATGGTAATGCAAGTAATGTGGACCAAACGCAACTTTTAAAATGTTTAGAGCTGGTTTATGATCCATAAGAATGTCAGTAACAAGCAACAAGGTTATTGTAAAGTCTTATCAATGCAGGCACATGCCTCACCTCCTTCTTACTCCTCTGGGGGCGTATCTGCATGACTATCAGGGTAAGAGCAGGTAGAAGAGCAGGGGTCAAGCAGAGAGAGGTCAAGAGGGCCTTAGCTTAAAGCGATATTCTGGGATGGAACAAGTTGGGTCCTATCACAAGGTTTAGGGCAGAAATGACCCCTACAGCAGTGTTTCTGTGCAGCAGAAGCCCAGGGCGCCCGCACCAAACCCCCCTCCCTGCTATCACGCTGCGCGCGGACTGATACACTAAGCGGCGAGCGCCTTGTAGCCAGCTGTGGCTCTGCAGCGGAGGTAGCGGCGTTTTACGACACGATGAGAACTAGAGCCTTATTTAGCGGTCTTTTTGTGTGAAAGTAACGTGCTGAAAATTCTCTAAATAAAGCGCATGCAGACCGATATCAGATTTTTTCGGTGGGAGTCCTTTTATTTGTGTTTTTGGTCAAGTAAAATATGGCCCCGTCGGAGTGCAGAGGAAATCGGCAAACGAGCAGGGCCGGAGCAGGGAGGGGGGGTTTGGTGCGGGCGCCCTGGGCTTCTGCTGCACAGAAACACTGCTGTAGGGGTAATTTCTGCCCTAACCTTGTGATAGGACCCAACTTGTTCCATCCCGGAATATCGCTTTAAACCAAGGACGGACCTGATGCATGCGTTTGTATTAATCTAAGTTCATGTAGGCACATGCATGCATTATTCCTTTTGTTCTAAAAACAAATATAGATTCAAAATATAAAAAGAAATGAAAATGATGTTACCACCAAAACAACAAAACAAATCCTGATAACCAACAGTACATTTTTTATTTATCTCTTTGGCCATCATTCTAAGATACAATACTACATGGTTTATACCAATGATTTTGATTATTGCTTGAAATAAAAAAGGACTTTGTCTATTTAGCGACAAAATTCAAGGTTTGACTGTCTGTGATTAACACATAATTATAATTTTATCAATAGCAGGCCATTTGATATAACAACTGGGGCTTTTGCCCTTTAAGCTGCCCACTAGAGCTTGGAAATTAATCAAGTTTCAATTTCCATTACAGTTATGACTTCATATATTTATTAAAAGTATATTATCAGTACAAAGCAAATATTGTACTGAATGTGATTTTCACCTGTTTTGTCCAGTTTGTCATGTGTGGTAAATGCATAAGTGCCTTTTTCTATTTTTTTTGCACTCCAACCTCAAAACTTTACGTCTATATTTACTGTGAATTAAACCTTGTGGTGCAGATGTTGGTAAGTAAAGGGTGACTGTTTTTGTAAAAAAAAAAATGTTTTGCCATTTTTTGTTTAACAATCATTTTTGCTAAAATTGAGCACCCACTGATTCCAACATCATTGACTTAATTGTGAATGTAACTGTTTGGTTGAAGCTTTATCAATGTTCATCCAAATTTTAAAACAAATGTCGCAATGTTAGGTTTCATTGTTTGACTTAAACCAGATGAAACCATTGGCCCTCATGTGGGGCCTGCAGTTGAGAACCTTATCAAACTATGCTTTTACTTGAACTTGTTAAAAAGGAAGTTTGTGAGGTTTCAGTGCAGGATTGACGCCCTGTCATGAGCATATAGCCTCGGAAAAACTGTTGTAGATCAGGGATGATGGAGTTTTTTTAATTATCAGATCCTTTCTGTTATTTTTTCAGAGTGGCTCTAATATACTGATGTCCTTTTACACCTTCTGAAGAAAGCTTCTCTTTGGAAGTGTGAAGTTTTATTATTTCCTAACTTGCTGCAATTCTACTCAGATTTCTTTATTATGCTTCCAAAAAAATCATAATAAATGATGGATGGGACTCACTCTGCTTTTCTGCAGATCCTCAAGCAGTTTTATTTTTTCAGATAAAATCTTGTAGTTCTGTCTTGAATATTTAAAAAGATCCTGTGAAATGTAAACAAAGTCTGTGCAGTATAATGTAATTCATTTCATCTGCCACCTACCCTGTGTCAGCGGTTAGGAGAATTAATAATAGCTGTGTAGAGGTCATCAATCTTGTCGCTGATGGTCTTGTTTGCTTTTGTAGGTCATCGAGGGACACCAGAATTGATTTTGGTTTGCTTCAGATCGAGCCATAAAATATCCTTGCAGGAGCTTTAACTGCCCAATCATAAACATTTGCCTATATTTAATCAAGAACTCATTTCTCTTATTTAGAATATATAATGTAGTTCCTTGATTATTACAGTTTTTACTATTGCTTTTCAGAGTAATATGATTGCATTCATTTTAAGCACTGCATTTTTTTCATGCTCTTTTTCCCCCTTTATTATTGCTCTCTTGTCTCCAAACAATTCACAGTTGAGTAGATCCACTGCAGCCCTGACACAGATTTTCACAAGCGTATTCACAAATCTAGCTCAAAATCATCCCTTGCAGAAATGATGAGATTAGGCGGATAAACTAAACAGGAACTCACTTAGCTCAGCTAACAGCTAAAGGCTATATGCTTTATATTTATGCTGTCTTTTGACATTTGTACAGGTTGTTTGTTCATTTTTCATAGTCAAACAACTCCAATCTGCCTTTACAACAGGGAAATCAACCTACTTTCATTTCCGTATGGTGTTTTCCTTTATGCTGGTTCATGTTCTGCTTTTATAGATATATTGTTCCAGCTCTTTTCTCTTTGCTGTTCTAAATTGTAAAATCAATGTGATCCAATCGATAGGATCAATGCTGCTGCCCCTACATCACAGAAAAAAAAGCATTGCTCTTAGCTGCTGGAACATCTTAAGGCCACAACAGCAGCAACAAAAGAGACATGTGAGTCACTATGAATTGTGTTATCTGCCTTTGTTAGGAACTCTGAAGTTGAGTACAACGTCTCCAGATGTCCCCAACTCAGAGGGGGGAGCCCATCCCCATAAAGACCTGCCCAACGCTCACTCCCAGCAGCAGGTCACCGCAAGGTAAGAACAGCCTGTCTGAGAATTCTCTGTGTGCCTTTGTGTGGATAGTTCATAAATCTCGTAGTTGCTGCCTGGTTATGGTGATTTATAACACTTGATTTCAACAGGACTGGCCTCAGGGCCTACCACCACCTTCTGAATTAGAAACAGAGGGCCACATTTCTGCAAAATTTCAGCCGCTTGAAGTTGCTTTATTAGAAATGTTGCAGTCCAGACCCTTGATGGAACCAAAAAAAAGAAACAAACTGGACAAAGAAAACGTACTTCATGCTTTCATATGCCCTGAAAGGATAGGAATTCACACCTTTTTTGTCATAGGTTCTTTAATATCAAGGAAACAACTAAAAGTTTTTCATCCGCACAAGAAGATAGAATGTCCATTTAGGCCCCCTATGTAATGTAAACTTTATCCTCCTCATACAGTTTAACTAAGGACACATTTGCATCCCACCTTTAACAGCCTAATATTTCAGAACTACTGCTTTACACAGCAGAGAGGAACCTTAACAATCATTAAAGGCCTCGTGTTTAATTCTTTTTAACAAGTTGACACCCGTCCAAGATGTCCCTAGAACTTATATTTTCGTTTCTTGCAACTCAGATATTAGATTTCAGCATGCCTTTAAATCTCACTGTTTTAGCCCTTATTAGAAACAGTTTTTATCATGGCAGTTTTTATTATCATCACTGTTTTTATCATTGTTAAGTGTATAAAAGATTATATTGTACCCTGCGCAGCATTTAGGTCAACCAAGGTTGCTTTTTAAGTGTGCTCTACAAATAAACTTTGACTTGAAAATAAATGTAAATTCTTTGATGTGAGACCACATTTGTCTTAAAATATGAAAGAAGCTTGAGCTTTTCACTCTGAGCTCTAATGTTTACTTTGGCTTTGCCGACATATTCAGTCATGTTCCTGCCCCTTGAGCTGCCTGTGGGCTGAGCAAACCTCTAGCTGCAAGAGTGTCTTCCATCTGGGGGGTGAAGTCAATGCAAATGGCCAAAAACTTTGGTTCCATAAGTGCCAATTGAAGAAGAAAATTACAAGATTGTGTTTGGAGGAGCGACAGTTTTTATTGTGGAAACAAACATATTTACAACCTGGACCAATTTTGGGTCATTTTTTAATGTACCATCCCTATTTTGATATACTATGGCTTTCTGGCTTAGGTAGTTTGGAACATGATTGACATAACTACAAGTTGTACAGCTCTGAGTTAGGTGTTCTTAAACCCTGCCTCATCTCAGTAGGTTGAAAGGGCATTTACAATTATTCTGTGTCCTTGGATTGGCTTCGGTAATGGCACAAAGAATCTTTTTGATAATCAGGTTGTGATGTCTTTAGGGGACTATTTCAAAACAGACTGTTTGAGAAAACATTTTCTGAAAGGTGAATAAAGTAACAAAAAGAGAGGTCAGCTTTTTTCCCTATTAGTGTGCGTGTGTGTGTGTGTGTGTGTGTGTGGGGGGGGGTTGGACAGTTTATAGTAACATTTTCCATATAAAGCTCATTTAAAAGCCTTTTTTGCACAGCATAGAATTTTCGAAGAAAGAAAAAACTCAAAACAAACGACTGATCTTTCTGAAATGTAGCGGTGTAGAACAAAAGAAAAAACAGTGTTGATGAAGTTCTTGCTCTCATTTTGTTGCATTAATTATTTCATTCCTCACATAAACACTACTGAGACCTGATAAAGCAAATTACCTTGGACTGAGCATTAGAGCTCTACAAGTTCAATTTAATTAAGCTTCAGCTCAAGCAATGTATTATTTGCACTTGGTGACTTTTTTGAATTCACGTCTTTTGATTTGTCAACCACAGAAACCTGCAAGCTTATATTTTATTTTACTATGGTCGGGCTGTCTGGTTGGACTTCTTAAAAGGCCGTTTTTTTGTCATGTCAATGGTGTCCTTAAAGGAGACATATCATGCTTGTTTCTCCTTTTCACTATGCCAGACTAGGACGCCTGTAAAGCATTTCTGCCCTCAGTACAAGTCATTTAGTTCCTTCATTGCCCCACAATTGCGTTCTCAAAATCCTCATTTTAGGCCATTATCAAGCTGTCGTTTAAACACGAGGATCTCAGGATGACCTACAGTTACCTTGCAACGTCACAGCCCTTTGTGCTCTGATTGGTCATGTCTATCGGGGGTAGAGCCAGCCTGTCCTTCTTCTTCTACTGTATTTTCCGGCAGGCTCAAAGCAGTGACCGCGTATTGAGTCCCCCTACAGGCCAGAGCTGGTAATGAGTGAGTGTGAGCTAGGGATCTATATACTGCTGCTGGACGAATGTTTTCCTCGGTGACGGTTTTGTGGCTAATGGACATCACAGAGGAGGAAGTGTTTTATCAGATTACTCCAAAAGAAAGGTACCTTGTGTCGTCACGACGATTTAAATCTCGCGGACATCTCGCAGTGACCTATTTTCAGAGGCATCAAATCTCGTTCTAGGATATCAGAAAAAATACAATATCTCATTTTTTGAAAATTAAGGGGGTGTAAGGTCTTGTTTTCAAATTTATTATATTATATGTAAGTATTAAATCATGCATCAGCATGATATGTCTCCTTTAATTTTACATACCTAAAAATCTTCAATAAAATGAGAACAGCACAGCTAACAGCTAAAACCAACACTATTTAGGCCAAAGATGTTTTATAACCAGATTGTAAACGTGTTTATTTCAGCTGTTAAATTGTCTTTGTACCTTTAAATTTGATCTGATATCTGGTGTCTCTGCACGCAGCCTAATGCTAACATTTGTGTTGCAGTTGCCATTGCTTAATTTTCCAACATTTCCACTTAGTCATAAATCTGAATTTCAACCAGTCACGGTAATTTATCAAACAATGGGCTGACTTGGGCACTTTTGATGTATTTTTGGAAATAGCAATAAGGGTTGTAGAGCCATAAAATAACCACAAAAAGGACAGAGTCTCACGAAAGCCACCCATGGTTCCTCCAGTGCCGTTTTGAGGCTAATCAAGCAAGCCAGAGCATCGAAGGAGATAACAAATTTGAACGGGAACTGAGAGTAAGACCTATAAACAAGACATGGCCTTGCTCGTTTGAGACCTGCAACTTCATGCTTCATCCTGTGCGATGTAAATGTCATAGAAGATTCTTCTAAGCTTCCCCAAACAAGCTCAAATCTGTCCTGTCGATGAGGGCTTGTGTTTTGACTCACCACTTTCATACAGTTATTTTGAAAAATATCTTTGAAAGTTTAAGCCTTCTTTTATGTGATGTCTCAGCTTAAAAAAAGTTTAAATTCTCTGTCAATCAATATAAGAAATGCATGCTCGATCTGGGGTCTTAAGTTAGAGAGCGTAGTCATCTGCTGGGAAGGAGGAGAAACCATGAATTTGAAGCTTGACTGACAAATTGAAACCATTTTGTTAGGTATGACGTTTTTTTAATGTTTATGTGGCAGCTACCATATGATTGAAATTAGAATTGCAATGGATTTGAATGTGGCAATATTTGACTCTAATGGGCTAAGTGTGATTATTTAGATTTCACTAAGCATTGCAGGCTTGTTAACTCCAAAATGTTAAAAAAAAAAACACATAATGACAATAATAACAATAAGGAGATAATAATTGATAATGATGATAAATGAAATAAGAAGATGTGTGACAAAGTGGCGCAGAAGGTTGAATCATGTGCCTTACTCTCCCTGTGCTTGCATGGGTTTTCTCTGGGCAGTCAGGTTTTGCAACGAATGGTCACCTGTGTCTCTATGTGGTCCTGTGACCCACTGGCGACCAGTTCAGGGTGTACCCTGCCTCTTGCCTAATGTTAGCTGGAAAGTTTCCAACCCCACATGACCCCAAAAAGGGATAAGTGTTATAGATAATGGATGGCTGCATAACCATAAAGATGCACATTTCTGCATAATTATGTATATGGATTATGGATGGAAATGTAACCTTAAAACAAAAAAAAATTGTAAATCCCCAAAATGGACCAATGGGAAATAAGGCTGAAGACTAAAATGAAACTGGTCTGACTTGCCAAGGATCGTAATTCTGGCTTTAAAAAAAGGGGAGCCTTTGATTTTCTATTATATATACCCATATATAATAGAAAATCAAAGGCTCCCCTGTGCCTTACTCTCCATGTGCCTGCATGGGTTTTCTCTGGGCAGTCAGGTTTTGCAACGAATGGTCACCTGTGTCTCTATGTGGTCCTGTGACCCACTGGCGACCAGTTCAGGGTGTACCCTGCCTCTTGCCTAATGTTAGCTGGAAAGTTTCCAGCCCCACATGACCCCAAAAGGGATGAGTGTTATAGATAATGGATGGATGCATAACCATAAAGATGCACATTTCTGCATAATTATGTATATGGATTATGGATGGAAATGTAACCTTAAAACAAAAACAAAAAAATGTAAATCCTCAAAATGGACCAATGGGAAATAAGGCTGAAGACTAAAATGAAACTGGTCTGGCTTGCCAAGGATCGTAATTCTGGCTTTAAAAAAAGGGGAGCATTTGATTTTCTATTATATATACCCATATTAATTTTACTCCAGGAGCACTACAATTAAATTGCTGTAATACATCAATTTTGTAGCATCTACTTGTATATAAGGAGTAAAAAACGAGTGAGAATACCAATAAAAAAAAAAAAAACAGGACGTATTCTACATTTAGATGGTATACCTGCCAGTGTGTCTCTGATAAAGCTGCTGAATCACACTGTTATATAGTATATTTTTTGTGTTCTAAGTGTGTGTATGCGTGTTTATGTGCTGTGTTTCTTACTCAGTACTCACCCTGTTAGTTCTTGTGTGTCTCTTCAGGCCCAAGCCCATGACTCACCAGCTCTCCAGCCCCGATTTCCACGAGGAGAAAGAGCAGGTTACCAGCATTGGGCAGATCAAACCAGAGCTCTACAGACCCAAGGGCGACCAGGGTGATGGAAAGCAGGGCGACAACTGTGGCAAGATCAGCTTCCTCCTGCGCTATGCCTTCAAGTAAGTCAGCAGGTTTATGCTGAGGCATCCTACATGCAACGTCAATGTGCAGCGCCTGGAAAAAGTTTTGCGTTTGAACTTCCATGAGTCACTGCCATTTTAAAGTTCAAATTTGATTTAATCTCTTTGTGTGGTGAAGTGCACAAAAAGATGTTTCGCAAAAACTTTTAGCTGTTGCTGATGTGAGTCCTTGGAGTGAGAACAAGGTGAATGGTCCTTCAACGCCTCTAAGTTGATTACAAAACAAAAACACCCCTGCTAGGTCTTTATGTAAAAAACATGTCTTTTGATTTATATCAAGGTTGAAAGCATTGTTCACACCTGCCTGTGTCATGTAGCTTCAAGGTATGCAGCTGACCACTTGTGTTCATAGACTGGTACATTTTGTCTGAAAGGTCAAAAGGTTATATCCTCCATAACAAAGTCAGACCCAAAATTTCTTTTGATGGCTTAAAAAGGCAAAAAATACTAAAGGACGAATACTTGAAAGGGACAAACCTTTTTGACTGCTGTTATGTTGGCATACTGCTTTGATTAATAGTGATGGTTTGTTTTCTTATTACTTATATTTAAATCATTAGCAGTTCTGTTTCAGAAAACTCACTGATAATTTAAAAACTGGGAAAATCACATGAGAGTTTACACTGAAGACAAGCTGCCATGAATGTTTTGTTTCATAACCAGGAAGCTCTATGTGCTGGTTCATTCAGATTAATGGGAACAACTGTCTCCTGTTTGAGAACCATTTTCCTTTTTTTGTCTAGTTTTGTTGCTGTTAATCAGTCTACTCTAAAGATTAAGGAATGATCATTACTCATTAAAGCTTGGCTACAGGTCATTAACTTCTCAGAGTGATTACATGTTAAAGGATAAGTTCGGTTCCTACAGCTTTCACATTGTTTATAGAATGAAGTAGAACAATAGACTCACCCAGAAGGCTTTCCTGATCCAAACAGTGCTTCGGGAGATATTTAGATCCCAAATCGAGCGGCGGACATCCGTATAATGGTAGCACATAGGGCATACAGCGCAGCTCCTAAAACTGCATTAATCGTCCAAAAACTCATTAGTTTCACCAATATTTCATCACGATCCGCTCACGCTACTCCTCCATTACAGTCTGTGTCGCTCCAGACATGTTTTTGTGACTATGCTGACCTCTGAACTGAAGAAGAAGAACGCTTGCCTCCGCGCCTTAACCAAACTTATCCTTTAAATATGTTATATAAGCTATCTTAAATTGTCCGAAAAGCTTGAATTTATGCTTAAAATCATTTGAACTTTCTCTAAAGATTGTTACTTTTATTGAATAATTTGATGCAATCGTATACACTGTATTTTAACATTTCTTGATAGGTCTATTTTCCTGGTATTTTGACTTTATTTTTAGATATATAAAAGTATTATGACTTTTTTTTAAGTTTTGACTTTGTCTGTGAAGTTCCTGATGAAGATAAATGGATGAAAAATGCAGATGTTTGTGTAACCTCTCGGGTAGTTTGGAGATTATACTTCTTAACATCATATGATACATTTTAACACAACTTTGTTAGCTCACTAGCTTAAGAGCTCAACAGCAAGGGGAGCTAAATATATCTCCCAAATACACTGATGGCTCTGTTATTTTTCAGTTGGACTTAAAACAGACTCTGGTTTTGCTGAAAACTCCTGTGTGGTATGAAAGAACAAAAAGTGATCCTTGAGAAAATATCTCCTGACTTATTTATCCTTGAGTAAACACAAAAAGAGACCCTCATGTGGGGGTGCAAGCTAATGTGCCATTAGCATGAAACCTGTGCAGCCTCTTGCTGTCTCAGCTGTGGATTTGTTTGTTTATGTAATGATACTGAAATATTGATGTTGAAGTATCACAAAGATAGTAAAGCAGTTACATTTTTGTGACAATGAGAGCTTCTTCAAACACTGTGCAGCAGAGCTTTCCGTACTTACTTACATTTAGGTCTTAGGGTGATTCTCCGCTGAGTATTCTGTGCAGAAGTACGTATGTAATTGTCGGATGCCATGCTGTGAGGACTGGGAGATGAAAAATTGTGTATTTTTTCATGAGCCTGTGTTGTGTAACTGAGGCTTGATGTGGGACGTGGTGGAGAGTGTGTATGAGAGTGTGTGCTGCTCTTTTCCTTGGTGCAGCTGCGAGCTCAGCTGGCAGTCCCCCATTTCTTCGTGGCCCGACATGTAGAAACATTACAACAGGCGAAAGTGCTGATGATCAGAAAAGAAAGGGAGCGAGAGGCCGTTTCAGTCATGAATAATAAATGGCAAAGTCACTTAAACAGCATCCCTGTCAACGCATAATAACACCACAGTGGGTTATAGCTGCAGTTACAGAAACAGAGAATTAGCAGCAGAGAGGGACAGGCAGCAAGGTTAATGATTAAAAGTGTTTGTGGGTCCCTTTTTTAAAATGTATGAGGTCACAAGATAATTTAAGCTCTGTCATGCAGTCACTGCCTGTCAGGCCTGGACAAAATCCACATTTTCAGAGTCAGATCATAGATTTTCTTGGTAGAGTATTACAGGGCTCTCAAGATTTGAATGCAGACTGGAGTGGCCCCCCACCCCCTGCTGGTTATAGGAATGGGTGTCTTAATTAATATTCGTCAAATTTGAAAAAAAAAAAATCATATAAAAGACACTGAGACTTGTTTCTCCAAAGTCAGAGCTGTAGTACAGAGTGAAGGGGATGCTTGATCATCAGGGTGACTTTGGTGTCCATACAGCCAACAAAAGTTAAGTTTGAAAGTTAAGACTCATCACCTATTAATAAATATTCATCCATATTAGAAAAATCACATAAAATACAGTTAAACTAGTGGTGTGCGATATGACAATATTAAATTGTTAAGGATTATAACGTGGGGATGATCTCATAAAGCAGAATGATCGTCAGATCGTCTGTGGGGGCGCAGAGACTTTGACTCGCACCGAACCAATCGTAGCACATTATGCACATGCATAGTGGGATCTCCTGTTTGATTATGTAGCGTGAAGCCATGGCGGAAAGAGAAAAGGAGATAAAAGCTTGAAGATGTCTGAACAAAAATCTGTTCTAAAGCAGCTGTATTATTCACTCAGATTATAGACATTGCAGTTAGATAACATTTGTTCTAAATTGTTGCACTTTAAGAGATAACCAGTTACTTAAGTTGGCATTTATATTTCACCCCTTTAATAAGCTATTTGGTGTGTTTAGTTTTTATGTTACCAAAGGTCACTTTATTGTTGTTCATAACCTTTTAGGTTTACATTTATTTCACATTTTTATAAAAACTGCACTATTTAAATTAAAACCTGTTCAAAACATTTTTTTTTGGCTTAAATTGTCATTTTTTCTCTTAGGGTTTTACATGTTTTATATGTTAAACATAGAGAAAAAATGGCCAAACATGCAAATTAGTCTAAAAAAACAACGTAAAAAAAACCCGTAATAAAATCGTGATCGTGATTTTATTTAAAAAAATCATGATATGATATTTTTGCCATATCGCCCACCCCTAAGTTAAACCTATTTTTCTAAAATTAGAGCTGTAGCACAGAGCAGAGAGGATGCTCGATCATCAGAAAGACTTTGGTATCCATTCAGCCGACAAAAGTTAAGTTACTTAAGGTAAGTTTTTGTCATCATTACGTCTTAGTGAATATACGTCAATACAAAAAAAATCACATAAATTACACTGAAACCTATTTCTCTAACATTTCAGCTGTAGTATAAAGTAAAAGATATGTTTTTGATTATCAGGCCAAGTTTGGTGTCACTACAGTAAACAACAGTTAAGTTACTACAGCTATTATTGTCCTTACACATTAATTCACACAATTAAATAAATCAAATCAAAACTTTTTTGCTAAAGTAACAGCTTTGGTTCAAAGTATAGGAGATCACCTTTCATGTTTTATTCTCATTTTGTAGGTAGGTCTCATAACTTTGATGGCTTGGCTGTGTTTTCAGTAAGCACGCCCTGTAAAATATTTTAATTCATAACTCTTGAAAAATATGTTCTGTAGTATGAATTACATGTGGTCCTTATGTTTGTTGTGATTTTTAAGACTTCATTTCTCAGTTTGGAGCAGTTATTGAATTTTCTTATCGTGGAGGTATCAGATGTGCTAATGTGCGGGACCGCCAGACGCGCGTCATATCTATGATGCACCATAGCTCGTCAGACATTTCAGAGTTTCCCTAATGTTTATACGCCAGGCAAAGAGAAATCATAATGATTGTTCACAAGTCCAAGTCAAGTCTGAAGTCTCTCTGTGCGCGACTTGAGTGTGAGTCACAAACTCGAGTCTCCATCTCTGCTAAACATAAACGCTATTTCAGCAGCTGGTATACTAGCTCTATTCTAGCTGTTTAACAAGGAGCTAGTTACTGTTGGTCAGCCGTTAACAGCCGCTGTCTGTCACTGTAAAACCATTTATATTTAGCCTGTTGACTTCCGTAATTCAAACAACCTAAGATGGTTAGCTGATGTGTGTGAGTAATTATAAATTACTCTGTTTGCATACTCCGGTGGTCTCTGTGAGGCTCGTCTATTATGATCCAGTTGTAGTTTCCAAAGAAAGACTTACAGGGAATGCCACCGGTTGTAGCAGAAGTGCTATTTTCATTTGTTGTTGCGTTAAGATTTACCAAGATACAGTAGTGCTTCTGTTTCTGATTGGCTAAGCCATAGCCAATCAGAATGTGCTTGACTTCTGCCGGTTCCGTAGCGAGAGCGGCACACTAGGAAATGTAGGCTACATTTTTTCAGCGTGAGAAATACAATGTGTGGCGGGAGTGTGTGACAAAAGACCCAAAAGAGTGACTGTCACGCTCAATGCGTGACACTCGAGAGCCCTGGTATTATTTAAACACAAGTAACAGTTGCTCAGCCCAATTTTAACTTCACATTAATTGATTGGAGGACTTGCATTTTAAAAACATGGGCAAGCAAACTACTCTAAGTAAAAGTCATTAAACGAATTTTCATAATTTGTTGGTACAGTCAAAAATACATGGGTGTGAATGGCAAAAATAATGCAAGCCATTCTTGATTCCAGAAATTTCGAACACTTGCTTATTGGTGTTTTTTTAAAGTTACTGTTTTGAACATTTTTGCTTTGCTTTCAGATACGGCTATTTTTTAAAAACCTTTTCACCCATAACTTCTCCCTTTTTCTCAAACACCCACACAGTTTCATAAATACAGACACAGACATTTCCTGACACACAATCACAAACACACACTCACAGTCCATCATCCTAATACAGATCACCAATCCTCAGCCCTCTATCACACTCTATCACATACAAACATATCTATATATCTTAAAGTTCGGCTGAGAACATAGTTTTTTTCCAGGTTAGATTAAGCTCCAGCCCTTAATATCTGATGGTCAAGGAACGCTGATAGAGAAGATGGGCTGGTCATTTCTAAGGTTGTTAGGTTTCTGTGTGAGTTCACATTTTTAAAGGGAATATGTAATGATTCCCAGAGTTAGCAGAATGAGTTTATCTGACAAAAATCCTACCTTAAGTAAAATTATGCTGCCTACAGGTGTAGGCAAAACAAACTTACCGCGTTCACATACTAATGGTGCTCCCTATGGCACACTGCATGTGAACAAAACGCTGAAAATCACAGCATATGGTTAATAATGTCTGCACATTACTGTAGTCTTGTCTTTCCTGTTTGTTTTCACAACAAAGCTAAAGTATTCTCCTACTGGAGAACTGTAGAGCAGAGGGTTAGTTTTTGGCAGTGACAATGTGTTTTGTGCTCAAGCAAAAGGGTCCGTCTGATAATAAAATTAATGTAGTTTTTGCCCTTCATGTCTCAAAATAAGGACCATATTAAAGCCTGTTGTATCATATTTGATTCATACCTTTATGATATCTCCATTTACTCAATACCATCAACAAACTACTAAAAACATCAGATCAGATAAATGATAAAATGTCCTCAAGTGGAAAATCAGTTGCCAAAAACACATAATGTATTAAACGAAATTCAAAGCATATATTTGTTCAATTTTAGAGATTTTCTTTTGTTTATGTGTGTATGTGTATGTGTATGTGTATGTGTCTGGGGGGAGGGTGGTCAGTAGAAAGTGAAATAAGCATTTTACGTTCCAAAAAATTAGAGTTTTCTGGCAATAATTTGTGTTTTCAGGCTTTGAAGGGTTAAAGCAAGTAAATCTGCCTTGGATGACTATGACATTATGACTAACAAACAAATCTGCTTTGGAGGAAATGAGAGGGATTTCTACTTGTCACTTTGAGAAAGGGTAGTTGAGTCAGAGGTGCGATTATTGTCTCTAAATTAAAGAGGAAAGAAGGAAAATTCCTGAAGTGAGGGTAGTACTGAAATATATTTTGTCACAGTTCACCGCTGCTGTTGTTATAATGGAGGGAAATTGTTTTAGCGAGGCACCTTTCTTTTGTGCACCCCTCAAAAGCAAGCCGTCCTTTACGTAAGACAGAAAGGCATTAATTTGTTAAAAATAGTCTGGAGTGGGAGTGATGAAGGATTAAAGAAGAAAGGTGAGAGCTGGAGCTGTGAGAAGGGTGTGTGTGCATGTGTATGAGCATACAAAGGTAGAGGTGTGCTGGCACCATGACTGTAATAAGATTTGTATGTTAATGTGCGAGCCCCCGCCATGGGGGGTGTAACAGTCAGAACAACAATGTCAATCTTCCTCAGATCCTCTGGGAAAGTCATTTCTATTGACAATCCCATTAAAAGCTGACACATTTCCTCTGTGGGAATAACAGCTAGCTTTCGGGCATTGTCTGCCAGGAATAAGCCCATGAATTTTCTCTCTGCTCGAGCAGTAATAGGAATACACTCTGCAGCACACCTCACGGATCATGTGAAACCTTGGTTTAGGTGAGCCATGCCTTTTGCTATAATAAGACGCATTGGGAGAGGCAACAGCTGTGACTGTGTGAGAGGGATTAGATTTAAGAAAAAGAATTATATACAAGAATCTGCTAGTTTTGATTCATTTCACATGAATTTAGCCAGGTTATTCCCGCTGATAATTGAGATTTAGTTTTTAAGGGGCCATGACCAAAAATGGCAGCATCTTACATGAATAACAAGAAACACAATCAGTTTTCAACATTAAATAATAAGAAGAGTCATTTAAAAAAGCAAAGCCTGAATGTAGAACTTCATGAAGGATTCAGGATAACTAAGCTTTGCTGTTCAGTCAGTCTGTATTGTCCTGGATAAGAAGTAGAGAAAATCTGAATACTGTCTTTGCCAACTTACTTAAGATGATCACAATCATAGTTGATCAAAGGTTATGAATCATCATCCTCAAAGATAGCAAGTAGTGTTCTCAGTCAGATAATTTAAAATACTGCTACAAGCAAGTTTTAAATCCAAGTATGACTGACTTCTCTTTTGCAGAGCTGGCATTAACCAAATTGAAACCCATAGGTAAACTTTGAGCTGGTTCCCCTTGCGTTGACAACCTTATAAAACACCTGAATTTTCATACTCTGGCTGCTGTTGTGCATTTTCATCTTTGAAAGCTTTGAGCTGATATACTTTTTTGTTGGTAAGAAAGTGACCAATCAGTGTCGATGGGTAGAAAAGGGCATGCTAGCAGCAGCTATAGGGGCTGAAAAGCTATGCACATGCGGAAGTGCCAAACACTAGGACCTCATGTGTCCACTTGTCATGAGATTGTGTTAGGTTTTTCACAGACTAGATAATATCAACAGCCTGGTTTCCAAAGAAAAGCCTTGGTCTAAATATAATATACAGCTAGATGCTGTCACTGTATTGGAGGTTAATTTTTCTATACCACACCCATTTTTATTTCATTGTGGATTTCCCTGGAAGTCCCCGAAGAGTTGCTATTTTTAGATGGCTAAAGTTCTGCCTCATGACCTTTACAGTCTTGAGGGTATTGATCGAATGTTTGGTTGAGACAGAGAAGACTGCATGGATGTGCACCGAAAGATTCCTTTGATAACCAAACAGCTTGTGTCACGTGGCAAAATTTTCTGAATGAAAGAGTTGCTAGTAGGGCTGGGTTAAAAAAATCGATTTAATCGATTTAAATCGATTTTCCTTTAGCTGGTTCATAATCGATCCATAAAATCCAAAGATCGCTCTTTAAACTTGGGTAGTTTTTTCTTCTTTGGATGTGCAGAGAAGCAGCCTGTGGTATCAACCCTGCTAGTCTCGTGTGATCAGCGTTTAGCGTTGCTTTCCACTGAACAAGATCTCATGAGATGTTACTGCAAACCAACATGGTGGAAGCACTATATGGGCACCACTGTCAAGTTTAAAAGCTGATGTTTGGATGTACATTATTTTAGATTTAACAAATACAAAGGAAAATACGAGTTTGACAAAAAAACAAGTAATACGCAGAATATGCATTAATGCATATCATTAAAATATGATTAATGTAACTGCTTTGGGCTTAGTTCTTCATATTAAAACAATTTTTTATGATGTACCAGGTCAAAAGGTCACTTTTTAAATTTACAGCACTATTTTAACTAAGATATCCCAGACTGAATAAATATCGTATTTAATCGTGAATCAAATCGATTTGAGACCTTGTAATATCAAATTGAATCGATCCAGAAAATCTGAATCGATACCCAGCCCTAGTTGCTAGTACGACATGAAAAGTGTTTCTCCATGGCAAAGATGTTTTCCTTCTTCTCACAAACAGTTTATGCAAAGCATGGGTTTATTTGATTGGCAGGACTTGCCTACCATGCGATCTATATATATATTTACATATATACATTTTTAATTGGCATAGCAATGTGATGTACAGAACGTTTGTCTAGTCAACTTCACATTCTTTTCTTCAACATTGTTCACAGGTTGTTACCTTGAACATCTTTACATATACTGTATAATGCGTAATATCACTGGTTCCTCGTGTGGATGGCTGGTGCCTTTAGCATTTGCCTATTCAGCTAAAGCTACAGGTTGACTCTTGTCTTCTGGTCAATGAAGCACTCAGAAAACAATCAGAATGGAACAGTCTCCATAAAGAAGTAATGGAACTGGCAGGTTAACCATGCAAGGTTGTTTGGCAGACTAGAGTTTGATTTTTTTTATAGTGTTAGCAGTGCTAGTCACCTCTTGCACCACCAGCTTTCCTCCTGCTAGTTTAATGTCCACATTTTAGTGCTGAAAGTGGAAACTTGCTGCTTGGGTTGAGGGGCAGTACGCATGAGCATAATGGATCAGAACACTGCCAACTCACAATTCTTCAAAGAGATGATACACATTCTTTCTATGTGGTCCATAACATTTTATTTAATGTGCTTCATTTACAAGTGGGTTAAAGGGCTTTTCGACAGCTTGGCAGCCATCATACAGCAAAGCTACAGTGGTTCACTACTGGTGGGGCATTGCTTTAATGAGCAGAATGAGAATTTTACTAGTATTTTGCGCAAATATATAAACAGAAAGAAAGGAGGAAGAAAGGATATCTGATGCTGGTTCATTTGTTGTGAAAGTCACTGTTTAACTGTCTATCCTTGCATCCCTTGTCAAAAAAACAACTAAAAAAATAGAAAGGTAATGCAGAGGATTTCCCAGAAAGGCTCTCCAAATGAAGATGTATCAGAGTGCAAGCTGCTTTGTAGTCAATTCAATTTAGTTTACTTTAATATATCTACAGTTAGTAATAAGTTAGTTATGAATCTCAGGGCACCGTGATGCACTCTTTCTGGGAAATGAAGACTCTCAATGGAGGCATCCATCACCATAATCAAGAACTGAGGAAAAGGCAGACTCCATTTGCCTCTTTTGGACAAAAGAGGTAACAGGAATTGAATCTGTGGCAAAAACCCAGAATAAGCTTTAAATAATCAGCAGCATATTGAAGCCTCAGCATCACATAGGTGGGTGTCTTTTAAAACAGACATTGCAATCACAAAAACAAATACATTTACTGATGTCAGGTGCTGTCAAATACATTTGATAATATTTCTGACTTGTCAAAATGTTCTTTGTATTTCTAAGCATCATGGATGGGAATTAAATAAGATATCAGTAGACTATAGAATTTATTTTATTGATCATAATTCTGTTATTGATCCTGATAATTCTTCATTCAGTCCTTACATCACTACATTGGTTTTATGTGTCAATATTATCAATGGCATGGCTCTCTTGGTATTTAATGCCATGTTGCATCAACAAATGTTAAGCCTGTTGCTGGTGTTTCCCCCCAATTGAATCATACAGACATTAGACTTTTCATGTCAGGCAGCTCGCATCATTTTGTGTCAAAATAAGTGACACTGGACAGCAAGAGTTTTCTGTCTATCGTTATTAGGTCGTTGACCTCTTGTTGTTATGTATGCTGACTGCCTCTGGCATGAGCACGTCTTTATTGTTACCACTGCCAAGGAGGTTATGCTTTTGTTGCCAGTGTTGGTTTGTTGGTCTGTCTGTTAGCAAGTTAACTCAATTATTTTTGAAGGATTTTCATTGAATTTTGAATGTTGGTTATGACACAAGTAAGAAGTGATTGAAGTTCGGTGGCGCTCCAATCCTGGATGGGGATTCAGCACGCTTTTTAAGGATTTATTAACAATGGGGCAGTTTTCCACATTTTCACAATAAGTTGACTTACAGTGTCAGAAATGCCTTGCTGGAGGTTTGAGCTCTTGAAACACTTCTGGTTAGCCAGACACTGGAAGTACATAAATGGACCTTTATCAAGAATTGTTGAGCATATAGGCAAATCATATGATTGCTTCAACAAAATCTATATCTCAACAAATGCGTTTTTATTTTAAACAGAGAAAAACTCAACACACTAACAGTTTAAGCCCAAAACCATGTTTGCTTCTTTTAATCTTTTTTACACCCTTTTTGTATAGCACCAATTCATAACAAGTGTTATCTCAAGACACTTTACAATAGAGCATAAAGCTCTTCATTTTATGGATACACATATATGCATAGACACATATATACATATAAACATATATATACAAATATATACATCAAACACCGGACATGAAATCCACACGATGCAGTGTTGGGTGTGGGGGCGAAGGAAGGGAGGTAGGCGGAGACAAGTGGACTAAAGTAAGAACTAAAGTTAGTGACAGATTCATGAACCATAGACCTGTCATCTGATTTATTAGAGGTTAGCCTCTTGAATGCTACGTCTTGTTTTCAGGAGGGTCCTCATGTCTGAATGGTTGTGGTGATCATTTTATAGGAGTATAATCAATGATATTCTTACTGAAGTGATTTACAAGTGAACTCTATCAAGGGAGTAGCAAAAAATCATAATCCAGGAAGAATCTTCCCAAGATTTGTGTTTTAGAAAACTCACTTAGCATTGAGACATGCTCAAGTAAGAACCCTGAGTTTTTCAAAGAACATACCAACTCATTTTTCCTGTTGTTGTATAATTTTCTCTGGCCATATTGTTTTGATGTTCTTGAAGTTGTTATGATGGAATATTTTTTACCTATATTGTCATCAAGTTGCAGCTGACAAAGATGATCAGCCAAATCAAATGCATGCTAGGTTTTTATAAAAACTGTGCTTGCATGGGTGCAAAGTAGAGCACAAACCTCTTCTACTGCATTTCTGACATTCATAGACAAGCTATCCTGGAAAATGTCGAAAACTGCCCTATGGTGTAGCGTTAACAAGTCCAGTTAAAAATTCCTGGATCCACATCTTAATTCATATCTCTGCAAAAATCCGATATGTTTTTCCTTGTGCCATGAGCACCTGAAACTGTCTTAAAAAACTGTTGAGAGTATTTGAGTTATCTTGCTCGGTTACAAACAGACAAATGCTACTAAAATTGACTCACCTTTCCCTTGGACCATTACCATTATTCCCTGAAAATGTCTTCATGAGCCCTTTAAAAAGTTATTAGTAAAAATGTGTAAATTGCCCTTTCTTGAGACTCATCACTAAATTCGAATCACTTTTCCTTGTGCCATGACCAACACTGTGTGAAATTTGATCCAGATACGTATGTTGAATATATTTTTAGTTGACTTGCTGACAGATTAACACACCCACTAACAAATTAACACCAGCAAAAACATACACCTCCTTGGGGTAGGTAAATTAGATTTTAGAGTGTTCTTTCCATGGCAATGTTTAAATAAAATTAAGTGGTTCCAGACCTGAGCTTTGAGGTACCCCCTCGTAAATTTGAATTTGTACGTCAGGGGTAGAATTGGCGACATTTTTTGAGTCCTGTACAAGGGGACAGAAATGATTGTTCACTGTCTAATGGCGGTTTCACACTAGTTGTATGTTGCTGACGGTGTGCCAACTCAGGCACAAGATGATGTGACTTTAATACAAATTGCATGTATGTTATGTTATGTCGGTTTCCTGTTGCCACAGCTCTATATCTTAACACATTTCACATCAACAAAGTGGTTCAATAGCAAGTTTAAGAAACACAATACAGCTTCCAAACCAAAGAAGTAATGACTGTCTCAGTAAAAATTCAAAATAAGAGCATTTTGACCTGACTGAGAAGAAGACAAAATGGAAACAGCAACAGTTTTTCTGTACAGGTTTGTGCTGCTTATTTCAGGGAATTAACTGAAGCCTCTTCCATGTTTGTGTCTCAAAATCATATTGGATTAGCAGTTATTAGAAACATATTTCAATTGGTCAGGGGTTTCTGATTAAAATAGTTATCTGGCTGAGCTGGAAGTGCAATTTTCTCCTGTAATTTCCTCCTGTATACTGTCCCCCTGATGCAATGTGACTGCAGGGAAGGCATGTTTGTCCAATTACCTTAATTAGGTGTGATTCAGAGGTAAACATGTGTCTGGATTGGCCATGGTTATATTGTCAACAAGCGCATCTTATTTGCGATTGGTACACATGGACAGTAGATCACATAACAGCCAAGGTCACTGATGGCGTTTGCCCCTGAGTGTCATTCCTGAGCCCCCAAGTTCACGCTGCTCGCCTTTTGCAGCTAATGAAGTGCTGACACACTGGTTAACAGGCAGAGACACAGTCTAACGAGATCTGATTAAAGGCCTCCGAGCTGTCTTCATCTTCATCTGCTAATTAAATACATAATGAATGGAGTGCAAGCGGCAGCCATGACTCTGGATGGCTTATTCCAATGTAAAGATGTGGATATTACACTCGCATTCTTTGATCTGCCTTCTGTTTTTTATTTTATATCAAAAAATGACAAGAAATAGATATGGTACTCTTCATTTTGGTGTTTTGTGCTTGTCAGTTGCATAATGAAAAATTAAAAGAAACAGCTGGTAAAGGCCACATCATTAGTTATTTCCCTGCTTCCATTATTCAATAATATACAGAAACAAATGAGCTTAAATTATCATTATGCTAATACCATTATTGGATTAACTACTAAGCTGATTGAAAGAAAAATAATCTGCAGCAGTTTAGACACTCGTTTCTTTCTCTTTTTAAAGATGAATTTCACTGGTTGCTGCTTCCTGCAGTTCAGTATTTTCTGGTTTATCCTGTTTCACATCAAAGTCATCTCCTTCATTCATGCTTTTAGACTTTCTTTCATTCTATTCAGGTTTTTTAAAGCTAAACAGCAGAGATAAGTGAGCCATAACGTTCATCAGGTTTGTGTTTTCAGATGTTTTCTTAAAGATCAAGGTCCCAAAGAAATGGCGAAAGGATCTTCAGCTGGTGTTTGTCATAAAGATTCAGTCATGGCCTGAGTCCTGAATGAACACCCAACAAGCGTAAATAGTGGGTGGATTTTCCATTTGGCAATTACTGCACAGGGTCATGTGCCAAATGGTGGATAAATGTTTGTCCCCAAACAGTCATACACAAAAACAAGCTGTGTTTTAATCTCTGCAGGAGTAACTGTAGCTTCTTTCTGTCTCTACTGTGCTGTCAGCCTGGAGGGGCATTACAGAGTCTTGATAAAACTTGATGTAAAATGTACTTTTACTGACTTATTGTGTTGTTTGGGCTCTGTTTTACATGTCTGTTTGATCTTTGCCCTATTCTCTTACTTTTGCTTTTATTTTATCAAACCTAAATTGAATGGCATATCTATCTATCTATCTATCTATCTATCTATCGATCCATCTATCTATCTATCTATCTATCTATCTATCTATCTATCTATCTATCTATCTATCTATCTATCTATCTATCTATCTATCTATCTATCTATCTATCTATCTATCTATCTATCTATCTATCTATCTATCTATCTATCTATTATTGGAATGTGTTTGGTTCTATATAAGTGCATCTCAGAGAAGGGAAAACTTATCACAGCATAAAGGAAAACTCCTGGAGCACTTGATCAATTTATTTTTAATACAATCAACTGAGGACTCAAAGGAAGACAGCTGAGGTGTTAATGTTTAAGGCTCCTTGCACTATGTTAGAAATTATTACATTGAGTGAGCGCTCCACAAGTTTCCTATATGTGGAGATATTATACATTTATTTTTGTATAAAATCTTTAATGTATTTGTAAAACTAGATAGAAAACTGTCAGTATAACATACCAGACTAATGAGTTAATTTGGTTACTGCAGTTAAAAGTACATTAATTAGTTTTAAGTACTGTGTTTTGTTGACTATATTAAACATTCATTTCTGCATTGCATTGGGTTTAAATCCATTAATATTAATTACATAAGTTTCAATGTAAAAGTTACAATTGTTACTTTACATTATGGATATTATGTAATGAAACATGTTGCAGGAAATTGCCAAATTTTCATGTTAATAGTGATTTGTTAATTACAGTCATAATTATGTTTTTTAATTGCGTTAATCTCATTTTTAATCTGATTTCACTGTTTTGGTATTTCCAGAGGATAACACTTTAAAACACCAGGGCAGTTGGTGATTGGACAATCGATCTGCTCAGACCAATCTTATCATGTACAGTATGGTGTAGCACCTCGAAACTGTTGTTAGCCGTTAGCTCAGACTACGAGTACTTCAGTTCTTAGACCTTAGTCCTAGCTTACATTAAATGATACCACACAGATATATCATCTACCATATGCTACTAGAGTCTCATCAAGACGATATCAAGTTCTCCCAGTAAACTTTTGAGGAGGGCATATTTGATATTGTAGTGCAACCATGACTACAGCTCGACATTGCTAGCGCAGCATCTCCGCATCTCTCTCGGTTTCCCAGCAGTGATCCCCGGTCACGAGAAATCATTATTTCTCATAAGAAAGCTTGAAGTGATGTTCTTTTCTCCTCTTTTAAAGGAGAAATTGAGCCAATTTCTGATAAAAATGCAGATCTTGCTGCATCTGTGGAGATCGCTGTTACACGCCGCTGTTGTTTTCAAACATGCAGTCACTTCCTGTTGTTGTCACATCTGCAGCTCTGCCTCTGTCCCCTGATCGGGCCATTAAAGTTGGAGAGTTTTTATGCATTGAGCTTCTTGTGCTTTAGTTTTTCTTGGCGAACAATCTTTTTATCTGTCACAACGAATGTATTTCAATGAAAATACCTCAAGTTGAGGGCTTTTTCCAGCAATTTTTAAAATGAGATTTAAAAAATAGATTCATCAGATTAATTAATTACAGGTCATAATTAATCACTCAATTTTTTTAATCTGCTGACAGTTAAAATAAAGAAAGTGTTAGTCTGAACATTAAATATCTTATCTTTGTCGTGTATTCAGTTAAATATTGGTCTAAAAGGATTTGCAAAGCACTGTATTCTGTCTTATTTTACATCCCAACTTCATTGGAATTGTGGTTTGTGGGTAGGAGTAAGTTGGCGACAGAATACGGGTGATTTTGGGCAATACTAAGTAGACTAAACAACTGCTAAACAGGCAGCTACAACAAAACCCAAAACATGACTGGTATGGGCTGATCTCACTCAAAGATGATCGACTTTAAATTGATTCTGGCAGAAAATATCAGGGCATTCCTATTTCTTGTCATCATATCCCTGCATTCACAAAAATACGAACATGCCGGCATAGTTTTATCTTGTTTGTGCTTCACTTGTATGAATAAATGTGTACGAGTGAGAGCAGAGAAACAGAAACGTGTGAAATATTATTCATGAGCTCGGCCCTGACTAGACTCTGTACATCTGTGCTTACTGTGCTTACATTTAACATCGCTGATCCTGCAACCATAAAACAGCTGCACCGATGACACACACATACATCCACACAAACACACTCACATGCTATTTTGGCTCATCCTTGCTTCAGAGACGGCACCTCCCACGCCATTATGTGTGCACAAAGCCCACAAAAGGTGTGTGTTTGTGTGAGTGTGGGCCGATCCTGTCTGGGTCTCGTAGGGTGTTTGTGTAAATTTGTGCGACCCCTGCCTTTCAAGTCTTTTTTTTTTATCAGCATGTGAAATTCTAATCTGGGGTTTGATGTTTTTGTCTGTGCTTGTTTGTTGTAGTACGGAGCAGCTGGTGGTGAAGATTTTAAAAGCTCTGGACCTGCCAGCCAAGGATGCCAACGGCTTCTCCGACCCCTACGTGAAGATCTACCTACTGCCAGACAGGAAGAAGAAATTCCAGACCAAGGTAGATCCTGCCCCCTCTCTCCTCCGCCACTTACATGTTTCTTTGATAACCAACTGCAAATAGAAACAACACCATGGGAAATCATTACAGCCTCACTTATGTAATCTAATCTAATCTGGGGCATAATTTATTCAAGATAATGTGCCTCACACTATTACGGAGCACCACTTCTCTGCTCTCATTGTGTTATTCTGCTGTTTGAGGATGTTAAGTCAATATTTAAGGTTCATTTCAGGATGTTCTGTACGTAAAAACTTACCCTTAGCCCTGCAATAATCCTCCTGTACTCCAATTTAGTCTCCGAGGGAAAATCTAAAGACTTATGAGCTCAGCGTCTTCACAAATGGGAGTTGTAGTTCCTTGTGTTTTATCCGTAAATATCACAGGTGCCTTTTGTCAATGTTTGAAATTCCTCCCTTTTGGTCCCTCCCTCCCATTTGTGCGCCTGTCTGCCTGCCTCACAAAAGCCTCCCCGCTCATTGAAAAGCATGAATGCTTCAATCATTTCCATAATATGACTCGTCTTTTTGTTCCGGGTGAAGATAATTGTTTAATTTCAATCACATTCTCATTAACATGGGATTTTTGCAGCTCTCACATTTTGCCGCTTTCTATCCCCTCTTACTCAGTTCCCAAAGAGGAGCTGATATCACCTATTTGAGCAGATGTTTCACTCTTGGTGTTTTCAGAGTCTGAAAGTATCTCCATCAGCGGCGAGCTTAATCCAAATCTAACAAGTAATCACCAAGTGCTAATAAGCCGGATTGACAGGCCCACTCATGCGGCAGCGAAAGTTGGATTCAGAAAAACCAGTGTGTGTCACATTTTAATTATTGGAGGCTTTATTGCATGGCAGAGTTTATATCAAATGCTTTCATGGCAATTAAATCCCAGCTATGAATCAACAAATAGTAAAAACTGTGTTTTGCAAAGATTGAAGGCGAATTAGGTTTTCTATGTGTTCGAATGTGACGAGCAGGAAATTACAGCTTCTTTCCGTCAGAGTGCATCCTCTGGTTCAGAATAATCAGTTTTATTTATCTTTTGCAGAGAAGGCAGAAAGGAAAGATGGAAATGCAGTGAGATTAGAACTACAGCCAGGTTTGTTATTCTGACATGAGGTTTATGATAGGAGAAAAAGACAGGCTAAATTCTGATTTTAAGGGCCCGTATTTTGTTTGATCTTTGATTCATATGTCAGAATTTAAAGACCATCAGAGAATGTTAACAACTTCTCAAAGAGGTCAAATTTTGCATTAAATCAGATTCATTTTTAATGCCTGCAAGATTATGCTCAAACTGGCTAATGTTCCAAAAACCCACCCACGTAGCGAGTAACCTGATAGTGCTGTATTCTAAAGGTGCCTACACACTGGATGCTACTTGTACTACCTCCATGCAAAGTCAATGAACAGCCGCGATGGGGCGGGGCTAACCCTCCCGCGATGCATTTGTTGCTTACAAGATTATCGCTTATCAGGTTGTGCGATGTCAAAGTTAAGAAAAAGTTGATCTTTTAAGGCAATGTCGAGTGTGGCTGTGCGGCAACAGCCAACCAGCGGTGTGTGCCTGTGTGACGGTACCCGGGATGGAAAGTTTTTCATTCGGACTACAGAGGAACAATTTATGTCCGTGTGGGAAACATTAGTCAGTGAGGACATTCTTTCCACCAAGACGGACCGCAGAAAACTCACAGATAATGCTGCTGCGGAACCATCAGCTGCAGTGTTTTGTGTTTGATAAGTGAGTGAAAAGGATACAGCTGGAATAATGTCCGTTTATACATCCTATTATATGATATATGAGATGATTGCGGTGAAACTCGAGTGGACGTGACGTCACTGAGCGATGGTTGACGGCAACGGTGACCAAAATGAGGTATTTATGGACACGCGACAATACTTCAGTGGGCGACGCGATTTTGATCGCAGAGTCGTTTGCGGTGTGAATGCAGCATAAGTCCGTCTGTGCTGCTCTCTGAGGCCCCTGCCCCTTTAAGGCTCCCTTCTCAAAGTGAGCCCAGTCTGCTCTGATTGGTCGACAGGTCGACTATGTGGTAATTTGTAAAATTCGTGCTACTTGGTGCCATGTTGTCAACAACTCTGCATTCATTCTAATGTCCTTGCTCTGTACAGGCATTGCTTCTGTGAGGCAATGAGCTATACAAGATAACATTACTTTAGTAAGAAGTTACAGTGGTACATCTAAGGGCTGGGAGGATGAGATTATTTAGAGAGCTGCTGTCACCATAAATATGAGGAGAGGGAGAGACATGCTAAAAGACATGTAAAGTAAAAAAAAAAGTATCATGTGAACTTTTTGAAGAACTGCTTGAATTTAGATGCCAAGCACTCCTGATCTGACTGTATTCTCTGTATCTCTAAGATGCTCTGTAAGAGCTCCTGCCCCTTTCAGCCCCTGTCCCCACATGGGCCCACTGTGTTCTGACTGGTCTGCTTTGTTGTAACAGAGTGGTCTGGAAATAATTATTTAGAGGAGTACCTGAAAAAAGTCAGTGATGAACAGAGTCAAATCAGATTTGAATGTTTCATTTTGCAACATATACTGCATATGTAACTGCACTGCTTTTAGGTTTTATATGGCTGCGAGCAAACTGCTAACAAGGACTACAAAATGGCCAGGGACCCTAATTTAATCATCTCTTCTCTTTTTCTTCCAAAACAATTTATACACAATAGTAAAAACCATGTGTACCAAATTGACCACTTAATTTGATTATGATGAAGTTCTAAAATAAGAGGTTATAACCTGGTGTAAGTGTGAAGTGTGTTAGCTGCTTCTAAGTTGAGCCATCTTGTTGTAGTTCTGTAATAGACATCAATTGTGCTCTGTCATAATCACAAGTAAGTAATATGATACCCAGACAGGCTGATCTCTGTCATCCAAAGTAATACAAAATTCTTGAGTTTTTTTTTGTTACAAAATCAAAAATAAATATATTAAAGTTTTGTAATGCAGGGAATTCACATTTTAGCAATGAACATGATGTATATGACCAAGGTTTTAACTTATGACCTTTAAGTTAAGTCATTTTATTCTTGAATCAGAGTGTGCAATATTTGTAAAAAATATCTTAAAAGTCTCCTAGGATATAATGTTCACATTTAAGGGGTGATCATGAGGCCCAATGACATTTACCAAGAACTGTACAGTTTATCATTTCTTACTCATTCATATCATTTCATAGGGAAGCGGTGGCGCAGTTGGATAGTTCGCTTGGTCAGTGATCGGGAGTTTGCAGGTTCAAGCAATGTGTCCTTGAGCAAGACATGTTGCTCCCACTGCTGTGTCAGTGGTGTGTAAATGGGCATGAAAGGGTGTAAATGGGCATGAAAGGGCGTGAATGTGTTAGAGATACTGATGGATAACTAACATGGAAACTCTGAACCATCAGTGAAGTGCGTGTGAGAGCGAATGGGTGTGAAAGGGTAAGTGTGACCTGCAGTGTAAAGCAGCTTTGAGTAGTCAAAAGACTAGAAAAGTGCTATATAATAGAGCTGCAACTATCGAGTATTTTTGGAATCGAGTACTCTGTTGATTATTTCTTCGAGTACTCTATCAAAATATACTTTTTTGTTTTTAAACAAATAAATCAATTGTATACAATGCCAAATTTTAGGGCTTTCAAAATGAGCAACCAAATGCCGTTTATTCCTCAGAGAAGGGTTTTTATTTTAACAACTTTCAAAGTTTAAACCAGTAATGGCTTAAAACAAAGCCAATACAATACTGATTTACAAAGCAGTAATATTATTCTGCAATTATATTTGTGAAGTGTGTTCTGGAGGGCATTGTGTAGTTCGGATTGAAATCCTTGATCATGTTCTTAAATCCTGTGTCCTCCACCATGGAAAGAGGACGCATGTCTGTGATGAGCATATTTAAAATGCTGTAATAGTAATAGTTGCAGCCCTAACAATGTGCTATCATGCTAAGCTACGTGCTAAGCTAACTCAGTTTGACATCAGACACACTGCACTGTGTTTTCTTTTCGTCCCCTCTTGTAGTGACCACACACTTGGGACACTCTCTGCCATTTCTTCTGTGGACTCTCTCCTTTCTGTCCCTCTCTTTTCTCTTCCTTCATGATTGTACAAGCCGCGCAGCAGCAGAGGTAGCAGGCGAGGTGTGCCACAGAAATGACCGTCCGTGTCAAACACCGTGCACTGTATAGTAGTCCAGATATATATTTATATGTATAATCATATATTAAACGAGGCTTCGAGGCACAAAATTTAATTCGAGGATATTTTGTAATCGAGTACTCGCGAATATTCGAGGAATCGTTTCAGCTCTACTATATAAGCTCAAGTCCATTTACCATTTCCATTACCATTTTTAATATGGAAATCCAAGTCAATATTTTTACAAAATTTGACTAGAACCAAAATGTGGCCAAATACCATTGACAATTGATATCAATAGTCTGATCAAGCAGACCTCAAGAAAGAAATTGATACTTGTGCAGAGATTGATAAAATCCCTAAAGCATCCTTAAGATGTCAGATTTACAATGTATGAGCATGAGACTTTGTCAGCTTCATTTTCTAAGAATGAAATATGAGTTGATCTCCTTTTTATAACTTATTTCATTCTAAAGATGAAGGAAATTACATTTAAAGGCCAAAGAGATTGCATTCACAAGCAAAAGTAGAACATTTGCCCTCATGACCTTGACATTAGCTTTTGCTCTATTGTAAAGTGTCTTGAGATAACACTTGTTATGAATTGGCGCTATACAAATAAAGATTGATTGATTGATTGACATTAAAGTTTTTTCAGCTCATCCTTGAGACAAAGCTAACATTTATGCAAAGCTTAAAGAGACAAAAACTAAAATATCTCAGATATTTCAATCACAACTGTGGTAAATAGTAAAGGGACTTGAATTCTGCTGTGCTTATTTAATCTTTGACAATCTCTGACAATTTGAAGTGCTTTGACATCCACCCAATCACACCTGAGCACTCCTGCATTCACTCACGGATAGTCTTGAGTGTTGATAGAAGTGCTTCATCAGAATTAGCCTACACATCCACACACTTTCATACCCACCTGCACTCCAGTGACACAGCAGTTGGAGCAACTCAGGGTTAAGTGCCTTGCACAAGGACACATCAACACATGATTGTAGAGTAAACTACCAGACTAAGCCCCTAACACCTTAACAGCAAACTGGGAGGACAGGCATCCCAAAATCATAGTGCTACTGGCCCTGGCTATCCCAGGCATGGAGCCAAACAAATAAAACCACCTGAAGAGCAGGAAATTACAGCTCCCTCTTTGAGCTCACTAATTTAAATGATTCATTTTTTTTAACTTGTTCAGAGGAGGGGATTAGGAAAGGCAGGAAATACAATCAACAAATGGCGAAAGTACATTGATTCATTTTGGAAAGAAAATTTCACACCTCCTATGTGATGAGGTAAGAAAATATCTACTTATAAATGTACTTTGAGGTCCTTATTTGATTTCCGTTACTTTAATTTGATTCTTCCTCCCTCAAGATAAAGGTGAAATCTAGTTTTCACCCTCAGGCACGAGAACAAGGTCAGCCAGCATCTGTGGCTCAGGTCGATTACGTAGCTCAAGGACATGTGGGCATTTACAGCCACGCGATTTATCAAACCTGTCCTCATCCATCTTATTTTGTAGGAATGCAGAACCATTTGAAGGCGTGACATTTACATGTAATAATGCCTGCACAATTCGATTGATCCCACGGGCTGTTCATCAAAGCTTTTATATTCTAAACAAGGCTCTGGGAGCTGTTCAGTGACGAGAGCAAAATCCCCAGTGTTCACAGCAGTGGAAGCCTTTTATGTTTCCAATATGTTTGGGGTTTGAAAGGAGAAAAGCAGTCGTGTGTGGGGGCAGAAAACAGTAAAAAAAAGAAAACCACCATGTAATACAATAATTAGTCAAAATTAATAACAATGAAAACAAGCAAAATACTTAAAATATTTAAGACTTCAAGGTTTGTAATTGCTGGACTGTGGTATTAAAAAAACACTTGGGCTGTTGATTAAAGGTGCGTTTACACCGGACACTACTTGTACTACCTCGGCGATCACTCTCCATTTAAAGTCAATGTACAGCCACGATGGGGGGGGGCTAACCCTCCCATGATGCATTAGTTGCGTACAAGATGATCGCTTCACTCGTTGTGCAATGTCAAAGTTAAAAAAAGTTGATCTGTTCAAACGATGTCGAGTGTGGCTGTGCAGCATCAGCCAATCAGCGGTGTGTGCGTGTGTGACGGTACCCTAGACAGACAGTTTTTCATCTGGACTACAGTGTAACAATCCATGTCTGTGTGGGAAACATTAGGCAGTGAGGACATTAGTTCCGCCTAGACAGACCGTGGTAAACTCACAGATAACACTGCAGTGTTTTGTGGTTGATAAGTGAGTGAAAAGGATACAGCTGGAATAATGTCCACTTATACATCCTATTATTTGATATATGATATGATCGCGGTGAAACTCGAGCGGACGTGACGTCACTGAGCGACGGCTGACAGCAACGGTGACCAAAATGAGGTATTTATGGACGCGCGACGCTATGTCAGTGAGCGACGCGATTTTGGTAGCTGGGTCACTTGCGTTGTGAATGCAGCATAAGACATATTCTTTTAGCAAATCTTAAATGTTCATCCTTGAGCAGGACGGAATATTATTTACAGATTGAAAAGATTCCTCAAGCATCGTGCTCTCAGAGTATAATCAGAAGTGACCTTGACCCTGAGCCTTCACAAGTTCATCCTTAAGTCACTGAGGGATAACTTTGGGGCAAAACAACCTTGACATATGACCTTGAAAATCCTATCAGTTTTGTTAGGGCTGGCACTCACTCACCAACAACACTGGCTGTCATTTGCTTCTTGTAACCTTGTGGGGTAAACAAGACTTGTGAGTAAACAAACCTGGCGGACAATGGCAGGAGGAACTGAATCTGACTG
This sequence comes from Scarus forsteni, assembly GCA_036419115.1. Taxonomy (NCBI): domain Eukaryota; kingdom Metazoa; phylum Chordata; class Actinopteri; order Labriformes; family Labridae; genus Scarus; species Scarus forsteni. The sequence continues at coordinate 21,454,597 of JAZDUH010000084.1, forward strand.
CAGCTTGCATAAGCCCTGTTTCAATCAGAGGGTTTGGTTCGGTTTGTCACGGTATGGCTCGCTTTTTTTTTTTGTTTTTATAGCCTAAAACTGGGACAGGACCCTTTATAAGCAAACTGTACCATCCTACTTTTTGGGACCCTTCTGTTGGGGTGCCAAGCATACCGATCCAATCCCAAAATGTGGAGCTAGAAACACTGCAGTCTGTTGATTAGACAAAGGAAACGTCACTTCTTGTGTGACAGCGATAATAAAGAAGAACACATAACCCCACCATGTTTACATTTCCACTCGTGTTTGTGAAGATAATCTGGACACAGCCTTCTCTGAAACAAAGCTTGGTTGCGCTTCGTTACAAAAAGCCACATGCTGATCACAACAAAGAAGAATTGCTGGATGTCTTCCATCATTGCTCTTTGTTTACTCTGTTGCATTTTCTTCTTCGTTGTATTTAATAGCTGGGTACACGGTGTTGCACTGCTTTGACGTCATGCTATCGGCATCCGGCTTAGACTGCACCTACCAAGTAGGGTTCGGTTGGATGTTGAAACACAAACAGGATCAGGCTTTACCGATCCGGCCTGAACCAACCGTGCCGACCCATACCACACTACTTGGTGGAAATGGGGCTATAGATAAAAGACTTTTTCAGGTACATCCACAATGTCCCTCTACACTAAATTAAGTAAGTAAGTAAGTAAGTAAGTACATCTCAACTCATCTCAGTGTGTCTTGAAACAACAGTAGCATTAGGTGTAAAATACACCTCCCTTGAATTATGACATGCATGCTGCAGGCCCATAATGTTGACTTGTAAGGGATGATCATGAGACTTCTACACGATACTGGACTCAATGTTAGGCAGTTGACATCCTTGAGTGGACATTTGTGTGGATAAGAAAAAAATCTCTTGAAGCACTCTAGAGGTTTGCAATCGCAGAGCTTCATGATCCTGACTTTGACTTGCAAGATATGTATTCATGTATTTACAAGTTAAGGTTGACATTGGAGCAAAGTTTTCCTCGATTCTGTGTGAAGTTTGCATGTTCTTCCTGTGCATGCATGGATTTTCTCCGGGCACTCCGGCCTTCTCCCACAGATCAAAAACATGCTCAGTAGGATAATTGGTGACTCTATTGGCCCTTTTCTACCAGCACGCCTTGGCCCTACTCTACTCGTCCCTACTCGATTTGCAGCGTGTTTCCACCAGCCTGGTACCTCCTAAAACAAGCTAGTTTTAGTACCTCCTCCGCTCTGGTTCCAAGCGAGCTGAGTCGATACTAAAAGATGACGTCTTCGACTGCCGACTACTGATTGGTCAGACAATGTCGTCATCGATGAGTCATGAGCACGACGACCTAGCATGCTAGCGGTAGCTACCATTAGCTCACCCTCATACGTCTTTTCTTTGCAGCTCAATTACTCTCGTCTTCGGCTTCATTCTGTTGTATAGCTTCCAAAACTCTCCTGTGCTCCTCAAGGGGTATTTCTTCTTGCCACAAGCAGCCTTCCCCTGCTTTCCTTTTTTACTTGGTTTGTGACAAAAAGCCACAGATTGTTGGGTGGCGCTCAAAATGACGTCACCGCAGTGCCGCTCAGCTGTTTACAGCGATATTGCTCCCCATTGGGCAGGCAACTGGGGTTTATGGAAAAGTAGCACAAGGTGAGTAGAGTAGAGCCGGGTAGAGAAGAGTAGAGTAGAGTAAGGCTAATGGAAAAGGGCCATAAATTGCCCTTAGGTATGAGTGTGAGCGTGAATGGTTGTTTGTCTCTCTATGTGACCCTGAGATCTATTGGCTACCGGTTCAGGGTGTACCCCGCCTCTAGCTCAATGACTGCTAAGTTAGCCTCTGAATTTTAAAATCCAAGCAGGTTGTCTCCAGATCCGAACACAGTTTTTGCAACGCTCCAATAAAATTCCTCAAAGTGTTGTTGGGATACCATGTTTACAAAACTGAGCTGGGCGGCCCGTCAGCCTGTTGCCTCAGGCCTTTGCTGTCCGAGTCACAGAGGCATCAAAGCTGCAGTTTGCAGGAGCCGAAAACAGAAAAAAACATGACTTTGAAAACTATTTTTGAAAACCAAAAAAACAACTTCAATTGAAGATGTAGCCAAAACAGAAAAAAGGTGTATCTTTAAATTGTTTCCTTTAAGTTTGCGCTGTTTATTTTCTTGGCTTTCCTTTCTTTTGTACCTGCTGGCACTCTGACTCAGATAAAAGTCAAAAGAGAAAATCTGAGTCCATGTTTGTTTGCTGAAGCAATAATGTAGCACTCTGTAAAACTAGACAGAAAATGTAGTTGACTTTGCAGTGCATGGAATATATATTTTTCCTGGCTGAAAAAAAAAAAAATCACACAACAGTCTTTGAGGATGCTGGACGTGCCTTCCAGACAGCATAAAATGTTGGCTCGATTTATGTTTGAGGAAACCTTGAGTTGTGTGTGTGACAGGAATGCAACCATGGATGCAAAGTCTGTAATGTAAAAAATTATGCTTACATGGAAAGCACAGGCAGAAGCAGGGTGTGAAATAAAAATAAGCCTTATATAACAAATGCACCAATTTTAATACCCTGTGTTACTATGCAGAACACATTTTCAAAAAATCCACTTAATACGCTTATAGAAAGAGATACTGTATGTAGGTGTGCAAAATTAGCTTAAATTTAACATTGAGATGGTTAGAATTACATTTTTAGTATTTTATACTAAGCTATTACATAAACCTCAACCATCTGTGGCTATAAATGTTATTAATCAGAGTGTTTTTCAAAGTAAGGGGATTTGGCACTTTGGACCCTTCTGTGAGCATGCAATCCTGCGTGGTGAGACATGATATATGAGACTTGAAGTCATTTATGACATAGTGTTATACCATAATTCAACCTTTTTTTGCATATATGCAAACTGACATTTTGACCAGCAATCAACCTAATGATAAGAAAATCAACCTTCATGATGCTCCATTAGCATTATGTTTATGTTGTAATCACTATTTTTATTCAGGTTTAATTTAGATTTTATCATCCTTAGATAGGGGTGGGCGATATGGCAAAAATATCTTATCACTATGTTTAAAAAATAAAATCATGATCACGATTTTATCATGATTCTTTTTTACGTTGGTTTTTCTAGACTAATTTGCGTGTTTGACCACTTTTTTTCACAATGTTTAAAATATAAAACATGTAAAATCCTAAAAGGAAAAAAAAGACAATTTAAGCCAAAGAAACTTTCTGAACAGATTTTAATTTAAACAGTGCAGTTTTCATAAAAATGTGCAATAAATGTAAACATAAAAGGTAATGAACAACAATAAAGTGCACTTTTGTAACATAAAAACTAAACACACACCAAATAGCTTATTGAAAAGGGTTGAATATAAATACAATCTTAAGTAACTGGTTATCTCTTAAAGTGCAAAAATTAAAAAAAAGTTATCTAACTGCAATGTCAATAATCTGAGCGAATAATACAGCTGCTTTAGAACAGATTTTTGTTCAGACATCTTCAAGCTTTTATCTCCCTTTCTCTTTCCGCCATAGCTTCATGCAGCATAACCAAACAGGAGATCGGCAGAGCCCTGAGGAGATGCTACTTTCAAATTCATGCTAGTTTTCCAAAATCGCCAACCCCAGCTTTAATATGGTCATATCGCACACCACTATCCTTAGATCATGGTTATGTTGTAAATATCCTTATTTTGTATTCTTTTTATACTGTTCTGCTTACTGCCTTATTTATTGCTTTTATTTCTCAATATGGCTGATACTGGAAACTCAGTGATAGTTTCGTTCCTTTCCCATGTAAGAATTGTGCAGACTTGAATGACAAATAAAACTCCTTTGAATCCTTGAATCCTTTGAATTAGCATAGCATAGTAAAAGGCAAAACTTTTAAGAAATTTTGCACAAGGGGGACACTGCCAGAGTTTGATGCAACAAATGTTGGTCCTTGGCATGGTAGGATTTGCCAGCAGTAAGAACAGATGATGAAATAAGGGAAAAGAAAATGAGGTTTGTGAAGCAGTGTAGACTCCATCTGATATCCAGATCTGATGTTAGAGAAAGTACAATTTGCACGTCAGACTCAGGGTGTTACATTATCGCACATCTTCTGAACATTTCTTATCTGTGTCCACTGACCACTTTTCCTCTGCTCCACACTGTGATGCTCTTATCTCTCCACTTTGAAAATATTTTACATCTAGGATGCTCTTTCATATTTTGTCTATTTGACATTTGTATCCTTACCCTCATCTTCTCCCTGTGTATTCTGCTTACACTTTTACACTAAAGGTTATTTCTGAATGAAAATGACTTGACCAATGAGAGCAGTCAATGTTTCATGTGATTGTTTCGAAGTCAGAGAAGTGCACAGGTTAACACAAGAAAAAGTCAAAGACAAAGTTAAGATTCAAATTAAAAGTCTATGAACGTTAGACTCAATCACGAAATGATAAGAGAAAAACATCGAAAATACATTTTGAGTGAGTTAACAAGAATTATTTGTTAGTAATGTTACTTAAGAAAGGATGTTATTCAAAGATTTTCTTTTAATGTGACTTTTAGTCTTAGTGACAAAGGATACTGAGAGAGTTTCCTGGTCCCACTGAGAGAAAGTGGGACTTTTGGGTCAGATAGCCAAATAGTCATGGACCAATGGTTAAAGTTGTTGTCGAGTGGTAGTATAAATATAAAATGAATGACTTTGCCATTAGCATCATCTTGTATATCACCGTGGTCAGAGTGTCAGAGTTCGCTCCATAGCACTGCTCTAAGGTTGGAGTAAGAATGAGGAAGAGAGAAAAATTAAGGGTTCTTGCTAGTACCAGGTTCACCCCCATTTGCCTTAAGTACTGGCGTTATAGACACAAATTCAACAAAATGCTGAAACCATTCCTCAGAAGTTTTGATCCATATTGACATGACAGCATCCCACAGCTACAGCAGGTTTGTTAGCTGGACATCCATGATGTGGTTATTTTTTTTACCACATATGAAAACTGGAGGTCTGGTGACTATTGAAAGCCACTGGAGTACAAAGAACTAATCATAATCCGCAAACTGGTCTGAGATGATCTGAGCTCTTTGAAATGCTGGAAGTAGTCACCAGAGGTTGGGATCTCCATGGTAATAAAGGGTTGGACATGGTCAGCAACAATATGGTACTATTGGGCCAAAAGTGTGCCAAGAAGATATCCCCCATATCATTAGACCACTCGCAGCATGAACCTTTGATACAAGGCAGGATGTGTCATACTTTCTTGATGTTAAAATCAAATTCTGACCCTACCATCTGAATGTCGCAGCAGAAATCCAGGATCATGTTCTGAAAAACAAATCTGCAATCTTACCTGTTGACTTTTAAACCAAGTGAGGTGGGGTCAACTTTTCAACCCCATGGGACTACTACTGGGATGTATTCGAAGATTAGCTTGTTGTGTTCGACATCTGTTCGAAATTAATGATTGGAAATAGTACATTCAGGTTTTAGTTACTGCAAAAGAATCCAGCATATGCTATGTTGATAAATCATAGAGTACAGACCTCTTAGACAAGAATTTTTTGTTTACAGGGTTTGTCGTTTTTAGCTCTGTGTCCATGCCTCCTTTGGCATGTTAATGTGTGCTTAAGACGATCACCAAAGTTCATAATGTTTTTGATGTGAACTCCTCCCTTTTCAAGCCTCAGCCCTGCTACCATGTGTGGATAGAGAAACAAACCTGCCTTGTCTCTTCACTGATTCTACAGACTTGATAATAGACTGTTGTTAGGAAAGCATAACTTGAGGGTAACTGGTAAAGTTTCTGTATTGAGGGGCATATTTTGTAAGGCCTAAAATGATGATCACACTAGAACCAAATCAACTTTCTCATGTGTATTATCACTTTAAAAACTTTAAATGGATCTCAGAATCTGTACGTAAAAGGGGCAAGGAGAGAATTGCTATAATAGGAAGGGAATGTAGCACAAGAATCCAGAGAAAACTTTTGTTTAGATCTGAAAATGTACCCTTACTTTAGTTAATTAAGCATATGAAGAAAGTAGTCCCTTGTTGACTCCCTCTTGACTGCATTAAACTGATGTTACCAGCAAGTGTTCCTTATTCCTTTACTAATTTTTATTTAAAACACCTACTTAGTATTTCATTTTTTCCAAGCACCTACAAAGTTATAACTGTGTAATTTGTTGGCGGCACTCCAACCAAATTCATTAAACTGTTTTTCTTTCAGGTTCACAGAAAGACCTTAAACCCCGTGTTCAACGAGACATTTCAGTTTGGCGTGCCGCTGAATGAGCTACATTCCAGGAAGTTGCATTTCTCCGTGTATGACTTTGACCGCTTCTCCAGACACGACTTGATTGGCCAGGTCGTGGTGGACAACCTGCTGGACTTCAGCGAGGGCACCGGAGACAAACCTGTGTGGAGGGATATTGTGGAAGGCACAGCGGTAAGGACAAAGCTCTTCGCTAGTGAAAGAAAAACCATTTATTTGGAGGGCACTTCTGCCTCAGAAAGTCTAGATTAAATCTGGATGAGCCTTTGGGCCATATTTGGGCTGTTGCAGCGAGAATGTAAGGCCAAGAGAGGGAGAGGGAGACAGGAATACAGAACATCAGACATGACACAAGTGACTAAATCAATTCTGCATTTCACATAAATGTTCATGCTAAGTGAATTAATCTCAGTAATTGCTCCATTAAGGGAAAAAGAAAGGGATGCCGATAAATGTTTGAAAATACATCACAAATTAAAGTAAGCTAATTGATATGGCAAACTATTAGTAATAAAGAGGTGAGATGCAAAGGTAATAAGGAATAAACTCCCCTGGACATCTCTTTAGAATAAAGACATGATCATTTCATTTTTGGAACAGTCTAAACATTTAAAGAAATGCCTTTGTTCACCACCAAGAACTGAAATGAAACACATCTACTTTTGAATATCTGCAAAATCCTTAATACTTGTCTGCTTCTAAAACATTTACCCTATATGTCCATGTATGGATTATACCTTGTATCACCCATACATGGACATATCTTCATATTTTGCCTACATGTGGTCTCACACATGAATAAAAATTGTTGATAATTAAACGTATAGTTGAGAATTTTGTATGTAGGCAACATTATTCTAAATATTATTAGATAATTGGATAATGGATAATAGGAGTTATCTAATAATAATCAATTATGTCTGACATCTGATTAGCCAGTGTTTCTTTAATAATGTTTTCATCAGTACAAATCCACAGATGTTCAATTTTCTGTGTACTGTTATATTTCACAGGTCAATCAAGGCAACGGCCCATAGAAAGTGTTTATGGGAGGGCAGAACCTCAAAACATATCTGGAAAGTGATTGGACGAACATTCTGTCAGTCTCATTCATAATAAATTTAACTGGGCATCACTGCTGCATGAGCCGTCATTAAGTAAAACTCTAACCCTGCTGGAAGTGGAGTGAAAATGCCTTTTTAGTGAAATTTATTGTTCTTAATTTAATGAAGAATGTTGTCTAGTTAGGAAAAAAAATCTGCTACTGAAGCAGGTAGTGTCTGTTCTTCTATACCTGTAGTGATTGTTGACAGGCTTGCGACCGCTTCTTCTTGTCATCACATCCATGGCTCCTGTCTCTACCTCTTCCAGGGCATTGACCCTGAAGACAAAGCCAGTGGCACATAGGGATGGGATACGATTTTGTTGACATCACTGCCATTGATGATCCTGCTTGTTGATCTGAACTCTCGTAATTTCTCTTTTCAGTCCCTGCTGATTTTCTGTAGGGGCAAAAGTAGGCCTCCACAGGATTTCAGTGGTAACAATGTCAAACACATGACACTCCCGCCATGCCTTGTGTAGATAAATAGTTCTGTAAGTTTCTGGTGCTTTCACCCAGTGAAAATTTTGTAGAATGCGCTTTTTTGTCCAGAATTAAGTCACATTTGGACCACTTCTGCCCCCTCTGCCAAGATTTTTGTCCTCTTTGTTGTCATTTCTGCTGACTGCCTCTGCGTGACACTCTTGATTTGCAAAGCATGCAGAACGAAGTTGAAGGTGAGGAAAAGTCAGATGAGGGAATTTATAAGCAAAATGGCAAACAATACTAAGTCCTTGAGAGAGTTGTTGTGGATTCTGAACAGGAATCCGTTTTCAATTCCCATCACTTAGGTTTGGAACTTCACAAGATTGAGCTCCAGCTACACTGCAAGGTTAGCAAGCACACAAAGGCAACTAAAGGTCACAAGCTAACATGGCCACTCTTGACCCTGTAGCAGTAGGTATTTTCCAAAATGGGGTTGTATTGTTGAATGGTTACATGCAGCATCATCATAATGGGAGAACAGTTGTACATGAATGCACCGGCACCTCTAGTTGGCCACACTGAACTAGCAGAAGTTAAGCATCGTCATCACAATGATGACACAGGAGAAAGCCTTTTTTCATTTTCTTATTATAGAGACAGCACTGGCTCATCAGAGATATGTCAGACATAACTGACGGCACTGAACGGTGCATTTATGTGCTTTCATATAGATACAGTGTGACCATAAATAAATGTATTTACTGCCAACTTGTGAGCACTGTAAAGGGGGTTTCTGAAGATATCCGCATGGCAGAAGTTTACCAAAATGTTTCAGTGACACAAAATGCATTTTGCTTTTATGTTAAAGACCAACAGGCACAAAAGCTTTATCTTAAAAAATGTATCTGGGAATGGCCAAATAGTAGTTTATAACTGTATATACCTTGGGCAGAGGTGAAGGTCAGCTGTTAAGCCTCCTCCAGAGGGATCCTGCCTCTTTGAATGAATTTACAGTGATTGAAAAGAAGGTAGATAGCATTTTTTATATGACAGCCACCATTGTAAAGCTTCAAAGTGCTCTTTAGAGAGTAGTCTGATATCACAGTCAGAGGGCCTCTTTATACAGCCTGTGGAATATCTATATATTAATATATTTTTATCCATCTCTCTGGAATTGATTGATTTCCCAGATGCGTTTAGGCTTTTACAAATTGGATAATGCAACTGTTCAATATTTAACAAGCTCAGTTCAATTCTTTGAATCTGGTTTGATCATTTATTCATGGATTAGAAAATTCAGCTCTAATAGAAATATCCAGCTCCTCCAGTTGTATTGGGGACAATCAGGCACTGCAATTCAAAATAAATAAAATAAAATAAGCATGTGAGTTATTAAATCAATTTTAGCAGAAATCGATCACACCTTTGAGTGATTCAGATGAGAAGATAGAAAACTGAAGGTGGAGCTGAAATTTTTATTTGAACCGCAAGCTTGCTCTGACCTTTTGCAAGTTTCTTAAATGGAATTCAAATCACATAAATTCAGAAAGATGGTTTAAATAGATTGCTTTATCTCCCTTAGTTCAGTAATATTTCCTTTTGTGTGTTTTGTGTAGATTAGCTTTCAGCTCCTCTGCATGCTTAGAATAATTACCTTCTGTATTTTCGTATATGACTAAAGTACACTTTTACACTGCTGTCTTGGACTGTATTTAGAGAATACAATGATATCCTGCATGTTGGAAATTTCTTTGCAGCCCCAGATTGATTCAGAGAGCATTAATGTAGAAATGCAGCAGAGCAGAGTCTGGATGGATGACTGGAAGGGCACGGCTGCCTATATTCAAACTTTTTATTACGCTGCGTCCAAGTAGATTTATATGAAATATTCATAGAGCGCTATTAGCAAATTAGATGGAGCAAAGTCTTAAAAAATTTGGCATGGATGTTTCATTTATTAAATAAGTTTCAAGCATTAGCCTCTTGGCGTTATTTCACTGTTTCACTCCAGGATGTATTGATTAGCAAGACTTGAAGCCACTAAGGAGTCATCAGGCCACTCTGTGACCTGAATACCAGCGGTGTCATTACAGACCACAGGCAGACAAGAGAAGATATAAAGTGTATGGGGAGAGATATAAAAAGCCCGGGGAATCATCACCTCTTCTTAACACTTTCCTCCACTCGGGGACAAGGGCAGACTGGCATATGATTCATTTACTGTGACGGCACTTCCCCTGTGCCTAAACACTCTGCCCATCCACATTAGGACATCTGCTGTCACTGCCGTCACTCACAGACGCAGCTCTTTTTCCGGCCACAGACGAACCGTCAAACCAGAGGATATCTGTCTGGGTGGTGGGTTTTTTTCCCCAGTCTGACTCACAGAATCCTTGCCCTGTTTCTGATACGCCTGTCTGTGTGTGTGTTTGACCTACAGGAGAAGGCTGATCTCGGGGAGCTTAATTTCTCGCTGTGTTACCTGCCCACTGCAGGCAGGCTCACCGCTACAGTCATCAAGGCCACTAACCTCAAAGCCATGGACCTCACCGGCTTCTCAGGTAGGGGATTAATGCAAACACACATCACATCTTCACGCTGTAAGACCCTCCACATGCAGCCTGAACAGAGACTCATTAGAGCAACAAAAAAAGTTTCAACACTTTAGATACAATAACTGATGTATTTTTTTTAAATAATTCTTTTCAAAAATGTTTTACTGTGATTAATGACATGTCCATAGAGTAGAATTTAAACAGCACAATTAATTGATTGATTTTGATAGTGTTGAAATGTTACACAAACCCCAGTTGAAGGGCACAGCTGGACTGAAGGGCCAGAAAGACCACAGCCTATTACAGCACACAGGGGATGTGTGTGTTTGATTCTCTGTATAGTATCTTTGTTGAGCCTACCAGCTTGTTCTCTTTGGGGCTTGTGGTGGTCTTTAGCCAGTTTCTGCTTGGTCTATGGCTATTTAGCTTAAAAAGGTGCCGCATAAACTTGCAGTATAGGGTCTGTCTTTAGCTTAAATGGTGTTAAATCACTTTCCCTGTCTCCAGTGTTGCTGTGTTTGTTGCTGTTTTCTTTGTTCATTTGTTTAGATCCAGTGGAGTCCAGGTCAAGTGTGACAAAACATGCAGTAGTGCATGTACGAAGTGACTAATTATCATCAAATAATCTTTGGTTGATGTGAGAGCATTGAAACCTTTCACAGTTTTTAGTTTAATTGTATTCTCTGTGTAAGTAACCTATGTGAACAAACAAGCAGAGGGCTTTCCTCAAACAACTATTATGCTCTTATTTCTTAAATTGTACTGCCTTACGCTAAGAGTAGTTTACTGCCTTTTTATTCACCGCTACAACTGTCTGAAACTGATATGATTTTATTTCTAAAGGTACAACAGCAAACATTTTGTTGAGGCTCTATTTACAAGCCAAATTTCGGTCTCTTACTGTAATAATATCGGCCTAAATGTATCAACTGTGTCTGTGAAACATGTGGTCTCTAGCCTTTAAAAAGCTACATTTATATCCACTTAAAACACTCCTTTATGATCCAGTAAGATGGCTAAGGAAAATTGCTCTTTTGGTTAACTGTCACTAGAAATGTATGCCATTAATTAAGGGACTGTCCTTTCTCATGTGTATTTTGGCAAGAAATGAATGTCTTTGTTTGTCCGTCTGTTGACACAAATTAATCGCTTTCTTATGAGAATACCATTCTGACTATACTAAAATCCAAATACCATATTCACACACCCAAATGCTTCAACCCGACACCATTAGTTTCTTTGTTTAAAAATGTCATCAAACAACATTTGATGAATTTGTGCTTTAATAAAAACAGGGAAGCATTAAAACATAAAACGTATTTTATTTAAAATTACTGTATTTTTTGGTTAAGCAGTCTTTAAATCATTCTTTAATCATTCCAAACCACATTTACTGTACATCCCCTGGCTTTATTACTTTTTTTGTCTGTCCTGCTATTTGCTCACCTTATTTACATACCCTCCATCCATGTGCTTTGTCTTTGCTGTACAGCTCAAAAAAATCAGTGCAGTTACCTGCAAATGTACCTACTCTTTGTGCCCTTACTTTATACTATATATAACTTTTGACATAATTGTACTTTTTTGTTAAAGTACACTGTACTGTCAGATTTCAGTTAAAAGCAGAACTGTACAGCTAAGTATTTGCTTTTATTTGAATGTTAATGGAATTAGTCTGGCCATAAAAAATAGCATATGATGTTGTCAATGAAAATAGCTGAAAACAGTCAAAAAGCTAAAAAAAAAAAGGCCATCACAAGGTGCAGGCTACTACAGTCTAGCCCACTAAAGTGCTGTGAAATGAGATGATTTAAGGGGCAGCGATGTCCTTATTTTCCATCATAGTAAAAGCAGAAAGACACTTAGATGAGTAGTATTCATCTTCTGCTCAGCCGCTGTACCTTACAGCAACAATGTGTAACTTTTTTAACATAAAATTGTGGTTTCACAGTTTGGTGCAGTAACTTTTAACAAGGAAAATGGCATTTTTTTAGTTACTGTTTGGCCTCTTGCTCAGTTATTCTCTTACTTTTTTTAGCTTGGTTTCTCAACACCCCTTGAGCTCTTAGGCTCAGTCATTATATTAAACAGTTAAGCACAGAGCACTTGTCCACCTTTAATAAAAATAAAACAATTATAGCCAATGGAAAGAGTAACACAGAGCAAAAATCAGGGGGCCCTCAAAGGCTTTGTTGTCCCTGCTGGAAATTCTTGTACAATCAGACTGATTTTGAAAATACTTATGTAATGTTAAAAAGTGAGATGGTTGCTTAACTAAAGTGATCTCATCCTTGTTAGCAGATTACTGCCGACAGTCCCAATCTAGACTGTCATGTAAATACTACAAAGTACACAAGAAATGAAAAAAAGAGTTAACCACCAACAGCAGTCTTTATTTACCAGAATGCAAAATAGCCACAGGATATTATATTTAGAATTGTGTTGCTTTAGTTCCAGTAGCTGTATGACCTCTCATTTCTCTTGTCATTTTAATTCAGTTCCCCCTTCCTGCAAGCTAAACAGGCAAGTTCGTGCACAAATATTTGGCAGAGAAACATTTTTGAAATACTAATAAATCACTGACATTGAAATAGTTGAAGCATAAAGTACAAAAAAGAGTAAATAACCATCTATCTTTGCTGGTTAATTCCTGAACTTCATCAGGCAGAGAGCCTGGGATATTTAGATCCGTAAATCGAGCAGCAGACATCCGTATAATGGTAGCACATAGGGCATGTATAGCTACTGCTCCTAAAACTGCATTAATCGTCTAAAAAACTCATTAGTTTCACCAATATTTCTTATCATGGTCTTCACGCCATTCCTCCATTACAGTCTGTGTCGCTCCAGACATGTTTTGTGGCTGTGCTGACCTCTGAACTAAAGAAGAAGAATGTTTGCCTCTGTGCATGCACAGTACCATAATGAAATATTGGACCATAATGAAATATTGGTGAAACTAATGAGTTTTTGGACGATTAATGCAGTTTTAGGAGCGGCGCTATACATGCCCTATGTGCTACCATTATACGGATGTCCGCCGCTCGATTTTGGATCTAAATATCTCCCGAAGCACTGTTTGGATCAGGAAAGGCTTCTGGGTGAGGATATTGTTCTACTTCATTCTATAAACAATGTGAAAGCTGTAGAAACCAAACTTGTCCTTTAATTCAGTTCCTTAAGTTACCATAATAGAGAAGTTTTTCTCTGCATTTGTTCTTTTTGCTTATTTAAAAAACAGTCCTTGTATTGCTGTCATTTTGGCTGAAAATATACTTTGCTACATTTACATGGAATCTGGGTGCATGGGAATAAATAAATAATATATTGTATGAAAAACTAATTAGAACAAACATTGCCGTCAAGTTCTTTTTTCCAAAAAACATGTATTACACCTTAACACCAAAGTATTTCTTTATTATACTCAGCGCTGACACAATACTTAAACTTATAATGTACAGGGTCAATAAAACCTAATGCAGGGGTGTCAAACTCATTCACAGAAGGGGCCACAATTTGAAATAAAGTCTAAGATGCAGGCCAACACGATCAAGATTAATTGAACAGTCAAAACTGACTATGTTTTTTGAGAAATATGAATTTGAACAGCATATTTATTTTGGGAAACCTTAAAAGTCACTATAAAAGCATTGACCAGTGCACTGATGGCTGAACACTGATGTCTGATATTATAGCATTGAGGAGGGCTGGTGCACAGGTCCTGCATGTTAGATTTGTTTGCAATGCATCTTGGGATTTGTAGTATAAGTGGTGGGAGTGCTATTTAACTACTATCAATAATAGGCATATGAACTTATCTCACAAGCCGTGTCTAATCATATTCTGGGCCGGATTTGGCCTGAGGGCATTTAATGACATGTCTGACCTCATAGAGCAGAAACAGGATGACTTAAGAAGCTGGTCAAATTTTTGGATTAATAGAGTTTTTAGCAGCCCATATTTATTTTTATGTAAAGTCAAGGCAAAAATCCACTCACTGCTGAGAGTTTATGATTTGCAGCTCCCCCAATTTGCCTTGCCCCTCTTCAGATCATCTTTGGCTGTGCTCTGCCTGCATTGGGGAGTCCTGCCCCATATTTGAGAACAATTACATTAGAAACTCAAGAGGCAAGTCAAGCTAAATTCATCAAGATGCCATCCAGAGGTAACTCCAGTTATACCCCAAGATCTGAGAAGAATATAGTCCAATAATCTGAAACTTTGATGGCAAGTGTCAGTGAATGCAGTCGTGTTTTCATGTTAACACAGAATCAGATGGTGACACTGCACACTCTAAGATTGAAAATAACATGAATAAAATAAACTGAATATAATACTGAATTTGAATTTGTTTATTTGATAGGGACAGTGCACTTTAGAATAGTTCCACCACTGAGTATGAATCTGATGTGCTGCACAGAGAGTTTATAGCAAATGCTAATTTCCAACTCTTGTCCCTAGTTGGGCCTTTCAATAAACAAATCATAAAACTTACAACATGTAACAGCATAATCATATACCTTCTAAATATAAGGGCTTGGAAATACTAACTGTTTGAGTTGTAAGTATAACTTACCTCAAATATTATTTTTCTAATTTTAATCAGTAATTTGACTATCTATTTTTATTCAAAGATGGAAGATTATTCTGTCACTCACATTCATTATGGGCCAATCAGATGATGGAGTAGGCAAGTGCTACTGCAGAGGAGTAGAGTTCATAACATAAACCAATTCCTAAAAAGTTAATGGGAAAATTAATAAAGCAGGTAAAAGCTAGGATAATCCTTTACAAGCAGTCATTAACAGGCTTCTGTCGCTTGTCGCTGTCATCCTGCTCTAGCATATTTCTCCTCAAAGAAAGTTAATTGGGCAATGCCTCTGCAGAGCACATTTGGTTTGGCTTTGAACTTTACAAGCCTTGTTATAGAAATGGAATCAGGACGATCCAGCTGCACTGCAAGGTTAATACCTTTTGCCCTTTTGATTTTTGTCTTGCTCAGTCTTAGAGTCACAGAATTTGTATTCATATCTATGTAGTGTACTTCCTTAGCTTAAAACTGTCAACCTGTCTTAGAAATGAAGCTGACAACTGGTATCCAAAAAGGGTTTTTAGGGTCTAAAATTAAATAATAAAAAAACATCACAGCACTTATTAAATCTTGTCATAGACTTTGGGTTGGTGTCCTAACCTAAGAAGTTATTGTCCTTAGCTGACCATCCCTGTGAATAATTTATGAGAAGGTCTCTGTGCACAAAGCATATTTTTATGAAAGTGTATCTCAAATACCTTCTATTATTAGTGCTGGAGAACATTTCTACGGTGTGGGATTATGTTACTTGGGCTGAATAAACAATTGCGTCCTTAAGTATATAACTGGTTGACTCATCACACTTCAGCAGCAGTTGTTTTGAAGCACAAAAAAATGCAATAAAAGATTCAAACTCATACTTATTTCTCTCTGCACTTGAGCTTAAGTCAAAATATTTGTACTTCACTTGAAGTACAAATATTTATATCTTTCCACTTCTGCCACCATGATGTGAGATGATTGCAATGATGGAAAAGTGCTTACACTACTACAGCATGAAAATGCGGACGATCGTGTGTGTGTGTGTGTGTGTGTTTTTCTTGTGGCTGTCACCTTGCTGCACATGTTGAATGGTTAACTGAAATGATTCAACCTGTGCTGCTTTTCTTCCTTTGTGTTCCTAATCCAGCTTTGCCAAGGTAACTTGATTTTCATGCCTTTTATGTGTAGCAGATGAGGAATACCTGTGAGCAGTACGACCTCACAGCAAGTCTCTGCTTACCTTTTTTCTCTTTGCTTACGCCTGCTTTTCCCCGTCTCTTTATCTCTCCTCTTCCCCCTCTCCCCTCACCTCTTGTGCTCCTGGTCTTCCTACTCTTTTGTCTTCTCCAGATCCGTACGTGAAGGCCTCTCTGGTCTGTGACGGACGGAGGCTAAAAAAGAGGAAGACGTCGATTAAGAAGAACACACTGAACCCCACATACAACGAGGCGCTGGTGTTTGACATTCCCAATGAAAACATCGAAAACGTCTCCATAGTCATCGCAGTGATGGACTATGACTGGTGAGAGGGCCGAGGTGTTGTTATGGAGTGGATAAATCTGATAATTGCTGTGAAGCGTGCTGCCTGCTTGCACATGCGGCGTGATGTTTGCTCTTGCTTTTTGGGCTGTCACATTACGACAGTGTTGAACACAAGGGCCGCTGTCCTGGTGGACGCACCCTGTTTTACATTGACAGGCAGGAGCTTCATGAATAAACATGATTTATGCAAATAGTAAGTAAAGGAGAAGAAGAAATGTAACCCCTGACAGTGTTTGTCTGTCTCGCTCACAGCAACACTTGGCTGCTTGACGTGTTTGCGTACAGATGCACCGCCTCTTTATTATGTAGCCTGCCCTCCATTTGGCATCTCTATAGGTGTGTGCTTTTGTATGTTTGTGCTCGTGCTGACATCACGCCTTTCCGCAGGCCTGTGTGTATTTGTGAGCTGCTATTCAATATCCTTCCTCAGCCGCTTTATTCTTTCCCCAGTCCTCAAGGTTGATAAATGAGATTCTCTCAGCCTGTTTCTTACAAGCCCTCTCTCTCTGCTCTCTTCCTCCTCTCTCTCTCCCTCTCACTGTGTGTCAGTATTGGTCATAACGAGGTTATAGGGATGTGTCATGTGGGCAGCCAGGCTGACGGTCCAGGGAGGGAGCACTGGGCAGCCATGCTGGCCAATCCACGCAAACCGATCGAGCACTGGCATCAGCTCGTGGAGGTAATGAGCGAGAGATAATCATGTGTTCATGTGTGTGAGCATGACTTTGTGTTAGTGTGTGTGTGTGTGCAATCATGTGTCAGGGGCTAATCCCATACCACATACGTGGAGCTGAGTTCTTCAGAGAGGGGCTGATAACTAAAAAGATTGTATCATATGAGGATTAACATAATCACTACAAGTAGGAGCAGTGATGCATTAATTATCACATAAGTAGTCAGGAAAGAAGTCCTCAAGTACTAGAACAGCTACCCTCCAGCGGACTTTTGTTTGGTTATATTCCAGAAAGTTTTAATAACATATAAAAAAAGTAAAAGTTTAAAATAAAACTTATTCCTGAAAGGCTGACATCGGTGGGAAAATGTGACAAATGATCAAAACGAAGTTTGTTCAATTGGCAAAATGGGTCATTATGTGGAACAAATTATAATTGCCTCATAAATTGCTGGCTAATAAGTAAATAACGATGCATCACATTTTGAAAAGTAATTATGTTTTCTGAATAAATTAAAGAAAATGAACAAAGGTAAACTGCATTTAAGATTTAAATGTACATACAAACAGCAAATTAATCCAACATGACGTGTTAAAATGATAAAATGACGAAGCATTCTCAGCTCTTGATGCCTAGCAAACTTTGATGGATATTTGTGAGGTAAATGTGAAGCTTACATTTGCATGAAACCAGTTAGTTTGCTGATAGGTTGTTAAATCACATCTATAGTCTTTTTTTGTTTCCAAACTGAAACCAGTGGATACATCACAATTAATGTTGAGCTTCAAAATCTCAATGGGAGACTAAGCTAACAAATTGTTGGCCACAAGTTAGCATCAACAAAAAAATGAGAAAAGCTTTGCTTATTAATTTTTCTCAGAAAAAAAAAGTAAAATAGCATGTTTCCACAAATTCCTATTAGAACAGATTTCTATTAACCTGACACTCCAGACAAACTGTTCAATATATTTCAGTAGTCCATCTGATTAAGAGCCCATAGAAAGTGTTTGGAAATGGGCTTGACCTTTCACACAGCAAAACCAGCAGGTGATTGGGTGATTGTTCCATCAATAAAATTCATTACAGGCCAGTCATGTAGAAGGCGGGCGCTTCTGCCACGATGTAAAAGACTCTTAAGAAAACAAACTCTTGGCAAAACATGAGAGATTACTACTACCCATTACTTCTACTGAGTGTTATTATTGGTATTTCATTTAATTAAGAAATGCAGTCCAGATCTGATAAAACTGACTTTTAGCCGCTCACAATTGTTATAAATTGGAGTTTTGTAAGCTAGATCAGCCTGTTTACAGATATTTAAAGGGACTGTGAGGAGTTTCTAAGTAATTACAAAAAAGTCTCACTTTTAGATATATGCCTGATCGAAATACACACTTTAAGATGAGTTTTACAGCATCAAAATAGGTTATCTATAAATGCTATTCCTTAGCCTTCCGGTCGGGTCAGACAGGGCTGGACTGGCCTGGATACTCAACTTCGGGAACAAGACAATTAAAACTAGAGCAAGTTTATATTATTCGGGCATGTCTTAAGAGCATCGGGCTGTAAGTAGCGATATATAGCCGGCTACAAAACTACGATACTAAGTTTTCCAAAATTTGCTTGTTGTCACACATCAAAAACTACCGCTACGTAACTAGAAAGAGATACATTACCACGTCGCTTTGCATCCTGTAAGTTGTTGAAGAAATAAGTTGTAAAGCAATGCAGAATTCTGAGCAAGGTCCAAGCTGCATTCATTAGCATCACAACAAATACACGCTTTGAATTGCACACGTCTTGTGGTGCGTTCCAGTTGTAGTCAGAAGTAGGAATTTTGAGTTCCAAGTAGGAAACTGCAACTGGAACGTCCCCCAAAGTCAGAATTTCCTCCTGGGAACATGGTGAAGCCTCGCCACCCCTGAGTTGACAATTGAAGATGGATGCCCCCAGTGTGAACAGTTATTTAGCTCCTGTAATAATCAATTTATTTGCACTACTAACTGGGGTGTGTCGCTCTAGATCAGCTGTATACATAGTATTGTTAGACTTATATTTACAAAAATGCTGCCATAGTGATAATCACATTCTTCATGTGGTATTTGTGAACAACAACGCAGGCATGCTAACAACAGCTAACAATAGCCTGGTAGATCGGCATGTTTTTTTCCGACTTCAACTGGAACACCGATAAGTCAGAGATGATGTCACTCCCAGTTCCGCAGTTACTGGAACGCAGCATTACGACAGTCGCCACGCGTGCTCATGGGTAGCAGAGTCTTTTACGTTGCCGGTAATAGATTCTCCTCACAGTCCCTTTAATCAGGCTGATCCAGTTTCTATGCAAGGTTAGATCTATATTGCACATGTTAAGTGTTTGCTCAGTTCTTTTTATTTCTTCAGGGATATGAGTGAAGTCATGTATTGGTGTTAAAGTCATTATGTAGATATTTGTACAGATTTGTCTTCATAAAGCACTTGTTAAATGACGGTCCTGTTATCAGTTGCTGTGAGGACGAGTAACAGGAGGCAGGTGTCTTTCCTCATGCAGCCTCTAATGAGGCAGAGTGGTTAACGCTGCTGGCTCCAGGGTATTTATCTGTCAATAACACACAGAGAAAATTACAAAGGTACAATACACAAACCTGCAATTTAGCTATATTCCTTCACATTACCATTTAAATCCTTTTATTTGTAAATTAAAAAAGTTTAAGTTTGTTATTCTAACTATAAAGTTTCAAGGTAAAACTATAATTCTAACATATTTGTATATACTAACATTAGATGTTTAATCTATAAGTGAATAAGTTTATTGTTTTTACAATTTAAGTTTCACCTCATTATGTAATACAATGACTGTTCCAATAATGTGGTATCAAGTCATTGTCCTAACAATATCAGTTTTATGTACGTTTGAAAAAATGTTTGTTAAATTCATCACATTGAATGGGATACTGATGCTTGTATTCATTTTTCAGGACGTGAGTAATATGTTTTCTGACTTTATCTATTTTGACACCCAAAAACAATCATAACGACAACCAAATATGTCAGAGGTAAACGAATCGATTGGTCAGCCAATCATTACCAGCCAAGATTTACTTAAAATACATAGCTGGTCACAGAAACAGTTTGTTTGTGCAACACCTTAGGGTTGCAGAAAAAACTTGTCAAGTGGTTCTGCACCTTTTTACTTTTTACACTAATTGTGCTCAGCTTGGTAAGAAAAAAAAAAAATCCTATCAGTGTTGAAAGTTGTATTGAAGTCTGACCCAAGGAATGTTGAACCTCTTATTTCTATTAGCATTATTTTGGTGTATTTTTACTTTTAAATGTATATTTGCAATCCTGATTTTTTGACAGGATCAAGCAGCCCTAATTGGTGGCACGATTAAGTAGTATAGAAGTGTATTGTCAAAACAGTTTTGGTCAAATTAAATAAGGAAGCACAGATCTAGATTTTTGCCTATATCAATAATGCTGATATTTCTGGAGTCATTTCTGCTGAAACCGATACCAGTACCAACATTTCTTGGTTTAATGTACCTAATTTCCACTTCGCTCAAACTGACTGTGAGAGTTCATTTGTGTTTGAAACAGATGGAAAATGAGAAACACAAAAGTTCATTCTCCGAAAAAAAGGTTTTGTTTAGTTTTGATGTTGGTGTTCAGTAGCAGTAAGGTGAGGCATTTTGGCTCATTCATACATTCTAACAATATGTAAGTGGATTTAACGGGTTTTGTGGCAGATATATTGGCTGTAAAAAAATGTCTGATACCTTAATATTTGCAGAAATGACTATGTAAATTTTAATCTATCATCTACAGAAACTGATCATACCCATAATCCTATGAATCCCTTATATTGCACCTTCATTTATTTCATTTAGTTGTAGAAAAATGATCTGATCCATCATAAAGAATTAATAGAAGTCAAATCTCTTTTTCCCCACAGGAGAAAGCAATTGGTACATTTGTGTCGAAGAGTCCAGCAGCATCCTCCCCTAAGCCTCACATCGTGGTGGACAGTCCTCACTCCGATTAAAACTGTGAGTCTTATTCCTTCATGTTATCAGCATGCTGACACTTTTGAGAGATTATTCCCTAGGCAACAGAGCAGGAGACATTTTATCGGTACTCTACATGTAGAATCCATATCGCCTGGTTTCCGAACACCCTGTTCTGGTATCTTAATGTTTAAATCCTCGGCCGGTGCAGCAGATGCTCTCCTGTCAGATTTACACAAAAAAATGGAGGAGTCTCTAAAAGCATGTCTTAACTGTGAGTGTAAGATAAAGTAGAGGCTGTGGAGCTGTCAGATGTCGGAGCTCTAAGGCAGAAGCATCTGTATAATCTAGATGTTATGGGTTATGTAATGCATCCCCCCTCCTCCATCTAGTCTTACAGTACTGCATACTGTTTATATATTCTCTTACCCCCCTACCGTCTCTCTGTCTTGCTTAATCTGCCTCCTCTCCCTTATTCCCCTTTTTCCCCAGGTCATTATCGTCTTCTCCAGCTCCAGACTTTTCCTTTCCTCCCTCTCATCTGTGAATAATTCTCTCCATCAAAAAGACAAGAGAGACACGGAGACACTTCAAGTGTCCGACTGCTAGTGCTGTTTTGCTCCCGCTGATGAATCCTCCGAGTCCTGTGCCGTCTTTGCCGACCTGGAGGAGATAAAAAAAATAAAAGTAAACGGCATCCATCATGAGCTATCAGAATACACATCAACAAACACACCCAGGAGGACCGATACCAGGTGTAAATTTGGAATCTAACGAGGGACACACATATACACACACACATAGACACACAGGAATACACACAGTTTGTAGTATGTGCGTAGTTCATGTGTGCTTCAGATTAGTGTAGTCTTTCATCTAGGAGGAGTGTGATGTTACAAACTGTTCTCTCTTGAAAACAAACATAAAAAAAAAAAGATTAAAGAAAAGAAAGCCATCCCAGAATGGTCATTCCAACCAGGACCAAAGGTTTACACCCTTGTACAGACTCTAAAAGAAGAAAATCACTATGTCGATATTTTTCTTTGCAACATTGGTGTACAGTATGTGCAGTACTGTATGGGACAACATCTCATGTAGTACTAAGCAGGACTTCAAACATTCAAGGTGGATTCTTTATGGCCATTTTGGATGCCTCCTGCAAGGCTCCATGTGTACCCTCTTGTTTGTGACTGAACTCGCTTATTTTTTTTTTCCCTTGAGGAAAGACGATAAAGCGTCTTAATTGATGTCAGAGGAGCCTGAAAATGAGGACGGACTCATCGGTTTAAGCATGTTAACGCATCCTTGAAATGTGTCCCTCTTGCTCATGCTTTTTTTTTTCGTCACTGTCCTCATGGTGCTCATCAGTATCAGGTTTTATTTTTTTGGTTATTTTTGTGTGTACAACTGTATACGTTTTATCATGAGAAGTAAGGAGTTGCCAATTTTGACTGCCAACATGAGCTTCTAAGAGGGAAAGTTGAACACTGTTGGGACTTCAGATGGGACTCAGTGAATCCTGCGTTAAGGATCGGACCAGCATCTGTTTGGATTGCACTCGCTTGAGGATGTACTCTACAGGGAATGGAAACCACCGCTTTGTCTTTATTTTTCTATCATTCCAGATTTTTCTTTTTCTCAAGAAGTCACCGTCCAGCTTCAATTGAGAAAAACTCCACTTTCACGTCTCTGACAAGACTCAAGAAGGACACACACGTCTGTGTTGCTTTTATCAGTGCGTGTTATTTCTGTGTTTGTGGGCGTGTTTGTTTTGTATTCGTGCGCGTCTGTGTGTGTATGCCTGTATGTGTGTGTGTGTCACTGTGACCTTGTGTGTGACACCACCTCCCCTCTTGTCCTTTTTAAATTTTACTTTCTGTCTTTGCCTCCCTTGGTCCTTCCCAGATCCAATCCCCCCCCCCGGCATCCACAGACTGAATCGCTTGTCTCCGAGCCAAATGTGTCTTCTGTCCCGTGTATTTACAAGGAGCCATTTTGTGTGCAAGCGTGTGAGTGTGTGAGAGGAAGTGAACTATACGTGCCTCATTGCACTAGGTGGGAAAACACTGTCTGTCATAGACATTAGTTTGTACTGTCTATGTCGTCTCTGAAATCAGCTGCCAATCATCATCCACCCCTCTCTTCTCTAACCCTCTGCCTGATGTAAGTAACTGTGTTGGTCGTGTACTTTTTTTCAGTAATTTGTGCACTGTATGTCCGAGGGAAAAAAAAAAAACAGATGGCACAGTGACTGAAAACTAAACTGTTGGGTGTGTTTTAAATTCAATTTATGAGAAGGAACACCAAAAAAAAAGATTAAAAAAGCATTTGATGCTCATTTCTTATCAGGACAAATTTAGATCCCCCTCAGAGCAAGACAGCAGGGAGGAGGTGTTGCGAGAAAAAAACAACCGCCTGGAATTTTCTGCACTTCCTCTGTAAGCTAAAACAGACTTATAAAGCCATGTCTGTCACTGCTACTATGACTACTACGACTGTAACCTCAGCAAAAACAACAGTACAACACCTCACTACATTTACTTGTAATGCAAAGTTACCATTTTCCTCTCCCCCTTCACACACATGCTTTTCAGGAGGTGTGTGTTTCAATGCAGGGATGTAGCTTCTGCCTCTATACCTTTGGATCACGAAGGAGCACTGAAGCTTGGTGATTGTGTTTGGGGGGAAGGGGTGGGGGGTACATCAGATGACACATTCTGCATTGTACTGTCAGTGCTGTTTGTCAGCAGGGGGCTATTCACAAGGTGGCCATTTTCCTCGGATGTCGTGCTGAAGGTGGGCTGCTCACACGCTGTTATAATCTCATACTTATGGGTTCCAGGTCATAAGTCACACAAATGCAGCTGATACCACTGTTCTCGTCATTTCATTGCTTTCTGAAAAAAAGTGAATAAAAAAACAAGAGAATATTCAAGTCTAGAATAAGGGCCATAAAAACAACATAAAGTACTACTTTTTCATGACGGCTTACACTAGTGCACCTACTTTGTAGCTAACATTTGTTAAGCAGTGGACAAAATATTTCCATCAAACAATGGAATTTTTTTTTTTAATCAAACTGATGTGATTATTTAGTAAAATTTACATAAATCTCTGTATGTTCTGTAAGTAACATCAAATACCCTCCTAACATTGGCTAGCATTTAGTAAAACAAGGGATGCACAGAAAAATTAAGAACAACATTGCTATTGGCAGATATTTGCCTAAAAAGTAGATTGTCTGTATTGGTAGATATGACATATTTCTGATACCTAACCAATAAAAATGGGACATAAATATCCAACAAATTGGCTGTAATGTAGGCAAAGTGTACAATTGTACCATGATGATTGATCTCATCATCACTCAGTTTCCACTTTTATGAATCCAAAGTTATTGATTAAAGCATAAGACATTGCTTTTCTTGCTAAACATCTGTTATTAACATGGTCACCATAAAATAAAATGTATCGCTAAAACAATATACATTAGCTTGGGAATAATTCACCTGCTAAAGTTGCACAATTTTTTTTAGAACATTACTCTTCTGGTGGAAAATACTCAGCCCATAGATATTGTAGAAAACTGGTCACAAGGTAACTTCTTAGCTAAAGCTAGTAATGTTTTATTGGTCATGTAACATTTGCTAGAAGACTTTGTTATTAGCAAAAAACTCATAGATCCCCTCTAACTATAGGTCATTGTCTGGCTAATATTAATGAATATTAAGTAACATGAAATTGGTTAAAAGCTTACCACTCAGGAGATATACTGCTTCAGTTGACATTACATAACCTCACCAGTATATGGTGAACCCCTGTAATTTCTGGACTAAATTTACTTTACCCTCTATATTAAGCATCATTCAAATGGCTACATGACAGACTGTCACTCAGTTAACATGATCTACCATTGATGAAGTTAACTTATACTCAGCTAGTGGATAAGTTTGTCTTATATGACAGCTGCAGTTTTCTGACAAAAACCCTGAAATTGCACATTTGGTAAGACTGAACTGGGTAATAAATACATTTATATTTTATTTTAGTAAACTTTGCACAACAGGCAACGGTTAACTAGAAAGGGAGTGACTGGCTAAAAATGTCCATAACTTCCAGCTAACACAAGTATTTTTTTAAATTAATGCAATTAGTAGGTTATCACAAAAAGACGGCTTGTAACTTGTAACTTCTTAGTTTACAGCAGTATTCTGCATCATCATGTATTATTATATCAGCCAGAAGCTAAATATGTGAAGTTCTATGCTGAAGTTACATCTGGCTTAAAAGACTTTAGCTCTGCATTTGGTAACATTCAATTACAACAATCACCTTACTGTTTTACCACCGTTACCTACATTAGTCTGCAACTCAAGAGACATTATGACATTAGCAAGTAGATAATATCCAGGCAAACGTGAGTTCAAGGTTAACATTTAAGCGATAATTTTATGTGCATCATGACTTAAGCATAACATTATAGGTTACACTGTATTTGCTAGTGACATACCAGCCAACATAATTTTATGTTGTATTCCAAAACATTGCACTTGCTTAAAAGCGCTATGGACGTCATAACAATGAGCAGGTAACGTTTAGCACAGTATTTTTTCACTGTGAGAAATAACATTTGTAAGCAGTCTCCCAGCTTTTGTCATTTAATTAACTGGTAGAAAGGTTCATCCTGGATTTTATTAATTTCCATATTTATATATATATATATATATTTCTAGATAATATATTGATCCTAGCTTACACCGGTTGTTTAATATTCTGGTCAACGTTACTTTAGCATTGTGTTAAATAACATTTCATAGAGCAAAATCTCAGATTATATCATGTATTATTTTAGGTAACATAAAATTAGCTAGTTGGCAAGTTCTCAGTGAAAAATATGATTGTTCTAGCCAACATAGGGAAGGTAAATTTTACAAAACAATATAATGTAAGCATGGGATTAGGTAATGTTTAAGCTAGTAGGCAACTGTGTAGCTAACATTTCATGAGCATCACATAAACATTCTATAATTGGAAACTGACTATTTTGTTATGTTTCCTCTTTCCAAAAAGTATTATTAGGTTAGCATAAAGGAAAACATTTTGATTTGAAATTGAATATGTCCCCTGTCCCTCCATCTTTAGCATCCATTGTCTTCTCAAGTGCTAATCAATAAAGAGGCTATTTGCTTGTTGTAACACCTTAATTCCTAGAATCTGACACATGGATTAAGGACACAAAGTATTTTTTTCATCTTCTTAGTGAGCACTGTCAGAGAAAAATGGCAGCCATGTGAATTACTCAATAGAACAAACTTTGCTCATACAGTAGATTGTATTGATCCATTGGTCTTGAGGCCTTGTTACTGTCTCTCTTTCGCTCTCTGCTTGTGTCTGCCTTATTTAGCCCCTGTGTTACTGCCTGGTGATGGATTACAAAACTCAAAGTCGAATCAGTACATTCCCTTTCTCCCTTAGTCCTTCCCCTCTCTGTTTCTGTCTGATTACCGTCTGATTACTCATTCTCTCCTCCAGCAACTCTTACCTTTCCTCCCCCCACCCTCCACCTCCCCCTCACCTATCCTTGCTCTAATTTCTCCTTGGTCTCCCTCCATCTTGTCCTCTTTCTTTCTTTCTGTCTGTGTATGACGACCCCGTTTCCCCTACCCTTCTCTATTCTCTCTCGCTGTCTTCTCGTGTTAGTGCAGTTCTGAATGGTCATGGGGAAACATGTTTGCATGCTTATATTAACATGAATGATGTCAACTTGATGCAATGAAAAATTATATAAGTGATGCTTTAAGCAAAAATCTGACAATGAACTTGATACTAATACTACTAATGACGACTAAATGGAGACCTAGCAATTGTTTATCTCTGTGGTCAAAAACAACGATGATGAAATAACATTGTTTATGCTGTATTTATCTTTCTCGAAATTGGTATTCTTTTCAATTGTTTTTATATATTATTTATTCAAGAGGTTTACTTTTTTATTGGTTAAAGCTGAGAATATGAGTGAGGGGTTCAGTCAGGACAGCAGGATTAAGGTGAATGTGTAAGTAACTGTGTGGCTGAAGAAAATGATAAAGGAAATAAAGGATATGTATCATCCAGCTCTGTGTTATGACTTTTTTCAAACAGATGTATTATACATTCTGATCTGCTCGCTAGAGAGGCATTTATGTTAACATTTAGGTTTATGTTCATGCTAGTTTGCTGTCAGTGCACAGAAAGAGCTTAAAAAAATTAACATTACGTTATGCTTCCAGTAGGCTACATGCACTATAACATCACTAAGTTTGTTTACCGCCAAGTGAAATGACTCAGACATTACTTATTGTCAGTATAAGGTGTTCTCTCATAAAGCATTTACAGATCCAGCCATTTCAATTTTCCCCTCCCAGCCTGCTTCCAGCCAATTACCCGCCAACTCGCTCCCCTCACCTCTGTGGGGTTTTGACCAAAATCCATTGAAAACACGCCCATTCATGCATTTCATGCATTTGTCTTCATTGCATTGAGCTTCCCTCACAAGAACACATATGGCCCTTTTCCGTTAGCTCTACTCTTCTTTACCCGGCTCTACTGTGCTTGCCTTGTGCTGCTTTTCCATTAGCCCCTGTCGCCTGCCCAACAGGGTGCAGTGTCACTGAGTGGCTCTGCGGTGACGCCATTTTGAGCGTGACACAACAATCTGTGACTTTTTGTCACAAACCGAGTAAAAAAGGAAAGCAGAAGAAGGCTGCAGGTGGTAGGAAGAAATACCCCTTGAGAAGCACAGGAGAGTTTTGGAAGCTATACAACAGAATGAAGCCGAGGACAAGAGCAATTGAGCTGCAAAGAAAAGACGTATGAGGGTAAGCTAATGGTAGCTACTGCTAGCATGTTCAGTCGTTGCGCTCATGACTCATCGATGACGACATCGTCTGACCAATAGTAGCTGGCAGTCGGTGACGTCATCTTTTAGTATCGACTTTGCTCACTTGGAACCAGAGCGGAGGAGGTACTAAAACTAGCTTGTTTCAGGAGGGACCAGGCTAGTGGAAACACGCTGCAAATCAAGTAGGGCCGAGTAGAGTAGGGCCAAGGCGTGCTAGTGGAAAAGGGCCAATAGCCTCAGCCCTTTCTTAGGTTCTTAAAGTAGATGCCAAATCATCAGGGAGCAAACGTGAATCCTTTGTGATTGCTGATGGATTGAACTACCAGATTTGTCCACCAAGTCAAATCCAAAGAGGGCCTTTTTTTAAAAAAAAAATTATATATATATAAATTACCCTTCATATTAAGAATCAAATTCTCAGTGTCATAGCGATGTGTAAGTGGGTGATAAAATACAGGAGAGGGATAAATAAAAACACAAGCAACAAAAAAAGAACATATTCATTCCCTCCCACATAAGTATACAAGTATGGAGACGCTCCTCAGTAAGCCTTAAATATAAGCCTTGTGATATTGCTGTTTTAAGCACTTTGTGTCACTGGATTAACCCTTTAATGCCTGAAAACACAAATTATAGCCAGAAAATAATATTTTTTGGAGCTGAATGTGTATTTCCCTTTCTGAAATCCTTAAAAAAAATATCAAAATTTCAATACAATTTAACATCTATACTTGTAGTGTCCTGTTTGATACATTGGGCATTTTTGGCAAATGATAATTCATGTGAGGATATTTTTAGAATTTTTCTGATTGTTTTCAGATGTTTTTCAGTAATTTGTTGATCGACTTGATTATATAGAGGCATCATGTATGTATCAAATATGATACATAAGGTGTTAAAGGGTTAACCAATGTTTTACCACACACTGATTTTTACTTAGTCTGTTGTGATGATGAAGATGAGAGAAACACTTTCTGATGGTAAGGCTTTCCAAAGGCAGAGAAAAAAAGAAAATTGATGTCAGAGAAGCTGTAACCTATTTTTACCAAGTTATTTTCTAAGATAGTGTCATTTGCACTGACACAATTGCAAGCAGTGTATGTAATGTATCTAAACTGTCACTGCAGATGTAGCATTATCAAATTATACTATGAATATTGGCTACACAAACAAAAGTGGCAAAAGTTTTACATAAACAGGAATGGTCCTAAAAATGAGAGATGCCATCCTGTTTCTAAACCAGTTATGTAACACCAAGTGAAAAAAACAATGATAAATGTCAGTGTCTCAGGGTGTTTTCAGTATGACTCATAATAACAAATGTATACCACAGTCACACAGGCTGTTATTTGTTGAATCAGCCAAAAAAAAGATGACTGCCAGAGAATGTTTGCAATCTTAAATATATATATATATTTTTCATATACAGAGTAACCCTGATCCACCCGTATGCTCATACTGTCTGAAACACTATGTTAGAGCTCCTGTCACTTTAGGGCATCCTTCCCTTTGTGAACCAGTCAGCTCAAGTTCGTTTACCAGTCTGTGCTGTGGTAATTTGTCAGTTTGGTGTCCATGCTTTGCACTGGGTATGCTATGCTGAGCCATTGGGCTAAAACAGATGACAAAACAACAGTAGGATGTCGCACTGGGGGCTTGGTAACAGCTGTTTCAGGCAGCTACTGGCTCTGTATACAGGGGCGAAGGGAGAAGTCCTGATGCCACTGACTTTTTGTCTTGTGCATGGAAGTACTCTATCATGAGAAGGAGAAATGTAAAACACACTAAAAATTGAAGTAGAAAAAGCACAAGAGTAACGAGTGGTGCAGGAATGATTTATAAAAAGCTAAAAATGAGTTGACTTTCTAACATGTGTCTTATCACTATAAGTATGAGGGATGATGGAATAATTTATTAAGAAATGATGAATACATGCAACGAAAATCCAAACCTTTCATTTTGCAACATAATTCCCTCTGATATTTCCCCACTTTGGAATTTTACTACATTAATTGTGTTTTTAAATTGTGTTTTTGGTTGTTAACAAACAGCCCAAGTTTGCTATGAGGGGGCTCTCTGCTGGTTCATAGACCAATTAGAGAGCTAAAAAATGGCTGTGTATGCAGTTGTCCCAGCACATAGTTGGTGGCCCAGTATTGATTGTAAAATCATCCCCTCTCCTGTGGCTTATGTTAACGACTGTTCAATAAATATCCTAACCCCCTGAAATCAAGCAGTGAAAGTTAAGCAAACATATCCAAACCACTCATGGGACATTATCGGTGGACTGAATGTGAGAAGTGCTTTTAAATATATAACACAGAGCAGTTACAGTGAGCTGGACGAGCAGCTTAATAGAAAAAAACAGGGACAAATAAAGAGTCTGTGCACCTCTCCAGGCACCACTACACTACAGAGCAGAAGAGGTGCTGGAGCTACTGTCACACATCTGAGGCAGTGCTAAATATAAAGTGCAGAGCCCTGGGCATTTCAGATGTACACTGTCTATATTTAACCCAAGCATGGAAGGTAAGACACTCTACCTGGACAGAGGCGGGCTGGACTTAGTTTTTTTTCATCACCAACCTCTCAGACTTTCTGCCGTGCATTAAATTGTGTGTAATTATTCAGCCACTTTGTCATGAATTCTTTATTGTGGCCGCGTTTCCCTAAATGCAAAATGGAGCGCGGCAGCCTGCCCTCCTGTGTGTGTGTGTGTGTGTGTGTGGTTCAATCCATCTGGTCTCCATGCTTTTATTCCGTCTCTCTACTTTTATACTTCAAAAACGCTCATATTATTTGTCATGCGCTTATTATCTAAGACGCACGACACCGGTAACAATCAGCAACTCCCGCGTTTCAGCAGAGGGAGACCAGGGGGAGGGAGGCCGGGCTCAGATGTGCAGGGGAATGACAGGGAAGGAGGAGGAGGAGAGGATTAAACAAACGAAAGGAGGATGAAGAGCGGGAGAATGCCAGTGAGGAGGTGGAGGAAGAGGAGGAGGACACGACCGGGAAAGAGAGAGAGAGAGAGAGAGAGCCAGGAGAGGAGAGGGGAAAGCTGCATGGAGGATGTGTGGAAACAGAGGGTGGAGGAGGAGGGTGGCTCCCTGTATAGACACACTTATCATGGGGCACCTGCAGCATCCTGACAGGGTTAACAGTTCGACAAGAGCGAAACACGCGCACACATACACACACGCACACGCACGTGACGACGCACCAGTTAGCACGGCTCCGACGTTGAAGACTGTTGAGAGAGAAAAGTGGAGGGGGGGCTGTTGTCTCCATGGCAACGTTCCCACCGTGCAAAAAAAAAAAAAAATCATTTAGTCGGAAAGACATTTCACTCAGTTCAGTGAGCTGAAAGAGGCAGCGAGGGAGGGGGAGCAACTTAGAGACTGGAGGAGGTGTGTGTGTGTGTGCAGTGTGTGTGTGCAGTGTAGAGCTGTTTGTATCGCACTGGAGGGATTTAGCTCAAGTAAGCTGACAGTAACACATTAGCTCTTATTGCTAATATTCTGATTATTAAACATAATGATAATGAATTCTCCTGCATCATCAAAAATGAATGGAATGGCTTTGGGTGGGCCTGTTATTACAGTTTCCCTGACAGGACCTTCTGCATGTACATTCATGTTTATATAATATTTCCAAATTACTTCCATCTATGAGACCTTGCGTGACCACAACTCTAAACTTTTGTTTTCGTCTTATGAAAGCACTGCGCAAGATTATGCCACGTACACAGTTTTTAACATTTTATTCCAACACTATAAATAATACCCCAAACCTTTCAAAATAATGAATTCAATGAATGCATGCAAGTGGAAAGCTCAAACAGCAGGAGTATTAAAGTAGCTCGGCTCTGCAGGGGGAGAGTATATTAGAACAGGAGCCCGGCTCCAGGACCTGACCTTCTCCATAAATTTCGCTCATTATGATATCCACCTTACAAAGTGAAACTTCTGTGAAACATCCTTTGACATTATTTCTCTGCTATCACAGCTTCAGATCAGGAATACTAAAGAGATGGAGCGGCAAGGGGTTTCTTAACAAAAGGAGTAAAAAGTTGGCTTTCAAGATTAATATCGTATCGGTCACTGCTGTTTGTCAGTCTTTTTAAGAATAAGAGTAAACTAGATATGGCCGATAAACGGATTTGTTGTTTTTTTTTCACTTTACTGATACCAGCTAACCCTTTGCCCTATTTGGTTACTGAATTCCTGGAGGTACTGGGTTACAAATTGCCTATTTACCATGCATTTGTGTAAAAGCACCACAGTGAAGCTCCATCATCATCACACTTCAAGACATTCACATGAGGTTATCAAGGTTATTTTCATGAGGACATAACAGTGCCAGTTCATGATAAGGCTCGGACGGCATGTGCTCCCCATACACACAAAGGCAAAGACACTCAGTGCTCCTGGTCCCTGCTGAGTCGACATGCCTCCCTCTCTCCAATAATATACCTCTATAATAGAGGGATTCTATAGGCTACAACAGATTTTTGCCAACATCAGATATTTCTGAACTCAATATTGCCAATAACAATAAACATACTAATATTGATTTTTTCCTGATAAAAAGAATGCTGACTCCTTTTGACCTGTTCTTTTAACCATTACAGATTATTTGTAAAATAGAAAGATAAAAAGGTAAAGCATTATGGTAAGTTCGTATTTTTTGCCGATCATTTTGTTGATAAAAGGGGTATGTAGGTCCAACTTATATGACCAATATAGCAGCAGTTACAAAAAATCCACTTAAATGTTATATTTGGCATGCTTACATACCCTCCTGTTTCAGCCTTGATATGAACAGGCTGTTTTGGTGTAAATCCTTATAAGCAGCGTCCATCCTGTGCTCTCATTTATCATAGTCATGACTGAACATGTTCCTTTTACAGTAGAGAACTGTGTACAGAAGAATCCAGTGCTCTCAGATTGGAGACATCCTCCAATCTGGGAGGACTGGCCTCTAATGACATCATTAGGGGACATTTTGACACACTTTTCCTGAAAGCTGGAACAAGCAGAAACAGAGGGTGTTAAGGGATTTTTGTCCTGTTAAGAGGGATTGTAGACAAACCATAGACATATATTTTATATGCAAAACCATTCAAACCATATTCTGCATGATATGGGTTATGTAAGTGTTAATAACCTGCTGTTTGCATTCATGCATGTGTGTGTATAACTGGGGCTAAATATTGAAAAGAATGCTGATCCTGTGTGCCCTAAATAGCTTAATAAACTCCAGTATTCAAAGTGCGTATTTGTCTTGACATGCTTTGATATTATTACACTGCCATTTTGAGTTCAAATCAGGATTACTGGGTAGATAGTCAAAGTGTGAGTTTCTTTACAAAATGACTAAAATGCTGCCACTTACGGAGCAGAAGTAAAAGTCATAACTCCTCCAGCACACCACAGGCATCACACTCAATAAAGGAATCCCTCCAGAGACTGTCAGTGGACGATCACGGCATCCCAAACACTCTGGGTATGGCTCTGGTAGCCCATTTGTGTGTATGTCGGTGTATCAGCACGCTGGCTGTGATTACCTGTTGTGAACAGACCATCTGGCCCTCAGCATCCCAGCTGGGTTCCACGGTCAGGAGACGGATTGTCTTTACCGAAACCACCTGGACCTCGCAGACACGGATCACCCAGGGAGGCAGCATATTTCTCATTCATATTTTATTATGTCATTCACTGACCAAACAAAAACACAAAATGGGAAAACGAAAAACACTGATTTTTTTTTTCTAAAGGAAAACCAGAACAGAAGCCTTCCTGTAATTGCTTGGCAACTGCCGGCACCGCGTGTGTTGAAGTTCAAAGCAGCGAGACGCACAGTTATATCCCTATGAGCCACAAAAAGCCTCCGAGTAGCAAAGTGAAAGGGTGCCTACGCCTGCACATTCTCACACACAAACACGAACAGTCCTGTCTGTCAGTTTAATTTGGCCACGTTGCTCAGTCATAATAAAACACTCTGTGAGGGGTTTTTATATTTGCATCTAGGGGCCAGCCTCGAGCAGAATGTCCTCCCCCAGATGAACTTTACTCAGGTAACCGGAAGCAGCCCACACAAATGGAGAAATAGCTGTTTGAGCCCACAGCTTGTCGCCCTCCTCAGAATTTGGGTTAAATTGATATGGAACATTTATTCTGTGGGAGGTTTTAGAGTTTGATGAGGTGTGAAGCCCATGGCTGAATGCTGTGCTGAGCTGGCTGTCTGACTGCCTGGTAGGGCCACGAGGGACTCCATGCTATTGTTGGACCCACAGAAACAAGTGCTGTGATGTGCTACAAGTACAGGTTAGCCACTGGAGTATTGTCCCGATCTGACAGCAGGAAACAACACTGACAGCTGCTCTGGTGGTAATTAATATGATCTTGTTTGCACCTCTGAGGCAGTATTGGGAAACTAAAATATAGAAAACATCAGCAAAAGCCAGTATTAATATTTCAACCATTAAATCCTTTTTTGCATTAATTTATTTATGATAAGTTTGGTTGGAAAAATATTTTTTAGGATGAGACAGCAATGCATGATACCCATTATCTCTAGAGCTCTCTGTTTATGTAACGTTGCCCACTCTAAATATAGGCCTACATTTATTCTGTGGATCATAGGTGGACAGCCCAGCTCCATCTTCAATTTAAAGAAGCTTGAAATCAATTAACAGATCAATAAATTGTAAACATTGAGAAGAAATGACAGAATCCACCATGAAACATAAAAATCAATATATTTCAATGGTCTTATTTTAGAAACAATAGGACTGCATCACTGTAGCACCATGCAGATATAGCAGTGTTGTGTTTCAAAAAGTTATCATGCTAAATGGAGACTTCAGATGACTTTTGTTCCTTCTCTGGCTTTTTTTAATTTCCTTTTTACTGAATATTTGTAAAAGAAGTCTTGTTTCTGGGGATCATCTAAACAAAGAAAAATGTATCAACTGCAACAACTACAAACGTCAGGCAGCATAACACAGAGATTTTACATGTTAACAAAACAGGGCAGCAAATTGAGAATGACCTTACAGCATAGTCACACACACTGTCAATTTAAGAAGAATAAGTAGGTTTTTATGAAAACAGAGCTAAAGATCTAGTTTGAGTTGTCACAAATCAAAAAACAGACAATTCATCCAGAAAGTGTCCTTTAAAAAAATTCAATATATATCTGGAATAATATTGCTAATGATACCAAAAATATGTCTATTCTTCCTAAAAAAAAAATAAGCAAATTAAAAAAACACTAACAGATACATTCATTACAAAAATCACGAGTCATATACATAATAAATGATAAATGGACTTGGCCTTATATTGAGCTGTTCTAGTCTCTATGACGACGAAAAGCAGCTTCCCACTTCAGGTCACATCAACCCATTCATTCACTCATGTAAGTGGTCCATTAGCTAACACATCCTAACCCTTTCTTTCAAATTCTCACAGCTCTAGGAGAAACTTGGGGTTAAATGGTTTGCCCAATGACTCATCGCCATGTGACAGATGGAGCTGGTCTTGAACCTGCAACCTTCAAATTACCAGCAGAATGCACTGTCAGATTGAGCCACCGATGCCCCTTCACATCTCATTAATCTATGTTTTGTAGACACAGGCAGCACTTAATTACATGCTCCAGCTTGTGTTTTTGACATTTTAATCTGCACATTTATCAACAAGGTGGGCAAGTGTGCAAAAGAGGGAGCAAGGAGACAGCAGTCTACTAGTGCATCTCCTCAGAAAGTTTGGGAAAGGGGAAGAGTGTGTGTATGCCAGTGCTTGTGTGAAATCAGCATAAAGTTTGAAGATTTTACAGAGATGTTGTCGTTATCTTGCTTAAATTAAGCATTTATATTTAATTTAAGCTTAGAAGTCCATGCTTGTTAAATAGATCCAAAATGGAGCTACTTATTTTATCTTCTGTGAAAATAAAAGCAAGTCTGATTGTAAAGATTACAATTTCCAACCATTTGTAACAATTCAGCCCCCTGGCAGTTACAACAAAATCCCCTTCAATAACCAAAAGGCTGCCCATCGCTACTGGAGATAGAGCCCTGATGCTTTTGATGCTTTCATCTCTAGCCGTGTATCTCTGATGAAGGCTGCCATCTTCCATACCCACTGTGGGGATCTGCTGACATCTCCTGGAGATAAGTTTTAACAGCACTTGCAAGTCTCCTGGGTTGTTGCACAGTTCTTCATTTTTCACAATGTAAAAGGGAACTGTTCTGCCCTTTAAAGATCCATCTGAAACAACACTACTACATCCAGCTTTGGAGGATGAACTTTAATTACTTTAGAGAGAAATCTACAATGAAAGGCACATGATCAGAATTGTAGCAAGCAGGATGCTTGTTGAAATAAAGGTCGTAAAATTCTCAAAACATTTACACTTTTTTAAAAATCAGTGATACAACCGCTTTTATTCTAATGTTTGATAGAACTGAAATGTGCTGAAACCTTTCCATTATGAAATCTTTTCTACTAAAAAACATACTAAACTTGTGGTTGAAGCCAAATTACCATATTTGAAATAACTTATCTTGGTACAGCCCCGATTCTGCTTCATTCCCCGACCTCTGTTTGAATTCTGGTATTATGATAAACCTACTGCTGACATGAAATGCTTGAACTTCCGCTCCAGAACATATGAGCTACATCTAAATCAATAAATCATTGAATGTAAAACTCAGTGAGGACCAATACCTTAACAGTGCATGTTTTTTTCATGGCTCAGCATTCACTGTAACATGATACAGGGGATTTATCCTTAGTATTCTGATCCTCGATGGTGTGTGTCTCAAATTTCCAGTCCACTCTGAATGAAAGTTGTTGTGGATCAATACTCTGTGAGGAGGTGGGGTCTAGCAGGTCTTGTAGGAGCATCAATTCTGCTGCTGTCCACTTAATAACGGGAACATGTTGGGGCTTATGATTACAGTCTCTTCAATCTTCCCTCAGACTGAGGGAAACGCTTTTTGTCTTCAGGGGTAAATAAAAAATCCTCTGACTTTTCAAAATGAATTGAAAATAAGTCTGAGTTGATCAGTACAGAGAGGTGAGCTCAAAAACACAAACAACACGGTTCTTTTATTTCCATTTGTTAGCTATGTAATGTGCCCTTTTGTCCTGACTGGCTGGGAACAACTGGAAGATGGATTTTGAGCAGAAATGATAACAGGTTATCTTTCTCATGGTGGAGCACCTGGAAAGAGTGAAGGGCTTAATCCAAGATCAAATGTAGCTGTGCCTTATGTGCCCTGGCTTCTTAAAAGACACAATGTTTAGAATTTTCACACTGAAATGTCTAAATGTATTTTTTTACCCCCTGACTCTTGTCTGCCTGTGTTCTTGGATGTACAGCACTTTGTGCAACATTTTTTTGTATGAAAAGTGCTTTATAAATAAAGTTTGATTGATTGACTTAAATTTTAAAAGGCTAGAAATATGCTATATTTAGGCTATAGAAGAAAAATAACCTGAGCTATTTCCAACAGTATTTAAAGCCAGAAAAATCCTAAAAGTTTATGACTTTATTGGTCCAAGGTATGTGACAGCCATGGGACAGAGCTGTTATGATAAGGTACCAGATAAATGTAATAAATGTAGCCTAATGGCCAACCTAAAATTTAGGACATTATGGATTTTTTTATAATACGTATGAATAATGGGTTTAAATTTTGCAGTTCATTAAGATTTGCCTGAATATATTGTTTGTAATTCAGCGGATGCATCTTGCAAAGCTTCAATCAGAAACAACTGAGCTCTCTTTTCTTCAGTGACACTGACCAGCAGCTTCCTTAGAGGAGGAAGATGTGGGAAGGGGGGACCGAAAGAAATTAACAAGTTACTCTATTTATAACAAACATTTTAATTTTTCCTTTAGGATGTAGTTAACCACTAACCTGACACATAATGACACTTCAGTACATGTCACAAGTCCATCTAATCCATAGAAAGTGTTTGCATATGGGGCAAGGCAAGGCAAGTTTATTTGTAGAGCACAATTCATACACAAGGCAATTCAAAGTGCTTTACAGAACAAGAAAAATGTATTAAAATCACAGTACAAAATAAAATCAACATTAATCATTATAAAATAAATTTAAAGAGAAGAGTGCAGATAAGATCCTTTCAGTCATATGCACAGTTAAACAGAGTCGTTTTGAGCCTAGATTTGAGCATTGTCAGAGTAGAGGCCTGTCTCACATCTTCAGAAAGACCGTTCCAGATTTTAGCTGCATAAAACTGGAACCCTGATTCCCCATGTTTAGTCTGGACTCTAGGTACCAGCAGAAGGCCGGCCCCTGAGGTCCTCAGAGTCTGAGATGGTTCATATGGCACTAACATATCAGAGATGTACTATATACTATATGGGCAGAACTCATTAAATCTAAAATTGTTTTTGTGGTTTGTTACAAGGGAGTAAAAGTTTGAGGGTCCTGGCTTAAGGCTTGTGCTGCGTAGGGGTCCTCAGTATGTCAAAGTTTGTGAATCTTTGTTTGATTTTCTGATATTTCTTTTGTTTCCTTTGCCTTAACCAACTTAATTTAGGATGTATGTTCCCGCCATTACGTAGCGAGCTCGTTCAACAGCACTTAACAGATGACGTTCATGCTGAGAGCTTCAGTCAGGGCGATGCTTTGTAGTTTTGAACACCTGGGGGCAGCACTCCTTACTTACGACACAAACGGAACACACGAAGAAGAAAGCTGTGACGTCATTTCTCGTAGGCGAGTTGTACGTCAGTTCCGTGGAAAATACAACAAACGATAATGCTAGCGATGCTGTGTATTATCTGCTAAATTAGAAAATTGGGGAATTTAACTTAGTTATTCTTCCCCAGGGTTCGACTGGCAGCATTATTCCACCAGGTCAGTCCATATGGTTTATTTGGTACATTTATTCTGGCTACATTTGTTTTCATTCTGGGTGTTTAGCTCACGTTAGTTAGGGCTACTTTGCTAAATATCACGATATTTATAATCAAGAAACACGTTAAGTTTGAATATTTTAGCCAGGATGAAGATGTTGTCAATTCTCTTTAATGCAGTATGAACTACCGCTTCACTGAAAATGATTATCTGTTAAGGTTTTACTCAGTACACATATCCTCATTTATCTTTCATTTGTCTTCAGCAGAACTAAAGTTATTTTCGTTTATGTTTGTGAGAAGTCTGCGTTTGTGTAAACAGAACATCCTCTCTTGCAGTCTTTATAATTCTGGTTCCAGGACCTGTCAGGGGATTTATGTGTAGTCTAAAGGGTTTTTTTCACAGGAGAGCTGAATAATCCTGTTCAATTTCATTCATATAGCTTTATTGACCTAGATGTTTTAAGAATTCTCCAGATGTTTCATTCAAAAAACACTTTCGTTTGAGCAATAACATGTTTTCTGCCGTAGTCAGTGTGAGTTTCTTGAGTGGGAGTAGGACTTGATAAGATTTTATTGATCCCAGTGCCAGTAAAGCTTCTGCTTGTTTACCTTATTGTACAGTGGTTCCTTGATTCCTGCTGATTTTCAACGTTGAAAAGCTGCACAGTGATTATCTTGTGGAAATATTCACCAGACTGCAGAACATTGTAGCAGGAGTTGATGAGGGAATTGTTAAGCAAACATGGATTTTCAACAGGAACTGTTTTTTGATCCCCGTCTCTGTTCTTGAGCATAGTTGGGTATCTGAATGGATGTAGATGAAGATGCATTGATATTGTGACAGGCAATCATCATTCAAACAAATAAAGCTTCTGAGAAAATAACAAACACAAGCCAACTGGTGCACAGTGATCCTCTTACTCAGGGGTGGGCAACTGGAGGACTGGGTGCCACATGCAGCCCTCCACCTCGCTCAGTATGTCCCACCAGTCATTTCCATCAAATCCACCAAACTGGAAATATGAAGAAAACATAACAACTGCTAAATAAGATTCATCATCTGTAACCAGTAATACTTCATGCACAAATTAGGATGGGTGGTAATATATTCTAACCTTAGATTGCTGTTACATACTTTGTTCCAAGTCATTAAAACTTACTCTGCTATGATTTGTCTTTAACTATCTTTTATTAGGTCTTGAAATATTAATTTATTGTATTACTAAAAACTATATGTGGAAACAGCGGTAAAGGTAATAGATTTGTGCTTTAAAAAACTGGAAAAAACAGCCTTTTATTGCATTAAAAAGAAGCTGAAATTGGCTTTAGGTATGTGTCATGCTCATTAAATAATGAGATAAAATATTTATATGTTGGTATAATAAAATTTCGAAGTTTTACCTTTGCTATTTTTTGTTTATTATTCAATTGTTTACTCATTGAAAGTGCCTGACAATGTCCAACAGTGTGGCCCTCAGGCACTGAAAAATAATTATGGTAATACTCTTGGTACTCAAAGTTGCCTACCTCTGCCCTTATTGATTTAATCTATGTTATGCCTGAAATACACACATGTATAATCAAGGCACATTATGGATCCCCCTTTGTGCCCAGCTTTGCAACAAGAACATGAATCCTCAAACTAGAAAAATATACACTGAAACGGTCCAAACCACTAAACACCACACGCTGTGGACAACTTGGTTCTTGTTGTCCAAAAAGTGCACTGCAAGTGTGTGATATTTTAGGATTGTATTCTTCTGTTAAAGAGTGTGAGGAAGTGGAGCTCTGTCTCTACCTGTTGGGTGTCACAGTTGGGACAGAGTCTGTCCTTCTCAGCTCTATTGGCAAAGACCTGCCTCTATAGCTGATCTGTTTTCACTGAATCTGTACCTCTTCAATGTTTTTTAGTGAAGGATCTTTTACAGTGCACAGGTAATCTGCCTGTTGGTGTCCCTCAAAGTTCCAAATAACATTTCAAATTATTTTCTTTTAAGTTGTTGCTTGCTAGTATTTTGCATACATTTCTCTTTGC
This sequence comes from Scarus forsteni, assembly GCA_036419115.1. Lineage (NCBI taxonomy): Eukaryota > Metazoa > Chordata > Actinopteri > Labriformes > Labridae > Scarus > Scarus forsteni. The sequence goes on from JAZDUH010000084.1 coordinate 21,495,578, forward strand.
TGGTTAACAACTTGATTTGGTCTGATTTGAGGGGTTCTGGGGCCTGAGTCTGATTTGGTTGTATGAGACAGGTGCTGTGGTCCAGGTGCTCCCCAGTTCATGTGATTTAGGGGAAGCTGTGGGAGCAGCAGGCAACTCATTAAATTCTAGGACTGGGGGCCACACGATTTTGGTTGTTGGTAAAATTAAAGTGCTCCTTTGTGGAACTTTGATATCAGGGGATATGGCTGTTGGAGCGCAATAGCTCACAATAACAGTTGGCTCCAGGATGGTAAACAGGACTGCACTAGAGAAGTCACAAGAGTAGCTGTGACAAGGTCCATCTATTATGATTTGGTTTGAAGCCATTCTCTTTCTAGAGATTGGAATTGATATGATTTTAGCAATGTTTACTTTTGTAAAAAAGTTAAGCTACAATTCTGATGCTTCTGAACCCTGTCAGCAGAAGGAATTGATAAGTGATTAGCAAAAAGACTAATGATATTGATTCTTTGATGAAGCTGTTTAAGATTCTCAACTGGAATTGGTTTTTGATTCCCATCTTTATCCTTTTAATAATTTTTCAAGAGGCTGCAGATTGATTTTGTCCGTGTCTTCCTTTAAGCATCTGGAATCCCCCAACACAGCCTGAGATCTGCTCTACATGTGATGTTTGGGGCCTTTTTTGGACATGTTAGAGTGTCTTATAGAACTGTGTGAGATGATACAAGATGAGAAAGATGCTATGAGGAGTTTCTAAGTAATTACAAAAAAAGTCTCACTTTTAGATATATGCCTGATGGAAATACACACTTTAAGATGAGTTTCATAGCATCAAAATAGGTTATCTATAAATGCTATTCCTTAGCTTTGTGGTCGGGTCGGACAGGGCTGGACTGGCCTGGATACTCAACTTCAGGAACAAGACAATTAAAACTAGAGCAATTTTATATTATTCGGACACGTCTTAGAGCACCGGGCTGTAAGTAGCGATATATAGCCGGCTACAAAACTACAATACTAAGTTTTCCAAAAATTGCTTGTTGTCACACATCAAAAACTACCGCTACATAACTAGAAAGAGATACATTACCTCATCGCTTTGCATCCTGTAAGTTGTTGAAAAAAGAAGTTGTAAAGCAATGCAGAGTTCTGAGGAAGGTCCGAACTGCATTCATTAGCATCACAACAAACGCACGCTTTGGCTTGGGTCACGTCTTTACGACAGTCGCAGCACGTGTTCATGGGTAGCAATAGATTCTCCTCATAGCACCTTTAAGTGGTGCTATCTGAGCCATTTTGCTACAAAATTTCGTTCATGTGTGCACATGTTGTGTATATTTGAATAGCAGTAAAGAATTCTATGCTGTTTTATTCTATTCTATCTTAAGATGTTAAACAGGTATCCATTAAATTTTAAGTTTTACTATTATTTTCTCAAAGTGAAAAGCAATATCCTGACAACCCTCTATAGTTTCTAGTTTTAGACTGTAGATCTTCAGAGAAATGAATCAGTGTTTGATCCTGCTGAAAAAGTAACAGGCATATTCTTTTCTGTGAGTTTAATGAAGCAAACAGAGATGAGCAATCTCCGCAAAGGAATGACAGAGAGCAAACTGCTGCTCATCTTGGTTTGGTTTCATCAGTTCATGGCATCTTGGGTGAAAAAGATCCACCACATTTTCCTCACTTTCTGGCATACTTGTGTCTGTTATAATTAGAACAGGCAGGACTTAATTGGCAGCACTTTATTTTCTGTAAAAGATTATTTAGAACGTAACTCTACCAAAAAATATCAAGTCATAGGCCACTTATGTATGTTATTGTTAAAATATATTGCTAAAGTTGTCTTGTTAAACCTGTCCTTTTCTTGTCCAGGCCCTTGATGACAGGATCGACCCTCATGGAGCCGTCGGCTAAACCGGGGAACAACAAGGTGGCTGATGTGGTGTTTGTCATCGAAGGGACTGCAAACCTTGGACCCTACTTCGAGTCTCTTAGAAAAAACTACATCCTCCCTGCGATTGAGTAAGAAAGCTTATAGTATGAATCATTCCTGTTAACTTTGGTTTTCATGCAGCCATTTTTAATCCCACTGTTTTGGTGACTGTAGATGTTTCAATGGAGGACCCCCTGCAGAAACAGACTTTGGTGGAGATGTGAGTGTTTCCACCTCTTTTTAATATTTATATTTTTTGTTTGTCATATTGAATGTTGAACATGATTTGTATCTTTTTTTCCCTCATAGTATGGAGGCACACAGTACGGCCTGGTGGTGTTCAACACAGTGGACTGTGCTCCAGAGTCGTACGTTCAGTGTCATGCACCAACAAGCTCTGCCTTTGAGTTTGTGTCGTGGATCGACAGCATCCAGTGAGTAATAACCACAAGATTCCAGGAGTTTAAATTGACTATGTCCATCACAACAAAAAAGGCAGACCTTGTAATGATCCAAGTATTAAACTGCTTTGTTTATTCTTCTCAGGTTCATGGGAGGCGGAGCAGAAAGCTGTAGCTTAATAGCAGAGGGACTCTCTGTGGCTCTGCAGCTCTTTGATGACTTTAAGAAGATGAGGGAGCAAATGTAAGGCAGTTTTACTCTCACAATGCTTTCCAACATCTTGAACAGTCTACATTAGAAACAGATATTGAATGGTAGATAAAGGGTGAAACCATAACATGCTGCATACTGTGAATCCTTAGACCTGGGTTGTTAGTTAACGATTATTTAAAGTTTGTTTGTTTGTTTTTTACAGTTGTCTGTTTTCTCAGATTTAACTTTTTGTGCTTACCTGCAGCTTAACATTGTAAAAGTGTGAAATTCACAGTTTTGTTTTCCTTTTATATTATCAGTTTTATAACATCATTCAGGACGTATCAAAAGTAGTTGATGTGCTATATAATCAGACAATATAGGTGTTGGCAGAAATTTGCTTAAAATGTTGATTATTAGTTACTGCAGATACGATTTTTTTCCACTGATATTTACAGCCAATGTTTTGATCATACAACTTGGACATAAACATTTCTTATATTGGCTGTAATATTGGCAAAATGTACAATGTACCACTATGGTTAACCTCATCATCATCATGTAATTTCAAGATTTAAGAATCAATATTGTAATTTAGGAGAGTTTAAAATTACCCTTTTCTTGCTTCACATTTTTTAACACAAATGGACTGTAACCATGAAAGGTACACACCAATTTTAGTTAAGTAAAGACTTTGTACTATTCAATTAAAATTTCAGTAGCAGTGATGATGTGATAAAAAATATTAGCATATTGGATATTTGTGAAAATCCAACATTGATCATACCTACGTAGTTGCTGCACAGTGCTCAGCCTATTGGGATATAGAACCTTTTTTATCATATGTAACTCGGGAAGCTGTCCAGAAAGTTCCAGATTGGGTTGTGTTCACTTGGCTCTCACAGCTAAAATGGTACATGGGCTTGAGCTTATGTAACACTAGGGATGGGAACTGAAAACTGATTTATGTTTTGAATCGATAACTACGTCAAAGAATCAAAATCATGTATTTTTTGGTTGGACGATTCTCTTATCAGTCCAGGATGCCCCTCTCTGATAGAAGCAGAAATGAATACAAAGAGGTCACAGATGTGATTGTGGCAGACGGGGCAGCAGTTATAAATTATGGCTCAGTTTGAAACAAATAGAACTTACTGCACATGCATTTCAAACTGAAACAGCTGCACTGCCTTTGCTGAATGAAAATTTTTAGCTAGGGAGATACTTTAAAGTGTTTTTTCTTTCTGGGAGGGCCCATAATCACAGACATCATCTTATACGTCACATAGAATACTCTTTACAACTACACACAATCTGTTTTTCATAGCTTTAGATTTAATTTAAAAATGAAGAACTTGATAGGTCTTTTTCTTGTGCTAACAAAGGCATCGACACAAAACAGCCTGTCAGCCTGTTACATTCTTGAAGTATTACCTCTGACATAGACATAAATTAGGCAATAAGAGCAGCACAGTCTTGTTTATCAACCAGATTGTTGACATTATTCTTCTGGATAACAGCAAACGCACAGATGGTGCAAAATGTCTTTCTGCTTGATGTCAGCCTGAGGTAGGACTGAACACATGAAGAAATAATCAGGAAGTGTCTCCTGAGCAAGAGCAGACAGATCTACATCCAGGCTTCTCTAACTGACAGCTGTGGCAGAGATGAAGTTTTAAAGCCTCTTTCTTTCTGTGTCTGCTTTTCTCAACAGAGGTCAAACCCACAAGGTGTGTGTGCTGCTGTGCAACTCTCCTCCATACCTGCTCCCCGCGGTGGAGAGTGTCAGTTACACGGGCTGCACCGCAGACAGCCTCGTCAAAATCATCCGAGATGTGAGTAACGCCTGATATTCTACCTCACCGTTAATGAAAATCAGCTGATGGGAAATGTGACAGTACTTTTTAAATAAAGAATAATACTACTAATAATAGTAATAATAAATAATAATAATTGAGATTATGGTCAGTCATATGATGAGAGTGGTGATTTAACCCTTTGACTTCCAAACTAAGAAAAATATATTCAACACATTATCTGTTGGTAAAATTGTGTTCCTTCCTGTTCATTTATCAATATTTCAGGTTTCATTTCTGATTACCCAGTTAGACGCAGATATGTTGGTCAACCAGCTGGTTGGCTTGCCTGTTGAAGGTTATACTAAGCATGAATGGATTTCTTTCATTTCTGCAACTTTTTTTTTAAACATCATAGAGACAAAAATTTAGATACTTGTCCCAGTTTCTCAGGAATCATTGATACATTTTTATGATCAAATTTCTTTCTTTCAACAAGTCATAACTGTTGGAGGATCTAACTAAGATCTTTTTTCTTATGCCGATGTATGATCTTACTGGTAGATTCCTGAGAAGCTATGTAGCAACGGTTCACTTCTGATTTTCTCTAGTTTTCAAACAATTATATAAATGTACAGCAGGGCCTCCGAGTAAATCCATATTAGTGTTCCAAACACTATTCAGTGAGATGAGCTTTCAAAATGTAAATACAGTGGTAATGCAGCAAAAAGTCAACCGTACGGTTGCAATGCCAGATAAAGGGTTAAATGTATGTTTTCCAAATGGCAGCTCATCTTACGGATTCAAACATGCATCGGCACCTAAACATTCATGTACAGTATTATTAATTTATTTTATTTGTAAAGGGACCATGTACAATACTAAACATAAATGTTTCAATCTGCTCCGTTGTACCAGAGTAAGCTTGAAGTGAATTTACATCTGTACTCCTACTGCAATAAATACATATCAGGCAAATACATGTTGTTCAAATACATTTTCTTGCCACTGTTTTGTCCCCTGATCTGAAAAAAATGATCTCATTGATGGAGCATAACACCAGATTAACTTACATGAAGTGAAAACATACTAATGTGAAACAAAAATGAATTGTCTTGTAGTGCTCAGAGAGCTCAAACCTCCACCAAGACATTTCTGACATTGTTAGTTGAGTGATTATTGAAAACAAAGAAAGACACATCTTTTAAATTATTTTATCTAAATCCAGATTTAGATCACCATCAAAGTGTAATCACTTCTCTGTTGTGCCATGTGAAGGCGGTTTGAGTTAATAGTGAAAATGTGGAAAACTGCACTGCATGCAATGTTATCAAATCCTTTATAAAATCCCCGGGTGGGTGTCTGTATTTGGATCACTGTCCCTTTGTGCCAAGATCCCTTAAAGGTTTCATCAACATTCAGTGAGAACCTTTTAAGTTATCTTGCTCACAAACAAACAAATTAGCAAACAAAAAATTTAATAGTCCAGGAAAAAACTATTTAGGTGAGTATGAAATCTGCTTGGCAGGTTTTTTTTGGTAATCTTTGTGTCATTTTGGTCCATGAACCAAAAACCCTGAATAAGATTATTATGTTTCAATTTTTAATACAGCATTTGCGCAGATCAAACCTTCTCCGTTTGAATTTTATTCTTTTTGAACTATTTCTTGAAGAAATATTTTTTGTCATGGAATGAAAAAGATCCTTTTTAATGATTGTTTCTTCTAATGGAGCCAAAGGCCTAAAGTGTCATCTTCGGGTTTAAAAGTAGTATTATCAGGCACTGGTAGCTTTGCATTTGTGCACTTCCCATGTGCTGAGGTTGTTGTGTTTAAAACAGGTGGTCAGGTCTTAAATCCAGCCTGTGAGACGTTTCCACGTGTCATTCCCCACTCTCTCTCCAATGTCATGCTCCATCCATCGCCCTTTTAATAAACTTAAAGAGAAATCCACAGAAATACATTTTGAAAACGAATAAAACAAAGAATATTTTGACTTGAATTTTTCAAATTGCTTGAGATTGTCCATATTAAGTACATGTACATTTTAAGATATTGCTAGATTGTAACCTAATAATAGCTGGAACTAAAATGATGTCATTTAATGGACATAAAAGTTCATTTTCAGTAATTATTTACATAAGTAACTTTCCAGCAGTTAATCTATTTTTTTGTTTTTTTCTTGTTATTTCAGAGAGGAATTAATTTCTCTGTGGTGGCTCCTCGTAAACTCCCTGCACTGAGGGCTTTGTTTGAGTGGGCGTCTCCAGTGGGCGGTGCGGTTGAACCCCATCCAGACTACAGTCAAGACCCCTTCCACATGGTCCTGGTCCGAGGCATCTCGCTGCCTGGTGAGAGAACACAATTTAACACCTTGCTAGAGTGGGCGCTGCTGCTCTCCAACCGGTCTGTCCACATTTGCATGCTTTGGGTCTGAGGAAAGATGAAACTGCATTTTCTTTAAATGTGTTTTCAGCATTTAACATAATTTTGTTGTTTTTGTACTGCTTCGTCGGCACTTCTTTTTAAAGTTTTATCTATGAGGAGACTTTTCTTCTTTAATACCATTAATGAACTGTTTCCAAATTAGTGACACATAATTTTATCTTTGTTTCTAGTCTGTCAGAGCAGCGGTGTGCAACTGGCAATTTTAGTCAATTTTATGATATGACTAAATAAATATGAAAGAAATGTATTTTTATAAGAAAAGAAGACAAGATTTTCCAAGAAAACTTAAGAATAGCCATTCATTTTAATAAACCAGAGCTGTTATAGGCTGTAGTTATACCTAAAAATGGATATAATAATACATTTTAAACCCCCCCCAATAAGAACTCTGTTCTAGCATTGAAAATGAAACTGAATCTAAATTCCTTGTTAGCTCATTTAAATATGTATTACCACTTTCATTTGAGTCAAAAGCTTTTAACATGAATCTAATTTCGTCTTCTTAGAGCGTATATTTCTCTTTGTATCTTTGTGCAGTACTGTGTGGGTGTAGAGAAGTTTATCTGGCTGGCACCTCCACATGTGAAATTTGTAAGACCTGTACTGATAGGAGGACTTGTTGATCTGATCCTTTTCAACTGGTCCTTAATAGTTATGACACTACAAACTGCCCTAATTACAGCTTCTCCTGGTTTTAATCAAGCCGAGTGATTAGAAAGTGTCCTGGGCCTTTAAAGGAAGGCAGAAGTCCTCCAATTTATCTTTAATGTTTTGGGCTTTGTGACTCATTTTTAAGTTCTGAAAGACATTATTTAGAGACCTGCAAACTTTGGTGACTAAAACAGTATAGTAATTTTTTTAATCATAAATTTAAATGTAGTACTTTAATTAAAGCAAGTAGTAGTAGTAGTTAAACCAAAAGAAACAGTGCACTGTAACATTGAACAAATACATTTTCATATGTATGTTATGAGTATGTTATTACCTCCGCCAAGGAGGTTATGTTTTCGGGAGAGTTTGTCTGTCCGTCTGTCTGTCTGTGAACAAAATAACTCAAAAAGTAATGGATGGATTTGGATGAAATTTTCAGGAAATGTTCAGCATGGGAAAAGGAAGAACTGATTTGATTTTGGTGTTGATCGGGATCAGCGTCTGGCCGCCATGGCGAAAAATGTGATTTCTTTGAATAACTACTGAACTAAAATAGATATCATTATGAATCCAATTGCTAATGGTATTATTTCATGGTCAAGGAATCTAAATATTTGATGAAATAAAGGTAGGAGTAATATTTATGGTCAAAATGACAATATGGCTGAGGACTGTGGCGCTGGCGGAGGTCTGCTCTCTACCATTGCTTTCTAGTTTGTTTTGTCTGTAAGTCTTGTTTTAATGATTGCTTATTGTCTGTCTTGAACTCTAATGCCCTTCAGAGCGTTAAACGTGTGACACCAGTTAGGTTTTCATTTTCTGTTTAAGCCCATTGGTGCACTTTAGCAAGCTAACCAAATGACCAACAAAGACAGTGGAATGAATGCAGAGTTGTTGACAACATGATCAGTTAGAGTTAAGGAGAAATAAGGGTTCTTTAAAAGAAGTTCTTCAGCTTTGTGTGAAATGTATCTATGAAACAAAACTCTAAACTATAAAATAAACCTTATGAAGTGCAGTGCGTGCTCAATATTGTCCTCAATCTTTAAACCAAGGGGCAAGCTGAGAAGAGTGTGTGTGACTTTCCATCTATTTGCGCTCACTACCCATCCTCACTAACTTGTTTTGGTTGAAAGTCCGCTGTGATTGAATTTTCCATTCTGCATGTTCAGACAAACATTGTCATATTCCACATTTAAGTCAAAGATTTATTGATATATGTTGAAAAACATACATTTCCCAGCCCTATCCTCTGCCATCAAAACACTGTCCTCATCCCTTCTTAAATGGTTTAAATGCACAATTTGCCAGTTTCTCATGTTCAACGCTGCTGCAGATATTAAACATTTCACACAACAGCACTTTTAAGCAGATTACAAGCCAGGTTCATTCTGAGTTGGCAGTGACTTAAATAAGCTGCTCCTAATGGTTCCTCCTACATTTTATCATTGAGTAGGAGTGAATTCCTGGTAAATGGCTCTAATCCTCAACATTCACAGAACAACTATTTGACTTTTGCATTATGGCGATTGAGCATATCTAACTGTACCTCTCTAACTGTGTCAAACTCAAAGTGTATCTGACTTTTCTGCCTCCAGTTTCCTCAGGTGGAGGTCCAGGGCCGCTCAAACCTGTTCCCCTCCCTCAGCAGGCTCAACCCCCTCCATCCATCAACGCTAACCACCCTTACCAGGTAAATGTGCAGAAAGCCACTTATTATTGCTGCCTGCTTTTGGCTCACTTTCAGATGGTGATATTTATGTTCCCTTCCTAAAATGTTGTCTAAGCATTGTCTTTCATTTAATCTGCCCGCCAACAGAACCCGGCTTCCATGAGTGCTGCTCAGGCGGCTGCACAGATGGTCGTGGAGGCAGCCAACAACCAGAAGAGTCGCTGTGAGTTACCAGCGGGCTATTAATGTTAGCTGGGCTTTTAGCTGTTGTGTCTGTATTCTGCGTGAGCGAGAGCGCCTGTCTGAACATTTGAGGAGAGGATTTGTTATGACCTAAATGGAAATACAGTTTTGAAAGACTGAAGTCATAGGACTTCACGAAGGAAGAAGTTAGAGCTTCTTACATTCCTCATTTACAAACCCCTGTTCCAAGGAATATGAGACATTGTGTAACAAATTAGAACCCAATACAATAATTTGCAAATCTTGAACCAATACAAAGACAAGATATTAATGTTCAAGCTGATCCACTTCATTGTTTCTGGAAGTATTGAAAAATTAGAAAAAATAATCAGGATAATGTTATGTTTAAAATATCACAGAACTAGGGTTGGGCAATATATTAAAATACTAAATCGATAAATTCAAATTAATTTCTGCAGAAGATTTAAAAATTAAAAATCAAGATTTTTTTTCATTCACTTACTTAAATTGTAAGTATTTGCAGAGTTTGAAAAAAAAAATAAACACCTAAATTTTACATTTTTCATGATCGTGGCCCGTCAGGTTTGCACAAGCTCTTTTATAGGCTTGTATTTAAAAAAAAAACCCAACTAGATTCAATATTGATCAGAGAAGAATTTGTTAACAAGCTGCAAAAATCCCTCAGCTTTTAGTGTTTATAAACAACCCTGCCTACGTTAGAACTACATAATCAACATTTTATGACAAACTTTAATTTTAAGAGGAAAATTCTGATTGATTTGGGAATATATTTTGACAACATGTAGGCAGAACTTGATTCATGTCACTCTGTGTCACTTGGAGTTTTTTTGCTTTGAGATGGAAAAAATCAATTAAAATCGTAAATCGAGTTTTGTGGGGAAAAATTAGGGATTTTATTTTTAGGCATATCACCCAGCCCTACACGGAACTGATTAAAAAAGGGTTTAAGAGCAAAGTGATCAATTAAACCACAATTAGTATATTAAATAAACACATTCAAATATTTTGTAATTTTACAAGCTGAGGTAGTTAGAGGGGTTTTGAAGGTTATCAGAAAAACTGCTTTTTAAAATTATTTTATTGACATTAAAAATATGGAATTAACTGCCATACGAGATTAGAAAAAAACTGCTTGCAATGAAAGGCAGACAGGGGGCTAGATATTACTTCTGCTATGATTCTTTCACATTGTTTAGACCAGTGGTTTCCAAACTGGGGTACGTGTACCCCCAGGGGTACGCGAAGTGATGTAGGGGGTACGTGAAAAAATGTCAGGTCTAATAATAACAACAGTTGTTTCAGTAGTTCAAGTTCAAACTGATAAATGTTTGTATTGTGAGCTTTGATAAAGTCCTGAAGTGTTGGCAGAGAGGCTGAGGCATCTTGGAGAGGGAAATCTGTCCTAAATTATCTAAGATTCTTAAAATAACATACAGTAAGTTCAGTCAGACAGCCTTTTAATTAAAGCTTTAAGTTCATTAATGAAAACGTTTCAGAAATGTACATTTCTTTTTCAAAAGTGGACTGGTGTTGCCCACTGACATTGCTGGTAAATCAATCTATTTTGTTAGAAATAATTCACTTTAATAGGTTTTATTTGTATGTTATTCATGTAAAATGTGGGAGGTCGGAGTGCGGCAGGCTTAAACATTTATTTTTCTCGGTGTTGTAAGTGCATGAGAGTTGGGGGTACATGGCTGGAGGTCAAGTGTCGGAAGGGGTACAGGCTGTGAAAAGTTTGGGAACCACTGGTTTAGACAGCTTGTGCAATTGCCTTTTTAATCCAAGAATGTAAAAAAGTGTGTATACATGAAGACAACATGGCACAATCTACCATGAAAGCATTAAAATAGCAACATTTACAATAAAAAGGGCTTTTTGGACAGCTCACCTTTGTGCACTTAATACATTCACATTCCTATGAATAAACTGTCCATCTCTGCTTTGCGAAAGGCAGAAAGTCTGTTTTCACACCTGTGCACACATTCATATTTCAAAATGATGAATAACAACAGGATCAAGTCCTCTGTATAAAATTATTGTTTTTTTTTTGTTTTGGTTTTTTTTGCGTTTTCCTTATCATGTATGTTTTCTCTCTCTCTTTTAGACCCTGGAATAGTCAATCAGGGTCCTCCGTTCACTGGCCAGCCAAATATCTCATCAGTCTCAGGGTCTAAGCACAACCAGCCCAGCATATCAACAGTCACTACAGCAAACCCGCCCATGATGCCACAGCAACAAGGTCCTCCAAATCAGCAGCAAGTACCACCTGCAGGGCAGCCTGTGCCCAACCAGCAGCAGGGGCAACCTCAGCAGCAGCCTCTCGCAAACCAGCCCACAGCCGCTTCAGCACAGCCCAGCATGGTAAATGATGACTATGTCCTATGTTTTCATCATTTTGTTAGAACGTTCTGTTTTTTGTGTTGGTTTTTTTTTTGAGGAAATGAGAATTATACAAGCTTTTAAGCAAGAGAGGTTTGGCCCATGGGTCTGTGCAATGTCACTCTCAAGAAATATGAATAAGTGCAGTCAAAGTTCATGAATTAATGCAAAATCCTTTTAGCTCTGCTGGCTTTTTTGACATGCAGCAAAGACACATTGTGTAATTACGGCTCATAGCCTGCCTGTTCTTTGAGATACGAGGAGAAGATGCAGCAGCAAAGTTGTGGGCTATAAGGAGAAATAATAAAAAACATGGTCTTTGGAATAAATAAGTTAGCTTGGAATGCACCAGCAGACTACTCTGAGTTTCAGGTATTGCAAACTGGCCAAGCACACAGCTGATGCAGAGAGCAGCCCCGTGCCTCATTGTCTTGTTGATATAGAAACTCATGACCAGTTTGATTCAGTCCAAAAGGGCTCTGTGATGCAGTTAGATGTTGTGGTAGACGTTCTTGTTCATGATCCCATCAATTTGCACTAATTTGCTGGAGACGTTTCCACAAATGAAACCCAAAACCATAATGGAATCTTCACTTTTTCACTGTGGGTGAAATGCATCTGGTATAAAATGCTCTCCAGCTTTTCTGCAGACATTGACATGACTGTTGATTGAAGAGTTCAAACATTGACTTGTCCGTCCAGAGTACTTTTGTCCAGTCATCAGCTTTCTTTTGCTTTTTTTTTTGTTCATTTTCATCATATATAATCAAAGAAAACGGGCAAAATTAGATTGTAACTAAAAGGTCACTGGTGGTGTCTTTTCATTCCAGCCATCTGTGAAGAAATGTGATTCCTTGCACTGGACACTGCAAGCCTTTTTTTAAAGAATACATGCAAGTATAGAACCAAGAATAGTTTGTTTTAACCTTGAAGTGAAGATGGATCAGCCTGATTAAATGTCTCTAATTAGGCAGATCTATCTTCCAAAGTCTCAATCTGCAATGATTATAAGTGGCATGGCCCAATCAGCATCCTCTTGAGTAAGAAGAGGTGGGAGGTACAAGCAATACAGCAGGAAGTGACTGCTTGTGAAGAGATTAGCATTGATACTAACAGCTTCAGTAGCAGTTTGATCAGGTCTGGACCACATTTCTTTATTAAATCAAAACAAATAACAGTACAAACTTCTCAATAAAAATAATATTCTTGCTCCACTTTAAAAATGTTTTGCAGAGAGTTTGTTTTACAAGTTGGCTCAGGCTCTGTAGCACAGTATCTCCATCTGCAACACTGTCTGATTGGCCTTGATTAAATGTGATTTACTGGGGGGGCTGGTTTGGCGGAGTGGTTGGCAGCCAGGCACCTCATGTACTTGCTTCTGCCGGTCCGGGCTCGAGTCCTGCCTGTGACCAGTTTGCGGAGTGTCTTCCCCTACTTTCTCGCCCCCTTTCGCAGGCCTATCCGCTGTCTCTCTCCTATCAATAAAGGCACAAAATGCCCCCCAAAAAAAAGAAAAAAAAAGTGATTTACTGTACAATCGTCCAAACACCTGCTGGATATGCTTTTAGAGAATTCTGCTCATTCCCAAACATTTTTAATAGGCTGTTTGCCAGATGGACAAGTGAAATATGTGGCAGGTTTTTTATCTTCTCATTACATTGTGAATATGTAAATGTAAAGAAAATGGACATCCTGTCTTTATCCCAATGTAAAATACAGTCATTTTCCAAATGCTCTGAAATTGCCCTAATTTATCGACAGACAGATAATTTTGAAATTTTAATCGGAGCTTCAAATACAGTTACAAAAAGATACAAGCCATTAAAATCAAAACACTGGTATTATAATATTGAAATTAACTTTTTGATGTACATGTGGTCTGGTTCCAATGTACACTGACCTTAAGTAAAAGTAAGTAGAAAATTTAGGTGTATCTTTCACTGGCTGTCTGTGAAAGGAGGCCAGAGCAGGAGAGTGGTTTTCTCGCTGCTGCTTTTTGATCTTCAGTAGCTGCAGGCGAGCTGAGGATGACTGACTGACTCCCACATAAAAAGAGATAGAGCCGTCTAGATGTGAGGCGCTGATAGCACGTAAGACAAGATCAAACAGACAAAAAAGTTCTTTTTGGGATTGATTCAGTAGAAATAAAAGATACCAACACATTTTGTGACAGAAATTGATTGTTTGACAAAAATGACCTGAATACTGACTGGCTCTTTAATATTTTGGTCTTTATGAAGTCATCTGGTAGATTAAGTCTCAGATTCACAGTATTTGATTTTTGCCAATATTGTCTATACATTATGCAATATACTATATACAATGTAGTGTATATTATGTATCACCACTCAGTTACGACCAGTCAGTGTGGGATATGTTTTTGTCTCATACCTCCCAGCTCAAATGTTAATGACCCATGTCTTAATGATGGTTCATTCTGCTGTGTTAACACTTGTATTAGACATTATCTTCTTAAAGTCAATGTTTTGGTATTAGAAACAGCCCACTGCAGAGGCTTACTTTTTGTTTTACTCTCCAGGTTGTAAACACTATCAATGTTTTAATCAGATCAATATTTCTTAATGTAAGTGTCCCCGCAGCTTGTGTTAAGATTCAGAGATCTCACTCTTTAATCTGTGCTGCCTAACACCAGCGGCCCACAGCAGAGTGAGCTTTCCAGCACAGTGTGTGAAGTCTAATATCAAAATGAATTTTAAATGCTAATACTACGATCAGATCAAAACCGGAACATGTTCCTTTTTCCCTGGAAAGTCACTGTGGGTACAGATAATGTTGTTTTTCTGGTGTGCAATTTATTCATTCAGTCTTTTCTGTAATGATGCAGTATTTTTGTGTTGATGTGCATTAATATATTTAAAACTAGACAAATTTAATATGTATCATTTTCCATTTTAATCAGCTCTCCAAGGCTGTTTTAAATGATTTACTCAAAAGGAATGTGATCATCTGTTTTAATTACTCACACGTGGATTTCTGAACAGCTGAAGATTTGGTTCAGGTCTTGAATCAGACAAATCTGCTTCATGTAACACCCTCTTGTCTCTTTTATTTTCCTGTCAGGCTTGTGGAACTCAAGGCAATGCAAATCCCATTGGACAGCAGCAAGGTGTGGCCAATAAGATTGTAGCTTGGACGGGCGTTCTGGAGTGGCAAGAGGTAACATTCAGAGCAAAACACTGTGTTTGAATTGATGCGAAGTGGCAGATGTCCTAAAAATGTGACTGTGGAGTGCAAAGCCATGTAAGACACCATTTAAACAGAAAGCGATCTTTTCAGAAGCATTTTTTCCTTTTTCTTTGTCTGAAATGAATGGAACATTTAGGGTAAAAATCTAGAACTGATGCCATTCAAGTTCACGGGGAAGCAGGGTTGGTTAAAGGACAAGTTCATCTTTTTTAACAACCTTCCTATTGGGGTGTAAATCACCAGTTTCTTGACGATACAATACAATATCTATTCTTTGGACAACGATACAATATTTGCTGTGTCTGCCAGGATCTGATTTTGATTAAATTCGATTCAGGGTATTGAAATATTGAACCAGTTTAATATTTACAATAGTCGGGTTTCGGGGCCAGTTATCGGGACAAATTCACGTTTAACACACCTCAGACCTCAGGACAATCTTACAGGATAATCTCATAATACATTAGATAATCAGTCATTTTTCGTCCTTGGTCGGGAAGGGGGAAAGTCGGGACAAAAACAGCCCGATAATCTTTCTGTGTGTACCCCACCTAAGGAGACCCCTCATTCCCCATGCATTGGGAATGATCTCTTTCAAAAATGTCCAGCACTTATTTCAGTCGCTCAATCTAAATTGGACAGCTGGTAAAAAAAACTGTTGGACCTTAAACTAAAGGGGTGATCATCACAACTGTACTGTAAATCATTAAAAACACCCATCATTGATTATTGCACAGTATGATTAATAGCACGTCATGTTAGCCTCTCACCGTGATCAGCTTTGCTCAAGATCAAATCATTGAGTTTACCGTGGCAGTGCTGAGCCAGGAAAAACGTGTTGCTAATGGCTTTAACGTGGCACACACAATAGGCCCTCAAGTGTTTGCGTTTGTTGGACAGTCTTGGATCGATGGCTTCTATCGACTGCAGTCCCATCCTCCCTCTTCTGTTTGTCAAAATTATCTGAGTCGGTTAAACGGACAGGAAAAAAAAGGCGTGGGAGACTTAGGAAACTCTAAATCTTGTCTCTGAGATTAGGAGCATGAAACATCGCTCTTAACGTAGCGTTTCCTCCTCCACTGCACTCATTAGGCTTTCAACTCTGGAGGACTCTCCTCAGGAGTGATCTGTAATGTTTGGACTGAGAATTACTCTGAGAATAACACAGAAATATTTCACTGTTTCTTCCTTGTTAGTCTTTTCCTTCATCAGCTTATTCAAATAGAAGCTTTTCATTAAACTCCCTAACAATTTGTTTTCAAAGCATGCCTAATCTAAGGTCGATAAATCGGTTTGTTTTGTCCACATTTCAGGATCCCTTTATTGCTTACAGTAACAAGCCCTGGAAACAAATCACCCATTTGTCTACTGAGAATCCACACAATACATTTGTAATGGACAGCACAGGGACAACAGTAGGCCTGACTAATACGTGATTGATTGAGCATCGATCTTGTATTGATCCTCAGAAGATGAAGAGGTTTGGAGGTTTCCCCAAGTGGGACTGCAGCATCACCGCGCTCACAAAGTCGTTCTCTTTTCCACTCTATCCTGACATTTTGCTGGGAAAGAGGCCACCTGTGAGGCTTTAAAAGTCAGTCCATCCATCCATTTTTAATTGCTTGTCCTGATTGGGGTCAAAGATGAAGGAAGGGTGGGCAGGGACACCTCTGTACATCCTTATCCTTTGCAATTCTCCAGTATTCTCTGGCTGCTTTAGGACAGTTGGGAAGATGTAATCCCTCAGCATGTCGTGGGTTTTCCCTGGTGTCTCCAGCTGGTTAATACTCAGAGCACATCCACAGAGACTCAGTCAGGAGGTGTCCCCACATGAACCAATCACCCAGAGCAGAAAAATTCTGATGATTTTTAAAATCTGTTTAACACCCAGAGCACATCCACACAGACACAGCTTAAGGTGTCCACACAAGAAGCAATCAACTCAATTTAAGGGAGAGATGTGACTTCTTTTTAGCCCTCAGTGTTGGTTCTAATATTAGCCACACTCATTCCGCTGAGCTTTGAAAAATATAACACATTAACATTATATTCGCCTTTAATTGAGCTATTTTGTCCATCAACATCCGAACAAATTATCAAAATCAAAAACTAGTAATTTCTAAAGATTTTAACACTATTATTGACAGACTTTTGTTATGATTCCCCCATGTTTTCTTTTTAAAAAAACACTGAAAAATGATTTATTTGCAATATACTACATGGCAGGTAGTTTTTTTATTCGGATAATTACAGCCAGGGGTATGTTTATTATTAGTAGAAACACTGATTTTCATGCAATATGTTTTTCTGTGCATTGTCAATAAACACACTCACAACACTCAGCACAAAAAAATGTGAAATTGAAAAGCAAGCTTTGAAAAATTTTACACGTAAACATTTTTCTGCTTTAATTGAACATTTTTTTCCACTGTTGTCTTACCTAATTATTGATAATAAATACTGAAATACTTAAATTACAGGTTTTTATCAAGATGCCATCGATGTTTCAGAGATATAAAAAAGATTTAAAAAAACATTAACTAGAATATATTTTTATATTGTTGTTGATATACTGAATGCAAAAAAATACTATTTTTGTTTCAAATTTACAGCTTTGGATATTTCATTGATTAGTTTTATTTACTGCAGCAGCAGCTATTTTCATGATTATTCTTGACTGAGTATGAACTGATCACACTTACTCAGTGAAAGCACAAAGAAATGCACATTTCTGAAGAAAACAGTAAAACATATTAATATGTTGCCCACTTCAGTCCTTGTCATATACATTAATTTTTCAGGAGTTTTCAAAAGATTTTGACCCTTAAAGGTTTTGGTCAAGATGTTACCATGGTATGAGATAAAAACAAACAAATACAAACACAAATAATCCTCAACATGCTCCATGTGTTGAGTTATTACAGCTTTTGATAAATCAGTGATTAACAGCAACAGTATTTCCTTTTAGTTTTTTTGTGCAATGTCAAATACTCACACTTATTTCCATATGGTTAAAATAATACCATCTTGTAGAGGGTCATGAAAATTTTTAATTCTAAGACAAAAGCCCAGACTGACACCCAGACAAAATAAAATGCATGATGTATGCTTATGGAAGTGCTATCAAAAATTCCAGTTGTAATGAGTTTAGTTGGGACATTTTTGTACTTAAGGTTACGAGTGTAACACTTGTTTGTCTGTATAGTTCATTTAATACAAGCTGAGCTGAGCTGAGCTGAAAGGAACAAAGAATAAGAAAACACTATCTGCTGTCATAATTCATGCCATATGCATAAGCATAGTCAAAATTATCAAACAATTATGCAATAAAAAATGGGTTGCTTTTTGATTTTGATTCTTTGATTTTATAGTGGATTAAATTTTTGCAAGAATTGGAGCCCATCGTATTGCATTGAGTGATATTGTTTCATATTGAATTGCACTGCTCCACATCATCCTACATCATATAGTTGTCTGTATCATCTCCATTATAACAAATCATATAATACTGATTATATCACATTGCATCATTTTAAACCTGCACCTTCCTGTATGCAGAAAACGCACTGCACATGGTCTCATCATCTGTAGGGGTCGGTGACTCTGCCTGTTAGTATACTCCACTGACAATAGAAGGTTGCAGATTTGAGCCCAGCTCTGGCTGCCACATGTCGTTGTGTCCTTGGGCAAGACACTTAACCCTAAGTTGCTCCCACTGCTGTGTCAAATGAGAATGAAAGGTCACAAATGTGTTAGCGAAACTCTGAAGCATCAGTGAGTGGATGTAAGAATGAGTGTGTGTGACCTGCAGTGTTAAAGAGTTGTCAGGAAGACCAGAATAGCGCAACAAAAATAGTCCATGAACAGTTTCAACCTGTTTGTCTGTCCCTACCAGTAAATTCTGGCCTGTATGACAAACATTACTGGTAAACTGAACATCAAGTGGTGTCTCCATATTAGGCTTCAATTGAGAGGTTTGCATATGAAAGGGATAGACAGGTTTTTGAAGTGCTGCTTAAGGCCTATGGCACCAGTAATTCAGATTGCCACTAAAGCACTTATGCTGCACCATTTTGTTTGCTGTATAACCATCTTATTTATTTATTTAAATACAGGACAGCACACATTAATAAATATTGACATTTAAATGTGCCAAGTTATAGCTACAGGCTTAGTTTCATCTGTCATCCCCAGCAGGTTGATACAATCCAAAGGTGTGAACAATCTTAAAATGCATTAAGTGCGTAAAACAACGGTAACGGGCAGCAGCAAGACGACAGATATGAAATTTACGTTAACAAACAGGACACACATACAACAATAAAAAAATACTCAAGAAAAACCATGACAAAGAGACCTTCAGGGTTAAAATACGTGAGCTGTTTAATGTGCAAAATGTGGAGTGTTTAAAGCTAGGGTCAGTAATTTTGGAAAACTAGCATCAATTTAAATGTAGCATCTCCTCAGGGCTGCGCCTAGCTCCTCCCACCCCTCCTCCAAAATGACCCCCCACCCCCCACTCACATGCATGTGCATGGCTGATTCAACTCCAAACTGGCCCCCAGCACAACATTTATGTTTTACACTACACCAAATCATGTCTCAGTCAGCAATAAGAAAACACCAAAACATTATCATAGTAAAGTTTAAAAAACAAACACTGAAAGTTAGTTAGTACCCACAAACCCATGTTGATCGGGGTATAGGTAGTTCCTCTGCCATTCTCCACATAGCTGTCAAGTCTCCCGTTTTGGCCATGAAACTACTATATTTTAAGTATTATATCCTCTTTCCCAACATCCTCCCGTATTAGTATTCTCCCATAAATCTCCCGTGTGATGATATAATAATAAAAACATTCCTCTGCCTCACCAAACTGATCTCTGTCACTAGCCTGAATGGGGTGGTGATGCTCCAAAATGATGGATGCCAACTGTCGTAAAACCGAAAAAGAAGAAAAAGCTTTGTGAGAACGTCCACCTGCAGTAGCCTGGGTGGCAGCTGTCACGAGATTAGAGCCAACAGCAGAACAAACCAAGAAAAACAAAGTGTTTACTTTAGATTTCTTGTACACCTGTCTTAAAATGTGAGGGATACTGGAGCTTGGTTGGGGTTGTGGGAGAGCTCACAACGAGTTTCCCTTATTTTCAAAGCCAAAACTTGACAGGTAAGCATTCTCTAGCTGACTTGGGTCCCTCTCAGCTTGGCTATATTGAATCTGAGTCTGTGCACGCCGGCAAAATGTACGCGCAGGAGGCGGGCAGAATGGCGACGGGAATTAATTGGTCTAAAATGTGGGCCACAAACAGTTTATTGGTTGGTGTTTCCCTGTTTTACTCCTGCTGTAGATAGCAGATATTTTTCAGTCTATTTTAAGAACACATTATGAATTGATTGCCATTGGGTCATAAAGATCATTTTTAACCAGTATTACAAAAAGTGAATCTAAATCAGATTACCAACCCTAGCTTTAGGTGTTAAAGTGCTGATATATTGCGATTCATAATAAAAGTGCTAGTATGATATCGTATCCATATTTTATTATATCCCACTACATAAAACTTTATTGCGTTGTGCTATATTGAATTCTGTGGTATTGTTTGGTACCATGTTGCACCGTAGTTAGTCATTTGAAGGTGGCGCATCTCTATAGTGTGTATGAATCATTTTTACAGGCCAAAATGATCACAGACTATTTTGCAAGTGTTTCAAAGTAAGATAACATGGAAAGCAGGTAGTCTATATGCAATTATGTCTGCATGCTCCGTGTGCTGAAGGTGTTCTCATTGTGGGCACTCTGTATCCCCACTTTCTAGGATTGTCTTTGGTCCTGTCCTCTGTAATCACACCAGAATAGACAAAAGAAAGTATACATTTTTAATGAAAAAGGCTGTAAAATGAGATTTTCTAAACATAGCTGCTGATGACTTCATATGAAACTCAGTTTCAATCAGTGGAGTGTGGTGGCTTTAAAGGACCCATGTGAAAGATGCTTTGGTTTAAAAATAGATTTAAGATTGTAAGATCTTAAATTTTCACCACTATTATCTCAAATTGAATCTTCAAATATCAGAAGCAAAGAAGTCTATTTGTGGGTACAATCTGATGATGATATTGTGTCATTTAAACTCTTTTAGGTCTGCTAAAGCTTTCTACTGTTGCTACTCCCTGCTTTTTTTTCCAGATATGTGTACTCTAAGTATTAAAAAATCAACTTAATGTAACCTATTATTATTAATACAAACTTGCGTGTGCTTCGTTGGCATCGTGCCATCTCCTCCCACTTTCTGTCAGACGTTTCAATTTTTAATTTGTATGTGTGAATGTTGCCATGTCTGGCTCGATTACAACAAATTAAATTCCTTTTTGATGCCTTTTAAAGGAACAAAATGGAGTAAGACGATGAAAAGTTGGCTCATCTATGTCAAAATATCCGTTCCCAGTTGTTTTTCATCTTATTGAAGTCAAGATAAACATCTTTCGACGTATTTAGATGACAGTAATGCTCTATGTATCTGTGTGAATCAAGCTCCCATCACACGTCAAGAGCTGGTCCAAAATTCCTGAAGCTTGTCTTTTAAGAGGTCCCGGGGAATGTGAAACATGGACCCCCACCTTCCTGACCTCTCGACACTGGCTCCCTATTCATTTTAGGATTCATTTGAAGTGTCAGTTATGTCTTTTCATCCTTAACTAGATCAACACCTTGCTACATCTGATCTTTTAAAAGTCAACGCACCATCGAGATCTTATAACATATTTTGACTCGTTGACATAATACAGCTTGAGAGTTGTGTGGTCTCTTTTTAAGTTGGCTTTCATTTTCTTAAGATTTTATGTTTAACAAGTCATTCTGATGATTTGATAGTGTTTTTCTTTATTGGTTTTAATTGTTAGGTTTTATGTATTTTCTTTCCTTTTATATTCTATTTCACATCTGCTTAGTTGTCACTGTGCAGCACTTTGAAACATCATTTTTTTAAGTATAAATGTGAGAATTGAATTTGATTGGGTTAGATAAAAAGCAGGTCACACAAAAGCAAAATTTTCTGGATTATCATGAACTAAGTTGGTTTTTCAGTTTTTTTTTAGTAGTTATTGCTTCTTTAATGTAAAAAATACAAAAAATTTGATCAACACTATAAGATTTTCAGAGATGTTTTCCTGTGTGATAATTGTTGTATATTACCTTTTCTCAAAGACTAAAAAATATCTATTTACTCTTCTGCCCCATTTAAACATAATATTCCTGCAGGATAACAGGTCTAAGTTCTTTACCTCATGTACCTTTAATGTTCTCACTTCATAAGCACCCTCGTTTTCCTGTCTCCCTCTGTCACCCTGCAGAAGCCCAAAGCCTCCTCTATGGATTCAACCAAACTGACACGCTCCCTACCTTGTCAAGTGCACGTTAACCAAGGAGAAAACCTGTGAGTAATCAAATAAACATTTTAGACTCTTCGTTTGGTTAAGAATTTGATGTTTTAAGCAGCTGTTTCGTCCCCAAACAGAAACACAGACCAGTGGCCACAGAAGCTGATCATGCAGCTGATTCCTCAGCAGCTCCTGGTGAGACCTTTTTATATGTTGTGCTGACTCGTGTTAACAGCAGCCACCTCATGTTTGAATGATGCATTACTAACTAAGTGTCCTCACTCCTTCTGCAGACAACCTTAGGTCACCTCTTCAGAAACTCTCGCATGGTTCAGTTCCTCTTCACACACAAAGACATGGAGTCGCTGAAAGGCCTGTACAGAATAATGGCAAACGGTTTTGTGAGTTTCTTACTTTTTACTTTTCTTTTTCCCTAAGCCCCAAAGTGTTTGTTCCCTCTCTGTCCCCAAACTTATCCATCATTTAGGCCCACCTCAATACATTTTCAATGAGTGGCAAGGTTTCTGCTCTGTTAGTTTGACTGAAGAGTCATGTTTGGTTGTAGTGCTGTTGCATGGACTCTAGAGGGGGATCCAAGCCGTTGATCAGCAACTCAAAGCTGATGCATGTTCACTTTAACATGCTCTGTCATCATTCTGAACAAAATTAAGTATTGCTTGTTAGTTATGATTTAGGTTCAAATGGCTTCCATTGGAGCTTGGTGATAAGGACCAAAAACCTTATCTCAGTTTTTTCTCTTTAACAAATGGCTATATCTAAGCTGGTCAGATGAAACTGACATCTGATTGATATTAAAGCAGTGTGAAAGATGTACTAGATACCCAGTGTTGGGCTTGTTTTAATTATGAAAACTCAAAGAAATGTGCCAAATCTATTGCCTAAAATGAGCAAAAAGGTCAAAACATTCAGTAAATTCAGGTTGCCAAAATATGCTTCAAAATATTAAATATCATAATAATAAAACGACACTATTTAAAAGAGAGGTGCCACCAGCTAAAAAGTAGTAACGACTGTAGTTACCCTGTAGCCTCATTTGTGCCAACATGGAGAATAGCAAAGGCAAGGATAATATTGATTAGCAAGGGTTCACAACCTTGTTTCCTCAGAGTCTTCCCCTAGTTTAACCTAAGAAGAGACCCCCCCCCCCCCCTCCATTCTACTTTAGTGTTGCTTAAGCCAAATTCTGACCACCCCAAAGCTGAGAGTGACTCACACCCCCAAACCTCCATGTGATAGAGAACTGTGTTACCAAAACAAAAAGTCTGCAGCATTAGGACCTCTCCCTCTGCCAGCAGTTGCCTAAAACATCTTGTTTCCATTGCCCTCTAAATAGTCCTACCAGTGTGACATCATGCCACTGTTTTGTTTTTGAGCCCTTTGCACTTCAGACAGGTGTTTTTCGCAAATATTTCACGAGTAATACATTTTTTTCAAACCTACTGTTTTTCAATTCAAGCTTTCACACCGGCAGCAGCATTTTGCCTGGTGAAATTGCAGCTTTCATTTTTTCTGACCTAGGTTTCGCTTGTGAGAAATACACATCCGTCAAATCAAAACGCTTGTTGTTGGAACGTCTCATAGTCCCGGAGCACCGATTAGTTACAGACGGATGCAAGTCTGTCCTGATGCAGCAGACAGCATTATAAGGCCACTTATATCCCCAACAACTTCCTGTTGTCTGATGAAGGGGATTATCAGCCGTATGTCTGAGATAGGAGGGCACGCTGTTGTTAAAAGTATAATTTAAGTCATGTCCTGTTTGTTTGTAAACAGCTCCAGCTGTGCGCATAGAGCATCTGGTTCATTCATATGTGATGGGCTGCCTATTTACCGTCTCTATCTTTTAATAGGCTAACAAATATGATATTAAAGACAAAAATATCTTAACACAAGCTCAAGGAAATATATTAAAAGGAAAACTTCAAACCTAGGCTCAGTCTGGAGGTGGAGGGCTGCAGCTCAACTCTGTGCACAACGCCCACAGCTGTGTCAGTGGTATGTAACGTGTTAACTGATGATACAAATGAACGACTTACAAAGACTCTTCAAACATCAGTGTGAATTGTAGGCTTGAGCTATGGCTTAAACGTGCTTTGAATGGTCAGACTTGAGCAGCGTGATCATTCTTTTTTATGTATTAAATTGCATTGCTCCATATGTGCATAGGTAAACGCACCAAAATTCAGTTCAGTTTCACTTCAGGCAACTTTTTTTATCCCACAAGGAACAATTCATTTTTAGCTTTCCAGTGTACATTCATGCAAACGGTCAGTCAACAACATAAATAAATAATCTAGTATGGAGCAGATAGAGATGTCAGACGTTATAAGTAAGCTACTCATACAAATCCTCGAGCGAGATATAACAAGATAAGATAAAGATTAAAGCAAGTGGTTTAAAAAACAAGACAATGTACAAACTGTAAAATAGTAGAAAAAAAATAGGTTTTGCTCAGAAGTTTTCGCAATTTCATGCCATTTATTCGCGTCTCCATTGGTGCGCAAAGGCCTTTAGTTCAAACCCAATACAGAGCGGAGATGTGGGATTGTTGACGACATGGCAAAGACAGCTCTGGACTCACCAACTATTAAAGAGTATACCTTTAAACTAATCAGAGTGGACTGAGCCAACGTGAGGAAGGGAGCTTTACAGAGGCAGGAGCTCCAGAGCGCCTCAGACGTGAGAATACACTTGTATCAGGTTTTCTGTAAATGAAAAGTAGTTGTTTTTATGACCTGTAGTGGTCATGAGCATACCCTACCCTACCCCTGAAAAATGAATCTATGAACCTGATTTAAGACCAAGTACTTCTTTAAAGTCACACTTGAACAGCCTGGGCTTGCGGCTTGAGCCATATCCTCTGTCTTGTTAAAAAATAGGCAGGCATATCCTTAAAATCTTTACATGTCCTGCTTTGTTCTTTGCCTGTATCATACCTCATTACAGTTATGTCATGTCATTTGAATTCTGCACACCACACAGACAAGCTTTAATGGTTAAAAAAGACCCCAGGTGGAGGTTAAGTCCCCAGCCCTGTGTCATGTCAAGTCAAGGTCTTAATCCACCTCCCCTACAGGCTGGCTGTGTCCACTTCCCCCACACCACCTCCCCCTGTGAAGTGCGGGTACTGATGCTCCTCTACTCCTCCAAGAAAAGGATATTCATGGGCCTCATCCCCAACGACCAGAGCGGCTTCGTCAACGGCATCCGGCAGGTCATCACAAACCACAAGCAGGTCCAGCAGCACAGAGCGGTAAGTGGAGGATGTGAGAGGAGAGGGTGGTGGGAATGAGAGGGAGGCTTCAGTGAGGTTATGAGGGGACCAAAGGAGGTGATAATGAGGAGGCATTACAGAGGTAGCGTGTGGGAATTGAGGTGTATTGTTTACAGCGTTTCGGTGCATTGTTATTGACATTTCATTTAGGGAGCTCGGTATCTCCACTGCAGCCACTAACAGCTTTCGCTCTAGTTGAAGCTAATGGGGCTAGCATTAGCTAAATTCTTACTGCAACATTAACACTCATTATCTGTTTAGAGAGTGAAATATGGGTGCAATGGGCTAACACTCTGATGTGTAATGTCTACATCTAAGTGCTGTACATTATGTTCTATATGAGGTTCTTGTTTATGTTGAATTTTCAGTGTTAGCATCGCTTACAGTGTGACAGGTTTAAAGCTTGTCTTTATAGATTCAGTGTCCACTTTATTAGGAGCGCCTTATAAACAAGCCAGTGCAGACTAAAACAAGTGTTCTGCCATAAAGTCCGCTATGATGCCTATAATTTTCTGTTCTGACACTGTCAGGAGGTGTTAATTCAATTATGTTTTAGCACTGACATCATAGCTTGTTAGGTTGCTGCACAGGGCTGAATTGGATTTACCCCTACTGTGTGCAGATACAGAGAACACTACATTACAAACATCTGACAAATGTACCAAAACTAAAAACTTGTCTCAACAGTAGAAATACAATTTAACTTATATCTCTCTGACAATTTCACAAAGAACATGACAGACTTAAAGAAGGTCAACTTTTGACTTGGCCATTATATCAAATAGGTAGAGACTAGATTAAAAGTACAAAGGGAGGTCAATAGAAGAGTCAAAGAGTGAGGGTGGTTTTCAGGTAGTGTGATTAGTGGAAATGTTATTTATTTTATGATCAAGTTCATTACAACAAGGAGGATCTGCATGACGGGTAACACAGACTGCAGCTTTACGCCTATCAGCTACTGCTGTCCTCCGCTTCCAAAGCATTCTGGAGCATCCTGATGTATTTTTATCTCTGTTATTTCACAGAATTTGACTAAATAAGCCCACAATTTATACACCTGCATCAAGAGGTAACCTGAATGTTCCTTTTGAGGTTTCTGCCATTTATCATTCAAACTTATTAAGTCTCTATCAGCAGACATTTTTGCTGTGTGCTCTGCACGTTTATAATATTAACCTCGTGCATCCAAAACATACAGTGGTCATAATCCCCGGAAAGATCAACAAATTATCTTGCTGGGCAGTGGTTGTTTTTCCTCTTTTAAACCTCCCTGTAAAAACCTATCCACATGCTGTCTGACTGCTGTGTTGCAGCTGCTTTAGCCCAGTCAATGCTCATATTTTGTGTGACCTTTCCTAAGGTGTTAGGACTTATTTGACAGACTCTGTGATTTTTTTCTGTATTAATGATACTTTCTGTTGTGTTTGTGGCTCAGAAATGCATCTCTACAGTAATTACTGGTTAAAATGTACCATAGTCTTCTGACAACAGCAGTACTTGCGCCACAGAACTGTGTGACTTCATGTTAGTCACCTGTCTGCACACATTTGAAGGAACAGCTGGATCAAATTTGACAGAATAGGACCCTGAAGGTGCCCCCTACCTCTAAGTCAGTGTTTCATATCATGTGAATGTTTCATTGGTGCTATAGTGGCTTCCTTTGTCACTATCGGGGCACAGTGGTTTAAAGGGCTAGAACGCGTCCCGTGTGTAAGTGTGCCAACAAAAAAAAACCAAACATAGCAAATGTCCACACACTTTAGTCCTTTGTGCTCATTTATTTTAAGACACAGTATTCCATAAATCCATCAAACACAAACCACAGCACGGTCAAAAACCGTTTTGCTTCCTCATTGTGCGCACCTGCGCTGATTAACCCACCTGACTATATAGACAAAGAACACAAGCCTATACTGACGCCTACTGGTTCAAAATCGTATTACACCTAAAAAAACAAAAATGAGAATTCTGGCTCCTAAAGGTGCATTAATTAAAATGAAAATAGATCATGGATTTGATTTCACTTGATTTATGTATGATAAACTGGTAAGAATTACCCTTCAACAAAAGATGGAAAATAAGCACAAATACTATACATGTGCAGTGAAATGTGATTACTATTGAGTTGACTATGAAAAGTTTGAGATAAATTAAGATCATTTTTAATTACTTGACAAAATATATCATTCTTTTGTCTTGCATAAGTAAAATTCATCAGTTTCTAAGAATCATTGTGAAATTGTAAAAACATTTTTCAGGAGCTTGAGTAAATTCGCATGCATAGTTACACTTTTAGGTAGTTGAATATAATATGAAGAAATAATAAGTCATGTTTCTGACGGTTTTGTTTGCTTATGAACACTTTTAAGAGAAATAAGATTTAATTTCAGTCTGTTTCATAACAAAGGAAAAAGACCTCACTGGAGCTTTAATGTTCTTACCAGCACACCATACTCTGTAACAGAAAAGTCTGAAAGATTTTTCAGTTTAATTTTTACTATTGAAAATCATTTTTAAATATTTTCACTGGATTTGACTCTTGATAAGTAAGATGTCCGTTTTAAGTAGGCTATGCCACGTGCTGGGTATGGACATTTTTTACAATGTTTTTATGTTCATATCAATATTAATGAGTAAAAAACATAGATAAAATAGACATAACAGATGAAGTAAAATTTAGCTACAACCCTCTTGTAGCAGTTTCCCCCTGCAGTGTTGTGTCAGTCTCACAGTCCTCATCAGGGCGAAAGAACATCATTAAAGCAAGATATTCAAACTACTCACTTTTCACACACTTCTGTCTTGTTTGCTCCAGTACTAAAATGCAAAAAGTTGTACAATCCTGCTTTAATATGCCGCCCCCAGTTGTTCTCTTGTTGAATTTTTCATCCCAGGCTGCCCCGACTTTAACGTTTTATGACGTGCCGTAGGCGAAGCGACGGAGTGAGGCAACCTTTAGGGATGGAGGTTAAGATACCCAGAGACTTTCCGCCTCTGCTGAAGATAGAACCAGCTTTTGTCGTCGAGTTCAACGTGGGTTGCAAATGCCGCTTTCTCGCTCTCACGACATAAAAATTTCACTTTCCCCTCTTCAGCCCTGGAGATGCGCTGATTAAGAATTGTGTCCTCGAGCTCGAGCAGCCCCTGCGAGGAGGAAACAATGCAGCATCCAGTCGAGGGAGGAATGCTCCGTGTCTCCATTTCAAATGTGAAACCGGCTGTCAGCTCTTACATGACTTGGATTACATTTCTGCGCGCAGTCTGCTCCCATCAGCGTTGACGGCATTTGTTTGCTCACTCTGCTAAATTTATGTATTTGCAAAGAAGCATCAGCGCTATACGCCACTCTGAGCTGTGTGTAAGAGCATCAGGACATTTAGAGGAAGCAGTTGACATGAAATTGTAATGAAGCTGTTTTTTTCCCTCTCTGCCTCTTGTGTATCATCACATATTCAGTGCTGCATTGCTAATAGTGAAGCGCTACGGCAATCTTAGTATAATTAAAATTTCAATTTGGACTGGTGGTTAAGGTTTCTCTAAGGAAAGCCTTTGAGTGGCTTTTGTTTGTTTTGTGTACTGCATGAAGAAAAAGAATAATTTCTTATATTTAGCTTTAAATCATGATCTGGGATTGTATGGGCTGCTGAGTTAAAAACAGCAGAGAAGTCAAACCAGATGGTGCTTTGTTAGCTTCTTCAAAAGACCAAAAGTGGTCCCTTGTTGGTCAGAAAACATAGCCTGCATTAGTGCAAACCTCAGCTGTTTCTCAGATTCAGAAAGATGTATAAGTGATGGTGTTTTTACATCATGCTGTAGTTTATAACTGCGCTTAGCAGAGGAATGAAGCACCCTTTATCCCCCCTTTATTTCTCCCACAATGTGAAAACAACACCTGAAGAGGACAGCTGCCAGATTCATGTGTAGGGAGGAGTTCAAAATGAAAGAGATGGCTTCAAGCAGAGTCATAACACAGATTTTGACACCATTTCTGAAATGTAATAGCTAAATATGCTCGACTTTCTCTGCTCCATTCCCAATGTCCCTCTTTGGAGTTCAGAAACAAGCAAAACAGCCAACAGAACCATTATCATATGGACCAGACTAAACACGCATCCTTTTGAGTTTGTTAACAAGACAGCAAATAGCCAACAGACTGAGAAGGCACCAGTCACACCATATGCTATAGTTTAGGATAATGAGAGGACTCTACCTGCTCAGGCAATCCCAAACTTTTCAACTCATGACCCAAAAGCAGTACCAAATGGCTGAACAATTTTGGAATAATAATATTGCAATATCTTTATGCGTTACATATATTGCATTTTTAGGGAACTTTTTGAATAAACTGCGGGTATTTTATGTGCTCTAGTTTAATTAGGATCTTTTACCATATTTAAAATGAACCCACTGTATCTTTGCACTTATATGCTACATTCACACACTGATGTTTCGTCCAACTTGCTGATGTATAGGGAAATGTAGAGATGGATCAGTTAAGTAAGTTAATCAATTGGGCAACGCTTACGTACATGGGTACATCAACCAATTCTGCGTTGATCTCTGTTGCTCAATGATGGGGCCTGCCAGCCTGTGGAGCAGCGTACATCAGCTCTGTAGGGTCCTTCTGCTTCCTCCTCAGGACAGGACTCCTGTTGTATGACTTGAGAGCCTTTTTGGGGGCAGCAGTCTTATGGCCCTTTTCCACTAGCCCTACCCTACTCTACTCTACTCGACTCTACCCGACTCTACCCAGCTCTACTCTACTCGCCTTGTGCTGCTTTTCCATTAGCCCCAGTCGCCTGCCCAACAGCGTACAGTGTCACTGTAAACAGAGAGCGGCTCTGCGGTGACATAATTTTGAGTGCGACACAACAATCTGTGGCTTTTTGTCACAAACCGAGTAAAAAAGGAAAGCAGGAGAAGGCTGCAGGTGGCAGGAAGAAATACCCCTTGAGAAGCACAGGAGAGTTTTGGAAGCCGCAAAACAGAATGAAGCCGAGGACGAGAGCAATCAAGCTGCAAAGAGAAGACGTATGAGGGTAAGCTAATGGTAGCTACCGCTAGCATGCTAGGTCGTCGCGCTCATGACTCATCGATGACGACATTGTTTGACCAATCAGTAGCCGGCAGTCGGTGAAGTCATCTTTTAGTATCGACTCAGCTTGCTTAGAACCAGAGTGGAGTAGGTACTAAAACTAGCTTGTTTTAGGAGGTACCGGGCTAGTGGAAACACGCCGCAAATCGAGTATGGCCGAGTAGAGAAGGGCCAAGGCGTGCTGGTGGAAAAGGGCCATTACATCTTTCAGGCCTGGTGTTGGAATGCTGAGACCAGCTGTAGCTGCACTTGGGTGAATGGCATATACAACGTCAGTTATGCCGTTTGTCGAGTGATGGCATGACTGTCACAAAAGTAATCTTGCAGTGTAGATCAATCAGTCTAATTTAATGTCTATAGTCAGACAGATTCATCTGGCCAAGCTACAGTCTACAACAGTTATGAGCGGACCAAAGTGGGACGGCCCAATCAGAGTCCTTAAGAACAGGAACAGATGGGAGCTACGAGTGTGAGGACAGCAGGAAGTTCAAAAAGTACTTCATTTTCTCTCCTGTATGCAGTGGCAGTAGCACCAGCACCCGCCTTTTGTAATATCTGATTGCCTCTTAACGAGAGTGATTGATGGAACGATTGCCCAGTTACCTGCTGGATATGCTGTTTAAGGTTCTGCCTATTCCCAAACACCTTCTATAGGCTCACTCCTAGATGGGCTGGGGAAATACATTGTATGGTACATTTGGTTTATCAGGTTAGTTGTTGAAGTGGCAACTTGACTGGTTCAGATTCTTGAAGACATTTTACCTCTTCTCCAGAAGGCTTCCTTAATTCTAAGAGTTTACCCCTGAAGGTGTGACTGGTGGGCGTTTCCTGGTTTGTTTGGGTCATATGCTCTTGTGTTCTTTGTCCTTTCAAAGTTTGCCACTTTGATCAGTGTTAAATGAGTCTGATTATGATTATGATTTCATAATCAAGCAGCTCTCCCTATATATTAGGTATAAATTTTGATATCTAATTATTGATTCCTGTGGATTTTCCTTGTGAAAAGTAGGTCAACACAATGTCAGACGCATGTCACTGCTGATACTTTATACTAGGGCTGGGTTAAAAAAATCTATTTAATCGATTTAAATCGATTTTCCTTTAACTGGTTCATAAGCGATCCTTAACATCCAAAGATCTATCTTTTAACTTGGATAGTTTTTTCTTCTTTGGATGTGCAGAGAAGCAGCCTGTGGTATCAACCCTGCTAGTCTTGTGTGATCAGCGTTTTGCATTGCTTTCTACTGAACAAGATCTCATGAGATGTTACTGCAAACAAACATGGTGGAAGCACTATATGGGCACCACTGACAAGTTTAAAAGCTGATGTTTGGATGTACAGTGTTTGAGATTTAACAAGTACAAAGGAAAATACGGGTTGGACGAAAAACAAGTAATATGCAGAATATGCATTAATGCATATCATTAAAATATGATTAATGTAACTGCTTTGGGTTTAGTTCTTCATGTCTAAACAATTTTAATGATGTACCAGGTCAAAAGTTCACTTTTTAAATTTACAGCACTATTTTAGCTAACATATCCCAGACTGAATAAATATCGAATTGAAACGTGAATCAAATTGATTTGAGACCTTGTAATATCGCATCGAATCGATCCAGAAAATCTGAATCAATATCCAGCCCTACTTTATACTATGTTGCATCGAGTTATTGATGTTTCCAACCTTAATCTAAACACACAGACACTGACACTGAATGCTTTACACTTAGCATCATGTTGTCTAAAAATTAGCCATATTTTTGACAACTTCTGTCCCCTCTCTGCCAATGTCTTGTCTTTGAGTATGTTTTTGTTTCTGATGACCACCTCTGAGGACAGTGTGACAACAATGAATTTGCAAGGCATGCAGAAAAAAGTTGAAGGGCATGATAAGGGACTTGTTAAGCATAAAAAACAATCATAATGATTCCTTGAATTAGTTGTTTTGTATTTTCATATCCATTCCTAGAACTTGTAGATGAGTGGTCACATCTCTAATAAAATAAAATAAGAACACAAAAGCCTAGGAGTGCTGTATATCTGTAAAAACAATGTATTTTTATATGAAATAGCCAATGGTGTATTAGGATCTAACTCTAAAGTGTGTTTTCAACAGGTTGCCCCCTTTTCTTTCAAATTTCACATTTTACAAAAAGCAACATTGGGTTACTGTATGTGACTTTTTTTTAAACTCCACACTTAGCTAACAGCTTTAGTCATCAAGCTTCAGTTTGTTTTAAGGCGTGAAATCCAAAATAGCAAACACAGCAGCAGGTGGTGCTTCAAGTGTCATCATGTCCGTGTTTGTTTTTGTTTTTTCCTCTGCACACACACACACACATGCACACACCATTACACAAATAAAGCGAAGGAGAAAGGCGGGTATTTGTTTTTTCTATCCTGATGCTCTCAAGGTTGTTAGCATAGTCAACAACACTGTTAGAAGCCATTACACGGGGGGGATATATAGACTGAAGATATGGATGATGAATTGATTTGGACAGTTCTGAAGTGACACATCAGACATAAGGCAGAGGGTGAGCGCAGGGTCCAGCTTCTATGACTGGGTCTGTTTTTGAAACCAGGGTAAGTTTCTTAAAGAGTATTTCATATACCAATCATTTTACATATTAAAGCACTTCATACAAAAAAATGACGCAATTGACGATTCAAATAGTCTTTACGTGTTAAAGATACTTGCTTTGACTTAAGCCAAGGTCAGGCCACACATTTGTTTTTTCTGGTACGATAGTCACTGTGTCATATTGAATGATCAAACATCTAGAACATCATGCTGTACAGACTAAAGGACTGAAACTGACTTCACATGATGGCTGACAAGATGGAAGGAGGGGCAACACTGGCACAGCAAACAAACATCCTGTTCTGACTAAACAAAACATGTTTGCTCTCCAAATATTATGATGAATAAAATGTTTGCTTAATGGCAGCAGTTACTCATTGGGTTGCTTGGGTGCCTCTGCTGTTTCACTCGAGCATCGAGCACACAAGAGATGAACCATCAATATCTTTCAGTGGTCCGTTAGGGAAGATACCCATAGAAAGTGTTTGGGGAGGGCTGAACCTTTTAAAAACATATCCAACAGGTTGTTGGAGGATCAATCTGTACATCTGGCCAATCAGATAATGTAGTTGGTGGGCGCTGCTGAAGCGGCGTTAAATGCAAAATGTTAGCTGCTTAATAGAACAAACTAATGGCAAAACAAGTCCAAAGCAGGGCAGAAATATCCTTACTATAGGGAAATACCTTCAGTGTTCTTCCTTTTTGCTTGTATCTCGCACCTCTTCCTGCTCGAATGGAAGCTGATTGGGCCGTTCGTAGTTTTTGGACCAGTCGGATGACACTCTGCCATGGGATGGCAGCCAACATGTTTTATTTGGTCACTCCAACACAAGTAGCCTTCCAAAGTAGCAAACACAGCAGCAGGTGGTGTTTCAAGTGTCCCACAAGTGTTTAATGAAGTTGTGGTCAGGACTGCTGTCAGGCCCCTTTATCCCCTCCACTCTCAAATTGTGGAGGCAGTCTTCTCTGTGGTGAGAGCGTTGTCATCTTGGAGAACTGAGTTTGGTCTGTTGAGATATGATTGCCACTAGTTGAAGAATCTCATCTTGATATCTCTCTGCATTGAGATTGCTTTCAGTATTGACAAGAGTTGTTTCTCCAATGAGGAAGATGTTGCTCCACACTACCACACTGCCTCTACCAAAAGATGCAATTATGTCGGTGCATTAATCAACATAGCATCTCAAACTGTGTCTTTCCACACTTTGACCCTGCAGTCTAACCGTCGTGGGCAGAATCTGAGCTCATTGCTGGACATAACGTTCCTCCACAGTTTCCAGACAGGCCTGATGGTTAGGGGCAGTCATGACAGTCCTATGAGACAAAGAATGAATGCTTGTCATCTGTTCCGAATTGTCTGGGCAGAACCATATTGTGCTGCAAACCTTGACTGCAAATCCATAGACTTTCTTCTTGAGGTGTCATCCTCTTGGGATGCCTAAGTGGATGCCCTGTGCCTGTCATCCCATTATATTGATCTTGTATGGAATCAAGTGCCTGATTTATCAACTGGAGGTACTAGAAGCACGAAACAAGAGTTGGTGGGAACAGTAAAAAGAACTATTTTGTATTTGGCTAACAAGTTTTTGCAAAATTTTCATGGGCGATACTCACATACTCATCTCTGCTGTTCATCCCACTAATGCATGTTCTTTACAAATGTGGCACCATTTAAGGGGAAATAATAACAATGTGCTGTATGATTTATTACCAACCATACTTTTTGTGTACTGTTTAGTTTTTAACAGAAGCAATCTGAAAGCCCCAACTGGTCAAACCTTTTTACATTTGTAACTGTTTTGTTTTGTTTTGTGTATTTGTTTTGGCATTTTGTGCCTTTATTGATAGGAGAGAATAACAGTGGATAGGCTCTGGAAAGGGAGTGAAAGAGTAGGGGAAGACACTCTACAAACTGGCCACAGGCTGGATTCAAACCCGGGCCAGCAGAAGTATGTCTGTGGGTCCTGCCTGGTTGCTAACCACTCCATCAAACCAGCGCCCGACAGTTGTTATTGTTATGCATGTCATGTTTGTGTCACCCCTCTAAACACACACAGTGGCAGGTCTATGAAAATATTGTCTTGCATTAAACTTGTCCACGGTACGAACCAGCACAAACCAAACACTGTGAGATTTGAAGATGTTTGTGGTTACAGCGATAAAGCAGAGCTCTGTTCTGTTGTCTCATTTTGTCTTTGTGTATCTTTTAGCAGCAGCTGGGTGGAGCTGGGAACCCAATGCAGCCCGGTCAGGTCGCACCCAACCAAAACTTTCTCAACAGGCCCGCCGGCCCCATCCCCGTCTCTCATGGCAACGTCCAGCAGCAGGTAACCGATCCGACACTGTGCTGGCATGTCTGCCTGTGTTACCCTCTCACACTGCCTGTTGGGGACACCTTTACTGCCCTCAGTGCCCGCTGATCTCTGCATGCCTGACTGGTAACCCTTTCCTCCACTGTCCTCCTCTTTTTTTCCTACCATTTCCCCCTCCGACCCATCCACCTCCTCCTCCCTCTCTCTGATCTGTGTGCAGTCTGTGGTGGTGGGCATGCCCCCAGTTAGTCAGGTCTCTATGATGGAGGAGCAGCAGAGACAGAACAACATGGTGAGACCTGCCGTAACTCCTTAATATGCCAACAACATAATGTGACTGAGCTGTAAATGGGTATTTTACTGACATTTGTCTGGCTTTATTGATTTTATTTAATCCTTACTTCCCATATAAATAATCTTTCTATTTAACTACAAGCAAGATTTTTAAAGTACATCACGTGTTTCTCACCAAATTCCCTAGTTTTTTACTGATCAGTGTAAAAGGTGATGGTGAGGATAAGCAAGTGTTAATGTCATTTTACTTATGTTTAAAGGGATATGCCAACAATTTTTTGTTTTCGTGTCTTACCTCTATCCCGAGTCCATGACAAGCAGATAGACACCATTCCTTTGGCTGTACGTGCAGTTGCAAGAAAGAGATGGGAAGAGCTCGCCCACAGCTAGTTAGCTTAGCTCAAACACTGAGGCTCCATTTACACGACAACGTTGGCACCAGAAACGGAAAGGTTTCTTCTTTGCATTTTCAAAAGCTCTCCGCATTCATATGTCGACTCGAGAATGACTGAAAATGCTGCAGCGTGCATGCCATAGAGAGACAGTAGTGTTACGCTTTTCGGTGAAGACAAACTTTTCACAAACAACAATGGTGAGTGGATGCCTGAAGACGCAGGAGTTTCTTTTCTGGACAATAAATCTGTCTGGATATTTTTGTCTGGGTAACAAACCAAGCACAGTTAGCAGCACACATGTTGCTCCGTAAACAGCTGCAGCTGTTGTTGTTCTTGGGATGCACGCGCAACTTTTATCTGAAAGAGTCCTACATGTGCGCCGCACATCAACGTTTCTTGGGAAAACGCTGATTCCATTTACAACCCCAAAACCAGTGAAGTTGGCACGTTGTGTAAATCGTAAATAAAAATAGAATACAATTATTTGCAAATCCTTTTCAACTTATATTCAATTGAATACACTGCAAAGACAAGATATTTAATGTTTGAACTGAGAAACTTTTTCTTTGCAAATAATCATCAACTTCGAATTTAATGGCAGCAACACACTGCAAAAAAGTTGGTACAGGGGCATTTTTACCACTGTGTTACATCGCCTTTCCTTTTAACAACACTCAGTAAACGTTTGGGAACTGAGGAGACCAATTTTTGAAGCTTTTCAGGTGGAATTCATTCCCATTCTTGCTTGATGTACAGCTTAAAGGGGACATATCATGCTTGTTTCTCCTTTTCACTATGCCAGACTAGGATGCCTGTAAAGCATTTCTGCCCTCAGTACAAGTCATTTAGTTCCTTCATTGCCCCACAATAGCGTTCTCAAAATCCTCATTTTAAGCCATTATGAAGCTCTCGTTGAAACACTCGGATCTCAGGATGACCTACAGTTACCTCGCAACGTCACAGCCCTTTGTGCTCTGATTGGTCAGTTCTATCGGGGGTAGAGCCAACCTGTCCTTCTTCTTCTACTGTATTTTCCGGCAGGCTCAAAGCAGCGACCGCGTATTGAGTCCCCTTACAGGCCAGAGCTGGTAATGAGTGCGTGTGAGCAAGGGATATATATACTGCTGCTGGACGAATGTGTTCCTCGGTGACAGTTTTGTGGCTAACGGACATCACAGAGGAGGAAGTGTTTTATCAGATACTCCAATAAAAAGAAAGGTACCTCGTGTCGTCACAACGATTTAAATCTCGCGGACATCTCGCAATGACCTGTTTTCAGAGGCATCAAATCTCGTTCTAGGATATCAGAAAAAATACAATACCTCATTTTTTGAAAATTAAGGGGGTGTAAGGTCTTGTTTTCAAATTTATTATATTCTATGTAAGTATTAAATCATGCATCAGCATGATATGTCTCCTTTAAGTTGTTCAACAGTCCGGGGTCTCCGTTGTTGTATTTTACTCTTCATAATGCGCCACACATTTTCAATGGGGGGCAGGTCTGGACTACAGGCAGGCCAGTCTAGTACCCGCACTCTTTTACTACGAAGCCACGCTGTTGTAACACGTGCAGAATGTGGCTTGGCATTGTCTGGCTGAAATAAGCAGGGGCGTTCATGAAAAAGACGTTGCTTGGATGGCAACATATGTTGCTCCAAAACCTGTATGTACCTTTCAGCATTAATGGTGCCTTCACAGATGTGTAAGTTACCCATGCCTTGGGCACTAATACCATCACAGATGCTGGCTTTTGAACTTTGCGCCTCTAACAGTCTGGCTGGTTCTTCTCCTCTTTTGTCTGGAGGACACGACGACCACAGTTTCTAAAACTATTTGAAATGTGGACTCGTCAGACCACAGAACACTTTTCCACTTTGCATCAGTCCATCTTAGATGAGCTCGGGCCCAGCAAAGCTGGCGGCGTTTCTGGGTGTTGTTGATAAATGGCTTTGGCTTTGCATAGTAAAGTTTTAACTTGCACTTACAGATGTAGCGACGAACTGTAGTTACTGACAGTGGTTTTCTGAAGTGTTCCTGAGCCCATGTGGTGATATCCTTTACATAGTGATGCCGGTTTTTGATGCAGTACCGCCTGAGGGATCGGAGGTCACGGGCATTCAATGTTGGTTTTCGGCCTTGCCGCTTACGTGCAGTAATTTCTCCAGATTCTCTGAAACTTTTGATGATATTACGGACCGTAGATGATGAAATCCCTAAATTCCTTGGAATAGCTCGTTAAGAAATGTTGTTCTTAAACTGTTGGACAATTTGCTCACGCATTCGTTCACAAATTGGTGACCCTCGCCCCATCCTTGTTTATGAATGACTGAGCATTTCAGGGAAGCTGCTTTTATACCCAATCATGGCACCCACCTGTTCCCAATTAGCCTGTTCACCTGTGGGATGTTCCAAATAAGTGTTTGATGAGCATTCCTCAACTTTCTCAGTCTTTTTTGCCACTTGTGCCAGCTTTTTTGAAACATGTTGCAGGCATCAAATTCCAAATGGGCTAATATTTGCAAAAAATAACAAAGTTTACCAGTTTGAACGTTAAGTATCTTGTCTTTGCTGTGTATTCAATTAAATATAGGTTGAAAGGGATTTGCAAATCATTGTATTCTGTTTTTATTTACGATTTACACAACGTGACAACTTCACTGGTTTTGAGTTTGTACATGGGAACATGTACAAACCCTGTGTAAACAGGAGGCGCAGAGGCAAGAAAAACTCTGTTTTCAGTCATTTTTGTTGTCGTGTAAACAGGGCCCGAGGGCCATTGAGTAATGTAAGCCTGACTCTGCCTACAGTCATCAGAGAAACTCTTCAGCAACTCTAAATGGTCATGTGTTCTTGTTTTAACATTTGTTTTTTTGCTACATTACCTTATTTTAGACAAAGATTAGCACTTTGTGTAATTTTCAAAAGAAATACATAAGAAGCTTAAAGCCCCAGTCACGCATTCCCGTTTCACATGGCGATTGTGCACGATTGTCATAATCCTGATGGAACGTGCTTTGGTCGTGGTGCATGCGCTACTTGGTCTGGATCACCGCTGTATAGTCGTGGATGAACGGCGGGGACGTGGAAGGGTCCCGAAACTTTGAACTGTTCAAAACCGTCATGAAGAATCGCCGCACTCAGTATAGCAGGGTGGAAGCCTAATGCAGTCTTAATGCGAACGGTATTTGCGTGGCATGTACGGAGCTCAGTCGGGCTGATTGTAGCTCAATCCTGAAAGCTTTATGGGGACGACTGACAAGGATGTATCCGTTTGTACCCCGACTGTGTCCCGTTCAAGACGGCGCAAGCGACGGGGCTCAGTTGGGGCTTACGTGACGCTAACTGAGCTTGAACGGGGCTGACGTCATGTCAGCGGGATGGAAGTTCATGGAATCCTCATCATATCATTGTATTAACCTAGCTGGAGCGGGACAAACGCCCCCAAAGCGCTGTAAAAGTGCTACTGACGGTGTATTTACGGGGTGTGTCCAGGGGTGAGACAGTCATTTCATCCCGTATCATAGCGATCACACCAGCCTTGTCAATCGTGTCCAGTCGTGCACAACCGCTGCGAGAAACAGGAATGTGTGACTTAGGCATAACAGTAGGGTGCATGTGCGGACCACTCTGGACCTGCTTGCAAGTAGGTCAGAAAAACAAAGTTGTTGTGACTGAGGATTGATGCAAGATATGAAAACAAATTGAGGTTGGGGTGTCCCTTTAAGAGAATATTTTACTCAATGATTTTTTTGAATGAATGTATTCATGTTGTTTAAGAACACAGACTGTCACTTTCATCTCTGTGGTGGACAGCAAACTTCCTATCAGCATGTGTTGGCTATACCAGCTCTGTTCAACACTCATCTTGAAGCATGCCGTTGTGAAACAAACATATTTCATTATTAACATGCATGTAGACATTTCAATAGTTTGTCAGCAGGATGTTTGATCTAAGATCTAAAAGGGAATTCTGGTGCCAGGTTTCTCAAACAAAGCAGCACAAAATAAGTAGAATACAAAAATAATTAAAATTAAGAGTCAGTAGGTATCAAATCACCAATATATTACTTCTCAGAAAACTTTATTAATAGAGAACCATTCATACGTATAGCAATTCAAAGTGATTTGAAAAGAAAGGCATCGTGACTTAAAGAGCATTAAAGTCATAATGTAAGCAAAAAAGTAAAACAACAATTGGGGTGCTGGTTTGGCGGAGTGGTTAGCAACCAGGCACCCCATGTACTTGCTTCTGCCGGTCCAGGTTCGAATCCCGCCTGTGACCAGTTTGCAGAGTGTCCTCCCCTACTCTCTCACCCCCCTTCACAAGCCTATCCACTATCTCTCCTATCAATAAAGGTACAAAATGCCAAAAAAATACATTTAAAAAAAAAAAAAAGTAAAACAATTTAGTAGGAGACATGGTAGACTTTTAAGAGACAAAGGAGAAACACAAGATAAAGATTATTATGTTTCAAAACTAAGAAGAGAGGAGATAAAAAGGAAAGAAAAGTAAGAAGCTGAACTTAAGAGAAAGAAGTAGTATTTAAAAATGTTGTAAGAATTGTTTAGAAGAGTTCACGGATGCAGAAAGTCTCAGGTTCTCTGGAAGATTGCTCCAAAGGTGAGCAGTGTAGAACTTAAAAGCTGCTGCAGCCTGTTTAGTCCAGACCCTGGGGACATTGGACATGTCACAGAGGACCTGAGGGGTCTGCATGCTTCATGGGGCACTAAAAGATCTGAAATGAACTTCGACCAAGACCATTAAAGCTGCAATATGTAATTTATTTTTTGTGTCACTGCCTCAAAAACATGATTACATGTCAACATCTTGTTGCTAAAGCCACATTTAAGATCACCAGACATCTGTGCCCCTCCGTGCTCTGTATTAAGCCTTAAGAAAATCTAGCAAGGGACACCAACTTTCAGCCAATCAGGGCTCAGTTCAGGGACAGTGTTCTTATTGGATCCTCTACTAAGGTGCTTGTTCTTTGAAATGAGCATTAGTTGTTAAGATTGTTCGGGTAATGATGATTTTATGAAGGAATGTGTGATTTCTGGCTGCAAATACATCACATTAGCATAACGCTAATGGCAGCTAAAGTAATGGTAAATGTTAAATGGACTTGAGCTTATATTGTGCTTTTTAGTCTTTATGACTACTCAAAGCTGCTTTACAGATCACAGTTACCCATTCACACCCATTCACTCTCACATTTACTCACTGATGGTACAGAGTTTCCATGTCAGTTATCCATCAGTATCAGCGAACACATTCATGCCCTTGCATGCACACTTACATGCCACTGATGCAACAGCTTGGGGTTAAGTGTCTTGCTCAAGGGCACATCCCTATGTGTCATCCGGAGCTGGACTTGAACCAGCAACCTCCTGATCAGTGGCTAAGCGCACTATCCAACTGTGCCACTGACGCCCCTACCTAAATGCACACAAACACAGTGGATTGGTTGTGCATAAGGGGTTTGGCTTGGAGCACAACCATTGAAGGAAGTGGGTAATGAAATTGTTTCCACAGCAGTCTTATCTAATAAATTACAAACCCCAGTTTTAAGTGCTTTATGAACCAGAAAAAGGATTTCAAAATCTATGTTTTGAATCAAAATGATCAGAGGACTGGTGTGATATGATATACTTTCTTGAGGTGGGTTAGGGCTTGTCCTGGATGAGCTGCAGCTATTTGATGTTTTTTTTAAATCAGATTATTTAAACACTTCTATGATAATCTAATCTGCGACAAAAAAAGATGAATGAAATGCATTTTATAAGTTAAACTAACGGCACAGTTACTTAAAGAAAGAGGCATCCAGCAAATTACGCTGGTCGCCTGCTTTCAGCGCTCTGCTAACCGGCAGTAGGCTGCAGTTCTCTGGGGTCTAAAGACACTAGTAAGCACACCAATCTTAAATTAAACTGAAGCCAGTTTTACCATCTTCATACCATTTGATCCAATGGCAGAGGCTAAGAGACAGAGGAGGACTGTGGGCATGAAACTAAAAAGAATTTTAAGAGTCAGACTAAGAGAGCAGTCATAGAAATGGTCAAACTAAACAGGCTTTGAATGCATTAATGCAGACTTTGTGAAACAGTTGGCTGCTAGTTTGATCCCAAGCTGACCATGTTAATGTTGGATGCTTGCAAACTTGATATACTGTATTCCTACCTAGAAAGCAGATCAGAGGATCCGTCTAATGGCTCATGGGAAAGCAGCTGTCTGACAGCTAAATGTAAATTACAGTAGATGTGAATCCAAATAAGCCTGAAAAATTAGGTGGCATCATTATGTGTGTTATTGTGGTCTAATGATCATCAGCTTCTGCAGGTTTTCTCGCCCAAGTTACACCTCAGATTTGCATGTGAAAAAAAAAAGAAGAGGTAAATCCACCTAATAATCTTTAACTTTTCTTTAGGAGGTCATATTTTACCTTAAATCCGGTTCATATATTAATTTTTGATGACTGCTAGCATATGTTTGCAATCACTAATGCTCAAACAATTGCAGTTTCATACACTGAATCCCACACATTATTAACAAGTGTTTGGGTATTTCCAACACATCTAAGTTCTGTTTATGAAAGTTTCAGATGACAGTAATAGTATTACTATCTTAGTTTATGTTGCATCTCAGCATAAGATGATTCTAAACTTCGTCATATCAGTTATTGTTCATTAAAGCAGGATTAGATATGGCGATGATGAAATCCTGTATTAGAAAGTAACATTGCATATTACCATTTATTTTTACAAAATAAAAAAACACATTTTGCACTCAATATGAAAGACATCCATCTATGATCTACTCTCTTTCGGAGTTGCTTGGAACTGGAGACTATCCCAGCTGACATTGGTACAACCCTAAACCAGTCCCCAGCCAACCGCAAGGCCACATAGCAAGACAGACAACCATTCAAGCTCATACCTAAGGGCAATTGAGAGCCACTAAAAAACCTAATGAGCTTGTTTTTGGTCTGTGGGGAGGAGCCATTATGCTTGAAGAGAACCCACAAATGCACAGGGAGAAGAGGCAAACTCCACTCAGAAAGGCCCTGATCCACACAGGGTGTCAGGATTATTTCCTTCACAGTTCTAAGAGCTCAGTGTAACTTTCAAGGTTCGTACCAACACCTGACATAATTCAGCATTAAGATGAGGAGAAACAACTGCTTGCAATCAGAGGGAATTTTACTCGCGAGGAGAACAACATAATGTAAAGCAGTCTGAATGTTGAACTGAAGAAATACAATGTCTTCTCTCTTTTATAAGAGTGATAAGAACATGTGTGTATAAAGTGACCTCCGCACAGGCTCCTCTCCGTCTCGGGTTGAGCTGGTCTTGGAAGGTGTCCCCAGTCCAGTCATGGTGTTTGATAAGAAGGAGCCTGCATGAGGCCATGTAGTGTTTGTGTGTGTCAGAAGAATGCAAAAGCTAAACAATGATTATTAAACATGATTACAGAGATATTATACAGAGATATTCAAATACATGGACAATTAAACAAGATTAGGACAGGGTTATAAAGAGACAAAGAAATACATGAAAAAGATTACGTAAATTGTTTAAAAAGGTTGAATTGATCTTCACACAGGGTTTTGAACCAGCAACCTTCTTGCTGAGAGGCAGATGTGTAAACAGAAACATTGATTGTAAAAGCATAAACACCAGCTTTAAATCGATGTTCTGGTATGAAAAGTCTGCATCACATGGAGGCTTCTTTTCTCCCTCGAGGGCTTCACTGTCACCTACACATCTTCCATAATAGCTTCAGTAGTCTTTTGGTCTTTTGTTAATTTAAGATAAGAA
Source organism: Scarus forsteni (assembly GCA_036419115.1). Lineage (NCBI taxonomy): Eukaryota > Metazoa > Chordata > Actinopteri > Labriformes > Labridae > Scarus > Scarus forsteni. The sequence continues at coordinate 21,539,637 of JAZDUH010000084.1, forward strand.
CAATAATAGAGGGCCGTTAAATATTGAAGTTTTAATCTGATCTTAAAAAAAAGACTGAAGTCACAACTGGCTTGAAAGTTTTATAAGAAATCTGCAACTTTCCCTCAGATGCAGATGAGAGCAGCGGGACCAACCAACCAGCAACCCCCCGTCAGCGGAGCTCCACCCAACCAGGTCGCACAAACTGGACAAGCCCAGCAGCAGGGTCCCATACTCCGACTCTCAAACCCAGGAGCCAACCCTCAGCTCCGCAGTCTTCTCCTCAGCCAGCAGCAGCCAGTAAGAACAGATCATCCTGCAGTAAAACCATCTCACGAAGACTTCTCCTCTGTCTTAAACTAACCATCATATCTTTTCGCCTCAGCAACAGGGCGGGGTGTCTCACATGCCGGGGATGATGTCTCACCAGGGTTTGGGGCAGCAGTTGGTCCATCAGGCACCAGGAGGGGGGGCTCAAATGCAGGGCCAATGGAGGCAGCCGTTGGCAGGTCAGCAAACACCCCCCACTGAGGTGGAAGGAGCTCAGGAAATATTTGATCAAGAGGAAATGAAATTTTGGACTATAGGTCTTGAAATAGACTCACTGATGGTAAAAACTGCAAGGATGAAAACACATAAAGCTTGTTGGTTGAAAAGTATGAGAAGAAGAGCCCTTTTTTGGTTCAAAACAACTCGAAGATATGAGGATTTTCACTTTTGCCGTGCTGCTCACTGCACTGCTTTCACATTATTTTTGTTTTTCACCAGCAGCATTGTCTCAAGATGCAGAGAGCATCTCAGAGTTACATTCCTCTCAGTATTCCTGCTTTTCTGTGTAAATTGATTGAAATAGTTTGAAATACTTCTGGAGCATTAATATTTGATACAGAGCTCCAACTTTGAAGAATTCAGAAAGAAGTAGCAAAGAAAATGTAATAAAGACAGATCCTATAAGACAAATAGCATAAACACAAAAAACACCCAGATCCAGCGAATGAGGGTGCAGGTGAGCTTTATGTGGCCCACAAGTCTAGTTTGCAGGTTATGTTTTGACGGATGAATCTCAGTGAATACTTAATGATTCCTCTTTTTTAACCCATCCTCAAATCTCTGCTCTCTTCTATGATTTTTAAACTGCATGACTTTTTTAAGATTCAAACTCTTCACCCAGCACAACTTCTGAATTATAGAGGGGAAGCAGATTATTTCTCTCAGACAGGCCCATGACAGCAAGAACAGGAAGCTCGGGCTTATATTAACTGATTAAAATCTTCATTCTAAACATGATAGAAAAAAAAAAGATCAATTTATAAATAAAGGGAGACGTGATTAGATTTGGTGGTCATCCGAATCTGGTGCAGATCCAGGACCTTTTTGGATGCATCAGCTAACATTGGGACAGTGAGCATCTTCTTGTTAAGAACTCGTCTAACAATGTCAGAAATGCCTCGGCGCACTTTTGGTTTAAGTGCTTTAAAAAAAAAAAAAGGTTAAACGTATTTCCTCAAGTCAGCCTTAGCGTTTCCTTTTTTGTCACTAAAGTTTTTATTGAGTTCTTTCACTTTTGTAAGTGCACAGGTAAACATTTAACCTTGTGTTCCGCCTGATTCAATATTTGTATCTCCAATCTACAACGGTTAAGTCCTGGGCGGCCCAATTTCAAGAAGAAATAGGAGCTATGAGCGAGACACCAGCCGAAAGCTACTGCTCACACAGAGATTAACATAGATCAGAGGTAGCCAACAGGGTGCTCGTGAGCACCTGGTAGCCCTCAGGGAGCCTTTGAGGTGCCGACTGGGACATCCCGTTAACACCACAGAGCTTGAAATAGATACTCTTTTAATTCGAATGACATGTTATGCAAACTAATCATGCTTATATGAAATGTAATACATGTCACATTTTAAAACTGTCAGTTTTGTATTCAGGTTTGACCTACAGGGGCTCAAAGTTTACATTTTTTCATGCTGTGCTGGCCCCATATGGAGCTAATTTTGTTTCTTTATTATGGAAATAAAAAGAGTATATTTGAAAACAAAAAAAACTTTGCAAAGCAAATTAAGACTTAATATTACAAAAAAACATTTGTGATTAAAATTGTATCTTGATAAATCCACAGGTTTTGTTTACAAACCCAAACATTGTTCTCATGAACCACAGATTTGTTTGCGTTTCCTGAAGTTTTGTTTGTGTTTCTCAAAGTTTTACTTGCATTTCTACATGACACACATGGGCGGGGCCTCCTCTAAAAACTGTAAGAAGCCTCCTGATTGGTCAGTGTCACTCGAAGAGACAGGATGATAACTTCTGCCCCACACTTAGTCGGCACAAAAGGAGACAAACATCAATAAACAGGAATGTTTTGCTTGACTTCTCTGTCTTTGAGATGCCTTATAGGGTTCACCTGTCGCTCTTCTTATACATTTTTCCCCCAACAAATAGAGACAGCGTTATGAGACATTAACACTCATAATTTAGATCTACCAGCTTAGCCCGATGCACTCATCTGGAGTGACTGACAACCTTATTATAAACCAGGCTGTGACAGTTTTCTTAACCTCTAATTGTTAGGAAAAAAGAACAAGATTTTTTGCTGATATTTAATTTATTCACCTGCTTTTTTTTCTGTAATTTTGAAATCATAATTTTGTTTGCAATTTTTTTTAATTTTCAAATCTATTCTTTTTGATAGCATAATAAAGAAAGAAAATCAACTCCATAACCCCACCTCTTTTGCACCCCTGATGGAAGCTAACGCCCTTATAGACTGTTGTACTTATTGAGTCTAGCAGATATATATTGTAGATATAATAAAGTAAAATATTGTCACATCATTTATTAATAAACTATAAGGATAATTGAGAAAATATAATTAAATGTAAAAGATACAACTCACATATAGCCTATTATCTGGATATTATTAAATATTTTAAGGTTAACTATAAAAATATATACTCTTAAGAAACATTACATCAAATAAGTAGCCCCCCATAATACTCAGAGAGGCTGGTGACCCTTAACCTGACAAGCCAGATGGACAGCTCCATATATCTGCCACAGAAATATTTCACTAGTCCATCTGGGTAGGAGCCCTTTAAATTTGTTTTCAGGGGCAGAACATTCAACAAAAAAACAAGCTTGTGATTGGACAATCCTTTGGCTCGTCACAATCATCACAGACCAATCCACATCAAGCAGGATTGACTCCTATAATGTAACATACATAGCGGCTAATGTAGCCGCTAACAGCTAACAAAAGTTAATGGCCGTTAGCCGCTAACTTAGCTGCTAACAGCTAACGGCCTTATACTATTGTCTTACACTAAATTGTACCACACAGATGATTCATTTAACACTTATATGTGACATGAACCTCGTCAAAGACAATCGTCTACAAGTAAACTTCTGAGGAGGGCAGATTTCGCCAAGTCTCACTGACTAGCCATGAGGACAATAGGCTAATCGGCATGTCCGTTCTCAACTTCTGGTTGTCGTCATGTCTGCATTCTGCTGCTCCCACCTTTCTTCCCTGATTGGACTGTTAAGAATTCAGCTGAGTGAATTCGTTGGACAACGGAGGCTGGCAAGACAGAGCTGCAGGATTTCAGAATCAGGCAGGTCTGTCTGCTCTGCAAGGCTAGGTGACCCTTGGCTTAGATGCTAACATATTTTATTAAATGTTAAGTACAAATTTCAACACTTAAAGCTTCCCTATAGTAGTGATATTTTCACTCTACCTCAGACATGTTTTAACAAGAGTTTGTTTCACTAAGTCGCTCACATTCTGCATTAAAGTATTTCCCACCTACAACATTATCTGATCAGCCTGGAATAAATTTAATGACTGATCTGTCGTCCAATCACCTGCTGGATATGCTTTTAAAGGTTCTGCCCATTCCCAAACACTTTCTATGGGCTGTTTCTCAGATGGACTAGTGAAATACATTGAACAATAAATCTTGTGTATTGGGTGATTAAACATGCTAACATATAAAAAAAAAAGAGACACAACAACAGTCAATCAATCCAACAAATCGATTTATAAATCTCTTTTCATAGAAAAAAATGCAGCACAAATTTCTGAACGTTCAAGTACACAAGCAGATAAGAGTCAGGGGAAAGTAATAATTAAAATACTGCAATAAAATAATAAAAAAAATACGAAACCAGACCCACCCTCCCAGCCCACATTCAACACAGACAGCCACTCAACGCTCTCACACACACATCCAAGCACAAATAATCTACCAAGCACAAGGACACTAGTCAGGACTGTTTAACAACAGGGGACTGAGGAAACACTATCTTGAATCAAACATAAGGAAACACAGGAGCTAAGACTAAATGACAGACCATGATAGGGTATAGCAAATGTAAAAAAGTGCTAAAAGGTGATCAAAAAGAAATAAAGTAAAAGGAAATAAGTAAAAAGTGGTTAAACATAAAATAAGAAGTCTGAAACTAAAATGGAATTAAACATGTATAATGCACATTAAGAGACTTAAATGAAATTCAGCTAAAAGTCAAACTAAAAAGGTAGGTCTTGAGTTTGCTATTAAAAACATGGGCAGTACAAGGTCTTGTTTGAGAGCAAAGTCTTCAGCAGTTATTCGTTTACTGCTTCAAAATCAGCAAGTGATTCCTTTTCCTTTCTTCAGGTGTTATTAATGCTTCGGTTAGTCCTGAATAATGTCCATTTCCCCCACTTGTCCTCCATCTGTGCTTCTTGCCGTCTCATTTTTTCCATTACACGTTTTTTTTTTTTCCCACTGTCTCTATCCATTCTTCTTGACTAGGGGGATCCACCATGCCCCACTTTCTTGTAATTTATTTTTTGCAGCTATTAACAGATTTTTTTCCGCATATCTGTCTTCTGATGGAACATGTCCTCAGAGGAATTTAAATTACACAGAGGAAGCATCATGAGGCTCATCACAATATCACATTTAATACATTTTGTGAGGTTCTGGGCACACCTTTCCTTACAGATACGATTTTCTGACCCATTTCTTTTTTTAACTTGTTTGAGTCAGATGTTCTTCATTCAGTATCTCACTGCAGAACAGTGATGAGTAAAGCATGTTGAATAATGTTTATGTTAGAGACGGCTTTTCTCTGTTTATTACTGAAATGCATTTTGACAGTAAAGATTTTTTATTTTTCCTGTTGGTTGTTATCAAGAGAAAATGTTTTAATGAACTTCAACATTACCCCTTCATGTTGTTTAAAACAGACATTAAAGTAGTCATTTCAGCTCAAGATCTTATGGCACTAATGTTTTTTATCAAGGATACATTTTTAAAAATGTAAATGGAGCATGTACATCTGAAAAGAGCTGCATATAAGCAAAAGAAGAGTTTTTGTTTCTCTGGATTTGATCTTATTGTCCTGATTTAAAGTCTGACTTTAAATGTGCATGGAAAAGTAAAACAGCCCTCCTGCTAATTCTCCTCTTTCTCTCTGATTCCCTCCCAAACATCCCCGATGTGTGTACAGGTCAGATCCTGATGTCCGGAGGTCAGAGAGGTGCCGTTCCTCAGCCCGGGATGCCCCAGGTCTCCTCTGTCATGGAGGATGAAATCCTCATGGACTTAATCTGAGTGAGCGGGCTGGACTCTGGAACTGTTCTTCTGTCTTTTTTTTAAGTTGCATCTTTTTTTTCAGCCCTCTTCTCCCATCATGAAGAAGCAGAGAAGACAGATGATTATGTAAAGCTCCAGTTTTTCTATACAATGTATCAACAACATAGCAGCTTTTTCTTTTTAATCAAGATTTTACATGCTTTTGTTTCATTTCATTTTAGAGTCATGACAAAGTTGTTTTATTTGATAAAATAAAAGAAGCAAAGGTTTATCAGTGTCAAGACTTCATTTGCTCAAACCCCGGATCTACCTCACAAAGAATGTACTGCTCAATTTTTTTGTTTGCATTTTGTTTCCTTGAGAACAAATGACAAGGCAAATACAACTATTAACTTATAATGGACGTCTCAGCCAGGAGTTAACTATTAAAAAATTAGTGAATTGAGTATTCAGAGAGTATAACTCAATTATATGTTTTTGTTTTTCATACTCTAATCCATGCCTGAGCATTACAGATCTTATGTCATATTTTGCTTGAAATTAGGTTTTCACACATTTAGCTGCTTGTTAATGCTGGTTGCCATCCATTCAAATTAGCAGTTCATTTAGGCACGATCAAGATGACCTGCTGTGGTTCAAACCAAGCAAGAAATGTGATTAAAGGCATGCAGGCTGTCACAGTGTTTGTACTTTCTCCAGTTCAAACAAGTACTCCCCAAGGTCCAAGGTAAATGGCAGTCATATTAAAAATCACCAATTTGTCCAGTTCAGAAGTGACTGTTTCCTCTTGTGATGCAAACTGGTAGACTCTGCTAGCAGAAGGACACATAGGCTGTGCTGTGTCACAAATTAGTGCCTGGACATAGCAGCTTGGTGGTGGAAAATAAATCATTGGCTATAAACTGTTTATGACATGTAATCAATCTACACTTTTTAGTGACTTGTTTTCCCCCACAGTTCTTTTAATTATGCAGTCTGTTGCACCATTTGCAGCCATGTGTAGCACTAGCTTCCGTGCTGACTTTTTCTGCACAGATGGAGTATTGAACTTTGGGATTGGGGCTAACATTTAGGCTAATGCAAGCTACCTCATACAACCTAACTTCAGTCATTGAGCATGGCATTGTGGTTGGTTTAATTATTTTAAAAACAGCTTCCTGTACAACCACCTCTCAGGATTTTTTTCTCGGGAGCATGGTTCATGAAAAGTGAAAATATCCAGCAAACACCAACTTCAGGTAAAAATGTCCTGTTGATATCAGAGGTCAGAGGTAAATGATCAGAGGGGTTTGGGATGGGGACAAGCAACAGTAACTTAAATAACTTTCTTGCAACCAAGGTATGCAGACGACCATTTGTGAGTGCACGACATGTCGACTCCTTAGGCCAATGGAATACAGCTGCAGGTGACCTCACCAGGTGCGACTCCTGTTTGCTAAGGACAGGAGATTAAGGTTTTACATGCAACTAGGAACAACATTGACAACAGCTTCAGTGGTGTTATCCAGAAAAATTATCCAGACAGATTTATTGTCCGCACAAGAAACTCCTGAGTCTTCATGCGTCCACACATAAGTCTGTCTTTACTGGAAAGTATAACACCACTGTTTCGCTACAAACCTACATCGCCAACTGCTGGCCTGGCATGCACAGTTCAGTGTTTTCAGTCATTCTTGCGAAAACGTCTTCGTGTAAATAGGTCCTGAGGCTACAGTTCTCATGGATTCATCAAAGTTGGAGAACAGAAGATTGCAAAGATGTTGCTCTGTTCTCCATAACTGCTACAACATTGATTGCTCACACAACATAAATGCATGAATCCATCCTGCTTTATATGAATGTTTTAAGGCTCGTGGTGGTGTTTTGGTGAGGGGGAGATTTACTCGGCTCACTTTTGGCCCCCATGGCTGCATTTCCACTGAGTGGACAGGCCTGGTTCAGCAATAAGCCCTAAACTCACTTGGGACTCCACTACCAGCTCTACATACACTTGAAAGCAGAGAAGTGAGGGTCATTTCAGCTACTGAATTGCTTGACATCACAGCAGCATGTAGGGTCTGACGTAGAGCATGGTTGTAAACAAAGAGCAATAATGGGGGACTTTTAGCTCTCTGGTACTCATCGGAGCCTTTTAAGAGCAACAGCAGTGAACAAATCTCTCATAATCCATGGCTAACGTGAATATGGCATTGAATGTATTTTCATTTCAGCTGTTGTAACCATAGACTGTATATAGTGGACAGCGTGGCTCCGCCTTCTACCATTTAACGGTTTTGAAGCCATAATTTCCCCCGTCAGGGCGCCGCCATTGTGCAGCCAGTAGAGAATCTGGACCATATCTGGACGCAGCTGTTGTAAACGGTCACAAAACTCCGCAGCATACAGCGTACACAATCATTGTGAAACTGCCGTAAACCGTGGTTATTTTTTAAACTAATAACTGATGAAAAAGAAACTTTTCAGAAAAAAGAGGACTTGGAAAAACGCAGCCCAATAATACTTTCATATCACCACAGCATACAGATGGGAGAAATATTTCTACTAGGTTATTAATTTTTTAAAGTTTCACTACAGCCCCGTTCAGATGAATGGGGGAGACAGAGAGTTGACCTATACTGCAGCCAGTCACCAGGGGGAGCAGTTTTTGTGGTGACTTCAATTCGAGCCCAGCGACATGACATCCATGTTTTTTACAGTCTATGGTTGTAACTAGGGATGGGAATTGATAAGATTTTATCAGTACCAATGCTGTTCGGTCCAATTCTTTAACGATTCTCTTATCGATTCCTTCAGATTTTGCATGTGGGCAAATGTTGGTCTGATTTTCAGTGTCAACAGTGTCAAACAAGTCACAGCATAGATAACTGCTTCTGCAAGCTGCTGGTGTTTCCACTCACATAAGGTTGTGTAGCAGATGCAATGAAAATAAAGCTACAATTCTGATGCTTCTGAACCCTGTCAGTGGAAGGAGTTGATAAGGGAATTGATAAGAAAAAAGATTAATGATATGGATTCTTTGATGGAGCTGTTAACGATTCTCAACTGGAATTGGTTTTTGATCCCCATCCCTAGTTGTAACTTGGAAATTGTCAATTTTTATGACCAATAGAAAGACTGGCATGCTTTTAGCTCCATCTGGGGTCAGTCTGGTACACTTGGCACCCTTTAATGTGGGGGGCGTGAAAAAGTGGGATGGCAGGGGTCGATTACTTAGGTACCTTTTCTCCTTACTTGACAGTGGAAACACCTGTGACTGTGTACCAAGCCATACTAACATTTCTTGATTTGAATTTTTTGTAATCACATCCATGTTTTCAAGCTCCAATCTACAATAATTGTGAGCTGATTGTGCAGGTCAGCACAATCAGCATCCTTTAAATAAGGAAGAGGTGGGAGTGAGGCATGTGAGGCGATAGCATGAAGTGGCTGCTATCATAGGTGCCAAGGTGCTTGCAGCTTCAGTAGCTGTTTTGTCAGATCTTGACTGTTTTTCTCTTTTTAATAAAAAGAATAAATAACTTGACTAAAAGCATTTCTTAGTAGAAAGGATGTTTTTCCATGACTTCTGACAGGTTTTGGAGAGTGAAATACATTGAACGGTCCATCTGGTGTGTCATGTTAGAGCTGAACTGAACTGGACTGCTTAGTTGAAATGCAGATTAAATGCCAACTACGCATTGTTACTAGGGCTGGGTTTAAAAAATCATTTAATCGATTTTAATCAATTCCCCTTTAAATGGTTTGTAATCAATCCATAAAATCCAAAGATCGATCTTTTAACTTGGGTAGTTTTTCTTCATTACTCATTGAGAGCCTGTGGGATCAACCCTGCTAGTTTTGTGTGATTAGTGTTTTGCGCTGCTTTCCACTGAACAAAAACGTATGAGATGCACGCAGTCAAACAAACATGGTGGAAGCGAGTAGCACTTTATGGGAACCACCGGCGAGTTTAAAAGCTAAGGTGTAGACATATTTTGGGATAACAAGCAGAAGGAAAAGACGAGTTGGACAAAAAACAAGTAATATGTATACATTAATGTGTATCATTAATATATGATTAATAATGAATTTGGGTTACGTTCTTAGTGTAAAAACAATTTTTAATAATGTGCCGGGTCAAAAGGTCACTTTTTAAATTTACAGCATTATTTTAACTGATTTTAACTCTAATCCAATCGTGAATTGAATCGATTTGAGACCTTGTAATATTGAATTGATCCAGAAAATCTGAATCGATACCCAGTTGTTATCGTAGTGCTAACCAGTCGTGTCATGTCAAAACATTGCAGTGGCGGTTCTGCTCAGTTTTTCCTCATGTAATTGTGTTTTGTCCGTCCCAGTGTTGAATCTGGTTTTGTGTGATTGTGTTTTTTGTGTTTCATGTTTTTTACCCTTTTAATACTTTGTTGCATGAAGTTACAGGCTTCTGTTCAGGAAGGTGTCTGGAACCACAATATGTTGAATCTTTTGTCTTACCTCTTGATTTCTTACTGGATCAAGCCCACAAGTGAAGACTGATATCTGCATTACTCATCTCCTGATATGAAAAAGTTTTAAAAGCCTCCCACTTTCTAGAAGGAGAGAGAGAGTTTTTTCTCTCCGCCTCAAAACCAAGGACAACTGTAAGAGAAAGCCTTATCAGGTTTATACAAGTTCAACACTTTTATCAATATAAGGCAGTAACTCAAAGCAAAGTGTACCTAACAATTGAGTTAAAGGGTTTCATGACGGTCAGCCAAAGTCTCCACAGCGCCGCCTCCCGCCTTCTGAGCACAGATTGGACCCCGTAAGGTGAGGGAGAGCTCTAAATAGACACTGTAATAGATAGTTCAGTGTCTTTTTTACTGCCAAATAGTGTCACAGTGTTAATTTTAACTACTCCAATATGTCGCAGAACCACAGAGAGCCGTATTGTGCCAAGTAGTCCTACCAGATGGCATCAGTTGGCCGTGCTTCCATTGGCAGAACTTACAATCAGTCATGCGCACACGCAACACACTCCACATACAGTATATGCTCACTGTGTGCTCTGTGAACGTGCAGACAACATGCAGTCAAGTTGGATCCACCAGGACATGCTCTCCTGTTTGGTCCCACCCATGATAAGGACATGGGTGGGACATTTCTGGCTGATGGGGACTTTCTCAAGAAATAATTTAAGGTATTTGACTTAAAGTAAAAAAAGAAAACATGAAGCTCCTGTCTGTTGGCTATGTCCACATGTCTTGTGAATGGAGGCTGTTGTTTGCGCTGTAGGTGGTGGGGGTTCTTGTTTTTTTTTCTTTCAGAATGCTACGTCTTACTCTAGCCTCAGTCTTTCTAAGTCCATCCTCTTTCCTGTCCCTACAAAAAACAGCAGAAAAGACTCAAATGTATCATAAATTAAAGGTGCTATGAGGAGAATCTGTTTCCGGCGACATAAAGACTCTGCTACCCATGAGCACGCGCGGCGACTATCATAAAGACGTGACCCAAGCCAAAGCCTGTGTTTGTTGTGATGCCAATGAATGCAGCTTGGACCTTCCTCAGAACTCTGCATTGCTTTACAACTTCATTTTTTAACAACTTACAGGATGCAAAGCGACGAGGTAATGAATCTCTTTCTAGTTACGTAGCAGTAGTTTTTGATGTGTGACAACAAGCAATTTTTGGAAAACTTAGTATCCTAGTTTTATAGCTGGCTAAAATATCGCTACTTACAGCCCGATGCTCTAAGATGTGTCCGAATAATATAAATTTGCTCTAGTTTTAAGTGTCTTGTTCCCAAAGTTGAGTATCCAGGCCAGTCCAGCCCTGTCCGACCCGACCATGAAGCTAAGGAATAGCATTTATAGATAACCTATTTTGATGCTATAAAACTCATCTTAAAGTGTGTATTTGGATCAGGCATATATCTAAAAGTGAGACTTTTTTGTAATTACTTATAAACTCCTCATAGCATCTTTAAATACAATATTTTACTAAAGGTTTCTACTACAATTTTCAAGTCCTCAGTTTATAGGTCACATCTTGAACCAACACACCGGTCAAACTCTGAGTTGATGGAATGAATTTGAAAATGAAACAGTATTTGCAGAGGACTTGAAGAATTATCAAACATGTTGTATTTAGTGAACATCATTTTTGAATACGCAAAGGTGAAATCTTTGCATTTGAAATCACAGATTGTTCGTGTAAACAAGCCTAAGAGTGCACTGGGAACCTTGAAGTGGCAGGAACTCCAGCAGAGCCTCTCAGACAGACTGAGCATACAGCTGGATCAGGGGTAGTCAGTATGTGAAGCTGTCTTTCTATAGGATTGATACTGAAATAAAACACATGAGCCAAGGTTATGGCAAAATATGGGCCTTTTAAAAAAGTCCACCTTTTACGTACATAAACCAAACAGGGTTAAAGGTCAGGAACAAAATGCCATTTAGGAGTTTAAGCATAACCTATACAAGTTTCCAACTGTTCAACGTGCCACTGATGTGATTTGATTTTAATAACTTGAATGATTCATTTGTTTTTCACAGAAGTTGTCTCATGAAGTCAGCAGTAGCCAGATTTGACTCAGGTGTTAAAGCCGAGCCAAAACAAAGCTCTCAGAAACTCTGTCCATCCTCTCACATACGTCCAAACATATCAGTTTGTGTGTGTTTTTTTTAACACTTGGACACCCTGTGCACACACACGCACGCTCACCAACCAACAGGAAGTGATGTCAGTCCCTGTCACCTGGGAGACAGAAACGGTTGCTAAGATACCATGACAGTGGGTTCTTGTTTCTCCTCTCTCCCTCCGCCCCGCTCTCACATGGACTCACACAGATAGACACTAGTCCCTCAGTGGCTGCTCTTCATCCCTCCCATCCCTTAATCACTGAGCGGCCCTCACAGCCCCGCTTAGCTCCACTTTATCATTCTCTCTCTCTCTTTTTCTCTGTCTCCCTCGCTCCGTCTCCATCTATCTGTCTCTATCTCACTATCGAGCTATTAGCGCCTGTCTGAGCTCATAAGTTTTTCAGTATATCTCTTCAATTAAACATTCACAGGTCTATGTGATGAACTTTGGTGGTAAATGAAATTATGTCAGAGCTGACCTTCAGTCATCATGGTCAACAGGAGAACAACAACTGTCGCGTTTTCATGATTCATGTCAATACTAAAGCACTGGTTTTTAAGTTAACCAGGTAACAGCTGCATGTAATTATGAGGGTTTTTATGAAATGTCTGATTCCATATGTGGTTTTCAGATAGTCCCATTCAAACACCCATTATACCCACACAAAATAACAACTCCAGCATCCCTTCATCATGATGAAAATACCCATTTCAGACAAGTTGTGTAAAGTATAAATAAATAAATGAATAAATTAGGGCTGTCACTTTAGTGCATTAATAAGATTAATTAATTACAACGCAAATTAATGCGTTAAAAAAAATTAATCACAGGATTAATCATAGCACACAAACATTTTAATATTGGCCAGCTGGAGGACCCGTACATGGCAGTGGCACGTCACTTCACACATGCGTCTCTAGTCAAACCAAACAAGCCCAGGTGACATAAGGAATGTCATATTTAAGACTTAGTCTTATTTTATTTTTTAATTTATTTATCTATATTTGCTGAATTCTTTAATAATCCATCAGGCCTAATTGGTTTGCTGGATGTCCTCCACCTTTTTCTTATTTTGAATTTGATTTATGAAACACACAAAGTGTAATTTGAGTTTCCTGATTGAGCTTAGAATTTTCTGGACAAGTTGCCCTGACTGGTTTTATTTAGTCACCAATAAAAATGTGGATTTACAAATCTTCACTTCTTAGTGTATTCAGTTGATTAGTCATGCACTACGATTTTATAAAATCCTAGAATTCAAATTCTTTATCCAGGTACTTTAAGCAGATATGAGATTAAAATGCGATTAATTAGATTAATTAATTATAAATCCGGTAATTAATTAGATTAATTTTTTTAAATCGTCTGACAGCACTAAAATAAGTACAGAATACAATGATTTTGTGAATCTTCTCAGCCTACAGTATATTCAATTAAATACATTAAAAAAGACGAAGCATTGATGTTCAAACTGAAAAACTCTATTGTTCTTTTACAAATTTTCACTCATTTTGAGTTTGATACCTGTAACACGTTCACCTGATGTCAGCTGGGGTGGGCTTGAGCCCCTGCAACCCCTACATGGATTAGCTGTACAGATAATGTGTGCATGTACATTGTGTCTCCTGGGCTTAATAGGAAGAGTCCCATCCAGATTATTAAAGTTCAAAAGCCAGCATCTGTGATGGTATGTGGCTGTGTTAGTGCCCCTGGCATGGGTAATCTGAAGGCACCAGTCATGTTGAAGGGTACATACAGGTTTTGAAGCCTCATATGGAACCTTAAAAAGACGTCCAGCCATTGTCTTTTTCAGGGATGTCCCTGTTTTTTAAAAGAAGAAAATGCCAACCCACATTTTACATGTGTTAAAACAGCGTGACTTTATAGTAGAACAATAACTACACTGCCTCTAGTCCAGATCTATCTACCACTGAAAATGTGTGCTGCACTATGAAGTGCAAAACATGACAATGGAGGTCCCTGACTGTTGAGCAACTCAAAAATTGTATGTCAAGCAAGAAGGAATTCCACCTACAAAGCTTCAACAGTTGGTGTCCTCAGCTCCCAAACATTTCTGATACCCCTTTCAGACTGGTCAAAAATCTTGTTTAAACCCAGTAACAGTCGGCTCCTATCGGCAGTTTGAAAGGGTTTATCTGCATTTCGACCTGGGTGGATTGACCCAGCAAACGACGCGGGTCATCATTGGCTCGCCTCCGATCGGCTTCAGTGAGAACATCACACCCGGGTCAACCCACTAATTTATGGATGAAGTTGGCGTAATGTCCCCAGGGCATAATACCACACCTTCCCCCATCCATCTGTAATTTACGTGGCTCTTTGCCATCTCAGCTACAAATTTCCATCTGCGTTTGTATCGTCAACGCTGAGTTTTTACATTTTTAAAGAGGAACAAAAGTACAAAGTAAAGAAAACCATGTCCACAGCATCCATGATCTCTTCCACTGTTTACATGGACGGGCTTCGTCATGCTGATGATGTCATCAACATGATGACATCAGCTTGATGCGCCAGAGGAAAAAAAAACAGCCACGCAACTTGTCTGCTGCCAGTTAGACTTGGGTCTGCTGGCAGTGGGAAAAGAGTCACTTGCCAATTGTTAGCAGTTTAACCAGCGTTGAAAACCCCCTGCGTTGACCTGCTGATTTTAGAGTGATAGTGGTGTAAGTGTCGTTGAAAGGGCAGGTGGTGTAAGACCGTGGTAAATATGCCCCTCTCTCAGCTTTTTCTGAATGTGTTGCAAGTATGAAATTCAAATTGTGTGAATATTTTTAACAAAACAACAAAAATGTATGAGTAAAATATGAACTCTTGTGTTAATACAGCCACAAATATACAATTCTTTTATACACAATATTCAGGATTTTTTTGTTATTATCAACAGCATATGCAGGGAAACTCCAGCCACTGTCTAAATTTCAAGTACATGATAATGTTGATACTTAAACTGAGATTGTATCACTATTAAACACTTCATATTGAAGCGTCAACATTTTCCACAAGTTAATTAAAACATCAATTAAATCCATGCTTAGTTAAATGCACTCACATTCTAACCTGTGGTTCAGATCCATTTCCAAAGGCCCTTAGTACATACATCTGCATGTTAAAGAAGAATATTAAAAAATTATCAAAAAAAATGATGGAAATCCTAATGTCTTAACACACAAAGTTCAGTCCAGTAATCTATTTCACTCCTGAGACTTTTGAACTCCAAAAGACCACACAAAACATAACAAATAATTAAGAATCAAACATTTTATTCCCATCATGAGAGGGATGATGGTCCCGAATTGCAACACAACAATAAAAAGGAAGCATAAAGAGCAAAGAGAGAACAAAACTACAAATCAGAAAACACAATCAATTCAAGCAATTCAGCAAAACCAAAAAAAAACATTGCTCTTTAACATGATTGAAGTTGTTCACTCATGCTAAAGTTTGAATCTGATCTTGAAACAAAACCAACTTAAAATAAAGAAAAAACAACAAATTAGAAAACACAGCCACAAAAAAATCTGATATCCAACGACAAGATCAACAATTCAAAGATAAAGAGCTAATTTGAAAAAAAAAGACAACTAAAAAACATAATAATATTTAAAGACAGAACAACAAAAACAAAATACATTTTTAAAAAAACACTACAACAACACTACAACAAATTAAAGTGAAAGTAGGTCAAATGTAGACGCAACAAAAAAAAATTAAAGCAACAACAAAACCACAAATCTAAACAACAAAATAAATTCTGAACAAGACATCCAAAAAACATGCACAGAAACAAGCAAAGACAAATGAAAAATATAATCTGCGAAGCCAGCAAGTCAAAAAATCCAACAATAAATAAATAAATACAATAAGAAATAAGAGACACAAGAAGACAGGCTGAAGCTGGATGTTATTTTTTGTCATCTCACCTGTCAAAACAGTCCACAGATTGCATGGCCCTGGTTATTATCTGAGCCCAGAAGGTCTTTTTAACACATCAAAAAAGTCTGGACTGGGGTGCTGGTTTGGCAGAGTGGTTAGCAACCAGGCACCCCATGTACTTGCTTCTGCCGGTCCAGGTTTGAATCCCGCCTGTGACCAGTTTGCAGAGTGTCTTCCCCTACTCTCTCACCCCATTTCACAAGCCTATCCACTGTATCTCTCCTATCAATAAAGGCAAGAAATGCCCAAAAAATACATTAAAAAAAAAAAAAAAAAGTCTGGACTTGGGTAAGTTATTGTACAGGGGATATGGCTGAAAACTTGCCTGGTTAATGATGTCGTTAAACCACATCTGAAATTCATCCATCCCATGTGGAGATGAGTTCACTCTTTTGGCCATATGGAGATTCAATTTTGATTTTTAGACTCTAAATTGCCCTCTTTTTCTTAGCCTGCCTCTTTAAATATGAATGACTTAATGTCTTCTGAAAGAAAGATAAAGAGGAGCTGTTAGTTCATAGCTGCGACTTTAAATCTCATAATTGCAGCTCTGTAGTAATTCTCTAATTATGAGAAAATAATTTTATAATCATGAGATAAGGTTCTGGAAATTATAATTCACATCAACGTCATAGTGACAAAGGCTGCAGCAGAATCTTGACTTCCATTTTGTCTTTGCTCTTCCCCTCAAGACTTTGGAGTGTGTCCTGCATTTATAGGGAACTCCTGATTGTGAACCAGATATGACCCCAAAAGTGTAGGCATCCAGGACCCCCCCTCTGCTGTCAAAGGCTCTTTCATTAGATTTGAATGGTTTGCGCTGGTGTGTTGTGGCATTTTTGCCATCACTGTTATCTAGCCAACATTAGTCTCTGAACCAGTGAAACCAGAGGAAGCTTTTCTGACATGAAACATGTGGCCCTTGAGGACTGCTGCCTTTCCTAGAATTCATTTTGCTTTCAAACAATTCTTTATTTTCCTGAAACATACTCTCTTTGAAACTTCCAAATTCCCCTTATGGCTTTCCCAAGTGGAATTTCTGTTGGCATCTCTGTTCAAGCACAACCAGATTGCTTTGAAAAGTCCTAAAAGCCTTTGAGCTGACAAAGTGGAACAGAAGAGGAATCCCAGCTCTAAACTATAATCCATTTTCTTGGTTTTTTTGGTAGAGGCAGACAAAAGATCTGGAAGTATAAATAAGTAAAAAGATGTTCATAGGTTCTGATTGAGGAGGAAGGATGCTGGTTTGCTGAGCATCTAGAATCAGGCAGGTCAAGGTTTTTGAAAAGGAGCAGCAGATTGGGCTGAGAATGACCCTCAAGCACTCTGACACAACTTGTGACAAATATTTGACAAAATTTTGCCTGACTTGTACACTGTCTTTACCACAGGGATGGTGGAAAATGTGGATGCTCCCTGGAATGCAAAAAATTAAAAACAAAACAGAGTTAGATCTCAGCTTGCAGTCTCGCCCGGGGTTTATTGAAAAGATTTGGAGAATACATCTTCAAGTAAATCTGAATAAATGGACCCCTATCATCTGATGCCATGTGGCTTTATTTTAGTGACGTTGGTGCTTCTCTCCTGTCCTGAAACTGTAATTCGAGATGTTTAACAACAGAAAAGTTTGTTCAGATTTATAAAACAGTGGCACATAAGTTTCCATTTTTAAATTACAATCAACTCTACAGTTTTCACACATGAGGGAATGCTTTGCCCCACCCATACAATGCCTACAAAACATCATATGAACGCCCTTGATGAATATTGATGAATAAGAGTAAACCTTTCATCGTTTTACTCCTCTGATATTTGTTAAAAAGTAGAGAACATCCTTACTGATAAACTGTAACTGCTGTCAATTGCACTTTTGGACAAATGGCGCTGTCATGAATAAATTCATATTTTGATTGTAAATATTGTAAATTTGTTAATACTGTGGATTCCTTGACCTCATTCAGAGTCTCATTTCTACTAAATTTTTAATTATTTCCTTCATAAGGAAGTTGATATTGCTTAAAGGCTCTGCATGTTTCATCCTGCTTACTTAATTTTCATGCTCATTTAATTTATTTTCATTTTTTGTTGTCTTTATTTCATTTTGATTTTTACTTTATTTTAGTAAATTAATGTCCCTATTCTAATGTCTTCATCTGATATTTCCGACTGCTATACTATGTATAAGAGTAACTGAACAACCAAATTTCCCCTTTGACATTTATAAAGTATTTTTTGATTCTGATTTTGACAAGCCACTGTGCACCTTTACACATTAAGTACCATTAAGTGAGTGCGTACCTTTTTATTTCCAACCCTCACTTTATTTCCTGAACAGTTACAGGTGTTGTAGCCTAATTGGTCAGCAGTTTTTTGCGAGGTTCATGTCATTACCTTTGCCAAGGAGGTTATGTTTCGGGAGAGTCTGTCTGTCTGTCTGTGAACAAAATAACTCAAAAAGTTAAGGATGGATTTTGATGAAATTTTCAGGAAATGTTCAGCATGGGAAAAGGAAGAAGTGATTCAATTTTGGTGTTGATCCGGATCACCGTCTGGATCCAGGAATTGTTCAAAGGATTCTTTATCACTGGGAGATAGGGAACTGTGCTGCTTGGCGAAGGTCTGTGCTCTCCGAGTGCTTTTCTAGTTTTAACTAGAAAAGCACTAGTCATAACTTTTTGAGTTATTTTGTTCACAGACAGACAGACAGACAGACAGACAAACAAACTCTCCTGAAAACATAAACTCTTTGGCAGAGGTAATTACAATTATTATTAATAAAGAACTTTATTTATATGGCACATTTTGGGAACATGGTTACTGTCTGCCTTTTCGATCATGTGGATGGATTTCATAAAACTTGTAGGGTTGTTTTACAATGACATAACTGATTTAATAATATAGGCTACATGCGTGCATTCACACTTTCTTCATTTTACAAATATATCCATATGATATGTGCTGTGAAATGTGTAAAATTAAAATATTTCACACAAATGGATCAATTTCACAGAACTGTCTTTATTTTCATCCTTTAACTGTTGGGGTTGCAGTTTCCCGTTTCTCCAGATTTTGTGCGTATAGCAGGGTCACGGCTTCTGTGAAGGTGTACACGTTCTCCCGTCAAGTTTGTTTTTCATAAATCCCTCGTAAATAACAAGTGACAAATGCTTTCTTTTGTGTGTATGCAGCGTTTATAAATGAGACCCCTGGTGAGGAATGTACTACGAAATAGCAGTTCTGGGAACTTCCAAGAAACCTTCCCAGAAAGGCCATCTGTTTATAAAAATTGCTGATGTTGCATGATATGCTCTAGGTTAGCTGTAGGCCTTATTTTGCTGTCTTAGCAGCCAAACATCAAACAGCCCGTTTCCAAGAGGACTGTACCTCGTGGAAAACAGAGCCCAGTTATCAAACATTACCACAAATTATTTAACATGACTGACAACAGATGGAAGATTTTGTGATAGTTTTGGATTCCTTTTTGATGAAAATTCATGAAAAAAAAAAGAGGTCTTCAAAGTTCTTCCAAACTGAGTCGATCACTCTACACACCTCATACCACTGGGAATTTTGGCAAGGTAATGTTTGGACACATCAAGTAGAAATCTAGCTTTTGCATAGGATTGTTGGATGTTGGGAATTAGCCAGATTGTTGCTGCTTTAACCATGACTCAGTTTCATCCTGATAACTATCTGATCACGACTCAGTTTCCCTGGAGACGTTACCTGGTTGAAGGAAGACCTGAATGGTGGAGGCAAGAACTAAAAGGAACCAATCTGAACAGCTGTTGTATTTTTCTAAAGCCTTAGACTGAAACACATACCTCGGGCTGTCGCTTTCCCCCAAAACAACAAATCTGAAGGTCTTTGTAAGCATACATGCTAATAACCAAAAATATTCTAATAGCATGTCCTTGTATGAATCTTGCAGTTTTGTCCATGATGGCTTTTTTATGCCTCTAGCAGGGGCCTTGCTGAGGAGAACATAGTCCCATGGGGCTAAGCTAGACTGCGGTTGGCGGAGAGCAGCTGGCAAATGGGTCTGTGGAGCTGTTGTGGATGAGGAGTAGGCCAGCTTTGTTCACTATTTTGCCATTGGCAGTATGGAGCCTGGTTCACAATGGTTCCAGTGTGTGGAACCAAAGTACTGAAATGAAGTTGCTTTGCTTGTCCTCCAGTTTTTTGAAATGGATGTCCTTGTTGTAGTTAAGAGGCCGATACATGTTCGGGTGGCACTGGGAGCGCTCTCAAAAATTTGGTGGTTCACTGCTTCAAGCACCCTTTTATCCTGCTGAACTGCGTACTACATTTTAATTATATATTTACAGTTAAAGTACAGAGTTTTCCCCCTAGCTCGAACAGATATTCAGATATCCAGTGTAAGTTGTCAGCCCTATTTTACCCTCTTGCCACTTAATCAGGTGCACCTATTCAACTGCTCATTAATACAAATAGCTTATTATGGTCAAGATGACCTGTTGAAGGTCAAACCCTGCATCAGATAAGGTAAGAAAGGTGGTAAAGTGACTGTAATCATGGCACTGCAGTTCATTTGAGGTTTTTGAGAACTGCTGATCCACTGTCATTTCCATGCACAGCCATCTCTTAGGTTTATAAAGACAGGTCCTTAAAGGAGGAAATATTAAGTGAACAGCAGTTTGCTAGGTGTACATGCATTTTGATCCCAGATGACAATAAAAATGGGGACAGTGGTTTGAGAAAGAAAGGCAGCAGTAACTTAGACACCATTTGTTTCAACCAAAGTATTCTAAAGACCATTTCTAAACAAGTTGAATATTGAAGCAGATCAGCTACAGCAGCAGCAGCCCTCGCCTAGTGCCATTCCTGCCAGACGAAAACAGGTTGCTGACCACATTCATCCCTCTATGACCTATTATTTGTAGGTACTGTCACCAGGATAGCAAGCCATGTAACAAAGCTCAAATCATCTCAAATTGTTTTCCTAAACAGGATGAGAAGTTCACTGTACTCCAGTGGCCTCCACAGTCGACAGATCTCATTTCAACAGAGCACTTTTTGGGTGTCATGAACAATGGCTTCGGCAACCCAAAAAGCAGATGAGGCAGGTCCAAAAGGCAAAAATCAGAGTTTATGAGACAGTCCGGGTTCAGTTCACAAAGACAGGTTCTCACGCAGGCAGAGGTCGGTAACAGAGGTGGCAGTCAGACTAGCAAGGTTCTTGAGAATGAAATCAAGCTGTCTGATGTGCACTGCTGCCTTTGTGGGAGTGGGCGTCTAAATGTGCTTTGTTGCCTTGGAGACCTTCCCCCCTGAGGTGTCATGTTTGGGGATGAGGGGTTACTGCGGGAATATGGGGATACAGGGTTTTTGAAGGAGGAGTAATCAAAGCCATCAGGGAGAGTTGTAGAGTGTCTCTTTGCATGAAGGCTTTTCTAACATCACACATTCTCTCAGAAACGTCAGACCTTCAGTACAAATGATGGAATCACAGTCCAAATTCTTCTTAATATCTGCTGCTTTGCTGTGTAGGGCTGCACTGAGGAAAGTTCACATTTTCATAATTCTGGGTTAAATGATGCCAAGAGAAGAACTGTACATAAAACTTTCCAAATCAAGTAGCACAGTAATGGAGACGCAGTTTAGATTTTAAACCCCCCACATTTGTCCTCAAGTATCGTACAATTGTTTAGGGATCGCAAAAATACACTTTCCTTCATTAAGCATAACCTCCTCAAATTATCCCTGAAATGGGCCAAAAATGGGGTGTTGGTTTGGGGGAGTGGTTGGCAACCGGGCACCCCATGTGCTTGCTTCTGCCGGTCCGGGTTCGGGTCCTGCCTGTGGCCGGTTTGCGGGGTGTCTTCCCCTGCTCTCTCGCCCCCTTTCGCGGGCCTGTCCACTGTCTCTCTCCTATCAATGAAAGCACAAAATGCCAAAAAAAACAAAAACAAAAACAAAAAACATTAAAAAAAAAACAAAACCAAAAAAAAAAGAAATGGGCCAAAAATTAAATAAACTCTGGTTCAAGCCTAAAAATGGATTCAACAGGTTTTCTGTAGAATTCTCTGCATAATCAGGGTGAACTTTACAAAATCCAAGAGAATATTCAAACCTTACAAGCTACAGAAATAAACATAAAACTGTGTTTTTAAAAAATACAATAAAGATTAATTAGAATAACACATTAGAACAATACATTAAAGAGAAAATACAAGACACTCAACTTGATTTTGGTCATGCAGTATGTGGCTGGATAGTTGATCTCCACATCCCACAGTTTTTCTTCATGGACATACTATTAAGAATTGAAGAAAATCCCTGGAAGGGTCTTTCACATTTTGCATTTGCCAGAATCAGCTCATGTGTACAGACTGGCATGTATAAAGGTATTCCTCTGGTGTGTGATTTTTCAGAGCTATAAAGACAAAAAAGAAAGAGAAGGATCAACAATTACATTGGGAACAATAACTACAGAGACGTGAAGTCTGCACACATGGGTCAGAAATAACCCACATTCATTTCAGTGACTATTAGATGCTGGCTAAGTTTATCTTTGCTCCATCTTTTAAATCAATTTAATTTTATGATAAATTATTACAAGAGTTCTTTAAGTATCCTGTTTTTGATTACCAATATCCTTATTTCTATTCTTACCATTGTATTTTATGAAGAGAACCAGATTTTATATTATGATGTGGTCTGCACACATGGGTCAAAAATGATCTGCATTCAATTCAGTGGCTACTTAATGCTTGCTAAGTTTGTATTTGCTTCATCTTTTAAATCGATTTTATTGTTTGATTGATATTACAAGAATTCTTTAAAGTATCCTGTTTTTGATGACCAAATATCCTTATTTTCATTCTTCCCATTTTCTTAATAAAGACAACCAAATTTTATATTATGATGTGAAGTCTGCAAACATGGGTCAGAAATAACCCACATTCATTTCAATGACTATTCAATGCTGGCCAAGTTTATCTTTGCTTCATCTTTTAAATCAATTTATTATGATTGATATGGCACAAATTTCTTAAATACTTAGTTTTTGAGTACCACATGTACTTATTTATTCTTCCCATTTTATTCTATGAAGAGAACCAGATTTTATATTACAATATGAAGTTTGCACAATGTGGTCAGAGACGATCCACATTCATTTTAAAGGCTTTTTAATGCTGGCAAAGTTTATCATTTTTCTATCTTTTAAATCAATTCATTACGATTTATTTTTACAAGAATTCTTCAGGCATCCTGTTTTTGAATACCACATATACTTATTTTTATTGTACCCATTTTTTGCTGTGAAGAGAACCCGGTTTTATATTACGATGTGTAGTTTGCACAACATGGGTCAGAGATCACCCATGTGTAATTTCTTATTTAAATCTTGTAATCATAATTTGTTTCAAGTCATTTCTTTAGCACTAAGTGGGGCCAAACACTTGTACAGTCAATATTTACGACATGTTTATTTGTAATTTTGTCACACATACACAGATTACAGTTAACGGATACCACGACTACTGAACTGAACTGTACTGTAATTTTGTTTGATCACTAAAAAAACTTCTGAGTTCTATTCCGACTGTATTCAACCAAAATCAACAATATGGAAAGCTATTTGGGCATGAAGTTGATATTGGCGATATCATCTGTAGTTAAGTTTTACTTTTACTTGAACATTAAGTACATGTACTCAGCTATAGTGGGCTAGTAGACTTTAGTGAAGCAAAGTGTCACAATTACTGCTAGCAGATCAAAAATGGTCACTAATAAAACTAGTAGAGTGTTTTCAGGTCTATTTGTACTACTTGTAGACTTCAAAATGTACTACTAGTAAGCCTTATATGCTAATAAGGGAGAGGAAAAGCAAATTTAAGCTTCCAATTGGATTTCAAAAATATACCAACTAATCACTGTGCTGGATTTGCTAAAAATCCCTTAAATCTAATTTGCATTAGGTCTTCTAGTACTACTAATTCATCTTTTAGCTTTACTAGTACTACTGGTAGATTTTTCTTAAAAAAAAAAAAACATGCTAGTACTACTAGGGAGATATTCTGAGTTTTAAACTAGGACTAGTGTAGTGAACAAAAATATGTTTTACTATTAAATCTTTTTGGCCCACTAGTGTGTGAGTACGCCTTAGTAAGTAAAGAAAAATTGCCTACTAGAAAACAATTTTGTGTTACGAGAACTACTGGTAAAGCTTTAAGTTTTGGTAGTAACATTGTTGAGTAGTATTACTAATGGTTGTAATGTATTCAAAAGCCAGTGGGAAGTCTGAATTTGCTTTTTCCCGCCTCTTTATTAGCATATAAGACTTACTAGTGGTACTAGTGAACATATTAAGTTTACTTGTAATACTAGTAGACCCAAAAGGTCTATGAGTAATCATTTTTCAATCTATTAGGAGTACTTGTGTGACACTTTTGCTCCACTAAGGTCCTCTTGTCCATTAGTTGACCAAAATTGAGTACACATAGCTACTCCAAATTTTAGTAACAGTAGAGCTTAACTACAGTTGATGTCACCTATTTAATTTTTTTGCAAACAGCCTAGCAATCAACTTAGCTGAGTAGATATCAAACTATAAAGATTAGTAACTAAATTAGAATCAACTGAGTATAATGGATTATGTCAACAGCCAGAGCTAGCTTACAGTTACTTCTTTTCTGTAATACAAAAAATAGTATTCACTCTCATGGTACCCTAAACCTTATTACAGTGGTCTTACAACATTCTTATCTAATTTTTCTAAGGTAAGGTTGGAACAATCATAAATAACTAAATATACAGAAGTATTTCCATTTACTAGTTCCTCACAAAGTAATTTATGCATGTGGGTCATTCCAGACCCGTGAATGTAAATTTGACTTAGAAATAAAAGAGGTGTGATTGTAAATTAAGTAAGGAAATTTTAAAAAAGGAAGATGATTTGTACATAACAATATTAAGTTATTTAGTGAATACCTATAATATTTACTGAAAAAATACATTTGTTTCAAAGATGTATCACAGAAACACTCAGTCCTGAATGAAATAACACAGGAAATGGATATGGGTCATTTTTGACCCGTGTTGTGCATTGGAGGGGTAGTGATATAAGAGGTGTTTTACTCAAAAAGTAGGAGGGAGAAAAAGGGGGAAAATAAAACCAGTTGATACAAAGCAAGTTAATTGAGGAATACCTTGAAAGCTGAATGCTGAAATTAATTTATTGCACAAACGTAGACAATAAAAACTGAGCTGGGTCACTTGTGACAAGTGTTTATTTACTGTGACTAGCCAACACAAGCTCCATATACTCTGCAGAGCATGACACAGAAATTCACACAGGGTCAGGTAAAATATATTTAGTTAAATAAAGCTCAGCAGATATTTGGGAATGTGAAGTATTCACACAAGAATAACAGTCCTTTTAAATATACATAAAACCCAGACGTGTACAAAACTGGGTCATTTTGGTGAATATTAAAAAGACAAACTAGAGGATGAAATTCATTATGAAGGAACTGCTCTGAAAAATATGTTGAAAAGGGATAAATAGGAAAACAGTAAAAATATGGCAACGAGACCGACTCAGATTTTAGCAGTACTTCCATTTTTTAAATATGTGTTCAAACACGTTAATCCAAACCATGAATAATTTAAGCACTGCACATCACCAATATTAGCATGTGCAAGGATGTGCATCAGACAGTTGAAAATATTCAATAAATAATGAAGGAGGTATATAACCACTGTTGTAAAGGTGGTTTCTATTTATAAAATATGAATGTGCACAGAATTAAAGTTTAAAACTGAGACATTGCTCAAACTTGGGATGTGATTTCTATTACCTTCTTTAAAAAATAAACAACACAAAAAACAGTAAGTACTAAAAGTGCTCTGACGGCGTACACTTTCATACACTCACATAATTCCGACACCATTTAGGATTTTTGTGGTTGTTTGTCAGTCTATCTATAAGCAAAGTATCTCAAATAGCTACAATGGATTTAGTTCAGATTTTCAGAGGATGTTGGTCTTGCTGCAAAGGGATTAGGTATGGGAGGTGGTCTGAATCTGGATGTGGATCCAGATTTTTTTTTTTAAAGACTTTAAAAACATTGCAAGAGGGCACTTTTCCATATTTTCGCTGATCACTCAAAGTTCTCCGTGGATTTGAGTTTTGTTTTTGGGAATGTGGGTCATGGTACAAAAGAAATTTGACTAGACTTTTTAGATGATCTGAATTGGACCGTGAATCATTTTTTTTTATGATTTGCTAACATTGCAAGCTTTTTTGCGAGTTTTCCATATTTCTTTCCTGATAACACAAAAATTCTCTGCAGATTTCAATTTCATTTTCAGTGAATGTCGGTTATGCATCTGTTTACAGTTCACTACCAAAATCTAATCCATCAATTTTTTGTGATGACCAACTTTCCCTGAGGATGTCATCAAAATTTGATCTTTAAAAATCTTTTAAACTATCCACAAAAACATGGAAAACTGCTCTATCTAGCAATATGTGGACATACACGTGGACAAACAGGCCAAAACACAACCTCTTAACGAGAAGAAGCAAATGACACAAAATGAAGGAAAAACACAGGGGAAGATTTTTGCAGATGGAGACTCAGGTTGAAAAGAAATGGGAGAAACTACTTTGGAAACTGAAGAGCAGGATGGATCACACATTACCTGGGGTCAGATGAATAAACTTTGAGCACATTCTTATGAACCATGCGGCCTATCACTGTTACTGGGGGGACTCAGTAGCATTGCTTGCCCTGGACCTCTCAGCAGCTCATCTTAACTTTCGGTAACCCTTTAAACTGCTGTCATTTGTTGTAGTCCTAACCGGTAAAATGGGCACTGTAAACAGAATATTTTGTCTATACAGAGGGTCACATGATGGATTGTGGTGGAATTGAAATTTTGACTGTTTCTTTTGCCTTTGTATACATCTTTGTGAACACAAGAGTGACCATCTTCCTAATATCATGCAGATTAGATTTATATCATTTTGTGCTCCAGTGATCACTACCTGACCCTAATGCAGCACTCGTCTAATCCAATGAGAGGAGTCACTGACAGAAGAATAAGCAGTTCGAACAATGCATTGCAAAATAATTTCAAATGAGGAGACTTTGCTGAGACGTGAAACACTTTAAACAATCTTACTGTCGCAACCAGTCAAGCTGGTTTACCCTAAAAGTGGGATAAGAACAAAGCTTTGGGTGAGTCCATTGACTACTACATATTTCCTAGCATCCTTTGCTGGACATCATCCCCTCAGGGTCAAAGCTGGCAAGTTGGCATAACGGCAACCATATTTACTAGTGCCAAAGACCTTAAGCAGCCACACTTAAAAAAAAAGTATCCCTTTAAATGTCCTAAAATACTACTACAAATTCTCCATTTGAACATGCACTTGATTATAAACCGCATCCCATACTTCCAGGATTTTGCCTGAAAGACACTGTACTGGAATATAACATGCACGCAAATTTATCCAAACCTTACTCTTAGACTACTCAAATGTTACTAAATAATATTGCTTTATATTCAAAGTTTTAATCAATGAAATTCCAGTATTTTACAACAAATCCGGTACATGGTTTTCTCTCTCAAAGGGAGGCAGAAACACCTTTTGCTTCATGCATGCACAATTACTCAATTTCTGCCCCAGCGTGTTAAGTCTAAGTGTACCGACCAATCAGAGAGCAGCTATCAACGTGCCGATGTCTTGGACCAATCACAGCGCAGCTATTTTTCATCCCCTTGCTCATAAGATGGCAACGCTCTGTTTTTCCTGTGTTTTTGCACAGAAAAAGAATATTTTGGCTTCTTGTTTCAGATGTGGTACAATCATGATATTGGCATGACAACGCTTTTTACTTGTTCTTATGTCATGTATAATATACACCAAATAAGTTAGAGCCTATTTAATAGCTAAAATGTGTGTGTTCAAATCAGGAAATTACAGTACATAACCACCCCTCAGACATGCAGCCATGACACAGTTAGACTTGTAGAGCATTTAATGACAGTATATGTAGAAGTAAGAGAACATGCTATATCTTGGCTCATATAGATTTATACAATATTCCTTAAAAAGATGATTAAACACATTAACTACCATTACACCCTTGAACAAATCTCACGTTTGACCGGAGTCTGACTGGTCTTTACTGCTCAGAGGGTGCAGCCTTAAATTAAGCACTCCTGCTCCGTGTCGTCACCGCTTGGTTGAAGGCAGTGGACCAGTTTAAGCGCCCAGTTAGGCGAGGCTATGGGCTAGAGATGATGATTATACGCCTGGTGGCAGAAGTGCTGCTGCTCTGCGTTATGGGTTTTTTTTTATAGGCCTGGGGCAGAGTTTGTTTTACGCCGGGCTGGAGGAGGTGTTGACAGGAGCGACTGATGTAAAGGAGCAGGAGAGACGTCAAGTTATTATTAGACCAGGCCTTGCAGAAAGCAGTGTTGTGTTGGTGGTGGAGGAGTCTGGCCTGCACACGGAGAGATTAGACTGAGGACGCGGGTCGGAGGAGCATACAACACCTCAAATTGGATTTGTCTTGAGGGGCTGCTGGTCGGGGTCCACTTGGCCCGGCTGTGCTAAGATCAATGGCTCCATTGGACCTAATGGATGCCAGATAAGGCTGTTTCTGATAAGAGACAAGTATTGGCTACAGTGGTGCAGATTCAAGCTTGGTTAACTCTCTGTTTAAAAGGAGCTTCTTCTTTCTCTGTGGGTGAAAACACATTGTTTTTTGCCGTGTACACAAGCAGAAGCGCCGGAGCATTCAACCCCTCGCTTGCTTGTCACGACAACCTGAATGTTCAATTTGGTATCACACAGGTTAGAATCTCTGCAGCCGGTGGCGTGCTGTTTTCGCCATCAGATACGGATCAGGGCTCGGTTAGGGCCTCGGAGGCTGCAGAGAGGGGAGTTCAGACTCCAGATAGTGTGTGAGGAAAGGAGGAGGGAGATGTAGAAGCAGCAGGGAAGAGGAAGGCGGGCGGTTGTTGTCAACACTAAGGCCCGTATATTTGCCCCACTTGCTGTTTCAGCAGAGCAGAGCGCAGCACTGCACGGCGACGGCTGGGGTTTCACCCCGGGACCTGAACATAACCCGAGGCAAACAGAGGGGGCTGCATGTCTCTGAGACCAAAATGTCGGAGCAGCAAAACACACAACACAGCACACAATTAAGAGGAATTGAGGGGAGGTAGGGTAACACTATAACATCAACATATTAAGCATTCATAAGGTGTTAATAAATATTTTACATGTCATCATAAAAGCATTATCAATGTATGTACTGTGTGTGATTTATAAATATAGCTCAAAGGCATAATTGATTTACTGTTCAGGCATAAGTAAATACTTGACCGGTCATCCACTGTTGTGTTGGTTTGCATGTTGTTGATAAGGGGAGAGGCCGAGTTCCCAAACTGTCATCTTGTCAAAGGCCCCCGTTCCTCTACTTGTACCTGGGAAATGCAGGCTTGGTATAAAAAGTGGTTATTTGAGCTGTTGCTGTATCTTTATTGTTTTAAATCACTTTGGCCATTCTCCGTCCTCTGGCATCGTCAAGCCATTTTTGTCCAAGAACTGCCATCTATAGGACACATTCACTTTTTGGACCAATGACTGTTGTTTCTTGAATACTCAGACCAGCCTGTCTGGCACCAACAACCACAGGGCCCTATAAAATCTATGTTAGTTTTTCCCAAATTTCATTTTTGTTGTTCTCATATTCCGTTTTGTCCATTTTAATTTCTTGAGAATTCAGTTTTTCATATTTTACGCAAATTTAATCCCGAGATACAGTACAAAGTAATGAAATGTAGGCACTCACTCTTCAGTAGGTCCTCACAAGCATCTTTACAAAATCTGCAGAACATTTGATCTCCTGACTCCTAATAATCATTTGCAAACTGCTCTAACCTGTACACTGGAGTTAGCCAGGAGTTTTGTTGCTTCTTTGCCAACTTACTTAAGATCCCTCATGTGGGTTGCATTGCACAGTTCATTGTCCCTTGACACAGCTCGATGCCAGCTATCATTGAAAATGAGTGGCAGTGGATGCCAAGGACACTCAGATTGCTTTTGGTGTGAATGCAGGGTCAGCTGGTGTCTCAGAGGGCCGCTGCGACATGAGGAGAATATGAAGGGTAGGGGGGGCATTTTTGCCAAGAGATAAGTTCCTTTTTAGTCATCAAAAACGCTTTTATGCAACATATCGGCTATTTCCATTATATTCCAACTTTATTGCATTCAGCATTTAATGTCTAATTTCATGATTATGGATTTTATAGGGCCCTACGACCATGCCACACTCACAGTCACTTATATTGTCCTTCTTACCCACTGCACGGTTCGAACTTCAGCAGACTTACTTAACATTTCTAAGTTGCTGCTATTTGATTGGTTGATTGGCTATTTCCTTAACAAGCAGTAGGGCTGCTTTACCGAATAAAATGACCTCTGTTTTTTTTTTTTAAGTCATTGAGTTGGTTTTCACGCCAACGTACAGCTTGGTTTCTTTGTTTCAATTTAGTTGAAAACTTAAAACTACAAATTTGCATACTTCCTTTAGATTGTTTCATGTTCACACCACAGTATTTTGAAGCAAGTCCAGACCCTAAGGCCATAAGGTCCCTCATGTTCTAGGGGTAAAAAATGCCTAAAATAGCCCCAATGCAACCCCCTTCAAAAATATCAACCTTTAACCTTTAACTCTGACAAAGATGGCTTAAAGCTTATGTCTACTTTACCCATATGCATAGACTGTTGAAGGCCAAGGTTCAGCTCTTACATTGGCTTCTTTCCTGTATGTCATTCCCTGCAATCTTCCCATAGTTTCTGACTCAATCTACTTTAGAGTTAAGGATTGCACCTAAATTTCATTGTGCAACTGTAATGATGGGCGACATGGTGGTGCAGCAGGTAGTGTGCGTGCCTCGCAGCAAGAAGGTTGATGGTTTAAACCCTGTGCCGGTCAGAACCTTTCCTGTGTGGAGTTTGCATGTTCTCCCTGTGTGCACAGGTTCTCTTTGGGCACTCTGGCTAAATGGTGACTCTAAATAGCCGTTAGGTTTGGGTGAGTGTGTGAGTGGCCCTGTGATTGGCTGGCAACTAATCCGGGGGTAACCTGCCTTTAGTCCACAGTCAGCTGGGATAGGCTGAAGCCTAATGATGGATGGACTAATATGTAATGAAAATTAAGATTTTTTCTTCTATTTCATTTGATGCTATAGTCCACAAAAAAGTTTGGAAACATTAATTCAGTTGATTATATCTCCCCTCTAATAATTCCAATTTGTAATGTATGCTATATTCTTAAAAATGTCTGTTTGGTTGCCTTCTTAACAAGGTAACAATTTTGCATTTGAAGAAAGAGAAACAAAGCAAAACAAGTGGGAAGTGCTCCCCAAAAATGTGCCAAAATCTCCTGCAACTAGAAGCTGGTGCTCCAGTCTGCAGCGTGGCATCATTTGATGTCAGCCCTTGTGCCATGTCCAAACTTCGGATAAAACTCTACTAGACTGGTGAAAGCAAAGACAGACCTGGATGACCTGTTCCTCACCCTTGTTTTACTGAGGAACCATAGGCTTTCTTCAAGAGGAAAACAAGAGTTTGGCACTTTTTTTCAGGCACTACCCACACGTTAAGCTGTGCTGCTTATGCCATGAATGCACAATCCCTACAAGATGTATCTTGGTGTAAAGGTGACTATTCAGGCTTTCCAATGATATGAAAAACTAAACCAATCAAGGTTATTTCAGGAGAGAAATAATTAAGAGAAATAACATTTCAAAACTTTTTTAAGGAGTATTTATTTCTTATTTTGATAAAGGACCAAAGATCCTTAATAAATCCAATGCCTCACATAAGCATCAGTAAAGCATTTCTAATTTTTAGATGACATATGAATGATTAATAACGCTTCATGGATGAACAGTTAAGATTTCTCCCGTGCTTTGCTAAGGCTAATAGTGTGTAGTCATTATAGAGTGTTACTGGAGGTAGAAATACTTGACGGCAAGCTTTCTGTCTTCATATGAGGCACATTAATCCTCACAGCGGCTCCCATCTTTATTCATTCATCGGCCTGTGGTGTCCACTCAATCAGTCACTTAAAGGCTGGCCCGACGGAGCGAGCCCTGCACACCCCCACACACACACTCACACACACTCACATGGAGCACAGAGGAGAGGCGGAGAGGTTATACTCCAAACCGTCTGAGCGCCTGAGCAGACACTGCAGCAACAGAGATACAAACAGAGCAGCTTGGAGGGAAGGAGGAGGAAATGTGAAGGGAGGTGGTGGTGTGTGTGTGTGTGTGTGTGTATGTTGGGGGGGAGAGTTCTTTTAAATAATGGGGGTGGGGGGCATGTGGAGGTGAAAGAAGGAGCAGCTTTGTATGAAGAGTGAGTAAGATTCAAAGTAAAAAGAAGGGCGAGAACCATCAATATCAAGAGCGAGGAGTTAGTGGTGGTGAGGGTGAGGGTGTGGGGGGGATCCAGGACGACGACAACACCTCCACAGACTACCGAGGTACGTGTGTGTGAGGGAAAGAGGGAGAGGGGAGGGTGTGTGTTTGAGAGTTGGAGAGAGGGAGGGATATCCACTGCACTGTTGTGTGACTGGAAATTTAATAGAGAGGGAGAGGGAGGGAGGCAGGAAGGCAGCGGGGAGGGGAGAGGAAGGAGCAACGCAATGCAAAAAGCAGCGAGCGGGAGACAGTGTTGTTGGAATATCAGAGGGGTGGGAGCGTGGGGGAGGCGCTGCTGGCTGGACCCTCACTGCAGAGTATTGGGGTGTTTTTCGAGAGAGAGAAAGAGGGGTGTCAAGTAGGCTGTGGAGAGTGTGCACAGAGGAACAGGTTGCACACCCTGTTGCTGCATCCAGACTGAAAATGTCAGGGTCAGTAATCAGCCTATTCTCAGATTAAATCATGGGGAGGGGGGGCACGTGTGTGTGCATCGTACACGTGCCCACATGTGATGGACAGCCGGCGTCGAGGTGCAAAGGATGTGAGAAAAGAGCGGTCCTCCGAGTCTCAATATAGAATGTTATCAATCCAGCACTAATCACCCATCAGAACACCCCACACACTCCCTCCTCTCTCCTGTTAGACGCTCCACCACCCGCTCCCACATGTTGAAACCCCCGAGGTGGTGATTGACGACTCCGCTGCGATCAGACCTCTAACCTTAACCTGACCTTCAGCCTCACCTTGCTCCCCTTTTAATTATACACATACACCTCCTCCTCCGCCTCCACCTGCGCCTCCCCCTCCATCTCCCCCTTGAGAGTCTCTGCTAAACTGTTCAATCAATACCAGAAAATTCTCACATTCATTAACGAACAATTCCACTTCCTGTTCGACAAGCACCAAAACATCCCTCCGTAAAGCCCCGCCCCCCTCCACCCAGACTTGTCAATCAATAAGCACCTGCACATGCCCTGTGTTATAAGAAGTGTATGTTACGTGTATGTACCTACATGTGATACAGAGAGCTACAATGGCAGGCACATCCAATGAGGCGCTCGGTCGATGCTGTACAGGTGGGGCTCCAGCAGCAGTGTGTGCTTCAGCGTTGCCAAGGAAACCGGCCAAACAGCAAATGTTCCCTTTAACAAGCTGTAAACACCACCATCATCATATTATAGCGATTATATGAGCATATGTGGACACAAGAATGAAATTTAGTTCTTTTCTGTTGTTTTTTAGAGTAAAAAGACAAAACGTGAGGAAATGAACTCCTTCAGTGGATCATTGCACACCACAAAGGAATGATATTTAAGACTATGCTAAATGAGATGCAGGTACTTATCATGCCATGATGAGTCTATGGTGTGTTAAGCTTACATGCATCTGCAAGCAATGTCACCCTTTAAAATGAAACAAAATGAGTGTTTTATCTGCTTGACTCAACTCCCATTAAGGCCCATTCACACATCATCATTTATAATAGCTGACAGTGAACAGTGTTGAGATGTTCCCATGGTCAACTTTGCTATGTTGTACTCAGGTCAACATAACTAAAATATGTAGTATTACTTTTCCAAATGGCTGTATTGGATGGATTTTAAAAGTTTTCGTACATAGATGAAACATGGGAATAGCATCCTCAACCTGGAGTACCTTTAGATTAACATAGCTTGCCACTGCTGAACGTTGTGCAAATATGCTGCGACATCACTCAACGGTCACTCTATAAAACAAAGGGCACCTGATACCAAATCAAAGAATAAGGCCTAGACTGTTTTGGAGGGTTGCTCCAATGCAAGTGGGCATTCCTTGTCCATCCATTACGCATGCTGCTTGTACCTTTTATTACCGCTTTCACTATATAATTAGTGGGTCAATGCAGGTTAACCCGCTAGCAATCAGCAAGTGATTCCTTTCCTACTGCCAGCAGACCCGGGTCTAATCCGCAGCAGACAAGCTGTGTGGCTGTTTTTTTCCCTTCTGGCGCATCAAGGTCGTGTTTTGTCAGCGTGAGAAAACACGACCAGCTATGCAATGGAAAGGAGCATGGAAGATGCAGACACGTTTTTCTGTAGTTTCTTCTTTTGTCCGTTTAAAAAAATCTAAAAAACTTGCCGCTGATGATACAAAGGCAGCTAGAATTTGTTGCTGAGATGGCAAAGAGTTGCATAAGTTACAGACGGAGGAGATGGGCACAATTATAAGCCACAATGATGGGCAAATTACACCAACGTCATCCATAAATTAGTGGGGTTGACCTAGGTTTGATATTCCCACTAAAGCCGATCAGAGGCAGGTCGACAAAAACCTGTGTCGCTTGCAGGGTCAGTTGACCTAGGTCGAAATGCAGATTAAACCCTTTCAAACTACCGACAGCAGCCAATTGTTACCGGGTTGAAACTGTTTTTTGGCCAGTCTGTAAGGGATAATAGTCTCCGGGCCGGTATCTTTCCCAGCTGATCCTAGGCAAGGCAGGGTACAACCTCACATGGGTTCCAGCCTATGAGGGCCAATCTAAAGAGGAAGTATAAGCCATATAACCAAGTGCAGCTGCAGCTGGTCTCCGTATTCCAACTTCAGAGGACAGAGGACACCAAAAAGGCCTCAAGTCATACAACATGAGCCCAAGCCTGAGGAGGAAGCCGCTGGAACCAGAGATGAATACAGCTGAAACAGAGGGTAGCAAAGGGAAGCCGAGCTCAACCCTTGTTGGTGTTTACAAGCATGTTGGATCAAATGTCAGAAATTTTGAAGCATGAATACGTTTTCAAAAACCTGAAGAATATCAACGCTGGTACGGTGTTGCTAATTCACACACGATCTTTAAGTCCCACCACAACTAAGCCTCTCTATCTGTGAGTATAGGTTAATTAAAGCTCGAATTCATAGAATTATTAGACTGTTTAGGAGAGTTGCTACAATACAAGTGGAGGTTCTTTGTTTAGCATTTTCTGAACAAAGCATTTGAACACTGTTTTGTTGCAAACAACCTTCTATTACGTATGCTGCTTTCCCCTTTCAGGGTCTGCAGGAATCTTTCCCAGCTGATAGAAGGAAAGGCAGGGTACAACCTCAACCTGCTTCAAGTCTACAACAGGACCATCATAAAGATACAGACAACCATTCACTGACATGTTAAAGTGAAATTCTTTGTCATAATTGCCAAACTTGACATTGCTTCTACTTGGAGAAAGCAATTTAACTGGCAAATCTGCACTTCAGTAAGTCTTTATGTAATTTATCACTTCTGTGTATTTCCTATAGAAACAATAGTTAAAAAAAATTCATTTTATCTGAAATCTGAAGTCTGAAATTACATTTTTGCATCCAATTTATTCAAAATGAAGACACTGGTCCCAGGGTTTTAAAGTTTCTTAACTACATAAATTGGAATTTGGTGTGCATTTAAACCCCTTTGTTTCACCCCTGCTCAGAACAAGCTGTTTCAGTGGACATGCTCATGAGCTGTGTATGAACACACTCCTTGTTAGATGGGAATGAAGCTTTGTTCTCCAGCCCTGTGCTGAATATACTATGACTGCAAAATTCTCGGAAAGGTAAGGTGACTAACAAAAGGTCGAGGAGGGTTTTTTTCGTGTTGCTGGTGGTTTATTTTAGTACAAACATTAAAAAGCATGTTTTACAGTGTGACCTTAACACTGTTACTGTGGACATAGTTGTTACCTTTGCTGAGGTGGTTAATTTTTTTTTTTGTTGTTGCATTTGTCAGTTTATATGATGGTCAAAATGATAACAGATTCAAGAACTTAGTAAAGAGTTTGTCAGCATTGCAAGACAGGGCGGGTTTCCTCCCACCAAAAACAAAAAGTAACTTAAGTATTACTTTGATAGGTACTTATTATTATGCTTCTGCACCAGTGAAAGCCAAGGTTGGTGGCTTTGTGTTTTCAGGTTTTCTGTTGGACATGCAGGTTAAAACCTTGTCATCATAATATCTAAAAAATGTTTTTTTATTCTACTTTTAATACTTGTTCACTTGATTCAGTGATGACATGATGAGACTTGGTGGCCTTAGGCCCAAGGTCAAGGAATCCTGTGGACATCCTTTGCTTGTGAAAGAGCCATCTCAAGAATGCGAAATGGGATTTCCATCAAACATTGCCCTAATGTCCATTCTAACTTAGGGATGAAGTGATTACATTTTAGAGATCAGAGGTCAAAATCAAAGTTACAGAGCCCTTTGTTTACCAATTGCTAACGAACACTGTTTGGTGAGATTGTAAAATTTAAAGCTAATATTTCAACGGTTACGTTGAAGGAGCCTCTTAGTCATCTGTTGCTTTTGAACGCGATACCACAAGAAAGCGTGAAGGTGTTTGATTTAAACTTTGCTCAAATATCAACTTGGACTTCAGGAACAACTGACTGCTTGACTTTTTGACCTGTCTGTAAGGGATTTCAGTATAACTTTGCATAAACGTTCTCTCAAACATAATGATGAACACATTACATTTGGGAGATATGTGGTCAAAGGCCAAGACTTCCACCAAGACATTTTTGCTGAAGACGAAATGACTTGGTGGAAGTTCGTTCTGTTGGAGCATTACTAGCTGATGATGAGTCTTGCTTTACAGCTATAGATATTGTAATCCTCTACTTAAAGGGATAATTCAGTATTTTTGAAGACAAGTTGTATTAGGTACTTCACAATAGTCGATGAGGTGGCTGAGGGTTTTGGCAGCACTGCATCTTTGAAGAGTTTAGTTATCAGTGTATCATACGCTGCTGTTGGCAGCTACAGTTACTTTGCATAATTGTGTCAGACTTTGGGAAAAAAAGCCAAAAATCTACGTTGAGTTGAGCAAACGATTGGGCAAAAAAATTCAAAGAATTTTTCCTCCTCCAGGGGCTCATGATGAGATACACGAAATGGCGACATGTTCCCCTGCATAAGTGCATTACTTCGGCATGCTTGAATCACGTTCTGAAAAAATTCTTCTCATCTATACTTTGGTTCATTGAGTTGACAGTGCATCCACAATCAATGGAAAATCATTGCTTGCATCAAATCATTACTTAAGGCCCCTCACTTCATCAGCACCTTAGACCATTGCATCAGGATCCCAGCAAGCTGCTCAAAAGTCTACTACTCATCATATCCTGTATTCTTCACCACCACCACCAGTGTCTTCTAAAGGTGCTTACACACCGGACGCTACTTGTACTACCTTGGCAATCACTCTCCATGCAAAGTCAATGTACAGCCATGACGGGGCGGGGCTAACCCTCCCGCGATGCATTCACCACGCACAAGATTATCAGTTCACTCGTTGCGCGATATCAAAGTTAAAAAAGTTGATCTTTTCGGGCAATGCCATGCGTGGCTAAGCGGCAACAGCCAATCAGCGGTGTGCGCACGTGTGTCGGTACCCTAGACAGACAGTTTGTCATCTGGACTACAGAGTAACAATCCATGTCCGTGTGGTAAACATTAGTCAATGAGGACATTAGTTCAGACAGGAAAGGAAAGGAAACTGACAGATGATGCTGCTGCAGGGCATCAGCTGCAGTGTTTTGTGTTTGATAAGTGAGTGAAAAGGATACAGCTGGAATAATGTCCGCTCATACATCCTATTAAATGCCATATGATTTGGGGTGAAACTCGAGTGGACGTGACGTCACCGAGCGACAGCCGATGGAAACGGTGACCAATATGAGGTTTTATGGACGTGCGACTATATGTCAGTGAGCAACGTGATTTTGACCGCAGGGTCACTTGAAGTGTGAACGCTGCTTAAGGGAGCTATCCTATCTCGTATTTGTAAGACATGCCAGGAGTCTATGTTCGGTTGTTCACCTAAATTTGGTCTCTCTGGTTCCTGCCAACAGAAGCGTACTTGACTGGAAGTCTAAGCTTGTTCTTCTTTTCGGTGCAGCCACTTCACTGACTATTGTTAAGCACCTGATATAACCCAGCTTCAAAAATACTGAAATATCCCTTTGACTAGTTGCCAATTAATCAACTTCACTGAAATATTACTTCAAAGAAGTGACTGAAACCATGACTTCTCCATAATTCTATGGCCTAAACTTTTCCCTCATTCCTGATCAAAAGTCTTACAGTTCAGAGTATAATCACGGCTGACTTAATAAAGAAAAATCTGTTAAATTATCCACACAAAATGACATAAACTGAATTCTGAAAGTTGTCACAAAAGCCTACTCCATTTGACGCCACATCTACCATGACTTGTACAAAGTATCCGGTTCAGTCACGGCCTTGGAGAATAAATTATGAGTAAACAAAGTTGCGTATTTAGTGTCCCAGCGGCAGTAAACGTG
The DNA here is from genome assembly GCA_036419115.1 of Scarus forsteni. NCBI lineage: Eukaryota > Metazoa > Chordata > Actinopteri > Labriformes > Labridae > Scarus > Scarus forsteni. Next base: position 21,578,543 of record JAZDUH010000084.1, read on the forward strand.
CCATCGCCATCTTCCACCGGCTCCATCCACCTGAAGATTTCTGAGACTGTTCCTTATTACCAGCGGTGGCAGCGCAGCACTTGGAAAGGGGGTGAATCAATCCGCGAGAGAGGGAGAGAGAGAGGAGAGAGGGGAGAGAAACAGAGAGGGAGCGGGAGAGGAGGAGAGGAGGAAGACAGCGTCGGCGGCGACTCTGCAGTGGAATACACTCGGCTCCTTATTTGAGAGGAAGGTGAGAGCCACTCGGAGTAAACCTACCAGGACGACCGGAGCGGGAACAGTACAGGACTTAAAGGCAGCATCATGACATAAAAGGTTAGTCCGTCGATGGAAATCACTCTGTCATGGTGTTGTTTGCGAGCTTAGTGTGGACGTGTGTGTGCTCGCGTGCGCGCCAGTTTGTGCACTCCGCGCGCAACAAACTAATGCGCTCGAGCAGAAATCCGCATTCAAAAACCTGACGTGGTGAGTGAACTGTCCTCGCGCGTGTGATCCGGCTGTATGACTTTGATATCCAGGAATTACATGTATGATGAGTGTGGGGAATTAGCATGACTGCAGGATTTTAACTTCCCCTTTTTTGGAAATAACTTGTTTTCCTGCCTATAAAAATGGACATAACCTTGGTTTTTGAAGAGGAGCATCCATTGAAGCACAAGCTGTTGACAGGGCTTAGCACTTGATCCAGCTTTCACCCACAAACACCCAATTAAACCTCCCTAATCTGACCAGTTGCGGAGTTAACACATGTGGTTTGGGGCTCCACCACCCCCTCTGCCTCCGCCTCCAACTTGCCTCCCCTCCTCTGGTTGATGACCCCCAGATTTAGGAGGAAGAAAAAAAGAATTGCGCAGCCACCTTGCGGCTTGTGCGCGGTGGGTTAAGCTCTGAGTCAGAGCCTGGGGGCCCCTCCGGCTGAGAACAAGGAGCAGATAGATTAGGACTGATGAATGAAGATCTACTGCCTCTATCTGCAACACAATGATACGGTTATGAGAGGATTTAAATGCTAATGTGCAGTGTTTCAGAGGAATCCGGACAGAGCCGCTGCGACTGGCGAGGGGAGATTTGCTGGCAGAGAGTGTGAGTGTGTTTGAAGGAGAGTCTTGGACCAGCTGGATGATCTCTGGAGTTTTTATGATAGAGAGAATAAGTTATTAATGGGGTGTTGGAAGGTGAAGTGGGGCACTGGGGCAGGATTAGACAAGAGAGGGGTGAAGGGGAGGGAGCGATGAGTGCGCGTAGCCTTTGGGCTTCAACAAGAGGGGATGCAGGGGGGGGCTCCAATATGGCAAGTTTTTGCAGATTTGGATGGGAGGAAGAGAGAAGCTGGAGGAGAGTAGGTTTTGTTGGAAGTCTTAGAGTTTAAAGATTCTGTGAGGAGTTTCAGGATGATGTGAAGCTGGCAGATGAATGAAAAGCCTCTTTGTAAGTTACAGAAGAAAAGTAGAAGTGCTCTGAGCACAAAAACCTCCGCCAAGGCTTTTCAAACATTGTCATAAATTATGGTCAAAAATGTGGAAAACTGCCCTATCTCAAGAACAAATACAAAATTCCATATCCCCATGTGGATTCCAAAATCACGTCTTCCTTGTGCCATGTCCAACATGCCCTGAAAACGTCGTCAAGATCTGTTTGAGAACTTTTTGAGCTATTAGCAAATGTGGAAAACGGCCTTATCCTGCATTGTTTGGAAATCTGTGATCAGTTTTTGAATCACCACCAAAATCAACCTGCTTTTTTCATGTTCCTAAAATCATCATGAAAATTCCATTCCATGCCATGAAATTTTCATTATCCTGTTATTAGAATTAAATAAACTTATCAAATGCTGGCAAATACATGTCCTCAGTGACAGAGGTAACAGTGCTTTAAGGGTAAAGTTTGAAAGTGTCAACACCGTTATTTGGTTTGGTAGTATTGTCTTAAGCTGTGTTCACACCAAAAGAAAAAAAAAAACACATTTGCGTCCTTGCAGGGCTAGATTTCATGCAGGGATTTACATGTTCAAATAGATCATATATAGAAGTGAAATTTTGCCCCTCAGACCTGAAGGGGATGAGAGATTGGAGTGGGCCTGTCTTCCAGCCATAACTTGTGTGTTTCCGCCTTTTCAATCGCGTTCGACCATGGTTGATGTTTCTACAGTCAGTCTACCTCCTGTTCTAAAGAAACCAAAATGTCCCAGTAAAACCTCACATCCATTTGATGATCCAGAGCACCATGATGTCTGGAGATGCCCTCCCATTGCCCAACCTTCCCAGCTTGACTTGTCTTCTGTCTCAGTTCGATCGAAGACTCACTCTTGCTCTCTCTCCAGTCTCTCGTGGGATCTTTGGTTGTAAAGGTTGGCTAATTTATTTCGGCGAAAAACGTCAAATCACTGCTAGTAAACCAGAAAAACACAACAACAGCCGTCTTGCTATTGTGCTGGTGGACTTCACTTAATCTACAGCTCAGTAAAAGTGTTAAATAATATGAGGTGAACTTACCAGATACTCAGAACTCTTAGGAAGTTCTCCCTGTTTGTCCTGTGTGTGGTTCGGTCTCTTAACACATAAATAAGCATGTAAAGGAGGTCTGATGCTGGCGTGCAGCATAATTTACCTCCTCCTCCATCAGTGATGCCACAGTCACCTTTCTCTCTTGATGCTAATGGACTGTGGTGCCACAGCTCCAGGCAGAAGCTGCATGTTTTGCGTTTTTCGCACAACAATTTTGCCACAAATGATGTAACAGGAAAAATGCAAATTTCACTTGTTTCCAGTCATTTTCAATGTTTTTCTGTCATGCGACAAATTGAAATTCATGTTTAGCGAGAGCACACCTCTACAAATCTGCTCTGCAGTAGGTGTCATTCCCTTTCTCCAACACACCAAATCTTACTAAGATCATTTAGAGAACAGGACGTACTTTGTTTAAAAAATGCAACTTTTCTGTGGATCGACCAAAATCAACTGCCAGAGTTGAAGAGGGTTTATTTAGTATCGAAGTTTAATTTTCATCTAAAAACACTATTAACAAAGTCTTCAGCTTCAAGTAAACCCAGTTTCCATGTCATTTATTTTACTGGAATTAAGTTAAATCAAATGTAATAAATCAAGTTCTGGACATTGTGGGAAGAGAAAAAGTCCTGTTAAGGTGTCAATATGAAAATTCACTTACTCCTGAGGTCGAGATTCATATACCTCTGCTCAGTTGATACATCATTGTGGTATGAACTTAAGTTTTAATACTCTTGTACCTTCTGCTGCCATACATGACATCTTTTTTTGCTTAATTGTTACAGCTCTTTTGCTACTTGCCACACTGCCTTATTGTTAATCTTTATTCTTTGTTTAATGAGTTCATTGATCATTTCATGCTTGATCTATCTATTTAACTACAAACCATGATGTGGCATCTGTGTGATTATGCACATTAAAAGAGGATCGCACCAAATATGCTCTGGACTTACTCACTTTTATCTGTTTATTCGAGAAATAGAAAGGATTCAGGGCCTGTCGTAATGTGGCTGCATCAAACTGCGGTGGCATTCTCATGGGGGGAAAAAAAGGATTTAACAGTGTAACAGATCCTTATTGTAACAGGTAGGAGATGAATTTAGTGCCAAAGATGATTGCAAGCAGCAAAACAAAATGTTATTTAAGATGATGAGAGTTTGGGTAGTCATACAGCACCATGGAGCTGACAACGTGGCGTTTCATCTCCCTTGAACGCTGGTTATACTGCGATTTTTCAGAGGTCAGCTTTGACTGGATGTGACGTGAAAAACTGCCACTTAAGATGTAAACAAAACAAAACAAAGGAGTGTTAAACCAAGTTGCAGGTATCACACAGTGGTAAAGCTGCAGTAGGAGGATAAAGAGGTTGTGATGAAGAAACAAAATGTCTTCCTCACATAATTACCCTGTTTTTACTGTGAAATTCTGACTGACCTACATAAAGTTACATCCTGCTGGAGCACCACAAGAGTGAGGACAGTGGTAAGGAATTTAATCATCTGCTATCATCATGGCCAAAAGCTTGAATACTTTGACACTGAAAAGAGCTGTTTTTGTCTATCACACTAGTTAATATTAACATAACAGATCTGCTATTGAAGGAAGCTTTTATCAATCAATCAGTCAATCAAACGTTATTTATATAGCTCTTTTCTTAACATATGTAACTCAATGACACATGAAAGCTTTGATAACCCAGGCCACTTTGAGAAGTATTGCTGTAACCACAGAGGGCACCAAAACAGACACAAATTGAAAGTCCCTCATTGATCTCAAAATGTGTTACACGGCATGCAACTTTATATACTACCCATCTCGAATATTTCAGTTCGAGCTATATTTGACAATATCAATCAGATCCTGTTGTCGAAAAGCATTTATGAGTACTCTTGGCGTATCCAACATCCCCTGTTACCATGGCTACTATAGATGCAGGCAGCCATGGGTCACCAGTGAACAATGTTACCTGTGAACCAGCATTTGCATCCTGGGAGTGTTTTTACAGCAGCATCATAGTGAGGAAGCAGCTGAAAGTATTAGTGAGCATTAAAATAGCCCAGCCAGCAACACTTCAACAGGTTAGCAACATCTGCTGCAACACAATTGAAAACAGAGATAATGTTGCATAGAGTGACATCCCCCAGAGGAGAGGTCCACGCAGACTGTGACATTTTGAGGCCCACAGTGGCGTTGAAGACACCCTTCATGGCATTTTTAAAAATCTTTAACATGACAGGAGTTTTCCAAGACGTGCTTTTAGTGAACTAAAACACCATTTACATGTGGAAGAAGGCCAGAACACAGAGAGAGAGCTGAGGTTTCAAGAATACTCATTTACATGTGGGCACATCTTGAAGCTGGGGTTGGCAATTTTGGAAATGTAGCATGAATTTGAATGTAGCATCTCCTCAGGGCTCCGCCTACCCCCGCCCGCACGCACACGGCTGATATATCCAGAAGACTGATTCAACTCCAAACCCTCAGCACAGTGTGTTTGTTTTACACTAAACTAAGTCATGTCTCAGTCAGCGGTAAGAAAACTCCAAAACATTATCATAGTAAGGTAAAAAAAAAAAAAAGCAAGCATGGAAAGTTAGTTAGTGCTCACAGCTGATGATGGTCCCTCTGCCATTCTCCAAATAGCTGTCAAGTCTCCCATTTTGGCATGAAACTACCGTATTTTATGTATTTTATCCTCTTTCCTGACGTCCTCCCGTATCAGTATTCTCCCGTAAATCTGTGATGATATAATAAAAAAAACATTCCTCTGCCTCTCCAAACTGAGCTCTGTCTCTAGCCTGAAGGGGGTGGTAATGCTCCAAAATGATGGATGCCAACTGCCGTAAAACCGAAGAAGAAGAAGTCCACCTGCAGTAGCCTGGGTGGCAGCTATCGCGAGATTAGAGCAGCAGAACAAACTTAGAAAATCAAAGAGTTTATTTTAGATTTCTTGTAAATCTGTCTTAAAATGAGAGGGGTACTGGAGCTTGGTTGGGTTGTGGGACGGCTCACGGCGGGCTTCACTTATTTTCAAAGACAAAACTTGAAAGGTAAGCATTCTCCCGCGGAGTCTGATCCCTTTCAGGTCGGCTACACGCACCGAGTCTGTGCACACCGGGAAAATGTACGCCCAGCAGGCAAGCAGAATGGCAACGGGATTTGATTGGTTTAAAAACAGGTGTCCCGGCATGATTATTGGTTGGTGTTTTCCCTGTTTTACTCCTGCTGTAGATAGCGGATATTTTTAACGCTGTTTTAAGAACACATTATGAGTTGATTGCCATCGGGTCATAAAGACCATTTTAACCAGTATTATAAAAAGTGTAACTAAATCAGATTCCCTACCCTAGCTTTAAGTTTAAACTTCTTTTCCTAGCCATATATCTTAAGAAGACACATTATATCTACTTTATTAATGTTCAAAATGCAGGACTAAATACCTCTAACACGGCCGCGGTCATTTTTTTGCTTCTTTGCAGGCTTCACTCCCTTGGTTCATTTTACGTCCATGATTACTACTGCATCATAAACTTACATGTGATTAATTGGTGGGAGCATCACATGTAAACTATGATACCTTTGTGGCTCAGCAGTTAAGAAGAGGCCATAACATCTGCCATTTATGATCTCCTATCCCCAGCAGCTTTTCCCAGTACTTTTAAAACAGGCTTAGAGTTGAGAAAAACTGTTAAAAAATTCTGCAGTGGATGGTAAGTGTTGTTTAAATTTTTGTTACCCCCACTGGCTGATTAAGCGCTTCTGTTTTGCTGCCTGAATTTTACATCCTCTGATTTTTTATTCATGCACCTGTACTCAGTTTAGTGCTTGTTACTCTTCCCGTAAACTCTGAAGCCGTCGACAGTGAAGCACTGACCATGACACATACCATTTATGAGCCACTTTTCACAGCATTTTCTTTCCATTACAGCCAAAATAGGCCTGCAGACATAAATTTTTAAGAGCATTGTAAGTTTTTATGCTGCTGTAAAACCACCTGTTTTATCCAATCATATTGTCGACGTTGTGCTCAAAAATGCTGGATGTGAAGCGTCTCTACCAACTGATCATGACGGCAGCACCAGTTGTCTTCATGAGAGACTTGTCACTTGGTATCACAGTCAAATGCCATGTCCTCATGCTCAGGGTGTAGCACTTCAGAACACCAAGATGCAAAATGTGAGGCCAAAATGTTGACAGAATTTGTTCATCTTAAGCTGTGCTGCTGCTCTCTTGACAGCCGTTAAACTGAAGTGATACCTAAACTAGTTCAAAGTGGTCCAGGTTACTAAAAAGGCAGATGTTTCCGAGAGGGGCTACTCAAGAAAGTGTGACATGATGAGGATTCCTGTTTTAAGAGATATGCAATCATCAATCAGGACAAGCTGTTCGATATTAACACAGCACTTTTAAAGGTGCAGCATCCAGGACAGGACTCGAGTCAAATCATCTTGTGATCTTGAAGGATTAGAGTCGTTACCCAGTACTATGCATGCAAGACACCTCTGAACACATAAAAAAATCAATGGAAACGTGCATAAAAACACCAAAATGCTTTACTTGTTTGAACTTATTATAACTTAGGTGTCAACTGGAAATTTTATTTCCCAGGCCAAAATAAGCAACTACAGGTTGAACAGTTTGTCTTAGTTCAAACGTGAAATAAAGTATTTAATTTCAGAGTCCACAGAATTATCATATTTAACAAGAAATCCTTTTTTTTTAATCAATACTCACACGGCAAGTTTAAAAATTGACCTCAGCTGGGACAGAGCCCAAGAGCAAAATACAAGAAATCATCACCACTGACTGAGTGTCCACACATTACTCTGGAACAGTCCTTCTTAAATGTTAGATGCTGTTTTCCACTGGGGAACCAAAGACTTCTTGACAGGAGAATTCACAAGGCATGGAGAGATTTGTTTTGGTCAGTCTGAGTGTATTATTGGTGGTATTATTCTGCACATGTGCATGCTTTTGTTTGGAGAACATGTATCAAACCATAAGACCTGTTACTAACAGTAAAGTATGAATACAAAAACTCTTATTACACACTGGATACTATACCCACTTTGGTGAAAACCATAGTAGCTCTTACTGTCACGTTTAACTTAAAAAAACTCAGACATCTTGGTGGGCTAATCAAAATGTTCTGCAAAGTGTGATAGCAAATAATTCTGTTTCCTCCTGTTCCTTTTAGCCTTTTCCCCCAAGTATTAAGATGACTGGCTAGTACCAGAATGTGCCTTGCAAAAACTGTTGACTGTGTAAGACTGTCAGACAAACATTACGAGCTGTGCTTTTGCGGGGGCTTTGAATAGGATGACAAAATATGGATAAAATATGAACTTTGTTACATTTCAGATAAAATCAGAAAACTGCCATGCTGAATTGAATCTATGTCAGAATCATGATCTCACTGAACTAAACGTTGTATCTGAAATGGAAAACATTTAATATTTGAATGTAAAAAAAGGTTCTTATAACTTTAAATTAACCTTATTATCATGGCATTAATTTATTTTTTGGCAGCCTTAAGTGTTTTATTAGGAACTTCTTACCTGCAAAATCTATTTTTTTGACCTGATTTATAAGGGACAAATAAGAAAAGGGAATAATTTGAACTCGTACCGTCTAAAAATTCAAGAACAGAAATTTACCTCTATTTTTCAAGAAATGGGAGAAAAGACTAGTCATGTATTTTGTACCTAGTGTTGTGATTGTTGTTGCATTGTTATTTTGGTGCACAAATGATTATTGTGTCAATATCAATGCTGTAATTTAACAATATCAGGAGTCACCTTAATGGTCAGCAAAAGGCATGAAATACATTTGATTTCACCTTTAGGAATTTTATGCCTCTATCTTCATTTTCGGAGGGTTTGTCTCAAGTTTGTCCTTGGTGTGTGACCAAAGTAAAGTATACCCTCTAAAAGATGCTGCATTTATTCATTATCATATTATGATTTATAGAGCTGATCCAGTTTCTGTCTTTATAGTAAATCTTCTGTAGAAGAAAAAAAAACATTTCCAGTGGTCCCAGCTTGTGGTCATTTAACTAATCTTAACTGTCAACAGTTTACTTTAACACGCTGGCACACATGTCCAACAAAACAGAGTGCATCCTCCTTCCCGTGTTGCAAATTAAGCGCCGGCTGAGCGGTTTCAGTCATTTGAGGAATCAGGCCAGGCTGCTCTTTAATTTCTGAGGCGCACTGCTTACGCATGGCTGATGAGCTTGATGAAAACAAGCAAGCAGGTTAACAGGGACATGGTGAATTACACCTGCACACCTGGCCTGGGGGGAAGGTGTGACTCTGAGATAATGCACGGCCCCTCCCTCATTTTGCTCAGGATTGCGGATTAGTGTCACCAAATTAGAAGTGTCATTAAATCCTCCAAATCACAAAAATGGACTGTTAGATGGGGCCTTGTCCATTTAACTGCACCTAAAGCAACAGAGCCTGCATTCTTCTGAGGGATGTCTCTGCTGGTATATTAGAATGCACAGGGAGTAACTATTGCCCTAAATTTGGTGTCTGTGTGTGCATATGCGTTGATGCACTCTTTTCTGTGCATGGCAGAGAGAGGGGGGGTGTGCAGGAGAGGGAGGAGATTATAGATGACAGTGAAACGGCTCTAATCAGGGCAAGCTGGTCGCTGATCTCTTCATAGGGCAGGCCTGTCATTGATTGATTGCTGCACGACTTGCTGATGCGCACAGGTTGAAGGGTGAGGGGAGAGTTGCTGATCTGCCAGGAGAGGCCGAGGATTGTGGGAACAACCTCAGGCTGCCTCGATGCAGCGAGACAAACCACTTCATAAGATGATGGAATCAAATCGCACAAGTGTATTTCTCACGTTATGCCCCTTTTTGAAAGCTGACCTCTTTTTGCTGTTGTTGTGGTCTAAAATGGCAGATTTTTCGGCAGATTTTGTGAAAACATGTTAGGAATTTCAATGTTTTCTTGAGATTTTTATATTTTGTGAAACTGCAGAGGAGCAAATGAATCTGCAAAACAAATAAAACTGTTGAGTGTTAAATTTGCCAACAGCAATGCTCATTTTGTATCAAGGAAGGGGGGTTTAGTGTTGACATAGCAGTTATTTTCTATTGCCTTATTTGTAAATGTATCCATAAATTCCCTGGAAATTTTTCTTCCTTTTTTGTATTGTATACTCTTTTATTATGGTGAGATATGAATCTGTAACCTGACTTACCAGATGGGAAGTTCAGTGTATTTGACAGGTCCATCTGGGCAACAGTCCATAGTAAGTATTTGGGAATGGGCAGAACCTTTTAAAAGCATATAGTGCAGGTGATTAGACTTACCAATCTGTTGTTCACATTCAATATCAGATAATATAGAAGCTGGATGCTACTGCTGCAGTGTAGAATACAATACAAAACTAGAAAAGCACTCGGAGAGCGCAGACCTCCGCTAGCGCCACAGTCCTCAACTATATTGTGATTTTCACCATAAATATTGGTTCTTCCTTTATTTCATCTAAATATGTAGATTCCTTGACCATGAAAACATACCATTAGCAACTGGATTAATAATGATATCTATTTTAGTTCAGTAGTTATTTCCAAAAATCACATTTTTCGTCATGGCGGATCCAGACGGTGGTCCAGATCACTCCAAAGTCTAAGTATTTGTTCCTTGTCCCATGGACATTTCCTGAAAATTTCATTGAAATCCATCCATAACTTTTTGAGTTATCTTGCAAACGCCGGCAATAACATGACCTCCTGGCTGAAGTAATAATCCCCTACTAGATGAAAACTACCACTAAGACATGTCGCAAATGGAGCGAAAATATAATTCCTATTGAGAGATGCTTTCAATGTTGTTGTTTGCATTTCTTGTAATAAAAAATGTGTTCCACGTCTGATAAAACTGCGACTGAAGCTGCGAGCATCTATGCTAAACTCTGTACGAGCAGTCACTTCCTTCTGTTGTATCACTCGTATGTCCGACCTCTTCCTGCTTTAAAGGACTCTGATTGGGCCGTACTGCTTTGGGCCTCTAACAATCATTGTAGATTGAAGGTTGGTGGGGTGGATCTGTCTGATTACAGACAGTGAACTAGGCTGATCAAGTTGTGACGCAAGGATAGACAATCTATCCCTAATTTACGAATTAATTTGTTTTAGATTCTGAAAGTGAAGATTTGATTCTGAATTGAATTATGATTTAGACTGATTCATAACTAAACTAGAAAAGCACTTGGAGAGCGCAGACCTCCGCCAGCACCATAGTCCTCACCCATATTGTGATTTTCACCATAAATATTAGTCCTACCTTTATTTCATTGAAATATTTAGATTCCTTGACCATGAAAACAAACAACAATTGGATTCATAATGATATCTATTTTAGTTCAGTAGTTATTCATGAAAATCACATTTTCATCCCTGCGGATCCAGACGCTGGATCAACACCAAAATTGAATCAGTTCTTCCTTTTCCCATGCTGAACATTTCCTGAAAATTTCATCAAAATCCATCCTTAAATTTTTGAGTTATTTTATTCACAGACAGACAAACTCTCCCGAAAACATAACCTCCTTGGCGGAGGTAATGAAAACTCTTTTATTTCAAAGGGAGGATAGATCAAGATTCCAAGTCTTGGAAGAAATAGAGTATTTAGGAAGTTAAATGCTAGTTAAGCTAAGTATATATCATCTTTCATTTAAAAAAAAAAAGCTGTTTTTGAATCTAAAGCCTTGAATCTAAAGTGTTTAGAAATAAAGCAGACAATTTTATCCTGGATTAAGCCTGGAAGGTCAAATATACTGTGTGCAGTGGTTGGCAGTCAGTATTGTTACTGACCCCTGTTCTGCTTTTTTAACTTTAAGTGTTGGCATCTGAAATTAGCACCAAAATTTCTTTTAGCAGAGTCTGCATGCTGAATATGTCAAGTCAAGCTCTGTCCTACCTGGGACAATACAGAATCCAAATCTACCCACAAACTTTATTTCATTGAAAACAGGCTGAATTTCTATCTTTGCTGCCTCATTTGGAAACATCACAGAAGCTGTAAGCTAACAGGCTTTAGTTTCTCACAAACTTGTGCTCTATCTTAGCGGGAAAATGTGTGATTTTCATACACATGTTGAAATGCAGAGCCAGATGGGTCAAGAGTGTTGTTCAAAATCATAGAAAGTTTATCAAAGTTAAATTTAAGAGTAGTTTGATTGAATTTCTTTGAAGAGCTGCAATTGGTAGATATACTAAACTGCGATTCTGTTATTTGCAAATCATGTGGCACAATTTGACTTATAGCCATAGTTTATATTAAAAGTGGAATACCTTTTTTTGACATCACCCACTAGTTTTAGAATTGCACTTAAGAAGCCCTCTAATGGCTGTTTCTGTATTGTAATTGTTGTATTAAGCTAAGTTTCTTCAGAATATAATGAAGCAGTAAACTAGAGCTGTGGCAGACTTTGATAGCATTAAGCTACACAACATACCCGTCTGTGAGAGTGATCGAACCTGCCACAATCCAATCATAATCCCCGCCAAGGAGCTTATGTTGTTATCGACATTTGTTTGTAAGTTTGTGAACAGGATAGTTTAAAAAGTTTGAAATTTTTTTTTGAAAATCTTTGTCATGGCACAAGGAAGAAGTGAATAGATTGTGGTGCTGATTCAAATCTGGATGTGGGTTTAGGACTGTTTTTTTTTTTTTTTAAATGTATTTTTTTGACATTTTGTGCCTTTATTGATAGGAGAGAGACAGTGGATAGGCTTGTGAAAGGGGGAGAGAGAGTAGGGGAAGACACTCTGCAAACTGGTCACAGGCGGGATTCAAACCTGGACCGGCAGAAGCAAGTACATAGGGTGCCTGGTTGCTAACCTCTCCACCAAACCAGCACCCCATGGGTTCAGGACTTTTTAAAGGATTTGTGAACATTGAAAGATTGGGTAGTTTACATTTTTTTGATCATTAAGAGATATGACCTGATTTTTTTTAAAAAATTATTAGGGAATGATGGGCATGGCAAATGGAAGAAGTGATAAGACTTTGGTGGTGGTCTGAACCCAGATTTCACTTTTTTGACAGCTTGCTCAGCATCCAGGCTGTGATCACCACTAAAATCCCATAACTCCTTCCTTGTGCCATGACCAACATTCCCTGAGATTATCATGAAAATCCGAGAACTTCTTGAGTAATAAATGAAAATGGGGAAAACTACCTTTTTCCCCTGACTTCCTTGGTGGAGGTAACTAGTTAGCCCAAATTTGTGTTCTGAACCTGCAAAAGATTTACACTTTTACACTGGTGTGTCTTCTACCAACAGCTTTTTTGCTGCCATTATCAAGTGGACCCTTGAGGAAATACAGTTTATACTCTCCTCTACTGTCCTCACTGCTCTACATGGGAGGTTACTGCATGTTAGTGACCAGGGTGGGCTAGAACATGATCACTGACCCATCCACAGCAGAAATGTTAAGCTGCCTGTGATGGTGAGGTAGATATAATTAGCCCTGATTGAGTCCTCGTTCAGGCCTGGGTGTCGGCCCTTTGGGGATGATGATGACTGTCCGTGGCATTAATTATTGAATAACAGTTGGAGAAATGGTAATGGTTAATGATTCAAACTGAATGCTGTAATCCACCGAATTGACATAATGAGATATGTCCAGATTTTCCCTCAGAGGAATACATTCTCATCATGACCCAACGTCGATTCCTTTCCTGCCTCATGGGACTGTGAATGCGCCGAGGGAGATCAGTCTGGCGATCCTTGGCCAAATATTCGATCATGTGTTAGTAAAGACATTGAAGAGAGGGGAGCATGGCTGTAGGTCAGGCCACGCTTCAGTTTGTACTGTTTGAAATGAGCTGGCTGGAGAGAGCGCTCAGCCCTGCGAGTCTCATATTGAGTTTGGCAAAGAAGAGGCGATATTATCTTCCCCTGGTTAGATTAAGTATTAGTAAATGTGATTGGGTAATGAAGGCGGTCAGGCCCGAGTGACCACAGCGCTTTGCAGCCACTGCCGGCTTGGCTGCATCCAGGCACCGAGTCTTGAGGGAGTTTGTTTCGGGTCAGTGACGGCATAAGAGCTCAATACAGCATTGCAGAGTCAGGCTGGGGCCTTTCCTCTGTCTGCCTGGCTGACTGGCTGCCGAGCTGGAGGCACAACTGTAGTGGCATACTGATGCTGCTGCCGAGGATGACAGAGTAAATATTGATGGTGCAGATGCAAAGAAACAGAAGCAGCAAACATATTATAACCCTGACAACCAGAGTGTGATTCTTAACAGTTTGTTGTTTCCTCACTTCTCGTGATTCAAGCCTGACACATACATGTTTGGCTTCAGGAGCGTGGGCGCACTGTTTCAGAGGACGACACGTAATCCGTCGTCCTTTACGGATCTGTTGTGGAGGATGCTGTATTTTTAGGGAGAGAGTAGGGACACCGCTGATGTCACGGCTGCTCCATAAGAGGGTAGCAGTGGTCCCAGGAGGTCCCCCGCAGCCACAGAGGAGGTAGTTAGTAAAGCTGCGCACCACAGCTGTGATGAATCACTTATTGGGGTTTTTACGGTGAGGACGATTACTCTGGGTGACATCACGTGAACCTGTGCACGCCTTCACTGTTTGCTTTTCCACTCCCCAGACTCCCTTCCATATCTATAGACTGTTGACTCAGTTGTACTTGTGTATTTATATGTTTCGCCCCTCTTGCACTTTTATTCTGTGCATTCAGGCTCATATTTCCTTGTGTGGGCAAATGAAACACAATCTGTTGATTGAAATAGGGCTGTAGTCAATCAAATACAAAACTTAGCTGACTGAAATTACATCCACTCATCAACTAGTCAGGTGGTCATTTAAAAACACACATTATTTGTTTAGATCCACCCAAGCAGTCTGTCCCAACTAAACATTTATGGACACAGTCAAGTCAAGCTTCTGGAAAAGCTTGAATAGGCAGTTCTACTCGGACTGTCCTTGCCCTGGTACACTTGCTCATGGGAGAATTGATTTATTACTGAAAGCATATAAGCTATATTCAGCCGCTAGTTACTATGGGTCATATTCTTACTGACCTTGTTAGTAATTAGAAAATGTCCAACCAGATGTTTCTTTTATTTATTTATGTTGTTTGACTTTATAACTCTTTGCTGTACTAGCTTCAGATATCCAGAACAGACCTGCCTCTGTAGGGGCAGAATAGGCCTCTGAGGCCATAAGGCTTCGGGGGGGGGGAGGCAAGTAAGAGCAGAGTAGGGATGGGTACCTTTCACATTTGAACCGATACCATACTGATGCCCGGTACCTGGGAATCGGTATCGGTACTCAACGGTACCAATTTTCGGTACTTTTGCGTGTGTTTATGGGGTAATAAATATTAATTTGTTTAATATTAAAATCTCAAATTTTTTCAATGTAAATTTATTTCTCAATACATAAAATTTGACAGATATATATCAAAACAGTATTCAGCTGTTTGTATTGTAACACTGTAGTTGTCCCAAAAACTTCTTCAACATGAACAACATGCTGTGTTCAAGTCTGGTATGAAAATTCACCTACTCTACCAAATAGTATGCCTGCTTCTTCCACTCCCTCACAGTCACAAGGATGTGTTCAGGTACCTAAACATGGCACCTTTTGATTTTCTGTGAATTGGTACTCGGTAGTACCTACAGAATTCGGCTGGTACCTCTTAAAGTACCTAATTCGGTACCCATCTCTAGAGCAGAGTAGGCCTCAAACAGCAGGAAACATCTGTTCAATTCGCTATTCCAAAATTAAGTGTTCCTTATCCATGTTTGGAATTGTTTGTCCTGATGGTGCCTAGGAGATTGGATGTTGTGCTGATCTAATGGAGGGAAGTCCTTCTGTTCGGTCAATGTGACATATTAAGTGTTGGTTATGGGAATCTAAAACTGCTGATCCCAAAAAGAAATATGTTTGGATTCAGGTGTACAGAGGTGGGAGACTGATGATGTCTTCCTGAGCAAAAGGTCTAATGACGCACGAACATGCTATATTAGTTGAGAGAAAGAGGAGGTTTGGTCAGACCGTCTCATATGCTTGATTGAACATTGTTCCTGTTATGGACGTCTGTCTTTCTCTCCTGAAATAAACCTCACCAGACTTCAAACTGCTCAACTGCCTCGCGTTGTTTTGTCTCTGTTCATTCTCTGATCGGGGCAACTCTCCAACACCTCAATTGTTTCACACGTACTCCCACTCAGGACAAATTCTTACGAGAAATCATGACGTTTTCCTTCAAAAATGCTTTATGGAGGTCAATTTATGATAGACTTCTTAAAGCTGTGGTCTACGATTTGAAACCGCAGCCTGCCCCTCCTTCCCTCACCTCTCCCCTCCGTGTTCCAAGATCCCGCCCCCAGCTCGTGTCGCCTCATAAAGCCCCCTCGGACTGAGCTACGAGCGACTAGCACAATATATCAGCAGCAAACTCAATCAAAAACAGCTCAGCTCAACTGAAAGTATCAAACACGACAGACATCCCCCTTGTAACACACAGCAGTAGCCATTTCAATTGGACCGGCGGCAATGCGGGTCTGGCGCCGCCAGAGCAGAGCCGAGTGTGGGGGAGGAGTTATCTTTCTCAGCCTGTCCTCCCCAGCTCAGCTTACAGTGCAAACAATTAGCGGCTAACAGGCTAACCCGCTCCCCTACAAGTTATTAGCCCGTGCAGGCACAAACTAACCAGAGTTATTCAGCAGACACCTCACACTGTAGTAAACAAAGCCATTACCTGATCAACCAGGGGCGAAACGGTCGATGCTGAAGGTCTGACGGCCGGCTGAGGCTATTCGTTAGTTAGCCGTTAGCCCGCTAACAGGCCTCAACCGCGGGCAGAGCTCCGTTGGGCCCAGCGAGAGGGAGGCGGCCGGTCTCGGCGCTAGGCTTTTCGGCTCCATGATAGTTCAGTAGCTAACGCTGCTAGCTGCTCACGGAGGTAGAGGAGACGGGACCATGACGCACTACGCATGACGCTGCGTAGTGAGAGAGGCAGGGGATTGGATGGACTCATGGACCAACTCACGGACCAATTAATAGTCGCAGGTTCTTAGGTTTGATTGGTCAGCTAGTATGCAGCTTTGCAGCGGATATACTGAATGGATTTTTTTCGTTCTTTTTGGTCTTTATACTGTGTAGATAGGACCATAGGACCATAACAGCCTTATAAACGGTGTTATTAATATGTACAAAGCTTCCAAATCGTAGACCATAGCTTTAATTAAATACACCACTCTGCCTCAGCCCCATTGGCTAAGGAGTTCAGCCTGACCCTAGGCCCAGTGAGCCAGTAACTTTATGCCTCTACCTGCATGTGAAAATCAACATGAAAGTGTCACCTAAGCTTCCCTAAATGAGTGCGAAGCTGCCCTGTGTGTTGAAAAAAGTAAATCAATGTGTGTTTTTTTTAATCCTGAGCCAGCTCACTCTCCTGTAGCCCAGTGTCAACTACATATAAGGGTTAAATATAGTCTACCCAAATGCTGGATCAAATCAATTTCTATTCTGGGTTGTTTCAACTACATATATGGGTTATATACTATTCCTAAGTGTTTCGGGGGAAGGGAAAAGAGATCCATATGCTCCTCTATGATGATTAATTAATCTTTCTTTTTTAAATTCAGCGTTAATCAAATCCTTGCTCAGTGGACACCCAAGACATGATGTTAAGGATTTAATACAGAACATGGGACCTTTAACAATGTAATGACAGCTGTGCTTAGATTTTTGTTTTACTCTCTTTTTACCGCTGAACATTGCCCATTTTATGAGGACATACTTGCATACAAATATTTTATACCAAAAAAGTAAAAATATGCATAAGCTTACTTTAATCATATGGTGTTATTGTTGCTGTTGGAAACTTGTTTATGTAAGCAACATCAGGTCAAATGTTGATGAAAGTGAGAACAAGATTTAAATATAACACAGAAAAACACTGAATATGAAGAAGTAAATATTTGGTTTTTCATACATTAGTGCTGCTGCTCAAAGAGGTTTAACCCCTTCATTACAGATTGAATCACTTATTGTAAAGAGAGATCTTTCTCCTTGATCTTTCTACAGTGAGTTCTGCAAAAATATACTTGGAATATTTGTCAACTTGATTTGTTCACCTTACCAGAATTTTGAAAGTGAGCTCTGCTGGGGCTTTGCCTATGAGTGACAAGATGTTGGCACAGCTGCTACCGCTAACTGTGGCTGGGGATACAGTGGCTTAAGTGGACAGGGGATTATCACACAGTAAAAACAGAACATTTCCTCACATTTATGCTGTGTGGAAGGAAATGCTTCACCATGTTGATTTTGCTGTCTTGTCTGTACAGAATGTCTCCACTGCATGAGCTGTCTTTATCTCTTTAGTGTAGCGCTGTCAAACTGCTGCTGCGGTCCGCCCTGATTCTCCTCTGGAAACTTTGTCGATGTGGTAGAGCTGTCAAGTAATCATTTTGCATTTTGATTTAATGATATTCATGACATGATTCAGAACTGATTTCAAACATCTATGACTTTTCAACAAATGTATTTTGGTCGAACTCAGCAGTGTTTCAGTGTTACTGTAATTGACTGTTAGAGATATTCTACAGATCCTATTCAATTCTATTCTATTTAAGATACATGAGCTGTATTTCTTTAACACATAATATTGTACTTTTTTTTTTTTTACAACATTGTAGTGCCCCGCAGGCTGAAGCAAAAACAGAAAACAACAACTTTGCCAGAAAGGGAAACAGAATATATTTAACATTTTGCATTTATTAGAATCAGTAGTCGATCCTGAATCAAACTGTGACCCTGTTTACTTCTCCAAGTTGCTGGTCTTTTTACTTTGTTTTATTGAGGCAAAGTTTTGACTGCCTTTGTTTCCTGCATGTCAGGATCACATCTGTGACTCCTTTGTTTTATTTCTCCTGACTGCCTCTGATGAGAATTTGACCTTCTTTATTTGATGCAAATGAAAGTAAAAGGAACTAATGAGCCAGTTTTTTCAGACGAGAACAACTGAGATTGATTCCTTGAGCCATTTGTTATCTATTCTAAATTACAATTGTTTTTTGATTTCCATCCTGAGTGGTTAGCTCCAAGATGTTTGGAGCAACCTGCCAGCTATGTTCTTTTAAAAATAATGTGCAAGTGCACTTAAAGCTAGGGACTACGATCTGAAAACCAGTTTGGCTGTTGAGACAGATTTAAAAAAAACGCAGCCTGCCCCCGCTTCACTCACCACTCCCCTCAGTGTTCCAAGATCCCGCCCCCCAGCTCGTGTCGCCTCCTCACAACACGCCCCCTCCGATAGAGCAACAAGCCGGCTGGCATAATGTATCAACAACAACCAAAAACAACTCAGCTCAACTGAGAGTAACGAACACGACAGTCATCCCCCTTGTAACACACAGCAGTAGCCATTTCAATTGGACCGGTGGCGAAGCGGATCTGGCGTCACCAGAGCAGAGCCGATTGTGGGCGAGGATTTACCTCTCTCGGCGCCCGCTCCGACCAACAACATTCAGTCATTAGCCAGTATAGGCACAGACTAACCAGAGTTATCCAGCAGACATCTCCCACTGCAGTAAACAAAGCTATTACCTGTTCAACCAGGGGCGGAACAGCCGGTGCTGCGGCCGATGCTGCGGTCGTTCGCCAGCCGGCGGGCCGGGGCTGCAGCCGATGCTGCGGTCGTTCGGTAGCCGGCTTCCGGCGCAATGTTAAACAGTCCCAAATCATTCTGCAGCTTTTTCTACCATACGATTCTCCAGCGTTGAGCCCCTTTGGGACCTGTATTGCTCATATTTCTTCCTTTTTCCAGCCTTTTTCTCGAAACTTTTATGTTTCCTTCTCTTCGATGTGGAGGATAACAGAAGCAGCCTCCCGGCTCCATGATGCTTGAGTAGCTATGCTGCTAGCTGATCACTGGTACATCAGAGAGCTAGTGGGAAGGAGGCGGGACCATGGGCATGACGGTGCGAAGCGAGGGAGACAGGGGATTGGATGGACTCACGGACCAATCGAACCGCGCATGCCCGCGCGTTTCGATTGGTCAACTAGTATGCAGCTTTGCAGCGGATATACTGAATGGATTTTTTTTTCGTTATTTTTGGTCTTTGTTTTGTGTAGATTGGACCATAGGACCATAACAGCCCTATAAACGGTGTTATTAAGATGTACAAAGCTTCCAAATTGTATACCATAGCTTTAAGTAGGGTACATCCTACAAAATAATTAGCCAAAATTTTTAGCTCAGATCCTTGCTTCCAACCAAAGTCAGCAGAAACTGATTATCTGGTGGACCTAAAGATTATATTACATGAAGTCCTGTGGTGTGACATATCTTCTGTTTTTAAAATTTTTTTTTACTTATCATCACTGTGATTGGTCACCTTTCTTGTTGGTGTGTGAGTTTTATAAAAACTTAGAGCAAAGTACAGAAAAATAATTTATATTCAGGATAATGCAATATTAATTCATTCAGTAGGAGAAACTTTTCTTAATTTCTTGAACAAGTAGCAGTTTTAGATAAAGGAGATTTATGCCTGACAGTGACGGAATATTAAATATGTTGACAAAAACAAGGCATTTCTATGAGGTCATTTTACAGTTTACGTCTCCTGAGACCACCCTGGTGGACTGCTACCCCTTCATGTAAATTTTATCCATGAAGGCTCTTTTTCTGCGCATGGGGCTGAGCGCTTGACAAGGCCTTTACGTAGAGCCCTGGATTTGTTTGGATGAGGAGTGGGCCAGCTGCTTTGCACAGTTTGCACAACTCAGTCTTTGTTTTTTATTTTGCCATCAGCAGTGTGAAGCCCAAAGTGCTTCCACGTGACACTCCTCTGATGTTTGCCAGCCTTTCATTATCTCGAGGTGTTCTTCATTGTTTTGAGGTCAAGAGAGCATCGAATGGTCATATTGCTGGGAGTGCCCTTTATTGGATTAGGGGGTTCACTGCTCCATGTGCCCTAATGTGCCGTTGCTCTGTATATTTTCAATTTGAATGTATATTTACAGTTCGTGTAGGGATTTGTACCCCAAAGTTTGAATGGATATGCATTATGGAGTATAAGGGGACAGCCCTAATCAGCACTTTTCCATACTTGCCTTAAATGATTGAGAAGACCTGCATATGATTACAGAGCAGAGATATGATTAAATTATTTTTGAGCATTTATTTTATCTATAGCCTGGTAATAAACTTAATATCCCTCAATGTTAAGCACTTAAGTTTAAGGCTTTCACTTTTCCTAAAAATCGAGCTCGAACGGTTTTGGTACATGCACCCAAATAATCGAAAATATTCAATTATTCCCCACATAGTCAGGGACAGAGACTCTCTTATCCGCCCCTTGCGGAAAAAAGCACAGTCACAGGAGGCTAAACTCTTGATCAAATGCCGCTGCACTCGGCTGTATAACAGATGAAAAGCCAACGGTTGGGCCTGCAAATTTGATGTGGAGTTAGAATGAGTAAAGTGCTTTGACTTTAAGTTCGCCATCAATGGGGTAGAACCAGAAATACTACCACACAGCTCTCTTTGGAGGATTCGGTGCTGTTCATGTCCGCTCGGAGTGGAAACTCTTTGTTTACTGAGGTCAAGAGAGCAGCCGATGTGTCTGAGGGTCAAGCTGCACTGAGAGCGCCCTCTGTTGGATGGAATGGTCCACTGCTCCAGGCGACCTGATGTGCCGCTACACTCAATATTTTACATTTGAATATTTATTTACTGTTCGGTTACAGATATTTATCATATCGTATAACAGTTACTCAAATATCGTATATAAGGTGACAGCCTTACTTACGTTTTTTCCCTTCACTCTACCACCAACAGACTAGAAGGTGTCAGCCATAATGGATACACAGACATATCTTACTTTGCTAAATTAAGTCCCAAGTGCATGACAGAAAAAGTTTCTTTTGGAGCATTTTCTCTCACTTGTGTTCCTGTGTGACCTGAGTCTAATAATAAATCAATCAGATCTGTGGTTATCAATTGTTTTGTCAGCTATCAATCACATCCTCAGTCGTGTCATCTCAGAGTTTTATAAAAGATCACATTTGGTGACTTCTCCTTCACTGGCCTGACGCCCCGCTTGGAGCTTCAGAGCGGGGCCACGGCCATCCGAGACCCCCGTCGCTATGACGGAGACACGCAAGATGGTGAGTGGTTACTATGGCAGGTTACCATGGCAACCTCAGGTCTCTGTGAGAGCTTCCATTTCGCACAGCGTGGGAGAGAGAGAGAGGGAGAGACGGAGAGGGAGAGAGAAAGATGGGTGGAGAGAGGAACCCGCAGAGAGGAGGAAAAGGGTGGAGAAATCAGCAGAGGAGGTGAGGTGTGGAAATGAACGTGGGGAGGAGAGGAGGCAAGGGAGGGAGGGAGGGGGTGGTGAGAGGAGAGGGGCGTTAAGGAGACAAAGTGATGGAGAGGTGTGAGTGATGGGGTGAGGCGGAGGTGTGAGGGGCAGATTTAAGGACAGGAGCGGCGATCATTTGACCACAAAACTGCGTTATGGCCTTTATTGTGACGGTGCTGTTCCTGCACACAGCATTCCCTCTCCTCTTTTCTTCCTCACCTCTTCGGTTTTGGTTGGCACGGCGCTCAGCTGCGAGAGACATTGTGTCAGTCTTGGTGACTGGTCTCCATGGAGACGTCCATCAGTCAGTCCGTGTCAGTTGTTTCTTGGGCAAAGCCTTATCGTGTTTGTCAGTGTGAGTGTTTATCTGTCTGTGTATTAGTCAGCGTGTCACTCATAGAGGAGGAACGGGCCAGGGCCTGAATGGATGGAGGCCAAGAGAGCAGCGATTATCAGGCGTTCATGCACATGCTGTTTGTTTACTTGGACTATTTTTACATTTGTTTGTTTGCTTGTAGAAAAACAAGAATCTTTCATGTAAATTTGCAAGGTCTCATGTCGAGATGCGTGATATTGTCCTGACATTGATAACAGCAGATGAAAGCTCAAACTTAAAGGCTGGTAGAGGCAGATATACAGATACTTATGTCGTACTTATTCGAAGAATATACCATAAACAAATACCTTAGCTGAAAGCTTTTTTTCTAGCAAAACCAGACATAAGAATAATTGCTGAACAGATATGTTATCACAAGGAAGCAGAGTAATGAACTTTTACTAGTACATAGAAAAGGTGGGGGACAGACATTTTCACTTCTTCCTGCTAATTTTGGATTTGTAAATGCAATCACATCTTGTTTTTCAGGATTTACATATTTGTATTTGGGCACATGCTTTTATTGTTTTTCATTATGTTTTACCACATTTGCATGATTTTTTCTTTTTTTTGTCCTTATTAACACATTTAAGTTAAATAGCACTTTTTCAGTCTCTAAATCAGGGCTTCAGAATTAAAGTAATAATCCCTGTTATTCATTTTTTTAATAAACAACAAGACTACAACAACTTAAACATTTTATACTGATTTTAAAACATCTGCACATGCTTTTATTGAATTCAAACAGTACACGTTAACATAGTGAATACTTTAAGATGAATGATATTGGATGTTTGCTGATATTTTCAAACTTGTTATTTTTGATACCATTATTGGCACAGGTATGTGTTTCAGTACTGTTAAGAGGGTCCTTTTACAAGCATGAAGTTTTTTTTTTGTCTCACTTGGACATTTTATATGTCCTTGCATCCTACTATTGTATTGATCTTCTGCCTTATTGCACAATAAAAAACAACTTAAAAACTGTGTTCACATCGGTCATTGACTGAAAAAAAAAGTTGGACGTAACATCAGCTGTTGATTACTGAAGTATACTTTGTTGAGGCCAATCTGCGAAAACAGCCATACTGTACATGCCATCTCTATCTAACTTTAGATCAACCTACAGACAGGCTGAGTTGAGGCGTAACTTCAAGAACACTACAACTTTTTTGTTTGTTTTTGTGTCTTGCCTCACTCCAGAAGCCACGATAAGCAGGAACACACCAATTACTTTGATGGGCTTAGATTGCCAACCTCTAGCTTAGCTTAGCTCAAATGTTGAAAGTATGGTATATGGGTAGTGCTTTAGCCTCCCTCTGTCTACGGACATCAGATAAGCTCTAGATGGTCATATGTGCATGTTGAATTTTTGACTGCTTGATGTTACGTTATCTATTTTTAGGCTAAGATTACCGTTTTATTTAAGTTTTGAAAGAAATACTTTTGAAACTAAGCTGCGCAAATCACTGCGAAAGTGCTTGTCAGCATGTCAACAAACCAAAGCCTCTGTTTATGATAGAGCTGGGCAAAAAATCGATTAAATTGTTTAATTCGAATTATTTTCTGCAGAAGATTTAAACATTCTAAAATCGAGATTTTTTTTCTTGCCTTAGTCCAATTGTAAGTAGTTGCAATTTTTGGAAAAAAATGCAATTTTCATGATGGTCAGCCTTGTAGGGTTTGCACAAGCACTTTCATAGGCTTGTTTTTGTTATTTAAGTAGATTAAATATTGATCAAAGAGTTTCATGCTAATACTGTAAAAATACCTCAGCCATTTAGTGTTTATCTAGACAAACCTGCCTACGTTTATGCTACATAATCAACCTTTAATGACCCAGACTTTGACTTTAAGAGGGAAACATTTAGACAACGTAAAGGCAAAACTTGATTTGTTTCATTTTTATGTCACTGGGAGTTTTGTTTCTTTTAGGGAGGAAAATATCGATTAAAATCGTAAATCGAGTGTTGTGGATAAAAATCTGGGATTTTATTTCCAGGCCATATCGCCCTGCCCTAGTTTATGAGTAGAAAAACATTGCTACTAAGGATCATGGCTGCCTGACAGAGGACAAGGATGATTTCTTCAGGACTGGCATAGATTCCAAACCTTACCAATTTGAACCAGAATATATGAAAGAGTGCAAAAGTACTGCTATGAAAGACTGGAAATCAGGACTAGAAAAACCTACAATGACCCACACACGATCATGTTACTTTCAGACTTCATGAAGAACCTGTAGTTTTTTGCACATCGGTATTGGCTTCATTTTCAGTTTCCAAGGTTCCCGTTTTGGCTCTTTATCGATGTTTATCAGACAAATACATGAATATACACATAACAAGGAGAGCTATTCTCATCTACTATTCTTTTCTGTGTTCTACTATGAACGGTCAACTTGAGCTTACCTTACACATTCACACCAAAGACATAAAAAGAACTGGGTGATGCCATGTGACATCAGCTGTTGGATTGTCAAAAAAAATCTTTGAAATGTTGCGCATGTGTGGTAGTAGACACTGCCTTACTGTAGATCTCATCTAAACATTAACTCAGCCTACTCACAGATATAAAGGATGTGTTGAGGCAGGACTGAAAGCCGTGTCAATCAAAACCCTCACTTCTAAAACCAAAAATCCTCAACTAAATTATAAGGGACATGATGATAAAAAGTTCACACCCCAAACCTGGCTGTAATGTTTTTATTTAGGCCTGAATATTCATCTGTTTCTTGCATCCGATCAAAAACCCTCCTGGGAACCTGCAGCCAGCCTCAAGTGGACGCTTGAGAAACTACAGCTCTTGGCACTTTTACATAATCCTCTTTTTTCAGCCAAGAAGTTGCCACTTGACTCAGATCAGGAAAACAAACCCCTCCTCAGCCTCATTGAAGTGTCCAGCAGGGAAGACTTGGATTCACTACTGTAAAACAACAACGAAGACAGACTTGTCTAAATTAATGTGCGAACATTATTCAATGTCCACATTGATTTTTAGTGTACTGCTCATGTACAGTTAGCCGGCTGAAGAGGAAGATTAATGAAGATTTGTAGAGGAAACAAGAAAGTGACTCAAAAGTGGCAGCATGCTGTCCACCGGGTCAAGTGTCAAGATTTTTTGTGTGTGTATTTAAGCACTTTATCAGGATATTCTCAGCGAACCTCTTGGTTGCTTAGGGAATAATGATTTTAATTTAAAAGTCGCAGCTCCATAAAAAGGGGTCACATTTCTATTTTGTGCTTCACGGAGTTCACAGCCCATCAGCAGGTTGTTACAGTGTGGTTTTTCTGTGTTTGAAAGAAAACACATCCATCATTTATGAAAGAATCAAATGGTGTTGCTCTTGATTTATTTCTGTTTCTGAAACAAATCGACTGTCACAGCAAGAAAAACAGGTCAACTCAGCACAGACAAGGTGTGATAATCTTTCAATAAGAAAGAAGTGTTTTTATACATCGGCTTGTTTAAGTTTGGAAATACATCAGCCTATCAAATATTGGCAAATACTCAATATAATGCATCCCTGTATTTCATGTTGATGCACAGGCAGATTTAGAGCAGACTCACCTGCTCTTTCTGCTACACTTGTTGCCGCACATCATCTCTCTGTTGATTTGCCTTTTTTGTCCACAGAAATCCTCATTAACATGGAAATCTGTGACTGTAAATCTGTAAACTGCTGCTGATGCTGCACAGTTCCACTTTGGTCTGCATATGCTACATGTTATCTCACAGTTTGAGGTCATTTTTCACTGTGTACGGCAGTACAACTTTTACAAAGCAGAAATTTTGGTGCATTACAATGCCATCACACGGTTTTGTTCTGACCTTGTTCTGTAGTTTAGTCATTTTCAACTTTGGAAAAAGGGTTGAAGTTGTTTTTGTGCACCAGAGATGCAAAGCGGAAGGTTTCTTTGGAGCCCGAGGTGTATAAACACCACAAACAAGTCAATACTGTTTGTTTTAACAAGACAAGCAAGATACTTTAACAAAATGAAAGGAAAACAGTAAAACTCAAAATCTCTTTTTTTAAAGGATAAATTATTAATTTGAAGTGAATTTGACTCTTGTCAAGTAATGAATGCCCTTATGGTTACTGTTGCTAGGTTAAACAGGCTTTGTTGTCATCCCAATCATACCATTTACAACGAATTATAATAACATCCATCTATTTAAGTACTTTAATATTGGCCTAAAATTCTGTCTAAATCGGGCCCTGGATGATGGATAGAGACAAATGTAGAGTGTATGATAAAATGTAAAGATCTTTAAAAGCTAATGATGTCTAGTGCTCATGGTGTTGGCTAATATTAACTGTTCTCCCATTATAAACTGAAAAATTCCTTGTTTTACAGGAAGAGATGAAAGAGATGGGATTTACATTCATGTTTTCTGACTAGACCAGCATTATTGTTTTTTATGTCAGTGTTCGTGAGCTAGTGTCACATTATGTATCACTGTGCTCATGTAAAAAGCTAGATTTTATGAAATAATTTGCTGTAAAGTTACATTCTGATCACTGGGCGCTCTCAGAACAAGAAAATGGGAAATTTTGCAACACAAAGTGAACCTGGATTTATTCAACTAGTCTGAAGTTAAATCATACTCAAGCACTCTTTATTTATCATTGGAGCAAAGTGTCAGCTGGCAAATTAAGTGAAATTGTTATGAAAGTGGAGTGTGGCTAATGCTAGCACTGCTAGCGTTTGATTCTCTCTTTAGTTTGACACCCCGTATTCAACTGAAAAAGAAACATACATCACAATTTCTATGGGGCTATCAGTGCTATCTGCTTGTTCAATAGCATCCACTTAATGTCCTTTTATTCACATTTGGGCTAGAAGTCATTCGGACAATGTACCAGCAATTAAGTGGAGTGGCAATAGTGAGATTGGTCCTGGGCATGATAATAAACTGCATCCGGTGACATGGCTCTGGCTTGGGAGAGCTGGTGCTCCTGGGAGTGTGGAGTCACCCTGTAAGTGGCATTACTCCCAGATTCACTTAGGCAACCAGGGATAGTACCTGTAAGGGCTCCAACTATGGTTAAATAGAAGGCCCTGCTGTTTCTTTGGATCCATTAGCGACATCGAGAGGGGGGACGTGCTACATATGCAATTGCCTGTCCTCTTTACAACACTGCCCAGGATTACATGCAGCTGGACTTTGGCAGAAGATAGTTGCATCCCAATGGCATCCTCTATGGAGAGCTTGCATCTGGAAAGAGAAGCATTGGGCGACCACAGCTGTGGTACATGGATGTCTGCAAGAGAGACATGAAGGAGCTGGACATTGATGCCGAGTCCTGGGAGGACCTTGCAGTTGATTGAAGAGGTGGAGGAGTGCCCTGAACCAACACCTCAGGACAGGGAAAGAGAAGCTGGTCAATGCAGCTGTATAAGAAAAGGCATGGGAAAAGGAGCACAACAACTCCAACAGACCAGAGACCATGCACAGATGTGACATCTGTGACACAGACTGTCACTCCTGCATTGGGCTCATCAGTATTTGGAAGCTTCTACCACCATAAAAATTGGGGGAAAGGAGAGATCCTGAAATGCTATATTGGCTTAAGAAATACCAGTAGACCTTTTTCCACATGTTTATACAATTTCATTGAGAACACCCATTGCAACCTGCATGAGAGAATTCATTTTGAAATACTATGTAGCTTTGTTTGGTAACAACCTGACCAGGGTGTGAAAGAGGGAATGGCCTGTCAAAGCCTAGATGCTAATGAAGTGCTCCAGGATTGTCTAGGTCATTTAAAGCTTTCTTATTTGACCTGGGCTAAGTCATTAGCTTTACGCAAGTCTTGCCTAGTTTGCAGTGTGCAACAGTTTCAGTGGGTAATTGAGGCATAATACGAGTCTAACCCCGGGTTTTCCACATAGTCCACCTGTGGAGTGTCATGTCTGTCTTTCTACTTGTCCACGGGAGACATATTTAAAGAGCCACTAGAATCTTGATCACAAGAGAAAGACAATTTCACAAGGTAGTGAGTTTACAAGGTAACAGGAAGACAAACAAGATTATGTGGCCTTCATGATGTTGATTTGCTGAAGGCATAAATATTTCCACTATTTCCTCTGTATTTTAAAATGACTGGAAAACTCTTGAGCACGTGTTCTCTGTGTTGGGTTGATCTGCTTGGCAGGTATTGACACAGAGTCAAAGCTACTTCTGCTGAAAGTAGATTGAAGTAGAAGTAGACTATGGGGGCATTGGGGTAAAAAGGGTGTAAGGGTGTCAAGCTTTTTGTTAAATTTACATTATATCAGTTCAAGAACACATCAAAATTTTCAGCAGTTGCTTTATGGTTAAACTTTTGACAATGTACAACATAGTATTTGATTAACCTTTTTTATCTCGGTGGAAATGTGTTCAATTTCCCATTATAATTATTTTTCTGATTATTTCTTCACTTGTTTGGACTCGAGAACTGCTGCTTCAACAGTGTTGTTGAAATGAAAGAGACCGTCCTCCAATTAGAGAACCACTGGAATCTTTTCTGTCATGTGAATCTGCAGCACAGCAGTGCCTTTGATACTGAGATGTAGATATTTACCTCATTATAAGGGTGCTCACTCTGATGCTGTGAATCTCCTCAGTAGTGCAAACCAAAAAAAAGTGCTCTGCACTTTGCCTAACCTAATATGCAAACAACAAACAGGTGAGACTAAAAGGAGGCTCTGCGGATGCTTCTGCACCGTCTCATGTGTACTGCAGTCTAAAATGAAGCTGAAAATAAAATCCAGGCCAAAATCCAAGCATGTGTTTTAGTCAAATATTTGTATTCTTTGACGTCTGTGTTGAAGGATTAGTAATTGCTCTAATTGGCCTATATTCTTTGCTCTGCAGACAATCCTCATGCATTTCATCAGACTGAAATCAGCTGCAGCGATGATGTAAACCACTTCCTGTCATTATTTCCCTTTAGGAATCCATTACGCTTGATATTTATAGTTATTTGCTTTGAAAAGATACAGATTTTTTCCTATTTTTAAGACCTGACCATGACTTTCATAGCAGATGATCAAGAAATGTCGATGTTTAAATATGCTGCCAAATAGTTATGTTTCGTTTTTGTCAACTGTTTTAACCCAGAAAATGAAGACATATCACAAAGAGGACACACATTTTTCAGTTAAAGCGCCATAGAAAAGTTTTCATCCAGTAATCAAACAGGTTGAAAATTTACACTCACGTCTTTGCAAGAACTTCAGAAGCAAACAAGACCAAATGAATGATGTGTGTATTTAATGTGTGTGTTTTTGTAAATAGTTGCATTTATTTTGTTTACTGTTTGGTAGGCCTGTCACGATAATCAATAAATCAATTAACCGAACGGTAAATAAAAACGTCCTTGGTAAGTTTGCTGGCCTTGATAAACTGACATGTGCATGCGTGTATGTTTTCCTCCTCTCTTTCTACCGAAGAGGCTAAATGAGAAGATGGCTCACTACGTCTATCTTTCTTAACACCGGGGTGCATCGGTTCTGTCGCGGATTTAGCGGATTTACAGTGGAGTGAACATTTGTCGCTCATGCGATCTTTGGGGGAGACGGGGCCGCTCGCACGTACACACGGAGAGAGCTGAAGTGAGCTTCCTGAGGAGTAACGAGGAAGCAAACGCTAATATGAGTGATGGCACGAAAGATACGGCTCTTAAGCCGGCTGCCGCAGCCCCAGTGTGAGAATGTGTTGGTTTTAAACAGAATGAACAAAGTGTGAGCGCATGAACACTGATGAGCCGATATGTCGTATTTGTTTGAAAGTAGTGACGACAAAGAAGAAGAAGGGGAGGTGCAGTGGATCCTTCATCCTGACAGTCAGAGCTTACTGTGGCGTTTGGTCTGCAAAGTAAATATAAATTAAACAGAGTGAAATGGTGCGCGCTCACAGACGGTGTCTTTCACTACATTGCAAAAGAAATGCAATCCTTCAATACGGTTGAAAAGCCAGCATTGTTAGAAACGTTTGACAGAGTACGGACTGACTGGGAAAAGTACATGTCACAAACAATTCCTGTATAAACTCCCTTTTATTTATTGTTTTTATTGGACTTTTGTTTTTTCTTTACAGAGACATGGTCTATATTTTATTGTTTTTGATTAGTACAATTATTTTTATTGACATGCATTTTTTTCCTAAAAGAGAGCCCATTTCATTTTCATTGTTTTTTTTCTTTTTTTCTTAAATTTATTATATTGTCTGTTTAATTTATTTTATTTAAAAGATCCTGACCTTCCAATTACACTTAAATACTGTTGAGAAATTAAAGTTTCTTGCTTTTGATATGGTGTACTAACTTTATTATGACATACATTATAACTACATTAATGAAAAAATTTGATAAAAATCAAAGTAATATTGACAATAATATCGATTGTCGTCAATAATTTTTTGGACAATTATCGTCCAGCAAAATTTGTTATCGTGACAGGCCTACTGTTTGGGCATCATCATTGTCACTACCTGGATATTGCATATACAGAGCCTGGGTCCGCTGAAGGTGATAATGCTGTTTTGGCTTCGATGGCCATGTGGTTGAGTAGACAAGAACATGAGTTTGAAGCCTTTTGTGGGCTACTTGACCCTTTCTTTTTTTTTTTTTTTTTTTTTAAATGTATATTTTTGGGCATTTTGTGCCTTTATTGATAGGAGAGAGACAGTGGATAGGCTTGTGAAAGGGGTGAGAGAGTAGGGGAAGACACTCTGCAAACTGGTCACAGGCGGGATTCGAACTTGGACCGGCAGAAGCATGTACATGGGGTGCTAACCACTACACCAAACCAGCACCCCTACTTGACCCTTTCTGATTGGTTAACTCATCAACCTTTCAGATTCAGACAATCCTTGACAAAAGCTACAAAGCAGGTAGTTTTGGGTTACATATTCAAAGACTTTCATTGTAGATAGAGTCTAGGTTAATGCAGTTATATAGTTTGGTCTTTCTTCTTTCACTTGGTCAAAGTTTGAAAAGAATTAAATGACAACAAAATGAATATAACCCTGTTGAAAAGTGAGTAATTTTCAGTTGTTTCAAATGGGAGAAAGACCAGCAACAACAAATTGTCTAGCCTAGGAACGGTCACATGGGCAGCTGGTGGAGCTTGAAAGAGGCTCACTTTCCATAAGGTGGGTCTTGATAAAAGGTCAACTGGATGAAACCACTGATATGGGAGGGCCTCCACCTGATGACCCCAGTGACTCTTGGTGCTCATTGGTCTACTAGTTTGGTTGAGATGCCTTGTTGTACTGTCGGTAGCATCAGAATTGTCCCTACCTGGAGCTTGCAGGAATTTGAACTGTCATGGTGGACTGTGGGACTTCGCTTTTGAATGCCAGAGTTCACCGCTCAACTTTTTCTAAGAGTTGTGTGGGCTAATTGGATGAAAAACTTATTATGGGAGGCTCCCCACAGTTACTCTTGCTCATTGGTCCACTAGTTGTGTTGAAGGGCCTGTGAGAGGCCTTGTACCATGTCAGTAATACACTACCTGTGGCTTGCATGTACAGAGCCTGGGTCAGAGAGGCCATGTGGTAGATAATGTAACTTTTCAGATGGTTTCAGACTGGTCTCTCCCCTTTTTGTTGGAATTTCAGACATCAATTTTTTTTTCCCCCTTGTCTGCATTATCTTTTCTGCTGAGCACTGTGTCAGATGACAGCGTTGAAAAGACCAATGCATTTTTTTCAGAGATATGTGAATATGATTAACTGCTATAGTGACCATCACCAGCCCTCCCTGTAGGCTACTCCATCCTTTTAAACTTTATTTAACCCCTGATGTGAGCTGAAGGGGAGGGCCGTGCCACACCACAGTGTGAAAGAAGGGGAAATAGTGACAGACAGGACGAGACAAGACAGATGGAAGGGAGGACAAACGTCTATGTTGTTGATTTGAGATAGCAGTTCAAGTGCTGTGCTAATTTAAGTCCATACAGGAAGTAAAGGCTGGAAGAAACCAGGAACACCAGAAATGTGGGGTCTTGATAGTAGGGGGAGTGTGGGCCTACATGGATAAGAGATGGAGTGGCATGCATCACAGGATGTGAGAAGATGTGTAAGAGTACCCGACTCAGTATGTTCTGACGGGATCTATCATGTCTCTTAGTTAGTCTCGACAGGAGCTTGAGTATCTGTATACGCATGCATCAGAATTTCAGACATCATTTTTCTTACCTTTATCTTCAGGCCTGAATCTCAAGTGAGTAAAAGTCCCTTGAACAAACACGTGATGCTTAAACACAAAGTCCTGCAGCGTGTACTCTCATGTTACAGTAACTTTTTTTATCATAAGCGACACACAGTGAACGCAGCACGGACTGACCCCATCAGGGAAATGTCAGTGAGCACACACACAAACAATCTCATGGAGTCAGAGTTGGCACGCCACAGCTTGACCTCCCAAATGAAATCACACACACACACTCTCACACTTTCCCTTTTTTTTCTTTCCTGAACAAAAAGTAAATAAAATCCAAAGCGAGGGCAGCATCAGCAACACAGAAACACTGAACCAAGTTGTCCTCTCCTCTAAAACAGCTGGGAGCAAGAAACACTCAGCGCAGAAACACAGAGGGAAAAAAGGGTTTCAGAGCAACCCCGGAAAATTGTGCAGTTTGCTTTGCTCTGTAAATGGCTGAAAGACATTTTGATCAGCTGCTGCCTCCCCCCCCCCCCCCTCCTTCCTGCTTTCTCCTCTCAGTGTGCAGGAATTGAGTGTATCAACACACTCAACAACCTTAAATAGGGATTAATTGTTCACCAAATCAGAGTTCAGACCACAGAGAGGACAGAAATAACTGGATTTTATTTGAAGCCAAGCTCTGGTGTCAATATTAAAAAAGCCTTTCATCACAGCATGCAGTGGCGGGTGGCAGGAAGCCCTCACTGTGGGGTTTGAACGCACGTGGAAGGTAATGGAGTGTGTTCTTGGAGGGGTGCTTTAGCAGGGTGATGAATACAGTGACTGTTAATCCATAGCCTTGAGACGCAGGGGAGGGGGTCATTGTCCCAAAGTGGGATTTGCTGTTTAACCACACATGATCAAATGTAAATGTAGAAACAGCAACCCCCTTCAAATAAATACATAAAAATAAAATAAATAAAACTCAATCAAACTTGATTTGTATAGCAAGAAGTGCTTTACAAACAGACAGATATGTTAAAATAAGATAAAAAGAAGTATAACCCAGACTCAATCCACCCACCCCTCACAATCCATATGCAGTAACAGTAAAATGCATCACAAATAAAAGACAATAGTAGAACAGGAACATTGTGATACCCAGTATGCATCGAGTAAATGCCATCTTTAAAGGTTTAAAAGGAGTAAACACTGGAGGTTGGATTAAAGTGTAAAATTTAATAGATCATAACATAAAACAAAAATATAATAAATAGAAATGAAGTAAAAAAAAAAAAAGATAACAATAAAAGGTTGCTGCAATAAGAGTAAAAACACTAACAGGTAATTCAAGTAAAAGCCAGACCAAAAATGTAGGTCTTGAGTTTTTTTAAAAAACATTAGCAGTAGGTGCAGCCCTCAGGTCTTCATGTAGGCTTCAGGTAGGCGAGAGCTGTCGTGATAAAAAGATGCCTTACTGTAGGTTTTTGTTATAACTTTGGGAACCTTTAACAAAGAACTTCATGAAGACCTGTGGGCTCTACTGGGCTGATAGGGTAAAAGCAAATCCTATAAATGAGGACTAAGACTATTAAGAGCTTAAAAAACAGCAAAATAATCTTTAAAGCTATTCTAAAAGAGAAAATAATCAATAAATGTCTCTGGTTAGGGTACTAAAATATAATTTACTGCTGAATAGGGATAGGAGTTGAAAACCTTTTCCTGTTGAGAAACGAAAATAACTTTATCAAGGAATCAATATGATTTGTCCTTTTGCCTGTCAGTTCCTTCCATTGTGTTCAGAATAGTTTGCAAATCAAGGACATCATTCTCACTTAATTAATTCCTCATGGAGAACTTCAAGTCTTTGTTGTTGAGACATACAAAGGCTAAAATACACATGCTCAAAAAAGTCTGCATAGCATGTTCTACAAGGAAAGATGTCAGAGTAAGGGCTTGTTGCTCCTGAAGGGTGCTACTGAACAGTTTTGGGTATCAATGCCTTGCTCTAGGGCGCTTTGGCAGGCCCTCGGAAGTCAGCAGGCACCACTGCAGTTTTTCCAGCCTGAGCTACTGCTGCCCAAGATAGCATAAAGGTCAAAATCGTGGCAGCCAGGGGCAGAAATGGCCAAAATTGTGTCTTCATATTGGACAAAAAGATGCTTACTGCACAATTTTCAGTCAAGAGAATCATCAGCAGTTTGCAGAAGCATAAATGCAGCATTGTGTTTAATATCAGGAATGTTTTGTGTTTGACATTGTTGCCAATAAAGACATTTGTAGACCAGCTCCACACAGAAGACAAGCAGGAATCAATAAAGGAATAAAAAAAATGGATGGAGAGCCAGATTTTTTATGGCATTTGTATGAATTATATTCTATATACCTCCATCCCTACTGTTGAGTTACGTATGATTAAACAAAAATGAAGAAATAGATCATATGTCCTCCCCCAAACTAAGAATGAAAAAGACTTAGGGTTATCTTGAGTAAAGAACAGTTTACTGTGTAACTACGAAAATTTAGATTGCAAACACAGGAACAAGTTTGATTCTCATGTTTTGGTGTTTACAACGAAAACAACAACAAAATGTAGGGATACACATCAGCATTGCTTCGACATGGGTATTAGCTAATATCTGCATTTTTTGTAATCATTGACTATCAGCAAATTAAGGTGGCGTGAATATCAGTTGTCAGATGTTTATTTGTTGTGTCATACTTATTACCTCCTCCAAGGAGGTTACGTTTTCGGGAGAGTTTGTCCATCCGTCTGTCTGTCCGTGAACAAAATAACTCAAAAAGTAATGGATGGATTTTGATGAAATTTTCAGGAAATGTTCAGCATGGGAAAAGGAAGAACTGATTCGATTTTGGTGTTGATCCGGATCAGCGTCTGGCCGCCATGGCAAAAAATGTGATTTTGGTGAATAACTACTGAACTAAAATAGATATCATGATGAATCCAGTTGCTAATGGTATGTTTTCATGGTCAAGGAATCTAAATATTTCGATGAAAATTTTTAGATGAAATAAAGGTAGGACTAATATTTATGGTGAAAATCACAATATGGCTAAGAACTGTGGCGGAGGTCTGCACTCTCCGAGTGCTTTTCCAGTTTCATGCTGCAATCTGGCACATCCAATTGCTGATTTCGAGAAGATGCTTTATTCAGGGTGGTAAAACTGGCTTGTTGGACTAACTCTGGGGGTTGGTGGTGCAGGGGGGTTGGGTTGGGGTTGCCAGATTTCACTGGTCAGGCTTTTTTTAGGGTATTGCCTAAAATAATCATTGCAGGTATTAGTATTGGCATTTGCCCTGATTTTCACAATTGGTGTGTTGCTAACAAAGACAAAAACAGAACAAAAATTAGAATTGCAGAGGTCAGGGTACCAAACTATAATTTCCAGTTGGACTTAGTTTGACTTAATGACATCACGGAAATAGATGTGTTGCTATCATCATCATAATTAATGGCCAAAAAAGAGACAAAGGAAGCAAATAAAAGTGAAGTAAGTAAATGGACTTGAGCTTACATAGCGCTTTTCTGGACTCAAAACTGCTTTACACACTGCAGGTCACATTTACCCATACAATCCCACCTTCAGTGACTGGTGGTTCAAAGATTCAGTAAGTTATCCATCAGTATTAGCAAACACTTTCATGCCCTTTCCAACGCAGTGATTGGAGCAACTTTTGGTCAAGTGTCTTGACACACTGCCACGTAACAGCCGGGCTGGGTTTGAACCTGCAAACGTCTGATTACGGAGTGAGTGTACAATCAGACTGTGCCTCCGAACCCCCAAAGCAAGGAGTTTACTTCCTCCATAACACTAATTTGATTGAACAAAAATACCAAAACAGACTGTCATCCTTATAAGATACAACCAAAACGCACAAACAAGCGAAGAAAAACAGATGGAAGGATCTTGATGCCATTAAAATGGAAGAAACAGTCCAGCCAAATTTGATCAAAAAAGCATAAAAATAGATTGAATCATCAAATTTTTCTGGTTTGTTTTTTTTTCTGTTTGTTTAAAAGGATAATAAAATAAATTTAATTTGTCTGCATATTTTTTGTAGACAGTCTAACAGTAAGTTATATTTTGTTACCCTGATTGGGGAGAGAGAGGAAGTTGGCACTCCTCGAGGAGACTCTCTGAATAGACGAGGCCTTCTCTCCCTCTCACCCTGCATCCTAATGAGAGCAGCGATGCCGCATCTTTGGACATTTTGAGTGGGAGGGCGAGGTGGGAGATGTATGCAGAGCAGAGAGGAAGCTGTGGAGGATCCTATTTGTCGGGGATGAGTGGTGATATAAATGTGGAACACTAACTGTTTAAAAAAAACATATCAAGCAGTTTGCGGAAAATAATTGTAATATTTCTCCAGTTAACCAAACAAAACAGTTTTTTGGTGCAAAAATAGACCCAGAATGTGAGCGGTGTCAAGGTCCTGTCATTGTCTCACATCAAGAAGCTTTATAAGTAAACAAGGAGGAAAGAAGGAGGAGTTTGTCTCTAATTAATACTTTATCACACTGTCATAAGCTCCATTGACCTTCTGTACATTGAGGAGTACAAAATGACAGATTAGCTCAAGAGCTAACAAGTCATTACAGGACATCAAACGAGCATTTACTGAATTATGGATATGCTGTTTTTTGAACAACATGAAGATAATGAAGGCAGGGACTAAAATAACTCCCTGTGTTCTGTGTTAGGGTTTAAACCTTTGAAAGAGTATCCTCTAAAGTTTAGGATGGTTAAGGAAATATTGATGAGTGTATTACCACAGCATAATCCATGCTAATGCAGTTTAGTTTTGTTATAGTTTTAATCATAATAAAGGGTGTGTAAGAGCTGGAAGTACATTTTTTTCTGAAAATTGTGAATGGTTCTATTTTCATGTATTATATTGTACAAAAAATGGTCCACATTTAAATAGCTTTGTCTCTGTATTAACTTTAACATTTGTGAGAACAGGGTTTATTTTTAGGGTTTAATTGGGTTAATACAGGACAGCACAACAGTAAGTGTTTGCACCTCACACCTCACCTCAAGAAGGATGCTGGTTTGATCCTGTGTCAGTCAGGACCTTTCTGTCTGAAGTTGGCATGTTCTCCTCATGCATGGGTGGGCTGTCTTCTGGCAGCTACCTCCCACTGTCCAAAAACATGCTCAGTGGGTTCATTGAGGACTCTATATTGCCTTTAGGTAGCCTGAACGGTTGTCTGTCTCTTGAGATGGCCCTGCAATGTTCGGCGACCAGTCCAGAGTGTACCCCTTCTCTTGTCTGATGTCAGCTGTGATAGGCTCCAGCCCCCTGCAAACCCGAAGGGGATAAGTGGTTTGGATAATGGATGGATGGATGGAGATTATACAATGATTTGAATTAGCTTTTTCTGATGAAGTAAAGAATATTATCAATAATATACAGATAAGTATTTTGTATCAACACTTCTTTTTTTGGGTTAAACCAGTCTATCCCAAACTTAAGTACTCCATGGCCCATTTTGAAGCCTGAGATTTATCTGCGGCTCACCAGAACGACTATCACATGAGGCTCAAAATATCCTTCTTTTTTCATATACTCCGTGGACATTTAGTTTTACAGCTATATCAAGGGCCCTATAAACTCTGTTATTTTTTTCCCCCATATTCCGTTATAGCTGTTTCTGTATTCTGTTTTTTTCAGTTTCATTTTTTTTTTAAATTTGTGTTTTTTTTAGTATTTTATGCAAATTTAACACTGAGACGCTGTATACAGTAATGAAACGTAATCACTCACTCTTCAGGTGGTCCTCACATGGGTCCAGTCAACAGCATGTTGACAAAATTTGCAGAACATTTGATATCCGGACACATGATTAAATTCCCTGTTTAATGTCTGATTCCGTGATTCTGTCTGCAAACCCATGATTGTAGATTTTATAGGGTCCTATATATCTATTTCACTGCTCTTGCTTTG
Organism: Scarus forsteni; assembly: GCA_036419115.1. Classification (NCBI taxonomy): domain Eukaryota; kingdom Metazoa; phylum Chordata; class Actinopteri; order Labriformes; family Labridae; genus Scarus; species Scarus forsteni. The sequence continues at coordinate 21,616,899 of JAZDUH010000084.1, forward strand.
AATTAACTGCAGGATTGTACTAAATCTTTCTAGGTATCTTCAATGTATTCTGTAGACCAGGATGTAAGTGACATAATAAGATGGCGTGTTGCTGCTGAAAGGATTTGTACCCCATAAGTTGCATCACAAAGTAGTTCTAAACATGGGGGCTATGTCGGAAAGTTCAGCTGTAAAGAATAATACTGTAGAGTCAAGCTAACATAGTTTTTGTAGGTAAACCTAAAGTGGGTTAATTACGGACCCCTTTCTTACACCGTTGACTGCTATATATCACCTAGAGTCAGTATCCCCTCAGGGACGAACCTGGCTGGCTGCTTTGGTGTCAATCATATCCACTAGTGCCATGGGCCTCGAGCAACCCCACTTCAAAACCTGAACTGTCCTTTTAAGTAAGGAAGAGGGATTTTTGTGGCCCCTATGTAAAGGGTGTTTAAATCTTCAGCTCCCAGATCAACTGTTTGATAAACCTTACTCTGAATAGTATCTAATTCATAAATTTGTTTTCATAAACCTCACTGTAAAATCTCTTTTACAGGGGATCAAATGCAATGCATGAAAAAAAGTGTCTGTATCTGTTTTGAAAGGCTTTTAAGTAATGTATAAATTAGTGTAAACATGTGGGCCAACTACTCCTTCAGAGGTAGGAGGAAAAATTCAATGCATGATAGTACTCAAGACAATACTCAGCATAAAAAGTAAACTTAAACAATAAAATAATGATACAAAACTACCAAAAATATGCTCTACCTAACAGCTGAGGTTGTTGCTCATGTTATGTTTCCAAAATTACTTTAATTTTACTTGACTTTTTGTACTCTTTTCACTATTACCATGGAATCACTTTGCCTTATAACCCCCCAGCTCAACATTTTAGTAGAAATCTATTTTTTAAGGGACCATGAGGAGGAGGTAATTACAAAAAAGTCTCACTTTTAGATATATGCCTGATCAAAATCCACATTTTAAGATGAGTTTTATAGCATCAAAATAGGTTGTCTATAAATGCTATTTCTTAGCCTTGCGATTGGGTGGGACAGGGCTAGACTGGCCTGGATACTCAACTTCGGAAACAAGACAATTAAAACTAGAGCAAATTGATATTCTTTGGACACATCTTAGAGCACCGGGCTGTAAGTAGCCATATATAGCCGGCTACAAAACTATAATGCTAAGTTTTCCACAAATTGCTTGTTGTCACACATCAAAAACTACCGCTATGTAACTAGAAAGAGATACATTACCTCGTCGCTTTGCATCCTGTTAGTTATTGAAAAAAGAAGTTGTAAAGCAATGCACAGTTCTGAGGAAGGTCCGAGTTGCATTACAACCACAACAAACACACGCTCTGACTTGGGTCACGTCTTTTGGTGCGTTCCAGTTGTAGTCAGAAGTAGGAATTTCCGGGTTCCGAGTAGGAAACTGCAACTGGAATGTCCCCCGAAGTCGGAATTTTCTACTGGGAACTCGGTGAAACCTCGCCACCCCCGAGTTGACAATCGAAGATGGATGCCCCCAGTGTGAACAGTTATTTAGCTCCTGTAATAATCAATTTATTTGCACTTCTGACTGAGGTGTGTCGCTCTAGATCAGCTGTATACATAGTATTGTTAGACTTATATTTACAAAAATGCTGCCATAGTGATAATCACATTCTTCATGTGATATTTGTGAACAACAACGCAGGGCATGCCAACAACAGCTAACAATAGCCTGGTAGATCGGCACGTTTTTTTCCGACTTCAACTGGAACGCAGATAAGTCGGAGATGATGTCACTCCCAGTTCTGAGGTTACTGGAACGCAGCATTACGACAGATAAATTCTCCTCAAAGCACCTTTAATATTAAGGCTTAAAAACACATCAAATGTTGCTATAAGTGCCCCAAGGCTCTTATAGCAACAAACAATTTACTAAAAATAAAACATTTTATTTGTCTTTTTCTTGTTGCGGCAGTAAAAAAACATCAAATTTAGATGTAAATTCCCAATATGACCTTTTTAAATCACTGTGTTTGTGATTGAGTTTCTTTGCTTGTGTTCATAAAGTGATGAACAGATTTGTAAAATGTTCTTTCCTGTGCATGAATTATTTCTGTCCAGTCATGAGGAAAAAACAGCACAAAAAAAAAAACACAATCCTGAATTTGGATAATGATCCTCTGACTCCTTCCTCTGATATTTATGCTTTAAACCAAATCTAATCTGAGGAGTTTCACAATGTTCTCCATGAAACCACGCTGATTAACAGGACTGAAGTCTCCACATTCTTCAAGCTCTGCAGTCAGTGGTTGGTAAACATCAATGTGGCAGTACATAGTTGTTCAGAATCTTGTGATACAGTCATCAGATTGCCAGAGCCAAAAGTATTTATTTAGATTTGTATGATGGAGCACTTTAAACAGTCTTCACTGCCAGTCTGATCCACTGTGTCTTCTTCATGACTGAATGAGGGTAACATTGAAGCAAGTTGGCTAAAGATGGAGAAAAGCACATTTTTTTGGGTCATTTTTTTCCTCTCAGTTAATCAGATTTGTGATCAGTCGTTATGTAATTGTGCTGACATGTACTGTTTATGGCAGAATTGCTCTATTGTGATTTTAACACTATTATGGGAAGTGTTTTGTTGATTATCTCTGCCAAGGAGGTTATTCTTTTGCCTTCATTCTTCTGTTTGCCTTTCAGCAAGATACATTTAAAAGTCATAAAGGGGTTTTGTTGAAATTTTCAGGGTCTGTTGGTCATGGCACAAGGCGAGATTTTGATGGTGATCCAGATGTGAATCAAGGACACTTCTATAGGATTTGTTAACATGCGAGAAAGGGCAGTTTTACACACTTTCATTAATATCTATGGATGTCAGACACATTACACCCCTGATATTCAATGCCACGCTGCATAATGTAGAGGAATGCCTCTGCAAGTTTTCATTTACGAAGAGTTGTGTAGTCGGCATCTTTTTTGGATATTAAGGCCCCATCCGCACGAAGACAAACCGAGGTCTAAACACATTCATTTTTTGCTGAATCTGCGTATCATCTAGAGGTGTCCAAAAATATCGATATCGCAATATATATCGATATTTTGACTCATGATGTAATATTGATATCTCAAATCTTAGTATCGATATTTTTTGTAAAAATAAAAACTCATATTTTATCAGAGTTGGGAAAAAAATACAACTTATTAAGATGTTTGCACCTGTTTTTTTTATGCACTATTCAGTTCAGACAGTGACAAGAGAAATATGTGACTTTCTTTAACTTACCGTTGTTATGTCAGTAACTCAAAGCTCTATGTTTCTCATGGGTTTGATTACAGTTTGAGCTGGACAACAGGTTAGGATGATTTCAACACTTAGTTAAAGGGAAAACAAGAACAGTTTCTTTGCAACGTTAGTTTAATTGACTTGATGCACTCTGTGTTAAGTGTATGTTGTAACGCTGCATTTGACATATTTCAATAACAATAAAATGGAAAAGTTACATATTCACTGTCTCTAGGTTTTTCCTAGTTTAATGTAGAATATCGCAATATATCACAATATTGTGATATCGTGATATATCGTGATATTATCGTATCGTGAGCTGAGTGTCGTGTATCGTATCGTATCGGAAAATAAGTGTATCGCTACAGCCCAGTATCATCCATTCGGAGGCCGCGTTTTGGGGGTCTGTAAACGGTCATTTTTGAAACCAGGTTCCAGAGTGGAAAGATTTTGAAATGCCGTATACACAGCTCCGTGATTACTGGCTCTCCGCAAGTTTTTAGATACGCCTACATCATAGTTTCATATCTTCATTGACACGCATGCGCCAAACGCGGCAACAACAATGGCGGCGTACGTGAAGCATATGTGCTGATGAAGCTAGTGACCCTACTATCCCTGTTGCAGCAAAATCTCCTTCTTCTCAATCACCACCAAGTTGGACAAACAATTATCAAGGACACATTACAGCATGTTATGATCACTTAATCACAATCTCTGTTTACAACTTTTGCCGCTAGTGCGCATGCCCACTGTTTTTTCGTCTGTTTCCGCTTGTTTCCGTCATATTGTTGCAGCGGCCCTAGAGGTCTGACATGTGTTTTACAGCGTTTTGATGCGTATCAAGTGCATTCATATAGACCTACACATTTTCTGAGACACCTTCGTCTTTATGACGATCGTTTTGGAAACTGTTAAGCGTTTTGTCTTCATGTGGATGGGGCAGCCACAGTTTTGAACACCTCTACCCCTGTCTGCCATGATTTTGACTTCTTTGTTTTAACTTCTGTTGACTGCCTCTGATGAGAGCGTTAAGTCCTTGATTTGCAAATTATGAAGAGCAAAGTCAAATGAATTAATAAGGGAATTGATAAGCAAAAAGACTAATGATCTCGATTACTTGAGAGAGTCATTATTGATCCCAGCTAGATTAGGTTTTCGATTCCCATCCCCACTAATAACTCAAGAAGCTCTAAACAGATATGAGTAACATTTTCAGAGTGTTGGATATGAGAGAGTTTTGATTATGATCTCAATCTTGATGTGGATTCAGGATTTTTTTCAAGGATTTGTTAATAGTTCCAGATAGGGCAGTTTTCCACACGTTTGATGATAACTCACTCAACAATATTAGAAATGCCCTGGCAGAGGTCTGTGCTCTCAAAGCTCTTCTAGGTAGATTGTTCTTAGAGCTCCCCTGTGATTCTCAACCTGGAAGGCACAGCTACAGGGCCAAATATGCAGCGAGGTCATGTGGAGATGATCTGTGTCTGCTTACATATGGCCATGTAAAAAGAAGTGATAAAAAGATTTTCCTTGACGAGAAATGTCGTAATTAGGGATGGGAATAAAAAAAAAAAGCCAGTTGAGAATCAATAACAATTTCCTCATGCAATTAATATATTTTTTTGCTTAACATTCTCTTATCATTTCCTTTTAGCATGTCTTGCAAATCAAGGATGTGATGCTAAGATAGAGGCAGTCTGAGAGTCTGAAAGTACATGGGACTTAATAGTACCTGTGTCGGATAAATGTCTGAAATAAGGTTCATGATGAACACAAGCACAAAGACTCCAGCATTCAAACTGAAATAATGAAGTACATCTGACATTCCCTGCTTTGAATTTTAAAGCTTTGTTGTGTATTTAAAAGGATGGTGACAGGCTAACTGCTAGTTCTGTCCACAAAAATGGCTGGGGATCCTACTTAAAGCATACCTGTTAACATTTAGGTTAAAAAAATTGGTAAAGCTTGGTTTGTTTGTTACGATTATCGCAGTGAACAGAACTTGTAGGTTTATAATTTTTTGTTTGCAACAGAGATTTTTATCAGCAATGTTTAAAAGCACTGAAAAATCCCAAAGGCTTTAGTTGAGAGAACTACTGTAATGCTAACTTCCATGTTGGGGTACAAAAATGCTATCCCTGCACATGCATTGAGTGGAGTGTGGCGAACGTTAGCATTGCTAGCACCATCAGCCTTCTTTTGACTAAACAGACTAATGCCTCCAAGTCTGGGTGGAATAAGTTTACACATCACTCCAGTCAATATTCCAGCCTAAATGCTTAGCAATGTTATTACTTAAAGGCAGGGTTGGTAATCATGGAAAACTAGCATGAATGTAGCAACTCATCAGGACTCTGAATCCCTGTGGCTGGTTTGTTTTCCCTGCTTTACTGCAGACAGCGGCTAATTTTGTCTCTCTTTTATAAACACATCATGCATTGATTGCCATCGTAACATAATCATTGTAACTAGTATAACAAAAAGTGTCTGATTACCAACGCTGCCTTAAAATCCAGTTGTGTATTTCTGAGTTGGAGCCCCAACTGTGTTGGGAAGCTAGATTACTCAAAAACCAAACAAAGTTAAAAATGAAACAACATTGCAACTGCACCACTTATATGAAAATACACTGAACTTTAGGTGTGAAAATGACCAAACACAATTACCTGACTTTTACAGCTGCATGTAGACGCTCTCAGTGACAGTAAACCGGACTATTTGGCAGACAATGCAGCCTATCCTGGAGATGGAAGTCAATTGCCTGTCCTCCACACAGGCCCTCACATTGTAAAGTAAAAGAGATCTCCGAGTGCAGATAAATGTAGCTCCATGTTTTCTGTGTAACATCACATCCCTGCAGACACATATCTCTCCTTCAGGCCTCGTACCGTCAGCTTGTTTCTCCTGTAATAACTAGAAAACAGCATCCAACACCTCCTCCCGTTCCCAGCTGGTCCCGACCACTAAATGATATCAGCAATAAAACACAGCCTTCTTAAATGTGTTTCTACATAAAGGTACGATGTGGGGAAATCACTTTGTGTGATATTGACGGGAGGAAAAATCAATTTAAAGTACAGCAGTTGTGTTTTTTCCTCAATCAGGTGGCATAATACACCCTTGTACTTAAATCCTGTCGCAGTTTGGGTGTTGTAGGGGTGTATTGATGGAGATCATTGATTCACCTGCACCATCATCAGTGTCTGTGAATATTTGAGAAACCTAAGGGGGCTTCTTTCCCCCCTCGAAGCCAGACATGAATCAGTTTTTACTGAGGCAACACAAAGGATGTTAGTACGCTATTAGTCACACTGCTTACTGTGCTTGTGTATAAGTGTGTCTATGTAAATGTGTGTGAGTGTGTGTGTGGGCAGGTGACGTCAGGGCTCCATTCACCAGCAAGGCCACCGCTCGTCCAGCTTTTCTTTCAGTCCTCAGGGGGGTGGAGGAGGCAGAGAGGAGGAGGTATGGGGCTTCCTCTCTCTCAGAAAACGACACAGACGCATCACCCTTCCAAAACTGTGGTTCCATTTGACACCCATCTCCCCACACAAGCATCGTCTGTCACAGCCTGGTATGCCACCCCTCGCAACTCCTGTAGGATCATTAAAAATGAACATCCCAGAAGAAAGTCTTCCCATCTGACAGTCTGTCTGTCTGCCTGCTCACATATTATCTAAAGAACACTTTGAGGGACTTTCTTCAAGCTGCATAAAGTCCACTCTCACTCAAGGATCAACAGTCTAGACTTTGAAGGCCTTTGGTTGAAGTTCAGGGTAAACTGACTCATATTTGCGCCTTGCTTCTAAACTTGACAACTCAAACAAGTTCTCACAGAATGTTCCACAAACATCTGCTTGAACTCAGAGATGGACTGACTGTGCTTTGGAGGCCATAGGTCATAGACAGAAACATGATAAGTTAGAAAAGCTTCAGTGGATTTCCAAAATTGAACAACTGCCCATTGTAAAAAATGAAGATTTTGAGGTCATATTTTAAAGGTAATTTGGAAACACAATCATCCCTTGTCCATAAATAGGATGTTCCAAGAAGTTTTTTGTGAAACCTGAGACATATGTCCACTCTTACTGAAGCCCCAGTCACACATTCCCTTTTTTCATGGCGATTGTGCACGATTGTCATAATCCTGATAAAACGTGCTTTGGTCGTGGTGCATGCGCTACTTGGTCTGGATCAGCGCTGTATAGTCGTGGATGAACGGAGGGGAATGTAGAAGCTCCACAACAGTTTTGAACTGTTCAAAACTGTCGTGGAGAATCGCCGTTCTCGGTATAGTGGGGTGGAAGCCTAATGCAGTCCTAATGCGAGCGGTATTAGCGGGGCATGTACGGAGCTCAGTCGAGCTGATCGTGGCCCAATCGTGGCTCAATCCTGAAAGCTTTGTGAGGACGACTGACAAGGATGTATCCGCTTGAGCCTCGACTGTGTCCCGTTCAAGACAGCGCAAGCGACGGGGCTCAGTCGGGGCTTACGTGATGCGAACTGAGCTCGAGCGGGGCTGACGTTATGTCAGCAGGATGGAATCCTCGTCATATCGTTGTATTAACCTAACTGGAGCAGGACAAACGCCCCCTGTAGCGCTGTAGCTGCACCACTGACGGTGTATTTACGGAGTGTCTCCAGGGGTGAGACAGTAATTTAATCCCGTATCATAGCGATCACACCAGCCTCCTCAATTGTGTACAGTTGTGCACAGTTGCTATGAGAAACGGGAATGTGTGACTTAGGCATTAAGGACAACTGGTTGCTTTTTAGAAGTTAAAAGCCAGAAGTCAGGGTAGAATTAGGGATGGAGTGTTTATGAATTTTGTGGCCATGATTGTCATATAATTAATCTCAGTCTACACTTAATCTGGATCGTTTTGAATTATTTTAGCAAGACAATATATCCTTAACGTGCTGTATACTTGAGTTCCTGTCTTTACTTTATCTGTAAATTTACATTGTAAATACTTATTTTTTTAAGGAATAGAAGAATTGAGTAATATTATTTTCAGTGCTAATGATTTTGAGAATAACATTTATGCATTTGGTTACTTTTTAAGTTCTGGAACACACTTTTTATTAAACGAAAAGCAAACAACACTGAAGGCATCTCTCAGCAGAAAGGATATTTTAGCTCTATTTCTGACATGTTTTGGAAAGAGTTTGGCTCATAACAAATGTGATTTACTTAACTACTGTCCAGTCCAGTGTAACGGTAAAATGGTAAACCGCAGTAAAATTTCCCTCGGTAACCATTACCGTGTCCTATTAAAATTACCGCATTGTTTGGCCTCTGAGTCTGAGAGCGAAAGTTAGAGACACAGTGGAGACTTTCCGGACTCTGAAGTCTGCTTGAATTTTGAATTTTACAAGGATGCTGAGGGGAAACTGATAGAAGACAGTCACCCTGTCTAAACACGAGTAAATGAGCTGACCGAGCCGTAGAGGTAGAGAGACAGAGACAGAGAGAGAGAGAGAGAGAGAAGATTCAGTGAGCCATACCTGAGTGAATTACAGGTGGTTATCAGTATTTTCTGTCTAAATAATGTATGAATCTTGTAATTAACAGCATTAGGATCAGTCTGGAAAGTGTTCTTGTCATTCTTTTGCCGTTCTCATCGTAATTTGTAAATATTAAAGGAGATGTCGAGGAGATCTACCATTGAAAGGGGAGACCAGAGGAGAGTCATGAAGGGGGCTAACTGCTTCAGGGACTATCGTTAGTAAAACAAAAAAATAAATAAAAAGAAAAAATATAACGAGCTGTAACATGGACACAAATGCTGTAGACAAATTAAAACATGTGAGTGTATGCAAAATAGGTTTCATTTACTTTTGGATGTTTCAAAATTTTGAACATGTTCATTTACAGTTGTTTATGAAGAGATTCCCGTTTAAAGTTCATATCTGTCTTTTCTTTTCTTGTAATTACACACAGTTTAAGCATTTATTACATAATGATGACAAATACTTCCTCGACTTGTTTACTTTTATCTCTCATGAAAGAATGGTAAAAAATGTACTCAAAGGGTATTTATTGACAAAAAAGACAAAAAGAAGTGTTGTGAATATAATATTAAAGGGGTTAAATGATTTCAATTGTGTGTAAAAGTGCTTTTTGAATATTTGAGCACACTGCAACAATACCGTGATGATAATGATAACCATGATAATTTTGGTCACAGTAACCGTGATAAAAATTTTCATATTGTTACATCCCTCGTCACCTGCCTGATATGCTTTTCAAAGGTTCTGCCTATTCCTTAATCCCCAACGTTTTCTACAGGGTGTTACTCAGATAGACGAGTGAAATATATTGACCAGTCCATTTGGTGTGTCAGGTTATGACATTACAGGTAGTATGTATTTGTATGTATGTTTTTATGGCCAGTATATGTCACTAATATATTATCAGTAAATATTTGCTAGAACTGTTTTATTTGTTGACACAATAATATACTTTACTTTTAGTGTGTCATTAGCTCTGAAATTATTTTTTTAGTTTTTTAATCTTAATTTTAATTTGGTCTTTAATGGTTTTAATTTGTGTGTTCTTTTACCCTTAGGACCCGTCCTAATTGTACCCCTTGGCCCTTGTCTTAGCCTTTACCACTTGGTTTTGTGCGTTCATGTCTATTGAAGTGGCGTCCTAGTTCACTGTAGGGCTAAGGGGAAGGGTTACACAGCCCTCGTAAGGAAGACCTCACTTGAAACTAAGGGGTATAAGAATTTCACATGATACACCATGACCCCCGACACAAAGCAGAGCGGAGACCGAAGGAAGTGCCTAATTATAAGTAATAATTAAATCATCAAGTAAATATTATTCATGTTTTTAGTTGTTGGTGGTATCTTAAAATTTCTAATTACAACAAGCTAGCTTTCACAGTCATGGCTACAGCTAATGCGTATCTGCCTACGTCTCAGCTAGCGAGCAGCTCTGGGTGATGACAGCGGGAATCAGTGGTGTATCGTTTCTCAGCGATGTACTTTCACCTCTCCTCCTTGGTGCTCAAAACAGAGGGCTAAGGGGAATGGGTTAGACGGAGGGAAAGGGCTAAGGGGTAGAATTGGGATTCGCCCTTACCGTGTTGTTTATCATCATAGATTTAATCATTATGGTTATAGTTCCGGTAGCATCCTCAGATATCCTTACCAGTTTTTAGCATCCCCTCTAGTGCTGCGTTCACACCGGACGCGAATTGGCATCAATGGACGCACGTAACGCCTGTGACGTGCCGCGCTTAATGCCCGAGGCTGGACGCTGGACATTTTGACAAGCTGAGGGACGACGCGCGTCCGGGCGCAGGCGCAGTAGAGAGCCTGAGCCAGTCGGACTCAGTGATAACCCTTGCAGGCAAATCCAGCTGGAAACGAATATTTACAGAACTTACCTTCAAAACCTGTCTCCTCAGCGACTTTCTCCCAAGCCTGCTCCTTTTGTTCCGGTCTCTGTAGAGTGCACACGTCGAGTAGTAGAGCTCTGGATGATAGCAAACACCGCAGATAAACCTCTCCTCCATCTTTGAGAGGGGGTTTGAGCAGGAGCAGGAGACCGGGGCGTCACACGTCATCAAATCAAACCTGTCTGTCTCCTTGGCGACTTTCACCCAAGCCTGCTCCCTTGTGTTCTGGTCTCTGTACAATACACACACGCCGAATAGTATAGCTCCGGATGATAGCAAACAGCGCAGATAAACCTCTCTTCCATCTTACAGAGGGCTTGAGTGGGAGCAGGGGGACGTAGCGTCATACGTCATCAAATCAATGACGTCGGGGGGGGGGGGGGGTGTCATCGCTGATTGGCTGCCGCGCCACAGCGTCAAGCGAACTGGCGTCGAAAGTTCAAACGCGCCGGACGCTCCAAACGCGCCGCGCCAAATGCGTCCAACGCGCCGCCTGGGGCGAATCGGCATCAAGACGTGCCTTTGCATTGACTTTGTATGCAATCTCGACGCGCGTCGACGCGAATTCGCGTCCGGTGTGAACAACCCATAAGTGAGTTTGTGTCGATGTGTGTTAGAGTGAGTGCATGCTGAATGTGGACTGAACGATCGGTTTAGGTTTTGTATCATTGTTATTTTTTTTTTTTCTGGTTCTTTTTTCACTTATCTGTTAGTGGGTGTTATAGTGGTTAACTTTTATGCTACATTATCTTGCATTAAAGTGCTGTACAAATAGAGTTTGATTGATCGATTTTTTGTCAATTATCTGCCCATACTGATATTGTTGAAACTTTATTGTACATCCCTACTGTGCACTGTTTGATTTTGAAGGTCATGGGTTAACCGTCACTCAGCCTTATGCTCATTACTTGCTGGTAGTTTGATTCTGAGGGATTTCTGTCAAACTCTGCACGCACTCTCTTTGTGGCGGAAGAATGAACAGATAGATTTTGGAGGTCATAAGCTCAAGGTTGTTTTGCTTCACGATCATCCCTTACGTTTTAATGTGATCTCTCAAGATGACATTCAGTTTTCTGCCAAGCTTTGCACAAATGTGAAGACATAAAACCTTTAGGCAGTAGCTCTAGAGTCTGTTGTCTTTCATTAAATCAAAGCATCCTGCAGCAGATTTTCCTCCTATTTTCATTTTTTTGAAAGCCTCCCTCGGTCCTCCATCCTAAAGTCAATTTCCCTCACCGCTTAGTCCCATGCTTTAAATGTTTATAAGTGCCTGTGAAGAGGGGAAAGCCTTAAGTGTGATGGACTATCCTGGGACTGAGACGGAGGCTGAGTGTGAAGGGATAAAAAAAGGGATGCTCGACGCAGAGCAGAGCAGAAAATGAACGCAGGCTGTGGGATGGTCTGGATGGGATTATAATAGGCTGAATATGTAGAAACTGTCTCCATGGCAGGATTACGACACTATCTGACATGACTACAAAGGGAACAAATGAAATGCGTTTTATTATTTAAAAGCAAGAAGGCACTGTTTTGAGCTTTGGTGGCACAGATTATATTCAGTCTGGCCTCTTCATGCTGTAGTTTATTCTGCATGAGCTACTTTTCTCCCCTGGTCAGGACGAAAACAAGAGATCGCACGCTGAGTGAAGAGCGCCTGCCAAGTGCAGATATAGAGGTTGTTTGATGTTAACTAGCAGACACTGAGGGTATCATATTAGTGCTGATTTATCACATCTTATGAGCTGTGTGCAACGTGGACATCCTCAAAGTTTTAGCCCTCTACTCCATTGTACTGTGGTCTGTCATATTCCCTCCTCATAATAAGATGCAGTGAGATGAGACTAATTTGGTTTGGCGCTCTGTGTTTGAATGCAGTTCACTGGAGAAGGGCAAGGCCTCTTTGGAAATTTAAATCATTTTAAGAAATGATGATGGAACGGCTCTGGTATTTAGAGGACATTTGTCTGCCGGACTTTTAAATGATAAGAAAGCTGAGAACAGTCTCGTCTGCCGGCTCAAATCGCTGAATTTTGCATGCTAACACTGAGTATTCATTTGTGTGAGAGGCCTGAGCTTTGAGTACCTTCACTAGTTATTTATAAACATTAAAACTGAGAGTGGTTTAAGTTAATATTTTATTTTTACAGGAGTCACAGGAACGCTGAAAGGGGTCACTGTAAACTAGTGTTCAGCCATCAGAGCCTGCGGAGTCTTTTCTTCTGGCCAAGTCAGAATCATCCAGCTGTATTTCCATTTCAGATGTTTCATCACTGTAATATAGGGCAGAAAATATTGCCTTTACATTGTTATTGCAAAGTACATGAACGCAATAGTCACATTTTATGGGCCGTGTGTGGCTCACTCTTATGATACGCTCTACCAACAGGTTGTAGGTTTGAGCCTGGCTCAGATGTCACAGGTCGTTTGTCATTGGTCAGAACGATGGTTGCTACATTCTGAGAATTTTCAAAGCTGGAAACTTTCCATGGGAATTATCAGGAATTTGTTAATGGTACATTATATGAATAAACGGGAACAAATATTAATAATCCTGGAATTTACTAAGTTAAAGGTTTGCCCTTGATGGGTATTAAAAATATAGTTCAGAAAAATATTTTAGCAAAACTTTCATGCAAGTATACCTGAAAATATCTTTGCTATTCCTCAATCAAATGCACATAACACACTGCTTACTGCAGAGGTAACGAGGCCATGGCCCCCACATTCACTGAGCTTTACATCACATGCACGGATTATTCCTGAACCCAGGAAAGTTGAAACCACATATCTGAGCCCCTGGACTACATGAAGTGAGGTTGAATTTAATTGCTTAATCAAATAATGAAAAACTGCTAAAGTTCTATTGCAAATAAATCCGTGGGACCAATTATTATTATTTTTTAATAATATATATTTTTTTAATCAATCAGCCAATTATTTGGTAATCTGAATTTTTTTTTGCCATATATGGGCTTCAAAAAATCCATATCGGTCTGGCCCTATAAGGGACGTCAAGGCCAATATGAATAACAGATTAATATCGGAAGAAGTTTTCTTGGTGGCAGATACCCTTATTCAAATTTAGAGATATTATCTGCTGATACCATATCATAACAGTGATTTCATGATATCACATGTACTGCATACCTCCTTCAACTGTTTTTTTTAAAGGAAATATGAGTGTACACTGTCTGGTTTTTATTTGATGGTAATTGTAGAAGTGTTGATAGCAGTGTATCACTTCTTCTAGTGGGACATAGCAGGACTTGAGTTTTCTCAGATAGCATTGCGGTGGCTCCAAGAAAAAGAGGTTGTGCACCACCATCCTAATAAGTGGCCAATGGATGTCCTCTTAACAGGCTGAAAACTTTGGCCAGAGTTTTTGGGTGAAAAGCAGCAGATGAGATGTTAAAAGTCTTGGAAACAATATTTCAGTGCTAATTTGCCAGTTGTATATGTAACATTTGTGTCTTACAACTGCTATCACAGGAAAACAGAGAAAGTAACTCCTGGTAGCAAAACACATGCTAGTTTGTAATGATGAGAACAGACTCTTAAAGTGGTGTGATCAGGGACACAGTGAATGGATTCCCCCTCTAATGACTTGTATTCATGGAGGGTCTTGCAAGTTGATACATTTAATTTACTTTTCTGTGGAGACTTTGCCACTTAGCAATGCCTCGAGGTGCAATGACTTTAAGATTGTGACTTAGTCTAAGACAGGGCTGCCACAAACTACTATTTTCATAGTTGACAAATTTTTTTTGCAATTAGTAGACTAGTCACATCATGCATGAACTGCAGCGTACCGCACCAACATGCAGCTGGTGGCACAAATTGCTTATAATAAGCAGACCTGGCAACCACGGCACCTGCGTAGTTGTGCATGCGTCACATGTGTGAGTGTGTTTGGGAGTGTGCTGGGTTGATTCCTGCGGACGTGATAACCAGGAAATGGCAGGAAAGGACAAACTACCTACACTCTCATGTAGGGATGGGAATTGATAAGATTTAATAAATACCAATGCTGTTAACGATCCTGCTAATCGGTCCAATTCTTTAACGATTCCCTTATCGATTCATGCAGATTTTGCATGTGGGTAAATGTTGGTCTGGTTTTCAGTGTCAACAATGTCAAACAAGTCACAGCATAGATATCTGCTTCTGGTGTTTCCACTCACTTAAATTTGTGTAGTAGGTGCAATGGAAATTAAGCTACAATTCTGATACTTCTGAACCCTGTCAGTGGAAGGAATTGATAAGAAAAAAGATTAATGATATCGATTCTTTGATGGAGCTGTTAATGATTCTCAAATGGAATTGGTTTTCGATTTCCATCCCTACACTCATGTGTTGCTTTGTAGTGGGCAGCTGGGTGATAATCATGTGGGATTCACACAAGTAGAAGAGCAAGCCCAAAGTCACTTTTAATGAGCGGACTTGGCAACACAATAACTGTTGTCTTGGTCAGCGTGCAACCTGCTCCCTGATGCTTTCTGCTTCCCACACGGCTGTAGTAATAACCTTTGCTCGTAGACGCGCAATAGTAAAACAGTTGAATCGGGCACATTTTCGGGGACAGCTTAATCCGGGGACAGGTCATCCAAAACAGGGACTGTCCGTGGAAATCCGGGACGTCTCGTCACCATACTGTTGATGCTAATGTTAGCAGCTAACTAGCCAATTAGCTTATTGAGACGACTGTCCCTCTTCTTCAGAAATTTAATCAACAACGACGTGCATCCTTTTCAGATGCTTATGCATAGCTGTCCTACTGCCATGGAAGGCAAGTCCTGCCTTGCAGATTCTTCTCTTTTGTTTTGGTAAAATGCTCCCAAGCTTTCGAGTTCCGTTAGCCATGATACTGTCTGGACATAACTCTTCTGGTGACATCATGACTGACCCAGATGTGTCAAGGACAGAAAGGCGAACAAGACAGCTGAAGGTACAGCAGTTTTGAGAGAAAATGACGCTTAAAAAACAAAATGACGTGCTGACTATTGAATTAGTTGTTGATCATTTTGATCGTCGACTTAGTCACGACTCGTCGACTAATTGTGGTAGCCCTAGTCTAAGAAATCCTCCAATCTTTGATATGTTTATACTGTGACGTAGGGGATAAAGGGGCCATCAAAGAGATTTGGGACTTCTGGCTTGAGCAGTATGTCTCTGGCACCAAAAATCTACAGTAGAGAAAAAATAATGTGCCAAAAAAAGAGTTTCATCTACTGAGTCTTGGCTGGACTGTGGTAGGTCCGTGGTGGGATTTACTCACTCTCACGGCTGTATGCCCTATCAAATACTTTAGTTAAAGCAAAGTTTAAGCCGCTGCATGCGTAGTTTCTTGAGTAAGCTTATGAAATGAATCAATGCTATGCTGTTGACAAATTATTTTAACAGGCACTTCTGATCGTAACAGGTTTTATTGTTTTGATTCATTTCAATACACATTGTATTTTCACACTTTGGGTGTGAAGGTGTTTGAATCAACCAATACACACAGAAAATGCACACATACACAGTAAAAAATACCTCCAGGGTCTCATTTTGAGCCAGGAAAAACCCTCTTGTTGTTGATCAATATCAATATTGATCAGGAGAAACTTATCATATCATTCATACTTGACCACTAAGTGAATATTAATGGAGAGGTAATGGATTAAACTGATGCTGTAAATTGACTGAATCAGCAGCAGCCATGACATAGTAACCTGATATAATACTGCAGCTCAGATTATCAGCGATTAGGAATCAAATCTGTCTTATTATTTGGGATTACTCCTTGTCTGGAGATTTGTGTGTGTGTGTGTGTGTGTGTGTGTGTGTGTGTGTGTGTGTGACAGCAGATGTTCTTCTGACTTAAAGCCTCACAGGCACAACCCTGATTGCAGCGGTGTCACAGTGATCAGGAAAGGTCATGGCTCTATTCCCAACGCACACAACCGACATGATGAGCTTTTCTCTTTTTTCCCCTCTTCTTCTCATGGCGGCATGAGCTGCCATCTTGGTGTGTGTCGAGTCATTATTGATGGGCTTTCACGCTGATGTGCGGACAGGACACCGGAGGGATGGAGTGTGTCCTGTCTGTTCGACTGTCAGCACGTCGTTCATCTGCTCCCTCTTCTTCATCAGACTGAGAAGTTCCTGTCCAGCCATCTGCTGCACGCTCCATTTCTGGAGGAGAATGACACAAAATCCCTCTCACCTTAGATTCTTCTTTCCCCACACCTCCCCCCTCCTCTATTACGGCTCTGTGGTCACAGTTGGAGATGTAGCGGAGGGTAAAATTATCCAAACTCAATTACCCGAACCTTTAGAGGCCGACATAAATCTTTATGAAATAAAACTCACAGGAAACCTTTTTGCACCGGGGATCAAAAACGCCAAGATAGGGGTCTTTTAACCTTCAACTCCACCGAGCCCTTGGCGAGTTGAATATTTCATTCGAAGACAGAATATACTGTATATGTAATGTTGTCTAACAGTGTGGGAAAATGTTTTATTTAACTTTGAAGCTACTCTTTGAAGCTCAGGGGAGAAGCTAAGAGGAACACTGGGAACACTCTGGGATGGCGATTAAAGGGGGATAAAAGCTTGAATTACATTTTTTTCACCGTCATTACATTTAAAGCAGAATACCAGAAGCTTTGAATGTTTTAGCTCATCTACTCGCAGCATTTTGCATTTTAAAGTCCTTTAACTTTACATCTTTCCCCCACTGCTTCTCTTGTTAGATGTCTCAGTCTCCTTTTTCTTCAGAGGGCAGCTCGCTCACCTGTTCCACCCTCCATCAGTACCTTTGTGATTAAATTTTGAACCATTTTCCTTATTTATCACTTTGTCTTATACCCTTATATCACCATTCAAGGGTCATGGGATGACTCAAACCTATATTTTTATCAGTTTTCTTAACATTATTTCAAGACTTTACATAACACTTGCAAGTATAGCTTTAAAGCTCCTGTAGAAAGCTGGTGATAAACAGGGTAGAAATGAAAACGGATGTCTTGGGCAACATAAACAAATGAGACCAACAGCAACAAAATTTTAGGATGTCTATAATACCCGAGGTCCTTTCTGGTGGAGGTTAGATGTGTGCAGCATCCTTTTGAAACATCTTTCATACATTACCAAACAGTTACTGATAGAGGTCTGAAAAATATAGATACAGCAATATATCGCGATATTTTGACATCTAATATGTTATCAATATTTCAATTATGAATATCGTTTTTTGTAAAATTTAAAGCTCATATTTTACCAGAGTTGGAATAAAATACAACTTATAAATGTGTATGCACAGATTTTTTTCATGCAGTCTATTCAGTTCAGATAGTGACAAGAGAAGTATGTATTTTATTTTTTACTGACTGCAGCACTTCAGGTTAGGATGTATCAATACATCGTTAAACGGAAAACAAGAATAATTTCTTGCAAAATAAGTTTAAGTGACTTGATGCCCTCTATGTTTTCAAGTTAAGTGTATGTATTTAAAACTGCTTATAAAATTTAAAAAATAGTAAAATGGAAAATTTGTTTTCAATTAAATAGTTTTGACTTTATTTGTACTTTCAGTTTTGAGTAATATTGTGTGATTTACATAATCACCATCTCTAGTTTTTTCTTATTTAACGGTATAATATTGCAATATATCACAGTATTGTGATATCATGATATATTGTGATATTATCGTATCGTGAACCAAATATCGCGATACGTATCATATCATGAGGTTCCTGCCAATACACACCCCAGTTACTGATATATTTCAGGATTTAAAAAGCTCATTGACATTTTTCATTTGAAGACAAGACAAATATACTTTTCACATGGGGCATCAAAACTGACATAGATCCAGAGTTGTTCACTAGAGCTATGGCATGAAGCTGAACCACAACTTGCTCACACTGCTACACCAGCAGAGGGTAGAATTTTATGAATAAGGCTCACCATAACTGTTGGATACTTTCATGCCATTTGTGTGTAAACAAGCTGTGAACGGATGAATCTACCATGGTGTACGTGCACTTTGAGAAGTTACAGGATGGAAAAAGATTTATACAAGTTTAAGTCCATGAATACACGTTAAAGACATTTGTTCTGTTTCTACAAATTATGCTGTTTGTTGCCAGATTTTTCTGCATTGTTTCTCTCACCTTACACAAGCTCAGAAATCTTGTGACAGCACAGTCGCAAAGCAGGTAGCACACCAGCCTCACAGCAAGAGTGTGACCGGTTTGACCCCCAGATCGAGCCGGGCCTTTCTGTGTGAAGTTTGCATGTTCTTTCCATGCATGCGTGGGTTCTCTCCGGGCACTCTGGTTTACTCACACAGACCAAAAACATGCTCATTAGATGAATTGGTGACTCCAATTGCCCTTAGGTATGAATGCGAAAAAATGGTCCATCCCTCTGTTATAGAGTCCAGAACAAACGCTGTGGCACTGAAGATACTCTTGGTGGTAGACTTGTAAATTTGCAAAGTCAAATTATGTTCAAGTGTTAATTGGCCATTTAAAAAGTATTATTCCCAGATCATTCCCAGATTTGTAATTTCTTTGTTTGTTTGAGATTTTTACCTTATATTTGTGATTCTTGAAGACTTTTCACTCTGTTTAAACTAAGAGAAGAAAAAGGCCTTAATGAATTGAACCAAGACTGTGATATCCTTTTGATTCTGTATAAAAATTATCGCTTTTCTGGAATGTCCCGTCACATTTTACTCAGTCATAAAAGTCCCCACCCATCATCTCTCAGAAAAACATATCCCTGACCTTTTCACCTATGATTTATAGCTCACAGAAGACAAATTAAAACATATCTTTCTTCACAGTAAATCGCAGCATCATCGGCGTATGAACATACTCTAAAAAACTGAGCCTTTTGGAGCATTTATGTCACTCTCCCTCATGTTCAGTTTGTGCCGTTTGTATAGGAGTGTGTATAGGGTGCTAATGAGGGAGGAGGAGGAGGAGGAATTGGTGGGATACAGCTGGACAGAGTGGGAGACTGTGGTGAATAGGTAACCATGGTAACTCTGTTGGCTAAGATTTGAATGCAGAGAGAGAGTTTGAGAGAGAAAAGGGGGGAAAAGAGGCTGCAGTGTGTTCGTGTGTTCAGTGCTAAGAGAATGAGGGGGGGTTAAGGGTTAAAACCCAGCACTGTTGAAGGTTAATCTTTCATCAAACTGAGAGGTCAATACAGCGTTTAGCCTTGAAACTGGACGCCGCAAAGGGGCGGTGGGAAAAAAGGTAGGGGTCCAGGAAATACAAGGAGACGAACAAGGTGTTATAAGGCAGCTGGTTGGATGGAAGGCAAGAGCTTTTAGTTTTTCAGAGGGAGATGAGAGGAGAAGATATCATGGGAGACGGAGCACAGGAGGAGTATGAGGAGTTACAGGTCGAGTTGATTGTAACATGTGGAGAGTGACAGCAGCGAGGCCGAATACAATCAAGCAGCCTCTAACCAGCTGTCAGCTCTCACTAGATTCAGTCGCCTCTATGGACTCCTGTTCTCCACCTCCTCCTCCTCCTTCACCACCTAATTCTTTCCCTCAAAAGCATCCAAGCCACCATCTTAACCCTGGCCTCCACCTGCTCTCGCTCTCTCTCTCTCTCTCTCTCTCTCTCTCTCTCGCTCTCTCTGTCGTTCTTTATTTTTTTCTTGACACCTTTCCACGACTCTACCTGAAATAGCTCTGGCACTTACTTCTCGCTGGTGAGAGGGAAAAAAAGGTGGCTGGAAATTAAAATACATAAAAAGGTGAGAGTCAATCCAAAAATAACACCTGAGTGCTTCTTAATCAACCAAACACAGAAGGAGCAGCTGCAATGTTCCCTCATGCTGCAGTTACTGGTGTTCGGTTTTAGTTGTTGAGCTTGTTGAAACTAAAGCTGTTGCATTTTCAGGTTATGCGGTTGGAGATGTCCTGGATCCAGATGCAGTCTTTTGCAGATACATATATCTTAAGTACTTATTGGCATTTTAAAGTACTTGAAGTCTGGCGTTAGAGAAAACAATACTGTAACTACAAATGTCCTTAGCAGTGTGATCTATGTCATTTACTCCAACTAGCACTGTATTGCACTTTTTTTAATGTATTTTTTGGGCATTTTGTGCCTTTATTGATAGGATAGAGAAAGTGGATAGGCTTGTGAAAGGGGGTGAGAGAGTAGGGGTAGACACTCTGCAAACTGGTCACAGGCGGGATTCGAACCTGGACTGGCAGAAGCAAGTGCATGGGGTACCTGGTTGCTAACCACTACGCCAAACCAGCACCCCGTATTGCACTTTTTTAAAAATAATTTGCTTATGTTGTTGAATACTATTGACTACGCATATCATTTCGAGCCAACCTCTGATTTAGTGTCTCGTTAAACATGAAAAAAAAAGAAGTAAATAATGTGTAAATGTTGAAGACTTAGTATATTGTCGATGAAATATTCAAAATGGTGTTCCACAAGAGTCCATATTCAGTAGTAATTGCAAATTAGATTAAATCGCAATATGGCTTGTTGCAATTTTCAAATCGCACACAGTGCAATATTTTTAACCCAAAATGTGTTGAACATTCTGGCATTGTGATATAGTTTCTTGCAACTTCATGCCTTTTTTTTATCCCAGTTTTTACAACTTTATGCCTATCTTGCTCCCATTCATCTTTTTTTTTGGCCACCGTCAGACCATGTTTGGAATTTTTACATGTTTTTTGAAATTTAATCCCAATTTTGCTGCCATAACTAATTTTCCTTAGTCACTTTTGATTTTTTTTGCCTTTTTTTTGCAATTTCATACCTGTTTTGCAGGTATTAACTTTTTTTCTGCTCTTGTACCATTTTTTTTTACCCAGTTTTTACAATTTCATTCCTATTTTGCTTCTGTTCTTCACTTCTCCACTTTTTCTCAAATCTTTTCTCCTTAGATTGATTTAATGTCGTATTGGTTATACTATAAAACGATCTACTGCTTATGTTTGTTTAAGAATACATAAGATGAGGAAGATTAAAACAATTGCAGAGTAAATCGCAATATTGGGGAAAAATGTCGCAATTAGATTATTTTCTCAAATCATTCAGCCCTAATATTCAGTCCTATTTTTTACCATCTACAGGGGCTGGACAGCATTTTTAACCAGCACTGCATTTTTTCCACATTTGCCAAATTTGTCACATTTTACATATTAAATAACACTTCATGATCAGATAATACATTTTTTGTACGGTGTGTCACAAATTTATTTTTCCACCACTCAAAAGTAGGGTCCATGCTGCAAATTCTGTAAATTAAAAGCATCAGTAATTACCAAACTAATTGTATATGCTTCTGCAATGTTTAATACAACAGTTTGTAGAACTCTTTAACTAAATGATATTTTAATGCAAAAAATATTATTATCATTGTCATCCATGAAATTTGAAATTCATTGTTTTAGAAAAATTGAAAAAAATGTGAAGCACATTGTCATTTCTTGGTTGAATGATGAGCTTGTTTAAGTTCTGATTTCTTAGAGAAGCTCAGGGTGCCAGCCCAGATTTGGGTGTAAAAGGGTGAATTCAGGTTGAAATTCCTTATTCCTGTTCAAAATGTATGTTGAATATCAATCACATTTTCAGACTTGTAACAGTTTTTGAAAATGTATAAAACATCTGTTTTAGAAGCATTGTACATTCACTCAACAGTAACTTTATTGGTTACACTGTATTTTTACCAAGTGATTCTTCATGGATTCGACAAGGTGCTGAAATCTTTGCTCTAGTTTGACATTACAGCATCATGCAAGTACTGCTGATTACAGAGCTGCTATTGGCTCATTTGTAGCAGATGTTCAAAAGCAGTTGATACAGCTGCAATTGTTATAGTGGATGAAGCAACATCTACAGTTAATGTCCCAGAAACAGTTGCTGCAATCACAACTGTAGTGGAATCAGGTATTACAGAAGAAGGCTGCAGTTTTAGCAGCTGTTCGGATTGGGGATGAGAATTTCCCAATTTCATGGATATAAATGACGTTCCTGATTCCTTTCTTAATTCCACCAGATTTTATGTGTAGAACATAGCAGACCTACACGGGTTTTCAGTGGCAACAGCATTTGACACATGGCACATCTGGTATCTGCATAGACAGATCTCAGCTCGTGGCTAAGGGTTCCAACTTTAGTTAAAATCATGCATACTCTGGATGTTGTTAGCATCAATTTGAGTTAAATTGTCCCATAATCCTGAAAAGTTCTGTAGCAGATCTTTGACTTATTTGTTGTAATTTCTGCTGTCTGCCTCTGATGGAAGCATGATGTCCTTTAGTCTGCATGCCATGCATGACTAATGTGGAAGGAATTGATGAGGTAATTGATTACCATCGTGGCAATTATATAGACTCTTTGAGTTACTGATTGTCAACTGGAAGTTTTGTTCGCACCTGATAGCCAGGATTGCATTTGTTACAGTTGATCCTATGATGATTGCACTTCTATCAAATGCTGTTCTTGTGGCATTTATGCAGATATAACAACAGCAAGTGTTAAAGAAGTTGCTGCACTTTTGGCTGTAACAGTGATATTTTTGCTGTTATATTTGTTTTGATTGGTGCAGTTTTTCCAGTAGAAGCCACACCTGTGCAGTTACAGTTTGTATGGAAACAGTTCTAACTATTCAAATAAAAGGTTTTTGCAGCTGCAGCAACAGTTGTAGGTCGTGTAGTAGAGTATGTTGCAGTTGTTTTAGTTGCAAAAGTTATTGTTGTGGGACCAGTTGATGGATTTGCTGCTGCAGCTGTGGTTTTGCAATAACAGTTTTTGCAGTCATCACAGTAGTAGCTGTTGCAGTTGTCAAGGTGGAAGTTACTGCAGTTGCAGCAGAGCTTGTTTCAGCTGTTGCACAGGCAGTTGTCAAGGTAGCATTTTTCACAGTTTTGAAGATTGAAGTTGTTGTTGCTTTGCTGCAGCAGTTCTTGTTTGGGTAACAACAGGTGCAGCAGTAGATCCATTTGCTGCTTTTGCAGTTGTCAAGGTAGTATATGTACAGTCATGAAGGCAGTCATTGTTGCAGTTGCTGGAGCAGTTGTTGCAGTTGCAACTAGTGTCATAGCAGTAGTTGAGGTGGCAATAATTGCACCTGCAGCAGTAGTTTTTGTGGTTGTTGGTTGTTTATAGTAAAGTTGCAGTAAAGTTGCTTATGAAGCATTTTTTTGCAGTTATAAATATTGCATTCTTTACAGTTATAGCAGCTGTTGTTCAAGTAATAATAGCAGTTGCAGCAGGAGGTGCAATTGTTTCCATTGCAGTTGTTGCTGTAGAAGCTGTAGCAGAAGCTGTTTCATCAGATGTTGTGGTTACAGTTGCAGTGGTAGTTCTTGCTGCAGCTGTAGTTTAAGTTGTTAAGGTTGGAGTTGTTGCAGATTCAGAAACAGTTTCAGTTGCACTTGAGGTTGTTGCAATATTGCAGTTTCAGTGGCATGTGTGTGCTGCAGCAGCAGTGATTTTTGGGATTTAAGTTGGAGTGTCTCAGTTTCAAAAGCGATCGCTTCAGCAGTAGCTGTTGCAGTTTCTGAAGCAGCTCCTGCAGCAGTTGTTGCAACAGCAGTAATTGCAGTCATGCTAGCTGCAGCTGTTGCAGCAGGAGTTGCAGTTGTTGCAGTAGTTGCAGCTGTTGCTGAGCATGTGGTGCAGTTGTGCAGCAGAGATTTCTGCCTCAGATCTGATTTATACTTGTGTCCTTGTGTGTGTTTTAATGTCATTGAACCACTGCGTAGGCATTATTGATCAGTCTGGCCCCCACCTCTCCTCCCTCTACATCTCCACCTGTTTCATATTCATCCCTGTGTATTGTCTTTTTGCCTCCACCTCCCCGCCACTCTCTGTTTTATATGCGTCGTCTCTGTGTTGTCATTCCCCCTCCTCCATCTCTGTCTGTTTTATATTCATCTCTCTATTGAGCCCTCCCTCCTCCCATCTTTCTCTCTCACTGAGCGAGAGATTATTAATATTAATGTGTCTCTTCTTCCTCTTCTCTCCCTCCCTATTTTCCCTCTTCACTCTTTTTTTGTCTTTCTTTTACTACTGATCTCTTCCTTGGACTATTTATACCTCTCTGCGGGTCTTTACCCCTCATCATTCCTTTCACTCACCCTTCCCTCCATCTGTCTCCATCTCGATCTCTTTTCTTTTTCTTTCTGCGGCCGGCTCTCTGCAGCTGTTCAGTATTCATCTATTACTGTAGTGTTGATAATTCCCTTCTCTGCCTGCAGCCATACAGTCATCTATCAGATTAATAATCCTCCTCTACTTCTCATTCTCTTTACCCCCCTTCTTGTCTCCTTCCTCGCTGTGCCAAGTGAGGATGCTCGGCGTGTCAAATGAGCGTGCGTGTCAGGGTCCCATCATTACAACCATCATCATTAATAACCACATGGAGATTGCTGGATGCCCTTATTAAGGCTGCTCAGGTCTAAATAACCTGCAGAGGGAAGAGGAGCTGCTGGAGCTTGACTTCAGCTGGCCATCTATTAGTGTTAATGTAGACTGCACCATTCATTCACCCACACCATCCTGCAGCCCCCAGAGCGTGCAACACCGCGCCTGTGCTGGAACTAGATTAACATTTCAAGTCCCACCGCTGTGTTTGGACTGCTGCAGGGACGTGGCAAAAATTCCTGGATTAAGTTTCTCCTCAGCAGTTTTTAAACCTGATCTAATAAAACTTAACCATGCTAATTTGGGTATTCAGTGGCCTGAAAAGTTTTCTTGTTGTCATATTCCATTTAGGCTTTTTAGATCATTTTATACTTTCATACAGTTTTTTATTTTTCAACACAATTTGGTTTTTCTTGTAAAAACCCAAATTCCATTGCAGCTGGGACATTATGGAAAACTTAAATAAGAACAGAATACAGTGCCAAAAAGCAATAGTAAATGCCCATGACTTTAGATGCCTCAGGCATGTTAGTGCCCATGGCATGGGTAGCTTACACATCTGTGAAGACACCATTACAACAAAAAGGTAAATTTCAATAAATATGGATTAAATTAATTGTTAATATTTTGGATTTTTTTCAGTTATCAAAAATGTTTAAAATATTTAGATACATCACTTTAACTTAATGAGTTATGCCCGTTTAGGCTCTCAGTCATCCAGGTTATATTAGCCAATGCTGAAAAAAGCGGCAGCTGAACTTGCTTGAAGACATTTCACCCTGTCTTAAAAATGCTTCTTCAGTTCTAAACTGAAAAAAGATTAATGTGTTTATGAGCTATTTAATCTTCATAGATGTATTTAAGTTAATTTGTTTTTTTTTATTTAAGATTTAAAAAAAATAGTGCTTTATTTTCTTCATTGTCCTTTCTTTGAAGTTTCCTTTAATAAATTAAAATGTATGTATATTTAGGAATGAAGATTTTTGTTTTCCTTTTATTATTAATTAATATTCCTTACATTAAGTTAAATAAATATCTATTTTCATTTTGTCCTTTTATTACTTTGTATTTTTTCCATTTAAATTGTTTCCATAAGTTTATACATTTTAGTAGTACGAACATATTCTTAGTTTTTTCATACAGTACCTATTAGATATGAGTTTGTTTCATTTACCTGCAATAATGTTTATTAATTACAAAGTAACTATATCTCTTGCTCATTTAATGCTCTTTTTCTATTTTCTTTTAAAGGTTAAAGTAAGGCATTCTTTTCATTCATCCATTTTTCAATTAGCTGTCTGCTTATTAATTAATATTTTCAGCCATTTTTTGAAGGCTTAGTCTTTTTTATATATATAAAAAAACTGATTTATGATATTTTAATTAATTATTTTTATTTAGATTTTTGGCATTTCTGGTAGGCCTATTATTATACATACTTTAGTTGTTTTCCTGGTGTTTGACAGTGTGCAGTTTTTTAGGTGTCTTTCTTTTTCTAGTAATAAAAAAGGTGTATTACTTTTACTTTGTTTTGTTTACATTTGTCAAATTTTATGTCCCTTTTTCTTTTCAAATACCCCCAAAATATTTTCCCTTTTTCATTTTTTAAAGTTTATTCATTTTTGTATGTCCACATTTTCAATGATGTTTGAATTGGAGGTGCTCACAAGATGACAAAGATGTACTGTATTTGAGCTACACAGCTTCCCATTACTAAGAAGAAAGGGGCCGCAAACAGAGTAAACAATGCTCTTATTTCTGTTTTTCCGTTTTTTTGTTTATGATATTACAGATGTCTTTAAAAGAAAATAAATCCACATTTTGCTGTTATGATTGTAATAATGGGCCTTGTGTGTTTGATATGTTGTTAGAGTGCAGTTGGAGGTGCTAAAGTTAGCATATTTGAACACTAATACATCACTGTCTTATTAATGGTTCTTACTGGGTGTAATTAGTGTTAACAAATGAGAGCATAGCTGGATGACTGGAAGCCTCTCTCTCTCACACCACTGCTGTTATTAATGGTCCTCAAAGTAGAGACCACCTGTCCTACAGACCCTGTTGCTTTTGATCACAGAGGAGATTTTTTAGGAATGATGTCTCCCACCTCAAACCATTTGTCTTCATGAGAAAGCTATTATTCTTTATATCGATTTGTTTTGTGTCACGCTGTGCAAAGCTGTCATAGTGGATGGATTAAAAAGCCATTGGCAGCTTTTATGATGCCTTGTAATGAACTGTGGCAAGAATTAGTGAATTTAGTTCTGAAATGACAGGTTTTTATCCAACAACTTTGAAACTTCTGTTTAGGGTGTTTGTTGGCACCCCCTGTAGACAGAGTGGTATGTCCTGATGTCCTGAGGATAATTTCATCCCCATAGTGATCTGATCATAGAATTTGCTAACATTTTGACCAATAATAATGTAGAGCATTTGTTAGCATTTCTGACAAATGAAGTGGCACCATCTATCAAAGTTATATGCAAACTCCAACTCCAATGAAGTTGGGACTAGGCCTGTCACGATAACAAATTTTGCTGGACGATAATTTTCCAAAAATTATTGCCGATAATTTTTGTCAAATATTTTTTATTTTTTATTTTTTTTTCATTGATGTATATATAATATATGGCATAATAAAGTGAGTGCAAGATATCAAAAGAAAAAAACCTTTGATTTCTTAAGAATATTTAACTGTAATTTGAAGGTCAGGATATTTTAAATAAAATAAATGAAACAAAAAATATAATACATTTAACAAACAAAAAAGAGAAAAAAAAACAATGAAACTGAAATGGACTCTCTTTTAGGAAAAAATGCATGTAAATAAAAATAATTATACGAATCAAAAACAATAAAAACTAGACCATCTCTGTAAAGAAAAAACGAAACTCACACAACAATAAGAAATATAGCCTAAATAAAATGGAGTTTATACAGTTCAGGAATTGTTTGTGGCATGTACCTTCTCCCAGTCAATTCGTACTGTCTGTCAAACGTTTGTAACTGCTGGCTTTTTAACCGTATTGAAGGGCTGCATTTCTTTTGCAATGTACTGAACGACACTGTCTGTGAGCGCATCATTTTGGGCTTTTATTTATATTTACTTTGCCGACCAAACACCTCAGTA
This sequence comes from Scarus forsteni, assembly GCA_036419115.1. Lineage (NCBI taxonomy): Eukaryota > Metazoa > Chordata > Actinopteri > Labriformes > Labridae > Scarus > Scarus forsteni. The sequence goes on from JAZDUH010000084.1 coordinate 21,645,119, forward strand.
AATGCAGACTGTCATGATGAAGGCAACTCCCCTTCTTCTTCTTCGTCACCACTACTTTCAAACAAATGCGACATCTCTGCTCGTCGGTGTTCATGGGCTCACACCTTGTTCATTCTGTTTAAAACCAAAATATTCCCACATTGAGGCAGCCGGCTTAAGAACTGTATCTTTCGTGCCATCATTCATATTAGCGTGTGTTTCCTCGTTACTCCTCAGGACGCTCACTTCAGCTCTCTCCGTGTGTACGCGCGAGCGGCCCCGTCTTCACCCCAAAGATCGCATGTTTGACAGATGCTCACTCGGATATAAATCCGCTATAGAACCAATGCACCATGGTGTTAAGAAAGATAGACATAGTGAGCCATCATCTCATTCAGCCTCTTTGTTAAAGAGAGAGCAGGAAAACAAACATGCATGCACGTGTAAGTTTATCGAGGCCGGCAAACTTACCAAGGACGTTTTTATTTATCGTGCGGTTAATTGATTTATTGATTATCGTGACAGGCCTGGTTGGGACGTTGTGTAAAACATATAAAAACAGAATACAATGGTGGCAAATTCTTTGGACCTTTATTATTCATTACAAAGAAAAGACGTAATGTTCAACTGGTGAGCTGGTGTTTACCACTGAGTTACATCACGTTTCCTTTTACCACTACTTCATAATCATTTGTGAGCTGAGAACAGTAATTGCTGATTTGTTGACAAAAATCTTCTTAATTTCTGATTAATGTATGACTTTAGTTGCTCAATAGTCTAAAGTCTCTGTTGTCTTAATAATAAAGGCCGGGTCTGAACCAAAAGAAAGGTTTACGGTGTCAGGCTCTGAGTCAACATTTGGTAGCCATGTTCTTGAGTTTGGAGCACATTTCTTGACATTATTTCTTGACTATGGCATTCGCTTGTTTGATTATTCATTTCTATTGAAATTGCACCACTTTTCAAAAAGCAATATCCTTTCTGCTGTCATCCTGTTTACATGCTTAACTCTGTGCTGTAAAGACTGACTGTTGTTCACGCTTTGATCCTGAGTTTCCATATTTCACCTTCTTGAACCGGTAATTACAGAAATCGGCTTCCACCTGCCCTGGCTGAAAGGATTTGATTTGTGACAAAATGTCTGCTCAGGGATTATGCAGGATTGGGTATGAGTGGTGACACAGAAGTTCTAATGCTCCTCAGAGATTTTTTTTTTCCACAATCTGTCCCATGATAAGTTCTAGTGTAGACGTCTGCTTCGTATTTGTTCTGCTCATTCTCTGTCTGTGGCAACACAAATGACAGTCTGTGTTCTGTCTCTAATAGCTCCCTTTCTCTTTTGTTCTCCTACAGTCACTCCTGGGTTCCTCACACTTCAAAAAAAGCATCACTCAAATCCCCCGACAGCTCCGGAGAAAAAGGGAATAACATCTGTTTATCTGCATATTTCTATGTTCAAAACGCTAGAAGAGAAAACACAGATATTGACGGAGGACACGAAACATCTCAGAGGATGCAGACTTAGGAAGAACCAATTGTCGCAGGAGGACCAAAGGGAGGACAGAGCTTTTTATCTCGCAGCACGTCCACCAGCGTGGAGTCAGATCGCCTGTACCTCCGGATTAAAGAGCAGGGTCATGTCCCAGTTGCCATGCGCATCGCCACGCTGACCTGCCTCCCCGGCCCCTCCCCCTTCCTCTTTCTATTGGCCCAGCTGCTACTGCGGCTCCTCCTCCCTGGGCCGGAGTTGGTGGGAGCCGCCTCCACCTGCCCCTCTCACTGCACTTGCTCCAATCAGGCAAGCCGAGTCATCTGCACGCGGCAGAGCCTGGACGAGGTGCCCGAGAGCATCTCCGTGAACACGAGATACCTCAACCTGCAGGAGAACTCCATACAGGTGAATACCGGCTCGACACTTTGTGCTGTCTTTATGCAAAAGACCTCACTTCAGACAGGGGGACAAACCTAAGTGAAAAGGACTTTATTGTGAGCTATTTAGGCAATAAGCCCAGAAGTTTGTGATTTTAGTAACAGAGTATACACAGTGGTTAAGTTATAGGAACTACCCTTGTCATAACTTATAAGCAACACACCAAGCTAGGCTACATAAGGCTATAATCCACATCCAAAAAACTTCCTAACTTACTATTAGTAAGCCATTTTTAGGTGGGTACACCTCTTGCTGAATGGTCAGTTAGCTTAAGATTATGGTCATGTAGCATAAGGCATTGATAAGCCCTTTATAATGAATAACTATGCTACTAACAAACATGATAGAAAACAGCCAGTTGTTGGTGAAAAGATGGAACTTAAATAAAATACCTGCCAAAACTCTGGATCGAAAATGTAGTTACATCATGCAACATTGCTTACTGGGCCAGTGATACATAAATATCCTCTGAGGGCGATGCATATCCAGGTATTAAGGTCCGTGCAGGACTAGTTATTTAACTGAGTTTTAACTACTATCACAATCATAGAAACATGGTAATCGGCATGCTCTGTGGTGTTCGCTATACCCCCTGCGTCCTTTCACTGCCTAATAACCTAAACAGTTGAATTTTTGATTCACTGACAAAACGTGAGTGTAGTTCAATCTAGAGGCAAAGATTCTGTGTTCATGCCTTGAGACGTATCACAAGTTTTAAGCTGTTTATGCTGAGGCAGCTTCACCAAGAGCCAGCTCTACCTGTTTATGCATCCTGGGCCTTAATGGACAGCACTGCATAACTGATGAGAGATGAGACTGCTGCCTCTTCACAAAATGCTTTAATTCTAAATATGTTGAGAATAAAATGTGGTCAGGTATTCAGTTTTCCATGTGACCTATGTTTCCAAGCAACTTAGCTGAATATTTTCTCAACACACATTTGAGATCACATAAGAGTGAAAACCTTATTTCATCATATTTCCAGGTATAACAAAGGTTGCAAATTTATTGGAATTTTCAAAGTTGACAATTTTCCGTGGGAAACAGCAGGAATTTATGGGAATAAAAGAGAATAAACCAGGTAGGTAATCCCTTTCCTGGGATCTTAAATATAGAAGAGAAAAAATATATGTTAGTATAGTCTCTACCAAAAGAATCGTATTTCATGTAATATTTTAGAATATCTTTGCTATTCCTCTGTCACATGCACATATCACACTGCTTCCTGCAGGGGTATTAAGGCCATGCCCCCTACATGCCCTGTACATTCCTCCATCTCATGCACGGATGATTTCTTGTACCCTGAACTATTGATGCCACACATATGAGCTGAGGACAACGTAAAGTGAAGCTTAAATTCATTGTTAAGTAAAGTAATTGAAACTTGAAACGTATTTGCATACAAATAATTTTATGTAAATGTATTGCTTTTTTAATTCTACTATTTTGCATGGTTGTCTGCCTGTGAAAAATCAAAATGTATGTTTTCATTTGATGAACTTAGTTTGAATTAGCTTTAATTTCCAGTTAATTCCTATAACTTCTCATAATCTCCATGGGAAGTTTCCAGTGTGGAATAATTCCCCATGGAAAGCTTTAGGAAGGTTGCTGGAATTTTACTGGAAACCTCTTTGCAAGCCCTAGCTCCCGTCCTCGCCCTCTGTGCAGGCATGGAGATAATTTGTCACTATGGCTTAAATGTTGAGGCTGTTGCCATGTATCTCACACAGTCCCACTTCAGAATATTCCAGACTATACCTTTATCCCTGTATCTCTACATTCTCTTAATGTGGTTATGCTTAGCTTCTACAGCTAACCCCGGATGTGAGGATTGACTTGTTGCTGCAGGTTCTCTCCAATAAACTTGATTTCCAACAAAGACAGTAACATAGGCAGCAATAATGGTAGAGAAAAAAATGGGCACTTAAGCCTCTCCTGCACTGAGGGAATATTTTATGAATTGAAAGGAAGGCGCATTTCCATGACACCATGCTGCCTTTTGTATGCATTACCAATTTATCTAGAGTCCCCAGACAGCGTTTTGTGGCTTTACAGCAGCGACGGAGGATCATTTAACCACAGACTATCGATACAAAGCACATGAATCTTCACATTTATAAACACAGCGGCTTGATTTTTACTCTTTGTTGCAGCATTTTGAGGTAATTGGATCCTTCCTTGTGTTGCTGACAGTGCTTTGTTCTTTTGTGATTTTGAATTCATTTCCACTACATCTTATCTGCTCTAATAGAAAGAAACCAACAAATATCCTCTAACATTGTTAAAATCGTCCGACGCATTCGTCAAACTCCTCTGAATGTCCTCCAGGCCTCAGAGAAAACATCCTATTAAAGATTTTGTGACGTAAGAAAAGCACAAATGGGACATCACGCACCATGAGTCCAATCAGGACGTATAAGGATGCAACTCTCATAAAATACATTTAAAGAAATAATAATAATGATAATCCACTTGTTTTCTTTTTAGCTCATAAATGTGGATGCGGTTTGTTGTATCCCGCAGCCTCACTTGAAATGATTAAAAATCTAAAAATGTTTCAACACCTGAAGGCATCCTAGATTCTCTGGCTTATTTTTTCCTTCACTGAGTACCCTGAGAGTAAAGCCTTGACAGCTCCCACCCCCTCTTAACATGCCCCCTCCCCTCCCGCTCCTGCTCCACATACAGGGGAAGTGATGGCCTGACTCCAGGAGTGTCTGCGAGGCTCACAGAGGGGCTTTGGCCACAGATTAGGGGGGCTTTTAGTTGTGCTCACTTACTCTGTGTATTTGTCTTCTCGCCAAATGAAGTCCATTTTAGACACAATAGGGTGCTGTCCAGGTTCTGTGGCACCCATGATTCAAAGGCTAGTCTCCTTTTCAGAAGAAAAAACATAGATCTAAGTTTTTTAATTCTAAAGTTTATTTGACAAAATATTGAAACATAAAATATTAAACAGATGTGTTTATTTATATCATTGGTTTGTCAACAGTCAAACACTCGTTACCATATAATATGAATGAAATATACAGTGTTTTAATCTGAGACTTATTAAAAAGAAATTTCGAGAGGGCGCCTAAATATATAATCTGATGCAATATGTTTATCAGGCTATGATACAGTTTGATCCGTGGTAATCTTGAGACAGGATATGTAGGAAAGAATATTTAATAATACAATGCAATGTAAAGATAAATAAAAAATTTACATGATATTGAAGAATTTGTACAATTAAAGCATGAAGTCCTCTGCGAAGACTGAGTTGATGAGAAATCCTTTAAAGGGGACATATCATGCTGGTTTCTCCTTTTCACTATGCCAGACTAGGATGCCTGTAAAGCATTTCTGCCCTCAGTACAAGTCATTTAGTTCCTTCATTGCCCCACAATAGCATTCTCAAAATCCTCATTTTAGGCCATTATCAAGCTCTCGTTGAAACGCTCGGATCTCAGGATGACCTAAAGTTACCTTGCAACGTCACAGCCCTTTGTGCTCTGATTGGTCAGTTCTATCGGGGGTAGAGCCAGCTTGTCCTTCTTCTTCTACTGTATTTTCCAGCAGGCTCAAAGCAGCGACTACGTATTGAGTCCCCCTACAGGCCAGAGCTGGTAATGAGTGAGTGTGAGCTAGGGAGCTATATACTGCTGCTGGACAAATGTGTTCCTCGGTGACGGTTTTGTGGCTAATGGACATCACAGAGGAGGAAGTGTTTTATCAGATTACTCCAATAAAAAGAAAGGTACCTTGTGTCGTCATGACGATTTAAATCTCGCAGACATCTCGCAATGACGTATTTTCAGAGGCATCAAATCTCGTTCTAGGATATCAGAAAAAATACAATATCTCATTTTTTGAAAATTAAGGGGGTGTAAGGTATGTAAGTATTAAATCATGCATCAGCATGATATGTCTCCTTTAAAATAAAAATGGATCCACAGCTGGACTCACATCACCACCTAATATGATCGCTTTTTCCTTGTGCCATGCCCAACGTTCCTGGAAAATATCAGGAAAAATTGTTGGGAACTCATTGAGTTGTTATGAAAAATGAGGAAAACTGCCCTATTGCACACTGTTGAATGATTATTGAAAAAAAAAACCTGGATTAGCCCCCATATTTTGATCATCATAAAAATCCAATCCCTTTTTTTGTCTTGAACTTGACCAACATTTTCTGAAAATTTCATCAACATCCGTCTGTAACTTTATAAGTTATCACATTCACAAACTAACAATACCACCAAAACACAACATCCTTGGCAAAAGTTATGGTATGAGACACAATGCTTTGACTGGAATGAAGCACAAAGGTAAAACACAGTAAGACAGACAGCATGAAGACTGTTTTGCAAATGAATGTACAAGAAATTACGTGAAACAAGCAAAATAATTAAACCAAAAGAAAAAATACAGTCTGATTTGTGTGTGAAAATGTATTGAACTTTTATTAAGATTATAAGTATACCCTCCCACAGTCAGAAATAAAAGTTATTTACCATGAGATGATGACCTTTCTGCATCTTGTGTTGTGCTTATTCTGTCGTGTTGCAAACTAAGTGCAACCTCCCTCCTCCCACATTGTGGCTCAACTGATCTGTAGTTTTGAGCTAAACTGTCTATTGTAGTGAAAAGTGAACAAGAGAGGAAAAGTTTAGTCATGATTGAAACACGAATGCAGTTTATGAAAATGAAGTGTTCATGCCTTGAGATTGTTGACTTTTTTCAGCTGTGTCAAAGCACATTCACTACAGCTAAAGATTGCTTTCCAAAACATCCTGGGACCGACTGTGTTCACTGGATGACATCAGATATGGTTTTCTGAGTAAAGCCAAGTCTGTTTTTTTCTGTGATAAGAAAAACTTTTTAACAAAATGCCTGTTCTGTTCTTCAGAATCTGTAAGCCAATTATTTAGTCATTGATGTGCCTGGTCAAGTGTCTCTTCTGAGTTTTCTTTACAAAAAGGCAAGCTTTAAATTACATAGAGTTTAATACTCAGTTTTATTGAGGAAAAAGTCCTGATATAGGTCAGGGATGGGCAACTGGCAGCCTGAAAGCTACACTCACTCAGCGCAGCCCACCAATCAACTTCACACTCCCTATGAGCCTCGGAGATGGTTGTGCATGGAAATCTCAGTAGATCAGGAGTTAGAAATACTGAGACCAGCCCTCAAGCACCACCAACCATGCCACATTCAGAGTCACCTAAATCACCTTTGTTCTCCATTCTGTTGTTCGGTTTAAACTTCAGCTGGTCACCTTGACCATCTTTACATGCTTAAATGCATTAAGCTGCTGCCTTGTGAGCAATGAATAGGTGTACCCAGAAAGTGTCCAGTGAATGTGCATTTAGCAAAGGACCAGTCTAGGGATGGGTACCTTTCACATTTGAGCCGATACCATACCGATGCCTCGTACCTGGGAATCGGTATTGGTACTCAACGGTACCAATTTTTCGGTACTTTTTCATGTTTTTATGGGGTAATAAATATTAATTTGTTTAATATTAAGATCTCAAATTTTTTCAATGTAAACTTATTTTTCAATATATAAAATTTGACAGATACATATCAAAACAACATTCAACTGTTTGTATTGTAACATTGTAGTTGTTCCAAAAAATTCTTCAACATGAAAACCAGTAGCTAAAATAAACCACAACTTAATAAATTAACTGCAGCCCTCACTTTAACTTTAGGGCAGTTTAACAATGGGTCTGACAGAGCTGTAAATAAAAAAAGAATTTACATTAACGTTACAAAGTACGAGGAACCGACCTGATAATGATAACTGAAGCACATTAAAATGCCAAGCTAATACCATCTTAAACACGAGGCTTATTTACCTGGACCAGGTATCCTCTTTGTCACATTTGCTGCCATCACCAAATGTTAAAGCCATTTCTTTTCCTGTGTTTCTGGCTGCAGACGACTAGTCGCCATTGGACACAGGCGTGCCAACAGTGCCGAATGAATCCTTTGTGGTCGTAGATCTGAGGCTATCAAAATTGTCCACTCTTCAGCTTTAAGGAAAATTTTGTGCCTCACCAGGTGCTTCCTCAGATTTGAAGTATTTCCGCCGCTGGCCTTACACTTGGCATCACAAATATTGCAGCGAGCATAATCTCCATCACATTTAATAAAGTAGAGCCATACTTTCAAGCGCTTTCTCTCAGCCATGCTTGCTTTGTTGACTGAGCCCACGGCTGCTGATGTCATTACGCTATTGCTGTGCTGCGTTCAAGTCCGGTATGAAAATTCAACTAATCTACCCAATAGTATGCCTGCTTCTTCCACTCCCTCACAGTCACAAGGATGCGTCTAGGTACCTAAACATGGTACCATTTGATTTTACGTGAATCGGTACTCGTAATACCTACAGAATTCAGTCGGTACCTCTTAAAGTACAGAATTCTGTACCCATCCCTAGACCAGTCAGAGCTAAAATATTTTATCCATAACCGTTCATTACTGGAACTGGAAATGATAAACTCTTAAACATGTATTATCCAAAACCATCTTGTCCAGCTGTGAATTGCACATTTATGAGGACATTCACACTAGAGAAGGAAATCGAAAACCAATTCAAATTGAGAGTAAACAACAGCACTCTGATAGTTATAGTGGTTAAAAGTGAAGTAAAACATTTTTATTTTGATTTTTATCATCCAGTTAAATGTCAGGTTTAAAACATATGATCAATGATGGGCAAATTACTTGTAAAAGGTAGTGAGTTAAATTACCAGATACTCATGAAAAAAAATATCTTATAAAATACACTAGTGCTATACTTAAAAGAAAAGGAGCAAGCTAAGCTCCAGCATTTCAGCGGAAGTAGCTCCATATATATATAAGCGTTGTCTTTTTTTGCAGATAATAATAATAATAACTAGAAAAGCACTCGGAGAGCGCAGACCTCCGCCAGCGCCACAGTCCTCCGCCATATTGTGATTTTGACCATAAATATTTGTCCTACCTTTATTTCATCTAAATATTTAGATTCCTTGACCATGAAAACATACCATTAGCAACTGGATTCATAATATCGATTTTAGTTCAGTAGTTACTCACAGAAATCACATTTTATGCCATGGCGGCCAGCCGCTGATCCGGATCAACACCAAAATCGAATCAGTTCTTCCTTTTCCCATGCTGAACATTTCCTGAAAGTTTAATCAAAATCCATCCATTGCTTTTTAGTTATTTTGTTCACAGACAGACGTACAGACAGACAGACAGACAGACAGACAAACAAACTCTCTTGAAAACATAACCTCCTTGGCGGAGGTAATAGTAATAATAATAATAATGATAATAATAATAATGACAAAAACAATGTTAATATGTGACTATCATGACTAAAATGATTAGAATGACTATTTTTATTATAAGCGTTATTATGAAACCAGTTTTTACCACATATTTTCATATATATTGTTCTACTGCTCTGTTTGTTTAACTTCTAACCCTACATCTGTTTTTATGAAATCGTTTCTTGTTTCTTTTTTCACTGTAACATCTCTTGCATGTAACATAGTCATACACACTGACTGAAAGATTGTTAGTTGGTGTTTACAGACTGCACTGTAAGCTTAATATGCAGTTGTTGTAATGTTTCTGTTGTGGATCACGTGTGTGCATGTTTTAACTTACTGGCTGTTGCATCAACACCAAAGGTATCAAGGATTAGACTACACAACCATCAAGTGGAAACACAGTCCATATGTCCACTCATGCCTTTACTTATTATTAAAACTCTGTTTACAGACTGTGGCAGTGCTGTCTGATGCTGCTGTACAGTACATTGCTCACTACTTTTTCACTGCTGTGGGGAAATTCAACTTAATAGGATGCTACTGCACTGAGTGAATAGTACAGTAACTAAGCTAATGTAAAGCTATTTGACTCAGTAAGCAAAGACACTAGCAAAAGGCTCCTGGAAATGTAATTAACAATCTATCTTTGTAAAGTTTTCCTACTGTTATTCCTGCAGATTATAAGGGAAAACAGCTACTTTAAATGGATAACTGTTCCTCGTTTCATATCCACAATAAAGGGAATCTCCATTGATTCTCCATCAGTAGAGAAGGGTTGGGGAATCTGTGATCTTTTGGGATATTTTCAGTAAAAATACATTCTTGGATTCCATTGGCAACTGTCTGACTATGATTCAGTCTCAAGAGCTGATGATCAATATTTCCTGGCTTCTATTTTAGCTAGCAGTCTCACCAGACAAATGATTAAAGACTTCTGGGCCAAGATCTCCCACTCTGTATGCTGGTCATTGTCCAAAGTCTGATTTTAGAGACAAGAACAGAGTTTAAATGAAGACTTGATGTCTAACCTGTTTGGTGCTTACCAACAAATGCTGGTATTTGTTTATAGAGGTCAATGCTAATCTTTTTCATTGTTAAACGATGCCAAATGGACGCAATGCATTGTAATATTGATGGATCTTAAAACAGTATATCACGATTACAGTCAATAATAAGATATCTTTCAGTGACAATTTACCTATTACAAGTTAGCAGCTTCTGCATTTATACACAGTTATAACTCCATAGAGATTAAGACCTTGTCCACACAGTTACGAAAATGTTTTAGCATTGAAAACATTCTGAAACACTACAGTATACATATCAGGCCTAAAAGTGTTGCTGTAACTCTGCTGCAGACATACACCGAAACCAGAGAAAACATGGAGCATGGGCATACATCATGTGAAATGTCAGCAAACACTGGTGTAAGCTGTTCTCCGTGTCTTCTTTCTGTTCATGATGGTTGAAGAGAAGTACAAGACTTTGCTGTCAAGCCAAAACAAGCCCAGTAACTTCTGCAGCATGAGCACAACACTGTTTTCAAGCCATTGTTACTATTGGTGTTAGGGTTAAAAACCTCAAAGAGGGTCCTTTCTGTACTTGTTGTTATGATATCAACCCATGTATTTTGGATAATACTGCCTCAGGGTGGGAATTGAAACTTAACAAATAAATTAACACCGCTATATTTGTAAATCATCTACTGAGCTGGATAACGACACAGATTTTGGTGCTTTTTATGTACCATTCATGTAATGTCAGAGCCAAAAACTATGGACCCTGTATGCCTTCTCTGTTTCATGAGCTGTCCAATATTGTCCTCTCTCTGGCAAAAGAGGCTTTATCACATAAGGTATGACAAGAATAAGCATTAGACTGATTTTTTCTTTTCCCCATTTCTTGAAATTATTGATTTTGGAACCCTTCAGGAACCAACACCTTATTTAAGATAATATAATATAATATAATATAATATAATATAATATAATATAATATAATATAATGAATGTCTTGGCTTTGTTTTCGCCAGCTTTTACAGTTTGTCATATGGGGCATTGTTGAAACTGAATGCCACAACTAGCTTCCCCTTTTTGTCCTCTTTATTTTCCTGCCATCCGAGCAATTAAATGGTAGGGAAAAGTTTAACATTACAGGCTCATCAATTAAATCCAGTTGACCTCCAGCACAGTGTGAATATTACTAAAAAGAGAACTTAACAAATAAATTAAACATATAACTATAACTATAACTATAACTATTTTAGAAGAAGGGGTTTTATAAAACAAGTTGGATTTACTGTTACTTGTGTTTTTCAAGAACAAAAAACAGATGATCTAATGTCCAGTATACTGAAGTTATTAGCTGACATTTAGGGCTGGGAGATACGTCAAGTTTTTGAAGAACATCAATAACAAGATATAGGTTACGACAGCAGGGCTTATATCAATAATGTTGCTGGTGCAAGCCACCATTTTGGGTAATTCTCTTGAGTGTGTTTTTTTTCCCTTCTTGCCTCTCTTTCTCTCCACAAAAGCAGAATTTAAAATAATAAACAGCCCACCCAATCCCCTGCTCACTTACAATAGTTCTGTGTGCAGTGCCAACATGGAAGAAAAGAAGGACGTGTAACACTACTGAGAAGGAGGAGGCTGAACAGAGAGCAGCAGAATTGTTTTTTTTTTTTGCTTGTTTTTTGCTGAGAATGCCAAAGCAGGTTGCAAAAAGTGCTTGAGAATGATGAATGTCTTCCAAAATTCAAACAAGAGCCACAAAGCACAATATTTTGACTTTGGAAAATGTTAAGCTGCAGCCCAAACCTCAAGGTTTTGTAGCCTTTCACATGAAAACATTACCTGATTTTACATTGACCTTTCTTTCTTTTTTAAATGTATGTTTTTGGGGCATTTTGTGCCTTTATTTATAGGAGAGAGACAGTGGATAGGCTTGTGAAAGGGGGAGAGAGAGTAGGGGAAGACACTCTGCAAACTGGTTACAGGCGGGATTTGAACCTGGACCGGCAGAAGCAACTACATGGGGTGCCTGGTTGCTAACCACTCCGCCAAACCAGCACCCCACATTGACCTTTCTTAAAAAAAATCTCTATCTATCTATCTATCTATCTATCTATCTATCTATCTATCTATCTATCTATCTATCTATCTATCTATCTATCTATCTATCTATCTATCTATCTATCTATCTATCTATCTATCTATCTATCTATCTATCTATCTATCTATCTATCTATCTATCTATCCATCTATGTAATGCCAGTGTCAACTACACCTACTTGCAATCTGTCCTCTAAAGTAGCGTAATGCATTCAGTATTGAATAGAGCCAACATAAAACATGGAAGTACCATCACAAGGGTCAGGGTGGCCTTTGAAGCCTTGATGAGACAGAGAGTCACATGTAAACGAGGTTGCTGTCAGCAGTCAGTGAGATTCTGTCTGAAAAGCCAACCTTCCCCTGCAGACAGCAGCACCAGTCAGCCAAGTGGAAGGGTCAGCTGTTTCCTTTATTAGCAGAAAAATGAATAATTTATATTTGCGTGGCTTGTTTATTTAATTATGCATTCAGCCATATCCATGCCTTTATCTGAATCATTCATGGACATTTTTTTCTGAAGTGTTGTAAAATGTTTTGCATATCTAAATTCTAAATAAATAATGTTTTAGCATAAGTGCTGCATGTCAGCTGTGGGTTACATGTCTTCATTTATGAGAAAAGTATGGTGGCCTTAAAGGACAACACACAACACTGAAGTAAAAAAAACAAAACACAAAGTCAACAATAGTGTTTTCCTGTGTGTATGCCATATCCTAAATGCTGTTGTAATTTATATATATTTTCTTGAAATTGGTGCTGTTTTTAATGTTAGTCTCTTCTAATCTGCTGTTTTTGTTTGCTGTTTTATTTTGTTTTGAATTTGTTTCTATTTTAAATTAATCAAGCCTTTAATTTGTTTGTTAGTCATTTGGTCCCCAATGTGTTTTTGTTTCAGCTGTTGTTGTTTTTTCCTTTTGATTTGTTGTTTTTCTTTTAGTCATTGTGTTTTTATATTTCAGCTGCAATGTCCTTATTTGTCTGTGGGTTTTAAATATTTTTTAAAATATTAAGGTTTTTATGCTGTGGTTTTTATCTGTAGTTGTGTTTCCCTTCTCATATTTTCGTTGGTGTGTTTTTTAATCATGGTTGTGCTATTTAAATGTTAAGTTTTGTTGCTTGTTGTACTTTCATCGTTGTAGTTGTGATTTTGGATTTTTATTTTAGTTAATTTTACTTCTTACTTGTACTTTTGTTTTCTTTATTTTTTGTGTTCTTTCTAATTTGTTGGCTTTGGATTTTATTAATGTTTATTACTTGTTTCCTCTTAATACTTAACTGTTCTGGAGTCCGCTTTGTCACTTTTTTTTGTTCTGTTGCTTGATTTTTGCTTGTGTTTTCACGTTTTGTGTTGCATGCTGTTGTGCTCTATTTAAATATGATTTCTTGTTGCGGATTTTACATGGCACTGTGCTTCATCGTTTGTGACTGTGTTTTTAAGAGTTTTCTTTCATTTTTTTTTTTGATTACTGTGATTTTTAATTGGTGTTTTTGAATTTGTTATAGTTGCTCCTTACTTGTTTATTTATGCTTCATTGATCAATGGTTCTGCCCTATTTGTTAATGCATTTTTTTTGTTGTTTTATATGTGTGTGTTTGTTTTTTTTGTCTTTTTTGTAGCAGTGACTTTGATTTCTTGTTCTAGATTTTACATGTTGCTGTGTTGTATCATTTTTGTGTGTTCACAGTTTGTTGTATATTTTATTATTGTAACAATTTTGGGTTTTATTTGACTTGTATTATTTGGTGTATTATTTAATGCATTTTTTAAATTTTTGGTGTTTTTATTTGTGTCTGGTGTTTTGCTATGTTTTGGTGTTTTTATTGGTTGTAGTTTGCACTTGAGAGCCACCAAAGAAACAGGATTATCATGGGAAATGTACTTTTTAAGTGTGGTTGCTTTTTGTGGGATTTTAAGTTTTTGAAACATTGAGGACACTAAGACTGTGCACCCTACTTGTTCCCATCGCCTTTAACAGAAACAGAAGAGCCATTTTGAATTTTTATACTTGGCTACACACACTGGAGACTGCTCTTTATCTTTATCACTTTGTCTGTACCCTTTTGTCATCTCAAATAACCACAGAAATACCTGAATGTTTACTTGTAACCTATTGTTTTTCATTTTCTTTAATAACTTTCATATTCTCTGCCCTTTCAGGTAATCAAGTCAGACACTTTCAAGCACTTGAGGCACCTTGAGATCCTCCAGCTCTCCAAGAATCAGATCCGTCAGATTGAAGTTGGAGCGTTCAATGGCCTCCCAAACCTCAACACACTGGAGCTTTTCGACAACCGCCTCACACTGGTGCCATCACATGCCTTCGAGTACCTCAGCAAGCTGCGGGAGCTGTGGCTGCGCAACAACCCCATTGAGACTCTGCCGGGCTATGCCTTCCACCGAGTGCCCTCGCTACGACGCCTGGACCTGGGTGAGCTCAAGAAGTTGGATTTCATCTCTGACGCAGCCTTCGTTGGCCTCATCAACCTACGATACCTGAACCTTGGCATGTGTGGACTGAAGGACATTCCCAAACTGACAGCCCTTGTGCGTTTGGAGGAGTTAGAGTTGTCGGGAAACAGGCTGGAGATCATCCGTCCTGGTTCCTTCCAGGGCTTGGTTTCTCTCCGCAAACTGTGGCTCATGCACTCGCAGGTGTCTGTCATTGAGCGCAACGCCTTTGATGACCTGAAAAACCTGGAAGAGCTCAATCTGTCTCATAACTCTCTGCACTCCTTGCCCCATGATCTCTTCACACCATTGCACCAGCTGGAGAGAGTCCACCTCAATCACAATCCCTGGGTCTGCAACTGTGATGTTCTTTGGCTTAGTTGGTGGTTGAAGGAGACAGTGCCCAGCAACACCACCTGCTGTGCCCGTTGTCATGCTCCACCATTCTTAAAAGGGAAATACATTGGAGAGCTTGATCAAAGCCACTTCACCTGTTATGCCCCTGTCATTGTGGAGCCACCTACTGACCTCAACGTTACAGAGGGTATGGCTGCAGAGCTCAAGTGTCGCACAAGTACCTCTACAACATCAGTCAACTGGATCACCCCTAATGGAACTTTAATGACACATGGATCTTACCGAGTTCGGATATCTGTCCTGCATGATGGCACACTCAACTTCACAAATGTCACTCTGCGAGACACCGGCCAGTACACCTGCATGGTGACCAATGCCGCTGGTAACACAACAGCCACTGCTGTCCTCAATGTCACTGCTGCGGATGCCAGTGTCAACTACACCTACTTCACAACAGTCACTGTGGAAACAGTGGAGACCCCCGGGGAAGAGGATTCTGCACTGCAAGCCATAAATGAGACCTTCATTCATGTCCATCCTGGTCCAACTCCCTCTGGCCACTTGTGGCCGGATCATGTTTCCACCACAGTCTCCTCTCTGCCAGGTAGATGGATCTCAACGTCTCCTCAGTCCACCAAACCCACCTTCACTGTGCCCATCACTGAACCAGGTTTTTCAGGCCTGGATGATGTGATGAAGACCACCAAGATCATCATCGGCTGCTTCGTAGCCATTACCTTTATGGCAGCAGTGATGCTTGTGGTTTTCTACAAGCTGAGGAAGCAGCACCAGCTGCATAAGCACCACGGCCCTGCTCGCGCCATCGAGATCATCAACGTGGAGGATGAGCTGGGAGCTGGTGCTAGTGGTCGAGGAAGCGGCATCTCAGGAGGCTCCACTATGACCCAGGGTGGAAACAGTGGATTAGGAAGCCAGACCCTTCGGCTACACCATCCAGAGATTGTCAACCTGCCTAATTTGGCGCGATCAGAGCACCTCAACCACTACTACAAAGCTCATCACTTCAACAACAACACCATGGGCCTGGGCATTGGCACAGGTTCAGGAGTGGGCCTCAACAACAACAACAACCCCTCACCCTGCTCTCCAAACACTACCATACCTTGCTCTCAGATTCCAACAACCACTAGTGGAGGGACACCCACAGGTGGTACCCTGCCCTCCCCTGTGCCCCTGCCCCAGTTGGGTCTCCATAGTTCTTTCAAAGGCCTTATGGGGAAAAGCCAGAATGAGCCCCTACTTTTTAAGAGTGGCTCCAAAGAAAATGTGCAAGAGACTCAAATATGAGTAAAAATCATAATGGAAAAAGAGATAAAATGCTTGATGAGACAGTGAGATGAGAGGAAGCCTTTGAGACAGAGTTAACAAGACTGATTGTAGCCTACTGTCCTCATGGACAGAATCAAGAAAAGATTATATTTCACATAGTCACTGCTTTAAATTGTCAGTCTGTTGACTGAGAGAAGCAGATAGGAAGACAGAAGATGACAGAGTACAGTATTGTATCAGCACTAGTCCCAACAGTAGCGTGTGCACATGCCTTTAAATTGAACATTAACAAACATTTAAAATGCACGTGCTGAACATTAGAGCCATGTCTGCCTGTTAACCCTGTGATGGCCTGCCAAAGCTGGAGCCAGCTCATTTCATTTGCCCCAACAATCACATTGAAGCTGTAAGTAATACACAAGTAAAGACCCTCTTTGGGTTTAATTTAGATTAATTCATATACTTCCAGACACACACAGTTCATATATTTGGAGAGAGACATAACATTGGCCACCAACCACGTTGCTGTTGTATTAGTGTTTGGCAGACATTCTGGATAACAAACAATGGTTTGGATGAGCAGTATGGTCCCAGATTTTCAGGAAGCACTAACACAAAACAGAGGAAGCAGAATTAGAGCAGTGCAACCATTCTGTCCAGGACAGATCTTTGCAGGGAGTCAGAAAACAACACAAAAATATTTTTTCAAAGCGGTTTAGCTATCATTCTCTCACTATTTTCCTTTTTTACACCTAACTGGCTACTGTCTTCTTTGGATGAGGATAAAGCGAGTGGTTTTCATGGGAAGAAGGAAAATTCCCATAAAGGACAACGAGAGATATAAAGACTGAAAGTACATATTATATATAACGTAAATATATTTTCATTCAAAGAAATAAATTATAAAGAATCCTATCAAGCTTTGGATTTAAAAAAGTCCAAAGAATAGTTTAAAAAAGATGCAGACAGATGTGGTAGTGGCCCTCCCTTTCAACTTTTCTGAACTTGGAACAAGATGGCCGCTGTTGACTGTGCTGCCTACAAACATACATGGGAGAGGGGCTTCTGTCAAGGAGAAGCTAAAACATAAATTGGCAAAGTGTTTGAGTGAATTTATTTTGGTCTTGACTTTTTTTGTAGCCACACAAGAAGTGTTTACCCTTTCCTGTCGCATTCACACAAACAGGGTCATTGCAGAAGGGAAATCCCGACACTGCTGTGAAAAACAAGAAATACGAGTACAGCTCTTCATCATTTGGTATACATCATAGCTAGAGTATTAATAATAATAATCATAATGGTAATAATGATAACAGGCTTTAGCTTTATTTGTCATAACGGCCATTTAATGATGAAAATATATTACAATATTTTACTGTATTACTATTACTAAAACATTGCACATGCTAGCTTAGCATGCTTGCTAAAAACACATCCTAGATTTTTGCCATGTAAAAAATTTCAAAATAAATATATGACATATAATTGTTATATGTTATCATTGTTATCATTGATGTGGCTATTATTATTACTACTTGTGCCTATAAATAGCTGAGATTACATATTTTTTCATTTGTATATGACGCTGAAGTTGTGTGACTCTGTCGGACTCCAGCTAACGACTAGCATCAGGACAGGACTCAGCAAGCCGCTAAGTGAACTCCACATGCATCAGCAGGAAATAACCCGCCCCTGAAGATTGGCTTCCTTGCTCCGGCCCTCACTGACTTGCCCACTCTGATGTCTGGAGCAGGCAGGACCCCTCATGTTATCACACCACAAAGACAGGACATGGACCTTTGATGAAGACTGCTCCTTTGCGGGGAATTATTTCACAACTGTATCTCAGTGTTATCGTGTGTGAGTGGATTTCATGGCAGCAGGGAGCTAAGTGGACGACAGGCACTGACGAGCATTTTTAAAGGTAAGCGCAGCTCGTTCAGTGAAGCAGAAGGTATCTTACTGTGCAGTATCCAGCGGTGGGTGAATTTTTCTAAAGATAAAGGACAATTAAATAAAAAAAGAATATAGAAGCTTATAGATCTCTTTTAAAAAAAAAGACAAAATTATTATGATAAGTGTTTTTCATTTTGGGTTTTTATCAAGTTTTATTATTTTCTGTTTTTTTAAATCAAGTGTTATCTTTATTGTAATATTGTTATTGTTATTATAATTAGCTAATTACACTGGTTATAATTCTGAGAGATGTTCTGTTAGCAGAGGTCACTTTGAAAATTAAAAAAACCTGGCACATACAACGGCAGTCGAAGTTTTTAAGTGAAATCTGGTGGCTGTTCTTTCTGTTTCCTTCGTGTTATGATTTGAATGGTAGTATCACTGTTTGTGTGGAGTTAAGTTTGTTCCTTTATAATGCTTTAAAAACCTCAGTGGTAGAGTGTGTTATAGATGGAATTGGAAATCAAACAAATTAAAACTGTTTTCATAAGTATTTTCTAAAGAAGTATATAGTCCCCCAAATATAAAAAGGCAGATAATTACTAATAGCTTTAAATAGGATTTGTGTATACATATGAAAGCCTATTTAAAAACCCATCTCTGCAGTAAGTGAATGGGACAAACATTTTTCTCTTACTGCCACAAATAAACTTTAAATCAGACATGTGATGTCAATATAATGAAATATGGCCCACAAGACAATTTTATTTGTGTGTTATTGATGACCCTTCAAATAACCTTCCACCATTCATACTACAAGTCTCACAATGCACTGCAACATCTGCCAAGTAGGGCAAGACCTATGCACCAACTACTTCTCCCATTGGGATAATATCTCTTTGATTATTGTTTGGTGGATGAATGCATTTGTTAGTGTTTTTGCAGTAACTTCTAAGATTTCCAAACAAATATGCTGTTCAAATTTATATTTCTTGTTAAAACTGTTTAAGAGTGGCAACAAAACATTGCTGTTGGGCTCAAACCTTTTATCTCAGTGTTTATGATTTTCACTTTTTCCATAGAACAGTGCTTTTGGTTGAACATGTTTTTGAGTGTTTTCTCTTAACTTTTAACCAAATTAAAGTACAAAATGATGTTGTAATCCAGTTGCGTTCATACAATTTTCCCTACTTCAGTAATGGAGCGTTCTTTTTATTTCCTTAAAAGTAGCAATTTTAGAGATTTGAGGTTTGTGCCTGACAACAATGAAATGTTGACGCTACTAAGGAAAATTTATGTAATTGATCAGATAATCATCCAGCCAACTACTGGATATGCTTTTGAAAGGTTCTGCTCATCCCCAAAGACCTTGACTAGGCTGTTGCCCAAATACTCTCGTTAAGTATTCAAAGTAGAATAGAATCTTGTTATCAAGTTAATAACATGATCTTAAATGTAAAAGTACGGTTAGCCTCCTGTGTCACGTGGTGGGCTGTAGTGGTTCATGTTTGCTACCAGCAAAGCAATGTCTTGCCTCCAGCCCATGCTTTGACATCACAGTGGTGGAGGTCTAAAAGGTGTCTAAATGCTTATGGCTGTACAAACAGTAGCACATAGGACTCATATTATGAAAAATAAAGAGTATTTATAAATGATCTGAAACTATTGTTTACATCTCAAAAACTGAGGAAATCTAACCCCAATCTGATCAAGACAAAATAACTGAAAGTGAAAAAACCTTAAACTAAATTGTAGTGCTCAAAGTATTTAATCTTATATTAACATGACCTATGCAAAGAATGATCTAACTAGACTTAAATGTATTAGGCCTGAAAGTGTACGTTTATTACCAACAGTTTATTAATGAGATTTTTGAACCTCAAATTAAAAATTAAAATCTCAATGTCAAGTTTGGGTTTTTCAAATCAACAAACGTTTTTTTCTGCCTAATAAAGAAACAAAACTAACTCCATACACTTGCGAATATGAAAGGGGCATCACCGGGTCCTGCTTTTATTTTATTTCTGCACAGAGGGACAGGAAAAGACTCCCCACTCTGGTCACAACCTCCCTCACTCACACTCACTTTGTGCTTTCCTGAATGTCATCGCCATCTCTGTGTTCAGAGTGCAGTTGCACAATATCAACACCCCCTTCATCATGGCTACACTCTCAGACATAATGCGCAAAAACAACATAGACATCAGAAACTCTCACGGCACCCCTTTGCCACTTGTCAGCCTTGTCCCTTTTAGGCGAAGGAGATGGCCACTGTTCCTTCAAATGGTAGCAAATCAACCTGAGCATTGTACCCATGTCCTCACATAAATCCCCCCTCCTCCCCTTCCTCTCCCTTCCATCCTCTTCCCCTCAGCCCTCAGCATCCTGCCATCAGGTTTCCTTGGCAACTGTTGCAGCTGCGACAGGCCCCTATCACAGCGTCTTGATTCCGAATGCTAAACAGACAAGAGCAGACGGTATATGTGCACCCATTGTTCAGACTTTCTCCCTCATTTCTTGTTAATGTTTTTGATTTGCTTACACCGGCATCTATATTTCTCAGAGCCCCGTAAGTGAATCATGCTGTTTACATGCGACTTTCCCCCTTATATGCTTGATTTGCATAGGCCTCACGCCATTGCTAAACGAATTTATGCACCCTACACTTGTGATTAACACTCATTCCCCGCGTCAGTCATTAACATATTCCTTTCCCAAGCACAAGGGATCCATATTCTCCTCACAAGTTATTTACATATTCATTTGCCTCTGTGTGTGCAAATAACAGAAATTATCATGTGGGCATGCTCCTGGGTATGAGTGTGTGCTGTCAGGTTTGCATGGATGAAAGCAAGGACTGTAGCAAAAGCATATTTCCTCAAATAAAGCATGCCCTTGCGTATCACCAAGAGTAAGATCATCACTTTGGGAGAAAAAAAGCATCATGTTTTGCCCATATAGCTGGTGTGAAGTGGCACGAACCAGAGACGAGGTTATTGAGGCTGGCTGCCATAGACACAAAGTGGCACGTTGCTGCAGTGTCTGAGTCACAGAGCACCCAACACGCTCCCAACATTCTAATGGAAATACTGTGTTTACCGTGCAGGAAGGGACCCTCTCGCTCACCCATTGAGGGAATAAGTGAAAAACACCACAAATGTGCTTGAGTGTGTGCAGCACGGGATAATAGAAAAAACTGCCTGGTTGTGCTGTTGTGTAAGCCAGCGAAATCAGGACATGTGAAGTGGTACACTGTTTATGGCTAAAGATGTTACACCATCGTTGATGCAATGCTGCACTAAGTGTATGTGTAAGCGTGTTGGTGTGTATGTTCAGGTGGGCTCTTGCTCGCTCGCTCGCTCTCAGGGTTGTGTAAGGAGCGGAAGCAGGAGGAGGGGTTGGTCAGACCTCCATTTTAAATCCCCCAGTTCAAACCAGATCTGTCTGTCTCTCTCTTTGCTCAAGGCTACTTTATGATCCTCTCACTGACACTTCAAGAAAAAAAGAGATTTTTGGGGGGCTTAGCAGCTCCTCCCTCTTCCTTTTCTCTGTCTCTCTCTCTCTCTCTCTGTCTCTCTTCATATCGGGGGGATCCCATCTGAGAAAAATGTCTGTTTAATCAGGCTGAGCTCTACCTTCAACAGAACATCCCCTTATGCCAATGCGCGCTGATGCCAGTGTTTCTTCCCAAATACTCCCACCTACTAATGCAGACAGTTGCATTTCCCCCTTGTCTTCAGAAGCAATGTCTTTGCTAGCTCAGTCCAAGAAATCTCGTTGAAAATATCAAGGCAGTTTTACTTGAGGTACTGCTGATTAATTAATGGAGTTTGAGTTATCATGAGACTTTTTGACCCCCATGATCATTAGAATAAAATAGTCGCCATTACAGTGCAACATGCTGTTTTCCACTAGTTGTCCTCCCTTCCCATTAGCCTGTTTTATACTTGATGCGCCGGAAAGATTGCAAGTGTCTGCATGGCCAGCATTACGTCAAGGTCTTGACAAGCTGCCCCTGTTATTAGATCAAAAACAGTTCAAAAGTTTTTTAAAATGTTTAATCTATCTATCTATCTATCTATCTATCTATCTATCTATCTATCTATCTATCTATCTATCTATCTATCTATCTATCTATCTATCTATCTATCTATCTATCTATCTATCTATCTAGTTAGGTTCATTTATACAGTCTACATTGTCTCTGACATTGTCCTTAAAGATATTTTTTTTACTCCCTCTTGTCTCATCCTCTTTTGACTTGGTGACCATCTTACCTCTGTTGTAATGCTTTTCTGGAACATAGTGGTGATACTAATGGTTCCTCATGGTTCTCCATGTTCACAAGTAACTTTTCCAATTATGTTCAGCTGAATCAAGTTGTAATCAAGACCTTTTCAAGGCACTGCCCCACAACATTTGGGAGAATATTGGTCTGTTACAAGGAGACAGCATAGAAACACAGAGCGTCATCAACCCTCAGCATTTTGTCCATGCCGAGAGCATAACCAATTCTTTACACAGTGCCACTCATCCTCTCCGAATAGTTGAGCCTGAATGTGCTGAATGCAATGTTCATTTTTTTGGTACACAGCAAATTAAGCTGTTTGATTTTCAAGTTATGAACAAAACATCAGGGTACTTAACTACAAAAACAATAATCCAGTTCATGACCATCGGGATAGTAGGGATAGTAGCAATATTTTAAAGCTGTGTGCTGAGAGAGCTTCACTGAAGCCGTCTCTGCATGTCAGTATGTCCTTGGCCTGAGAAAAGGCACTGTTTAATTTCCTTATGGTGTATCAAAACAGAAAACATTTTTTTTTACTTAACTAATGTTGAACTGTCCCTTGAAGGCTAATTGACATCACTCGGGCTTGCAGCCATGTTAAACTTGTCCTATACCATGCATTATCTGAAGTCCTCAGTAAAATCAAAACAAATGATTTGATCAAGCTTATGCAATCAAATTAAGTCCTTTTGGTCGCTTTTTTCTTAACCAGGGTGTAAATATTTTTGCTTCTGCAGTAAATATCTACTACATGACAAAGTTTGCCGTAAAGATGCACATTTAGCTGGGTTGATCATCAAATTCAGATAGCAAAATAGCAGGCACCAGGTTTACAAGTCTGTCAAACTAATTATTTATTTCATTACCAAGACAGACCCAAAATCCCTGTCAAAAGCTCTGTCTTAACTAGCAAAGCTGCTCCCCACCAGTTGCCAATATAGCTCTGCTAAATGGTTGCTGCTTCGCTGCCAAAATGTCCACACATACAGCCAAAGGTCTTAAAAGAAACACTTTGGAATAAACTTTTTGCATTTCAGGTGAGGCTACGTGCCATTTTTCAGATTTTTCGATCTAAAAATTGAGATGATGTTAAAAAAAAACAATGTCAGGCTACTATAACAGTTAGTCAAAACATGGCAGACTGACTTCAACATTTCCACTAATAAACAGCAAACTTTTTTTAAAACTCTTGCATCTTCTGTCAAGGACTTTTCACTGTTCAAATAAGTGATTATGGTTGTAACAATTACCAGTCTAATACTGTTATTTTTTGTTGTTAAAATAATT
Organism: Scarus forsteni; assembly: GCA_036419115.1. NCBI lineage: Eukaryota > Metazoa > Chordata > Actinopteri > Labriformes > Labridae > Scarus > Scarus forsteni. The sequence goes on from JAZDUH010000084.1 coordinate 21,669,024, forward strand.
AACACTCATTTAAAGGTCCCATTTTCTACAATTTTCTTTGCTTTTATTAGATGTTGTTAGAATTAACTCAGGAGCAGAGGAACTTGAAATCTAAACTCTTAGTTCACAGAGAAATGTGTTATACCTCTTTAAAAAAAATCCCCTTTAAATTCTTTTTTTTTTTTTTACTTCCATGACTTTATTTTGTAATAGCTTTACAGCCTCTAATCCTTCTTTTCCCTCCCATCGGGCATTGTTTGTGTAGCCAAATGGGATTAAATGTTTATATTTTATTCAACTGAAATCAAATCTTGCTTAATAGACATTCAAGATGTATTGTAAAAGGTCAAACACACCAGGACATTGGATCTTTAATGTCATTGTCAAACTCGGTTGTCCTTGTTAGCAACATATACTGTATATTGAAGACCCAATAACAAGCCTGGCAATTCTTGGCAAACAGCAATTAACCACAATGAACACAGAAACAAGTGTCTGAATAATGGGAGGACCAAAGTGCTGTTAACATTAGCATTGCCTGCTCCTCTCAGTAAACCAACTTTGGCTGCACATGCTGTGATTCTGTGATAAAATAAAAATTCTCAAAACCTACAACTTGCAAGGCACAGGAGAGATGATAGTCAATTTTTCTGGGAATGTAATATAAAAGAGGCTTTCATTTGATACTTGGACACATGACAGTGCATTGATATTTGGCAGGTGTATACCTGAACATCAAATCAGGCCAGATGTTTTGTTGTTTTGACTAATCCTCGGTCAGACCTGTTGGTATAACTGAAGTCTTGTGCATTTCTAGCAGATGTATTTATAAGAATTGCCTTGTAAATGTTTTCACTTTATGTTGTTATTGTAACAATGCATATGAATGATTTCTCTCTTCCAGACAGAGATGTCTTTGTTGTAACAGCGGGTATCAGTGTGTCTGTGGTGTTAAAATCTGTGGCCGAACTTGTGCCTGTCCCAGAGGGTGGTGATGCACAGGTGTTAACCTCGACTCAACAAGCCAAGAGTGTTATGCACGGCTTAATTTCTTGTCTGCTCCCTCTCCATTTAAAAATAGCAGAGAAAAGACAGCCAAACTTGATGCATTATTGATACATGCAGTGTCAATGATGCATGCGCTAAGGCTCGGGTGATAATTTTCTCCCCAATGTAGAGACCAGAAGCATCAAACTGTCGTCATTTATTTGAATCGTTGTTGCAGTTATTCTCTTGCAAAGCCAGGGGTGGAAAGTTCTCACAGAAACCCCAAATCTTACAAGTCAGTGATAGAATTATAACTCCATGCCAGCCCTGGACAGTTTCACCCTGATTTAACAACTTCACATGGATAGAGGTGATATAAATGAATGACATTTGTATTTTCTTCTAAATAGATCTAATCTGCCTCACTTTCCAAGATATTGCATACATTATAAAACATACTACCTGAATTGTCCCAAATTCAAACACTAAAGACTTAGCACAAATCACCTGCTTTTTTTTTGTTTAAAGAACAAAAACTTTTTAGTAAGAAGCAATTAGTTTCTGCAAATGTAACAATTATCCAACAAAGATTTCAGCATATTTTATGGTTTGATGATATTAAGGATTTCTGAAAACCATTAGATTTATGTATTTTCTCTGAAAGGTCTTTTTAAGGTAGATCTGGCTTCATGTTTAGATATTTTGGATCTACATTTGTGCTTTGAATGGCTTTAAAGTAGTACATGGACCTACTAATAAGAGCAAAATTTACAGGAAAACATGCCTCTTTAATCACCCCTGGTTCAGGAAAAGCAGCAAATTTGATGTGATGTTTTTGACTAATGATGTGTTCCAGGTGTTTTAGAAGATGGATTCCCTGTGTTGCAAACCTTTAACATCCCTGGAGCGCCCCCTTTGTTTGGAATTTTATATTTGGAAGTCAGACGACTTACAGCTACCTCGATTTTACCAGCTTGTATCTGAATGTGCCATAACACCACCCAAAGCCTGACTTTAGAGCCTGGGTGCTTCTAAAAAAATCCTTCTTGATTCACTTAACAAGGAAGTGTTATTTGTGTTTCCCCGAAAGGAGTGACAAACTATCGTCATGGCAGATTGTTGATCATAGCAGGAAACAGATGTTTTTTCAGGACAAAATGTTGTCCGTCTAGAAAGACTTCTTGGAAGCAGTCTGTCCAACATGATTTCCCAGAATTGCTGTTTTGGCTGAACACCCCCTTCAGGTCAACTTGACAAGATAAGGAGAGGTACTTGGCATGTTGGGTCGTAATGAAAACGATTGTATAAATATCTCAAACTGCAGCTCCCAGACAGAAAATTGACTGGCAGTCAGATCAAATGTCTGGTTAAATTCAGAGAAATTTGGTTGTGATTAGCCCGCCCATCTCCAAGAAATTAGGTGAACTAAACAGGAAGAACAAATGATGTCGCTGCATGTTGTAAACAGTCAGTCGATCAGGAGATCCTAGATCCATCTAATCAGACGGACACACAAGACTGCAAGCTGAGGTCTGACAGTGTGTATTGGACCTGCATTTTACGCATTCTGGAGACCTCAATACTGTCCTCTGTGTTGGGAACATGTATGGGTGTTTGAGCTTCATCTGTGCCACCACCAGCTTGCTCTCCTTTAAACCTGCATTGGTCACTCATGGTTACCTCTCCAGGCTAAAAAAGAGCAACATAAATCTATAGAATATTGATGTGTTAGAAGGCCCAATAACATCAGCTCTTGCCATACTGTCTTCATTGTATTGTAAGTTAGTGTTTTACTCATGAAGGGGCTCTGTTCCAGACATCATTGTGCTCTCAGCTGAGCCACAGTTTGAAGCTAATGAAAGCAAACAAGTCAACCCAAATATACAAACCCATTGCACGACATATCAATTATCCTACCGACCAACTCTCTGCATTTGTAGCTTCAACAGGCAAAGACTGACTTGGTGAGCACACATATGTAGCGTGACAGTGAGTGCAGCATCAACTTGCAGAGAATACAGACAACAAGCTAACCCATACAAACACACTACTCAAGACAACACTTTCTGACAACACAGTCGAAGCTTCACGTCCCAGATAATCCCACCATCATTACACTGCAACAGTAACCTCTGCTGAGGGGTATAGCCCAACCTTAGGGCCACTGCATGCTTCTCACATAAACCAACTAACATGGAGGTGTTGCCCAAGCTTCCATAAACAAGTGCAAACCCCTCCTTTATGTGTGGGTTGTGTGTATGTTTGACTCACCCTGCTCTTGCAGATGTGCTCATGCCATGACCAGCTTGTTCTCACACACCTCAGCTGACATTGAGGATATCAGTTTCTCCCTGCCTCTAGCTAGCAACCATGTATACAGCTACAAGACACTGACCCAAATGAACCTCCTCAAGCATCTTAGCATCTTGTTTTCTCACATGACTGTGACTGGGTCAAGTGTGGGGGTGTTTTGTGTGCCACTGTGTCACGAAGGACCCTCCACTCACCCCACAGCATTAGCAGCATCAGCAGCATGTCTGGCCTGAGCTGTGTGATGTTTGGCAGTCAGAGGGGCTGGATTTATCACCATCGCACTGGTCCAAGGGCTGAACTGATGGCACCAGCTCTTTCTTTCAATGCCCCAGTTGTTCTGCTAGGTCACATCATAAGAAAATGATTCATTCGTTTTCTTCTTTTCGATGTCACTGCCACGTCGCTTTTACTGTCCAGGATGTGATGCGTGCGGACACTTTTCTGTTTTTCTGTGTCATCACTGTGAAAACCCTGCCCTGAAGCTCATCATCAAACATCCACACACACATTTACGCACTTCGCACACACCGACACTGACTGACTGTTCGGGGGGGGGGGAGGGCTTTCTTAAGCAATTCGAGCGCATCAGAGGTTAACACAAACCATTCAGCAGCTTCCCGTGTGTTTGCTCTATATCCTGTGAAGGTGTACTTAATTTGCCAACGGACCGGGCATTAGCACATGTCTTACCTCCCTGTTGCCGTGGTAACCATGTCGGCGGTCACAAGATGTCCGTTTCAGTTTGGCCTTGCTGGTGTTGAGCTGCGTGGAGCTGGACAGGAGAGGAGTGAGCGGAGGGGGGGCTTGTCAGCGTGTGTGGGCCGTGACGTGAGAGTGATGAGTGGCGTCTCGGCCCAGATGACTATCTTGTGTGTGTCACTCAGCTGTGGGTCAGCGAGCCTGTGAGCTGCAGCTGGGAAAAATCCACACGCTCACTGAAAATAGTCAAATGAGACACGCTCACAGCCTGAGTAATTGTTAAGTAGTAGGGAAAGTAAATTCTAAGTGCTGCTTAAGGAGAATGTAAAGGAAAAGATCGGCCTGTTTAAATCTAGACCAATGGATATGGGTTTTAAAGTAGCATTGTTGAACAGTCAGGGTCCAAACATTAGACATCGGCATTAGATTAAAAGATGTTGGCATAACACACATTATGTTGGACATATGCACCATGACCTCCCTCTGCAGCAAGTGTTCATTTTGACAACACTTTTTTTTATTTAATTTTAGTCTTTTGCCAAATACATCTTTTAGTTTAGTCATCTACATTATTTTAATTTTAGTCTAGTTTTAGTTGATGAAATCTGACAACATTTTAGTTGACAAAATGTACTGTACATTTAGTCGACTAAAATATGAAATGTAAAGTGTAAGGCATTTTTTATGTGTCCTTGAATTTCTCTATCATATTTTACACTTGGGTCCCGCGACCATGAAGCTAAGGCGATTGTGATTGGATGTCCCTCTTAAAGGATAAGTTCGGTTTCTACAGCTTTCACATTGTTTATAGAATGAAGTAGAACAATATACTCACCCAGAAGGCTTTCCTGATCCAAAAAGTGCTTCGGGAGATGTTTAGATCCAAAAACAAGCGGCGGAAATCTGTATAATGGTAGCACACGGGTCATGTATAGCGCCGCTCCTAAAACTGCATTAATCGTCCAAAAACTCATTAGTTTCACCAATATTTCATCATGGTCCGTTCGTGCTACTCCTCCACGACAGTCCGGTGTCGCTCCAGACATGTTTTTTGTGACTATGCTGACCTCTGAACTGAAAATTTTGTTTCCGGGTGCCGCGCACATGTGCAGTACGGCTCATTGTTTCAGCGGCGACCGACAGCTACACAACAACTTTCTTCTTCCAGTTTTGTGCAAAATGGATGAATATCTATCGGATGAAGATGTTGTGGACGAGAACTTTGAATATGATGGGTGTCCTTACAGTTTTGAGCCAGAGTTTACAGATGAGGAGCTCATCGAAAGGAGGACGCGGAGGCAAAGAGAAGATATATATATATATGTACATATATATATATATATATATATATATATATGTATATATATATATATATATATATATATATATATATATATAGATATGTACATAAACAATGTGAAAGCTCTAGAAACCAGACTTATCCTTTAACTCATCCAACCTTTCCACACAACCTAACTTGACCCTACTTTCTACATGACAAAATTAGGTCTGATTGGATTTGGTCTCTGTCAAACATTTTAGCCTGTTTCTTAATTGATTGATGAAAAATGTCAGTTAATTTCATTTTAGTTTTTTTCTGTGTTTACTTGTTTTTTTTAGTTATATTCTAGTTTTTGTCATGGGAAAAAGGTTGATGAAAATTGTTAGTCCACAAATTAACACTGCTCTGCAGGCTGAAATCTCTTGTTTTATGTTTTTTTTCTGTGTATAGCTTTATCCACATGCTTATGATTACCCCATGGTTGGCAAGAAATGTCTCCTTCTGCTTAACACTGAGAATTTGGCCCAGAACCTCAGAGTCAATGTCCAGCAAATGAGAGATCTTAAAGAGATATATCACTGTTATTTTTGATGGGTTGTATCTGGTACTTGATAATAGTCAGTGAAGTGGCTGAAAGGGCTCCCAGCAGTTCTGTAACTTTAAGGCGAACAAGCTCAGACTACCGGAAAGGTACACCGCTATTGGTGGGTACAGTTGTTTTCATGTATTTGTGAACCCATGGAACTATATTGGGTTGAATGTTTTAATTAGAATTTCGGAGTGCTTTATTTTCCTTCCTGGAAGTCTGTGTTTGTGGCACTATTTTATGATGCAGCAAAAGGCTATGTGTTCTTCTGCCTGTGCACAGCCAACATTACCTTAACATTTTATCAAAATTCATCTCTAACTTGGTGAGTTATTTCAGTATTATTTTTTGATTTATGGTAAAGTTTTAAGCTCTGACTGTCATATGTTGATGCGTCCTTGGGCAAGTCACATAATCCTAAATTACTCCCACTGCTTCCTGAGTGATGTGCAAATTGGTATAAATTCGTTTGGATGTGTTTGCTAACTCTGATTGACAACTACAGTGAGTGGGTGGGTAGATGTGACCTGCTGTGTAAAAGTACTTGAGTATCAGAAAGAAGAAAAAATTCCATATAAGCTCAAGTCCATTGCCTTTTTACAATTTACCACCAATCAGAGCCTTCACTCAGTCACTCAGAATTATGAATAAGCAGTGAAAATAAAGATTCAAAGTAGTAGCCGAACTTTGAAGTTTGTGGGTAAAAGGTGACCCAACCAACCAGATACTTCACCATGTCACCACAGGGCTGTGGAAAGCATGATGCCATCATCCACAGCTGTGTAAGGAAGTTTTTTTTTTCCTCAAACATGGTGAAGCACTGAAGAGCTTGTGCCACCGAGAGGGCATATCCTATATTGTCATTCACTTGTCACTGTCATTTATCATCAGTATCCTCTAAAGAAAAAAAAATGTCAAATTTGAGAGTACCTGCTGGATGCAGAAGATGGTGGTTATTAAATGTCCTGACCCATCAGAGAAGTGGGTTTTATAAGGGTGAAATTCTTTCTTTATTCAAGAGCACATTTCAAAAAATTTGAGAGCAAGAAATAGTGGCCTTGCATTAAGATCTCTCTCTTGACTTTTCCTTTAAATCAGGTGTTGTAGCTAAGACAGTACTGTATAAGAGATGATAACCAATCCAGTTGTTTCAGTGCTTAACAGTTATCTAATCAGTTCCTTAGTTTCTGTCAACTCTTTCCTGCATGCAGAGTGAGGGCATCATGCTCTTTCAGGGCGTTTTCACATTAGGCCCACTTGTTTCGAACCGTACTGCGGCGCGGTTCGCCTCCCTCCCCCTCTCCCGCTGGCTTGCATTCACACTTGCAATATCGAACCGTGCCCGGGCCCACTTGTGTATTTACTCAGTTTGAAACAGCAGGGGGCGATATGCAAGTAACTGGTTGCCATACTTGCTACGGAGGAGAACGAAGAAGAGGCTACCATGGTAACCATTTCCTACACCAAACAACCAATGTTTACGTTTCGCTCTCTTCTACATTTTTCTTCAAATGTGTTTTTGTATCGTGTTTGAGACGGCATCAGCAACCTTCTGGACCCTCGTAAATCATTGTATTCCTCAACCAGAATAAACAAATTGACAAATTGAGTATAAGCAAAAGATTCAACTGCGGGATTAGCAGGAAGTAATGCATCAAAAGTACATCGGTTCGGACCACTTTGTTTCACACCAGTGAAACCGCACCAAATGTCGGGAGATGGAGCGGATCGAGACCACCCCTTCATGGAGGTCTCGGACCGGCTTATCTGGTGCGCCCCAAAGTGCGGTGGTTGCATTTACATTGATACTAACGTACCAAACCCTGGGCCAAAACTTCTTTGGTGCCCACTAAATACGGTTGGTGTGAAAACACCCTAAGACTCAGTCAGCAGAAATGACAAACAAATGGTTAAGGATGTGATCATAAAGGTACGGAAATAAAATTAGTCACAATTAACTTCACTCAAAGTAGGAAACAATATGAAAAAAGTCCAGTGTCTGCATCTGTGTGATTTAAACACCAATACGTTTTAAAAGCATTTATCAATGCAGCATGACAGTAAATATCAGAATTGTTATGTGTTTGACATTATTGTCACTGAAGACCTGTGCAGGTGCTCAGACTTTTTTACCCAGAGCAACACACAAAAGTAAAGTTATTACTACACAAGATTAATGCACGTTATTTTTTATTGTATTAGATTTGGGAAATCCAATCAAAGACACTATTTAGTCCATCATGGCCCTCCATTGTTGGCAAAAGCGAATCAATGATGTTTCTGAGATGGCTAGTCACATTTCAGGGGGCCTGGTCTGCTTTGACTACCACTGGATCTGACTCAGGTTAGAATAAGATGGTCATCTTATGCAGCAGAGAGGGGAGACACTGACCTAAAACACTAGATGGGCCCTGCAAAATAATTTGCAAGTTCATCTGGGTAACACCCCTAGAAAAAGTCTATGAATGGGCAAAACCTTTCAAATGCATATCCAGCAAGTGATTGGACAATTGTTACATTAATCACATTCATTGAGAGCTGATCATGTTATGCAGTTGGCAGGCGCTAAAGGACAGAATGTAAGCCACTTCTTAAATCAAACTCTTGTGAAAATATGTTTTCTTTTAAGAAGTTTGTTGTTTTGATGTTATTTGTATTTTACTTACTAAAGAAATATGACTCAGATTTAATAATAAAAGCTGTTAGCATCTATGCTAATCTCTGTATGAGCAGTCACATCCTGCTGTCCTCAGACTTTATGTCCTGGAGCATTGTGGAAACACCCTCCTTGAGGTCCTGTTGCGTGTGTGGACTTTGGGATTTGTCCTGGAATGTCCTGAACCGTAACGAATCATTAAGGGAAAGTGCTGACCCAGCAGCGGCGCTTGTCTCACAAGGGACACACTCGCTGTTAAGTTTCCAAATGCACACAGCAGCCATGAGCCCAGATTTACTGTTTTTATGGACACCTTGGCTCGGCATCATAATCGCACTCTGCTGTGTGTGATGTTTGTTTGAAGCCGGGCAGGAGGCCACAGAGTACAGTTGACTGCTTTGAAGTGTAAATTCAGGTCTGGTTGGAGCACCGTATGGAGGGCGGCGAGGAGATAGTGACAGCCATATGGATATAAGCTGCCTGCTAGATAATAGAGCTGTCTAACCTGTGTCTATCTGCTGACGTGGCAGAAGAAGTGTGGAACGTGAGGTCAAACCACAAACCCAGCCAGTTCTGGGTAGTTAAGCAAAGAAGAAAGTCACAGTTAGGGCTGTACAAGTAACTTGGTTGAGAGTTGAAAGTCAGGAAGGAAGAATGATTTTTAAAAAATCACAGTACCATGTTTTTTACAGCAAGAAGTTCCAATCTGCCTCTCACAACTGCTACTGAATAGAACTGTAGAGACAGAAAGAGATGCTCCAGCCAATGCTTTATAACTGGATTGTTTCTCTCCAAGGTGTAGTGATAAGGGCTGTCAGCATAGAGGTAATGAGATAAAGGTCCTAAATTAGTATATTAGATTTTGAACCCTCTGATTGCGCACTATTTTGTGCTTTACTTTCAAGAGATAGTTCAGATTTTTGTAGTGGCATTGTTTAATGTAAATTGCCGGACCATTAGCCACAGTGATAGAGATCAACTTGGCACATGCACAGAATGGTCTGGCACTGAAATAACAGCTATGAATTGCTGCACATGTTGCCACCGTCTTCACATAATTTTAAAAAATTTGATTAAAACATGCCACAAACAGTGTATGGTGAGTAAAAATTAAAAAAAGAAAATTAAACGTTGTTTAAGGGAACAAACCTTTGCCAAGGCTTTTCTAACATGGTCAATTGAGTTACTTTCAAAAATGTGGAAAACTTGACAATCTTGCATTGTCAAGAAATCTAACCAGTTCTTCCTTGTGCCATTACAAATTTTCACTGAAAATGTCATGGGGACACTCTGCAACTGCTCTCCTCAACTGAGCAGCTCTGAGCATGTGCAGGTAGTAGAGAGGAGACAGGAAGGACCATCCAAGATGAGCCCTTACATGGACGTTGTTTGAAAAAACAATCATAAACCACCCCTCTGATATTTCCTCCTGAATAAGCTCTTTCATATCAGAATAGTCTGATGGACATGTTGACGTTATGTGTTTTCATTCTGATCAAGCATTTATTCTGATTACTGTGTAATTGAAGGCTATTGAAATGCCTTGGCAAAAGTTTGTTTTCTAATATGGTGCTTTTCCAGTTGTGGTGAACATCTGCTCAGTTCACATTGACTGTACACCATTTGGAAACCACCCTGCTGTTTTTCAATTCTTAATCAACTGCATCAGAATCTCTTAAGGTTCGGGAATGTCATATCATGACTGCATGGAGCAAAGGTCCTTGTAAAAACAAAAGTAAGCAAAGGTAATAGAGCTGCTGGCCCCTTTGTAGCATTTTTTAAACAGTTACAAGATGAAATTTGTGTCATTGCCATGTGAATACCCCCCGCTCATGGCGATTCCCTGGCATTCGGTGGTCAGCAGTGTCTCCATGTCACATTTAATCTCAGCTCAGCCTGCTTGGAACCCTGCTGCAGGTGATACCAAAGCTTTGCCAGGTACAAGATCCTAACAATCCCTAACAGAGAACCAAAGCCACCACATAAATCTGAGTCATGCAGATAGCAGCCAGTGGAAAAGCCCCAATAGTAACAGTCATGATGAAAAAGAAAAAAAAAGTCTCATCTTTGGAGGACACACGTTGCTTTTACTTTCACTATCACAGAGTAAAAATGTCCAGAGTTCATCACCCTTTTCAACATAAATTTTATTCATGTCCTTCATGGGAATTTAGATTGCAGTGCTCTCACCCTTGTGTTAGAAGTTGTGATCAGAGAGTTAAAGCTGGAGCAGAAATCCAGCTTCACCCTGATAAGGCTCCCGAGCTGGGCTTTGAATCTGGCCCGCAGCATCCTGAGTGAAACAAGTTTTTAGAAAACAGGATACAGTTGTAAACACTCATCAATATGAAATCAACTTTTTACTGCAGATATTGATTTTGCTTTACCCTTTTTTGTCTCCACCCCCTCATGTCAGCTAGTGAAGCATGCTCACTCTTTTTCTTCCTCGTTGGTGCTGATTTATTTATCCAGCCTGGCCCTAAATACCCTCATTTCATGTCTGCTCCTGGTCCATGTGAAACTTCACATGTGAAATATTTCCACTCAAACCTGACATTGAGCAGGCACTATAGCGACCTCCGATTTGTTTTGGTTATGCTTTTGCCGCATTCAACCAGGTTCACCCGACAGTGGATCCTCTGTGTCGCCTCAGGGCCTCCCCCCACCCCAATGCGCCCGAAGGAAAGACAGCGACGAGGGAGGACGGGGGAGACAGAAATAGAGAGAGAGACAGGGGAGATGGATTGAAAAGAGATGTGACGATGGCAGGAGGAATGAAAGATGACAATGAGAGGCATCCTGTCACTCTGGATCTTTGTAGGCTTTTAGTCCACATGTGAGTGTGTGCATGTGTGTGTTTGACGGTCACACACACAGGATCCTTGGCTTCCTGTGTGTGTTAGTGAAATATCTGCATGAGCGGCATAAGTGTGCATATTTATGCATACGTCCAAGTGGCTTGCGTGTATACTCGTGTGCACTCGAGTGCTCATAGTATCTGTGTTTGTGTATCTGTGTGCGGCAGAGATAAAGACATGACGGAGGAATGAGGGCCGCTGTGGCGCTTATATGTCAGCCAGCGCCGGAGGGGGAATGACTCCTCTCTGTCCCCAGCCCAGGAGAGGCAAGAGGAGGAGCACGGCTGACTTCTCCTGCTCCTCTGCCTTTTTCTCACCCTCTCCTTCAGAAATGTAGCCAAAGCCTCTGTCACGGCCTCTCCTTCCCTCTCTGTGTTCTTGACTCATGCACTCAAATACACGAGCTCCTTCACTCGTGGTACTCACGTTATAGAGCACTCCAGTAATGAGTCCAAAAATGCAGTCTAATTAGCATTTTAGCACTTCCTGTTCTATCTTTTTTCGGATGTGTTTTCAGTTAAATGCCTGAAAGAAGGTCTGTCTTAAAAACAAGCTTCCTATAATCAAATATTTTTACTGTTACATTAAAATAAATCTAAAAAGGCTTCATGTTCACTTAATTTTTTGCTTATTTTTTCATGTCTGGTGAAGTGGCTAATCAGTACTACAGAATTGTAAGGGGCATAAAACATTATCACACTGAATTTGCACTAGCTGTGTTGATGTTTAAGTCAGTTGACAAGGGTGTAGTTCAGTGTTCATTTTTGTCAGGTTTTTGAACACACTGGATTTGTGACAGTTCTGGAATATTTCAGACGATGCCACAGCTTTCATGCAGGGCATTTGTGTGTCTCCTTGCTGCCACAACTCTGTCTCTCACACTAAGAGGAACCACAAGAAAGGCTTCAAAGATTTTGTTCCTGTTTTTTTTATTTTAAAAAGTGGTAAAGTTAAAGAACTGACTCGTCAAATAGACATGTCAAACCAGGCTTTTACACACAAAGTACATTAAAATGATTTGACCTGTTAGCTTCACCAAAGAAGCTGTGTTTTTTCTAGCATTTGACCATTACACTGGCCTCTAAAGTAAGACAACTCCATCTTACCTGTTGAAGAGGCTGTTTATAATCCATTTTTAAACCTAAAAAACATATGAACAATATTGACAAGCCTTATTAGCCCTAGAAAGCAGATGATAACATAACATAATGATTGATGTGTTTGATCACAGCTCTGAAATATTACAGTAAAGGTGCGTTCACACCGGATGCTACTTGAACTACCTCGGCAATCACCCTCCATTCAAAGTCAATGTACAGCCGTGATGGAGCAGGGCTAACCCTCCAGCGATGCGACAGCTGCTTTTCACACTACCACATAGCTTGCCGCGCGATGTCAAAGTAAAAAAAAAAGCTGATCTTTTCAGACAATGTCGTGTGTGGCTGTGCGGCAGCAGCCAATCAGAGGTGTGTGCGTGTGTGACGGTGCCCGTGACAGACAGTTTTTCATCGGGACTACAGAGGAACAATTAATGTCCACGTGGGAAACATAAGTCAGTGAGGACATTAGTTCCGCCTAGACGGACTGTGGGAAACTCACAGATAACGCTGCGGCAGGGCATCAGCTGCAGTGTTTTATGTTTGATAAGTGAATGAAAAGGATACAGCTGGTCTAATGTTCGCTTATACATCCTATTATATGATATATGATATGATCGCAGTGAAACTCGAGCGGACGTGACGTCACCGAGCGACAGTGGATGGCAACAGTGACCAAAATGAGGTATTTATGGATGCACGACGATATGTCAGTGGGCGACACAATTTTGGTAGCTGGGTCGCTTGCGGTGTGAACGCAGCATAGGAAAAATAAATACATGTGGGTTTTTTTTTTTTATACCAATACAATGATACTGTGTTTTTCATTTAAAAATGAACAATTTAGGCTGTTTGGAGGTCAAAATTTCTTTATTTTTCACTATTTTAAAAAAAGTTACAAGAGATGTTAGCGCAAGGTTAAAAGAACATGAATGTGTTCTTTCTGTTAATGTGTTGTTTTCCTATTATATAACATAAATGACTTCAAAACAAAAAATTGTTCAATAATTAAAAGAAAAAGATTTCTCTTTCCGATAATGCCTCTTTGTTCTTGTAAATCTCCTCAAAACACCTCACAATGAAGCAGGAAAAAACACTTTTATGACCAAGGCTGTCAAAATTAAACCAAACGAAAAAAAGTCAATTGACAGGCAGACCACAGTTTGGTTCTTTGGTCTGATTATGTGTAAGGCTTTACCAGACCAGTTTTCCATTACTTTTTAAACTTGTTGCTGGCCATAAAATAAAAGAACTAAAAGTAGACCGCAACCCTAAGTTGGCAACCTGGTCCAGATCACTCAAATTTATATTGATTATTTTCTTTGGTGAAAAAATTAGACTACAAGCATTTTTACAAGAAAAACTATCAGACAACTAAATTTATTTCAATTTTTTTTTGCCAAAGCTTAGTTGGTCCTTGTATTTTACGTTACATTTGAACTAGGGTTGAGAGAAACCAGTCTGTATTAATTTTTATGCACAATGCCAGTTCACCAGTACAACTGCTCTGCATCATGGTTAAATGTCTCTGTTGGTAAAATCTGATCCATTAAATCATTCCATTTAGAAGTTCTTTCCCGATCAGAATTTATTGTTCTAATTTATTAATTCAGCTTTAGACCCACATTAACATGGATGTATGAACACAGTATGTGCTTGGTGGATGGACGCTGTACCTGTTTAAGGGAGTCAGTGAGGAACTGTGACGCATGAAGATGTCGAGAGGACTGAAGGTGACGTTCATTATTCTGAATGGCCACAAGTTGTAGTGTTTACTTTTTATTTATTCATTATTTCCTCAGTTATTTTCTCTATTGTCCTACCGTGGATAAGCTGTTTCTGTCAAGCTGTTATTATTTTTGCTGTGAGACTGGTGTTTAAATATCAAAGTAGCATGTCACTGCTAATGCTAGTTTACATTATTTAAGTCTCTCAGCAGTTATAGCAGACCTCTTTGTAGGAAACTGACAGAATTACTTACAGTTGTTCGCTGGGAAGCTGTCTTGCTGGTGAAAAGAGTGCACTTTGTTTTTCTTCTTTTACACTGAGTATCCCTAATTCTGTGACCCAGTTGTATAAAGGATACTGCTTTGTAGATGTAAAATATACACTCATGACCTGTGAACAAAGGCCATTTGTGAAAAGTGTTAATTTTCTTTGGTTCATAAGCTCACTGAATTGCACTGCGTCATGCGTTTCTCATATTACAATGTATCGGATAGTTTGAAATCGCACTACATCGTGAGTTGAGTGTGAATTGTGCTGTCTTGCATCCATTGCGGTATATTTATCTTTATCGATTGGAGACCGTGTTGAGATTCACATCATATCAGCCTCACACCACAGATACCCAACCCTAATCTGAGTGTCATAAATTTGGCTTTCATATTCCTGAGCTAATACATGTCAAACTTTATAGTTATGTCACCTCCTTAACTAATCTTGTGGATTCCATCGTACTATTCATAACCTGACGAGCCTTGCTACAAAGTCAGGAAGGACCTTTCCACGACTGCCTTGAGTTGTGGAGGATCACCATCCAGCAGCAGCAGCTAACTTTTACGGAGGGCGTTAACATCTACTGTTCTTCGCTTCAGACCTTCTTTTTGGCAATAATTAAAACACTCAAGGAAAATCCCCACGGCAACTTTTGAATTGGCTTATAAAATACGTAATTCCTGCAGTGCTCCATATTCGTCCGCTCTCTTGCTCATGCTTCTCGTGTTATCCTCCTCCACTTTCTCTGTTCCTCTCATGCTCTCCTCATCCCCTTAACTCCCTCTACCCCTCCTCCTCCTCTCCTTCACTCTTCTCTATCTACCTCACGCTCCCCTCCCACCTTCTCCTGCTGCCATTTTTCACTGCCCTGCAGCTAGATGTCAACGTGTGATTCCGTATTAACCCTCATGATCCTCACAAACATTCACACAAATATACACACACACAATATCCCATGCTCTGGTTAGGTCCCCCCACCAACTCCCTACCCTACCCTCTCTGCGTCACTCCAATACGCCCCCCCCAGGATTGAAAAACCCAACAAACAAGAAAAACAAGGCCTCTGATATTTCCTTCCCTCTGTTCAATTAAACATGGCCTCCATCTGCTTATTCTGTTTCGTTTCAGCTTATCTTCTGCAATATTGACTATGGTTGTTCTTGTGATTGTTTCTAAAGACTGTGTTTTAACCTGTTATAACCACAGATGTAAGTATTAACACTGGAGGAACATGTCACTGGGGTTGTGTGTGCATGTGAGAGTGTATGAGTGTGTATGTGTGTGTGTATGCATGGATGGAGGAGGAGGGGGGATTTGTTCTGCTTCAAGGTTCTGTGCCAAATCTTTTTCAGAACATTCAATCTCTGTTCATGTGCCATATGGAGAAATTTATGAAATAAAAATAACGTTTTTTTACAAAATTTAAATTCGGATTGGGGTGCTTTTTCCTTTTTTTTTTTTTTTTTTTTTTTTAGCTGTGGGGGAATGCTTAGCAGTACATTAAAGACTAACAATTTACCAGTTCTGGCTGAGGTGCACCCACCCTGGAGTTTTAAAAGCAGATCTAAGGGAAAAGATAAACCCACTCATGTCTCCATGCCACCCCCAAAACCATGACATTGTGAAGTCCTTGCTTCTTTTGAACTTTGAGTTTTAGCCATAATGTCATGGTCATATAAGGCGGACCTACTATGGTCAACCAGAGTGTTGAAAAATGGTATCTAGTATCTTAAGCGATCTTTGCTTATTTTCAACCAAGTAACAAGAATATTCATGATCATAGGCAACAGTCTAAGTGATGCTGAAATTTGGTGAAGCTTGCTATTACCAATCTGCCCTCTCAAGGACTTATATGTTCATTGAATCTGCAAAACCCTGCAATTCCTCGATTGTCCTCTTCAGGCTGATAGCAGGGAAATTGTACGATTGTATGTGGACAATAAACATTTTTTTCTAACCTAAAGTTGCATTCACACACTGTTGCTGATATACAGGGAAAAGTCAAACTAATGGGCCTTTCCACTAGCACGCCTTGGCCCTACTCGATTTGCAGCGTGTTTCCACTAGCCCGGTACCTCCTAAAACAAGTTAGTTTTAGTACCTACTCCGCTCTGGTTCCAAGCGAGCTGAGTGGATTCTAAAAAATGATGTCACCAACTGCCGGCTACTGATTGGTCAGACAATGTTGTCATCAATGAGTCATGAGCGCGATGACCTAGCATGCTAGCGATAGCTACCGTTAGCTTACCCTCATACGTCTTTTCTTTGCAGCTCGATTGCTCTCGTCCTCGGCTTCATTCTGTTGTATAGCTTCCAAAACTCTCCCGTGCTTCTCAAGGGGTATTTCTTCTTGCCCCCTGCAGCCTTCTCCTGCTTTCCTTTTTTACTCAGTTTGTGAGAAAAAGCCAGATTGTTGTGTCCTGCTCAAAATGACATCATCGCAGTGCCGCTCACCCCGTTGGGCAGGCAACTGGGGCTAATGGAAAAGCAGCTAAAGGTGAGTAGAGTAGAGTAGAGTAGAGTAGAGTAGAGTAGAGTAGAGTAGAGTAGGGTAGAGTAGAGTAGGGCTAATGTTGAAGGGCCATAAGGCGCATTTTCCATGACAACAGAGATTTTTAATTTTTTTTTCACTTTCTGTTTACACAAGAACGGTCCCCCGAGTGTCTGAATCCACAAACTTTGAAACCAAGGTCCAGAGTGAAAATTTTGAAAAGTTCTGTCTCCATGTTAACACGAATCAGCATTTCCAGGGAAAATGCTGACATGCAGCTCATGTGCAGTACTCTTTCAGTGAAAGGTTGCACACGCACCACAGCAACAACAACAACAACAACAACAACAGCTATGGGGGGACATGTGTGCTGTGCTGCATACTGTGCTCTGTTTGTTATCCAGACAGATTTTGTTGTCCAGACAAGAAATATCTGTATCTTCATGCACCCAATCATCATTGTTGTTTATCGAAAGATTGTCCTCGCTGGAAAGCACACGCGTGTTGTCACAACGCTGTTTCACTACAAACCTACATCCCCATCTACTGGCCTGGCATGCACGTTACAGCATTTTCAGTCATATCCGTGAATGCAGGGCACTTTTGGAAAACCTTCAGATTCTGGTGACAACGTTGTTGTGTAAATGAAACTTAAGTCGGGCCATGCAGAACTAAGCTAACAGCAGTTATGTCTGAGAATTTATTGAGGTATTAGCAGGAATGTGTAAAACTCCCCTTTCACACAGTGTTAACAAATCCTTTTCAGACCTGGACCACATTTATTATTAAATGTAAAACAGAAAACAACATGAGAGAAAGGATATTTTGGCTTCACCTCTGACATGTTTTGCTGGGAGTTTGTCTTGAGAAGTGGCTTACCTCCTGTCCTCTACACCATGGAAATTGTGCCCACCTACTGCATTTTCTTATTGGCCCAAATTGAACAATTAACACTCACCAATCACCTGCAGGTTATGCTATGAGAGGGTCTGCCCATTCCCAAATTCCCCAAAAAAGAGATTAGATGGAATAGTGAACTACAATGAATGGTTGATCTGGTGTGTCAGGTCATGGACTTTTACCTCCATGCTTGAACAGATATTTCAACATTGAATACAGGGTAACAGCTTGCATTAGTCTTTCCAACGCTGCCACCAGACACAGTGCTCAGCTGTAAAGATAATGCAGACAAGGGGAAAAAAAAAAAAGAATACGTGGTAACAGCCGAAGAACAAACAAACTCTAAGCATCTTTTTCAGAATCATGAAAGCACATTGGTACTTTCTAGCACAATAAGGATCTAGAATTTAACAACATACTGCAAGTTTATTTTCAGATAGACTCTAACCTGCTGCCAGTGGAACTGGTTCTTTCATTTCCAAATTGCCTTTCGACCAGTTGAACTTCCAATATTTGGTCTAGAAATGGCCTCAGGTATTTTGAAAAATTGAACTTTTGTGGTGGATTTTGGAGAGACCTTTTAACCTTGCACTTATTTTGCTAACAGGCTTTTTCATCCACTTTAGATGCAGATATTGATTGTCAAATGAGTGCTGAAAAAAATAAAATTTCTGCTGTATCTGAACGGCTATTTTGCTGAAATATGGCTCAACATGATAAAAAGTTAGATCATCCTAACAGTCAAAAGTTTGAAGATGATCACAACAAATGCAAGAGCTATACAATATGCTACATCCAGACTTTGATAACATCCTTTTATGGAGTATTTAACTCAACATGTCGTGTTTGAGGAATAAATGATCAACAATACTATAAAATTTAAACTTGTATATAAAGACTTTTTACTGAAAAATTGTTCATTCTGTTTATTTAATCTGCAATGTTTATGTGTGCAGAATCTCCCCAGAATTCTTGATGTGCTTGTTCTTCCTCTTCCTCATCGCTGCTCTTTTCCCTCAGAGCCTCCTTCTCCTCTCTCTGTCAAATTTTTTCCCACCAGAGTGCCGCAGCAGTGTTGCAATATCTGTATGTGTATGTGTGTTGTGTGTGTGTGTGTGTGTTTTTGAAGGCATTGTGTCAGTGTGTTAAAGCTGATTTGACACCGAGGCTGCGGACCGGCTGGCTGCAGGGTGTGTATGGTGACCGGAGTGGCTGACCTCCGCCTGCGCCTGTGTCTGCTCCTGTATGTGTATGTGGCGTGTGTATTTGTGTTTGTATGTGTGTGTTCCTCGTGGGATGCTATTTCGCCTGCGGTGAACACTTAGCTCGTGCTGGTTGGGGGTTTGCCAAGAGGTCAGCTTCTGAATGCTACTGACTCTGGGTTACAATAATTATCTCAACGCGTGTGTGTGCATGTTTACATATGTGAGTGTGGATGGGGTTGTCAAGACAGGTTAACATTGATTCTTGTGTTGCGTTTATTTAGTTTATCTATTTTCATGTTTGAGTCAAGGCAGTTAACTGTCTGTCAATGAGCTTAAAGGCACGGTGCTCTAACAGTGTGAGACGTGATTTGAGTGAAGAGCCCTCCAAACATGTCAGCTGACAGACCTGCTGACAGCTAAGCACGACCAATGATACAAAACAGCTCGACTATTAATGTGTGTGTAATCTGTGTTGTAAATGGAACAAACACAAATATGATCAGGTCTTGATCCAATTGGCCAAACAAGAGTGATGGTAGTCTGGCTGGTGTTTATCTCTGGGACTGAAGTGCAAGGCAGCGAAAAGACAGGTATTGGTTAAAGTAAATTCTAGGTTGTTTTAAGTCGTGGTATGATTTTTTGAAATTTTCTAAGCAAGAGATAAAAAATAAGACCCAAGTCCTGATCTCTAAAATTCTTGATCTAATTAGACGTGAACATATAACCTAAAGGCCATGTCTTTTGACCCCTTACAACAAATATCTATAAAAGGGATATTTTTGCCTGTTTTCCCAAATGTTTTGACAAGAGTTTATTTTATAAAATGGCTCATATACTGTAGAACAGTAGCATCCACCTAATGCATTATATGATTGGCCCGTAGTGCATGACTGATGGAACAATCGTCCAATCATTTGCCAGATGTGCTTCTGAAAGGTTCAACCCTCCCCAAACACTTTCTACGAGCCCTTTTCCTATGGGTTGGTGAAAATGCCTGTATTTACCAGTCCATTCGATATGCAATGTAATGGATGAGGAATACTAACCACATTGACAGAAAGCAGCCGGGTAATTACTTACTTTGAACAGATTGTTACAATGACTTACTTTTCCACACAGCACAACCAGTGTGTCTGAAAAGGACTGATCATAATTAGGCCTGAATCTTTTTAGGATTTAATTCAAATGCAAAATTAGGTTTTACTGTTCATTTGGGGTTTATCGTTTTACTAACTTGACTCATACTTGGCTCTACCCTGTTGGTGCTTTTTGTTTCAAGTTACACTTGGTAAACAATAAAAAGAAAAATCTAAGGTACAATACTTCCATGGATCCCAAAACTCCCGTGACATCACACTGTAAGGCTCAAGTATTGTAAAGATGTCTTACTATATGTGTATCTGTAAATTTAAGATATATGAATTTAGATCCCCCTATGGACAACCATTGACTTTATGTCCACATCTGTCCTTGACTCCTTCCGACATGATTTTAGATGAAAAGTCTCTTTTTATGAAGTAAGTATATCAGTCTACATCAGTTTTTGAAGAGGAAATTGTAAACAAAGCTACTTTATCAGCATGCTGTCACTCAATCTGTCTGACACCCAACAGAAGTTACAAGCATCAAAAATAGCTATTTACAAAACCCAAAACCAGTGAAGTTGGCACGATGTGTAAATTGTAAATAAAAACAGAATACAATGATTTGAAATTCCTTTTCAACTTATATTTAATTGAATACACTGTAAAGACAAGATATTTAATGTTTGAACTGAGAAACTTTATTTTCTTTTGCAAGTAATCATCAACTTAGAATTTAATGGCAGCAACACATTGCAAAAAAGTTGGCACAGGGGCATTTTTACCACAGTGTTACAACACTCAGTAAATGTTTGGGAACTGAGGAGACGAATTTTTGAAGCTTTTCAGGTGGAATTCGTTCCCATTCTTGCTTGATGTACAGCTTAAGTTGTTCAACAGTCCGGGGTCTCCGTTGTTGTATTTTACACTTCATAATGCGCCACACATTTTCAATGGGGGACAGGTCTGGACTACAAGCAGGCCAGTCTAGTACCCGCACTCTTTTACTATGAAGCCACGCTGTTGTAACACGTGCAGAATGTGGCTTGGCATTGACTTGCTGAAATAAGCAGGGGCGTTCATGAAAAAGATGTTGCTTGGATGGCAACATATGTTGCTCCAAAACCTGTATGTACCTTTCAGCATTAGTGGTGCCTTAACAGATGTGTAAGTTACCCATGCCTTGGGCACTAATACACCCCCATACCATCACAGATGCTGGCTTTTGAACTTTGTGCCTGTAACAGTCTGGATGGTTCTTTTCCTCTTTGGTCCGGAGGACACGACGACCACAGTTTCCAAAAACAATTTGAAATGTGGACTGGTCAGACCACAGAACACTTTTCCACTTTGCATCAGTCCATCTTAGATGAGCTCGGGCCCAGCAAAGCCGGCAGCATTTCTAGAGTTTTAACTTGCACTTACAGA
The DNA here is from genome assembly GCA_036419115.1 of Scarus forsteni. Lineage (NCBI taxonomy): Eukaryota > Metazoa > Chordata > Actinopteri > Labriformes > Labridae > Scarus > Scarus forsteni. The sequence continues at coordinate 21,690,585 of JAZDUH010000084.1, forward strand.
TGTAGCAACGAACTGTAGTTACTGACAGTGGTTTTCTGAAGCGTTCCTGAGACCATGTGGTGATATCCTTTACACAGTAATGCCGGTTTTTGATGCAGTACCGCCTGAGGAATCGAAGGTCACGAGCATTCAATGTTAGTTTTCAGCCTTGCCGCTTACGTGCAGTAATTTCTCCAGATTCTCTAAACCTTTTGATGATATTACGGACCATAGATGAAGAAATCCCTAAATTCCTTGGAATAGCTCATTGAGAAATGTTGTTCTTAAACTGTTGGACAATTTGCTCATGCATTTGTTCACAAAGTGGTGACCCTCACCCCATCCTTGCATCAAATTCCAAATGAGCTAATATTTGCAAAAAATTACACAGTTTACCAGTTCGAACGTTAAGTATCTTGTCTTTGCTGTGTATTCAATTGAATATAGGTTGAAAGGGATTTGTAAATCATTGTATTCTGTTTTCATTTACAATTTACACAACGTGCCAACTTCACTGGTTTTGGGTTTTGTATTTGATCAATTTTGTCACTGTTTTTCCCTTTAGATCCTTGCTTAAAGGCATAAAAACGAGTGTGTTTCATAATCAGATAAACACTGCTCACTGAAGCTTTAATGAGATATAAGAAATATAAAAGTACTTGATGAAATGCCAAATCTGTCATTTCTTTAGCTGAAAAAAACGGGAATGTAATTCTTTAATTTGCTACATTAGAAGACATCAGAATACCTTGATTTTAGTTTTCTAAGAGAGACACTACAGGTGGGACGAGTTTGGCTAAAGCGGGTTACACACATAAAGCTTATGGGGCTGTTTTTGCCTGATTATCTCCTGTCTTATAAGATTATCCTTTAAGATTATCCTGTGGTCTGAGGTTTGTTAAGAGTGAATTTGTCCTGATCATCGGTGCCAAAACGGGTCAGGGCAGACAATCGTAAATATTAAACTTTTTCAATGTTTATATGGTAACCAAAAATCTTTATGTGTGTGGGGAAAGCCAAACACCAAGTCGTGACTTTGAATTTTAACGTGGAGCAGAATTAAGCTTATCAAAAAGCAAGCTGATTGAGGAACAAGGTAGCAGGCGTAAATAAAAATATGCACGACAGACCTGAAACATAAACATAAAGTTGGGTGGACCTAAGAAATGGAGGACCATCTCATGTGTTCACGTAGTCTCCAGGATTCCTCCACAGTCTTTTATTTTATTTGGTTCCTGGTTTTCTGTCAAAAATAGCCCAAAGACCATCATCATTCCCTCTTCTCATAGGTCCTCTCCCATGTTGCTTATTGTGTTTTCCGGTTGTTGGCATGGAAAGCATTTATGGTCCGTGCTATGCTTCTTTGTTTTTGTTCAATCACATTTGATCACGCTAGATTTCTGTCTTGGAGGACTAGATTCTAGATCGGTGGTGGGACAGAATGCTTATGTGTGTGGTGTGCTGTGTTGAGAGTATCGGAGCATACGACACACAGTATGATCAAAACTGTTCAATGCCTGATTTTTTATCTTCATGTGTGGGGTCTCAAACAGATAAAAAATCTTTCCAAATTTAGAAAATCCTTATGTGTGTACCCCGAAGCTTCATCTAAAATCTCTAAAATGGTTATGTGTTTAAATCTGCCCTATGACATGTGTCACATAACCTAACTCTTCCATGTTCTCCTTCCATGTCATATCTCTCTTTACTGTCCTATGCAAAAGAGGAAAATCAAACCCCCTTTTTGAGTCTAAGCCCTTAAAAATATAGACTAACTAGACAGACTCTGCCATTCTATGAGACATCCAACATCTAAAAATAAAATGCTGTAAATGTTTAATAGGTCTTATCCAGACACTTGCAAATCACTCAGTGTGTGAAAAGTGATGACTGATTCTCCCTTTGGGACAAGACACTTAGCCTGAGATTTATACTTCCCCCAAAGGACTTGTTTAAATGGTTCAATATTTAAATTTTAATGCTTGAACACGGGGGGCAGAGTTAACAGGAGTCAGATAACTTGTAGGCACTTCTTTAGCAAATTCAGATGATTTTGAGAGACACAATTCATTAAATGACTGTTCAGTATTTTTAGTGGGATTGTGAAATTAATTACTTAATATTATATTAGCCAGGGAATGTTATGTCAGCACAGCCCCTTTAAGGACGGACCTGCTTGAGAGCAGCAGGAGACACCTCTGTGCTACCATGCACTTTTTTTGCTTGCAAGTCATGCTGTTGTAGCACCTCTTTAGCACATCTTATAATGCCAACAGCCGTAAAACAAGAAGGAGCACATCTCAGATATATTCTTGGGTGTGCAGGTCCTTTTGGTAAGGAGTTTTTATAAGGGGGCCTGAAGAACTGACAAGTACATCAAAAAAGTAGAAATGCTCCGAGGGGACAAACCTCTGCCAAAGCAAGCCCAACATTGTCCAGCGACTTGTTGTGAAATCTGGTAATGTTAGGAAGTCCTTAAAAAAATGACTGGATCCACATTAAACATCAAAATCTCATTGTTTCTCCCTTGTGCCATTACCACCAATCCTAAAAAATGTGGAAATCTGCCCTATCTCACAATGCTAACAAATCATTAAATACATTCCTGGATCCACATCTGGATTTGGATCCACTAAAATCAAATCACTTCTCCCATGTGTCATGAGCACTTATATTAGTTAAACTTGTTTTTAAAATGTCAAACTACTCCTTTACAGGGGCTTACTGTACGTTCACACCAAAAGTGTCAAAATCGCTTGTCGACGCTCCGGCCGCTCTCACCGCACTGCTTGGCAGTTGAAAACACAGAGGCCCGCAGGCAGGGGACTCGATGTGAGCGGCCGGAGGGGCGGGGCCTACAAAGCTGCCGTGCTGATGTGTTCTGAATCACCATCTCCTTTCACTCTCGTTTTCACACTTATATGTAAATATATATAAAGACTGAACTAAAAGAAGACAAGTAAACAGACATACGCACAGTCTTGTGACCCTTAAATAACAGCTTATTTGATTGTTATGACTTTACCCCCCTATTTATAAAACGTGCACAAAGCAGGAGGTTATATGGGGGGTTGGAACATATATATGTGATGCACATGGGACTTCTGTTCCCTCTTTCACCGTGGATCACACTTGGGGGGCTGGAGACAGCAATGATAAGCTTTTCCTCCCTTGTTTTCTCGTCCTCCCTCTCAAAGTCTTCCACATTGGAATCCAGATCGGCCTACTATTGGCTGACGCCTCGTTCGCGCTGCTGCTTATTTGCATAAAGTTGAGCCTCTCCCAACTTCAGCTCATCGCTCGCCACGCTTCCATCGCGCCGCTCCACGCCGCTCGTGACGCTCGCAACGCGCCGCTCGTGATCGCTGCCGCCTCGATCGCCCCTCGACGGCGGCGATCATAGAAAATGAATGGCAGCTGGTCGCCACCGACGCTCAGACCGCTTCTGGTGTGAATGTACAGTTAGTTTTCTATGAAGAATTAATGCAGTCTCTTTAAAATCTGTGGATACACTTTTCTCTTTTAAAATCAAAAGTATGACTGAAATACAGTGATGCAGGTTGAGTCCAAAAAACACTGAGGTTTGCATGTAGCTCTTCCTGATTCCCAATCCTCTTTAAGAAAAGTGATTTAGAAAATCAATTTCAGATACATGCCTGAAATCATTGTGAAAAGTGTTTAAGATTATCACAAAGAACAGAACATGTAAGTTTCCTTTTTATTTTTTTTGTTTGCTACCGGTGATGTAGCAGTATGAACATTTCATATCACTGTTGTGACCAAAATGATCATGGTTATTATTATTCTGGTGTTGTTGCAATGTGCTCAAAATGTTCAAAATGTGTTTTTACACACACTATCCAAGTTCTAGTTAGTTACAAAAATAATGTGAATTTAATCATGACCTGCAGTGATCACAACCTGACCCTCTTCATGTCTCTGGTTCCTTGCTGAAGTCTGTCTCCACAGCCCAACCAGGCCTCTCCCCTCTGATGCTGCTATGGGGGTGTTTGTGGTGAAGATACTGCTGCTGCTTTGTGGTTCTACCCTGCCTTCCCATTCCAGTTAGTTTCCCCTCAGCATCCTTGTAAAATCCAAATTACAACTAGAATTTGTCTATTTAGAGGGGAAAAAGTCTTGTGTACAGTGCCTAATGTACATTGCAAAGCACATATGTGGAGCAGACACATACTGTAGTTCTGCCTTTTCCAGGCAATGAGCAGTATCACTGTGAGTTATTGACAAAGTGAAATAATCAAACATGGTTTTACCTGTATTTAAAATGAAAAACAGTAATACTAAATGCTGGTAATTTTACTGTTGTTAATCATTTTATCAATAACCGTTACATTCTGATTTGCTACAGTGCTTATAATCAATAAAGACCCAAAACGCAGTAAATCTCACAGATTCAGTCAGCAGAATGCTAACTTCCACATTAGCCTTTAAAGTGCATCATCTCTGTACCACTCTAAAGATTAAACCAAGGGGCGACCCTGCATTGTACTGAGTTGTATTTGATCATACTTACATTGTTCCTCACTCCTTCAGCTCCCACGTGCAAACCAGGAAGCATTTTTTTCAAAGCTGGTAATCTAGCAATTTAGCTTTCCTCTTATTTTACTCCAAAAATTTCAGTAATTCAGTAATCAGATTATTGTAATCCAGTTACACGTTATGTTTTTCTCCTCCAGCCTTTGTGTGGGTGTGCACACGAGAAACAGCATCTGCAAAAAAAGGGAGAGAATGCAAAGTGGTGTCCTGCTTTGCATGAAGTCTGTACAAACAGGTTTGAATTACATGAGCAGTGTGTGACTTGTATTATCATATTTGTAAGAAGAAGAAAAAAAGTGACACGTCCCCTGCATGCATGAGGAGGAAGGTTATTGAGAGGAGGAGAATTGTGAGGGCTTTTTTTCAGGACTCATGTTGGAAGTTTAAAATGCTGATGCGACACCACCTCCATCTCTCATACATGCTACCAAGGGGGCAGCCAACGGTCGCGCTGAATAGATTATGCAAAACCACCTAACAATTCTCATTTTCACCTCACCGACTCCGGTTTCTACATGACTCAAGGGTAGAGCAGAAAGTACGTACTTAAGATGGGAACAGGCTGCAGGGATGCTAAAGCGTGCAACTGGATCACACGGCTCTATCTCTCGCTCGACTCGAGTTAGGTTAAAATAGTTGGAAATGAGGCGGGGGAGGTAGGGTGGGCAGGGGGGGGATTTAGTAATTTGAGAGCTACAGGCGAAGACAAATACAAAGCTCTTTGCCATTTAGCTAATAGCAGTCCTAATATTTCATTTCATATCAGCGTTTTTAAGCCTTTTTGAGGTGCTTTTAAAGAACAGGAAGTAAATGATCCTGAGTCAGGGATGCTTTATCTTCATCTGTTGCTTGTGACTGCCAAAACCTCAAGAATACTTGTTCATCAAACTATACAACAAAACCATCACTATGTTGTAATATACAAATTAGAGTTTGAATGTCACAGTCTAAAGGTCAAGGTCATGACATTTCCTGTTCATCCCCTGCTTGGGATTCACACTGCCTTATCATATAACATTTACATTCCTGTAACATTACCACTCACCTATGAGTGTCCTGGAGGCAGAATGAGTGGAACAAGTGACCCTCCCATTCAGGCCCTGTTTACATGACAACAAAAACGGCTAAAAACATTTTCATTGCGTTTTCACCTCCTGTTCACATGAGAATGATGCCCAGAGTGCCTGAATTCACAGTCTTTTGAAACCAAGGTCCAGAGTGAAAAGTTATGAAAACATTTTCATTTCCATCTTCAAGTAGATGAAATTCAGTATTTCACCCTGAAGTGCTGGCGTTACCACATGTTCAGTAGGCTACTCTTTTAAATGAAGGCTGTGCTTGCATCCCAGGAACAACAACATTAACAGCTTTAGTCTACTGAGCAACATGTGTGCTACTTACTGTGCTTAGTTTGTTATCCAGACAGATTATGTTGTTCTGACAAGAAACTCCTTCATCTTTGTTGCTAAGGAAAACTTTGTCTTCACCAGCAAACGTACTCATGTTGTCTACTGGCCTGGCATGCACACTACAGCAAAAAAACACAAAGGAAAAACCTTTCTGTTTCAGTTGACAACCTCGTCGCGTATGCAGGGCCTTATTCTGAGAGGGAGGCAGGAGGAGTCAGGAGGTGAGGGACAGAAAATCTGGGAGTATCTGCCTATGTGCTGGTACTTTCTGTTTTGTGCGTTCAAATCATATTGCAGTGACAACTGGCACAGATGTTACAGCCTACAATATAATATAATATAATATAATCTGCTTGATCTGTAATGAACTTGATTGGTGGAACAAGGCCCTTACCTTTCCCAAACACTTTCTATGGGCTGTTGCCCAGATGGACTCGTGAGATATACTGAATGGTCCACCTAGTGTGTCATGTAAGTCTGGACTTGGATCACCACCAAAACTGAATCACTTCCCCACTGTGCCAGGTCTAACATTTCCAAATTAACAAAAATGTGAAAAACTGCCCCATCTCACAACTTTGAGAAATCCTTTAAAAACATCATAGACAGACGAACACACAAATAAATGGACAAATGCCTTCAAAAGAATAACTTTTGTGGTGGTGGTAAGTACTAGGGGTGTAAAATAAACATTGTTTATCATACATTGTTTGGCTGATCAATGATCCAATCAGAATGCTTGAAAATCATATTATTGATTTAAATCACCATCTACTTTACACTGCTTTATTTTAAAATCCCCACTGCACACCTGTATGGGAGCCTTTCGCGTAGCCGTGCGCCATTTTCTGTGAGTTCAAACAATCTTACCGTAGCCTGAAGTTAGCAGTGAGCGCGTTAGCTTTAGAGAGGCTGGAGAGGATATTTACCCCTCTTACGGCTGTGTGACGATAGTGCAGGCTTAAATACAGGGAGGAATACATAGTTTTATAGGTAATTTTTTCATTTTTTATAACTGATGGGAGTGAAACTTACCCAGACAAAATGATCTCATCTTGGTAAAAAAAACACAGATTTCCCCGTAGTGCAGCTTGATACTGACTTTGTTGTGGGAGACATAGAGAAACCCCACTGTTAGCTGCTGCTGTTTGAATGCGTTCAATGTATTTTTGTCAAAGTTAACAAATCCGGAAATTTTAGGGGGCGCTGGTGAGCACTGCATGGGTTAGATGCTTCTTCGAACAGCTCCTGCAAATCCCTGCAAAAATTTCAGTCTAAAAGTAACACTTGTGCTTTAAAAATCCAAACTTCAAACTCCAGACTTGGGTAAGGGCAAAAAACCCACCGCAAACTCTGAAGTCAGAAGGGACGGGAAAACTGTTTCTCCAGGCAGAGAAGCTCAAGATGCTAGCCAACCTGACATAGCTAGCTACTTTAATGCTTCCAACAATGAGGCTCCTATTCAGCCCCCCTTGACGGATGTCATGGACGCTATTGGGAAGCTGAAAGGGGATATCAACGTCAGATTTAATGTCCTGGATTCAAAACTGCATCTGGTACAAACATCCCTCGCTGACCACAACAACTGTATTGCCGACTTAGGGGGGTCTGCCATCGATCACAACACCCGCTTAGCGGCCCTGGAGAAGCGGTGTAAGGAGCTAACTGAGACCAACATCACCATGAAATGTAAATTAATCGACCTTGAGAACCAATGCAGGCGTTGTAATATACAATAAAAATGGCTGGCTTACCAGAACATGTGGAAAAGGGCAACCCAACACAGTTCATTGCAGAACTCCTTCCTCAACTCCTTGGAAATAATCACTTCCCTGGTGGACTCAAGGTGGACCGAGCACAGAGAATCGGGGCACAGTCATCCGCGGCTCGACCATGTATGATGATCGCCAAAATTCACCACTTTCAGGAGAAGGAGAAAATCTTAAGGCTTGCACGACTTCAGTCTTCTCTGTCCTTCAATGGAGTACAGATTAACATCTTCCCCGACTTCTCTCCTGAAATATCAGAGTAACGCCGAGCATTCGCCAGAGTGAAGAAGTTGAGGGAGGCAAGAATAAAGCATGGCCTTCTTTTTCCAGTTCGTCTGATCTTCACGTTTAAAGGCGAGCAAAAAACTTTTCAAAACCCCGCAGATGCTGAAGCCTTTATCGACACGCTCGTCCCGATAGCCGCTACTCCGTGATGGATCTTCGCTCACCCATGCTACTCATTACGAGGCTGACAAGATTACCTAATATGCTTTTGGTCTGCCTATTGGATAACCGGAGTGAGAGTTTGTTCTATAAATACTGTTTAAGAAAGTGTTTTTGGACTATGAGGATAGGCGGGACAGCTTCCAAACTCCACCGGTAAGGGGCAGGAGGTCTTTAAGGTGAGTGTGGGGTTGTTGTTGGGGGGATATTCATGTTTGAATTGTAGTTGCAAAATAATGTTTTTTTAATTATATGTTCAATAAAAAAATAAAACATGTAAATTGAAGGAGTTATGAACAACAACAAAAAAAAAACCCAGGCCCTGTCAAAGAAATATAATAGAAAATATATCAAAATATTATCTTTGAGTGCTTCAAAATGTCACACACACAAACTGAAATTACATGCTATTTAAAACATATATTACATGGTTGAGTAATGTCAAAGGTATCTATTGATGTCAACATTTATGTAATTGCATTCAGAAAAAAACGCAGAATCATGATTTTAAATGTTTTCAGAAAAAGTTCAAATAATAATTACAAATAAAAGATATATAAAAGATATATATGAATGTCTGGTTCTCAGAATATGGTGTCTAGATTAGAGGTTAACATGTTTAAACACAAATACCAACAGTTATTGAATACAAATGGTATTTCAGGTCATTGATTCTTAAATACATTTTAAAAAGTAATGTTTTATTGAAGCTACAGTTATACAGCAGTAAACAGATTTTTTTTTGCCATCATGTGTAAATGATTTTTTTCTGTTTTCTAATTAAAATAGATGATCTTAAAAAAAAGTCAAAACTGTTTATTTTTTTCAAATTATGAATGTAATCTGTTGATAATATATCCAATACTGATCTCAGGGTTTTTAATTGTATTGAATTGATATTGCAAAATCGATATTATAATGCATCTTGTTAAAACTATTGATGTACCCCCTTGTAATTAAGGATAAGAGTATGCCCAAAATAGCTACCAAAATTAAAAAAAAAACACATTTTAATATTTTAAAGTCGTTTTAAATTCATACCTCATATTTGATGCTCAGCAATGATGATTTTGAGGCCCAGGGCAATTTCCTATCTTTGCCTGATGGGAAAAGAGCTTATGAAGTACAGGAGGAATGAGGATTTGAGGAAGAGAAGGAGTCCTAAAGAAGCTAACAAGTTTCTATTTTCTGCCTCCCTCCTTCATGTGAAAAGGCCAATTCTTTCACTTGGCTGAAATTTAAGTGATTCCTCTCCCCTGCGTCTCCCCTTCTGGGGTCTGTTGTATGTCACCCTCCTCTGTGTTGCTGCCGTTTGTGTGTGCTTTTCTGCTCCGCTGCTCCTGCTGCGTCGGCATGGTCGGCATAGCTGCTCCGTCTGGAGGTCAAGGCCGGCCTGGATGCGAAGGTCAGAGTGTAGAAAAAAAAGGTGCCTCTGTCTTCTTTAATTCAGTCCTGTGTGATGAACGATGCATGTCATACCTTCAACAGCAGCACCCCCCACCCCCCTCCCTCTCTCCCCCTCTGCAGTGATACAGTTGTAAAGTGTAACCTTGGAGACGGGGGGCTAATCATGCATCCCATTGCTACCCTTTAAATCCCTCTTCCTCCCTTCACCCTCTGCTTCTTTACACCTCCTCACCTTCGCCTTTCGCCTCCCCCCCCTCTCGCCGCAACAGGCTATTTAGCGATTACACCGGGTTTACAGTATTTTCTCAATTATCTTCCTACCTACGTACCCTCCCTCCTACTCCTCGTCCTCCCCTCTCTTTGTTTGTCCTGTGGAAGGACGTTTGTTTTCCTGTGGGGGTAGAGGGGAATCGACATGAAGAGATGAGTTATTGATTAGAAAGCAGGTTGCAGGGGAGAGGTAATGCAACTCAGTGAGAGAGGGAGCGAGGAAGAAGAGACAGGATGACACGTACAACCTATGACACATTCTGCATACAGTATGAAGGCAGCGTTACCCACACATGTCGGTGTAACATATGTGCACCTTGCCGTGTGCCCCACTCTGTTACACGCTCATGTGATCTGAGGTGGCACAGATTGTTGCCATGGTGTGAAAATCTTAGCTGTTCAGATGTTTAACAGTTTAAAGGACGTGTGGTTGGCAGCAAGCGGACGATTCAACAACCTGCCAGACTTTAAAAGAAAAAAAAAAAACTGGCAACAGTCGCTGTGTTTAGATTTCTTATATCTGATAAGCTTATGATGAAAATGTCATCAGTGGGAGACTGACTAATCTCTTGACGAAGACACATCAGATATGGCTATTAAAAAGAGAACAATGATGTAATACAATTTTACTGAACATTTTTCACTGTCCATATCCTGCAGCGTACTCCTCCTCTGCATCAACGCATGGGTGCATTCAGGTCTTCAAGTGATCAAAGAAGTGCGGTAGGTCTTCTTTAGACAGTTGTCTCAAAAATGGAGCATAGCATTGGTTCTTGCAATACAGAGTTAGTACTGCTAACAGCGTTCCATTGATAAATGGCAGATTCAAGCTGATTACTTCGAAAGCTGATATTGGCTAATGCACCCAGATCCCCTTACTTTAGCTGCTCAAGCCTGTGTACTCTTCACTGCTTCTGCTTCAAGCTGCTTCCCAACCCTCCTCCATCTCTTTATGCTATACTCTGACTTAATCATGTCAGCAGACATTGATGCTAGCTTAAGAGCTGCCAGTTGACTTCATGACTTCCTTGGCACATAACCCAAAAAAACAGCTCAGAGGTGCTTCTTCCTGAGCAGCAAGCCATCAATTTGGCATCTCTCCATTATTATCATAGAACTGTGTATTCAGTCTATTGTGTGTTGCATCTTTCAACAACAGTGTGGTGTAAAATAAAAAAACGCGAGCCACTGCTTAGAATAAACTTTCATCAGAGCATGTTGGAAATAGGGCAAAAAATATCCTCCCTATTCAAACTGTTTGATGAAGCTGTTAGCATATTTGCTAATCTTTATAATAACAGTGACTCCATGGGGTCATCTTGCTTGTAGCTCCCACCACTTCCTGCTTTGAAGGACACTGACAGGACCGTGCCACATTGGGCACAGTCTTTGCAGACTGGAGCTTGGCCAGATGGACCTGTATTTGAATTTGAATTTATTTTAGGATAGCCCCTTGAGATGCAGCATCTTGTTTTTGAGGGGGTCCAAACGAAGATACAAAAGTAACACAAAACATACATAACAATAATACACAGAAAACACATAATGTACATTACATTATCTGTCTGACAACAAACATTACATCAGGCAGATTCAGCTGCAATTTAATATTAATGTAACACTTCTACAAAATGTGGCTTTCCTTCAGTTTTTTCCAAAATGACTCCCCAAATTTTCTGGCATTTTCCCTTTTGCCAGTTGTTTTGGGACAACCATGGCACACACTATTATCGTGTTCAAATTGTTATGCAAAATTTTCCAGATTGTCTCTTTGTCATTGGAGACCATGCCTGCAACCTTCCGTATACTGAGTTGTTGATCATTTACCACAATTTTTTCAATTTGTTGAATGTTTTAATAAATTTTTGATGTAAATGGGCACCCAAGATGTTCATTGTCTTAACAATTTGCTTTCAGTTTCTGTTTTATTAAATCTGAACCACATTTCGTTATTAAATGAAAAACAAACAACACCTCAAACTTTTCAGAAATGATTTTTGCTCCACTTTCAATGTTTTTTTTGCCAAGAGATTGTCCTACGAAGTGGCTTATGTTTTGTAATAGCCTCAGCACTAACACCCCCCTACTACATTAACTGATTGGCCCGCAATGAATGTGAGTGACGGAATCATCCAATCACCTGCCATGCATTTGAAAGGTTTTTCCCAGTCCCAAACACTTTTCTCTGGGTTCCTTACCATGAACTCGTGAAATATGTTAAATGATCCATCTGGCGTGTAATGTTAGGCTAAGTTTACACAGACACTCCTGACTTAAAAATGCAAAGATTTTTCCTTTGCGTTTTCAAGTTGATCTGCTCTCAGACAGAGACACTGTAGACGAATGAAACCGCTGTAGTGTGCATGCAAGTTCAGTAGATGGCGGTGTAGGTCTGCAGAGTACTACAATACATAAATGAAGAAGAAAAACTATTCACAAACAAACAATGGCGAGTAGACGCACAGAGACGCAGGAGTTTCTCTTCTGGACAACAATTCAGTTCGGACAACAAATCTGTCTGGATAGTTTTGTCTGGATAACAAGCCAAGCACGGTAAGAGGCTCACAAATTTCTTGGCAGACGGCCTGTTGTTGTTCCTGGTATGCGCACGCAGCCTTCATGTGAAAGAATATTGTGCATGCAGTGATGTCAGTGTTTCATCCTGAAATGCTCTGATTCAGGTTTACACAGCGCTGCATGGAGAGCTTATTCAAAACTTTCCACTCTGGAGCCCACATTCAAAAGTTTAATTTCATTTCATATAATTTATTTTCCCCATGAGGAAATGTGTCATGGGCTCCCTGCTGGTTCTGCAGTCGTAAAAGAGCAGCACAAATCACATAACACAAACACCACAGTCACAACACGTCACAATCACATCCAGAACATCCCTATTGCACAGTACCAATAATTTAAACTAGAAAAGCACTCGGTGAGCGCAGACCACCGCCAGTGCCGCAGTCCTCAGTCATATTGTGATTTTCACCATAAATATTAGTCCTACCTTTATTTCATTGAAATAGTTAGATTCCTTGACCATGAAAACATACCATTAGCAACTGGATTCATAATATCTATTTTAGTTCAGTAGTTATTCACAGAAATCACATTTCTGAAATCACTTCCTTTTCCCATGCTGAACATTTCCTGAAAATTTCATCAAAATCCATCCATTACTTTTTGAGTTATTTTGTTCACAGATGGACAGACAGACAGACGGACGGACAGACAGACAGACAAACTCCCGAAAACATAACCTCCTTGGCGGAGGTAATAAATACGTTAAACCAGTGTGAAGGCCAAGGAGCCAAGAGAGATTAAAACTACATAGATTCATTCATAACTAACAGATGTTGGGATAAAAGAGTGTTTAAAACGGTTAAGCCTGCAGTAGGGGACTCTGAATCTATTCCTTGAAGTTACCCGTTTTCGGACATTCTGCAAAGAGTTTCCATGTAAATGCAATGAAAACTTACTGGATCTGACCGTATTCGTCCCCGTGCAAATGCAGCCTTAGACTAACACACCCCTGGGCACAAATGGCAGCGCATTATCATTCAGAAATTATGGAAGACACCGGCGCTTTGTGACAAAACACTTTCAGCTAGAGATATGATAGGGCTGTTAATATTTTGTCATTTTAAGACATGGGAAGTTAAAAATGCATCTTGCAGTATTTTCTAGATTGATCTTTCATGATTAATCATAAATGAATCCTTGCAGATTAAACATGAGACTCAACTGCTGACTCAACTGCTGACATGGAAGGTGACGAGCCAGAGGGAAAGAGTAATTCATTTAATGTATGCATTTAACATACCAAACTTGAATTAACAAAGAATTCCGTGGGTGTAAGCCCTTGAGATGAGTCACTGTGACATGAATAGATAATCAGCCATAATCAGTTGATGTCCTCACAAATAAAACCCATGACAGAGTTCAAAACGGTCAGAGCAGCTTTGCATGTTGGTCGGACTCAACACAAGGTCATTTATTTCAATTCCTGTAAGACAAGGCGCAGGGGAGCACATTTTCCACCTGACAGTGACACATTTTAACTGCACCGTTAAGCACACCATATCATAATGAAAAACCTACACACTCCGGGGCCGCCTGCGCCTCAGATACAAGGGTAGGTGCGACACCGGCAGTTTTGCAGTTAGACAGAGCAGAGAATATGTCATCCCAGGAGAAGGTCGAAAAAATCCAGCAAACAACATGAGATGTAATTTATAACAAGGATTTACCCAGGGACACTATTTCACGCACAGCTATCCATGAAGAGATGTCTTTTTTTTTCCCTGAGAGAAAGCATATGTTCTGTCTGACAGCGGTGGAGGAGTCGACGTAGCACCAGTCCACCAGCCAAGGTGTGTGAGCGGTAAAAAAAACTCAGATCTTTAAGGTGGTGCCAGTGTTTGCACCGTGTCGACTTGTGATACAGCACCATCACACCCTGCAGTCGATCGTGGGTTGGCGTCTATCTGTTTCTATGGATTCGCTTGAATCCTTGCAATCTTGGAGTTGCATGGATTGTGGCCTGCAACCTGGGATTGTTATCTCTTATTTTGGGGATTTTGTACAAGAGGAGAAGAACAATCTGCACAAATCACTTTAACACCATTAAGAATTAACACTCGGTCTACCAGAATTCTGGCACTACTAGAACTACCATGGCAGTCATTTTGACTGCTCAGAGATTTTTTGAAATAATTTGGATAATCAATAAAAATGTCAAATAATTATTGGATGAAAAGGGTTAAGAAAGACACAAAATAAAAATTGAAATGAATGAGATTTTTATTAATTTAATGGACACCAACATAAATTCTGAACTTAAACATGCAAAGTTGGACTGAATTCCTTTTCTTTTTCAAATACAATCAATTTCTTTCTGTCTTCAAAATAGGTTGGTGTTATCTTAAGACACTGTGACTGTAACAGAGAACTGATTAACCATCATAAATGCTCTTGTGTTTGGAACAGTAGTTGCTGCTAATATTTTGGGATGTTGCCCTGTCAGCAAAACGGTAAAGCCTTAAAAGTTTTATTTCATGGGATACTCCTCTTATCAGATCATTTCCATTTCATGGCACACTTGATAGACCAAAAAGCTATATATATAAGAAACCAAATTATAATGTAAACTAGAAAGGCACGCAGAGAGCGCAGACCTCTGCCAACCAGCTCAGCTCAGTGGCTTTTCTTCTCTGATTGGACAGTCGAGTGTCCACTCATATCTCTCCATGTGGAGAATGCTGCATTCCATTTACATCGGAAGTGGGGAGAGGGGAGTGTAAATGACGTGATCTTCAAGTTATCACCATTTCAGTTACCAACTTGGAAAAAATGGGTCAATCTACAGGCTATTGTTAGCTGTTATGTTAGCAGAAGTCCTCCTGGCATTGCAAGGGAAGCTGGGAAATGTAGTGTGGCATAGCCTTGAAAAACATTCATGTCAGTTTACAAATAAACTATTTCAATAATAATGTAAATGAATGGGATTTGGCATTATAAACTTTAGTGTTCTGTGTCATCAACCTGGATCTGATCAGCATCTGGTAAATTTTTTAATGTAAATCTATTTAGTAGTTGCATAATCTTGCTGACAGACAGACAGACCCCAGCGAAAACATTACCTCATTGGTTGAGGTCATTATTTCGAAGGCCACATGTAGCACCTTTGCAGGCCACCAGTGGGTCCTGGACCACAGATTGTTAACCACTGGTCTATATATAGACTAAGAAGATCTCAACAACACATAAAACTAATACAAGCTTACATTACAGTATGAGAATAAGGATTCCTACTGTAGACTTCATACCTTGAAAATTTGCATATGAGATGTCAGCAAATGTATAATTTCATGTTTCCAGTCACTCCCTGAGCTAGATGAACCTTCGTCCAAGCACCAAGAGACATTACTCTCTGAACCTGCTCTGGTTCTTCCTTGTCAAGGCTGTGAAGCAAGACTAAAACCTCCATATTTGTAATTCGTCTTATCACTCTTGCCTTTCTTGTTAGCTAGATTTTAGCATCACTATAAATTCTGCAGAAGGAAAACCACCCAGTAGCTTCAAAGAGTGTAAAAAACAAACAAACAATCAATAGAGCAGAAGAAAGAGCTGCTAAATGTAACAAGTGAAAAACCGTACTTTAGAATTGCATGCAGTCAATTTGACTGCCAATGGTAGTTCGAGGTAGTAATGCCCACAACTCTTTTGTGTCTTTGAATTTTAATGATGGAACAATTTCAGAAGAAAATACACCCACATTTAGGAAAAGTCAGGGTCCTATGGATATGTAGATATTAAACAATCAAAGTTATGACATTGCAAATTTTGAAAGCAGTCAAAATGACTGCCTTGGTAGTTCTAGTGTTAATTAGCATCTAACAGATTATAAATCAACAGGTTACAATTGATGGTGCAATCCTTTCAAATTAAAAGTCCTCTCAGGTTTCTTACACACTTTAGATGGTTAACATGCATACATCAAAACCTCAGCTGTTCTTCCTCTTTGCTCTGTCTTCTTGTTATATAAGGCTGCTGTGTGTGTTTCCAAGGTGAGAAAGTCATTTGTGCAGTTTAAAGGTCACATATTATTGAAAATGCACTATATAAGGCTTTTATACAAAAATGTGTTCCATAACCTGTTTATAATGAGTTAAGTTCTTCCTCTTCTTCTGTTGCTTGGTCCACCATCAGAAAATCTAATATCAAACAGACAGCCTAACAATTGGCCCCTAAATGATGTCACAGGGAAAATGCAGCCTTCCACTTTCTGATGTTTTGGTTTGTTCAGCCCACTAGAGCAGTGGCTTTAAAACCTTTTCTGCTTGAGGCACACCTAAGATCACACTAAATGTCAAGGTTCATTATATTTGTACTATGTAAAAAACGGCCTCTTAACACATGTTGCTGCACCTTTCAACCTGTATGTAGGCCTGGACAATATATCAATTAAGTTGACTAATTCAGATTTTATGTTGAGGAAGACTCAAATGACTTTGATTCTATTCCCTATGTCCCCAACTACTCCATGTCTAAACTGTGTTGTGCACCTTTGATAGCAACATTAAAACATGCACTTTAATCTCCAGAGGGAAATTAACTTTGCCTGTGACAGATTTTGATTTAATTTTTTTTTTCATTTAATTATCTGAGGTGGTAGGAAAAACAATAGATTGGAGTCAGAAAATCAGCTTTTGCATGGAAAGATTCAGAGATCTAATTTTCAGGCCATATTTCCCTGCCATATTCTACATATTTACTTCTATCTACAAAACCCAAAACCAGTTAAGTTGGCACGTTGTGTAAATCGTAAATAAAAGACACAGCAAAGACAAGATACTTAACGTTCAAACTGGTACATTTTTTTTTTTTTTTGGTGCAAATATTAGCTCATTTGGAATTTGATGCCTGCAACATGTTTCAAAAAAGCTGGCACAAGTGACAAAAAAGACTGAGAAAGTTGAGGAATGCTCATCAAACACTTATTTGGAACATCCCACAGGTGAACAGACTAATTGGGAACAGGTGGGTGCCATGATTGGGTATAAAAGCAGCTTCCCTGAAATGCTCAGTCAGTCACAAACAAAGATGGGGCGAGGGTCACCACTTTGTAATGCGTGAGCAAATTGTCAAACAGTTTAAGAATAACATTTCTCAACCAGCTATTGCAAGGAATTTAGGGATTTCATCAACTACGGTCCATAATATCATCAAAAGGTTCAGAAAATCTGGAGAAATTACTGCACGTAAGCGGCAAGGCCGAAAACCAACATTGAATGCCTGTGACCTTCGATCCCTCAGGCGGTACTCCATCAAAAACCGGCATCACCGTGTAAAGGATATCACCACATGGGCACGGGAACACTTCAGAAAACCACTGTCAGTAACTACAGGTCGTTGCTACATCTGTAAGTGCAAGTTAAAACTCTAGAAATGCCGCCGGCTTCGCTGGGCCCAAGCTCATCTAAGATGGACTGATGCAAAGTGGAAAAGTGTTCTGTGGTCTGACGAGTCCACATTTCAAATTGTTTTTGGAAACTGTGGTCGTCATGTCCTCCGGACCAAAGAGGAAAAGAACCATCCGGACTGTTATAGGAGCAAAGTTCAAAAGCCAGCATCTGTGATGGTATGGGGGTGTATTAGTGCCCAAGGCATGGGTAACTTACACATCTGTGAAGGCACCATTAATGCTGAAAGGTACATACAGGTTTTGGAGCAACATATGTTGCCATCCAAGCAACGTCTTTTTCATGGACGCCCCTGCTTATTTCAGCAAGACAATGCCAAGCCACATTCTGCACGTGTTACAACAGCGTGGCTTCGTAGTAACAGAGTGCGGGTACTAGACTGGCCTGCCTGTAGTCCAGACCTGTCCCCCATTGAAAATGTGTGGCGCATTATGAAGCGTAAAATACAACAACGGAGACCCCGGACTGTTGAACAACTTAAGCTGTACATCAAGCAAGAATGGGAAAGAATTCAAAAATTGGTCTCCTCAGTTCCCAAACGTTTACTGAGTGTTGTTAAAAGGAAAGGCGATGTAACACAGTGGTAAAAAAGCCCCTGTGCCAACTTTTTTGCAATGTGTTGCTGCCATTAAATTCTAAGTTGATGATTATTTGCAAAAGAAAATGAAGTTTCTCAGCTCAAACATTAAGTATCTTGTCATTGCTGCGTATTCAATTTAATATAAGTTCAAAAGGATTTTCAAATTATTGTATTCTGTTTTCATTTAAGATTTACACATCGTGCCAACTTCACTGGTTTTGGGTTTTGTAGGTGTGTCTTCACACATATTTACAGAAAATTGGTCATGAAATATTTTTGAATAGAGAATTTCTTTTTAATTGACAAATTTGATCAATTCAGTGACACACATTTAAACTTTCATATTTCAAATTTATTTTGAAGGATAACCCCTTGAGAAGGACCATCTCATTTTCAATGGGGTCCTCACAGGACATAAATACAGTACAAATAATACAATACACTACAAATAACATTAAGTACAGAATACACACACACAAACACACTCATGCACATATACTATGCTCTCAAATGCTAAGTCAGTCCCCCTTCAAACAGTTTCAGTCCTACTTAAGAAAGAGTGAGATACAGTCTGTGATCAGAGCAACAATACAACATAAAGGGCAAAGTCAAAGACAAGAACAAGGATTTTGTAGATAACTAAATAAATAAGACTTAAACGTAGGAAAAGATGTGACTGATCTTAATGAATCAGGAAGCTTATTCCATTCAGATGGAGCTTTATATTTAAATGCACAACAACCAATTTCGGTGGTTATTCTGGGGGTGAGGAAAAATAGATTGCTTGTGTGTCTTAGTCTATATTGTGATGTTAATGGTATTAAAAATTTCTTCAAATAAGGAGGAAAATTAAAATAATTGCATTTAAAGATAAACTGGATCCAGTGGAACACTCTTCTCGATTTGGGTGAGAGCCAGTTCAGGGACTCATACATCAAACAATGGTGGGTTTTAAAGGGGCACCTGAGAATGAATCCACAAAGACTGTTGTAAACCACATTAAGAGGATGAAGATTTGTTTCAGATGTATTTTGGGAGACAATGTCTGCATAGTCATATATTGGTATAATCAATTGGGTTACAATTATTTTCCGAACATTTAGAGAGAAACACTCATTGGAACGATAAAGTAATTTTAAAAGACTAAATATATTATTTGTGATTGATTCAATGTGAAATTTAAAGGATAGATCAATAGTCAAGCCAAACCCCCAAATATTTAAATTCAGCAACTTTTTCTAAAACTCTTCCATCAAGAAAATCAATAGACCATTGTAAAGTTAGAGGTCGGGAGCAAAATAGCATACTGTAAGACAGTAGTAAGAAAACCATTTTTGCATGGAGTTAACAACAGTTTGTAATGTGTGTTGTTGTTGAGAGATGTTAGAGTTGGAGTAGTAAAGGACAGTGTCATCAGCATATAACAAAATTTGAGTATTAGAGCAAACTTGCAGAAGATCATTGATATAAATAGAGAATAAGAGAGGACCTAATGAGGAGCCTTGTGGTACACCTTTTGCTACCATCTTGAAATCTGACTAAACCTATCACGTCATTAATTTAAATTGTGATAAGTTTATTAGTAGAAATTTCTTTCTCCATCTTCATTTCTGTTAACTTTGTATAACTACATTATTTTCACCAGCAACTTATGGAGTTAAGATAAAACTTGTTCATTACTTGTTTTATAGCCTACTTGTACATATGACCATACAAATTTCCAAGATGTAAAGTTTGACTCTCCTAAAGGGGCTCTCTGTCTGTCATTACCCAGAATCAGGCTCGGAGGGTCTGTACTGGACACAAAGTGGTCACAGTAGAGATGTAAAGCCTCCTTGATAATCAAACTGCTGATGTCACATGGCTTTGTCCAGTTCTTTCTACAGCAAGCCTGAAACAGATGTGTTTGTAGGCATACCAAAACCAATTATCTGAGTGGACCTTGGATCTGGACTGATTACAGATATTTAATCAGGTGGATCCAGCTTTACTGCCAAGTTAGCCCTGACTAGCTCTACTCTTATTCTTGCTCTGTAATTGCTTCTCTTACAGCTTTTGTTTGGGTCCTTAAATGACTGAGCATAGACCAACACTGAAGTCAAATAGAAAAGCCAAATAAACTTGTGTAAGAGGATAATCTGAAAAACTGGTCAACAACATTATCTGTAAATCATAATGAAGTTCATAAGGCAACCACAAATATGGGTATTTTTGTGGCTTCAACAGGAAAAGGATAAACTTGTGGGTCAAAAGTAAAGTTGGGGTTTATTGCTTAGATTTATGAAGGACCTTTTTCTACCTGGTCCCCTGGAGGCCTCCCCTTTTATCCCCAATTACAGGCAGCCTTGGTCACAATGACAAGACTGTTAGCGCTCAAAAGGATTTCTCTGGCTATTAAAGCTATTAGAAGTATTTAAAGAAGAATCGATGCTCAGCTAAAATTATGTAAGATTTGTCCTGTCATTTTTTAATTAACTTAGACATGTTGCTTTTTGCACTGTTTGGTCACAAAGCAGCCACCACAGCTCCCCTCCATCTCTTTACTGCAGCGCTAAACGATTCATGTAGTTGCAGTAATGACTGAAGGCGAGGAGGTGACGGCTGAGGTGAATCTCTCTCTCTCTTTCTCTCTTGGTCTCATCAGTGTCTTCAATCCATCGATTAGCTCTAGAGGAGGACTGACAGGCAGCAGCGGCAGCAGCCACTGCGGTCCTGCAGGATTGCTTGAGTGTGTTTCTGTGTGTGTGCCTGCCTGCTAGTGTGAACAACAGATAGGCTACAGACAGCAGACACGGGGGCAGAGCCTGCAGTCGTGCACACCTCATGCGAGGGAGTGTGGGAGCCTTATTTACTCCACTACCAGCTTTTATTGAGTCAGCCCCCTCAGTCAAGCTCTGACGCTGCCGCCTCTGCTATTGCTACATGCAAACTCGTAGGCTTTTGAGGTGTGCAATAACCAAAACCAAAGTCAAGAGACGATGCTGCCCTTGCACATGCACCCACAATGCATGCACAGACTCTTCAGAAATGAAGCATTGGTGCCTAATGAGATGACATTATTTATAGTCGAGTCTGACAGCAGCAGCCTCACCATTAGACTGATAATGAGTCACTTGGATATTGATGGATGCTTGTCTATATTGGTATTCACAGAGGAGCTGGTGCCACTTGGGTTGTAGTGGATACCAATGTTGCCTGCTAAATGACCCAATAATAACAATAATAACGAGAACAATGACAGCTCTGTGTGGAGATTGAGTTTTAAAAACCACAAAAGAAAGAGGGATGTATGGATAAAGGGATCTGTTTGCAGGGAATTTGACATGACTTTCACACCTGGATCATTGGGAGATTTGGTCTGTTATTTTTAGATAGATATGGGCATAGCAATCAAAACCTGTTACAATTCAAAACAAACATACTGGAAGAGTTGATGTACGCTCACTTTTTTTTAACTCTTGGAGCAGAAAGTTTGCAGTGAGGTCACAATCGACTAAGAAAACAAGAACATAGAGGATGACTAGTCAACACGAGACAGCTGTAGTGGTAAGCAGCAGGAGATTAACTAAAACTGCTCCGATGACATTTAAGTCAACAAAGGCATTTTTTTAAATGTATTTTTTGGGCATTTTGTGCCTTTATTGATAGGAGAGAGACAGTGGATAGGCTTGTGAAAGGGGGTGAGAGAGTAGGGGAAGACACTCTGTAAACTGGTCACAGTTGGGATTCGAACCTGGACGGGCAGAAGCATGTACATGGGGTGGGTGGTTGCTAACCACCCAGCCAAACCAGCACCCCACACAAAGGCATTTTTGACATAAGCCAAGCTAATGTGTAAAATGGGAAAAACTGGCATATTGTGCAAATTTTAACAGATTAGAGGATTCACATCTGGATTTGGATCACCACCAAACTAAAATTAGTTCCTTCTTGTGCCGCCAACATTTTCTGAAAATCTTATCAAAAATAGATTCATAACATTTTGAGTAATCTTTCTACCAGACAAACAGTCAGACAAATGCCAGCAAAAACATCACTTTCTTGGCATCACAGCAACCGGACAAAGCAGATCTCATCTGAATAAACGAAGTAATGATTTTGCCAGTGGGGATAAAAATTAAACCCACAAATTACAGCTTCAGAAATAAAAAGCCATCATACAGTATCTCAGTGTCCCCCTCTGTGACTGGGTGATGGGGACTGACCTCACTTTTAAGGTTAAAAACAATCATCTTTTTGGATGGAAACATAACAAGATAATTCAAAATATGTTCAACTTATTCTAAGATCAAGCCCCCTCTTGAAAAAATATATGGTTCTTGTACAAATAGTTGATGAAACCTGCCATGGAGTCTGTTTCTGTCCTCAGGCTCAACATACTATAAAAGTATCAATAGGTTTACATCACTTACTGTGTCATCAGTATAGCATTACAGGACTCAACAACACATCTATAAAAGCTGCTTTTGATTCCCAGAATTTAGTCCAGATAATTCAAGTAGGACAATCTAACTTTTTCTGTCACTAATGCTCACGGCTCTGTCAAAACTACTTTAACTATGTTAAAGTAGTCCGGTTCAGTTCAGCTTTGTATGGCATGCGTTTACTGGTGTTGTCACTGCTGGATAAGTAGAAAAGGTACCTGATAACAAACCAGTGCTCTAAGGGGTGCCAAACATACCGCACTGATTATAAAAGGTGGAGCTACAAAGTGTTGCAGTCTCCTGATTGGTCACAAAACTTAATTCTCATTTGACAACATCAAAAAGGAAAACACAAAGCTCACCATGTTCATATAAACCATAGATTAATGTAATTTGTCTGCTGTTGCTGTAAAAAATATGTACAGAAATCATTGCTCCATGGAGTACTTAAGTCGCCCATTGCTGTTCTTTGTTTACAATCACACTCTACTGCAGACCGCCTCAGTGTCACGTGGCTGTAACGTAGGTGGTAGTGTGGCAGGGGGCCTAACCCTGTCTTTCCACCTGCCGATAGTGGAACAGCACATATTCCTACCCTCCTTGTAGCCCACAAGGAAAGCATGAGGCAGCAAGAGAAGCAGCACAATCCCCCCAGAGCAAGCATAAATGTCAGCCAGAAATTGAGCTTGAGGGGGAGGAGGGCTGCAAAGCAGCTTGCAGGAGGAGCAGTGAAGAGAACACAGGATAGTGCAGCAGTCTGAGTGAATTTAGCAAATGTTAGCTGGAAGGCAATCAGCTGGCTGATGGCAGTGGCAGGCAAGCTTTGGATCAACTGTTTTAACGATGGAATGATAGCATGTTAGCAATCCTGACTCTGGGTTGTGCCAGAACTAACCCTATGACACTTCTTCAGTGCTACGTCATAAAAACTTACTATGTTATGTGGGCTAATACAAATTATAGTTCATGAGACATCTGATCTTTTCTCTTGAGCAATGACTACTTGTAATGGTAACTAAGCTTGCTGACTTTATTTCCCATGATGCAGAGCCATAGGCTAAGTTACGCATTGGGAAAGGATGATGTAATAGCATAAGGACAACTCTGCATATATTGTGATTTAGCCCACCACTTCAAAATACTGTAACGTGAAATGATCCAAAAGAAATATCAAAATTTGTGTCATTTATCATCACTTAATAGGTACAATTTCACCGAGCTGTAAGTTTAAAAACCTTCTTGGTGTTTTGGAGGGTGTTTTAATCAGTGATGGGACATCATGTAATTGACAGTCATTCAAGTAGCATTAGCATTGTCCACACATCCTGCTTCACCCCTTTACCCTACAACCCCTCCAACACCAGTCCCCCTTACTCTCACTCTCCTGGCCTCTCTTTTCTTTTTCTTGCTGCAGCAGCGTTACCATAGCAACGGAGAAATGTGGGAATACCTCTGTCCTTCAGAGAGAGGGAGAGCAAGAGAGAGAGAGAGACAGAGAAAGAGAAGGAGGAGATGGAGTGAGACAAAGGTTGCAAGGAGGAAAGGACGAAAGGAAAGGGAAGGGATGAGGGGGCATGAAAAGCCATGTTGAACTCTTGAAACATTGTGATCTTTACCTCTTGTGAACACACATAAACAAATGTGCGTCAGAGTCAGCGCCCTGCTCCCCTCGATGATGCTCATCTGTGAAAAAGAGTCAAGGGGAAAGTGTTTTTGAGTGTTTTAGGTGCAAAAACACACAAACAGGCTCACATTCTCACACATATGTTCTACAACACACTTGTCTCCACTTGCATGTTGACATAAGTGTACTGAGCAAAGCATGTCTCTCTTACCCTTTACTGTACCCATAATCCTTCTCCCCAAGTCATTTTTCTCATGCATGCAACTTCCTATGAAGTCTTTCATATTCAGTGTTTTTTTAAAGCAGGTTGGTTTGCTTTATCCCAAATCCTAGCCCTTAATGGAGCTAGCAGGCACAATATTGTTGCAAGCTTGTTCATAACTTCAAAACTTCTCATCAAAAGACTTATATCATTTTTTACACATATTACGGGGAGCAGATAAAAAAACAAACACACTAAAATAATGTATAAATATTAGGGCTGTCACTTTAGTGCATTAATTAGATTAATTAATTGCACCGCAAATTAATGCCTTCAAAAAATTAATCACAGGATTAATAATAGCACACAAACATTTTAATATTGGCCAGCTGAAGGACCCATACATGGCAGTGGCACGTTACTTCACACATGCGTCTCTAGTCAAACCAAACAAAGCCCAGGTGACAACAGGAATGGCATATTTAAGACTTAGTCATCTTTTATTTTTGAATTTATTTATCTATATTTGTACTATATTCTTTAATAATCCATCAGGCCTAATTGTTTTGCTGGATGTCCTCGACATTTTTCTTATTTTGAATTTGATTTATGAAACACACTTAAAGTGTAATTTGAGTTGCCTGATTGAGTTTAGAATTTTCTTGACAAATTGCCCTGACTTTGGTTTTATTTAGTCACCAATAAAAATGTGGATTTACAAATCTTCACTTCTTAGTGCATTCATTTGATTAGTCCTGCACTACAATTTTATGATATCCTAGAATTCAAATTCTTTATTTGGGTACTTTAAGCAGATATGAGATTAAAATGCGATAAATTAGATTAATTAATTATAAATCCGGTAATTAATTAGATTAATTTTTTTATTCGTCTGACAGCACTAATAAATATATTTTGCTCTGATTAACAATCAATAGTTTAATATTGTATATTTTTCCAAATTGAATTTCTAGTCTTTTAAAGTTGAGACCCATCCTGCTGCCAGCCATCTGAAGCAGCTGATTCTTTTCTTTGTCATGTTTCTAGCACTGGATTTGACTCCAGTGCTCTTATTCTACTGGTTGAATATCAGCTATTAAGAGCTGACAGGTGGATTCAAACATGAGGCCATTCTGTCTACAATTGCTTTAATCTCATTTGTTTGGTTATTGTAAAACCACAACAGATTTTCCCTCACGTTATCTGAATTTGATAACATTCTAGGGGCCAGGAAAGAAGCTGTTGAGGGCCTGATGTGAGCCACTGGCTGTCATCTGATGATCACTGCATTATAATACAGTTTTCTAGCTGACTCATTTTCCATTAGTAAAATTTTAGCAATTTGCATTTAATTATACTCACATCCCACAGAAAACACGTTTATACTAACTCCATCTTTACACACACATTGACGTAACTTGGTTCATCAAAGCGTGCCTCTCTCGCCTCTTATATTACCCATAATCCTCCTTCCCATGTCACTTTCCCATGCATGCAACTTCCCTCAGCATTAAAAAACAAGTGCAACTGTCTCCCCTTTCACTCACCCTCCCCATCTCTGAGGCTGTTGTCCCCATCTCCTGCCTTGCTCTCACCTTCCTGCCAACCTGCCGCAAAGATCCTCCTCAAATTCATTTTATTGGCAGCTAGCATTTCCATGGAAACATCTAGAAACCATGGCAACTATTTGAACAGAGCCAAACGCTTTCAAAACCGCTGCACTCGTCCCCCCTGCTCTACCTCTTTCTCCCTCTCCCTCATGATGTCTTCCCTCCCCCTCTTCAGTATAGAAAATATAACTGATGTTTGATGTTTGTTTTTGTGTTAGTCAACTTTTACACCCCCATTATGTCCACATGCATGGATCTGAGCTGTTTTCCTGGCCAGGTGTCTGCATGAGCTGATTGTCTCCATCTCACATACACCGCATACGTGCTCTCTCTGCAGGAACTAAACATGATTATGGGCGAGTGCATAATGCCTAAGCCTCCTCTCCTCCTCTTCTCCCTCCTCCTCTACTACTTACCTTGAGCCTGTCCTCTCGAGTGTTTCAGGCGCATGCCTGCCTGTCAAACTTGTGACTCCTCCCCTGGGATGCAGCCTGATGATGTGAACCGGAGTAAGACTGAGCTTGACTGGCGGCATGGGAGTCCAGTCACAGCAGCCAGCAAATCCCCTCCACCTCCTGAAGGGGCCTGGCACTGGTGCAGCTGCTGTGATCGGCTCCAGAGAAACTCTGGTTGAGTTAAAAGCTGCAGTAGGTAAGGTTAGAGATGCTCTACTTGTCAAACTGAAGTTTTCTTTGCAAGTTCGATGCACAAGAAATAAAAGTATGCCACCAAATTGTTTTAACTTGAGTTGCTTTAAGATACTGCACATGCTGTCTGATCAAATTTTAGCTCAATCAACTCACAGCCAAAAGGCCATGTCGAGGCTGGACTTTGACCTTTCTGAATGCAATCCTGCATTTCCAAAATCAAAAATCCTCAATTAATCCTCTAGAAATGAAAAACAGGCATAACATACAAAATTACCCCCTCACAGGGAGAACACATAGATGTGTTATAGTTTTAGACTACAGCTGTTTTTTGAACCACGTTGTGAAGATGTGTATAAAGGCCGTCAAAACTGTCTTTGCCCTTAATTCAATCATCAAGGCTTCATTTTCCTGCAGCCAGCCCCAAGTGGACGCTCATGGTACTACAGCATTGATAGTTCTGCATGGGCCTCCATTTGCAGGTTGCCACCTCTGTAGGCTGAGCCACTTTGGGTCACTTATAATCACTGAAGACGCGAGTTGGCAAGACGGATCTGTCTAATTACAGACTGTCGAATTACAGACATTGAATCAGGCAGATCCAACTGCACTGTGGTTAGTTTAAAGGATAAGTTCGGTTTCTACAGCTTTCACATTGTTTATAGAATGAAGTAGAACAATATACTCACCACTGCGACATCTGTATAATGGTAGCACACGGGGCATGTATAGCGCCGCTCCTAAAACTGCATTAACCATCCAAAAACTCATTAGTTTCACCAATATTTCATCATGGTCTGCTCGCACTACTCCTCCAAGACATGCACAGTCAGCACAGTCACCAAAACATGGATGGAGCAACCCCAGACTGTCTTGGAGGAGTAGTGCGAGCGGACCATGATAAAATATTGGTGAAACTAATGAGTTTGGACGCTACAATGTTGACAGACCCATAAAGTGAGCATTTCAAAATAAGGAATAAAATTATATTTTCAAAATGATGATGATTGAAAGTAATAAAATTATCTGCAGGCTGCATTGTAAGCATGACTGCAGGCTTGACTATATTAGCTAAATGTGCCAAGTAGGGTCTTCTGCATTAACACCATGGATGTATTATAAGAACTGGATAGCGTGGCTCTGCCTTCTACCATGTAACGGATTTGAAGCCATAATATCCTCGGTCAGGGCGCCGCCATTGTGCAGCCAGTAGAGATTCTGGACCATATTTCGACGCAACTGTCGTAAACGGTCGCAAAACTCCCCCGCATACGCCGTACACAATCATTGTGAAGCTGCCGTAAACCACAGTTATTTTTTAAACTCTAATAACTGATGAAAAAGAAACTTTCAGAAAAAAGAGGACTTGGAAAAACGCAGCCCAGTAATACTTTCATATCACCACAGCATACAGATGGGAGAAATATTTCTACGAGGTGTATTAATTTTTTGAAGTTTCACTACGGCCCGTTCAGATGAATGGGGGAGACGGAGAATTGACCTATACTGCAGCCAGTCACCAGGGGGAGCAGTTTTCGTGGCGGCTTCAATTTTAGCCCAGCGACATGGCGTCCATGTTTTTTTACAGTCTATGATTAACACAAGGGCCATTTTTTTTACTTATTTATTTATTTATTTATTCATTTGTTCCTTACATGAAAGCTGACAACAAAACCCATACACAGGTGAACATTACACCCTAAAACACATTGTAGGGCAATTGAAGATAAAAGCTAATTTAGTCTGATTTACAACATTTTTTCTGATTCATTTTAGTTTTGTTTCTCTTTTTAACAAATGTTACTTATTTTTTTACCTTTGAAACGTAGATCAATCCCTATTAGCCATGCTGTGATAAGCCACATCGGGCAATTTCTATTCCTTGGCTTCTCCTTTCTGGGTTTGTCATGGTTTCCATCCCTGGTTTGACTCTCGTACACTCGTTATAATGGGTAATAAAGAGCTAAAGTCATCATTTTGAAGGACCAATCACAATTAAAACAAGTCAACAAGTCCTCCTTCAATTACAAGCTCTACAAATTTCACAGGTGTGTGGAGATGTCAGTCAAATAAATTCAACAACACCCATCCAGCCCCGAGAAGACGTCTAACAGGTACAGTTCTTTTGGGCAACTGTGTGAAGATTGAGTGTAAAAAGCCAGATAACTATGATGGGTTAACCGTATGATTGGGCGAACATTTTTAGGGTGTTTTATTTTTCCTTCAGGAAGTCTCTAAATATCCCACTATTTCACGATGCACCAAATGTCTAAGTGTTCTTCTGCTGTGCTCCTTTTGCATTTAGTTGACTAACTGAGAGACTTCTAAATGTTTGGCTTTAGATTCAGGGGGATGGTGTTTAGTTCATCTCTTAGTCTACTTTGGGACATTCAAAGGAAAAATTCATCACACATAAGATTAACTTTCAGCAAAGGAGAATGAATAAAATTGAACAAAATTGTCCCGAGGTGTACAATTAGTTATTTCTTGTGTTTAGGTAGGCTGGGTGACTCTTACTGATGACTTTACATATTTATTATTAGCAGTGCTTTTTACTTAGGTACATTTTGGCACTTGGAAGTATGAGTTACTTCCAAATACGCAGAACAATACAGATTTAACTTTACTCGTGGATAAAATCAATCACTTTATTAGGCAAATATATACTTTGTTAAAGAGGGAGGCCTCAGCCATTAAGTAAGTTGTTCTTTCTGTAGGTGGTCCCAAAAGACACTTTGATGTCGAGATACAGATTTAGCCCCCAGAAAGTAGAGAGATAAAATAAACATGTCGCTGCTGTGTGCTGGTGAAGACATCTTGTGCATGAAATATTGAAAAGTGAACAGTGGATGTGGGCATCATGAGCTGCAAATAACATGTAAGACACCATATTACACAAGGAACTGAATTGTTGAATGTGCTCATTTGCACAACTGAGGATGATGTGAAGTTTGTTTTCAGTTGAAATTGCTTCTACTTCTGACTTTAAATTGTCTTCAACCTTAGTACTTCTCCCACTCTGCTACTGCCGAGGCCTGAGCCACATGTTTACATCTTTACAAGGGATGTAACGAAATTTCGTGCCACGAAATTTCGCAAAATGAAAGATGACGAAATAAAATTCAAAGACACACGAAAGATAACCACAAAATAAAAAAACGCGAAGGGGCCCTGGTGATTTTTTACCCTCCTCGCCTACCGTAGCAAAACACTGGCTTCAGAATGGAGGAAGACGAGGTTGAGGAATTAGCTGACGCTCCTTCATCAAATCAGTTGTGTGGACCTATTTTGGCTTCCCATGTAAAAGACGAGAGAACGGTGAGAAGATTGAGGACAAAACAACTGTGTGCAAAATATGCCGCTACAGTTCGCTGTATACTGCGGCGAGTACAACTACCAACTGCCAACTACTTTGAACTGGAGACAGGCAGCAACTGTATGCTTGTGTACGTCTGCATAAAAAAACAATATTTGATTTTTGCATTTACTGTTGAGTTGACAGAATTTAATTATATTTGAAGATCAGAAGTATATGCACTGCTATAGGCTAAATATTATAGTTCACAGTTCAGACATTTATAGGTCTAAACTGCAGCTCTGAGGACTGCTATTTGTTTTCTTTTTCATTCAATAATGTAGTTATCCTGATTTTTACAACAACAAAGCACTTTTTATTTGAGATTTTATGTTTGTATTTGCACTGTAGTCTAAATAAGGGAAAAAACTACAATTTTGTATTTTTTCAAAGAGCTTTTATTTTGTACTGATGCAGCAATGTTTTTTGTATGACTGCATTAGGAAGAAAATAAAGAAAATTAGATTTTTGCACAACTTCCTATTGTTGGGGATTTTCTATAATCTTTATTTCGTATCGTGAGTATTTCATATCGTGAGCCCTGTTTTGTATTTCGTATCGTTTCATGACTTGACAATTTCGTTACACCCCTACTCTTTATATATGACTATGTTATTGTGTTTTACCCAAGTCTACCTTTGGCACTATGGTCCTTTTTTTTTTTGTAATTTCAATTTTGCACAAATGCTCGCTCTAACCTAAAGAGGACTGGCAAGGAATTCAGGAAAATAGGTCATAGGTGAAGTTCATTTGACCTATCACATGTTTGGAATATTATATCTGAAGTCCCCTTTAGATGATTTTTCATGTATTTTGAACAAATCTCCACTTTGACTCAAAAATTAATGAATTAGATGTAGTTGGACAAAGGTCAAGGTCATTTTGCCTTATGCTCATCCCTTTGCATGTGGATGTGACATCTCATTATTGCATCAACATTTTGTTTTCAACTTTGTGCATAAGTCCGCTCTGACTTAATGATTATATAATTAGATTTGTCTCAGGTACATAGTCAAGGTAAGGGAGCCTCATGGTTTTTCTTATCTTGCAAACGTAATATTGTAAGAGCGCTTACAGGGACTTTCTATAAACTTTCATTTTTCGCTTTGGCGTGATGATAAACTCTGAAGATTTATGAGGTCAAAATCAAAGTCATACGGTCATGTGTTCTTTCTTTTGCTCTAAAGTTGAACATGACATCTCAGAAATGCATCATGAGATTTGCTCCAAAATTTGTACAGATGTGCACCCAAATTAAGGGAAGCTTTAATAGGTTTTGGGCTACGAAATCAAAAGATTTTGGGCCTCATGGTCATCTCTTGTTACTAAGGTTTTCACCAAAATACACACAGATGTCCTCTTTTGGCCTGTTTCCACTAGCACGCCTTGGCCCTACTCTACTCGGCTCAACTCGATTTGCAGCGTGTTTCCACTAGCCCGGTACCTTCTAAAACAAGCTAGTTTTAGTACCTACTCCGCTCTGGTTCTAAGCGAGCTGAGTCAATACTAAAAGATGACATCCCCGACTGCCGGCTACTGATTGTCATGAGCGCTACGACCTAGCATGCTAGCGGTAGCTACCATTAGCTTACCCTCATCAAGGGGTATTTTTTCCTGCCACCTGCAGCCTTCTCCTGCTTTCTTTTTTTACTCGGTTTGTGACAAAAAGCCATAGATTGTTGTGTCGCGCTCAAAATGACGTCACCGCGGAGCCGCTCTCTGTTTACAGCGACACTGCACGCCATTGGGCAGGCAACAGGGGCTAATGGAAAAGCAGCACAAGGCGAGTAGAGTAGAGCCGGGTAGAGTCGAGTAGAGTAGTGGAAAAGGGCCATTTGAATTAAGATGGAACAAATTAAAAATTGTGATGATTGGAAGTCATGGGTCAACGGGTCTCATGATCATCCCCTGCTTGCAAATTGGTAAGTCGAGAATGTTCTGAGGAATTAAAAAAAAACATTTACAAGACTTCTTGTAACCTAAGCTTGCAACAATACTAAATACAAATATCAACTCTCACTTGAGGATAAACTTATAAGGTTAGCTCAAGGTCTTTGGGCCAAATGTTCATCCTTTCCTGATAAGATTTCTTGACTACCACAAAATTGATCCCTACCCTTCTTCTTGGCCCACTTATTTCACTGTCCAGCCATGAAATGCTTAACGATCATTCTAGTTTTCCCACTGTGATGCATGCATTCTCAAAAGAGACAGAAGTACATATAACTTTCTGCACTACGCTTCGTTCTTTATAATGCTTTTTTTTTTTTATTACAATTTTTCTAGCTTCTCTTGGCTCACATGACTACAGCAGTAGGATCAGACTTTTCATCTAAGAGCTATTAAGAGTTGTTTATTTCTGTTTTTTGGGTATGTATCAGGGCATTTTTTTACTCTACTGCTTTGATTGTGACAGTGCTGACTGGGACAAAAGATGCCAGAAACACGTTGCGACAGATATGAACTGACAACGCTTTGATTGACTTCTCTTGTGCGCCAAAAAAAGAGTGAAGAAAAAAGGGGCATAACTGTGAAATTTAATCTGTCCTATTTTAAAGCCGTCTGTAATAATTGATATCTCACAACAGCTCTGATGCGACAGCAGCCTTTGATTTTATCTGAGATCTAATTGTCGGGCTGTGGTCATACAAGCGCTTGGAAACTAATGGCATCACTCTCAACATGAAACTGCAGATAAAATAATTCCCATCTTTAATGATGAAGGAGAATGTGAAGATAGAGAAATTCCTGCATCTTTGTAAATGAGACCACTCTTATTGTCTTCATCAAAGAAACATATGGAGCTTGAATCACTTTTCTGCATGAATCACTGCGATCTTATTCATGTTCTCTTTCTCACCTACTCTTTCATTATCTGTCTCTTTCTGTATGCTTGCATTTCCAACCGTGCTTTCTTTAAAATTAAGCACATCCTCTTTTCCCTTTGCAAGTAAAGTGAAAATACTGTAATAGTATTAATTAAAAGACCCTGAGGTTAATTTTTTCATCACCATGTGATCACAAATGAGCCCCTGCTTCTCCAGAAACAGAGGGTGCAGAACACATACTGAATGGAGGAACATTAACAGCAGCAAAAATAACAAATAAGAGGAAAAAAGGACAAAAATGATGACCTTAAATAAAACAGCTCAACCTAATGCAGATGAAAGCCGTATTTACACAAGGCTATTCCCAAGAGGCATGCTCAGGATTTTCTCATTGTGGGAAAAAAATACAGTAGCATGAAATAATTCAAAGGTATTATCTGAATCCTTTGAAGATGGTAAAGGAAAAGTAAGCAAATCTAATTCATTGGGGAACAGTTTCTGTTGTTACCGGGATGGCTTAAGGAATTTTAAAGGCCCAATATAGGGCCCCTCCTCATTTACCAAAAGCTAAGTGAATCACCAATGGCGTTTAATCCTTGCACTACCTTAAAGGGACAGTTTGGTTTTCTGAAGTGGGATTGCTTGAAGCCTGTGGCACTAGTAGGATAATGCCACTAAAGCAACTTGCAATCCATGGTGATGCCACTAAAAGCCTTGTAATTAACCCACTTTTAGGTTAAAACTACACAACAGAACAACATTGGCTTTGCCAGACCCTACAGAAAGATTACAGAGTTTAGTTTTTTCTTGACAAATTCCTAGTGTTGGCAACTTTTGTGTGTTGCTACAAAGCGGTTATGTATCCCTCTAACATCAGCTGGTCGGGTCCTAAGAATTAACAGTACACTATAACCTGAGTTTTGAGTACGTGATGACAAGATGCCATTAGTTGTGGATATGAGAGGATATCTTTCTGAAAAAGAGAACACAGGATAAACTTCTGCAGTTGGCTCAGTTAAAGAGGGATGGGAGAACTGTTGTGGAAACTGAGGAGCAGGACAAAGCACAAGTTACCTGGTGGTGCAGATGCATAAACTGTTTATGAACCCGGAGAAGCATAGCTGTCATGAGTGGAACTTTCTAACACTACTTCCTCTGCACCCCTCACTGGAGCTCTTTAATTTCGGTCAACCTTTAAAGCTATTGTCATGTGTCATAGTCCTGATCTATGAAATAGACAGCGTTAACACAATATTTTGTCATTGCAGAGGGGAATCCTGATGTTTATATTCTGAACACAGAGTTAACGATGGCAAAGGTCCACATCATGCAAAGTGACATGATGAAATCGAGAAACTGACCATTTGTTTCGCCTGTTTTTACATCTCAGATAAATACAAGAGCAACCACCTTCATAATATCCAGGAAGAAAGATTAGACATTTCTGCCTTAGTGACTACTTTATGACTCTGCTGCAGCACTCTGAGCTGAACATCTAATTACAGGAGTTTCTGGTGAAAGGATACATAGCCCATCGGGTGTATCACAAAATAGTTATCAACACAGGTGCGTTGTTGAGGAGAAGTAATATGCAGTAAAAGTAATGTCTAGTCCAGCCAATAATGTTTTGTAGTGGTTTTAACTTTAAAATAGTTTAATCACAAGGCTTTTGGTGGCACCATTTTTTTGCAGAGCTAAGAGTTAGTTTTAGAGGTAGTGTGGGTTGGGCATGTCAGTCTGATGGTATGTTGACAAAGATTATGCAGCCTAGAAAATTTCCTACATTTGATCCAGCACAGTAAATGCCAAGCTTACCTTTGCTTCCACAATTACAGCTGTGTTCATCTCCGTTGGCAGACGTTGTGTCCTGCCTGCTTGTTGATCAATGTACGCTTTTTTTGTTGGGTCCAGCTGCATCATTTTCAGGACTGGACTCCTGTTGTATGACTTCAGGTGCCCTTTTGGGGACAGTGTTTTTCTCCAGGCATGGTGTCGCAATACTGAGACCAGCTGTAGCTTTAAATTTTCACTGAGTGAGGTCACAGTGCATTTGTACTATGTACAGTAGCGCAAAGCTACGTTAAGTTCCCTTAAGTTGAGCCTGCTAACCATGCATTACTTCTACATTAGTCAACATTTGAATTTGTCTGCAATCGGTCATGAGCTGTCAGGAAACATCACACTCCACCAGTGCAACATTTCTCTCCTCTTTGGATACATTGACCTGCGTTGAACAAAGTAAAACTGTCCCAGAAATGTACTTACTGAAATGTTGCTGTCTTAACGTTGGTTCATACCAGTTTATACAAGTTGATGTGTGAATGGGCCTTCAGATTCTTTAAAAAATTTATGGGTTTAAATCTGTGAATAGAAACACTAGTGTCTAAGTTATTTGCTCTATAACAGGATGGCTGGACCAAGGGCAGAACAAGTCTAAGCCTAAGATGGAGTACCTCAAGGGGTTCAGCAAGAGTATGAGCAAGAAGTCCTGCATTACATCTACAACACTGATAGTTTAAAATCCATCTTAATAAGTCAGTGGCCTGCATTGAACACAGCAAAATCAAACCACAGGGGTATACCTTCACTGAAATTTTGATGATTTCTCAACTATAGGCTGCTGGAAAGGGCCTACTTTTGCCTAATGAGAAACCTGCCAATGGTTGAATGAGACATGATCAGAGCAATACAAGTTCTAAAACAGAGTGTTGAGGTGAGACAGGGAGCTTTGTTATGTTAGGTGTTTTCTGTGTGAGAGTGTAAGCTGAAATCAGAGCAGGCCGGCCTGTGTGACCGTGGAGGCAAACTTTCTCAGGATCCCTAGCAGTTAACAACAATCCAGCAGAGGTGAGGACACCCTGATCAAACACACACAGGGAGTACAAAATGAGCACAATCAGGGGGCTGACAAAATAACAGAGGCACCTCGGTAATATGTGAATATCAAGCAGCTAATAACAAGGAGGGCAAACCTTCAGATCAGCTCCAGTCCTCCCTGAGAAGCTTTCATGTTGTGTCTCAACTGCATGTGGTGTGATCTTGTTTTTCTTTTTTTCTAGAGGAGGAAAAACTTCCCCATAACCTCTCCATAACTCATTATACGGCAGGAGAGAGGGGACAAACCTCAGGTACAAGCTCAGTGATGTTTTGATCTGTCGGGTGAAACAGTGCAGCTGTTCACAAATCAAAACATTTAGTTTCCTGCAACAAAAAGTTGTCCAAAGCTCACCAAGTTATTCATTTTTCAAGGCAACAGCGTCTGTAGAAGTGTCCTGCAGTGTGTGCTGTCTGGGCCTCGACGGGGAATCAGCACTCGGCATTATACGGTGAAACAAAGTGCCATGAACTATTTATCTCCCATTGTTTTACTGCAGCTTGTAAACAGCAGTGCTTTGTCTCCTGTAGGCCAAGGATGGAAACAACTTTCGGGTATGAAATATGGTCAATATGATTGAATTATTTTATCATTTTATATGAATGTCATATGTGTTTGATCAGCAATTTATAATTGGTCAAAATCAGGATTTTTTAATGGTGAAAGCTAGCATTTATTAAACTATTTTAACGATCACCATAAGTTTATTTAGACTGTTTAACCTTGTGGCCTCATACTGTTTTTTGTGGTTGATTTTTTTTAAGTGCAACTGAATTTTAATTATCAAAATGCATATAGAATCTCAAAAGCATAATCAGGTCAAGGGCATTTTTTTCAGCATAACCTGGGATGCAAGACTGCTTATGCTGATATAATATAAGATTGATGTATAAAAAGCTGTTTGACAGTAGAGACTACACAATAAAATAAATGGCATTTATATCTCAGATACCTTTGAGAAATCACATAACAGTTTTATCAGACATTTAAAAAAAACAATTGAGCTTAAAATGCAATGATGCCAGCTTTGTCAAATTACTGAAGCAAAAATCGTTCATTCTTGAAATAAAGTCCAAATTTTTCCCAAAACGGCATCATGCAGGCCCTATCTCAAAGCTGGACTTAAAAAATGCCATTTTTGAAAAAAGAAAAAAAATTATTTAGTTTAGACCATAGTTTTCTTTTTCAGCAAAACACAAAAACTCAACGTTGCCGGCCCTGGAATCAAACTGGAATCAAATGAGCAATATCTTAACACAATAAAATTTGGTCAACAATATGATGATGACAGCCCTGTTGTCAAACTGGAGACAAAATATGAGTTTTTTTTTTAATCCAAATTTGCCCTTAAATGCATCAATGCGATGTTGCCAAACTGGAAACGAGATTGACCAGATTTGAAAAGTCTTTATTTGACCAAAGACATGATGACGTCAGCTCTGCCACCAAACTCTAGACAAAGTAGGACATGTTTGAAAATAGCCAAAATGGTTTTTGATTTTTTTTTTTAAATATTCCTAATTTGGTCTCATACATCAGAATTCCAGCCCTGTTGCCAAAACGGAGTAAAAAAGGCCATTTTCTGAAAGTAGTCAGTATTTCGCCAGAAACACATTTATGCCAGCACTTACAGCAAATTGTTGTCAAAATTAGGCTGTTATTTAAAAAAAAGTCTAAATTTAGGCCAAACCATGATGTTGCTGGCCCTGTTACCAAACTGAAGTCAACAGTCCAAATTTGCCCAAAAAGCCAATGATGTCAGAAAGTAGAGTCAAAACAGGACGTTTTTTGAAAAGTCTCAATTTGGCTCAAAATGCAATGTTTCGG
The DNA here is from genome assembly GCA_036419115.1 of Scarus forsteni. Taxonomy (NCBI): domain Eukaryota; kingdom Metazoa; phylum Chordata; class Actinopteri; order Labriformes; family Labridae; genus Scarus; species Scarus forsteni. Next base: position 21,728,371 of record JAZDUH010000084.1, read on the forward strand.
CCCTTTTGCTAAACAAGAGTTAAAATAGACAGTTTTCACTTTCTCTAAGGGTTCAAATTAGGTCTAAGACATCACTGCTGCATTTTTCATGAAACAAAATTGGATTTAAAAAATCACTGATTACAGATTTATTAGTTTGGTTCATAAAGTTCAAAATCCCCCCCCATAAAACCCACTGCACTTAATTTCTGGATAATAAAAAAAATTTAAGGGATGTGTTGAACCAGAGGTTTGGCATAGATTGACCAAAAACTGTCTTTCAAATACAGTTATCCACCAAAACATCTGTTGATAGGTTTCAAATAGATAAATCAAAGTCAATGTCACTGCTTGAGGGTGCCAGTGATCCCACTGATTTGAGAAGGTTAACTTTTTTTTTTTCTTCCATAACTTAAAAGTAAACTATGAAAGTACTACGTTGCTTTTTTGAAATGCAGTTTTATAGAGCAATGTTTCCCCTGACTCATCACCTCTATTAGAAAGATGTTTTACATGCCATAAGCTTTTCAAAAAAATCACGAAGTTCCAAAAAAACAAGCCCTAAACTTACTTTTGTTTGTTTTGCATTACCTGTGACCTAGTGGTGATCCTTATAATGTGAGTTGTACTTGTATATTCAGACAAATCCTGTCCTAATGTTTGTGTAGTTGGCTTCTATAACAAAGATAAACAATATTAAGCAAGCTTGTTTTATAACCCTCTTTTTTATCCTGCCAATTACTTGAAATTCTGCAGTATCTCTTGGCAACTGCAGAGCTTGGTTAGGAGTTACTGCTGTTCTAAGCATGTCTTTTACATCATGGTCCAACACTTCGTCAACAGGAATGCAATATCAATCTGAATAAACAACGACTAAGACATGATAAATGATTGGGGCACAGAGTATAGCCCAGTCTTACCATGTTTGCTGCTTTTAGCCATGTGTTTGGATGGAGCAATGTCTGATGAATTGTACAGACATCTTGACTGAGCAGCGTTTGCACCTGAGGCTCCTTCTGCCATTTAAATAGCCTCATAGTCCTTGTCTGTTACGGGACTGTGTAGATCAATCATAAAGCAACATGACAGGGACTGTGGATACTGTGCTGCTGAATATTCATCATCTTGTTGCACACTTGACTACTGATACTGGGATGGCAAAATTCTGAACCATACTGATATTTAAGAGAAAGGAAGAAAACAACAATTAAAGCTCTTTTTCTTTTGCACCAATGTGTTTCCTCTAATTTCTCAAAACTCAATTGGTGACAATGAAGGCCAGAGACTTCAACCTGTACCGTTGTTCATGTTTCAGTATAACCATTCATCCATGTCAGTCCAGTCCAATCTGAAGGATTTTCTTTAACATTTGCACAACCAGTGGATAAGGAGATTAGGTCATGAAAGACAAAGGTCAAAGCTCTGGAGTGTGGAGCCCCATAATGAACACAGGCATGAAATTAATCCAAAAATGCAAAGGTGAGTTAGCATTAAGCATTTCCTGGTTGGCCTGAAACTACAGTATGAGTGATTTGGTATACTGGTTTTGAATAAGTGCCTGAAATAAGGTTAATGATGGACACAGGCATGAGATCTTAAAGAGACCGTGAGGAGTTTCTAAGTAATTACAAAAAAGTGTCACTTTTAGATCTATGCCTGAGTGAAATACACACTTTAAGATGAGTTTCATAGCATCAAAATAGGTTATCTATAAATGCTGTTCCTTAGCTTCGCGGTCAGATCGGACAGGGCTGGACTGGCCTGGATACTCAACTTCGGGAACAAGACAATTAAACCTAGAGCAAATTTATATTATTCGGACACATCTACTTACCTGGCTGTAAGTAGAGATATATAGCCTGCTACAAAACTATGATAATAAGATTTTCAATTATTGCTTGTTGTCACACATCAAAAACTACCGCTATGTAACTAGAAAGAGATACATTACCTCGTTGCCTTGCATCCTGTAAGTTGTTGAAAAAACGAAGTTGTAAAACAATGCAGACTTCTGAGGAAGGTCCGAGCTGTATTTTTATTAGCATCACAACAAACACACCCTTTGGCTTGCACACGTCTTTTGGTGCGTTCCAGTTGTATTCAGAAGCAGGAATTTCTGAGTTCCGAGTAGGAAACTGCAACTGGAACGTTCCCCGAAGTCGGAATTTCCTACTGGGAACTCGGTGAAACCTCGCCACCCCTGAGTTGACAATCGAAGATGGATGCCCCCAGTGTGAACAGTTATTTAGCTCCTGTAATATTCAATTTATTTGCACTTCTGACTGGGGTGTGTCGCTCTAGATCAGCTGTATACATAGTATTGTTAGACTTATATTTACAAAAATGCTGCCATAGTGATAATCACATTCTTCATGTGGTATTTGTGAACAACAACACAGGGCGTGCCAACAACAGCTAACAGTAGCCTGGTAGATCGGCACGTTTTCTTCTGACTTCAACTGTAACGCCGATAAGTCGGAGATGATGTCACTCCCAGTTCTGAGGTTACTGGAACGCAGCATAACGACAGTCGCTGCACGTGCTCATGGGTAGCAGAGTCTTTAAGTCTTGGGAAATCGATTCTCCTCATAGCACCTTTAAATGTTTAATAGGAAATAATAAAAATAATCTGATGTTGCCTGTTTTTGAAATTTTAAGTCTTGTTTTATGTCTAAAATGACTGGTGTTAACTGCTAACAAGGACTACAAAAATGGCCAACAGCAAGTATTTTGTATTGTTTGATGTTTATCAAGTATTCGTCAACTTATTAAGGTCTCATGAAGAAATTCTCAAACAAGAGGTAACCATAAGATTTGAGACAATGGAAATATTGTAGCTGACGTGTCAAATTGCCATGTTGTAGTTCATAGTAGCCTACTATGTACAAATCATTCCCACTGATTACATTTAAGTTTTAAGCATCATGAAAAGTAGGTTTGCTTGTCTGTTGAAGAGCAGAATGTGCAAGTTTCATAATAATTTGTATGCTACAGAGGTCTTTATCAGCAAAGAAACTCTGAGAAACTCTTTAGTCCCTCAGGTCATCAGATTGTACAACTCTTGACTCAGGGGGAGAAGGAGTAACAGGAAGACTGAGGATGGGAAGGAGCAGTAGCCAGCCTGTAGACATATTTTTATTTATGTTTAATTATATTTATACTTCATTTATATCTATGTTTTTCATATATTTTTCTGCTGCCACTGGAATCGTAAATTCCCTGAGGGAGTCTCCCAAAAAGATGAACTAAGTTCTTTTGAATCGAAGTTAATCAGCACAGTGAAAAATCCATAGATTTTTAGTAGGCTTGTAGTTGAGGGAGCCAGCTTGATGCTAACTCCCACATTGGCCTACAAAAATATGTCATCCCTGCACCACTCCATTGTTGTATCTTGTTTTTGTGTGGGTGTTTTCTTCAGAAAGTTACGAAATGGGGGAGTTTTTTTTTCAAATTAAGGCCAAATGCTCAATGTCCATACTGACTGTTAAGACAATCTAAAGATATTCTGTGTTTTGTTTATGTTATAGTTTGAATTTATATAGTAGTTATTTATGTCTTTCCCATTAGACAGTGACCGCAGGATCACACCAGACTCCTAAGTGCAGGTAAAGGGTGTTGGTAGAGCTGAGGCAGTCAGTAGACTCAGAAACAGGTGTGTCACCCTCTCGTTTCACAGACAGTGTTTGGTGGCATCACTGCATGAAGACCTCAGAAATGCCCGTGGTGAGAGAATCTTAATTTTAACGCATTGAAGAATAGGATAACTTAAATTAAGCGACTGAGACCAAATTTGTTTGTGTTTATTGTATATTTAAAATGTAGTGTTAATTATTAACATAGTGACACTAGTGTTTTGAGGTCTAACTTTATTTTTTACAGCTTTATCTTTTAGTCTCTTTCATTGTTTAAACTTATATAGGCAATCTTATTTAGATTTTAATGTATTAGCTTGAGTTAAAATTATGAATTTGTTTAATTATTTAAGCATAAAGGATAAATTAAAATGAGTTGCACATAATAATTTAATTTAAAACGGTTAAACACCTAGTGATTTTGCAAGATTAAAATAATCATTTAAGTAACTGGGAGTCTATATACATTTTCTGAGTTAATCCTTGAATTCAGCAATTTATTTAAAATGGGAATAAACTAGGCAATCGATTTTGAATCTATTTAATGACCACCTGATTCTTTTGTCTATTTTCTTTGAGAGGGTCAACCTTCTACTGCGACAGCAACTGTTGCTTCATCTGAATTGTGATCAATGGAAGGAGTAACATAAAGCAAGCTGAGCAGTGTCCAGCATTCTCTGTTGATCTCCAGGCCTCGAGCGAGTAGGGGTGGGCAAGGATGCCAGGAAAACAGAAAAATTACCTCAACAGTGACTGAAGGAAAGAAATATTCAGCTTGAAAGCTATGAGCAAAGGTCATCAGGTCTCATGATCATCCCTTGATTTTCAACATATTACCTTAAAGGGTTTGTTCAGTTTTTTTGAAGTGGGGTTGCATGAGCTCCATATGGCCACTAAGTGCTTTAGATCCTGTAGAAAGTTCTCTCCTCTCCTTCAGTAAGCCAGTTTGTAACAGTCTTTAGCGCAGAACCAGCCACAAACAGGAAAGTATTGTACCAAATACAAAGAGTATTTCCTCTGCCTACAAGAACTCCAATCAAAAAATAATACCACAGTTTGAGTACCCTACCTATATATGTTTATAAATGCATTAACTTTTCAGAAATATGAAGTTTATCTGGAACTAACCGGCTCACGTCATGTACTCCTCCACGTAACCAGTCTAGGGTGTCATGTTCATCCCCCGCTTATTCTAATCAGTCATTCCTTTTTACTCTACACCATATTTAGAAACCATACACATATTTTACCTCTTGTCATCGATTAAAAAATAATACGATGAATATTTGTCATACTATATTTGGCAGCCAACCTTAAAGTGACTGCCTTCACCACGCTTTGCCTCTTTAATCACTGTTTGTCACTTTTTGCATATGTTTCCTTCTATCTACATTTCACACTATGCAGATGGATCTACATACACAAAATGCAGCTCATTTGTGTGTGCCAGCACATTAAACACCTACACACATGCATGCGTGTTTGCACCCACACATAGCACTAACAGAAACCTTCTGTTTGCTGTGTTTATTCCCTTAAACCCGCATTCACGGCATTGCACCCTGAAAACTACAAAGGGTTAAACCCACTCTAAATCCTAAATCCTGTAACAACCATGACAGCCTTCTCCACCTATTTCAAGGATATTAATGAAAGCTGTATACATTTCTAATTCAGTAGACGTGGTCTTTGTTGGAAGAGTAATCTATACAATAGTGAAGATATGGCTTTGAGAACAGGATGCTTTAGGAGGCAGCAGTATAGAAAGACTCGCTCTCAAACCAACAGGAAATGGTGTAAAGTAATTTTAGTCACTGTTAAGGGTTGCAATTCCCATCAAACAGTCCTTTGATTCATGTAAAAAACAAATTCAACTAATATATGGACTGCTTAATAAGCACACAAAACAACTAGATAATATAACTAAGTCTCTCCCAATTTGGTGAATGTGATTAAAACCTTTTATGATTTCTTTCGCAATTTATGACGATTCTATTTGGAAAAAAAGTCATCCCCCATAGGTTAACAGTGTCAACAGCATCAAACACATGGCACAGCTAATATTCCATGCCATACATGTAAAGCGTTATTTGTTACTTGTTGTTACTGTTACTGTCATTTCAAAGCAGTTAGTTACATTATAATATTTCTTTATTTGAAGTTTAAGGCATTACACTATTATTGCATTACTTTTAAGTTACTCTCGTCAAAATAAAAGGAAATATGGATTTGGCATTCTAGCTCATTACACTCAAAAAGCTCATTACACATCCAGTGAAGGTGATATGGCGGCTATCTGACTGATTTCGGCTTAAGGCTAAAACAGTAGAATATAATAGCCACATTGATGGCTCATGGCACAACACACAAAAAACAATCATAGCAAGAACAGACAAAAGGTAAAATTCTGGTAAATTGTGTTAGAGATACTGTAACGTTAGGCCTAGCAGAGGACTTTTCTCCTCTGCTGATCACACAGTGGATTTGACGAATTTGTATTCAAACAAACCAAATAAAACACCTCTTCATTTTGTGTTAAATTAAAAATGCATTGTAACTTGCATTACAGACTTTTGTACTGACTAAAACATTACCATTTTTTTTGTAATGCCTTACGTTACTACGTTACAGTAAAAGGAATGCATTACAGTAATCACATTACTTTTGTAATGCATTACTCCCAACACTGATGCCGTGTTGCATAGATCAACACTTCTGCATCTTTTGTGAAATTTTATGCTGCAATTTTGACCTCTTCTGCCTATCTGCCATGATTTTTTAAAACTTTTTTAAAAAACATTTCTGTTAACTTCCTCTGATGCAGGGGCGTAGGTTTGATTTTGACATTGGTGGGGACATAAAAGTGCAACAAGATGGCACCCCTGAAAGTTGATGTGTGTTGCATTTATGACTGTTTTTTTAATGTCATGTAGAGCTAATCAAACAAACAAGCAAACTATCATCTTCAGAAAAAACTACTCTAAATCTCCATCTGTTCCTTGACAGAAATAAATTGATGCATGACACATGAACAGTGGTTTGGGATCAGTCAGAAATTTTGATAAATATCTGATAAATATCAAACCAAAACCACAAAGGGCTACTGATAAATGTATTCCCAACAATATGAATGTATAAAGTCATGTTATTAATTTGAGGTTTTATTGTATTTTTCCCCACAAACTTTTATTGTTGGTCTTAAACAGTTGCTGCCTTTTAATTAACAAATAATACATGGATAATAAATTTAAAAAAACTCTTTAAGTATCTCTTGGCATTAAATATAAGCATTTTTTAGTTATAACGTTATATACTATGCTTGTGTTTTAAGGTAGGGACCATGCGATAGTGGTATAATATTGATAGGGACGTGTCCCTAGCATCCCTACCCAATTCTACGCCCCTGCTCTGATGAGAGGGTGATGGTTTTGATTCCCAGGGCATGCAAAGGGTGAAAGGTATTTATAAGTAAAAAGTATAATGTATATTACCTGAGGGACTTTTTATTAAATTTCAACTGGAATTGGTTTTCGATTCCTATCTTTAGATATACTTACATCATATTTTGGGAATAAAACAGACCAGGTCCGTTTTTTGAGTATCATGCTGTTGAATCTGCTTCTGAATCATTCTCAGCTAACTGGAAAAAAAAATTAATGGCCAGTATGTATGTGCCTCAAAATATTTTAAAAATCAATTGTTTAAAATTGTTGTTCAAATAAGTTTGAGAAATAATGTATTATTTTGCATCTCTTAAAGGTTAAGATGACCCATAGGACCGTGTTGTAGAGGTTACAGTTTATGCTCATGGCATTCTTTAGTTTCTCTCTCTTAAACAAAGGGTTATGGGGAAAAAAAATCTTAATTCAACAGTATATCAGAGTCTGACTATTATTAAGGTATTAGAAAAATAAAATGAGCAAGAGGTGTTTATTAATTTGAAATGAAATCATGGTGGACGGTTGTGGAATGGAAGAAGCTTTTGCCAGTGGGAAGCTGTGGATCTGCTTACTGACCTTCCTAAGCCAACGTTTTGCTTCCTGTCTCTCCCTGGTTTGCCTTACTTCTGAGATAAACTGCTCTTGACTGCATTGGTGGTGCCAAAGAGAACACACAGAAACCCTAAAAAAAAGGATTATGCCTCCCATCCGGCCTGAGAATGCCTCAGGATAGTCGGGAAACACCAGGGGTTGGAGGACATAGTTGTCAAGAGGGGCTAAATTACTCAGCCTGCTTCCCCTGTGACCTGGACCATGTTAATCAGCAGAAAATGGATGATACACTCAACGTGGAATGGATAAAAGTGTCCAAGTTTTAAAAAGGCAGGAATTATTCCACTTTGATTTGAAGAGCTTGTTTTTCAGGAGAGAAGAAACACATGATTCTTTTTCCCCTCTTTTAAATATTTACAGTCACAGCTTGTTTTTTGATGCAAAAAAAAAAATCTGTGTAAAGACTGTCTATGAAATCTCAAAAGAAGAAATAAACAAAAAACACAGATTTTATTGCTAAATAAATTATGACTGGAACTATGTTCTCCTCCTCATCTTCTCCTCATGGGAGCTAAGAGAGCATATATGTCCTTCTTTGACTTCATTTTCTGGTGAGAACTTCATAGATTCTCATGAATTCATCTGATTCTTCTGATAATTAATCTTCAGAGGAGGACACTTGTTTCCTTGTGGTATCTAATTTTAAAAACAGGGATGAAATTCAGACCATATAGCCTTGAAAATGATTTATGACCTTTAAATACTAAGTAATTTATCACAGAGTTGATATTCAGAGAGTCAGAGTTGATATTTGTACCTATTTTACAGAAAGACCATCAGGTCCTGTTGAAGATATTGTGGCTATAAGACCCCATGACCTTGACTTTGATGATCACCTTCATAATCCAATGCAAAGTACAGAGGAAACCCATCACATCTTTCTGGAGATTTTGCATTTCTAAGTTAAAGATTTATATCTTGACTTTGACACGTGACATTCAAAGTCGTCCCAGTTAATCTTTAAGTCAGAGTGGACATTTGTGCAAAGTCAGATTGAAATCTGTTTTTTTCTTTTTGGAAATATAGCGTTCACAAGTGAGAGATTAATAAGGGGCTCTTTGTTCTGGATTTGGACCTAAGATCTTTAACATCCAATGTGTCTGTACGTGAGTTAAAGTGAACATTTGTGGCAAGTTTGAAGAAAATCCATATAGGAGTTTTTAAGAAAATGCACTCTTAAAAGCCAGGATTTAATATTCAAAATTCAGTGACTTGAATAAAAGTAGATATTTGTGTTAAGTGTGAAAGAAAACCATATATCCCTAGAGATATTGTATTCACAACTGAGAAACTGATAAGGGACTCCTTGTCCTTGATTTAGACCTACAGTATGACCTACAGTCTCCAATGTGTCCATTCCTGAATGAAAGTGGACATTAGTGTAAAGCATGAAGAAAATCTGTCTTGATGTTTTGGAGATACTGTCTTCACAACTGGGAGACTGGTAAGGGACTGCTTGTCCTTGATTTTGAACTATGACTTCCAAACACAAATGTGTCTTTTCCTGAGTCAGAGTGGACATTTGTTAGCATTGCAGAGCAGACGGACCAGCCTGATTCTAAAATCCTGCAGATCCGTCTTTCCAACATCCATTGCCCAACAACTTCACTCAATTAAATGCTCAACGACCCAATCAGGGAAGAGAGGCGGGAGCTGCAGACATGATGACAACAGGAAGTGACTGCATATTTGAAAACAATGGCAGCTTCTGAAGTGGTCTCAATATCTGTGTTTTTTATAATCAGAAATAGACTCATTTTTTCTCTAAAAGAGGAGGAAAGAACATAACTTGAAGCTTGTCTTATGAGAAATCATGTTTTTGCTCTTCTCCTGACCAGGGATCACGGCTGGAAAACTGGGAGAGAATGAGGAAATCCGCCACGGACTCGTAGTTAGTCTATAGTCGTCATGGTTACTCAGTGATACATAATGAAATATGCTCCCCTCAGAAGTTTACCGGGAAAACTTGATAGAGATTGTCTTTGCCAAGGTTAATGTCACATATAATTGTTATATGATACATCTGTGTGGTATAATTTAGTGTAGAACGACTAACTGTTGTTAGCCAGTAGCCACTCCGTATAGATGCTATGTATGCTACATCATAGCAGCTTTGCTTGATATGGATTGGTCTGTGATTTATTTATTTTATTGTTTATTTGACATGGACACAAAGTTACATTGATGCTGCGATATTTAAATATACACAGGTCTCAGATGCACTGCTGTAAGTGTTTATAGCACAGTGCTAATTATCAACACCAGTCCATGGGAGGCTTTTACAGATTAAAAAATAAACAAAAAGCTTTTTAAAGAACAGAGGTACCTAAGACACAGTTCATTGAGAAGTACATAAGAATCAAAATATCCAGAAAATAAATAAATAAATAAATAAAAATAAGTTCTAAAAAGATGAACCAGAAGGTTTCAGCAGGTAAACATGTATTCAAGCAAATAATGTATATGTGGGAACAGTACTGTTGCTCATTCAGCCATGATTTAATACCTTTGTTGAAGCTTTTAAAGTTAAAGAGTGTAAAGAGCTAAACGATTGACCAATCACAAGGTGCAGTTGTTTTTGAGGGCTCTGCCTCTGAAGACATTTTCGAACAGCTCTTTCCCAGATGGATTAGTGAAATATTTCCGTGGCGGATATATGGAACCTTCCATCTGGAGTATCGGGTCAGAAATTTGTGACAGTTTGAAAAAAGTTCCTTTGAAAAGCTCTTGAGAAACTTCACTTAGAGAAAGCTAGGACAGACAGACAAGGTCATTTTTTTTAACCTTGAAAGACTCAATGTTTTGGCACAATGGCATAAGGCTCGAAATTTCAGATATGTCCTCCCTGATATTCCTTGTTTATTCCACTAGAACTTACAAACTAAAACTTATGTGCTAACTAACTTATTTTTATGACCACTGTTTATATTAGTAAAAAAATACTCAAAATTCACAGAAAAGTTGGGACATTTTTGGACCCTTTCTCTGTTTGTATTAACAGAAACTCAAATACAGGCACCACCAGTGACACGGTGCCTGCTTTTGCCTGCCACATATAGTTGTCATTACTGTGAAAAGTGAGTGTGGCTCTTCCTTTTGTACACCTCCAAACCTCCCACCTCCTCTCAAATACGCTGGGCTCATTATGCAGGTTGAGTGCAGAGGGAGGGTCTGTGCCCCTCATTCAATGGAAACCACGACATAGTGTAGTCATGTCAGTTCGTCAGGAACACAAAGGAAGATTCAGTGCAAAAATGTAAAAGGTATAGTCAGAGCACCGCGTAAAGGCAGGTGGATGTTTCTGTGTATGTTCTCCATCTCGTTCATTCAAATCCTATCCTGTAATTACATGGATGAGACTCACTGCAAGACTCTCTTTCCCTCCAGTGCTCCGTCTCTCTCCCTCCAAGTCTGTGATTTCATGTATAATTACTCACATAATTATAGTTCCCTCCATCCTACTGTTTCAGGAGGTCTGTTTCTGTCTCTCTTGTCTCCCTCTCTCGCACACATACAGACATATCAGAGCGAGCACCCATCTGATGCTGCCTCCCTGTTTGCCCGGTGCTGCGACTCGTCTTGTCACTCTCTTTTGTCTCCTCGTTGTCGTGGCTGTCGTCTAAGGCGGGCCTGTTCTAATATTGGAACGACAGCAGAAGAAGATACAGTGTGCTGGAACAAGAAAAAAGCAGGAGAGGAAGCTGGTGTTTTACTGCCACGTTCCCTCATTAATTATTCATCCAGGCATCACCAACTTATAGAGCCTAAAGGTGTGTCACATGGAATGAGAGAGAAACAAAACACTCTCTATTTCTTTTTCAGCACTACTACTTAGGGCTCTCTGAAAGTGTGGAAGGAAAGGAGGAGACATACAGACCCTGACAAGCAGCATTGTGCACCTTCTCATGTTTTGAAAGTTTCATAAGGCTCGTGGATGATGCCAGTAGATACAATTAGTTTGATTGCTTAGCAACTGAACATCACTGACAGAAGGAAACAGAGGGGAATAATGCTCAGGTGCAGATAGGAGGTTACATGCTGTTTTTCTGAAGGCTGTACCCCCTGCTCCAAAAATATGTTAATACAAATAAGTGTGCTAATGTGTTGATTGTGATTAAGGCAGCACTATACCGTAATGCTATGCTTCACATTTTATGTGTATAATGGGAGCCAGCTCTTATTGGGGGGACCTTCTTTGTCGCTATTAAATTACCTTTAGAAGGTATAGAAGGCAATCCGTTACATATACTCTTGCACTCTGGTCAAAGGGATAGTGCAGTATTCTTTAAAGTGGGGTTTAATTCAATGGTGAATACATTTGTCACTGTGATTTTGTTCAGGTCTCCCCAGTAAGGAAAAAAGCCAGACCATTAATCAATGGGTCTGAACTGTGAACAATTTGAACTATTTTAGGAAAAACCAACCCAAAGCTGAAAGTTCTCCAAGATCACAAACCTCTAAAAAAGCATTCCTTCGTAAGTTATTGTCAAAATTGCCCTATCCTGCACTGTTAACAAATGTTGAAAAAAGTCCCTGGATCCACTTCCAAAATACAGATCAGAACATTAATGAATCGCTTGTCCCTGGTTCTATGACCAATGTTCCCTAAAAATGTCATAAGAATCTGTTGTGAACTTATTGAGTTATTTGTTAAAATGTAGAAAACAATCTAGCAATATAAGCAAATAATTTTACCATAAAAAACATTCCCTAAAAAAATTAGGAATATTTGTTTGATTTTTTGAGTTATCTTGTTCACAAGTTAACAAAAAACTGATGCTGTCAACCCTTTTGGAAGAGGTAAACAGGTTTGGGCTGATCATACATTACACTGGGCAGATTAATAATGCTTTTATTTTCTGCATTACTTCCTATTATATATACTATATATTATATTGTCATTATTTATTATTATTATTATTCTGCCCCCATCTGCAGCAAGATATGACCTCTCCAACAGAGAGAGAGAGACAATTATAGAGAGAGAGAGAGGGCAATTTACAACAAATATAATATTCACATCCTCAAAAATAAGAAGGCCTGAGGTGTTTAAAAATAACCCCATGGAATCAGGACCACTTTGTCAAGAAAAGACACAAGGGCAGTTATTTGAATTAACTTTATTTGCATTTATCTGCATATTTGTGGTTGCTGGTATGGCTTTAATGTAGCCATCCTTGCCTCACCACACAGCGATAGTAGAAGCCCTGAGCAGGAACAACACATGTTCCTGCCCTCCTTGAAGCCCACAAGGAAAGCAGGAGGCAGGAGAGATGCAGCATAAGTCAGAGAACAGCATAAAAGAGGAGCTGGGGTGGAGGAGGGTTACAAAGCAGCTTGCAGGAGGACCAGGGAAGAGTAAGCAGGCCATTGCAGCTTAAAAAAAGCGGTGTCAGTGTCCTGACAGAACTAACACTATGATTCATTCTTTAAAAAATGGAGATAAATGGCAACCCTGATAATCATGAGGCAGTCTATGCTAATAGAGAGAAAATTGATTTTCATATTTTATTTTTAATTTGAAATATTTTTATCACTTTGTTTTATAATAATGAAGCCAACTTATTTATACAATTTGTAATGTATGCTCCCCTTTCGTTAAAAAAAAATATTTTGAGCAAATCGCTTTACACTGACTAAACTGCACAAGAAACAAGTTGTTACTGCTTGCTTACACATTTTTTTTGTCATATTGAAGACAAATTTCTGCTATTTTGTTTACACATCGGCGGCACAGTGGTACAGCAGGTATTGCACCTGCCTCATAGCAAGAAGGTCCCTGGTTTTATCCCCAGGCAGGGCAGGGCCTTTCTGTGTGAAGCTTGCTTGTTCTTCCTGTGCATGTGTGGGTTCTCTCTGGGCACTCCAGCTTCCTCCTACATACCAAAACATGCTCATTAGGTTAATTGGTGACTCTAAATTGACCTTAGGTATGAGTGTGAGTGTGAATGGTTGTCTGTCTTTCTATGTGTGGCCCTGCGATGGACTGGCGACTGGTTCAGGGTGTACCTGCTTCTCGCCCAATGACAGCTGGGATAGGCTCCAGCCCCTCCAGCCTGTGATTGTGCACAACTGTACACAACTGGCAAGACTGGTTTGATCGGCATGATATGGGAAGGAATGCTGTCTCTCCCCCAGAGACAACCTGTAAATACATCGTCAGTAATGCTTTGACAGCTTTTGGGGGGGGCATTCGTCCCGCTTCAATTAGGTCAATAGAACAACATGACGAGGATCTCATGAAATTCCATCCTGCTGACACAACACCAACCCTGTCCGAGCCCAGTTTGTGTCATGTAAACCCCTGATTGAGCCCATCGCTTGCGTCGCCTTGAACGGGACACAGTCGGGGCACAAACAGATACATCCTTGTCTTCAGAAAGCTTTCAGGACTGAGCCATGGTCAGCCTGATTGAGCCCTGTACATGCCAGGCTAATACTGTTCACCTTAGGACTGCATTAGGCTTTCACCCCGACATACTGAGAGCGCCGATTCTCCACAACAGTTTTGAACAGATTGAAACTGTTGAGGCCATTCATCGGTCATCCACTATTATTCAGCATTGATCCAGATCAAGTAGTGCATGCACCATGACCAAAGCACGCTTCATTAGAAATATGACAATAGTGCACAATTGCCATGAGAAATGGGAATGTATGAATGGGGCTTTATTAGCTATTGCACCTAAAAGGCCTTCTCAGAAAGCTTTACAATATGTTGATTGCTTTGATTTCTTGTAGCCAATTATTTTTCTTTACCTGGGACCACCAAATGACAAATCCCACTATATTGTCTTACACAAAAAATTATGGGAGATATTCATCATGTCCATCAAATTTCCTTTTTTTGCACATTCATGTTCTCTGTCTTTTCTCTCCTGTTTTATTTTGAAATCATAACCCTTGTCTCTGTTATTGATGTTTTCCTGTCTGTTCTGCCTCTGTTTTGCACACCTGCATGCATGAGTTTTTCCTTCCCACCTGTCTCTCGTCATTCCTCATTACCTCTTGTATTCAACCTCATGGTTCTCACTGTCTCTCCGCCAAATTGTAATACATCTCAGTCTTTGTTCCACATTCTTCATAGTTGTCTCACTGTGTATTACACTGCCTGTTTCTTGACCTCACTTTGCCTCACGTTTCCTTGGTTTTTCTGCCTGATCTGATTCCCTTTTTGTGTACCAACTCCTGCTTGCTTCACATCCCAGGGTTTTGTCTCACGTCTTTGGACACCTAACTTTAGCCTGTTTTATCATCAAACCTTTTTGCCTCTCGACTCTGGTTTTGGTGCAGTGCATTTGTGTCCTATTCATCTGTGCCACGTTCATGAAAATAGTCTGTTGAAGGAATTATTTGATTCAGGGTAATAAAAATGAATTACCGCAAATGACTGTAAAATTACATAAAATAAC
This sequence comes from Scarus forsteni, assembly GCA_036419115.1. Lineage (NCBI taxonomy): Eukaryota > Metazoa > Chordata > Actinopteri > Labriformes > Labridae > Scarus > Scarus forsteni. The sequence goes on from JAZDUH010000084.1 coordinate 21,743,446, forward strand.
TACATATCAATCTTAGGTCCAAACACTGTTAAATTTTGATTTATTAAAAAGCCAAAATGGTACTAAATGAGGATCTGTTTGCGTGCCAAAACCAAATTACCTGGATCCCTAAAGAGAGCTGTTCTCATCACTAAAAAGAAGCGTGCAGTGTATCCTGAGCCATGCTTTCATGTGTCAATCAGCACAGAAAGCACACAACACGATGTCTCTGGTTAACTGACAATAAGACCATATCAACACCTCACATAATCCACACATGCACGCACTCTTGGTGTAATTCACAGCTCGACAGGGTTAAAAATCTAAGCTTTTTACTGCACTGCAGGTCTACTGTGCAGCTGATTGTGGCCTACTTTCAGGTATCTGGAGGATTTTCTCTGCTTTATCTTGGCTTTTATGCCCTCACCGTATTTCAGCTCATCTCCAGCAACATGCGGCAATGTAAAGGAGGAAATGCAATCTTTTGTGCTCAGAAGTGCTGGATGTTTCACGGGGGAGTGCCATGAGTCGGGATTATCCCAGCATATTTTGGAGAGATGCACCGGAAAAAATGTAATAAGCTGTCACTCATGATTATACCAGCGGCTCTAATGATGGTCAGTGTGGCTCCGTGTCCCTGTGCTCTAACCCCCTCTGCTGGACACACAGGAGACCAAGACAAGATGATGTGGTCAGCTGAGAGAGAGCAGCCTGTTGAATGCAAATGGCTTTCACACATTCAGAGCATGTTGGCAGTGGTGTAGGAAGGATTTCCGGAGCCCATGCAGAAAAAGCATATCAGGCCGCTCCACCTCAGCCTCGACTAGCCCCAAACTAATGTCATAACCTCACCTTTACACAAACCAGGCAATTAGAAGTTCAAATATATTTTGCTTTATTTATAAGTTAACTTCCACATGGTTTTAAAGGACAATCTTCTATTTCAGAAGACAAACCTCAGTGGTGTCCCCATATTTCTCCTGTCAGTCCGTATTGTAGAGTTGATCCCCACCTTGTAAGCTGTCAGTTGATTGGTCTAATTAGCATAACTGTTCACCAAAATCAGTTAAAGTAGAATGGTCACAGCATTGGGGTTATCAGCCATAAAACTCAAGCTTAATTATTCTACAATATGGCGTCTTTGTGTTGTCTCATGTATTTTTGATTCTTTGCAATTTAGACAACATACAAGAGTTTGCCATTTGATAATTATAACAAGAAATCATTCAAAGTTTCCACTGCAGAGAGTTCAAAACAGGTATCAATGACAGCTGATCTGTTTCTCAAATGGTGCAACCCAGCCACAACCCTGCATCTTGTCTGGGCAGGGGTGTTGCAGAACTGGCATACCTACTCAATGTGCCAATCCTAAACTCTGCACTTTTAATTTGCTAGAACCTGAAATTATGACTGCACTTAGATCATTAGTTTCAGTCTTGAAAGAATCAAGTTGTTTTTATCTTTTTGAGATAAAATGGAGGTCACAATGCTGATCATAAACTATTTGTGAATATAAAAAGGGTAAATAAATACAATCAATTTGTATGTTTGCCCATTCATACTTAACGAAGAAAGTTGTATTCACATTTTTATGATGTATATAGAAAAGTTTATTTTTGCCCTAAAGGAAGGTTGTTAGGAAGCATGGAAAGACATTTAACTTGAAAAAGGTGCAAAACTCGAAGTAACTGAGAACATCTGGTCTGTAGGAACCTCGACTGCAGCCCTATTCAATTAGCGGCCCGTGGGCCACATGTGGCCCGAAAGCAACCTTTGAGTGGCCCGAAATCAAAGTGATTGGGACTTAGGTCCGGCAAGAAAAACAGAAAAAACTTTGACAAACACTGACAAGGTCTTATAAAACTCCAACATTATTACAGACATTGAATCCAACACGTTCTGAAAGGTTGCTGTTAAGCAAGTTAGTTTTAATGCACTTTCAAATGTGACTTAAAGATGGTGTTTTTAATCTGCACTTTTTTATGTTCACACACACTTTTATCTGTGCTTGTATTTACCTGTCAAAACGTGTTGAAGTCATCTGTTTGAAGTGTAAAATTTAAAGAACTGTATCTCAGCAGAAGTTTAGTTTAGTACTACTCTTTGTTGAGTTTATGCCCTTTTGGATGTGGCAATAAATTAATAAACATCCAGTGTGTTTATTGTCTATTTTTGTTTCTTTTCAGTGGTTAACTTTGCTCACTGTCAGCCAAAAATGTCCAACCAGCTCTCGTCCTAAGTCTGAAAATCTGGCCCGATTGAATTTCTAATTGAATAGCCCTGCTCTACGGCCTGTAGGGATAGCAGGAATATTTCAATAAGCACACTTTTATACGCTTGAATATCACATATAGCTGAGAGTGTAACTCACTTTCTGTAGTCCTTTTAAGCAGTTTGTTCACAACCAGCAATTGATAAAGACAATAAAGCTTTAATATTAAAAATGGTCCATGTCAGAAGTTTATTATTTTAGATTAGACTTTAAAGTATCATATACATGTTATTCACAAAACTTGTGCCCTTCCTTTGTGACCTATTTCAATTTGACACACTACAAAGACAAGATATTTTTATGTTGAAACTGAAGAATTGTTTTGCTCCAAATATCCACACATTTTCATTGGAATGCCTGCAACATGAAAAATGTTGGGACAGGGACAACAAAAGACTAGGACGTTTTAGGAGTGCTAAAAAAGACCTTAAACTTTCTGCAGGCGAAGTAGTAAATTGAAAAAAGATGAGTGTCAGGATTGGGAATAAAAATAGCAGTCCTAAAAGGTTTAGGATGGGTTGAGGTCCATCACTTTCTGAACAAGTGTGTCCACATATTTACAGATCATTATATTATCAAAAGAGTCCGGAGAAATCTCTGTATGTAAGAAAACCACCGTTGAATGCCAGGGACATTTAATTGTTGTACGGCATTTAAAAAAATCAGCATCATTTTTATTTCAGGTATTTATCCATTAAGCAATTCTATAAACCCGTATACTTTTGGCATGGGAACCATGAAGCACTAAATGCTAACCTGCTCTGCTGGTGGATAATGGGGAAACCTGGACTTGTTTAAATAAGCTTTTGTTAGGGTGACCATACATTCTCTTTTGCCAGAGATTAATATTTTTAGTAAATCGCTGCACTGGACCACCGGCATTATTCCAATGCACCTACCTGTCAAGATATTGAGTGGCCATGTTTGCATGCATTATGAAGCATCACGTGCTGCTAAGGGTCTGTGTTTTGGGTTTTCAGCATATGGTCACCCCGTTTCTGTAAACAGCCAAAAATGTGGAGAAAGGGAGGCATAGTAGTCAAAGAAACCCAGAGATTTTAGTTGTACTAACTGTTAATGTTCCTTTAAGAAGTCCAGTGTAAGTCTGAATCCCATTTGTACCCCTTTCCCCTGGTGCCCTTGATAGTCCATCCCACCGCTCCCATGGGCATCAGTACTTTCATTTTCAAACAGTGAAACTAAAGAAGCACACTTGTATCCACTTTTGTCTTCAAGTTGATCGTTTTGTTTATTTCAAATCTTTTCGCCTTATGGTCCAGCTTAGATAGGTGTGTTGAGTTTGTGTGTGTTGGAAGGGGTCACAAGGGACTCTGGTCTGGTTTAGCAGCACATCGGTGAAGCTTTAATTTGGTGTGCGAGGCGAGCGGCGGCGGACTCTCCCAGCAGAGACGGTGCTGTGTTTGTTTTGCGGGTGTGTAAATTAGCGGTAATTCGTTTGCTCAGTAATGACGTGGGAGAGCTAATTAGGGCAGTGTTGATGGGTGCATTAATTAGTCTCTGGTGTGTGATGCTAATGAGACCCTGATTCGGAGTGTGTGTTTGTGTTTGCGTGTGCATGAGTGTAAAGCCGTGTATCTGCGAAGGCCTATCACTACAGGTCACGCCATTGGGAATGTAGTGTTAGGGCATGTGGGGATGAGTGAAGATGAAGAGGGCAAGGGGTTAGAAAAGCACTGATTCAACAATGTAAGGCCATAATCTGTGACTATATCGTATTGTTACAAGGAGGACAATTGGTTCTATTAATAAAGAATGATTCTTTGGTAAAGTGAGTCCAAATAGAGCTGTGTAGCTCACTTGAACCCATTACCACTTAAACATGATTACCACTTTGCGAACAACTGATCGAGCAAATAGTCTAACAGTTTAAGAACAATGCCTTGCAACAAACAATTGCACAGACCATAGAGATTTCATCATCAACAGTCCATAATATCATTCAAAGCTTCTGAGAATGTGGAAAAATATCTGCCTGTGAGCTGAAAAGCAACATTGAATGCTAATAACCTATGATCCCTTAGACAACACAACATTAAGAACTGATGTCACTTTGTTAAGGTCATAGCTATGTTGGCTCAGGAACACTTCAGAAAATCATTGTTTATAAACTCACTTTGTCACTACATCTACAAGTCCAACTTAAATCTCTACCATGCACCATCAAACCTTTATATGGGCATTGGTGGCGCAGTCTGACAGTACACTTGATTGGTAATCCGAAGGTTCAAGTTTCCAGCCAAGCTCTGGCTGTCACATTGAGATGTGTCCTTGGCAAGACACTTCAGCTGAAGTTATGTCAGTGGTGTGGAAATGGCATCAAAAGGCATGAATGTGCGAGGTGGCATAGAAGCTCCAACCATCAGTGTGTGGCAGACAGGAAAGATGCCTGCACCCTGCTGCACAGTGGGTGTGGTCCTGCAGAGTGACCAGGGCTGATTGCAGGCACCTGGGGACTGAGAGGTGAAACAAAGAGGAGCTGTTGCATGGAGGAGAGGTTAGAGCAAGTGGCAAGAAGTTGGTTTCTCTGACCAAAATAACCCAGAAAATTAGTACATTGACTGTTTGAAGGAAGAGAACGGGAAATCCAGGATTGGGTGAAGGTTTTTTGCCTTTTTCGTTTTTGACTCAAAGGATTTTTTCCCCTGGTTTCTGTGAACCTCTGGGTGTTGGGCAATCCTACTTTTCGGCCTTGCCTTATCTAACTCAAACCCTGGACGGACTCATCTCCAGCCATGCTTCCCTGCCCGGATATACCGCAAGTTTTCCACTTCTGACACTCTCACACTGACATTCACACACTCCTGTACAGATTTGGTTTGGCATTTGGTTTTTTTGTTGTGTTATGATTTTGGAACTTTAAAATAATGTATAAGTTTGGACATTTGCAGTGCTGGAATTAATTAATTTTTGGACACTAAAGAACAGAGAACAAAGAACTGCTTGCGACATTCTGTTTTTTTTTTTTTTATATACTTTAATGGACTGATAACTTGTTTTATTTTTGATGAACTTCACATCCCGCACATTCACTATTGGACTTTATTTTATTTGTGGGAACTTTAAGTTTTGAATTATATTGAACTGATTTAATTTTTATTACAGGTTCTTTATTTGTAAATTGTTAATCGACGGGATACTTTAACTATGATGGATACATTTAAAGGAGACATATCATGCTTGTTTCTCCTTTTCACTATGCCAGACTAGGATGCCTGTAAAGCATTTCTGCCCTCAGTACAAGTCATTTAGTTCCTTCATTGCCCCACAATAGCGTTCTCAAAATCCTCATTTTAGGCCATTATCAAGCTCTTGTTGAAACGCTCGGTTCTCAGGCTGACCTACAGTAACCTTGCAACGCCACAGCCCTTTGTGCTCTGATTGGTCAGTTCTATCAGAGCTTGAGCCAGCCTGTCCTTCTTCTTCTACTGTATTTTCCGGCAGGCTCAAAGCAGCGTCCGCGTATTGAGTCGCCCTACAGGCCAGAGCTGGTAATGAGTGAGTGTGAGCTAGGGAGCTTTATACTGCTGGTTGGTGGATGTGTTCCTCGGTGACGGTTTTGTGGCTAATGGACATCACAGGGGAGGAGCTGTTTCATCAGATTACTCCAATAAAAAGAAATGTACCTCGTGTCGTCACAACGTTTGAAATCTCGCGGACATCTCGCAATGACCTATTTTCAGAGGCATCAAACCTCATTCTAGGATATCAGAAAAAATACAATATCTCATTTTTTTAAAATTAAGGGGGTGTACCGTCTTGTTTTCAAATTTATTATATTATATGTAAGTATTAATCATGCATCAGCATGATATGTCTCCTTTAATTTAAATTTCCTTTTTGTAGCGTGGGTTCTTTGATGGGTGGGACCACTCCCTGAGATTGTTTTTTTAATTGACAGATTAAGTCATCTGTTTGGCGCCCATAAATATCTATTTGTCTTCTAGCCTTCAGTCATGCTACAAGTGTGAATGGGTAGCTTTGACCTGTAGTGTTAAACCTGCTTTGAGTAGTCAAATAGACTATAAGAGTTATATAAGCTGAAGTCCAATTACCATATATCATTAACACCTTGAAACACGGCTGGCTTCTCTGGCCTAAGCTCATCTCTGAAGAACAGTGGAATACATCTGCTGTGGTCTGACAAGTCCTTATCTTAAACTGTTTTTCGAAATTATGGATGTTGTGTCCTCCAGGCTAAAGGGGAAAAGAACCATCCAGATTGTTATTAGCACAATGTCCAAAAGCCAGCATCTGTTATGGTATGGGAGCTGTCAGTGTCCATGAAATGGGTAACTTGCACATCTTTGGAGGCACTGCCCAAGCAACATCTTTTCCAGGTTACTTTTGCTTCTTTCAGCAAGACAATGCCAAGCCACATTCTGCATGTATTGCAACAGTGGGGCTTTGCGGTAATAGAGTGAAGGTTCTTGACTGCTTGGAGTCCAGACCTGTCTCTTACTGAAAATGTTTGGCGCATTACGAAGCCACATACAACAGCTCAGTGAATAAAGTTGTACATCAAGCAAGAATAGGAAAGAATCCTACCTACAAAGCATCAACACCTAGTGTCCTCAGTGTCCATATACTTTTTACCAGAAATGTAACACAGTTGTAAACATGTCCCTGGACCATTGTTTTTGAAATGTGTTGAAGGCATCACATTCAAAATGAGTGAGCATTTGCAAAAAAAAAAGAAAGAAAAAGTTATTAAGGTAATATTGGTTTAATTTGCAAATCATTGTATTCTGTTTTCATTTTGTCTTACATAACATCTAAACTTCATTGGAACTGGAGATTAAACAGTCCTTTGGGTGAGTCCCAACTCTGCACATTATGTTGACAAGAGTGCCTGATTAATACCATATGAAACAACCATCATGCTAAGGCATTGATGCTTTGTGATATTGTTCTATCTATGAATTGAGATGGTGCCATACTTTGTAACTGCTAACATGGTAATATTTTGTTCTGGCAAACGTGTTACAATAATATAATGTGACAAAGACATTAAGATTATATTGTGTTGTTTACCTTCAAGTATACCCACCTCTCTCCATTGTGTGTTTGTGTGAGTTCTCATGTGTGTTTGTGGAAGCATGCAGTGGCTCTACATGTGTGTATAAGAAGCCCTTAAATCCTGAAGCCTTGGTGCTGTCAGCCACGCCTGACTGAACAGTGATCTCCCTCCACCGAACCATCACCGGGCTGACGGGGGTCCCCGCTAGAACATCACAGGATGCAGAGGTGTGCATCCACTCGGTCACACTGCGGAGCTCTCTCTGCCTCCAGCTGCATCACAATCATAAATTCATCCCAGCCTATAAAAACGTCCCGCACACAAAAAAAACAGACAACACAGGGAGCTGTAATGGATGAAAGGCTGTTTTATAAGTGTGTTCAGTGACAGGTCCACTTCACAGATAAGAGGGATCCATCTGTGTGTGGTCACAGTGGGGCACAGCCACTACACTACTCTGCGGATGTGACGAGGTGGCAGCAGGCAGGAAGAATTTACGGCGTATTACTGATGTGGCATTTGTCATAGCGCCCCTGAAAGGCAAAGCGTGTAGAAGGGGAAGGGGGCCGAGCAGAGGGGGATTGGCTTTGGAGCTTCACCAGTGATCTATTCTAATCATATTTATTCATGACTATCCCGTTATACATAATCCATTACTATTCCTGTTCGACTGTATCCTCGGCTGTTTCGTGCTGTCGCTCATTTCTTGGCCTCCTCTCCTTTCTCTTGAACAACTGGAGAGAGAAAGAGAAATGTAAATCAGTGTGTGAGACCAGCAGACCTGGTAGAAGACAAGAGCAGACACTTCTTTAATTGACCAATGGGATACAGTGATCTTTTTCTAGCCAATGCAAGCTGACAAAATTTGAAGAAATTAATTAAAACAATAAGGATGAAGTAAAATACTGTATGTCTTGCTCAGCTTAAAAGTAAAACGTCAGAAGCTCTCAATTATTCTCTTTGACCCCACTGATATCTTGTATGGACATCTATTGGGGCATTTGGATACCAGGCTGCTTACAGTTTAGATTGTGGATCCAATCTTAGCATTAGCTGTTCCCCAAAAGCTCAGACTGCTGACAAAGATATCCACCATGGTCATGCAGGTTATTGTAAAACAATTTTGCCCTATCTAACACTATAAGTAAATCCTTGACTGCTGGATCTATATACAGATTCAGATCACCACAAAAATCTGATAAGTTTGCCCTTCTGCCATGACCAATATTACCTATAATGCTGTCTAAATCTATTCAGAAATTATTTACTTATTTGTTGAAGAACTGTCCTAGATTGCAGTGTTGACAAATCATTGAAAAAATGTGCCTGATCTACAAATAAATTTGAATCACCACCAAAGTCTAATCACCTCTCACCAGCATTCCCTGAAAATGGGATCAAAATCTGTTGAAAACTGAGTTAGTTATAAGCATAAATGTGGAAAACTGCCCTATTTTACAATGTTCAAAAATTCCTGGATATGGATTTCAGATCAACACTAAAATTGAATCACCTCTTCCTTGTGCCACAAATAATGTTCCCTTAAAAGATCCTGCAAATCTGTTGAGAACTGATTGAGTTATAAGAAAAACTTGGAAATGTTAATAACCCAAGATATTTGGTTATTCATGTGTATGCTCAATCTGGCTAGTCACAACACATGAGGCATTTCAATTGGCTTATTTCAATGTCAACCTCTTAAAAGGCCCCAACATTGGGCCACATAGTCTTGCATATGAGGCTTGCAACCTTGTGTGTGTGTGTGTGTGTGTGTGTGTGTGTGTGTGTGTGTGGGGCCTAGTTGCTTTGCACATAATCAACACAAAGCAGGGCCAAAAGTGCTTCCACACTATCTCACATGTTTCAGTGTTGTTATTGACCACTTGGAGTGTTTTTGCCTCTCCACCATAGAGTGGTGCAAGGAGGACATGTTTTGATGGGCCAACGTAGAATTTAGCATTACTCTAGTTCCCTGCAAGCCTACAAAAACCCTATGGATTTCTTCACTGTGTTCTGGATCAGTGCTGATAATAAACTCAGTGGAGAAAAAAATATTTTACATTTTGTGTTGTTTAAGATTAACTTAACAAACAAAGTCACTTTTGAAGTTTTTTTTTCCTTTTTGATAAAACATAATCACAAGAGTGAAAAGCTCTTGGTGAGCTACTATGAAACTAGAACATGAGTTAGAAGCAACTACAATATTCTTGCTGTACACTTGTCTTTGAGAATTTCCTCCGAATCAAACAACCTTGTCAAATCTGTCCTCACGGCTGTGGCAATAGAGTACGAGTTATTCATTATTTTTTAAAAAATTAGGAATGTTTGCTGTGGGGTCCCTGATGATTTTGGTGGTCCTTGTTGGCAGTTACTCAGCAACCATTGTTTATACACACAAGAATGCTTTAAGATTCAAAAGAGGGCACACCACATGCACTTTATTATTTCCCATTAAACACCAAAATCACGTGTTCATTACGAGCCTTTTTTCAGGCATTTATCTTGTATACTTGTATTTCAGGCTTTAGAACCATGAAATGCTAAGCTAACTAACTTCTGCATTTTGGACTCATCCCGCACCACTCCATTTCCTTGAGGTGTCTTTATCTCTTGGTTTCTGGCAGACTGGATCCACTGCAGCTGATGTTGAGGTCAAGAGTTCATTAGCAGATTGGGTTGTGCTGGGAGCACCATCTGCTGGATCAGGCGGTCAACATGCTCCAGGCACCCTACTGTGCAGTTGAGCTACTTATTTTATATTTGAATGTTTATTTACAGTTCAAGTATGGATTTTTACCCCCATCCTTGAAAGCATATTCGCACAATGAGTGCCAGACAGTTTTCCACATTTTTGCAAGTAACTGCCAACAATGTTAGAAATGCCTTGGTGGAGGTTTGTGCTCTCGGAGCACTTCTAGTTTATGCGTATTTTTGACATTACAAAAAAGAACATCAAATAAAGAAAGCAATAATTTAAAACATTCACTGTTTGAACCATAACACATCTGTATCTGTTATGCTAAGTGATCACTTCTCTGGCAGCTGATATTGATTTTACAGAATCTTTACAAGCACAATTGAATCAGACGCAAGAAAAAAATGTTTGCTTCCCATTAACATCATATTGTGTCAGTAAGACTTGCCTTAAGTAATACGTTGCATCCCACTTCTGTTGTGACCATTGTGCATGGCAACATTGTTATTGTAATGGTAAGATTACAAGATTATTAAGATTATGTAGATGAGTGTCTTTGCTATTAAGTGGGGTGATGGGGGGTGGGGTAGGGAAGGTAGTATCATCAAGTGACTACCTAGAGCTTACACGTACAGAGCTTAGTCTGTGGAAGGTGACATGCTGTTAGAGCTCTGATGATTATGTGGTAGGGTAGGTAAGATAAAGTAGCAATTAATAACAGCTTGGTTGGTGGTAAGAGTTGGCACAGAGGGTGGGACTCTGTGATGCCAGAGTTCACTAGCCAGCCTCTTTGAGGTTTGTAGCTAATTGAAAGCTAATTGGAAGCTAATTGGACTAACACCTATAATGGGAGGTCCCCACCTGATGACCCCAGTGATGTTCTGGCGTTTGCTGCTCATATGCACTATGTAGTAGAGTTGCAGGGCCAAAAAGAGGCAGTGTGGTGAAGTAGACCACATCGACCTTGCCAGTACCTGGAGCTTGTGTGTACAGAGCCTGGGTCAGTCGGAGGTGGTAATGCTGTGGCAGTAAAGGGCCACACAGGTGATTCAGTAACTCCTTAGAATTGTATGCAGGTACTAGGGGGATTAGGAGTCTTAATTTAGTGATTATCCTTCCATTATGGTACAAGTACCTTGTATTTCTTTCAAATACACTTTTCAGCCCCCACACTCTTCCAAATCAACCTGAATACAGGCATCCTAGACCATCTCCTGATGCAGTCCAAGCTCCATAATATTAAGTTTTCTTTATTTCACATTGATCTGATCCACACTAAACACTGAAAACTTCCTCTTGATATTCAAAACTCCATTCCAGATGTTACTTCGAAATGCATACAGGGTCTCAACTTTGTGTGAGTTTTAAAGTAGCATACCTCGAACCTCCACCTTGCACTCCACCTCGTCTTGGCCGAGGTCGTTGATGGCCCTGCAGGAGTACCTCCCCCCATCAAACAGGCTCGGTTTGCGGATATTCAGAGTCAACACTCCCTGTTTGTTCTGCATCAAATACTTGGGGTCCTCACCGATGATCATGTTGTTCTTCATCCAAATGATCTTTGGCTGTGTTGGAGGCAAATTTGGAGAGAGTAAAGAAAAGGAAGGGTAGGGAAATGTGTGTAAACAGAGCAAAGGGGTGGTTGAAAGAGGAGCAGAGGGAAGAGGTGAAATTAGGTCAGCGTTTTGGGCTCGACAAATCTTTGCCAAAAAAAGATATATATGTGTGCGTTCAAAGATCTCTCTGCTCCACCTCTTGTTCTAGCTTCAGACAAAAAAATATTCTCCTGCTGTAAGAGGCATCAAAATCCTTCCAGACTGCTCTAAACTCACTGTTTGACTCTCCAAACCTGTACGCTCGCTCTGAAAAACACAAAGCGTGAAATGTGTGCAGCATACCCTCGCAGCAATGCTAACAGGGGGCAATGCAGGTAAAGTGGGTGCTGAAAACATTTTTGTAGTGCACAGTCTGCTCTTCACAAGATACAGTAGGGACATTTTCCAAGGCTAGAAAATCAGACATTTGTAGCAGGCATCTGAACATAAAAAACACTGTAAATCCAGCATGTTTCTGTTTATTTGTGCCATGGTTACAGGAAAATATAAAATCCCTGCAAACAAGCTGTGTGAAACATTACAAATCAATTTAGTCAAGGCAACAAATTCTTTAAAATAAAATGTGTTGTTGCTGTGGTGCTCTGCTCTGCTCTACTCTGCGTATATGCACTGGTGTTTAATTATAGCTGTTCATTAACATATAATAGCACAAGTCAATATCATCCTAACAAAGACAATAGATAAGAAAATATTGGGTTAACACCAGATAGTAGCAGTTTGGTTGAAAGGGAGGCTTTGTGGGCCAGTCTATGACAGATGTGATGTTTTACTTTGGATCAGTTTTTCTCGTATAGTGGTGCAAAGTTCCTAAGTGGAGAATGTTTTATTGGCCACCCCATGTGCCAATCCAACATTCTTTACTGTAATTAACTACTTGCCACATCCCCCCGTTAAGTTCCCTTTTTTTGATTCTTCCTCATGTGTCATGTCTTGTCATTACCTTTTTTTATTTTGAAAGCATGCATCCTTGTTTCTCATTTCCTCTCCCCATGTCTCCCTGATTGTTGATTCCCTTCAACTGCGCTCCCTCCTGTGTCACATGTGCCTGTGTGTGTATTTACGCTACACTTCCCCTCGGGTTTTCTGCTAGATTGTCCTTGTACCTAGTGTTGTGTGTAACGCATTACAAAGTTACAAAGTAACGCGTTACAGTAACGTATCTACTTTTACAGGTAAACAGTAAAGAATCGCGCTACTACTGAAATTTGGTAACGAAATGTAGTTCCTTTTTTAATGCGGCGCGACGTTAGTTTTCCCACCGATAGATCTGACACCGGTGCTGCCATCTCAGCTGCTCGTATAGACATGAGCAGCGTTGCCAAGTCCGCTCGTTAGAAGCGTCTAAGGGCCACAAATCTTGTGAGTCCCGGCCGTGGAACTTGGATTTTTGGGCCTGTTTCTAAACGTGCAGTTGCTTCCTGGGGCTCTTCTGTCTGTGTGAATCCCCCTGATTACCTTCCAGCTCCTAATAATAAAGCAAAACACAACTGCGGTAGGCAGTTTGTCCACTCACACACATGGCGCATGCTCCAGAGCCAAAGTTGCCAGGTCTGCTTATTATAAGTGATGTTCTTTCTGAATAGATGCTTGGCACTGTGATATTGAAATGTAATGTAGAGGAAAATTAACACACTTAATGTAGATTTCTCCTTTAAAAAAGTAGTATATCACATTAGGAAAGGAAATGGCTGGAGGTTGCTTATTTTGGGTTTGTTTTTAACGACCTGGTAACTTATTTCAGATGCAAAATGTAGAAATATTGGGCAGGAGCTCTCATTCCACAGGATATGTGACATTTTGTAAAATAAAGTGCACTAAAGAAATGACTGTTATGTTCTCTGTAGTAGAACTTTTTGTAGGCCTTCACATTTAGGAAGAGATATGGGGTTCTTTCCGAGAATGAGCAATATAAAAGTAACGGAAAAGTAACGAGTAACTTGAAAAGCTACTTTTCATAGAGGGTAACTAAGTAAAGTAGCGAGTTACTTTTTTCAGAAGTAACGAATAACAAGCAAACACTACCCCAACACTGGTTGTACCTCATGTCTTCATTTATTAGAATTCTCCTTGTGTGTCTCTTTGTGTAGAGATTTCACTAAAATTCTGATACTTCTGCCTGTTCTGATTTTCATTTTTTGTACCAAACCCAAATTGCATTAAAGACTTTTTGTGATTTGGACTTGTCAAGTCCTTCTTTTGGGTCCTCCTCGGTTTCAGTGTTGTGACACTACTTGTCATGTCAGAAGTGGGATGTATGTTGAATCAATTTGTGCTTTGTCACAACAGGTCTGTTGGCTTTTTAGTTAGTGTTGTTTAATGAGGAAATTTTTGATTTATGAGAATTTAAAATGGTGACTCTCGACCCAAATCTTTAAATTGAGTCTTAAAAGGAAGAGGTGTATGAGTTGCAGGTTATTCATCATGCTACAATGTAATTTAAGTGCAACAAACTGCTTCAAGATTCACAACTGCACCGCAATCTTTACAGCAACTAGATCAGCCAGAGGGAAATTGTGATGATGCTGTAAACCAAAGTCTCATACCTGATCAGATTACTTTTTATATCTAACTTTAGAAACTGCTATATCACATTTGTTAAATACTTCATAAATATCATGCTAATCAACAGCAAACGTTCAAATTAATCATAGTAACCTTGAAAAAAAAAGAGTGAAATATACCTTTGTCAATAAAAACAAAGCCAATAATTTATGAGCAGGGACCGCAAATCAACAACATAAATAGTTTACCTCATTCATTAATAAATAATAAAATGTTACTGCTGTGTTTGGTAAATGGAGATATTTTCAGCTGGTGGTTGCTGGCAAACCTTTGGGGGGATGCAGTCCTTTACGACTTCCACTAATGGGTTAAAATTCAGAGCAGATTAAAATTCAGAAAACTCTGCAAAATTATTGACTAAAAACTGTCACCTTTAAATCAGCAAAGTGAAAATGGTACCTTGAAAGAGTAGAAATATATTCAGTAGTAAGTATTTTTTATATTTTGGGTATTGAAATGTCAAGTACTGTAGGAAACATGAATATGAAAGGAATTTTCTCAGTTATATTGAGAAGATTGTTATAAAAATGTTATAAAAAGGAAAACATGGTAATTTTTGACGTTAAAAATGAGAACAAGCAGGTGCACAGACTGGTGGTAATTCTTAGGAAATTGTTAGAGAAAAGTTTGAGATTATAATTTCTGACTTTAGACTTAAAAAATATCTAATGAACAAACTCAACTGCTTAGTATGCTTTCAGTTCAAATACCTTGGGATGTCCACGAACAGCACAGCTGATGGCTGTAGTATAACCAGCGACCACACTTCTGTCTACCAGGGGTGCTGTAAACTTTGGGGAACAGTTTATGTCCTTCTCCTTGAAGGGTTGAGCTTTGAGGGCCAAACCTGGGCAGGTGGGAGGGATAAACATGAAATTAGGGCTATGTCCACATTAAGGTAGGTATTTTTCAAACAGATTTTCTCATCTGTATTTATAAGTAATTCTCTCTACATGTGGGTTTTTAAAAACACTGAAACACAAAAATGCTAAAAGGCATTAATACACTCTTAACCCTATAAGGCCCAAGACCATATATTATAGCCAGAAAATTCAAATTTTTTGGAGCTGAAATGTTTGTTTCACTTTCTGTTAAATTGCATAAAAATCAAATGTCCATAAAATTCAACATATAGGTTTTTCATATCTCATATGATACATGTAATGGTAAAATTAATCATTCAATCATTTATTTCATCCATACATCAGGTTTTTTTGCAACTGATAATCCATTTGATGACATTTTCATCATTTATCTGATTGTATTCAGATGGGGTTTTTTTGTAATTTGTTGATCATATTGAGTAGATAGAGGTATTATAAAAGTATGTATCAAATGTGATACAATTGGCTTTATAGGGTTAAATGTTGTTTATCTTTGTTATGATGTCTGGGATATGCATCATAAAGCAGATTTTTTTTTTTCATATCTATTTCAAACACAAGTCTAAATGGTGTGAGGTTTATTTTGTGGCTATGCTACTGGTGTTAGCAGGCATACTGAGTAATTAATTTTTCATTGATATTTCCATTCAAGACATCTGATCATCTTGAGAAAATTGGATCATGCATTAGTTTCTTGGGTTCTCTTGGGTTCACATCTGTTATGAACATGGCATCCAAAAACGCAACCTTTCATGGGTTACAAATCAACATGGTCACTTGTGATCCAAAAAAAAACAAAAAAAAAAACAAGTCTTGTCTAAAACATTGGCAGCAATTGTATCGTCTGTGTTTTTAAAACAGCATCATACTGAGAGAGTGACAGAACGGAAGTGCTCAGCATGTAACATAGTCCTTTTAGTAGCTTATTAAACAACAACAATTTAGGGACATGTGCTAATTGTAAACCACAGTGATAATGTTGCACAGAGTGACATCGCTCCTGGGAGAGGTAGGAGCAAAACGGGATGTTTTCTGCCAAGTTGTGTTTTTCCCTGTCTACATGGAAACACCAAAAACACTTCAATTACAAGGAGTTTTTCTTGGGGTGGTTATCATCTACGGTTCATAATATTACAAAAGATTAGGAAAATCTGGAGATATCTTTGCACATATGTATCAAAGTTGAAAACTAACATTTTATGCCCATGACCCTCTATTCCTCAGGTGGCACAGTATTTAAAAAATGACACTACTTAAAGGACATAACCAACTGGGTTCAAAAATGCTTTAAGTCACTGTCAGTTCACAATTTATTGCTACATCTAGCAGTGCAAATTAAAGCTCTACTATGGAAATCAAAACCCATATATCAACATCACCCAGAGTCACCATCGACTTCTTTGGGCTTTAGTTTTTCCATGATGGACTGACATAAAATGAACAAGTGTGTTGTGGTCTAAGTCCACATTTCAACCTGTTTCTGGCCTAAAGAGGGAAAGGACCATCCAGATTAGTATCAGCACAAAGTTCAAAAGACAACTTCCAGGATGGTATGGGGGTGTGTTAGTGCCCATGGCATGAGTAACTTGTACATCTGTGAAGGCAGCATTAATGCTAGGTACATACAGGCTTTGGAGCAACATAGGCTGCAATCAAGCTTCATCCTTTTCAGGGATGTTCCTGCTTATTTAAGCAGAAAAATGCTGAACCAAATCCGAAAACATGGTGTCATAGTTGAAGAGTAATGGTACTAGACTGGCCAGCCTGAAGTCCAGACTTGTCTCCAACTGAAAATATCTGATTCACTATGAAGTTCAAACAAAGACAATATAGACTTTGGACTGTTGAGCAAATGAAGTGGCACATCAAGCAAAATTGGGAAAGTGATCCACCTACAAAGCTTCAACAGTAAGTGTCCTCAGCTCCCAAATGCATAGAGAGATGCTGTGCACAGCTGTGATATGCCCCCTTTCCAGCTTTTTTGGAATGTGTTGCAGTCATCAAATTTAGAATGAATTCTTGTCTTGTACTGCGCTCAATGATTGCAAATGGTTGTATTCTGTTATATTTTTTGTTTTACACAATGTCCAAACTCCAGTGGAATCAGGATTTGTAAATATATTCAAGTATTCCGTTAAGCATTTATTAAAATGATTACCATATAATTTACATTTATCCTTCTCAGTTTCTCATCCTGTCCAAACCACAAACTGTTTCCAGCAGCAGATTACTATAACATGACAGAAATCTAACTCTGTCCCTTAACATGATATGTGATGAGAAACGCTGACAACAATCCCCCCCAAAATATTTAATAGGCCAGACGGCTGCTTGGAACACAGAGGAGATTGCCTGGTTGGCGGCCAAATCCTCTGGTAGAGTAAGCAAATACAGCAACAACATAACAACACAGCAACAACAGTAGCAGCATTTGGCTGGTGGCAGGTGTTAATTTCCCAGCCTGGTTGTTTTCATAATCCAGGGCCGGAATTAAATGTTATTTACACTCTGAGAGATATCATTTGTGTTCAGCACGATCAGAGGAATTAAATCTCCTGTAAGTGGTATTTTTGTAATTAATACCATGTAGGTCTTATGTTGTTAATGCTTTACAGTGAATTTGACTGCTTTTTGTGTTAATTTAAATCAGAATACATGAATTTATTTCTGTATTGTACCTATTTTGTACCATTTGATTTCTTAATATTTACACTAAATGGTCTTTGGCTGGCTTAGCATCAACAGAAATAAGATCACATTACAGGATTATGTTGTTTTTTTACCCGTTTTGGATACGATGGCGGTGTTCTTGCTGACGCCAGCCTCTTCACTGAGGCCACAGATGTTTTCGCTGTACACTCGAAAGGAATACTCGTTCCCCATGACCAGGTCAGACACAGTGCAGCTGGGCCTGCGATTGTGCTCATACACTGTGAACCATTCCTGACGTGAGAGAGGGAGAGAGTTTGAGGTTCAAAGAGGCTTAGAGTTGAGATCTATATAAGCTGGCGAGTCTTGTATCCACAGCATCCATGTTCCTCTAGTCCACCTTTCTGTCGATTCATACAACATAACAGCTGTGACCGTACAGTGAGGCTTTGCAGTGCTGTGACAAATCTCCCAGCAGCCTTTGCTGAGAACCATCATCAAGGTCGACTTGTGGGGGTTGGAGGTTTGGAAAGGAACCACGTCAACAGCTCTGTCTTTTGACTGTGAGCTGCAGAATACATAAAACATGGTCCAGTTGTACTTAGCTGCTTCCACACTATTTTTAAAGAATAAAACAGGTAAAATATTTAAAGAAGCATCACCTGCATGGATATATTAGAGAGCTGTTAAAAAAATGATTTTATCTGTTGTTTTTTCTAAAGCAACACTATGTAGTTTTTCCACCTTCATACAATATTTCTAGAGTCGCTGTGATGTGATTCTGTCATGGTCTGAGGGGTTCTGTGTCACCTTCACTGGTGTTATGTAACTTCGAGGTAGATGGTAGAAATCCTTCCACACTAAAAAACTGCACACTTTTACTGCTTTGTCTGCTTTACGGCAAACATCACTTCCTCCTTCCCAATTCGTTTAGAGAACAGAAGTCGAGGCGAAGCTAAACAGTGGCGGTAATGCACCAAGGAGACGGATGCCAACCACTGTTAAAAAAGATGAAGTAGAAAGCTAAGCATAGAGTTGTTATTATGAAGGAAGCAGAGGGATGTAGGACTGGTGGTGATTTGGCCCTGTTATTGTTGGACTTGGAAGTACATGTTGCTAACAAGTGGCAGCTGACACTTGCAATTTATTAATTTATAAAAGTGATTTATTTGAAAAGAAACATGATCAGACTGTACTTTATCGGTCCACATGGTTTATTTATCTCTTGGGATGTCCTGTTTGCTCGCTTCTCCTTCCTCTGTATGTCAACAAATGCACGTTGGTGTGAGGCTCTCTGTTTTACAACAGTGCAGTTACACTCAACGTCCACAGAGGCCACTAGAGAGCTGAAAGCCTAAATCTAACAGTGCAGCTTTAAACCATTTTCTTAATCATGTTTGATGTGTGGTCAGAGTTCTCAAAGTGTTGTATTTAAAGTCATAGGTGTTGTCAAGGAAGAATTTCTGTTGGTGACTGGGACAGACGCAATGAAGTTGTCTTTCTTTCAGAAGTCTCTTGAGATAACATTTGTTTTGATTTTACGCTGTACAAATAAAGATTCAAACATGCCAGAAATCCATCCATATGGCTGTTATTCACTGATGTGTCCCTGTGTTAACTGCACATCAAACAAAACAAAGGATGCAGAGAGATGCAGAAGTCTGCCCAAAAATACAGAGGAAGTTGTTCAACTCTAATTTTAGGTCAAAATCCCAGTGTATTTCCTGCTTCAGGGAAATCTATTTCCCAGACTGAAATAAATTGTTGCGTTTTTATAAAAAACACAAAACCTGTCCTCTGTTGTCATGCCTCAGGGTGTAGTGATTGAGTCTATATCTTCTTGTAAATATATTGGATTTGTGATTGATGATACTTTGTCCCTAAGGATTCATATTAGCAAGTTGTTTAGATAGAATCTGCAGCTGGTCTTTTACTTCAGGAATAAGTTTTGTTTTTCTTTTGCTTTAAAAAACATCTTGTTGCTATTACTTTTATGTCCCTGCTTGATTATGGTGATATTTCATATGTGCATGCTTCTTCTCAACGCCTTAAATCTTTGGATAGAGTTTATCATGGAGCTTAAAGATTTATAAAAAGCTTCAAGGCTCTGAATCATCATTGCGCTTTGTTTGAGAGAACTAGGCGACCCTCTTCGACCATTGTACACTAATTGTACATTCTGATTTATAAGGCTATACTTGGCCAGCTCCCCTCATACTTGAAGAACTGTATTAATGTAAAAAATACTGAAAACTACAGTCTTCTCTCTTTGACCAAGTCAAAAATGTACTATATTGTCAGTTAGCTTTAGGTGTGCTGAAGACAAGCTGCTCCTGCAGACTGGAGCGTGCTCTGGGAAAAACTGAGTCTTGGAGAGCTGGTCTCTTAAATCTTTTCAAAAGCACATTAAAGTCACTGGAGGAAAATAAAGCAGACTGTAGATTTGTTAACTAATGACTTTCTGCACTGTGACTGAACTGATTGGCGGATGTTTTTGTATGTCTATTATTGTTTCACATTTGTAACTTTGTACATGCACTGCTGCCTGCCTTAGCCAGGACACTCTTGCAAATTTGATTTTTCAATCTCAATGAGGTTTTCTGGTTTAATAAAGACTAAATAGGGTATATAAAATGCATAAAATCAAACTAGAGTATTGATAAAAGAAACAAGTCTTTGCTTATGATTAGCCTATGCAGGGACTGCTTAAACCCTTGGATATTTGGTTCTTGTTTTTTTCCATTATTAAATGGATTTTGATGACCCGCATGCCACCACAAACAAGTAGGTGAGCCATTGGCAGGTACATGATTAATGCAAAATAATGAAAATGTTCTTGAATGTTCGGTCACATGAAAATGCTAGTACTGGAGTGAAGATTTTCCATGAACTCTAATTTCTTACCATGTCTTTGCTGAAATTGTCCTGTACATGGGTAAGTTGTATTTTCCCACTTTATGTTATTGATAAATATTCTATCAATTCAAAATAATTAACAGAAATACAATTTTCAAATAACCCCTACCCCTCATGGCTGCAGTTTGTGTCATTAATATGACTATAGAAACACAGATTTTGTGACTGATGGACACTTTTACTTTTGTGTAAGAAAGAAACAGCACCAATCTGTTTAATAAACACTAAAAAAATAGAACCCTTACATTACACCTATGGCCCTTTTCCATTAGCCCTACTCTACTCTACTCGACTCTACCCGGCTCTACTATACTCGCCTTTTGCTGCTTTCCCATTACCCCCAGTCACCTGCACAATTGGGCGCAGTGTCTCCGTAAATAGCTGAGCGGCACTGCGCCGACGTCATTTTGAGCGCGACACAACAATCTGTGGTTTTTTCTCACAAACCGAGTAAAAAAGGAAAGCAGAAGAAGGCTGCAGGTGGTAAAAAGAAATACCCCTTGAAAAGCACAGGAGAGTTTTGGAAGATATACAACAGAATGAAGCCGAGGACGAGAGCAATCGAGCTGCAAAGAAAAGACGTATAAGGATAAGGTAATGGCAGCTACAGCTAGCATGCTAGGTCATCGTGCTCATGACTCATCGATGACGACATTGTCTGACCAATCAGTAGCCGGCAGTCGGTGACGTCATCTTTTAGTATCGACTCTGTTCGCTTGGAACCAGAGCGGAGTAGGTACTAAAACTAGCTTGTTTTAGGAGGTAGGAGCTAGTGGAAACTCGCCGCAGATCGAGGGCCGAGTAGAGTAGGGCCAAGGAGTACTAGTGGAAAAGGGCCACTGGACAACTGATTTCCACATCCATTGCCCCTGAAAATCGAGTCTCATCCTTATTTGCAGTGACTTTTCTCACTAAAACCATTCCTACATTTCTCTCCAAACTCACTGACCTTGGTCTTCATGTCGGCCTTCTGAATTGTGTAACCGGTAATCTCACAGTTGCCGTCATCTTTAGGCGGCTTCCACTCCAGCGCAGCGTTGAAACCCCAGATGTCTGTGACTTGAACGGCGATGGGAGGGCCTGGTTTATCTGGCAGGTTTGTAAAAAGAGAGAGTTAAACACAAAGGGCCTGCAGGGATGTGAGGCTCAAGCAAACACACATAAGGGTAACTGACTTGTTTTTCTGCTTGGGCAGACGTTTGGCAAGCTTTAAGTCACGCAGGGAAAGACAGTGAAAGGTGGATTGATAAACGGATCTGGAGCTGCAGAGTCAAACTAGGAGGAAGAAATCAACGCTTGCAGTAGGAGAGATTTGGCACAGATTGACAGATTAGCCGAGTCAAAGACAAAGGTTCAAGGAAAGGCGGCAACAGATGAATATATTTCTAGAAAACTGTGTTGGCATAGAAGTGCCTCTCTGAGAAATAGTATTCTTTGTGCGCTGGGATTACCGAGCAGAAGAATGCAGCGTGTTTATCATCTGTCTCTCTGTGTGGCCTGTGCTACACAAAGCACAGGAGAGAAATACTGTAGTACACAATCATGTATTTGTCATTAATCATCCCCTGTGTGCTTTCCTCTATTGAGTACAGTACAAACAGCAAAAGCAGGGACGCTTCTTCCCCCGCGTTAATCCTTCCTGTAACGTCTCCTGCTCAAACGCTGCAGTGACACATCAGACTCTCATTAGCTCAACCTTCTCAGCGGAGGAAAGTGACAGAGTAGCCCTAAAAATCCAAAACTAATCCTGGGCGACACACAAATAATCCCAGCAGAGCCCCCCTGCTAAATAATCCACCCTAGCACCCTGACCCTGGGAGAGGAGCTGTTAGCGAGGGGACTGAGCCGGCGGCCTCGGTGGTGGTTGCAGGAGGAGCGAGGATTACCCTGAGAGAGGGAGAGGAATCAGCGCTTGATGATTCGCTGCTTTGAGTAATAGATCCTAAAGAGGAGTTTGAAATTAGGATTTGCCATCACATTGAGAAACGCTTGACAGGTCACCCATTTAGGCCGAGGTTATTAAGCCACACCACGAGTTTTAATCCTAATGAGAGAGCGTGCAACAGGAGTGCCGCCATGATACTGACCTACTACCTGGATGTATATGTCAGCGCTGTCGGACATGTTTTCAATCTGAACGGAGAGCGTGTATTTTCCAGAGTGAGCTCTCTCTGCAGAGCGGATGAAAATAATGGTGTCCACCTCGCTGGTACGCGTCCCCACAGATTTATCCTCCAGGGGGGCACCATCTTTGAACCAGGTCACCACAGGGCGAGGTTTACCCTGAAGATGAATATAGGGTAATCCAAACATAGAAACAAATATTGAAAGAATCTTTCCTGGAAAGGAGCAGTTTCTCGTTACACAGAAAGAAAGAAGAAAAAACTATTTCCCGGAACAAAG
This sequence comes from Scarus forsteni, assembly GCA_036419115.1. NCBI lineage: Eukaryota > Metazoa > Chordata > Actinopteri > Labriformes > Labridae > Scarus > Scarus forsteni. Next base: position 21,766,460 of record JAZDUH010000084.1, read on the forward strand.
CAGTTTCTCATTATGATCTAAATATTTTACAGGCTATGTGCTTTTATAAAAACAAAAAAAATTCTTAGTTTTTATGGAGACATAAATTTTAATAGAGACATTGATGAAAACATCTTCACATCCAACACGTTATGCCTTTCAAAGTTAGAGTGATAAAATAAAAGGAGTGAATTAAGCAAATAAATGAATTAAAGTAGAATTAAGACTAGAAAGCACTCATACCCCTTTTCCACCAAGCTGGTTCCAGGGCTGGTTTGAAGCTAGAGCCAGACTTAGCACCAGTTCTTTGGTTTTCCACAGACTAAGCACCGGTTGCTGGCTCTCAAAACTGGTGCTTGGCAAGCACCAACTCTTTGCTGGGCCAGCAGAAAGAACCACGTTACGTCGGAGGCTATGGCTTACATCAGGGGGTGGGGGCGGGATTATTGACCAACCAAAGCAGAGTAAAAACACGGAAGCACTCTTACCCGTCTTCTCAAGCGTGATCGCTGTTTGTTGCATAATCGTTGAGCAGCAGTAACTTGCTGGATCACCAACTTTTGCTCTCCAAGGAAGGCTCGAAAAGCCAACGGCAACACTTGAGCCGCAGTGTAGTCCTCCATCTTTGTTGTGGCAATTGAATTTGGCGCTAGTTGTTGTGGGAAACTGGCGTGACGTATACAGACGTATACATCGACGTGATGACGTAGCCCTCTGGTCAGCACCCGTTTGTGGAAAAGCAAACGGTTCTTAACCGGTTCGCAGTTGGTTCAAGTGCGAACCGGCTCTAGCACCAGCACTAGCACCAGCCCTGGAACCAGCTTGGTGGAAAAGGGGTATCAGAGAGCAAACATCTCTGCCAAGGTAGCTCACTATATTGCTGTTACATCTATAAGCAATAGTTCATGATAAAGTTACCATCATGATATGATTCCTTGAATCTGAAAACCCCACCCAGCACTTAAAATCATACTGATATCAGTATTAGTTAGATAGTGTTTGAGCAAAAACAATTGTTTGCAAATGGCGGTTTTCTAGATCACCACTAAAATTGGATAATTTTTAAGTTGGGCCATTTCAGCAAAATCCGTTTAATAGTTTCTGCATGCTCTTGCTGACAAACAGACCAACAAAAAAACAGGCAAACAAACAAATATGGGACAGCAAAAATGTAACCCTGACATTGATCCAACGTGTGACCAATGTGAGCAGTCCCCTGCCACACTTTCACATTATGTTTTGGCACTGCTTCAAAATTCAAACATCTTTGATTAATACTTTTTAAGGGCTTTCAGAAGTGTTGGGTAAATTTATCATCAACTCGGATCAGTTGTCAGCTCTGTTTGGAGTGAAAAGATCTGTATTCTGCTCTAAATACATTACAGGACAGTCATTTTACTTGAAACACATGTGGCTCAGAGACTGATACTATTAAACTGGAATCATACACAGGCCCCATCACATCATGCCCTCGTAAGAGATGTTATGTACCACCTTCAGTTGAAAAAGATCTCTCTCAGAGGATGAGAGGGTAAATGTGACAAAATCTGGGGACCCTGCATTGAAAAAACTACTTCTGTTTGTTTAACATAAGAGGAAAATTTTGCAGATTTTTGGGCTCCACTTCAGAAATCTTTTTAATGATGCCCAATGGAAGAATCAACGCCTAGAAAAACATAGCTCATCCTTCTCCTTGCGGCACCCTGTATCCCAGCAGTGCGCTCTCAGCAGATGGAGCAGACTCTGTCCAGCACTTGGATAAGATGACAGAGATGTGGGTGCTCTGTTCTCACTGGAGAACATCATGTAGCCGCGTCCTCTGTCTCAGAACAGGCTTTTCATCTGCTTCTTCAAAAGCACGCACAGCCACGGCTCACTTTTTCTTGTCTATTTTTATTCACAACAGTGGCTTCCCCTTTTGCTGCTTATGGTTAGCTTCTCTTTACTTTTGCCATATTTTGAAAGTTGCTGTCAAATGCTGTAACGCTCCCTGTGCCCTTTCAGTTCGTGCCCTCTCCGTAACCAGCGAACTATACAGATCTGATTAGCATTTCACAAAGAGATTAAAAGGCCCTCTAAGATGGCAGCTGGAGAAAAATAATCTGTATGTATCTGGTTACTTCCTCTTACCAAAGAAAGTGCATTTGAATAGATTACACTGGCATCAGTAACTGATGAACATCGGGGATATATATGAAAAAAAAGTGAAATTACTTGCACTTTCTTTTTGATTCATAAGGGTCTTACTTCAAATAAATTTCTCTAGGGATCACTAAACTCATACTCACTTTTCAAACCCTCTAAAAAATCCAAATTAAACAGCAGTTTCTTGATTTCAGTTGGCTTTTCAGTTCAAGGTTAACTGTATCTTTGAGCATCAGGCTTAACAGTTTGCTTATGTTTAAAATGACTTTTTGCCTGGACTTTGGACTTACCTGGAATGGTATGACCAGGTTGATCTTATCCCCCACAATAGCAATGAGTCTGGTTCTAAGCTGACGAGGCAGGCGAATCTTTGGGTGCTCTGGGGGAACAACAACGAAAGACAAGAGGGGGGAAATAAGATTAGTAAATGTAAGTTGGTGGATTGTGGGACTGTGCTCCTGAATGTAACTTGCACAGCTCTTGTATAATGTGTTTGTGGATGTATATGTGCCAGAGATATAAATTATTTACAATGGAACAAACACAATGGAGTTATTTTTTGCTTTATATAATATGCATCTAAGGACTGAGTAACCCACGTGCATGTCTAATATGGAAGATAAACAACAAAATAGGGCAAAATACGCCTGTCATTATTTCAATTAAAAAAACAATTTGTTAGTATGATTTTTAGGTTATAAAAACAGTTTTCCATTGGGCAATTTACAGACATGGAAAAAATTGTTGGTACCCTTCTGTAAAGAAAGGAAAACCCACAAAGGTCACTGCTATAACTTGGGAGTAATAACACATTTAAAAATACTGAAAATTAACCATCACTTTTGTCCAGGCCAGTCTCATTATTTTGTTTTTTGAAATGATTCTGTTCAACCACAGTTCAAAAGCAATGTCAGATTTTCAGTTGTTAATTTCACCTATTTTTTTTTATTATTATTACTTTTGTAAGTTTTAAGTTATCTAAGTGAACATTGTGGGTTCATTTTTCTTTAATGGAAGGGTAATAACAACTTTGTCCCTGTGTGTAGGCCTTGGACCCGTCCTTTCGATGATCTTTAAGTTCTCCATATATGTATGTATCCACATATGAATATACATGGCACAGAGAAAGCTGATTTGGCTCTCAGCCAGGAATAGTTTTCAGAATACACATATATAATCTGTTGTCTAAGGTTACTGTTACCTTGTATGTAAGCATGTCTGAGCATATAGAAGCACTGTGAAGACGTTCCCCTCAAGGACAGTCAGTCAGTCAGCATCTTTTGTCTGTCCCGGCCACAGCCGTATAATAAGCCATCCAGATAAACCCCTGTCCTAACTTGAGAAGTTTGTTTCTGGCATCTTATAAAACATCTCAGTATCTCTTGCTATCACTATTACATGAAGGCTTTGTGTAAAAATTAAAATAAAAAAACAGGATACAATGGTTTGACAATCCCTTTCAACCCATTCAATAGACTACAAAGACAAGATATTCAATGTTCAAACTGATAAACTCTTACAACTTTACTTTTTTTCCCACTGTTAACTCATTCTGAGTCCACACCTTTCATTTTAACAACATTCAATAGTTGCTATGGAGTTATTGAATGAGGACTGGGGTCCGGGGTGTCCGTTATCCTATTGCACTTCATCAAATATGAGTCCAGTCCTGTCTCTGTGTCTGGACTGCAGGTCAGCCTAGTACCTGCACTCTTTTACTCGGAAGCCATGATGTTGTGTCACTGGCAGAATGTGGCTTGGTATTGTCTTGCTGAAATAAGCATGGAACACCATAAAAAAGATGTTGTTTGGATGGCAGCATTATGCTGCTCCAAAACCTGTATGTATCTTTTGTTATTGTTTGTGTCTTTGCAAATGTGCAAACTACCCATGCCAGGGTAACTTGTACATTTGCACATTTTCAGTCTTGAAAATATGTCCATGATTTTTAAAAAATAATATAAAATGTGGACTTGTCAGACCACAGCCCATTTTTTTGACTTTGTGTCAGTCCATCACAATCCTGTCCTGGACCAGGTCCAGAGAATCAGTGGCATTTCTTGAATAATTTGATATATGACTTTACCTTTATATGGTAGAGTTTTAACTTGCACTTGGAGCTCTAGAGATGAACTCTTAATGCAGTGCCACCTGAAGGATTGAAGATCACAGCCATGAATGCTGATTTTCGGCATTACTGCTTAGATGCAAAGGTCTCTAGGGATTCTCTAAATCTTTTGATGATTTTACAAACTAAAAATGATAAAATCCCTGAATTCTTTGCAATTGTAGGTTGGGAAAGTTTGTTCTTAAACTGTTAGAGTATAGCTGCTCGCACACTTCACAAAGTGGTGAACTTTGTCCCACCCTTGCTTGTGGATGACTTAACCTTTTTGGGATCCTGCTTTTACAACAATTTGTGACATTTACTGTTTCCAATATGAACCTGTTCACCTGTGGAAGGTTCCATGCAGCAACGCTCTGAACATTCTTCAACTTTCATAGTTTTTTGTTGGCCCTGTCCCAGCATTTTTAGAACGTGTTGCAGGAATCAAACTCAAAATAATTGGAGATTTACAAAAAAAACAAAACAAAAGAAGAAGCTTATCAGTATGAACACTGAGTATCTCTTTTTTGTAATTCCTTATTTTGAATATGTCAAAACGTTTGCACATCATCATATTCTGTTTTTATTTATGTTTTAAAAACGTCCCAACTTCAGTCTTCAGGTATTTGTGCATGCATGTTTGCATTCATGCTCCTGACCCATGATTTCTCTGATCGTAACAGCCTGGGCGAGAACAGCAGGAGGACTGCGCCCTGCAATATTCACAGCCACCACTCTGAACAGCATCTTCTCGCCCACTGGGAGACCCTTCACCCTGTACAGGTTGTTCCCCACAAGCTGTTCATTTGCTTGAACCCAGTCGTCACCTGAGGAATAAGTCAGAAGAGAAGTGGCCATCAAAAACCAGAAAACAAGACATAATCAGACACTAATGAACTTTTCAGCAGCACCCAAACACCACAAACTATTGAAAGTTTCCCATTTTTCATGACGTTTACAGTAGGGGTGTCAACATCTGCACATGCAAACAGATACACAGATAACAACTCATAACCATTCCATAACTAATAACCGTGTACGTGTCACTTTTTCCTCCTCTTCCTCCTCGTTCATTTCTCACTGATATATATAGTATTTTTAGGGGTGACAATGTTGCCTGAAAACTTTAGATAATGACATTAACCAACTATGCACCTAAATGTTCCCTCTAGTGCAGTTATCTGCATATATAATAGATGAATGGGACGCAATGTTACATTAATATAAAAGAACTGCAGCCACAGCCAGTGTCGCGTCACTTCAGGTTGCCTTGGAGACACGATGGCAGCGAACATCAAGCTGAGCACTGTGTGGCAGTTTTTCAAACAAACTACCAGTGGAAATACTGTTTAGTGTCGGCTATGTCAGGCAAAACTGGCTTATAACAGCAGCACAGGGTGCATGCGAAACCACCTGCAATGGAACACCCCAACAAGTTAGAGGGAGAGATTGCTGCTGCTGCTGCTATTGTGTTTGAGTGTGGCGCTCATCATCTTCTTCACACGCAAATGTCGTGCAGGTAAAAACAAAAACTGTTAATGGCTGGTTATTTTTGCCTGTTTTAATGCGTGTTGTTGTACATTATATTGTTCCTTGGTGCTCTGTGGGCTTTTCTCGACCTGATCACTAATCTTCATGTCTAAAGCGGAGGAAGAAAACACATTTTTTCCGACAGTTAAGTGAATAATTATGAGAGTCCCCCTCTAGTTTTTTCTTTTTTACTTTGTGCATATAAAGTTGAATGTTTTTCCTCTCACAGCTTACTTTGGCTTTTTTTTAAGTTGCCTTTTTCTCGCCAATTCCAGGTTACTTTTATTATGAGACATATTAAATTCAGACGTGGCTCCCATTGTGAAAGAGGGATGAAGTTTGCACTTTAAATTTAAAAAAATATACAATAGTGAGCAAAAGTTAAAACAATGAATTAAAAAGAAGGTTAAACCTTTTTTCAGCTTTTACTTGTACATTTTCTTGTCTGTCATAATTATAAATGGTTTTATTTTCAACTCATTTTACTTTCTGTCATAAGTAGGCCTAAGCCTTAAAATGCTGAGATGGATTGCCTGCCTATTCAGTTCTGCTCGCTGAATAAAGGTTTTTGTCTGATAACTACTGTAATGTCTTTGATTTAATAGAATCAGGAGGTATTCTAAAGGAGACAGAACCCTCTAATTGTTATATAGAGCAACTGTGTTAGAAAAAGATCATTAATCTTTGACGTGTAACTGTCTACACGTCAGTTAGTAGTCACGTCATAACATCATTTTTGTTCTGTGTTCCTTTTTTCCCCCATGAATACTCACTGTTATCAAAAGTGGATAAAAGTAAACAAGTTTCTAACTGTGATTTATTTCTTTTACTAAAATACACTGCCTGGCTAATTTTAACTAATAATTTTACTAATCAAATAGATACGAGCCTTCTTTTCCAAATAACTGCATGGGTGACTATCTTTCAGCTGGCAACAAGTTATTTAACCCCAGCTGATGAAATAAGTGGCTTCTTATTTCTTAAAGGAGACATATCATGCTGATGCATGATTTAATACTTACATATAATATAATAAATTTGAAAACAAGACCTTACACCCCCTTAATTTTCAAAAAATTAGATATTGTATTTTTCCTGATATCCTAGAATGAGATTTGATGCCTCTGAAAATAGGTCATTGCGAGATGACCGCGAGATTTAAATCGTCGTGACGACACGAGGTACCTTTCTTTTTGTTGGAGTAATCTGATAAAACACTTCCTCCTCTGTGATGTCCGTTAGCCACAAAACCGTCACCGAGAAACACATCCACCCAGCAGCAGTATATAGCTCCCTAGCTCACACTCACTCATTACCAGCTCTGGCCTGTAGGGGGACTCAATACGCGGTCGCTGCTTTGAGCCTGCCGGAAAATACAGTAGAAGAAGAAGGACAAGCTGGCTCTACCCCCGATAGAACTGACCAATCAGAGCACAAAGGGCTGTGACGTTGCGAGGTAACTGTAGGTCAGCCTGGAAACCGAGCGTTTCAACGAGAGCTTGATAATGGCCTAAAATGAGGATTTTGAGAACGCTATTGTGGGGCAATGAAGGAACTAAATGACTTGTACTGAGGGCAGAAATGCTTTACAGGCATCCTAGTCTGGCATAGTGAAAAGGAGAAACAAGCATGATATGTCTCCTTTAAACAACCATATCAAAGACACACCCTGTGGTCGTGGAAAAGATGCAAGTCTGTTTAGGAAGGGTCAAATCATTGGCATGCATGAAGCAGAGAAAACATATAAGGGGACTGCAGAATCTACTAAAACTGGGATAAGAACTGTCCAACGCATTATTAAGAAGTGGAAGGATAGTAGGGAACCATCGTCTTGGAGGAAGAAATGTGATCGGAAAAAACTCCTGAATAATCGCTATCGGTGATCATCTAAGCATTTGGCTAAATCAAATCGAAGAAAAACAATAGAACTGGAGTGTGTTTAATGGTGAAAGTAAAAGCATTTCCACTCTCAAAATACGAAGTTAACCCAAGGGATTTGGACTTAACAGCCGTGTAGCCTTAAGCAAACCACTACTAAACACGAAGGCTACTCGCTGGTAAATTAGGTAAACAACAAATATGACAAACCATTCTTGGCTAAAAGGATAAATTAGCGTTCAACCATTCTCCATCAAAACAAACTGTTTGAAAATGTCACAAAACAAAATGAATATAAAAGAATATTGACCTTAATAATGATGCATCCAGGCTTGTGGAAAGGTTTGCAGGCGATAGGTGGAGTATGTACATTGTCTGTGTTTCTCTTGTGAATTTATGGGTAATGAAGACCACTTTAGGTGAAATTAACCATAATGTTCCTCTGCATGATCATTTTTGAATGTCTCTCCAGAGGATAAGTGTTAGAATGATATCAATTATTCCAATTCTCCTCATCTATATGCTTTGTAAACCAGGAAAATAGAGACGCCACATTAAATAAGCATTAGAGCACACGCTACCCTGAAGGTCATTTCAGGAGAAAATGTCTGCTGTCTGGATATGGTGATTATGTTAATATCAAGTTCATTATCATATATTTACTTCCTTCTTTGCAGTACTCAATGATGTAGCCGTCGATGCCGCCCGCTCCGATTTTCTCTGGAGGACGCCACTTTAATGCACAGGTAGTGTCTGTCACATCTTCCACAGTGAGACGACAGGGCTCGCTGGTGGGGGCTGAGAGAGACGGGAGCTAATTAATACATTAATACCCAGTGTAAATGGGATGGGAGGTAGGTTAAGCTCCCTCAAAATGAGCACTGTGCGAAAAGCCTCTGTTAATTAACCATTCTGCTAATGATAAATGGCAACGCACCAATGGGCATGAAGGGCTTGGAGTTTTCACTGGGCTGAGAGATGCCAATGCCGTTGACTGCAAACACCCTCATCTCGTAAAGAACACCCTCAATCATCTTCTTAGCTTCATACGTGGTGGACTCATAAACGTCAAAGTTGAGCTTGGTCCATCTGGAGGAGCCGACCTTCTTCCTCTCCATCAGATACCCTTTAAGGAGTGACATCATGGTGCAGTGCAGTCATTACAACTGTTATCGAGACGAAGGACTCAAAAAAACTGAAGTGGTATGCACAGAGAGTATTCATAACAACTGTTTTCTCTGGAGACCGAGACATCAGATGTGAACATTAGCTACAGCAGTACCTTTAACAGGAACGCCGCCGTCAAATGAGGGAGGGTCCCATGTGATTATGGCTGAGTCCTCGCCAACTGATGTGCATTTGACATTCTCAGGAGGGTTGGGCACATCTGGAGAGGACGGTTATAGTTGGAGATGGAAAGAGAGGGGAGATTAAAAAGAGATAGATGAGAGGATGCCTGACTGTCAGAAAGTCATTTTTAGGACATTTCACCTGCTATAAAATCAAAGGGTATTCAAACCTTTTATTTTGTTTTAATTATTTAGGGCTGCAGATCAACAATCAGTCCTTCTTAAATTTACATCTGACTGCTGAAGGCTTTTGGGGACATCTTTGAGAGTAGCAGTGATTTCTTGAACTATAAAAATGAATGTTATACAAGCATAGTCTTTCAGGATATGGACAATACTGATGTACTTTACATGAAGTGAGAGCACTTACAGCATTGTTCACACTGTTTAATGTAATTTCCTTAACTGCATAACAGCTCATATCTATAAAAGTATCATGTCAAAAAAGTAGGGGTGTAACGGTACATGTATCCATGCCGAACCGCTCGAAATGGATGTTCGGTTCGGTACAGTGCTGTTTTTGAACAAGTACAGTAAGTTTACGTTAGCCGCTGCACATGGCTCTTTAATATTCACGAGAGTACTCGTCTATGATTGGCGTGGTTAGGGAAGGCTTTTTAATATTCATGAGGAAAGTGGTCTGTGATTCGTGCTCTTGCAATCATGTGCATATCATGTGGATGTCTCATGGCGAGCCAATCAGAAGATGAATATCAAAGAGCTTCCGTAACCACAAAAACTTGTATCTGAATTGTGCATAATGGCTACTGCTAGCGACCAACCGGAGCTTGGAGACCCTCCCCCGTTGCTGAAATCTCCTGTTTAGGAACACTTTGGCTTCCTGGTGAAATACTGCAATGGAGAAAGATAGGTGGATAAAACGAAGGCGGTGTGCCGATACTGTCCAACTGAGGTCGGGTATTTTCCGACAGCTAGTCAAACATGCCAGCTCACCTGAAACGGCACCACTCAAGCGTAAAGATTTCCACGGTAAGGAAAAAAAAAAAACACTGTAGTGCAAATTCAACTGCCGTCTGCATTCAAGCAGCCTCTCCCAGACAATTCAGATCGGGCCAAAGTAATAACAGCATCCATCAGCATTTTTATAGCATCGGATCTAAGACCATATTCAGCTGTGGAAAATGCTGGTTTTAAACACATGCTAAAGGTGATTGAGCCCTGGTATAAAGTACCCAGTCGTCCACATTTAAGCCAGGAATTTAAAAAGAAACTCATTATTTTTAATTTCATGCATTTGTTGCTTATTTATTTTGTTTAACTTATTAGTATTACCAAGCAGCAAATGGAACGTACTTTGGTTTTCAGTTTGTATAATTACAAATTGTTGGTTTAATAAACATGCTAAACAAGCAAATGGTTTTGCGTTGTTCCCATACTGTACTGAAAATGTACCGAACCGTGACCCCAAAAACAGGTACGTACCGAACCGTCATTTTTGTGTACCATTACACCCCTACAAAAAAGTAATGATTTCTGAGTTCATACTTTTTAGTTGTTGCTGTTCAAGGATCTTTCAGCCTGTATTTAACAATGGAGTGCAGATAACATGTTTTTGTGGGCCAACGCTGAAGTTAGCATCAGCTGTTCTTCTCAACAAAAAGCCTATGTTTTTTTTTTTACTGTGGTCATGGATCCAACTGATGATAAGGTCAGTTCGACTCAGAAGCAGTGACAATATTTTCATCATCATTCCATCATGTTACAGTATAAGGTCCTGTTTGAGAATTTCCTCTAAATCAAGAGATCTAGTCAAGATCTGGTTTGGTAATGGTGTGCGAACAATTGATTATGAAGAGAACAATCAGAATTGCTTGTATTAGGGTCCTTCGTATTTTTTGTAGTCGTTGTTAGAATGTCCACAGCAACCAACCACAACAGCACTTTAAAATTCAAAAGCAGGCAATAATAGATTCATTTACTATTTCAGATTTCAATCTTGTTTCTTGTAATTCAACATGGAGGTTCAACAACATTATAGATACTTTTTTTTATTACACATATTTGGAAAATAATTCACATTATCAAAGATTTGGTAATAATTTGAAAACCTCCTGAATGGGATATATCTGCCCTGGAGCCATTCACTAATTCACAAAACAGTAAGCTTCCAAACAAAGTTGACTCCATGAAGATCTGCTGCGTGGTGAAAAGCATCTCAAGACCTTTTGGTGTCTCATAATTCTCCAAGGGATCACTGATCCTACATTGAGAGGCACAGATCTTAATACTGTTGACAAAATATTGAAAGTAGAGTCACAATATCAAGAGCAAAAAAATATGTATCCTTTTTCATTACTATTTAGTTAAATTCTCGGATTTGAATTTCTAATTTGGCCTTGAAAGGTTAGATTTTTTTTTTCCGAGTTAGAACTTCTGTTTTTTGGTTCTTTTCTTTTCTTAATTTTTCGACCTCTTTCATGACATTCTAATTCAACATTACTCTTGGAAGTTCAGCTTTGTTTTGATTTATTCAGCTTTATTCTCCAGATTGTAACATAATTTCATAATCAGTGCTGCATAAACAAATCCCTCTTCTGTATCTCTGGCCAAAAACAAATCGACCCTTTTCCTCTATCTACACTAACTTTCTCTGAACTGAAAGAAAAGAAAGAAAAACTGTTCAAACACTAACAACTGGAACTAAACTTTGATTTTCCTCAAAACACAGCACTATTGTGGAACATTTTTTTGTTTCTGTCACATTGTTTTTCTGTCTACTACAACAGCTTTGGGCCAGCTAAGACAAATGGAGTGAGACTCTCAAAAAAAAATTAAACTGAGAGGTGAAGAAGTGAAATAAAGCACGAACCCACGATCTTGACAAAGAGCTCAGCCTTGTCTTCTCCAGCGGGGTTAGTCACAGAGATGGAGTAGAAGCCCTCATCCTCCTTCTCCGCCCCCTCGATGACAAAGCTGCTCAGGGTCTTCCTGGTCTCCACGCGGACCCTCCCTTCAGCCTCAGCCACCACCTACAGCACCATGTGGGTCAGGATGGAAGCAAACAAAACAAAAGAGATGCCTGAGGAGAAAGGTGCCGCATGGCGATGACACAGCTGCCACAACAACATGATTCAACCTTCCAACTCAAGTTCATGTTTCCTTCGTCTTTTGTGCCTGTGTGACTAATGGCTGGATATTCTGACGCACAGCTGTTGAAAGAATATGACGTTAGATTGTACAAAGTGAATATCCTCTCTCTTCCTCCTCACTTTGTCTCCTTTCATCCAGACCACGGTGGGGGCAGGCTCTCCTGTGATCTCCACGTCAAAGCGGAGTTTGTTCCCCGCCACCACAATGAGGGTATTCTTGTTGCCACTGCCGCTGGTATCCAGGTGGATTTTGGGGGGGTCTTTCATTGAGAGTGGAAGATGAGAAAAGAAAGGTTAGTCAGGTCGGAGGCACAAACAATCTTCAATAAAATTATTTAATCTTAAAGATTTTCATTATAATGTTTCATTTGATCATTTTCATGCTGCGATTTTCAATTCAGACCTGAAAGGATTCTTGGAGTTATAAGATATCTTGGTAGTTTTTACCTTAGGCTTTTATCCAGCCTTTATCTTTTCTAAGAGGGGCAGCTTTGGTGAAGGTTAAATTTCGAGTTAGACAAGATCTAATTGATCCAATTTATGAAATAGTTTAGAGCATCTTATACTCTTTACAGAATATGTGATTGTGTTCTTTTTAAAGTGAGTCTGATATCTAATAAAGTCTAATGTGTGTTGATATTTTCCCTCATTCACCCATCAAACACTCCCCTTAGTTTAATTTTTAGCCAGCTCAAAATATATCAGCAGTAATTAAACACATACACTCTTGAAAATTTCAGTAGTGGAAAAGTTGGACAACATCAGAATTGAGATTCTCACTTTCTAAAGCCACATTCACACACTGACGCTTTGGTTAGTTTTTGTGGATGGAGAGGGAAATGTAAAGCTAAGTCAGGACATGCAGAAATACCTAATTGATCCCACTACAGCTACCCATGCATTACATTTACATTGGTGAACATTTAAAATCCATGTACAGTAATGCATGACAGTACCAACTGGTAAATTTTGGTAAGCCTTCAAAATACTGAGATTCAAAGTATCTGGAGAAATCTCTGCACACAAGGGCAGGGCTGAAAACCATCAGCTGCTAATTTGTTGTTGCAGGCATCAAATTCAAAATGAGTGAATATTTAAAAAACAAATAGAAATGTATCAGCACTACCACGTCATGGCAGCACCTGTGATCAGTTTGACTTGAAGCAGTTTGTTGCATGCACTGATGTTTCTTCCTCCAGTCTAGATTTTTGCTTATGTTGCACTTACTCTCGGATGTGTGCTTCTTTGGGAAAATGCATCTACTAAGTGAACTGTGATTCTGTAACATTGTGATTCTAACATCATTAAAATCTTGTCTTAAAACTATGGTCTACGATTTGGAAGCTTGGTACATCTTAATAACACCGTTTATAAGGCCATTATGGTCATATGGTCCGATCTACGCAATATAAACACCAAAAAGAATGAAAAAAATCCATTCAGTATATCCGCTGCAAAGCTGCATAATAGTTGACCAATCTGAACCGCGGGGAACGGCAGTTCGGATTGGTCCGTGAGTCCATCCAATCCCCTGTCTCTCCTGCTCCGCACCATCCCGCCCACGGTCCTGCCTCCTCCCCACTACCTCCCTCATGTACCGGTGAGCAGCTAGCTGCACAGCTACTGAAGCGTCACGGAGCTGGAGAAGACCAGCACCGTTACCCTCCACATGGAAGGGAAGAAAACGTAAAAGTTTCGACAAAAAGGTTGAAGTAAGGAAGAAATGTGTATATATATATTTATATATATATATATATATATATATATATATATATATATATATATATATATATATATATATATATATATATATATATATATATATATATATATATATATATATATATATATATATATATATATATATATATATATATATATATATATATATATATATATATATATATATATATATATATATATATGTATATATATATATATATATATATATATATATATGTGTGTGTGTATATATATATATATATATATATATATATATATATATATATATATATATATATATATATATATATATATATATATATATATATATATATATCAGTGGCGGCTGCTGGTCAGTCAGGGAGGGGAAGCTCTTTTTTTTTCTGGCCTACATCATAAATTCATTTATTTATTTATGTAAATGATCTGTGACCCTGTTGTACCAACTAGGTGTCTTTTCCTGGGATTTTATTCCCCAAAACCCACTTTTGACCAGACAACACATTTTATTTGTGACAGCACTTACAGTGAGCCAGCTCACCTTGTCATACCAGGAATGCTGAAAAGACCTGATACTTTTCCCCACCTTTTGCACTAAATCAATCTTAGGAGTTGATCTGCCCTGCTGTTTGACTCTAATTTTCTCTTCGTAAGGAACACTATCAAATGGCCTCGCCAAAATCTGGTTGACAACACTCATACTATCTGCCATGACGTGCAGCTTGCTCGCAGCTGGAGCTGCTACGTGAGACCACTGTATGACAGGCTGTGAGTGTGAGAGAGAGGGAGAGAAGCTCCCCAGCCACAGCTGCTCGTTGGTGAAAAGAAAAGGTGGCAGGAGAGAATCTTCAAACACAACGCTAGTCGTTTTTAAGAAAGATAAAGTCGCTGGTGATCGATAAATCCTCCGAATCAGTCCAGAACAACTGAATGTAAAATATGTGTGTGTGTGTGTGTATGTGTATCATATCACTGTCAATCAAAAAGGATTCGACCTCAGACAGATCATCCAATCATCATGTATATGTATATGTATATATATGTGTATATATGTATATATATATATTTATGTATATATATGTATATATATGTGTGTGTGTATATATATATATGTATATGTATATATATGTATATGTGATATGTAGCTGATTCTGAACAAAAGATGAAGGTATTCTAGCGCATATTTAGTCAATGAAATGTACACACAGCAGTATATGTGTATATGTGTCTATATATGTATATGTATATATATGTATGTATATATATGTATATATATGTATACATATATATGTATAATATGTATATATATATTGTTAGGAGGCGACACGAGCTGGGGGCGGGATCTTGGAACACGGAGGGGAGGGGTGAGTGAAGGGGGGCCAGGCTGCGTTTTTCAAATCTGTCTCAACAGACAAACTGGTTTTCAGATCGTAGACCCGAGCTTTAATACATCCAACGAAATACATGTCGGAAGGATTTGCAACTTATTTTATTCTGTCTTCATCCATGTTTTACACAACATCCCAACTTCATTGGAATATGCTGAAGTAAAAGCAAACATGAGAAGCATTAGTTATTTATTTATTTAGAGCTAGCTTACCTTGTCTGGGAACATAGTCAATCTTGATTTCTGTTGGGGCAAACAAATAAGTTAGTCTTCTTTAATTATTAACAAAGGTTTTCTCAGTTTAAAACACTTTCAAATTTTGTCTATCTCACCCAGAAAGTTGAGTTTAGCAGATAGAGAGAGCGCGTAGCCATCAGGCACAAAGGTGTAATCCCCGGCGTCCGAGGGTTTCACGTCATCAATCGTCAGCTTGTGGGTCCTGGGGACATGTTACCCGATGTTACCAAGGAGACAACACTCTTTGTGACCCACAATTATGCAAAATACAGTTGCCCTGGCAACCCACTCTGTGAGGCAATATGGCGGAGTGAGAAACATACTAAATGGCTTTCACCTTGTGTGACCGCTGATGCCTCTGCTCTCATCCTGCCATGGGCGGGTCTGATGGAGGGATTACTGAGAGAAACCCCGGACCCTAAGGGTGTGTGTGATGTGTCTGAGTGTGTTTGTCTGTGTGTGTTTAGAGGTTGGAGCTTTAGAGATTGAAGCCTTAAAAATTGGGTCACACAACTAAGAAAACCCTTTGGAAATAGTCTGCCAAGCTATGTGGCAGACAGTGCTTGTTGTTCCAGCTGTATGATGTTGTGAGAGTGTTTGTTATTGTGTTTCAGTGTTGGAAACATTAACACATGATCCCACAGCTGTCTCACACAGTACCTCCCAATGTGCGTCATTTTGATGCGATCGCTGGGTTGGACCTCGACGCCGTCCTTGAACCATTTCCCCGTCACTTTTTCGTCAGACACTTCACACTTGAAAACAGCTTGATCAGTCGCCTTGACTGTCAGGTCAGCGATGCTCTGCAGGACCTGAAGCTCTTTGTCTGAGGCAAAGACACCAGCTTACATCAGAATATTGAAGCACAGACAAATACAGAGACAGATGACTCTATTCAGGGCAGTTTCAGGAATCAGTGTTTTATTGTGAGTTTGAGGCCTTGTCCAAACATTCATGGGTATTTTTATAACAAAGGGATGTGTTAGAAAAGTCCTGCCATGGTGAAGATTTAGAAACTGCAGTGCTCAAGTGTAGACGGGGATAAATGTGTTTGAGCTCCATTTTCTCTTCTGTGTGACATAACTGTACAAAGTCATTCCCTTTGAAAGCATGAGCATTATGCTATGACTAACTTTTTTCGTATTTTAACACTGCTAATTGGACAGGGGTATTGGTGGCTTTGTCTATCAGTTGAAAGGTTGAGGGTTTGAGCCCAACTCTGACTGTCACATGTTAATGTATCCTTGGGCAAGACAGGTAACCCTAAGTTGCTTTCACTGCTGTGTCATGTCAGTAGGTCTGATACAAAATGATACAAATTCTGACATCTACTTTTATAGGATCTAGTGTTACGATTTAGGGTGACCACATTAACTGGCAACCTCTGTGTGTAGCTGCTGTTGTTGGAACACAGTTTTAAACAACAACTTATGCATGTGTTTTTATATAAGTATTAGCCCGAATGTAGCATCCAAAACTGATAAAGAGACAACTGGCTCTTAATTTTTTTCACAATCTTAGTGGGACATGCTTCAAATAATAATAAAGCTCTCCTCTCTTTGCCTAACCTAGCTGTGAGTTTATATTAGATGTTTAACATAGCTTATACTTCATTAGGCTAAACTTATAATCATGACTGGACATAGCTAGCTGCTTAAAAAAAAACTGATTACCATTTTGCTTAGATAAGAATTTAACGCTAAATAATAATAACCTCCAGGATTATAAAATTTCGAACAAGCGTTAAATCAAAACACTGTGGCTGTACCTATGGTTTCAGGAAAGTGGAGCATATTGTTACGCTATGGCTAGCTCTTTGTCACAGTATTTCACTTAAAGGGCCATTCTCCTTTCGGTTGTAGCCTGCCCAGTTGACTCAATAATAAATCTGATGCTAGTCCCCCAAATTCTCAAGAAACCAAACTTGCATGGTCAATATGTTTATACCTTAGATTTCAATCATTCCTATAACGATTCTGCACATTAAAGGCTAATTTACAATTTTACTAATTTATCCATTTTAGGTTTCACTTAACTATATATTTCAGCGTTATTTGCTTAATTATTCATAGCAATCATTTACCATTTATGTCAGCTGTTTCTTCTTTTATACATGTAGCTTAGTTCAACTGTCTATCCTTTTCTGCAGTTCCTAATCTATGTAATTATTACTTCTAATGTTGTTTCTATTTTACAACAACTTTTATTTTATCTAAAATTCTGTTGTTTTTTGACATCATCTTCAGCTTTTTTTCTCATTATGAACTCATGATAGTGTGTTTTCAGTTCCTCCCTCCTACAGGTTTGCTTCATCAAGGTCTTTAATATAATTCTTTTTCCTTGTTTTCATTCAATATGGGTTCATTTGATAGTTGGATTTATTCATGTTTGTCTTGCCTTTTGTTGCTGTTGTTGTTATTTTGTTATGGATGAAAAGTGCGACACAAATAAAGCTTGATTGATTGATTGATTGATAAATGAGGAACCTCATCACTGCTGACAGCTAAGGGCAGCTAATTGGTCCTTATTCTATTTGGCTATTTTTATAAAATATATTTTCTGAAACTTTCCACTCAATCCAGCATTTTGTGACAGTTCAGACTCTCTGACTCCAAGTTATATTGACCAACTTACTGGACACACAGGTGGGACATTCTGTATAATTGATTATCAGCCCCATCTGTCTTTGAGGCATACAGCCTGATTTTTGCAGGGTAATGGCCGCCACCATCAGTTTTTTGGAGGTGTTAATTAAATTAGCATGACCAACACTGAGATGAACCACTGATACAAGGAACTGGCTGAGTAATATTAATTAAGACACGAGTAATGACTAATTCATGGCTTTTCATGCCTGTCAGAATGGAAAACATCATCGTGTGCTGGTGTGTAATTTTTCCTTAAGCCATTAATAGAACAGCCATGTCTGAAATGCTTGTTTGCAAACTTTGTGCACCAGCTGATGACCCATAAATGACTGCCTCTGATGAATCTGAATTTAATCATTTAACCCTTTATTCACATTTAGAAAATGTCACACTGAGCATGTTGTGTCCAAAGGGGGACACACAAGACATCTGCAATAAAACTATGAATTAAAGAGGCTATGAGGAGTTTCTAAGTGGTTACAAAAAAGTCTCACTTTTAGATATATGCGTGATCAAAATACACACTTTAAGATGAGTTTTATAGCATCAAAATAGGTTATCTATAAATGCTATTCCTTAGCTAAGTACTCGGGTCGAACAGCCAGCTAAACTACGTTAATAAGTTTTCCAAAAATTGCTTGTTGTCACACATCAAAAACTACCGCTACATAACTAGAAAGAGATACATAACGTCGTCGCTTTGCATCTTGTAAGTTGTTGAAAAAAGAAGCTGTAAAGCAATGCAGAGTTCTGAGGAAGGTCCGAGCTGCATTTTTATTAGCATCACAACACACACTTTGGCTTGGGTCACGTCTTTTGGTGCATTCCGGTTGTAATCAGAAGTCGGAATTTCCGAGTTCCGAGTAGGAAACTGCAACTGGACCACCCCCCAAAGTCGGAATTTCAGACTGGGAACGCGGTGAAACCTTGCCACCCCTGAGTTGACAATCGAAGATGGATGCCCCCAGTGTGAAGTTATTTAGCTCCTGTAATAATCAATTTATTTGCACTTCTGGCTGGGGTGTGTCACTCTAGAGCAGCTGTATACATAGTATTGTTAGACTTATATTTACAAAAATGCTGCCATAGTGATAATCACATTCTTAATGTGATATTTGTGAACAACAACGCAGGGCGTGCTAACAACAGCTAACAATAGCCTGGTAGATCGGCATGTGTTTTTCCGAATTCAACTGGAACGCCGATAAGTTGGAGATGATGTCACTCCCAGTTCCGAGGTTGCTGGAACGCAGCATTACGACAGTCGCCTCGCGTGCTCATGGGTAGCAGAGTCTTTATGTCTTCGAAAAAAATATATAAGCTAAGGCTGAAAGATATATTGTTATCGTATCGATACTGAGATTTGAACATTCAAGATATTAATATCGAAAAAGCAACAATATAAACAATAAAGATTTCCCTGCACTTGCCCTTCATGAACAGCTCTGGAAGTCACAAAAATGTCATTTTTACGATTGCCCTTGAATGCACCTCTTGGTTTTCACCAAACCTGTACTCATATCGTATCGTATCGATATTGACATATCTGGCATGAATATCGAGATATAAAATTTTGTCCATATCGCTCAGCCCTAATATAAACATGCTTATTTCAGCAAAATAATCTACCTTTTGGATCATAAAATGAAAATAACGTTAACAACAAAAATGTGATAATTTGTGAAATGTCTGAGTTGTCTAGCTGATAAAAAGTCACAGTTTGAGCTGAAATTGCAGAACTAGTTGGTATGTTGGGTTTTTTGTTAGGAATTTCTTTATGACTGGCCTGGTCATGTGTTTTTTGCTGTATCAATTTGAAAATGGGAGGTAAGTCAGAAACTTTAAATGCTACTAAAAATGTGAAAAACAGCTTTAACAGGGGACATTTACCTTCAACTTCTAGCTCTGCAGTTGACTCCCCACCGTTTGTGAGGGCCTGATACATTCCAATGTCCTCCTTTGTGGCTTCATTTATGATCAAAATGTGTCGCTTTCCATCCTTTTTGAACCTGTACTTTGAACCTACTGTTTCCCTGGTCAGCTCCTCTCCATCTTTCATCCTGAGGAGAAAAGTGCACACACAAATGCTTCAGCGACATTTCAGCACACAAAGAGGAAAGGAAAGAAGGGGTGATTGACATGTCTGTAATGTTCTACATGACTGGAGCCCTCAGGGATCACCCAGTGTTGGCACATTTTTCAAATGGAGCAGAAGGGGAACATTTTCTCAGTTATGTCTTGTGGTTTAAGGGCCTGGTTTAAGTAATCCTGGCACTTTATCGGAGGGCAAAAGCTTAAGACATCCAGCAAGTTTAAAAATCCAAAAATAAAGATCAAATAGTCCACAAGCCCCCAGCTTTCAGGGCTGTAAATCATTTAGCACCAGGCCTTCGAGAAGCATAATTGATTTCAACTTAGGGTGTTTTATTTTGAAGCGATGATTGGTCCTCGTATATCTGTCTGACTCAGCAGAATTTGCACTCAGGCTGTCTGTCCCTGTCACAGCTGTCATGGATGAAAAACTACAACCTGAGATGAACACACTGATTAACCTTGTGCTCATGCAGTCCTTCACCTGTGCTCTGAATGTAGTTGTAAATATATTTAATTCTGCATGATGTTGAGGCACACAAGAGCACTCAATTTCCTGTGTGGAAGGAGTCAATGCAGAGGATAAAACCCACATCTTCAGTTCTGTATGAATGCAGTTTTTTACAGCATTTTGCCCTGTGCTCAGAAGGTGTTAACATTAATTGGTTACTGTGTCAACTGGTAAATTTTAAGACAACTGTATTCCCAAATGACATTGTTAAGCAGCTGTTAAAAATAGTGAGTCCTCTCTGAGTGTCTCTCTCCAATCTTGTGTTATTCTCTGCACTGTCCCCAGTCCCTTGGTCTGCTACCATACTGTATGGTTGGGGGTCACTGGTATAACTTATTTACCCCATCCAGCCCCTATAGGAGCACCTTTTCAACTGCTTTTTAACACAAAAAGCTAATTAGCCAATGAGTTGAGGTCACGGAAGACAACAGGAACGCAAATAATCACCCATTACAACCAAGATGTGCAGAGAACCATCTCTGAGCACCAACATGTGCGATCCATAAGACTATTTCCTGTTCAACAATGTTCAATATTTTTCACACAAGTACAGAGTTTAAGGCTGGTTTGAATCACTAAAAAAGTGTGACCTCACTGATGTTGATATGACTAATTTATGTACATCATAATGACCCAAAGCATGCTCCTGGCTCACCATTTGACATTGGCTCCCTCCTCTGACACCTCCACTTCAAACTCCACCTTCTCGCCCACCACGGTGTGAACGTCATCCAGCAGCTTTGTGATGGTGACTGGAGGCTCTAAACACAGATAAAGAAGCCCAGGGTCAGTCTTTAAAAAGAGCAGAGTGGTTACTGAGTCATTTACAGACTGTGCTGTTTTGTTGTGTGAATCACGTATCTAAATCACCAGAGTAAAGC
Organism: Scarus forsteni; assembly: GCA_036419115.1. Lineage (NCBI taxonomy): Eukaryota > Metazoa > Chordata > Actinopteri > Labriformes > Labridae > Scarus > Scarus forsteni. Next base: position 21,788,035 of record JAZDUH010000084.1, read on the forward strand.
TGACCAGGAGCATGAGTGGAGGATAAAAGGCACATGGTGAGCAAACAGCTGGAGGCTTGAAGTACTTGAGTAGAGTGAATAAAGCTTTTATTCTACACTCATACAATGGGATTTTTGTTAGGGACAAATTCTGGCACATGCAACATTTTGGTTTTCTCTTGGATACAGATTGTCAGTAATCAGACACAAAACAAAATTCAGTGTGATGTTGTTTTGCTAAATGTTGGACAAATTTGACCAAGAATCAATGCTAATTTGAACAAAAAAGTTCTGCACACCAGAAGCTGCTTAAGTTGAGATGTTTTGGGTCCTAACCTGGGATGACTAGATGTCCTTGTGTATCTACAGTACAAATGTCAATGAAACACTGTTATGTCCCTCCATCCCTGTTATAACCAACTGTAATACCAAAACATTTTGCCACTTGTATGGCACTGGTTTGTCTGTATATACATGTCAATCAATATTTTTGCCAGATCTGTTGCTATTTCAGTCAATAAAAACATCACTAATGTGCTGCACAGTGTGACGCACTGCTGATGTGTCTGTGTATTTGCCAATTTCAGCATGCAGCTGTGCTTGGCTTGGGGTAAAGTACAAAACACAAGTCATTTTGTAGAGAAACCTCTCACCAAAACATGTCAGAAGTGGAGCAACAAACTCCCTTTCTATGGAGAAAAGCTTTCAGCGTTGTTGTTTGTTTTTTATTTAATAAGTAAATGCAATCCAGATCTGATAAAGCTGCTAATAGAGCCGTTAGCATCTATGCTAATCTCTTCACAAGTAGTCACTTCCTGCTGTTGTCCCACTTGTAGCTCCCAAATCTTTCTGTTCCAATAGAGGCTGATTGGGCCATGTACAACTGTTGCCAGTTTGAGCTTGGCAAAATGGATCTGCTTGATTACAGACATTGATTACAGACTAAGGCTGCATTTACATGGATACTCCTGACTTAAAGACACAAAGATTTGTCCTTTGTGTTTTAGAATTCTTCTGCGTTCAGACGATGACACTCGGAGACGAGTTAATCCACTGTAGTATGCATGTCGGTTCAGTAGATGGCGGTTTAGGTCTGCAGACAGGCAGCACTGCTACAACACACGAACGAAGAAGAAAAACTTTCACAAACAACAACGGCGAATAGACACAAAAAGATGCAGGATTTTCTTTCTTTTTGGACAACAAATCAATTCGGACAACAAATCAGTCTCGATAGTTTAATCTGGATAACAAACAGAGCACGGTGAGAGGCTCACATGTTACTGGGCAGATGGCCAAAGCTGTTGTTGTTCCTGGTATGCGCGCACAGCCTTCATGTGAAAGAGCACTGCGCATGTGGTGACGTCAGCGTTTCACCCTGAAACGCTCTGATACGGGTTTACACAGAGCTGAATGGAAAGCGGATTCAAATCTTTCCACTATGGAGCCTGGTTTCAAAAGTTTCCGTTTTAGATGGAAACGCAACGAAAACGCATTGGATTTGACTGTTTTTGGCGCCATGTAAACGCAGTCTATAATAACTCAAAAACTTTTCAAGGGACTTTGCTGAAATTATTCTGGGAACACCACAAGTGAGCAATGTAGATTTTAGTGGTCATCTAAGCGTGGATGTGGATCTGTCCCTTTTTTAAAGGAGTTGCTGACTTTGCAAGATTTTCACATTCTAACTAATAACTTAGAATGTCAGAAATGCCTTGACACAGGGTTGTGCTTCATAAGCACTTCTAGTTTTGTTATATCAGTGTTATCATTATGTTATAATTACATTATTTTTACATTAAATTATTAGTTTTGATGTATTCTTATACCAGATTCAAACAAAACTTGAATAATTGTCTCTTTTGACCACACACTCAAAAAGGCAAGCTGGCTCTTGTAATGTAATTGTTATGGGGGTTTTGAGTTCTATCACATGTCTTAGACATGTTTTTGCACATTAAATTTGGGAGGGAGTTTTAAGCACAATCTTATCAAAGGCATCTAGTGTTTTGAGAGATGCATACTGAGCTAGAAATGGATCAGTACAAGTGAACTAACGTTGGGGTATTTTCTCAGGAAAATAGTTTCATCTTATTATGTTGATCTTAAAACCTTTTCCAAGTCCTAGCAGCTGCAGCCTTAATTTTACTGGATATTGTTTTTCTCTGGCCACACTCTTCTTGTAAACATTGCTGTACTTCAGGTATTTTTGTCCTCCCGTCCTCTGCAGATGGGTGGTGGGTGGCCTTTTTGTCATGTTCTCAGGGCGAATAAAATACTTACACAAAGAGAATCCTTTTTTAGATTTGGATTAACTGCACAACATCATCCCGGTGTCCTTATCAATGCTACAAAACACAGCCTTCATGAAGAGGCAGAAGGTGCTTCAAGTCTCCCGAGGTGGTGGGAGTCACATTGTGTAACCACATGGTGTGATGTTTTGATGCTCGGCTAGCCTCAGCTATTTGTCACCGTCAGCGTCTGGTCCCCCTCTGGACATCTCAATTCTCTCCAACCTCAGCTGGAGAGCCCAGAAATTCACTAAACCACAGTCACAGAACCACAGACTCTTGGACAATATGACTGTGGGCCTTTATAAAAGTTAGGTGACGAATGACATTTACCCTGAGGAGCACATGGAGGCGCAGCCAGCACAAAGCAGCAGTTTATCTCAGAAAATGTAGATATATGCAACACAGCATGTGGTCAAAGTGGAGATGAAGGCTGTGTTTACCCGCCGCCCTGATGTGAACCTAAAAGCAACTTGAAAACTGAACTTAATATTTTCTTTGACTTTAAGTATTTCCTCCATGTATCCCATACTAATTCCATACATAATGTATCCTGATTGATGTTGATTGATGTTTTGATTGATTGACATTTAGCATTTTGAGGAGCTATCTGGTGAAAGCTGTGTAATCTAGAACAGATTTCTGTTGTCTTTAAATTCTAACGCTGTATCTATACAATATTTTCTTATGTTCTGTTTAATTTTGATAAACACTAAGACAAAAAGTGAGACTAAACAAACTAACATAAAACGATTAAAGCTCTGGGAGGCATTGGGGTTATATAAGGTGTTAGCTAGCCAGATAGATTTTCAAAAGAATTAGACAGAAACATATTACACCAGCTATTTAATGCCTTGTGGATGCTTTGTAATGAGTGGAGCAGGATTGAATCAAAACATGTGGAATTGAGTTAGCATTTGGCACTACCTGGTGCCCAAGGTCAATAGTATATTAGATTTAGAATACCAGTTTGGAACAAATACCTTAAATAAGAACTGTGGTAATCACACACATGATTTTATTGTTTAATCTGATTTAATAAACTGCAACTAATACATCCCACCTTTTAATTTTAAAGCTTTGTTGTGTGTTTAATATGGATGAAGATGTGAATTAAGAGTCTGCCATTGTTTTGCAAGAAGTATCAAAACTGATGCTGTTGTAACTTTTGTTTGGTTGTGCTTCTTCGTCCGTTTACTCTCTTTGGCAGTTGTGGATATTTAACCATTTTCAGCCTGATATGTACTTGCTACTATTAAACAAGACATTTATTATTTTACATCAGGATAACTTGGAGTCGAGTGTTGTAAAATTAATTTTAAACTAATCATATTGACACTAAACTCTTCAGTTATACTTGAACATTTTAGTTTTTGTTTTGGACAAGCCTGGAATTGGGTCATACCCCACTCATAGAGAAAGGATAATCAGGTCAAAAATCTGGCTTAATACTGAAGAGGTAGTTTGGGTTATTTCAACTGAAGTTGCCCATAGCACAAGTAAATATGGTTGCCTCTACAGTGCCCTAGCTAGCTTTTTAAAATATTTTACAACGTTTCACTTTTCCTCAACGAAGCCCCTATCTCTGGAACTATTTTGTGATGTGGGTTACATACCCTCCCGCGAGGGACTCCTCCTTTTGGATGTTCAGGTCAAAGTGTTGTAGTGGGGTCAGTTTGCAGTCAATGGAGCACAGAGTAATATTAATCCAACTCCTTGGATATTTAAAAAAATGTTATTCACGTATTTCCCTGGTGTACAAAAAGGCAAAATAAATGGAAGAATTGCTGATTTCGCCTAACTGACATGAAATGCAACAATTACCCAAAGACAGCTTCATTACCTCCTCAGAACAGGGGATTAATATATGTGGGCCTCTGCCAAATTTGACCCACTATAAATATGGACATCATGGCTTACCCCCTTGCAATGAAGGAAACCTAGCCAAAATAAAAGAGATCTGCTGAGAGGTCCAGGAAAAGCTGCAACTTGTGGTCTGTCCTGCTCCTCAGTTTCCACATCAGTTTCCCCCATTCCTCTTTCTACCTGTGACTAAATCTGCAAAAACTCTTCCTCTGTGTACTCCGGTGCATGCAAATACCCTCTGATGCCTACAACTAATGGCATGATGTCATCGTAGCTGAAGTCAAAATCGCTTCTTTTAAATGAAGTTTTTTGTAGTTAGTGTTTTTTTCTTACAACCTTACCAGCTAATGACAGAGGGATACATAACCTCTTTGCAGCAGCATACAAAAGTTACAAACCAAGCATCATCAAGGAAAAGTGAAACGCTGTAGAGACTCTTACTATAGCTTCCAGTAGGACAGGGCAATTAATCGAAAAATAATCGAAATCAACATTTAGACCCTATAATCGAAGTAAGTTTACTCATGACGATTATTTTGATCATTTTCACGTGACCGCGCCCCCTCCATATAGTCTACGTTCACTTTCGCCAAGAGCGAAGGACGTGCCACCAACATGGAGGAGACAAGCGCCAATCTATCAGAGGACCTTGTAGCCAAGAAAAATACCGTCTCCATTGTTTGGGCATATTTTGGATTCTGTGCAGAAAACATCAAGCAGAAAGAAGTTAAGTGTAAATATTGCAGGAAGACCATGTTGATGACCGTTAGTATCACCACTAATTTGCTCCAGCATAGCATAAAATATTCGTTCATTAATTGTAATCAAGGTAAGACCTTCAATTAATCGTGATATTGAGATTAGGTAATATTGTCCAGCCCTAGCTTCCAGTCAAGATAATGCAGTGTTTTGTGCAGTTTTAATCTAGAAGTGGGTTAATTACAAGACTTTTTATGACATCAATAACTGCTATATATTGCAGAGCATCTATGCCCGGCTTTCTATCCTCAGGGACAAAAGTAGCAAGGAGCTTTAGCAGCAATTATATTTACTGTTGCTGAGGGTCTCTGGACACCCCACTTTAAACCTGAACTATCCCTTTAACAACTGCCAAGGGCACGCAAGATTTTATGATGTAGGACAAAAACTGTTTAAGCTGTGGAAATAAGAAGTGCTTAGAAGTAACAGAGTTACTTCTGCATATTAGGACAAATTCCAGCATCACTCTGTGAACTCCCCAACACATAAAAGACTGTAAATATTGCTTTATTGGTTTATTATCTTACAGCTGAAATCAGTGCAGCCCCATGTTCCTCTAATGAGACTGGATTACTTTTATGCTACACGAGGCTGAAAATTAAGCTCATCTTTAAAACCAACAAAAAATCCCAGCCCTTTATCTTGCAAGTGGGTATGCCTCCTCAAATTGACTAGTTAGTTCAAGCACACTGTTCTACATGGATATGAATCTTCTTCATACCCATTTCTTTGAGAATTCTTTGTAAGCTCAGTGAGTGAGAGTGAATTTGATTGAGTTGTGGGAAAACAACATTTCCCCCCAGTAATCACTTCAAAACACAACACAGCAAAAGCTCGAGCTTTTTCTAAGTACTTTATGTCTTATTTAAAGTACTGGGACTGCTAGTTTTGACTAGCTGTCATCTGCTGAGCTCCCTCACTGATGTCAAGATGAATCAACAACAAAAGGCCTGCATGAAGATGTTTACAAAGAGTGATGTGGATGATATTTTTATGGACACAAATAGGCACGCACAGACACACAGGTGAGCTTCATGGGAGCTGTGTCTGTGGTGGAGAGCTTACCCTCTCGTTCTGCCTCTGAAAATGTAAAAGCAGCATTGGGCACACAGAGTAAAGCAGGGGATTAATATCAAAGCACAGAGCCAATTACATTCATTATAACCTCTCATACACACACAAAACAAACCACTGAGATAAAAGCACCAGAGTCAGACTGATAATGTTGTTTACAAGGTATCACATGATGCCATCTCTAAAATGTATTTAAAAATAATAATAATGATGAAAAAAACACAATACAAAAAAACATGTTTACAACTTTTTGGAATATTTGTTAAACAAGTAAACTACATTTTACCGAGCGATGCCCTCACCATGTTTTTTTTCCAGCATTAATTGTTGATAACCTATGAGCGAGAAAAATCAATAACATTATGATGTATTTTTTTTGTATCTGTTAGATCAGTTGTGTCCAAGCTATGGCCCAGGGGCCAAATGCGGCCCCATGCCCATTTTGAATCGGCCCCTGAAACAGTTGAATGAATAAAGACATTTTGATTACAGCAGCATTTATCAATAATGATGTACCATCAATTATCCACATTTTCTGCCACATTTACTTTGTCAAAAGATCTTATTCATCAAGCACCAACATTCTTGCAGTTTACTCTTGTTTTGTGTCTGACAGTAAAGATAAGCCATCTGCGCCTCCCACCTTTGCTGCTCAGAAGGTCAAGCTCGCCCTGACGAGGTGTGAATCCAGTGGTAGCCTGGGGTTACAAGGGCCCCTTGACAGGTGATAATTCCCCCATCTAAACCCTAAATTTAAATCCACTTCAAGTGAGGTGCAGCATGTGGCTCAGTCGTCCATGTGTTCCTCTTTACGCGGCCCTCGGTGTAAAATGTTTGGACACCCCTGTGTTAGACTGTCTAGTGTACTTGGACCTCTTACAGTGGCAACCTAATGTTATAACAGATGTACAAACGTCTTCTTGGTAAAACAACATGCTTTTCTTACTTTGTGTAACAGAGCTGTACAGAACTTCCACAGGAGCAATGCACCAAGTACCTTTGGACAACTTAATTATTTTCTGTCTGTCTGCTGGCAAGATAACTCCAACAGTTATGAACAGAATCTGATAAGATTTTCAGGCAATGGTTACAAAGAAAAGCGATTTGTTTTTGGTGGTAGTCCAAATTCAGACGTGGATCCAGGATTTTTTTTACAGGATTTGTTAACATTGTGAGATGACGCAAACAGTATCTGTTATGCCTTGACTGTGAGTTGTGCTCTTAGATTACTTCTAGTTAAACAATGTGAAGGTGTATCATTAAGATGTGATGATTAATGTAGACTGATTTCATATGCTTAACAGGAAGACTAGTTTAATAAACTGGATGTGGTTCATGTGACCTTGAACCACATTATAATGTAGAACTGTCATAAAACTAACTAGCTTTCATCCTGTTGGTGTTTAACACAGACTTATGCACTGGAGTTTTTTTTTATCAAACTGGAGACAAGGTTTGGGAGATTCTATCACAGTTAATTAAAGAGGATTAGACAGACTTTAGTTTCTGGAGGTTTACTGAAGTAGGCCCACAGGATATGAAACATGCAATGTGTCACAACAGTGTTTGTTGTGATCCTAAAAATGAATTGCAATTATTAAATAAAAAAAACAAGTGCACATAAGCTATACCTTAGTGATTATTTTCTCCACAAAACTAGCACAAAACATTCTAACACAACTGTGTGGACTGTTAAAAAGCTTAAAAAGTTGTAAATCATGGTTGTTTATGGTTATATTGAGACCTTCAAGAGCCTTTTTTGTCTTGATAACTTCATGTTACATATCAATAAATTAAAGGGAAAGTTAAGTCTCTGTTCCAACTAAGACATTTTTTGTCTGTATCTTTATTTAAATAATCTTAAAATATTTAATATATTACATTAGAGTTGATTGCCATTGTTTGCGAGCCTACAAGGTAATAATTTATCTCATTTTGGTTTTGTTAAGGTTCAAAGAAGTCTTGATATGTTTTTAAAAATGTGTCCAGAAACTTAAAAGTTAACATTGCTGTGCAGATGGATCAACCTGATTCAATGTCCATAACCAGGCAGATCCATCTTGACAAGCTCCAACTTACAACTTTGTTCGGCCAAAAACTGGATAGGTCCTTTAAGCAGGAAGAGGTAGAAGCTACAAGTGAACCAATGGCAGGAAGTGACTGCTCATGCAGAGATTACCATAGATGCTAACAGCTCCAGTAGCAGTTTTATATTTAATGAAAAGCAAATAACAGCACTTCGCTCCACTTCCAACTTGTTTTGCCAAAAGTTTGTTTCACGAAGTGGCTCATTGTCTGTCCTTTACACTGCAGCAGTAGTGCCCACCTACATTATGTTATTGGCTTGTAATGAATGTGATGGGTAGAATGACTGTCCAATCACCTAAATGCTTCTGTTAAATCCGAAACACTTTCTATGGGTTGCTTCTCAAATGGTAAAATACACACCATCTGTGTGTCAGATTACTTAGTTGTCTCCATTTTATTTAGCTTGACCTTAGTGCATCAGGTGTGAAAGCAAGTGTGTAAAAATATTCCTCCAGAAAAAATGTTAATTCATCTAAAAATATATTTTCATCATTGCAATAAATTTGGCCATCTTGATGTGTTTATTGCAAAGACTTTTATCGTGATTGCGTTAATGGCAATTAACCTTGGAGCTCTATTTTGTAGCCAGCAATTGGAGATGTTGTATAGTATATAATTTTAACCACAGCTGATACTATTGGTGAAAATGATCATTTATCAATTTATCAGTTACTTTTTCATGACTAATGGCTGATAATAACTGGCTTCTGATCTGTCAGTGCATCTTTAGGTTTCCTACTTTTTAGTTTATCATGTTTTACCAGTAAGGAATATGGCCTCAAAACATACATCAGTCAAACTCAAAGAAATGCAACAGCACATTAATCAATGCAACACAACAGCGAAACATGACAATAAGCAAAGCATGAAAATTTAACTTGCTGCACAGTCATTAAAAACAGGCGAGTTGACAGCAGAGCAGCATGCTTCTGTGCAGTGTAACGGCATTGAAATAAACAGATAACAGACACACAGACACGAGATGGTTACAGATCTGTCAGGCCGCTCAGCGTTCCAGTGACAGAATCTGCTAAACTGAGCAGAAAAAAGCAGCTGAAAGAAGGATCCCTCCAAAGACAGTGACTCATCTACCTTTGACAAAAACCTCTGTGAAGCACTTCTCCTCCCCGACCACACACTCGTAAGCCGCGTCATCAGACAGGTTGCACTTGTTGATTGTGAGTGTCCGCTTGTTGCCCACGCTCTCAAACACATACCTGGACGAACAGGAGGACAATGGGAATGAGATTATGCCAGGATAGGGAACAGATGTGGGGTGGGAGACACAGACACAGCAGCAGAGAGAAAGAGAGAATAATGAAAAATTGCTTTCAAACAATCCGGTCACAAACAGACGCAGAGGGCATGAAGAGAACAGTGACTCACAGCTACGGGAGAAAAAGCACAGATTTTCATTGAGACCTTCAGACCTGTTCCTGCTCACTTACAGCAGGTATACACTCCCACACATGAACATTCCAGTTGTTGTGCAAAAATAGCAACAACAATCAAAAGTCTAGATGTCTCGATGTGTCATAGATTCATCACATGCTTGGCAGCAGGGAATAGCAAACACTAATTTGAATGATTGTTCTTTGCTGTAGGGCTAAGAAACAGGCGAGGCTGAGATGTTCATGTGGGAGTGAAACATAAAGCTGCATTTAAAGGATCACTAAAAGTGCATGATCTGAGAATCAAGATGCAAATGCATATAGTGTTACTGACAGGTTTGTTTTATGTAGAAATCTTAATTGATAAGCTTTACTTTATACCAATGCCATTAATAATTCTGCCTAACAATTTAATTTTTTAATGATTCTGTTATAAATTCCTGTGATTTTCTGCGTGTGCAAAGTTGGTCTACATATGTTTTCAGTGACAACAATGTCAAGTACATGACACTCCTGGTATTTGGAGCTGTGCTGCATTAATGAATGCCTCTGCATGTTGCCAGTGTTTTCCCCATCTTAGTGTTGTGTAGTGTCCCTTTTTGTCAAAAATTAAGCCACAATTTTGACTAATTCTGCTCCTGTCTGCCATGACTTCATTGATTCTATAAAGGAGTTGTTATCAATTCTCAGCTGAAAGTGTCTTTTTTTTAATTCCCATCTGTTTAAAGGCTGTTTTGTTTGTTTGATTGGAGTATCACACCCTATCGCACTAAAAACCCAGGTATGCCAACAACAAGTCCACTCCTGGCTTGATTTTGATGAAACTTCATGTGCTCTAGTTTCCTGAGCAGGGTGGCGCAGGATGGCGCAGGATGGTGCAGGATGGTGCAAAGGGGTGGAGCCTGGTGCAGTCCGCACAGTGGTATTTGTGTATTTGTGTACAGCACTTTGATTGACTGCTGTCTTCTTGAAGGTGCTCTATAAATAAAGTTGACTTGACTTGACTTGATTTGGTCATTTTCTCCTGCGCACCACCCTACGCATCGAATTTGGCAACTTGGTCGACCGGCTATGCCGAGATAGGTTTGGCGGTGCAACAGGGGGACTGACACGTGCCGACAGATTCAGGTTGGCGCAGTGACAATTTCATGTCAAAAAAACTGCGCAAGCGAAGTGCACCCTCTGCAGTGGTATATTGGCTGACAGGCGCACAGTGCGCGCATGTCACCAAAACCTGACTGGCAGGTATCCAGAGTGTCAGTGCATTCTTTGTTGCATGTTGCATGCCACACAACATTGCCTTATGCCATGGACGCCACTTTGACCTCACGGATGAGACATTACAGGATTTGTGACGAAGAGAGGCCAAACTGTTTGAGCCACATCAGCAGGAAGAGCAGCAGAGCGCACAGGGGAGAGGAGAGATCAGCTGGCTGCACTGCTCTGTCCTTAAATGTACTTATATGCCTCCCGTTTGTACATTTCTTGCCATAATTTATTTACAGTTAGTCACATTAAAGATACACAAAAGCATCCATGGGAAAAATAAATTTTATTTCAGCATGTCTCCTTCCCCTTTCTCCTTGGAAGAGAAAGCAATTTTTATTATATCAGCGCTTGGACTGCTGGTTGAAGAACAAGGGAGTCAGGGGAGAGCCATCCTCCCCTGTTTTAGAAGAAAAAACAGAAGGGCTAAAAAATATTTTTAAAAAAAATTTTTTTAGCCCTTCTCCTTACATTATTAAAACTGTTTTATACATTGGGCAGTGTTTCTCAAAATATTTGGGAAAACTTGATTGACAATATTAGTAACTTCCTCTTAGGCTGTTTTTGTATCTTCAGCCCGCGGAGCTCTGTTCACATTATCATGTATTCTGTTACTGTGGACCAGCACATCAGTTTCCTCCTGGGAGAAGTTTGGTTGCCTAAAGCTGCTACTGTCTTTGTCCATTATGAGCCAAAAATGTTACTGCACCTCACCCGCAGCACATTTAAAGGCAAGGACAGGCGTTCATTAGCTTGGTGAAGGTTACACTCAGCTGTGTTAAACCCACTCATGCCTTGTCTCCTCCCTCTGTGGCACTTGCGTGTGGGGCAGGGACTGAGGCATGGGTGCGCCTCTCTGCACTGGAGTGCGCCATGCAGGAAACTTGCAAGGTGCGCTGGACACGCACTGTCGGCGTCCTGCCCCTGGTCTACAAAATTAGAGCCCCATCAGTTTAAAGGAAAAGTTCGGTTGCTGCAGCTTTTACATTGTTTATAGAATGAAGAACAACAATATACTCACCCAGAAGGCTTTCCTGGACATCCAAAATCAAGCAGCAGATATCGATATAATGGTAGCCCGTAGGGCATAGATCGCCGCTCCTAAAAACTGCATTAATCGTCCAAAAACTCATGTTTTTCACCAATATTCCATCATGATCCGTTCCGGATGGTCGGCCATTGCAGTCTGTGTCACTCCACATAGCGCTGTGTGGCTGGACTGACCTCTGAACTGACCTCCTTTCAATGAGCTCCTCATCGGTAAACTCTGGCCCGAAACCGTAAGGACACCCATCATATTCAAAGTTCTCCTCCACAACATCTTCATCCGATAGACATTCGTCCATTTTGCACAAAACTGGAAGAAGAAAGTCGATTTGTAGGCTGCCGGTCTTCCCCTGGAACAATGAGCCGCACTGCGCATGCTCGAAGGGCACGTAAACAAACTAGTCAGTTCAGAGGTCAGTCCAGCCACACAGCGCTGTGTGGAGTGACGCAGACTGCAATGGCGGACCATCCGGAACGGATCATGATGAAATATTGGTGAAAAACATGAGTTTTTGGACGATTAATGCAGTTTTTAGGAGCGGCGATCTATGCCCTACGGGTTACCATTATATCGATGTCAGCTGCTCGATTTTGGATCTAAATATCTCCCGAAGCACTGTTTGGATCAGGAAAGCCTTCTGGGTGAGTATATTGTTGTTCTTCATTCTATAAACAATGTAAAAGCTGCAGCAACCGAACTTTTCCTTTAAGTGTGTCCAAGCTATGGTTTTAGATTTTACAAGATATTAAAAGATTCAACCTTTTTTTATTACCACAAGGTAATAAAAAAGCTTCAACAGAATAGAAGCAATGCATTACAAATGCTTCTCAGAGGCAAAAAGAAAGCTAAGGAGATGGCAAAACCCCTTCATGCCGCCCAACAGACTGCATGTACAGACAGACTCATATATCAAATAGAACAGAGCAAACAGAGGAGGCACTTCTCCTGCCTTATTTGGCCCTAACAGTTTTTTTTAAGGAACAGCAACATATTAACTTTCTCAGGCAGCAGCCGAGACTTCTCTGGACAGAGTGTGTCTCCACTAGACAAAAAAACTTACCATGACTTGACAAACAGAAACAAAACCGGGTTGTTGCTAGTATTTCCCACCTTGGACGCAACTTCTCTCTGACAAAGATTGCATCGGGCCAAATTTTCATGAACTTTGCTAAAGTGAGCCCAAACCTTTGAGTGCTTAGCCCTCACCGACAGGCTTGAGCCAGCTGCGTCATTACCTGTCGACGGCGGTCGTGTCATAATTACGTGACAGTTGAAGAGACGTTCAAGTACCGATAACAGTACCGTTTTACCAGATTCTTAATGGTATTAAGAACGGTGCCGACCCACTTAGGTACCGATACATTAAAGTACCAGTCCGCGGTATACATCCCTAGTCCAGAACTGATAAACCTCTACTGGAGCTGTTAGCATCTATGCCAACTGCTGTATGAGTAATCACTTGATAATGTTATCTTGCTTGTAGCTCCCCCCTCTTCCAGCTCTCAGGGATGGTGATTGGGCGTGACGCTTTGGGCCACTCACAATGGTAGTAGATTGGAGCTTGGCAAGATGGATCTGTCTGATTACACTCATTGAATCAGGCTGATCCAGCTGCAAGATTATTCACTTTCTGCTCTGTCTCAAGGTCTGTTTTGTGTAAGTATAGCATGCTACTTATATTCAAGCACCTAAAGTTCTCTCTTGTTTTGTGTCTGAATGTGTAGCTGAGCCTTTATCATTCTTCCTATTAGTTTCACAGAGCAATGTTATCATTTTTACTCAGGGTGAATCCAGTGAACAGAGCTGTCAAGGGCCCCCACAATCTCACTGGCCATCTAAAAATCCTTGACATTTATTGCCATTTGCTTCCTGCAGTCACAAATTTTCAGTAATTGCTGCAGGGACAATACTAAGCATACCTCCACCTAAGTTGCATTTTTTTCTGAACTTCAAATTTTCAATGTGAAATGAAATGTGTGAGCCTACTCAATATTGCTTAAACATGCCGTGCAAAATGCAGCTACTTGGGCCTTTTACAGGAAGAAAAGGAGAAGTTCAGATGCTGCAGACCTTGTTGTCATTATCACACAAGTAGGCATCACACAACCCCTTTAAATAACAATGAGTGTGCAATGAGGGAAGAATGTGAACTGTGGCAGCATATTGTCATTAAACTGTCTGTTGAAAAATGATAGTCTGTGAGTTTTTTTGTGCATTTTGGTAATTTTTTGGTCAGATTTTGAGCTGGAATCCATGCACTGTATTTGTCAACTTGTTATGTGCCAGAGTTGAGATAGGACAAAATGAGCAAATAGCTTGAAAATTATTTAGTTTGAAGCATTTTACAAAATTTGGCACCATGACAAACAACTTCAAGATTTCCTGCCTTCCTTTCATTTTTACAAAGAGAAGTGCATTTATTCCTTCATCCAATTTCTTGGTAACAAGCTGAATTGAATTATTTATGTTTGTACGTTACAGACAATAAAAGACTCATTTCCCATATCAGTGAGATGGCCCTTTGAATTGAGCAGGTTTTATCTTCTCAATAAGCATGTTCTCTGTTGGCTCGTAAACAAAGGAGCTCAACCTGAGACAGATAAATTAAAAACAAGGTAATTCTTTGCATCCAATTTATATTTCATACTCTGATTCTTATTATTTCCTGCAATTTCAAGTTTTATTTCTTAATCCCACAGCTCTGTAACCTCTTCAAATTTTAATGCTTTGTATTTTATTCACATTTCATCATCCTGTTTCTCAGTAGCTCCTCTCTTTTTTGGCTTCATATCCTAACTTTGCATCCTCTAAAACAGTTGCTTTGTCAGATCTCACTGGTTGCAGTGCACTCCCTGGGAGATCCTCCCGAGAGCTTCTGTTCTGGGCGAAAAAATGTCCCCTCTCTATTAGCTTGTTTCTAATCAAACAGGAAGAGGATGGCCTCTCCCCCACTGAACTGTGTGGAGCTACTCAAAATGGCAGATGGCAGAACTATTGAAAAATATCATTGCAACAGCTGTAGCCTCTTCAGTGAAAAAGCCAAAGAGTCTTTGAGGGAGGAGAGGGAAGGACAAGGAGGAGAGCAACACAGATGCTGGATAGAGCTCCTTAAATGTAAAAAAAAATCACTACATTTGTAGTTCGGCATACAGCTTTTAAAATAACCAAGTTACTCCATAATCATTGTAGTCTGGCTCATCACTTTACGTATGCAGACCATGTGTCATAGTGTCATACCATGTCTCTTAAACTGCTGACAACCTTTGCAATCAAATACGGTCAATTAAAAGTCAGTAATAATTTAAAAATGTCAAGACAGCTACAATACATAATTCATACTTATTGCTTTTAAATATGCATGCTTTTATTACCCTGCATGTTTGCCTATAACAAAGGTGATTGCAACCTTTGGAGCTTTACCAATTAGCAAAAACTAAAGTGCAACAGACTGTAATCTTAACTTCAGTTATCTTGACTTAAGTTGCAACTAAAATGAATTCAAGGAATAAAAGGCATCAAGGTAAGGCTGGGAAATTTAAACATGTGAAAAAAATATATTATATTTTTAGCTGAACTGTAATACAAGGCTAATATTTAAATAATTTTCTCTGGAAAGACTGAAATTATGATGTGTTACCTTTACAACAAAAACTAAAGTCACACACACACAATATCTGGCATATTTTTTTGTTTGAAAGTTTAAAGATTGCAAACAAAGTCCTACTCTGGATTGTCTGAATTGCAAAGAAATAGTGGCATCTTGAGACAAAAGTGTGCAGATAATGTTGTGTATTTTTTCCAAAAATGGGAACAATTTAAAGTTTCAGAAGGCACAAACCTCCATCAAGGCACTTCTGACATTTTTAGCCAAGTTATTTGAGAAGATGTGGAAAACCACTCCATCTTGTAATGTCAACAAATCCTTTAAACAATTGAGAACATTCTTTGTTATTTTGTTCCCATCCAAACAGGCAAATGGCAGCAAGAACAACCTCTTTGGCAGGAGCAGTAAACATTCACTCACACTTTCCCATTGTATGACTGAATTTTAAAGAACTCACTTGGCAGATGGTTTGATTTCCTGTCCATTCTTGAGCCACTTGACTGGAACATCAGGGTCAGCCACCTCAACCGTGAGCTGGATCTTCTTACCCTTATCCACTGAGTAAGCTGGATCCAACTTCCTCAGGAAAGCTGAAACAAAAGTATCCTGTTAGTACGCTTCTGCCTTTTACAGCCAAATAATCCATAAGTGCCAAGCAGCAGCCAGCATATGCTAACACACATTCCACCTGTTGTCCCTGCAATATAACTTCTCCCCCGAGGCCTTTTAGCGCTGCGGGTATTTACAGCCTGTTACAGAGCTCTCGTTTCCACTCCTGCCACTTCACCTAGAGCTTGTTTTTTTTTCTCCTCCAAATCTAACCTCTCATGTCTCTTTCCTCACACCTTACCGTCACTCTTTTTGGGCTCCTCCTTCTTCATCTTCTTCAGCCTCTTCAGCATTCCCCTCAGGTCTGTGATGCCGTATTCAAAGGCAATCTTCTCGTAGTCACAAGGCTTTGCTGCTTTCAAAATCTCCCAAACGTCCACTTCCTCTTTGACCTCCTGATGTTTCTTCTCTCTTAATTCGATCATGTGGAGAAAAAGCAGAAAGAAACCAGGTTGTGAGAGTTTAAGGTTATCACGAAAGCTGTAATCAGATACAAAACTTACAAAAGTACATTTTAACAGTATAGGGTTGGGGTAACAAATTGTTTTTGATGTCTTTTGAAGCTCTCTTGAGACACGCAAATCTTTATTTCAATTCCTTGTCAATGCAATAGAGAAAACCCCTTTACCTCAATTTCCATACATGCTCCTCAAGCCCAAGTCACACATTCCCGTTTGGATTGTGCACGATTGTCATAATCCTGATGAAACTTGCTTTGGTCGTGGTGCATGTGCTACTTGGTCTGGATCAGCATTGTATAGTCGTGGATGAACGGCAGGGAACGTGGAAGGGTCCCAACAGTTTTGAACTGTTCAAAACTGTCGTGGAGAATCGCCGCTCTCTGTATAGCGGGGTGGAAGTCTAATGCAGTCCTAATGCGAACGGTATTAGCGTGGCATGTACAGAGCTCAGTCAGGCTGATGGTGGCTCTATCCTGAAAGCTTTATGAGGACGACTGACAAGGATGTATCTGTTTGTGCCCCGACTGTGTCCAGTTCAAGACGGCGCAAGCGACGGGCTCAGTCGGGGTCTACGTGACGCGAACTGAGCTCGAGTTGGGCTGACGTCATGTCAGTGGGATGGAAATTCAAGGAATCCTCGTCATATCGTTGTATTAACCGAACTGGAGCGGGACCAATGCCCCCGAAGCGCTGTGGAAGCGCTACTGGTGGTGTATTTACGGGGTTGTGTCCAGGGGTGAGACAGTCATTTCATCCCGTATCATAGCGATCACACCAGCCTCGTCAATCATATACAGTTGTGCACAATCGCCGCGAGAAGCAGAAATGTGTGACTGGGGCATCAAAAAGAAGTTTGGAAAGTTTATGTTAGTAAACCATTTCTCTCCTATGCCATACAGTACTGTGTTTTATATAGTCGAAGGCCTGATTGTCTTTCTGGGACAACAACTTTGCAGTCTGTCTTTGACTTCACCAGTTTTACTGAACACGGTCCTAAATTTGGAAATGGCACCAGGGCTGACATAAAATAATGCTTCCTTTCTCTCAGTTGCAGGGGTTTTTGGCACATTTTTGGGGCACTGCCTACACATTCAGCTGCATTGCTTTTTCCATGTATATGGTTGAACCTTGTTGTAATGGGGTAAAGGTGAATAATCAGAAGTTATGCAGTGCTGAAAGCAGCTGAACTGGGCACTCTGTGGAAATGGAATGAATTCCATAACCTCAGTCATTGTAGAATTAGGTGAAGTTTTAAAGAAAACTGTCATGATTCAAAAGTCACAGATCACTGATTTAATACAAACTCTCAACAAAATAAGTACATGAACTTATTATAAATAATTTATATGCAGCCTTGAATTGCAGCCTGTAGGCTCACAGCTATACTCAGAACTTTTTACAAGTCAAAATATTGTTTATTTTGCCACATTTATTCAAACTGCCTATTAATGTTTTAGTTTTCTAAAGCATACAAGGGTGTCCGTATGTGTTTGCATCAGATCAAGACGATTTTACCTTTTTTTCAGCAGGGCGCTGAAGTCCAAATCACCAGCGTCCTCACCTGCATCTCCACTGGAATGAAGAGATTTGAGAAATCATCTTGGCAGGATTATAACACCATGCTATTTACAACACAAAACATCATTAGGACATGGAAATTCAAAAATAAATCTCCCCTTTTTTCTCCCCATTAACCAGCACTATAAATACACAGAAACATCAATTACAAGGCGCAATTATAAATCCAACAAAGGCAACATGAGCAAATCCAACAGCACACAGCAGATCTAATGAATGAAGGCTTACCCCTGTTTTCATCCTGTGCTCAGAGAAATGCAAAAATAGAATGAGTGATAACATGAAGTAGAGCATTTGAAGGGGACTAAAAGCTTGCATCATGCCCTAAATACGAGTGACGGACATAAATCATAGTAGATGTGCACATGAAAGCAGCATACAGGTCAAACAATAACAAAACAACACAGAACAAAAACACATCACATGAAGTACAAAGTGGATGTGCACAGTCTGTCATCATACAGCTTTTGAACGTTTATTTGGGGGGATGTCTCAGAGTGGTTGACCAAGATGATTTAGGATGATGGACAGGCATCATGCACCAGAGGTGTGGTGTTCATTAACTCCATCTCTGATCCACAAGACTCTGGAAACTTTTAAAGACTGACCAAACATTTGGGAGTTCTTAACATTTCACTAAGGGCATTTTACACCTAACAGGTTTGGTCCAGACTAAACAAACTCTGGTTTGCTTTCCTTAAAAGTTTTGTTCATTAGGGATGATATGAAAGCTTACATGAACTCTTGCGAAGACCAAAGAACCAAACTTTTGTATACCTGAGAACAGGGGTCTCATTCATACGAAAGAGGATTAAGGCATTGTTTACAAAAAAAGTACACTCAGAAAAAGGTAAGTGAAGAGAATAAAGTCATAATTTTAAGAGAAAAATCTTGTTAAGTTTGGTAATAAAATTGAGAAGTTAGGAGAATAAAGTTGAAAGTTACGAGAACAAGCTCAAAGTTACAAAAGTAAAGCCATAAAGTTACAAGAATAACTCGGTTTTAGCCTAATTTAAATAGATTTATGACTTTATTCTCAGAACTTTGTACGATTATGCTTGTAACTGTTTGACATTTTTTCTTGTAACTTTCTATTTTTATTCTTTATGAGATTTTTCTTACCTTATTCTCATGACTTTATGACTTTAATCTCAGAACTTAACTTTCTTTTTTTATATACTTGTTTTTTAGTGACCCTTATCCTCAGTTGTGTGCTTAGCTTCTATGTTTACCAGAGTTGGGTTTGGTGTAGGTATAAACTTAACAAGGACCAAACAAGGTATGCAAACCAAAAAGCAGGCATAATGGGTTAGATTTGTCTGTCCCAAATAAATACAATCCCTCCTATCCCTTTGTAGCTTTTTCTGACTTTTAGAGAAGGTGGGATGTTTTCCCTAATGAGGTCATAAGCGGAGATGACACCTCCCCCAGATGGGAAAAACTCCCCAAGCCAAGTTTTTGCGTGGCCCATGGGTGGTTCCAGTAGAGTGAACTTATTTAGGGATGTCTGAAGAGTAAATGTAAACATTGGAGCACAGTCTTTGAAGTCTGAATTCAAATCCTCCTCTTTGTAAAGGATGTGGTCAGACACAGTTTATGAGGATTTACACAAAAGTAGGCTTTTAGAGCATGGATTCGCCATATCCATTTTTTAAGAGGAGTTTAAAAAAAAATTGTGTAACTTGTAAATAACTTCTGGTATAATCTGGTATAATCTTCTTTGCAACAAATTTACACCCGACTATTTGAACAATCCTGCTACAAATCTGACAAACAAGACTAAATGCGGGCAAAAACATAACCTCTTTGGCCGATAACCTGCTGAAGAAAAAGCCACTTGATCAGAGCTCACTGGCCAGAAAGTTGAGCTTTCTTATTTGACTAGCAGAGCAGGGACATGACAAGTCTGAGCAAAGGATGGCTCCGTTTTCATTAGCATGGAAGCTAACAGGCGCTGATGTAAAATGGAGGCTTGGGCTACATGCAACAAAGGAAAAAAGCAATTTCAAGCAGAATAATATATTAGGAACTGAGCTGTGTTTCGGTACGTAAACCCCTTATTACCCCTCACATGCATGTCTGACTCACATGGTCCCGAGTCATCAGTCATCCCTCTTATGCTCAACAAGGTGACAAGTGCTGTGTGTGCAGCATACACCAATAACTGTCTGCGGGCCTCGAGTGCATGCTGTTCCCCCGCCGTGAATGGTTTTGGCAGCTCCTTGACAGTGTGGAGTGTGTTTTCCTGGCGTGTTCGAGGCTCATTGAACCCCTCAGAGACCAACATAAACGCCAATAAATTGAAAGCAGTATTGTGTGATCATCTATGTCGTATGGATGAGCAGTTCATCCAAGGAGAACATCTATCCGTGTTGTCCTTGCCATCCTGATGAGAGGTATTTCTCCCTGTGGTGATGAGAACACTGGCCTACATGTGATCAGCACCTGGCTGGGTGGGCTTGAAATAGATGTAACTACATGCACCACAGCCTTGACAATAGAGAGATCTCAGCCCATTTGGGAGGTTTTGAAGGGTTGTTGAATAGTGCTTCAGGTTGGGACAGATTTGTTGTATTGGGAACATCCAACAAATAATGGAAGTGAGAAAGGTGAATTTGTTTTGATTTAAAGGGAAACTAGGTTCTTCTAGTTGCTGTAGCTTAAAGGGATAGTTCAGTATTTTTGAAGTGGGGTTGTATGAGCTTCATATGGTCACTAAGGACAGTAGATACAGTAGAAAGTTCTCTCCTCTCCACCAGAAAGCCACAGTCTGTGACCATCGGTGACGAAAAAAAGATGCTAATATAGTGTGTCCGTCTACTAAATCACTCCCCCTCTCTCAGCTGACCAAAACAATAGCATGCTAGCGGCTTCTGATGCCGGTGTTGTAGCTTTGTGTAACTTTTATCAAGTATCATAACTCTTCTGTTTTGACTGTTAGCGGCGTGAGGAAGAGACAATGCAGGAAATTAAAAAAGGGATGATTATGACAGCGCCGATGAAGTCCCATTCACTTTGGAATCAAGAGGACACCTGTATGAACCGGACTTTACAGAGTACGAGTCGCTAAAGATGGAGACGAACAGACCGAGAGGAAAACAGAGGAAACATCCATGGACACTGGACATCAAGATAGAGATGTAAATAAACAGTGGGGCGAATGTTTGACCTGGGAATAGGTGATATGGACAGCAGTATTACTCGTAAAACAGACTTTCCTTTCCCGGAGTTTTGTAGACATACTTCAATTTTCCGATGATAAACTGGAAAAACGTCCCAGACCTGAAGGACATAATGACAGTTTCTGCTCAAAGTAAGTAATAATGATCTGTCAGAGACAAATAAGCAGAGTAGAGGAGGCTGTTTGTTTATCATAACAATCTGTCAGCTAACAGGTAACGAGAGATGCATTCACTATATGATGTAACCACATGCCCTCGTTACGCAGAGGAATACGGTGAAAGCTGAGTTCTAGATGATGCACATCTGTTTTATGAATCAAGGGAAGCATCACAAAAACCCATCTCAGAAATATTTGTCTTATAATGTGCTTTTAATTAGTCTAAAACAGCCATTAAAGCTATGGTCTACGATTTGGAAGCTTTGTACATATTAATAACACCGTTTATAAGGCTGTTATGGTCCTATGGTCCTATCTACACAGTATAAAGACCAAAAAGAATGAAAAAAATCCATTCAGTATATCCGCTGAAAAGCTGCATACTAGCTGACCAATCAAACCTAAGAACCTGCGACTATTAATTGGTCCGTGAGTTAGTCCATGAGTCCATCCAATCCTCGTCTCCCTCACTACGCAGTACGCAGCATCTTGCCCATGGTCCTGCCTCCTCCCCTCTACCTCCGGTGAGCTGCTAGCAGCGTTAGCTACTGAACTATCATGGAGCCGGAAAAGCCTAGCGCCGAACCCGGGAATCCGCCTCTCTCCCAAGACAGTCTGGCTGCAGACCACCCTTCTCCTCTCCCTCTCCCTCGCTCCCTCACTACGCAGTACGCAGCATCTTGCCCATGGTCCCGCCTCCTCCTCTACCTCCGTGAGCAGCTAGCAGCGTTAGCTACTGAACTATCATGGAGCCGGAAAGCCTAGCGCCAACCTCCGAATCCGCCTCCTCTCCCGCTGGCCCAACGGAGCTCTGCCCGCTGGTGGAGGGAGGGTGGAGGCCTGTTAGCGGGCTAACGGCTAACGAATAGCCTCAGCCGCCGCCAGACCTTCAGCATCGCCGCTTTCGCCCTGGTTGATCAGGTAATGGCTTTGTTTACTACAGTGTGAGATGTCTGCTGAATAACTCTGGTTAGTTTGTGCCTGTACGGGCTAATAACTTGTAGGGGAGCGGGTTAGCCTGTTAGCCGCTAATCGTTAGCACTGTAAGCTGAGCTGGGAGGACAGGCTGAGAAAGATAAGTCCTCCCCCACACTCGCTCCGCTTGGCGGCGCCAGACCCGCATTGCCGCCGGTCCAGTTGAAATGGCTACTGCTGTGTGTTATAAGGGAGATGTCTGTCGTGTTTGATACTTTCAGTTGAGCTGAGCTGTTTTTGATTGAGTTTGCTGCTGATATATTGTGCTAGTCGCTCGTAGCTCTGTCCGAGGGGGCTACATGAGGCGTCACGAGCTGGGGGCGGGATCTTGGAACACGGAGGGGAGAGGTGAGAGAAGGGGGGCAGGCTGCGGTTTCAAATCGTAGACCACACCTTTAAAAGCAGCTAGCTAACTACAGCGGAGTGATTTAGCGGAGGGACACGCGGCGTGAGTCAGCTTAGGTCCGGATAAACTTTATATTTCCGAAAGATTAATGCATTTCAAAAAAATTATATGTAGCGTACTCTTAAACTGTGGTATTACTTTTTGATTGAAGTTAAGAGTTCTTCTAGGCGGAGAAAATAGCCTTTAAAGTCGGTACGGTAATTTTCTATTAGCGTCTTTTTTTCGTCACCGATGGTCACAGACTGTGGCTTTCTGGTGGAGAGGAGAGAACTTTCTACTGTATCTACTGTCCTTAGTGACCATATGGAGCTCATACAACCCCACTTCAAAAATACTGAACTGTCCCTTTAAAATGCATACAAGTATTTCTGTGGTATCATTTTTTGAATAAGACAATAATAGAGGTAAAACTGAAAGAAAGACACTTTATCTAATCAAAGATTGGTTTAGGTCTTGGTTTGACTGTGGTGTATATAAAAGTGCTCATCCTTTTCCTTATGCACAACCATGATGGATATAAAAAACGAGGGGACACATTGTTACAAGCTTAAATATTCTTGAATATTTCTTGATATATACAATAAATACGCAGTTTCTTTGAATAAGCAACAGCAGCTCAACCAAGCGAAGTAACTGTTAAACGCACAAGAGGTTGCATAAGTGTCATTCCTATAGTTTATATCCAACAGAATTTTCTACAGTATACTCTTTATGCTATATAATATATATATGGTCTTATCTATGTTAATCTCTCTATTATTTTAGCTGTTATAATGTTGTTGATATTCCTTGCTAGACTATATATATACCGTATATATATTGCTAGATTATGTTTAAGAGCAACTGAAACAACCCGAATTTCCCCTTGTGGATTAATAAAGTATATCTGATTCTGATGCTACAATTCGAACTGCCCCCAGTCCCTTTGTCTTGCTAGATAAAACATGCAGGGGACTCTTAGTTGACTTATTCCTGAACCCCACCCTCCGAAACCCTGCCCCTCCAAATACAGACCTTAGTTCATTTTTGTGCAGAGAAATATTTGTGGATTTTACACTCCCTGTCTTTTAGAATGACCAAACTGCTCGACCAAATCCACCAATCAGATATACAGGACAAGATGGACCATTCAATATGTTCCACAAGTCCATTTGTGAAACAGCACATAGGTAGTGTTTTGAAATAGGCAGAATCTTTCAAAGCATATCCAGCAGAATTTGGGCAATTATTCTATCATCACATAAATCATGAGCCAATCAGATAATGTAGTAGCAGGCACTAGTGTAAAATACAAAATGCAAATTACTTCTTAGACCAAACTATCATCAAACATGTCGAAATGGAGCAAAATTATTGTTTCTAACAACAGGTGCTTTCAGTATTGTTATTTGTTCTGGTAAAACTGCTACAGTAGCTGTAAGCTTCTGAGCTAATCTCTTTAAGAACAGTCACTTTGCTCAAAGCTTTCATCTTTTTGTGCTCTAAAGATCTCTGATCGAGCTATGCCACTTCATGCCAACCACAATCATTGTAGGCGGGAGTTTGGCAAGTTTGATCTGCCTGATCACAGACACTTACTCTGTGTTCAGGTTTGGTTGTCCTCAGGTCCTCACACACTTTGATTTTGCTCCCAGTATAAAAATGATTTTAGACCATCACCTACAAATTCAGATTTTTGTTGTGTTTGAGTTATTTGTGTATATTATTTCTCTTTATTTAATTTTAATCAAATCAGTTGAAAAGTTTTTAAGTTAAAAAACAAAAATTTCCAAAACTATCTTATCTATCAATGTCAACAAATGCATGAAAAAATCCATGATCCACGATTCTGAACACAACCAAAATTTTATCGGTTCTTACTTTTGTCATATCCAACATTCCCTGAAAATTTCAATTCCAAATGTCTTCATCACTTTTTGAGTTTTCTCGACCAACAGACAAACACTGGTAAAAACACAACCTCCTTGGTGATGATAAACTGTCCAAGCATCCACTCAATAGTAGAGTGTTTTTTCATTTCCTGAAAAGCAGCAACTTTGGAGATAGGAGGTGTCTTCCTGAAAGCAATGATATTAAAAAATGTGTCGTAATGGTGAGAAGCAAGGAAGATGCACCATGCCTGATCCACCCACAGTTACAACACATTATGGAATATCAGCACTACATAAATGTATTTCAAAGAGAACAGTATGACTACTATACTCGAATGTGAAGTAATTCCTCTGAAACTGTCTAAGTTGTAAATACACGCCAGAAGTGTTCGGACAAGTGGGTTCAGATCATTCATCCATCCATACATCCATTATATATGCAAAGAGCAATGGACAACCATTCACTCTCACGTTTGCACAGGAAGAACATGCAAACTCTACGTAGAAGCTGCACGGCCTGGGGATCAAACCAGTGACCTCCTTGCTGTGTGGCACATGCACTACCTGCTGTGCCACTGTACCGCCCTCGGTTCATTCCGTTTCTATTCTACTTCAGAAGCCGGAAGAAGCTGGATGAGTAGGGGCCTTATGCTGTTTATTGTTTGGCGCCTTTTAATGCACACACATGCACACACATGCACACACATGCACACACACACACACACATTGAAGCTTTGATAGTGGTTGAGACTGACAGATGTCCACAGGCGACAATCTACAGCGCAGCATATGTGAGACAGTATGATGGCTGACATGTTGAGCAGACCCTCGACGACACTGACACTCACGATCGCTTAAACGCCTCCAAGATGTTGTCCTGCTGCTCCTCTTGTACGGCTGAAACCAGACAGAAGGAGAGAGCCTGGTGAGCGCCCGGCGAGGTTAATTCATTACACAGCAGGACCTGAGCCGCTGAGGAATAATGGAGTGATGACCTCGCTAGGCTGCTAAATGATGGGCCCTAATATGTACCGCACTCTCTGAGTTATTGGCTGACAAAGCCAGTTACATAGGAACGCTGGAGACGCTGAATGGAAGATGACAATAACGAGATTACCCGTCTGCAGACCTACCCTGCACGGAGACCTCGAATGTGCAACTGTCGCACTTGTCTTTGGAGGTGACCTCGCAGCGGTAACCACCTGCGTCTCCATCCACTACTTTGATGATGCTCATCTCGTAAGTGTAGACCTGACAGAGAGGGAGGTGTGTGAGGAACACATGCTAATAAATCAAAGAACATGCACTTACACGGGACCATTCACAAACATCAACACAAACATTTACTCTGAGCACATGCCGACCTCATTGTCTGACAGATGCAGGTATGCTGATAAAGCAATCTACAGACATCTACTTTGATAGATCTTTACTCAGCACACCAATCAAACAGTTCAGTTTTTTGGTCCACTCTTCAAATTTTTCCAGATTCAACCTTCAAAGACAAAAAAAGCTATTTTTTAAAACTAAGGGAGCTGTTACCTTTATGATATTTCAGTTTCCTTTATTACCCTTTCCTTCTAATGGAGAAGGATTAGGTTCACTGGTCTCCTTTTCAATTCTTAAGTTAGCATTCCAACTAATATATGACAACTCTGACTTTTTCTCACTTTTCTCTCTGATTTTATTCTCAGAATCCTGATTTTCTTTACTAAAAAATGTTTTTTTTTTTTCGTTATCTAAGACCTCCATCTTTTATCTCAATTTATAAATTACTTTAACATCAGAATCCTGATTTTTTCCTAAAAAAATTTTGTTTTGTTTTCTAAGACCTCAGAATTTAATCTCAGTATATAAATTACTTAAAAAGACAGAATCCTTATTTTTTTCCCTCAGTATCCAGACTTTTGTCTCACAATGATTGAGTATATTCTTTGAATTCAGACTTTGGTCTCAAAATTCTGATTTTATTCTCAGACTTCAGGCCAATTCTAAGAGTTTGACTGAAGTCTCAGAATCCAGAATTTTAAAGGATAAGTTCGGTTTCTACAGCTTTCACATTGTTTATCGAATGAAGTAGAACAATATACTCACCCAGAAGGCCTTCCTGATCCAAACAGTGCTTCGGGAGATATTTAGATCCAAAATCGAGCAGCGGACATCTGTATAATGGTAGTACATAGGGCATTCAGCGCCACTCCTAAAACTGCATTAATCGTCCAAAAACTCATTTGTTTCACCAATATTTCATCATGGTCCGCTCGGGCTACTCCTCCACGACATTCTGTGTCGCTCCAGACATATTCTGTGGCTGTACTGACCTCTGAACTGAAGAAGAAGAATGTTTGCCTCCGCGCATGCGCAGTACGGCTCATTATATCAGGGGAAGACCATCGGCTACATAACAACTTTCTTCTTCCAGTTTTGTGCAAAATGGACGAATATCTATGGGATGAAGATGTTGTGGAGGAGAACTTTGAATATGATGGGTGTCCTTACAGTTTCGAGCCAGAGTTTACAGATGAGAAAGGAGGACATGGAGGCAAAGAGAAGAACAGCTCTCCAGAGAGTACTGCACACGCACGGAGGCAAACAGCACAGCCACAAAACATGTCTGGAGCGACACAGACTGTAATGGAGGAGTAGCGTGAGCGGACCATGATGAAATATTGGTGAAACTAATGAGTTTTTGGACAATTAATGCAGTTTTAGTAGTGGCGCTGTATGCCCAATGTGCTACCATTATACGGATGTCCGCCGCTCGATTTTGGATCTAAATATCTCCCGAAGCACTGTTTGGATCAGGAAAGCCTTCTGGGTGAGTATATTGTTCTACTTCATTCTATAAACAATGTGAAAGCTGTAGAAACTAAACTTATCCTTTAACCCAGGATTCTAAATTAAGCCCTGGAATTCTAACTATAATCTCAGAACTCTGACTTTGATCTCAAAATGATATATTTTATCTCAAAAATCAGATTTGTTTTTTAGAGTCCTATCTTTAGTCTCAAAATAATGACTTTAGTCTCAGAGTTCTGAAAAAATCTGACTTTAATCTGAGAATCCTGGATTTTACTTGGAGTTTTGACTTAAATCTTAGAATTCCTATTGAAATCGTAGAAATCCAGACTTTATTCTCAGAATAATGACCTTGAGGCTTAATCTCAGAATCCTGACTTTTATTTCAGAATGCTGCCTTAATTTTCAGAATTCATAAAATAAAATTCTTAGAGTCTGTTGGGTCTGTTTCAGTGAAAAACACTAATTTGTTAAGTGTGATGGCGTTAAACACATTATTTTACAAAACCTATCGACTACCTCTCAGTAAGTTCAGCTCCAATGTTAATCAAAAACTACAAATTTAAAAGCACAGCTGTTCTCACTTTTTGACTTTTAAATCAAGAAGTTGCTGAAGTTGTTTATATTGCCAATATGGGCAAAAGTGCGTTAACACACACTACTAAAATGGGATTAAATGCAAATTACTACCAGGATTATGTAATAAATTGCAGTTTAAAAACTGCACTGTCTGACAGTCCTTATCATAACATAGGTGATATTTGACTTGTGCTTTCTAAGCATTCAGATTTGAATACAAAACTTTTTCAGTATTATTGCCTATAGGTCATATCATCACACAGATTTATCTGAAGAACATAGAAACCTTGGTGTTTCTGTCATAAGTCTCTTTGAACTGAAGATGCTTCCCGGCTTTACTCCCAAGGTCCAACCACTTCCCCTTCAGCCACTTCATGGTGGGCTTCCTCAGCAGGTTTGAGGAATCAACTTTGGCCACAAACGTGATGTCCTTGCCTGCAGAAAACAATACAGTTACTTTGTTGATTACATAAGTCCTATTTGCTTTAGGACTCCTTTCCCTAATTTTCCCTGACCTTTTGTCGCTGTGACGCTCTCTGGCTTCAACACGAACAGGCCAGTCAGCTCGGACATCTGAGGATCCTCCCCTGGCACATGTTCTGTGATGGGAGGAGAGTGGATGAATCACAAAGAACAAATTAAAGCTGGAAATTGTAATCTGGGCAGCACACAACAAACACATTGTAAACAATAACAGGAGACAAGAGGACCAAGCAAACCGCCAAATCAGCAGTCCTTCTTATTGTAGCTATTTATGATTTAATGATTTGATTCCAAGCCTCAAACCATCAAATCCCACCCTCTGAGCTCAGGGATCTAGTTCTTTTGTTTTTACGCTCTAAAACACAGCAGCAGGCTTCCTATGAGGCAAACCCAACCAGCGAGCTTGCGTAATGCCTTTTCTTTTGCTTTTACTCTACAGGAACCATAAGGGACCCTCTGACAAACGACCAAGGAGCCCCCCCCTTCCCCCAAAACAGGCTGGGCCTCAGGGGAGTAAAGAAACTCCTCAGATCTTCTCTGAAGGCATCACATTAAGGTTGACTTTCAGCAATCTTCTGCCACCCTGACAGAACATACGCCGAGGCTGTACGCTCTTATCTCAGCGATAAAAAACGAGTTTGCTCTTTTATCCGCTCCCTTGTTTCCCTCGCAGGTAAATTGATGTAACCTCTGTAAGGTGTTTGCTTGTCAGATTATATGCTGTACAGAGATGCCGACGTATTCATTTGTCTTACCATCAGGAGGCAACTCTGCATCAGAGCAGGAGGGAAGACAGAAGGAGAGAGCAGGGAACACGTCAGTCTGTACTGTATCTTCACTGTTCTTCCCAAAAGTCCACACATACACACATTAATTGGCCTGAAGATAATTCTGATTTAATAGGATACATAAATATATATATATTTTTGTAAAAAATGAGTGTATGAGACTCTTTTCAGTGGTAAAACAAAAGCCAAGGGGAAAATAGAGTGGTGCAGAAATGAGCTTCTAAAATGTGAAAGTGTATTAGCAATTTAGCACATGCCAAATTATATGGAATTTCAGGACAGCAGTTACTCGTGAAATAAGGTACGTCACAAGTAATGCAAACCAGATTGGAATTACTCATTTGCAAAATAAAATTCATCCGATATTGCTGTTCTTTTGGTTGCTACTGAACTGCTAACAAGAACTACAAAAATGGCTGGGAACCCTAATGCTAAAATATCTGAGCAGTTTTGATACGTCCAGTACATCGTAGCCACAGCCATGGGCACTAACATAATAAGATCCTTTTATTAAGAGGAAATGCTAAACGAAGAGGCTGTAACATGATATCATAAGTTGGAAGTGTGGTAGCTCTTTTTAATGCTGAGATCAAACTACATGATTGTTTTCACTGACCACAGAGCCACAAAATCCTACATATAACAACTGATGTGATGACGTTGGAAGACTGAAGACAGCCAATAGTCATTGCAGCCTATGAGAAGAGCTATGCTTTTGCACCTCTTTTCAAATGCTATGATGAATGATATGCTCCCTTGATAATAAATGCAGGCAGTTACTCGCCAAGTCGCTATAGTGCCTCGATTGTTTCTCTCCAACATTCCTCATCCACAGTCTAGTGGTAGCTCCTCTACAACATATCCCAAAGGCAGAGATGTTTTTTTCAGAGCTTTGCTTTACTCTTTCTCCGTCTCATTGATCTCAAGACCTCAACTTGACAGAACAGGACAAAAATCAGACATGGTAGACTTTCTGTCATAGGGTCGTAGACTGTCCTGGACTGGTCTTTTGTTGTTGTTCACTATGGCACACTACACCGATCAGAATTGATTTTTGTAGCCAGTTACTTCCAGAATGCTACAGCTGTCAGGCCAGGCCTTAATAGAGTGGTACAGGAATGAGACCAAAAATGCAGAAGTGAGTTAGCATTTGGTACTTTCTTGTAACCCTCTGGAGTAACGGGGACGTAGAATTCTGGTTTTGAATAAGTTTACATTTAAGCTTAAAACATTGTGAAACATCTGATTTTCATATTTTTTTGGTTCTCCATAGAGCATATTATCAGCAGTGTTGAAACACAGAGAAAAATCCCATAGGCACTTAGTGGGCTTAAAGATGAGGGGAACCAGAGCAATGCCTTCAACAAAAATAGATCACTCCTGCACCACTCTGCTCACATAAATTATGAAGTCTAGCCGTAGCATAAATCATATCACAATGTTGCAGTTCTATAACAGCTTGATAATAGCATTTTACTGTAACTGGTCACATTCAAGCCTAAAAAACATCAAAAGTTAATTTTGTGAAGATCGTTGTGATGAATGAAGTAATGTGACTTTTTTTTGTTCATTTCATGCCTTATTATCAAAAGTGATCCAAGATTATGCTGAAAAATCCCACAGGCTTTCTAATCAAGGGAACCGGCACAATGCTAACTAACATATGCCATGCCTGCACCAGCCTATTCATCAGCCCTATAAAGAGAGAACTAGTGCAGAATTGAGGCTAGATGTGGGCAAAAGCTCAGTGTAATTTACTTTAATTTAAGACAGAGGAACTAAAAAAAAACACACTTGATACATTTGTAGTGCCTCACTTCTTTTTTTGTTAGCTTTCAAGCCCCTTTGCTATGGTACTACTTTGGCGCACTGCATAGTCTGCATGTGCATTCCTCTGCAGTCAGGAAGATTCAACTCAAACGGACTTGCTTGCAGAAAAGAAAGGCATTGTAACTATTTTAGTACAATGACCCAAACATTCTTTTTTTTTAGTTTGCTCGAACGTAAATTCAGTAAATCAGACTGAGCCCTTGTCCCCATATGCACACATAGCCCAACTTCTGTAGTGGTTCTTAACAGGGGCATAACAGATCAAAATCATTGTGGCTAATGTATCACCTATTAAAATGAACCTCATACAACTCTACTTAAAAAAAGACAGATCTATCCCTTAAGGGTGAGAAACACACATTAAACCTTCAACTCCATTGAAAATATCCTTGATTCTCTGAAACAAATTACACACAACTGTTCATCAGTTATGTCCCCAACATTCAACCTCGAGAATCACTTTCACGAAGGCTGTTAAGAGAACATAAAAACTTGTATCTCTCACATTCAAAGTCGGACAATTTGTAAGTGTTACAGGAAGAGAAGGTTTATTGTCAGGCAGGTAAAGATAGGGGCACATCGGACCACCAATCAAGTAGAGTGAGTAGACCCTTGGTTGGGCATCCATTGGACGAGAGTAGCCGCAGAGAGAATGGATCCAGGGTCACGTGTCGAGTAGGGTCATGCACCTCCATAAATTCAGAGAGCCACACCGACGGCGCCTCGTCCTCCCTCTCTGCTTTTATGGGCTCAGTTAATTTGATCTTTTAATCAAAAGTGCCCCCGAGGACAGATCCGAGTTCAGATGCTCGGCATGATTTAAAAGGTTTCAGTTAAAATGCTAAGTGGGTGAGGCTGATCCCCGAAATGGCACCCAGGGGACACTTTTGAATGTTTACTCCTGTTGTGTTTGGGAAATTAACTCCAGACACTGTCCTTGGCTCTGGGAATAGACGTTTCAGATGTTGTGCTAAAGCCCTCAGGGCCTAATTGAGTGAAACTCCCCTGCAGACACTGTTCATATTTTGGATAATGAAGACTATCTGTAACAAACTGCACATACAGAACATTAGATCAACTCAATATCAATTAATATTTAACAGTATACTCTCTATATTTCCTTGGAATTTCCCACTGGTGTGTGGACAACAGTATGATCTTTTACAGACAGATATGCCACTCAGTCTAGTGAACAGCAGAAGGATTATTTTTGTCATTGGTTACAATTACATCAAGGGTTTATTTTTGAAACATTAAAGCTGCCGAAAATAGCATATAAATAAGGCAATGGATCACAAACTTTAGTAACTGTCAATAGGTTGGGCCACCTTATGACACTCTTATGTGGAAAAAGACCATATTCACCCAATTGAAATCAATGTTTTAGCATTAGCATTAGCCTACCAAGTGCTACTATTTAAACAACAATCTCGCTATTTATGCAGGCTTGTTTCAAAAGTCTTTACTGCATTAATATGTTGACTTTTCTCTAGTATATGCACTCAACGCTAGGGTTAAAGGAAAATATTCACTTTTGCTAATGTAAGAAAAACCCTTCTAATTCTCATATACTGAGTACCCTGACCCATCTCAGATCTGCTGGAGATCCTTCCACTTTAAAGGGATACGCCGCCTTTTTTTTCTTTTTGTTTCTTGGCTCACCTCCAAGTCTATGACAAGCAGATAGATACTTTGCCTTTGACTGTGCGTGCAATCACAAGGAAGATAAAGGCAAAACTTTCCCAATGCTGATTAGCTTAGCTCAAACACTGGGAGTCAATAGGTAGTGTTAGCCAGCCTCTGCCTACAGTTATTAGATAAACTCTTCAGGAACTGTAAATGGTCTTGTGTACTTATTGTGACTTGTTTGTTTTACCGCATTATGCTTTCTATTTTTAGACTTAAATGAGCGCTTTATGTAAATTTTGAAATAAATAAATACGCAACTAAGCTGCAGGCTGCATGTGCAAACACCACGGATACTCCTGACTCCCAGTTTTAAGCTAAGATAATTAGCAGTGGGTGAGGATTGCCTGGTTCTTTTTTGTTCCTGCACACCCAGTCAAAAGAACAGTGTCTATTTGATTGTAATGGACTCAGGGGTGAGGTAAGACATGACAAGAAAAAGAAAAGTTGGCATAACCCTTTAAGCTTCCTCTTAAACTTGGTTCCAGTCTGTTCTGATTAGTTTATCAGTCTGCTCTGTGGTAACTGTTTAGTTCATATTGCTCAAATAACTTTACATTCATTCTACTGTCTTTGCTGGGCTTGTCAGATCAGCCAACAGACTTGAACTACTGATGAAATAATGGTAGGATATCAAACTGGTAGATCTTTTCAGGGAGAAAACAAACGGCTTCAAAAAGCTCTCGTATATTTCATCTTCCTAACAGTAACCCTAGTAATGTCCCCTTTCACGAATAAACTCCCATGCAGTACAGAAGTATTTTTATTCCTGCCATCCTATAGTTCTGATTTTTGTTTCAGTTAGTCATTAATTTATCACAGAAGAACACACAGTGTCTCAAGCCTCTTGAGTCTTCTGATATACATCCAGTCAGTAACATCAACTGTATAAAAGGTAAATTTTACAAACTCCCCTAAATCACACTCATAAATGATATATACCCAGGATATATCACATTTTTATAAATCAGACATCATCAGTTCACTTCAGAGTTCACTCCCAATGTTTCTCGAATGCTCTGGTGGAGCAATCAAGGGGATGTACTTTAATATGCTCCAAAAGTGTTTTTATTCACATGAATCTTTTCATCTATTTGTATTTTTATCTCTTATCTGACTGTCACCTTGGTTCATCTGACAGTCCAAATGATGAATTACCCTTGACTTGAGTTGCTTTAGAGTTTCATCTTTGTGTTATTTTCATCTTCAGCTCTGTCTTCCCTTCATCTAATCACTGAGAAGAACCTTTGTGTTTCAGATTTTTTTTACAGCCATGTTTCCGCACCGATGATCCTCTCCAAATGAGTCTGCTGTCTGAGTGAAACATTTGATTGTGAGCATAAATGATGGCCATCACCAGAGCAATCCCAGGCCTCTGGGAGGAACAGTTACAGTCTGTCACATTCAGTAACAGATTCCCATGTCCACCAACACACAATGTAGTGGTAAAAAAGAACAAGCAGGAAAAACGAGACAACACAAGCAGGCCGAGAAACAGCATGTTGTGACTGTTCCTTACCGTCCCTAGGCTCATTGTTCGCTGGGTGAAAAGAAACAGTGGGGACATGGAAATTAGTGGAGTGGACAATGAAGACTTAAATCTGGTGTCCTCAGGCGCACTCAGACTGCTGAAATGTGTGCATGTGTGATTATGAACGAGAGAAGTGTTCATCAATAGCTGAAGACACGCCGGAACTGACACATGCGTACACAGAGACATACAGAGACACAAACACACACAAAAAAAACAAATGCACGAACACACCGACCATACAGCAAAGAGCTTACCGAGTGCAGGCAGTGAATCTGTTAATGAAGAATGAGCTCAGGTTAAGCAGATGAAATGAGTGGGAGAGCACATCCAATGCAATTTAAGAAATGCCCTTGTGTGTGTACCATACAAAAGCTGTTTTGTTTTGAACAAGCAACTCAAAATCTGTAAAACTGATAAGAGTGTGTCTGTTTACAAGAAGGCAGAGCCAGGATGTACAGAGCACCTAAGGTGACATGGAACAAACATAAGTCATATTTAAAATATCTTCTCAAAATGTTAACTTTCACTACATTGTCATAATGGACACTCCTAGACAATTAAAGGCTATGTTAAATAAAAAAAACATAGATAAAGTCAATAAAGTTGTAAAAGACAAGATATTTAATGTTTAAACTGTATTTTTTTTTTGCAAATATTCACTCATTTTGAATTGAATTCCTTCAAAACATTCCTAAAAAGCTTGGACATGGGCAACAAGACTGAGAAAGTCAAGGAATTTGTATTTATATCCTTTATTTAACCAGATAAAAGCCTCATTGAGATTTGAAATCTCTTTTTCAAGAGGGGCCTGGCATGGCAGCAGCAGACAGTTACACAATAAAAACAACAAACGCATTCAGACATCAGCACATCGAAACCAAACCGTTCTGAAAACACCCATTCATAAAATGAGAAGCAGTCAAGAATTGAAACAGTCACATTGTCCAAGGCTGGCTCTTTCCCGGTCCCTTAACAAAGTCTTAAATTCACTAACAGTGACCACTTTTGTTAGTCTCAAATCCATCAAGAGACTATTCCATGTAGAGGGGGCGGCATATTTTAAGTCTGTCTTACCCAGTTCTGTTCTCACTCTAGGAACAAACATTTTAATGAAATCCTGCGAGCGCAGTCCACGACGGAATAAAAAAGACCTGGACATTCCACTGATGAACAGGTTAATAGGAAATGGGTGAGTGTCATGATAGGGTGTAAAGGGAGTTTCTCTGAAAGGCTCATCTGTTAACAAGCATAGCTGAGGGAAGGTTACCCACTTTGTGAACGACTGCATGAGCAGATAGTCCAACAGTTTAAGAACAACATTTTTCAATCAACAATTGCATGCAATTTGAGGATTTCATAATTTACAGTCCATATTATCATCAAAAGATTCAATGAATCTGGAGAAATATCTACATAAAAGTGAGAAAGCTGAAGAGCAGTATTGAATGCCAGTGACCTTCAATCCCTGAGGCGCATTGCTTTAAAAAATTGACAATCTTTCTGTGAGGAATATTAGCATGTGGGCGCAGGGACACCTCAAAAAACCGTGGTCAGTTAACACAGTTTGTCCCTTCATCTATAGGTGCAAGTTCAACCTGCATGCAATACAATAACATCCAGAGATGCCAACAGACTCTCTGGCTCAGCTGACATGGGCTGACACATACTGGAAAAGTGCTCTGTTGTCTGATGAGTCCACAGTTAAACTTTTTTTGATATTATGAATGTTGTGTCCCCTGGGTTAAGGAGAAAAAGGACTTTCCAGAATGATATTGACAGAAAGTTCACAAGTCAGGAATAGGGGTGTGTTCATGCCATGGCATGGGTAACTTGCACATCTATAAAGGCACCATTAACATTGTAAGGCACACACAGATTTTGGAGCCACATGTGCTGCCATCCAAAATATCTTTTCAGGGACATCCCTGCTTATTTCATCAAGACATGCTGAGCCAAATTCTGCATGTGTTACAGCAGCGAGGGTTAGTTACCTGCCTGCAGTCCAGACCTGTCTTCTGTTGAAATTGGTGGTGCATAATGAGGTACAAAATACAACAATGGAGACCCGGGATTGTTGAGCAACTGAAGTTGTACATTAAGCAGGACTGGCAAAAATTCCACCTACAAAACTCCCAGTTCTGAGATGTTTATTGTGTATTCTTAAACAGAAAGCTTATCTGACTCAGTGGTTAACATGCCTCTGTCCCAGCCTTTTTGGAATATGTTACAGACATTATATTTAAAATGACTGAATATTTGCAATAAAAACAATTAAGTTTATCAGTTTAAACTTTAAAGAGCTTGTCTTTGTTGTGTATTCAGTTAAATACAGGATGATAAGGATTTGCAAATCCTCGTAATCTGTTTTATTCACATTTTACACCACATTCTCACTTTACTGGAATTAGAGTCTGTAGCTTAAGTTAGTTGCAGTATTTGTGTTGCGCTAGCCTGCTCTGCTAAGACAAGTTAATATTTAAATAGCATTTAGCTTCAGCTTTCAGCGAGGCAGTGATGCTTTATGCAATAATTGAGCTGTAATAATGGTGACCACTCATACACACTGACTCGCACAGAAACAAATATACTTGCATTTTCAGCCCTGTAGAGCTGCTGCATAATGTGACTTGACATTTAAACCCTAAAGGTGAACACACTCACATATAGACCCCATGCATAAATGTACAGCAGCATAGTATTTTTTACTCTTCAGGGACTCATTACATATTACGGATGCATGCTGCTGGCAGAGGAAATCAACGTAATCATACATATGCATATACATTCCTACTGTTGGAATAATAAATATGTGAAATGTTGCAGCACAGAACATGATTCCACCTGATATATACATACATGGAGCTAACACATCTCACATATCATGTAGGCACTATGCTTTAGGCAACTACACCCACACACAATTATTCCACACATTTAGCTGCATGCATTACCCCTGACTATAGATTTGTCTTGAAAGGTCATGTCTTCAGGCAGGCAGAGAAAATGAAGACAATCTACCATTCTGCATCTATCTCAGGCTGCTTTCTCACAAACAAAACTGTATCACATGGAACTGGGTAGAGAGCTGGACGCACTTTCACATGGGTATGTCATGAAGTGAAGTCAAAGAACAGCAGAGCAGCCCAATAGATTAATAAGGTACTCCCGCTTGACTGCTTGTTAATGCAAATAGCTAATCAGCCAATCACTTGTCAGAAACCTAATGCGTTGAGCCATATAGACATGATCAAGTGAAGTTCAAATTGAGCCACAAAATGGGCAAGATAAGTAATTCATTTGACTTGAACATGGCATATTTGGAGGTTATTTTAGAAACTGCTGATTTACTAAAATTTTCAAGCACAGCTATCTCTAGGGTTGGCTGAATATGGACCAGAAAAGAGAACGTATCAGTGAACAGCAGTTCCTGAATTTTAAATGATGGTGGAATATTGTGGCTTAAATGGAAATAACAGAACAACGACTTCAGTAATTGAAACATTGTAAATGTTTTACCACAAGTCCAATGTTTGGAAGAGGATGGAGACTAATCTATTAAGTTTTCTGTAATAAAGAACATTTGAAAAAAGAAAAAGTCAGAAGTCTGAGATTAAAGTCAAAGTTCAAATATTTTTTGAATATAATTCTGGGTTAGAGTCAGAATTCTAATAGAAAAACTGGAATCTCAGATAGAAACTATAGCTTTTCTCTAAGATGAAGGGCAGACTTGTGAGAGTAAAGTCAAACTTTGAGATAAATTCAGAATTTGCGATCCAAGTCACATTTCTCTAACATTCTTTAATTTTAGTCAGGACTTGAGATTTAAATAAATTTTTCTGCCAAATTCAGAATTCTAAAGTAGATGCCAGCACTCTGATAAGAAAAGGAAAAAGTCTTATTAAAGTCGTACTTCTAAGGTTAAAATCAGAGTTCACGGATGAAAGTCAGAATTCTAAAATAGAACTAGAATTCTGCAATTAAAGTCAGATAAATTTAAAGGAAAAGTTCGGTTTCTACAGCTTTCCCATTATTTATAGAATGAAGTAGAACAATACACTCACCCAGAAGGCTTTCCTGATCCAAACAGTGCTTCGGGAGATATTTAGATCCAAAATCGAGTGGCAGACATCCGTATAATGGTAGCACATGGGCATACAGCGCCGCTCCAAACTGCATTAATCGTCCAAAAACTCATTAGTTTCACCAATATTTCATCATGGTCCGCTCACGCTACTCCTCCATTACAGTCTGTGTCATCCCAGTCATGTTTTTGTAAATGTGCCGACCTCTGAACTGAAGAAGAAGAACGTATGCCTCCGCGCCTGCGCAGTACTCTCTGGAGAGCTGTTCTTCTCTTTGCCTCTGCGTCCTCCTTTTGATGAGCTCCTCATCTGTAAACTCTGGCTCGAAACTGTAAGGACACCCATCAAAGTTCTCGTCCACAACATCTTCATCCGATAGATATTCGTCCATTTTGCACAAAACTGGAAGAAGAAAGTCGTTGTGTAGCCGACGGTCTTCCGCTGAAACAATGAGCCGCACTGCGCAGGCGCAGAGCAAGCGCTCTTCTTCTTCAGTTCAGAGGTCAGTACAGTCACAAAGACATGTCTGGAGTGACACAGACTGTCATGGAGGAGTAGCCCGAACGGACCATGATGGAATATTGGTGAACTAATGAGTTTTTGGACGATTAATGCAGTTTTAGGAGCGGCGCTGTATGCCCTATGTGCTACCATTATACAGATGTCCGCCGCTCGATTTTGGATCTAAATATCTTCCGAAGCACTGTTTGGATCAGGAAAGCCTTCTGGGTGAGTATATTGTTCTACTTCATTCTATAAACAATGTGAAAGCTGCAGGAACCGAACTTCTCCTTTAAATCAGAAATATTTCTATTTAAATCAGAAGTTTGATTTAATTAAAATCCAAACTTTAAACCTGAAATTTCTGTCAAGACTGTGTGATTTCTAAGGGGACAAAAGCCAGACTTACTAGATTAAAGCGAGAATTCCAAAAGCAAAGTCAGAAGTCTAAACAAAAGTCTAACTTCACTAAATATTTTTCTGTGATTAGAGTCAGAAGTTTTTAGATTTTGGTCAGATTTTCAGGATTTGAGAAAAAAAAAATCACATTGAGAAAAAAATATCATAATCCTGGTAATTGAAGCCAGATTTCTGAGATTTTTTAACAAAAAGCTCTGTACAAAAAGTTGGAATTCTGACATGTTTTCAAAGGATAACAGTAACAGAGTTTGTTGTCTTTTTTCCACTGGCCCTTTTCTTCCTCTTTACTGTTTCATTCATACTTTGTTGAACATGACTAACTTTAATGGCATCATCCAGAGCTGTTATCTGTTTGCTTACATATGTTTTAAATGAAGGAGACATCTCTAAAAGCCCTTTATAGTGTTTGCTGGAGGACAAATGGGAAAGTTAATTTGCTTGTCGTGCGTATGCTCAGAATTAAACTTTACCCAGGCTAAAATAAGACAGTCAAGCACACACACACCTACCATGTGATCCTCACTCATAAATTAAACGCCTTCTATTTTGCTCTCGACACGTAATTTAATTAGCATCTCTGGTGCTTAAAATAAACATATAACATGCCCTCAGAGCTAATAAAAGCGCATTATGTATGTATCTTATGTGTGTGTCATGCGTCTCCACTCTCAGGCCCATTACCACAGAAGTTTCCTGCTTCTGTGCTTGTTTCAATCCCAAGTCTTACCCTGCTCATCTGCTGACTTGTCTGAATGAGCAGAAAGACGGACATTATTTACGCATGAGGATTATGATGATGAGGATTATGACGAAACAAAAGGATGAAGAGGACGATGATGATGTAAAGAGTTATATTAATAAAACAGACAAAGAAAGATGGTGCAGTCAGTTTTCTTACCCTTTTGCTCTGAAACAAGAGACAAAAAGACAAAGCATCAGAAACTGTGATGTCTTTCCAGTTGTTTTATTGTTCTGTGTAAAATTCTGATGGCTGAATGTGCTAATTTTCTGAATTCACATTA
Source organism: Scarus forsteni (assembly GCA_036419115.1). Taxonomy (NCBI): domain Eukaryota; kingdom Metazoa; phylum Chordata; class Actinopteri; order Labriformes; family Labridae; genus Scarus; species Scarus forsteni. The sequence goes on from JAZDUH010000084.1 coordinate 21,828,365, forward strand.
AGATGTCATGAAGGGACTTACCAGCAGGAGGTGCTACAGCCTCATCGCCCTTGGCTGCTGCAATTAAGGACAATTATGTAAATTAATTTGTACATCCTCATTATTTCATATCACACAACACCAACAGCAGAGGCAGTAGCAGCAGAGGCAGTTTGAATAGTCACGCCTGTTTGAGAGGTGAGGCACAGTAAGCTGTTTGAAGAGCTGCATCTTTTGATCTGAACCCTCAGGAGAACAAAACTAATAACGCTTTCTTTAAATCACAGGGGGCACCCACTCACTGCTTGTTTTATATCAGACACAATGCAGTATGTTTATTTGAAGGGATATACTTTTATGTTAACATGGACTCAGCTTTCAATAACCAGCTGAACGATAGTCCAAAACAAACATTATATTAATTTTTTGCTTTAATGCAAGAACGGCTAGAATCTGAATACAAGTGTATTTCTACAACAGTAGGTAAAATATACTCAACAAAAATATAAACGCAACACTTTTGTTTTTGCTCCCATTTTTCATGAGATGGACTCAAAGATCTAAAATTCATTCCAGATAAACAATATTACCATTTCTTTCAAATGTTGTTCACAAATCTGTCTAAATGTTTGATAGTGAGCACTTCTGCATTGCTGAGATAATCCATCCCACCTCACAGGTGTGCCACATCAAGATGCTCATCGGACACCATGATTAGTGCACAGGTGTGCCTTAGACTGTCCACAATAAAAGGCCACCCTGAAATGTGCAGTTTTTTTTGCTTTATTGGGGGTCTGGGGACTCAGAACCAGTCAGTATCTGGTGTGACCACCATTTGCCTCATGCAGTGCAACACATCTTCGCATAGAGTTTATCAGATTGTCAATTGTGGCCTGTGGAATGTTGTTGTGAGGCGGTTGGATGTACTGCCATATTCTCTGAAAGCGCCTTTGGAGACGGCTTATGGTGGAGAAATGAACATTCAATGCACGAGCAACAGATCTGGTTGACATTCCTGCTGTCAGAATGCCAATTGCACGCTCCCTCAATGCTTGCAACATCTGTGGCATTTTGCTGTGAGACAAAACTGCACATTTCAGGGTGGCCTTTTATTGTGGACAGTCTAAGGCACACCTGTGCACTAATCATGGTGTCCGATGAGCATCTTGATGTGGCACACCTGTGAGGTGGGATGGATTATCTCAGCAATGCAGAAGTGCTCACTATCAAACATTTAGACAGATTTGTGAACAACATTTGAAAGAAATGGTAATATTGTTTATCTTGAATGAATTTTAGATCTTGGAGTCCATCTCATGAAAAATGGGAGCAAAAATAAAAGTGTTGCGTTTATATTTTTGTTGAGTATATATAAGGTGATCTCATTTTGATTTTTTTGTGTGTTTTAGAAGGGATGATCTAGGATAATCTACTTTATTTCACGAAATTGTCAATATTTTGACACACGAGTTCAACTATCAATGTTTTGTCCACTTGTCGGAATATTGCCAACTCGTTTTTGGGTTTACACTATCAGCGACTTTTTCTGGTAATTATCTTTATTAATCCATCAATTGTCTATACATTTTTATCCCTTTTTGGGTTGCAAAGACTGGAGCCTATCCCAGCTGACATTGGGCAAAAGGTGGGCTACACCCTGAACTAGTCACCAGCCAATCACACATCACACAAACATCATCAAAAACATCACTTCCTTTGCAGATGTAGTGATTTTTTTCTAAACCCACAAGTGTTCAGAGAGCACAAACCTCCACTAAGGCATTTCTAATATTGTGAGCTGAGTTATTACCAAAAATGTGGAAAACTACGTTGCAGTCCAAACAAATCCCTGAACCATTCATGGTTGGATCACCACCATAATCTCAACACTTTTTCCATGTACCATGACCTACATTCCTCGTGTCATTCACTTATTTATTTATTTTCTATACCCCTTTATCCCTTTCAGGGTTGGGGGGAGCTGGAGCCTATCCAAGCTGTCATTGGGCGAGAGGCGGGGCCACCCTGAACCGGTCGCCAGTCGATCGCAGGGTCACATAGAGAGAAAGACAACCATTCACGCTCACACTCATAAGGGCAATTTAGAGTCACCGATTAACCTGATGAGCATGTTTTTGGCCTGTGGGAGGAAGCTGGGGTGCCCGGAGAGAACCCACGCATGCACAGTAAACATGCAAACTTCACACAAAAAGGACCTGTCTGACCCAGGAACCGAACCGGGATCGTTCTTGCTATGAGGCACGTGCACTACCTGCTGTGCCACCGTGCTGCCCCATTTCTAAAGTCTTTAACCCAACTAACTTTTTAGACCATCGGACATGAACAAGCTAACTAACAAATGCCAGCTAAAACATAACCTCCTTCACAGAGGTTATAATTTGCCTCAGTTACTAATTAAATTCCATAATCATATTGCCCACCCACCTGTGCAAATAATACAGTGTGCAGGAATTTGGTATATGGAAATTAAATCAAATTTATTTTGACTTAAACCACACATTTGATGTTGGACTATTATAAATGTATCTTGATGACTGCTGGAAGTTTGGACCCCAAGCTACTGCCCACCTTTACCTACAGAAAAGCTGCCAGTGCAACACAAAACTATAAATAGAGCCTCTAGAAACAGAAGGGAAACACCTTTATTAATGCCAGCTGCACAAAATATACACATAAAAGTAAACAGCTTAATCCCAGTGACATAAATACACATTCAGGAGCATCTACAAAGGGAAATGACATGCGGGCAGGCTCGCTTTTATACGCCTCTTCATGATTTTCTGCAGGGTTTGCTTCTGGCAAGAGAGCAAACTGGAATCCACCAGGGGAATAGCGCCTGATTCAAATGAGGCATGGTTTACAGAAACAGAGCGGCTGAGATAAATATAAGTGCGTTTTTCAGAGATCATGAGAGAATAATTGGGCTTAAAAAATCTGAGAGGGGCAGCCTCAAGACAAAAATGCTTTTGATAGGATAAGTACATCAAAGTTCCAGGATCTCAGATCTAGGTTACTGCAGAGGCTCAAGGGTGTCTAATGAGATGGCAGATTAGGCGTGAGTTTGTGTCTGCCAGACAAGTTAAAGCACACAGATGCACAGCAATAACTTCAACGGCATTCACTTTTTAGCCATGTATTCAATCATTTTGAGGGTATATGCCCTCATTAGACCAGTGTTGCCAGGTCTGCTCATTTTAAGTGACTTTGGGAATGATTTTCTGAGTCACGATAAAGTAATGCCAGTCATGGGTTGCCTTTCTTGATGTGACCTCCCCACTTTCTGTCTAAGCTCCCCACAGTAAAGGAAACTTGATCGAAAGGAGGCAATTTCTCGAGGTTTTATACACCTTTCTGGGGCTGTTAAATAAACAACAAAATGTTTGTTATTGCTCTACAAGCCTTCACGATGGGACAGACTGAATTTATCATAACAAATTTCATTAACATTCCTCCTGTTTTAGGTTTGGTACTAACCTGTTTTATGCTTTAAATGCATTAAAGAACCACTTGATATTTGTTTATTGCATCAAGGCTTTTTGACTTTGTCATGAACCTCTATTTAACCAAAAGAAATAAAAAAAAAATAAAAAGAATTCAGAAGTGTTCGGTTGAAATAGTGTCATTGGTGTTCTTAGGGCCAATTTTGACCCAGTCATAAAAATAAGATTATAAAGCAATAAGTACAGCCAGAACTGAAATCATCTGTGAAGATAAATGGATAAATGTTCATTACTGTTCTCAAACTGTCATGCTTATAAAGTTCTCTTGCTGAAAAATACTGTTTTGCTTTTTTCCTTAGGTAAATATGTATGGGTCAAAATTTACCCATCAGACCATAGATGTTACTATAGTTAATAATATTAGAATGGATTAATGTATATACATTTACCTCTACAATATGTGTTTTAATGGCCCCTAGTAATTGTTAGGTAACAATACAACTCTTATTTATTTATGATTCTCTTGAGGCTCATTTTACATTTTATGAAATCAGGTGGTACACAGACAAAGAAAGACCCAAAGGCCCACACCAAAACATATTAAAACCAATATTTTCATAGATAATGAAACTGGAAAAGGCAACCAAGAGATAAGGGAATAATAAGTGTCATAGAAAATTGTTTTTAGAGTAATTTACAGCTGATTTAGGGCAAGGGTCAAAACAGACCCTAACATGGAGCGTGTATAGATAAAGCTAGCACAGTACAAGGGTTAAAAAAATATATGCAGTCAAGCAATATTTCTCAAGGTGCAGGATAACAGCTTTGCTTTCACATGTTTTAAGATATGAAATATGATACAACTACAACTGTTGTGAAAAGCATAATGAGAAGCAAAGACACCAAGATATAGCTTTTTATATAATCTATTTTTTTTTACCATCTTAGATCTTTTAAGTGCAACATTTAACACTGTTCTTTTGCAGGCCTGCATCCTTTCCTTGCCCACTGACTGACGCTGCTTCAGCTAATTGAGTAGAGCCTAGTTTCCCAACTAGATATAATTTCTGACTGAAACTACAACATAATAGTAACAACAAAAAACACCATCAAAAGAAAGTTGTTATGTGCTGGTGTAGACCTGGTAGCTTGTTACTCTCACAAGATCTGGCAACACTGCATCAGACCCACTATTAAAATGTTAAAATAAGTTTTCTGTCAATGCAGCAAATGAGCCAAGGCGAGGATGCGAATGGGGATATCATCTTGACAGCTATCCTCTCTCTCAGCCCACCAACAACAAGCCACAACTGGCACAGAAGAGCAAAGTGTCCCATGAGTCTACTTAACAGTGGGTCTAAGATATCAAGGCCCGGCCTTGGCACTCATAGCTGGCACACTATGTTTGGCATACTGGGGGGGCAGGCAACACTTCTATTTTGGATATGGTTTGTTTTTCAGGCAGCAATCTGTTAATGCTTCTCTCAGCACTTCAACCCATGTGGGGATCTGTGATGCAGCAGGCTGTAAAAACTTTATTTGAGTTCCTGCTGAAGCATCTTTGCAGCGTGTCTTCTGGAAAGCAGAGGGCAATCAGTTGGTAAATTTGTTTGTGGATGTCTTTTGTTTTTACATCCAGGTCTCTTGGTTCAGTCGTTGGCTTCAGCAGAGATATTGTTTCTGAGAAACAACTGTGGCATTACTTTAAAGCTCCTTTGAGAGGTTTTTATGTGGTTATAAAATAGACTAAAATTAAACTGGTACCCCTGTATGACCCGCAAAAGCAAAGTAGACCAGTAGAAAGAAGTCTCATTGTTTTTGTATTGGTAATTTATGGTCCTGTCTGTCACCCTTACAGAAAGGTAGGTGTCAGATTAAGTGAATTTCCTGCCTTGTGCTTTGAATTTTTAAGATCACATATATGATATAAAAGGGTGTTTGTTATTTAAAATATAGGGGAATTAATAATTGAGTTTACTTTAATCATACTGTATCAGAGAAAAGGTCAGGTCTCCACCTTCGTCCACAGGAGGCATGAAAACCAAAATGGTCCAAAGTTACTCACCCAGTTACCCACAATTCTGCTGCTAGGGGGGCTTTCAAACAATGAAATAACTAGAAGCTCTGAAAGCACAAACCTCTGCCAAGGCATTTCTGACATTGTTGATCAAGTTATTGTCAAAAATGTGGAAAACTGCTCTATCTGCACTGCTGAAAAATCCTGGATCCACATCTGGATTCAGATCTCCACCAGAAGGAATCGCTTCTCCCTTGTGCCATGACCAACATTCTCTGAAAATGTTGTCAAAATCTGTTGAAAACCTATCAAGTTACGATCAAAAATGTGGAGCACTGGCCTATCTTACAATGTTAACAAATCCAAAAAGCAAAATCCAGAATCTGCATCTGGGTTTGAATCACCACCAAAATCAACTCACATCTTCCATGTGTCATCACCAATAGTCCATGAAAATGTAATTTAAATTAATTCTTAACTTTTTTAGTTATGCAGGCAAAAACATAAACTCCTTGATGGATAAAACAAAGGAAAACATGTGAAGTCACACTATAGCTTTGCCCAACTCTGCTGCTTACTTCCTGTTTTGAACTGAGGACCCTAGACCAGAAGTCCCCAACCAACTGCCCACAGCTTGGTAGTAGACCATAGGACATTAATGGCCCTTTTCCACTAGCATGCCTTGGCCCTACTCTACTTGGCCCTACTCGATTTGCAGTGTGTTTCCACTAGCCCGGTACCTCCTAAAACAAGCTAGTTTTAGTACCTACTCCGCTCTGGTTCCAGGCGAGCTGAGTCGATACTGAAAGATGACGTCACTGACTGCCGGCTACTGATTGGTCAGACAATGTCGTCATCGATGAGTCATGAGCGCGACGACCTAGCATGCTAGCGGTAGCTATCGTTAGCTTACCCTCATACGTCTATTCTTTGCAGCTCGATTGCTCTCGTCCTCAGTTTCATTCTGTTTTGCGGCTTCCAAAACTCTCCTGTGCTTCTCAAGGGGTATTTCTTCTTGCCACCTGCAGCCTTCTTCTGCTTTCCTTTTTTACTCGGTTTGTGACAAAAAGCCACAGATTTTTGTGTCACTCTCAAAGTGACGTCTTAGCTGTGCCGCTCAGCTGTTTACAGCGACACTGCACCCAGTTGGGCAGGCGACTGGAGCTAATGGAAAAAGAAGCACAAGGCGAGTAGAGTAGAGCTGGGTAGAGTCGAGTAAAGTAGAGTAGGGCTAATGGAAAAGGACCATTATTCTAGGCTATAGAGAAACAAAAAATAGTCACCGTTGTGATGACTGAAAAAGTACAGCTTGAGATGAACTTGTGGTTAAAACTTGTACTGATGTACGTGTCAAACTGTGTCTGAAATAAAAGTAAATATATTCAACTTTACATGATGAATGTAACTAGTGGACAGTCAAAGGGCACAATCCTTTCACATCAACTTCCCGATGTTTAGAGGTAAAAACCAATAAAATGCCCATCAATAATCAATAAAAATATCAGATCAGCTCACTGGTGACCAATGGATAAAACACACTCTGTCAGCATCACATGAACACAGTTAGTGTATTGTTGTTGAAAAAACAAAATTATTTGTCAATGACTGTTGAAGCAAGCGAGACCTGCAACTAAAATGAAGGAGTTCTGTTTCTGTCTTTTTCATTTTTTTATGCTACTTTCTTGTTACAAACAACTGTCTGGCTGTTGATCATTCAGTTGCCAAAACTCACCCCACAATGCGCAGCCCCATTTACCTGCCCCCTGTAACAAAGCAGACCCAATGAACATTCCAGCCTGAGGAGAGACCCCTGTCATTTCCAACAGCCTTTTGTTTTTAGACTTCGGACTCTGGTGAATAAAAACTGACTTCTGTGATTTTTCTTCACTGACCAAATGTTTTAGTTTTTGGATGAAATTCTGGTAAAGTGGATAAAAAGCTCTTTCAAGTGGACTCTCTGGTTTTGTGCTTTATCAATAAATATAGAAGAAATGGTGGGTAGTGGATCACTCCCAATCTTTAATCCGTCTTTGCTATCCACTTTTAAGCTCTTGTTTTGTTTTGCTGGAGAGCACTCTGGCTACATATTTTTACACAACATGCACTGAACTCCAGCAGCTATGGGCACAAGCATCTTATGGTTGCCAGTTAACATGGTGACATCTTAAACTGTAACACTGGGCTTTGTCACAGACATGTAAGGGGTATGTACTTCTACATTTACTTATTTTTTTGTAATTATTTGTGCTTAAAGTAGACATGGTATCTTATGTTGATCATTTTCCCCATTGATATATGGCAAATTCATACGGCAATGTTTACAAGTATCAATGTTAATATAGAGTAAACACTTCAGTAGTTTAAATATACTCTGAGAGAATGCAATCCTCCAAAATAAACTCAAAAAAGAGTCAGCAGTAACACCTGATGAGCGTACCAGCTTTCCAAAAAGAGTGAAAACAACACTGTGGTGTGGACCTACACAGACACTTAGGAGCTGTTAATATTAACAGTGACGGTTTTAATTTGTCTTTTGTCTTCTGTGCAACTCTCACACAACAATAACAGCACACAGTCAGACATTTCAAGTCCATGATCCGGTTTTTGCTCTTAAACACTGTGGACTGAGTCCATCACTAACCCACCATGGCAGATGTTTAGCAATAAAAAAAAATAATGTTTAGCAATGTGCAGGTTTGGTGATTGCAGCAGTACAAAATGCCTAAACTTACAGACAAAACAAAACATGTCAGAAGGAAAAATATCCTTTCTATGGAGAAGTTTTTAGTGTTATTTGTATTTCATTTAATAGAGAAATGTGGTCCAGATCTGACAACAAAGCTTGTGAAGCTGTTAGAATCTATGCTAATCTCTATATAAGCAGTCACTTCCTGCTGTCGTCTCACTCAAAGCTCTTCCTGTTCTTAACCCTATAAAGCCAATTTTATCATATCTGATACGTACTTTTATAATACCTCTATCTACTCAATGTGATCAACAAATTACAAAAAAAACCCCCATCTGAATACAATCAGATAAATGATAAAAATGTCCTCAAATGGATTATCAGTTGCCAAAAACACCTAATGTATCAAATGAGATACGAAAATCTATATGTTGAATTTTATGGACATTTTGATATTTTTAGGATTTTAGCAGAAAGTGAAACAAACATTTCAGCTCCAAAAAATTAGAATTTTCTGGCTATAATCTATGGTCTTGGGCCTTAAAGGGTTGAAGATGTGATTTGGCCATGCTACGTTGGCCAATCATAACTGTTGTAGACTGGAGCTTTGCAAGATTGATAGGTCTGATTTCAGACACCAAATCAGGATGATACATCTGCACTGCAAGGTCAAGTCTCCCACAGTTTACTGATGAAATGCTGATGAAAATCCTATGAAGCTTGGACTTAATTCCCCCAAACGATGCCCGAATAAAAAAGTTCTTTGGTCACACAACTGAAGAAGAACCTTAAGTAGCTGCAGGAGATTAGACTTGCTAATGGATATGGAAAAAAATATAACCCAATTTAAATTCAGACTGACAACCTCTTCCTTTACATCACAACTTAAAAATATGCAGACAAAACATCATAGACTGGCTCTAACAAACATTAGATGTAGTGTAAGATGTTTGTACCCTGCAGCAGACTGCTGTCTCCCTGCAAAGAGAGAAGATGAGAGAATCTCAGCAATCACTGTGGATTTTCCTCTTTTTCTTCCAGCAATGTTCTGAGTGCAGGGAAGTCAGTTTCCACAAAAGAGTTTTTGATTGCTAAGAGTTTGAATTCATTGTCGAGATCCCTCTTTCATATATTTTATGAGCTTCCCACTGTTCAGTGTAGCATGTTATTGTCAACATGTAAACAGTAAACAATGTGAGCTATGGAATCTGGTAAACAGATTTATGCAGATGATCAGAAAGAAGGAATGCAAATTTCAGAACAAGATAAAAAAAAAAGCACTCATATGTTTGCATTTTTATACGTATTTTTAGGGTGTTCGAGGAAAATTTGATGTTGGCTGTTTAAGTGGCAACAAAGTGTTTTATGACAATGAATTTGAATATCCAGAAATAGCAGGGATGTGATTTGATGTGAAATGCATAAAGAGAAAGTGTGCTTACAGCAGAGTAAAAAAGAGGGAAAAAGCTGAAATGTAATTAAAAAAAATGTCTTTGTTGGAGAGAATAAAATGATCAAAATAAGAAAAACCCCCTTCCCATTTAAGCACCTTTCTTTTAAAAACTGACCAAACTGTCAGATTAAAAAACATGTTTGAGTTTATGTTGTTAAATATTTGTTGAAAGGTGAGTGTGGAGGAATTAATCACTTACAGGATTAGACAATGACTAAAATAAAACTAACACTGGCTTTTTGCATAAGCACAATTGTTAGTGTTTTGCTTAATTAATAAATAGCAGAGAGTTAACACCCCTCTGGATCTGGTACCCAAAGCCCTGGGCACCAACGAGATCAGGTCTTCTATGAAGAAAAACTTCTCAAGCAAAAGGTTACAGTGCAGTTTTATGAGTTGGAAGTGCAGTGGCTGCTTTTCAGTCCAACCCGCAAGTTGTTGTTCCATAACAGCTTGGTAAAAGCTTTTTACTTTCTCTAATTATGTTTAGGCTTGAAATATTGTGAAAGTTAGGTTTGTTCGTAAGTATTAGCATGATAAACAAAACCTGTTAGTTTAATACTTTTTGTCTATTCGAAATCCCATATACTTTTATTTGATTATTTGCTTTGTCTTTAGAGTTATAAAACTACTGATTTTTATCTGCAGAAATATAAATGTTCATAACTGCAAGGTGGATTTGCATGACGAGTACCACAGACTGCAGATTTTGGAAATATCACCAGATAATCTTGCTGGGTAGTAATTGTTTTTCGTTTGTTGAGCATCGCTTTAAACAGCTGTCCATGAATGCACTGGTGAGTAGGAGAACTTGTATTCAATCCTGAGTGGGACAGGGAGCCAGTGCAGTGAGGAGGGGGGGTGATGTGATCATGCTTTTGCACTCTCATCAAGATCCTGGCTGCACTGTTCTGAATGTATTCAAGCCTATTTAGGCTCCGGCCAGGGATCGTGAAGAGGAGTGTGTTACAGTAATCCAGCCTAGAGGAGACAAAAGCGTGGATGAGCTTCTCTGCATCTGCAAGACTGACAGCGGCTCTCTGTGACTTTAGAGGCTCAGAAATGCATCTCTGCAGTAATTATCATCTAAATACATCATAGTCTGCAACAGCTGCACTTTTGCCATCCAAAGAGCTGAGTGACATCATGTTAGTCACATGACAAGTGGTCAATGTTACAATTCAGTTGACCACAGCAGAACAAAACTGTTTCTGTTTCCCTCCTGCCTGCTGTCACTTCAGCACAGACCTGCGCATAGGTCGAGGTCGACATATTTGTGTGAGAGTGAGCAAAGTTAGTGGACTCAGCCAAAGAGATGACTGAAAGTATGGCAATATACTGTGGAAATAGTCCCTTGATGTCGGATTTTAGGGACGTATGGACAAGAATGTCAATTTCTTTATAAAAGGTAAGTTCAAAATCTTGTTGCATCATATCACTGCGTGATGCACTCCTAAAACCGAATGACGCCGCTCCATTCGCTGTCAGATTACTTGGAGCTGTAAAGGTTATCAAGCTTGTCATTCTACTATTTAGGTGAAGAGTTTCAGATTAGGAAAATAAACTCTGTAGTAGGTTGACGACATAGTCCACACATACAAAGGGAGGCATACTGATACGTAATATTTATAACCAAACTAAGAGACGTTAGGCTCCAGCATTTTGATTTAAGTACAAATCTACTACAACACGTGACTTTCCCCCATGTGTAAGACACTAACTTGACAGATAACTTTTAAAAGTACCATTATTTAACACTATTGGCTCTAATGTGCCATAGATGAGTGCTGTCATTAGTAGTTAATGGGTTTTAGGTTTATCAACCACTCAAAATAACTTGAGGACTCTGCAAGTGTTTGTTAGCTAACCCTACATTAGCAAGGAATTTATGGCTTATCTATGTATCATGTAGCAATGTGGTAAAATTAGCTTTCCATGACTTGCTTGCACTTCAACGAAGATGAGGATGAATGCTAATGTTAGCTGTTGTGTAATAGACTTTGATTAATTAACATCCATACTTCCCTGCTAACTCTTTAACAGCTTGAAGTTTATGTCTTATATGGAAACCATTTCACACCAATAAAGGTCTAAACTAAAGTTCTAGTTCTGGCAAGCTTTTTATTCAGAGTCTCTCACTGTAGCATCACAGCATTAGCAGGAGGCAAAACGTGGCAAAACAGGAGGCAAACATGATCCCAAACTCTAGACTAGAATGCAGCACTGTCTAACCATGTTCATTTTATACATTTATACAGATAATCAAGCATTGAAAACACCGACCCATCAATTGATATAAACTGCTGTAGATCTTGCAAAGCAAAAAGGCTGTTTCGTGTTGTTCTCTTTAACATCTTCTTCATCCTCACTAGTGGAAATCCAAGTTATTTCTTACGATCGGGGTCATTTGGCCCAGCTCAGTAATAAAAGCTCGGCCTTAATCTTACAAACGGTTCTTCTTTGGTACCCTGTTGTTCTTATGTATATTTATCAATGTCAAAAAGTAAGAATAAAAGAGGGGAATAACACATCACTATTTGCTTGCCACTATTTGTCTTGGCTTGAGTTGCCATTTCAATGTATCCAGCATTTAATAAGCTCATTTACTAAATGACTGATGTGCTTTGCAAAAAAATGAAGGAGAAAAACTGTTAGAGAGCGCTTCTAGCCTCTTGTGGCGAGTTTGTCCTCATTCATCCCAACTCACTCCATTTTGCAGATACTGAACAAGTAGTGGCAGGACAGATGTAAATGAAAGGGTCTATTAGCTGGAGCTAATTCACATGTACTAAGTACAGTAGCTAATTGATAGTTGCTCCTGAACACAGCAGGATGAAGCATTGTTAGCATTTGGCCAACCCAGGTTTGGTGATATGAACAGGACTGCTGCACAGCAGTGCAAAAAAGTTTTTCACACCTCATGCATTTGGAGTTATTGGGTTAAGAATCAATTTTTAGTCTTGAAGTATGATTTCTTTTAGTTTAGTAATAGCTATCACTAGAAAAATCATAAAAAGCCATTAAAACTGATTGGTTCCATAGAAATACATAAGAAATTTTAAGTATTGTGTACCACTGATCAACTCGGGACAATGGTCATGCTGTTATGGTATGTCTTTTCTCTTGTGTGTCCTATTTTATTTTGAAATCCTTCTCTTCCACGTGATTTTTCCTGCCCTCCCCTCTCTGTGTCTCTGATTGGGATTCTATCCACCTGTGTGATTGTCTCACCTGTGCTTAATTCCCCAGTCTCTTTAGTCTCTGTGTTTTCTCCTTGTCTTTGTGGGCTCATTTGTCTTCCAAGTCTCACTCCCTGAGTAAGTCTCCTGTGTCTGTCGTGTTTCCAGTGTTTGTACTTTGTCTTTCTTTTGATTTGTACTTATAGTTTAGCCTCTAGTGTTTTCCTTCTTTGCTTTAGTCTGTTTTACTTTGCTACTTTTGTAAGAGATTTTGGTTTTGTACTTTGACTTTTTGTAAGGAATCATTTTTTTTATCCAATCTTTAGTTTATAATAAAGCCTTTTTGTTTATCTGCATTTGGGTCTTTCCTCTTGTTTTCTTTTCTTAGGCTACATATCCTGACACATGCTTTTTAATTGAAGACACTCTCTTTGTTGCTATGCTTGGTGTGTATATCAAGCCAGCATGTTCTTCAGAGACAAACAATGGCTAAAACAAAGGACTTAAAAGGTACAGTTTCCACTAAATAGCCAGAAAGTGCAGATACAGTCACTCAGCTGTAGGATATGTTCTGCAGAAATACAAACCAAAAGCTTGGAAAACAAACTAAGGCCCCATCCACACGAAGACAAAACGCTTAACAGTTTCCAAAAAGATCGTAATAAAGACGAAGGCGTCTCAGAAAATGTGTGCGTCTATATGAATGCACTCGATACGCATCGAAATGCTGTAAAACACATGCCAGACCTCTTGGGGCGCTGTTACTATCTGACGGAAACACGAAAAAACAGTGGGCATGCGCACTGGTGGCAAAAGTTGTAAACAGAGATTGTAATAAAGTGATCATAAAGTGCCGTAATGTGTCCTTGACAATTGTTTGTTCAACTCGGTGGTGATTGAGGAGGAGATTTTGCTGCAACAGGGATAGCAGGGTCACGAGCTTCATCAGCACATATGGTTCACGTACGCCGCCATTGTCGTTGCCGCGTTTGGCGCATGCGTGTCATTGAAGATATGAAACTATGACGGAAGCGTATCTGAAAACTTGCGGAGAGCCAGTAATCACAGAGCTGCGTATATGGCATTTCAATATCTTTCCACTCTGGAACCTGGTTTCAAAAATGATCATTTACAGACCCCCAAAACGCCGTCTTCGTATGGATTATGCGCAGATTCGGCAAAAAATGTATGCGCTTAGACCTCGGTTTGTCTTTGTGTGGATGTGGCCTAAGATCTGGGTGTTCAAGAGTTTCTTCAGCAAGACATGATCGCATCCTGATCTGCATGTGCAGGAAAGCTGCCCAGTATTCAGTGTTCTGCACTGTAGGTGCAAGAGACCAATTCCTAGATCATGGCTTTAAGGCCCTGCAAGGCTGTCAAAAAGCCTCTGATCAATAAGAGACAGATGTTAGCTCAGTGTTATTGGGCATCCAAGCATACAAAAACTGGACAACCAGAAACTGGAAGAAGATTTTGTTATGGCATGAGTCCAGATTCTAGGTTAATCATTATCCTGCAAATGTTAGGGCACACAGAAGGCGGGGCGAAGCATTATTTACCAAATAGCTTAGCATGGTGGAGGCAGAATCATGGTTTGGGGATGTATGAATGCTGCTGGTGTGTAAAGTCAAAAGTTAAGCTTGAGGCCTTTTTTTAAGTTTTATTCTCAGGCCTCTTAATTCATTATAGGCATATCTGCAGCATCTAAATTAGTATGGTTGTCATCATTTTCCACTGAAACTTCATTCTGTGATCCAGTGTGATAAGATGGGTCTTGCTTCGTGCATATCTGGAAGTCTTCTCTTGTATCTTGCTCAGCGCTCCTTAAAAATGTATTTTTTCCACTCTCATTATCAATTTCTCCATCAGAACTCTCTGTGAGGTCCGCCCGGCTCACAAGCCTCACAAGCCTGACTGTGTTGACATTTGGGAGAAGCTGTGAGAAATCCACAAAGTTCCAACCAGGACAACTATGACTGTTGAACCTTCAGCTCTTCCACTGAAGGTAATGCATGGCTGATGAACACTCTGTCCATGTGGATCCATCTCTGCTCTCATTACTGTCCACGCTTCATCGACGCTCCTCTCTGTCCTAGATAATTTCACTCTAAAGCCGTCTGGCTTCTCTGTCTTCCAGGTATCTCTTAAATGGATAATGTCTCTGGCGGTCTCCATTCCTTCTTCCTTTTCACTTAATGCAAATCCCCTCTCTCAGCACTTTTTTGTCCCACCGTTTCTTTGTCCTACTTTAATCTAATTCCACTTTCTTCTGAACAGACAAAAAAAGAGCAAGATGGAGAGCCATGAGGTGGAAACTAAAAACGGGCAAGAGAGAAGAAGAATGATCCAGGCCAGCGGGGGTCAAGGATGGTGTGAAGCTTCACTTTAAGAGCCTGAGGATTGGATTCTTCAGAGGGGGAGAGGAGACACACCATTTATATTTACTTAATATCATTTGAGATGCTTGTTGAAAGAGGATTTTATTTACTTAGTTTCGCTGACCTCACCACTGTCAATACTGCCTTTAAATACTCACATAACTCGATGCTTCAGGGCGTCGTAATTATAGACCGTTTTTACATCCAAAAGCTTATCACTTATATCGTTTCAAACTTGAGAGCTTTAGTGCTGCACAATATGACTCTGGCTATAAAGTGATTAAGGGTAAGTCATAATACCAAAGCTGGGACATGTGGAGGGTTTTTGTAAGTGAAGTAAGTACATGTTGGTTTTTAGAGCTCAGTTGGAAGAGCAGAGCGCTAACACTGTCTGGGTTGAGGATTTGTTCGAACTGTGGATACTAAAAGATACATGTATTCTTCAATCTTCAAGGTGCTTAGGATATAAGAAGCCACTAAATGACATGGACAGGTCTATTTATATTGCACTGGATTACAGAGTTCTACATATTTTATGCACTATTCCCATGCTTTGAACGAGGGTGTTAGTATGATTGATTCTGAACATAAGCCAACTTTTTCACCAAGAAAAAACAGCTTCTAAATCATTACTATGCCACAGTGGCTTACAATACAAGAAATGTTGCCTCTCTCTTTACTTCCTTGTGCACTCAAACTTCCAACTTGTTTTATGTTACTTAAAGAATATGTAAGAAGTATGGTATTTCTTCTCAGAGAGGGATTTGGCCTGAATGTTAACCAAGTGGAACTTCCACTGAGAAGATTGTGGCAAATAAAAACAGACCAGAAATGTCATTGGTATCAAAGTGTATAAAAAGATTGATCATCCAGGAGGTCAGACAAATGAGCAAAACAAGGGCAAAATAGGTTGCCCTCTGAAACTGAAGGGAGCAATGCAAGGAAGAAATTCACAGTTCCTCTTGGGACTTGATATTTCTTAACATTCATCTGTAATCAATACAGCCATTAGGAGGATGTATCCCAATTTAGTGGCTGCATTCCTTTGAGGTTGCATCTGAAGATTGATTACATCACAGCAGTGTGTTGATGGCTCTCCCATTTTAAGTCCATCAAATCTAGCTGACTAGTGTGTCCTTAAATGTCTTGGTTCACAACCAGAGGTCCCAGTCACCATGGGTATGGGTGAAGAGAGGTGAAGGGAAGACATGCATTTGTAGGCCAGCCTGAAAGTTAGCATAATGCTGGTTCCCTCGTTCAAAAAACTTTTAGAATTTTCAATGTGTACTTTGAATATTGCTGACAGTACGCTCTGTATGGAAATAAAGTTCATAATGTAGGTGATTGTGTAGCCATTGTGTATAATGAAAGGTTGTGGGTCAGGTCATGGGTCTTGTGAACATATGTCTGAGCAGGTGGAAAAATTGAACCAGTGCAGGACCCTGACATGAGGCTCTGTGACCCTTAACTTTGACCAATCCCTTCAGAATCAAATTTAAATATTATGAGTTTGTACTTAACCCCTTAAAGGTGCTATGTGGAGAATCTATTACCGGCGACATTAAGACTCTGCTACCCATGAGCACGTGCGGCGACTGTCGTAATGCTGTCTTCCAGTAACCTCGGAACTGGGAGTGACATCATCTCCGACTTATCTATGTTCCAGTTGAAGTCGGAAAAAAACATGCCAATCTACCAGGCTATTGTTAGCTGTTGTTATCTCCGGAGTGACGAGGTTTCACCGAGTTCCCAGTAGGAAATCCCGACTCCGGGGACGTTCCAGTTGCAGTTTCCTACTCGGAACTCGAAAATACCTACTTCTAACTACAACTGGAACGCACCAAAAGACCCAAGCCAAAGCGTGTATTTGTTGTGATACTAATAAAGCATGCAGCTCGGACTTCCTCAGAACTCTGCATTGCTTTACAACTTCTTTTTTCAACAACTTACAGGATGCAAAGTGACGAGGTAATGTATCTCTTTCTAGTTACGTAGTGGGAGTTTTTGATGTGTGACAACAAGCAATTTTTGGAAAACTTAGTATTGTAGTTTTGTAGCCGGCTATATATCACTACTTACAGCCCGGTGCTCTAAGACGTGTCAGAATAATCTAGTTTTAATTGTCTTGTTCCCGAAGTTGAGTATTCAGGCCAGTCCAGCCCTGTCCGACCCGACCGGAAGGCTAAGGAATAGCATTTATAGATAACCTATTTTGATGCTATAAAACTCATCTTAAAGTGTGTATTTCGACCAGGCATATATCTAAAAGTGAGACTTTTTTGTAATTACTTTGAAACTCCTCACAGTCTCTTTAAAGACTGTTGTATCATTTTTGATACAGGCTTTTCTGATATCTCTATCTCATCAATATGATCAAAAAAGTACTAAAAAATCTTGATACAATCAAATAAATGATAAAAATGTCCTCAAGTGGTTTAGCAGTTGCCAAAACACCTTATGTATCAAATGAGATACAAAAATATACATGTTAAATTTTATGGCAATTTGGATTTTGGGGGGGATTTCAGTAGAAGGTGAAATAAACATTTCACTTCCAAAAAATTTGAATATTCTGGCAACAATCTCTGTTTTAAGACTTTAAAGTCAGTTAAGTCATAAACGTGTAAAGTTTGATGAAAATCTCTGTAAGCTTTCTTGACAAGACCATGAGGCTTCACCCCCTTGACCTAAGACCTTTACAGTCTAATGAGATCATCCATGAAAACAGATTGACATTTAATCAAACTTTAAAAAAAAACTGCTGCAGCTGTCACTGGTAACAACCGGTTCAAAATCTTGTTGCCTCACTGCTTGGTTCACTCCTAACACAAAATGACTCTGCTCCATTCACTGTCAGACTACTAGGAGGTGTAAAGGTTATCAAGCCTGTTATTCTACTAGTAAAATGAGGAGTTTCAGATTAGGAAAATAAACTGGTAATATAACAAGTAACTCCTCTACCCCTGCTGCTGGGTCGGCGTCAGATTAAAACATGCTTGTCGACTCTAAATTGCCCATAAATGTGAGTGTGAGTGAGAATGGTTGTCTATGCCTTTATGTCAGCCCTGTGATTGGCCAGGGACCAGTTCAGGGTGTACCCCGCCTCATGCCGGTTGTCAGCTGAGAGGCTCCAATCCTTAAATGGATGGAAAATAAAACTGTTTTAATCACAGACGGTTGCCAAAATGGCAGCTGACCATAATTTTCCCCGTGGATCTTTAAAGTTGATTGCTTGTGATTATTTATAAATGCCAGAGATTGTAGCACATTCTATAAACAATCTGGATGGCATCCCCAGAGATTATCCAACCAGACAACAGAATTACAAATGCTTTTTCAACTGCAAAAACAATAAAATCTACATTTCCTTGCTCATCTTCTGCACAGCAACACTCCCTCTGTCTCTCTTTCCTCACTCTCTCTTCCTGTGCTGCATTGAAGGGTAACCTCTGTGGAATGTGCTTCGTTAATCTCTCCTGACATTTCCCTGTCTTCCTGTGCTGCGTTCATCTCCTGCTAAAGGAGTCCATCCAAGTCAAACATTTTGAATCTCAAAAATCTATCCCTCTTATCGCTGAATAAAGCCATAGAGGGCACAGAGGCTCCACATATGCATTTCTTTGAACGTGTAGATGGTGGATACCGAGCAGCTGTCTCTTTACAAGACTTCTAATGCTGCTGCTGAGAATTGCACCACTTAAGAGGTTTTGTTTCTGCTTGATCTTGATGTTGGAGGACTGCTGAATACATTAAGTCACTTAAGCATGTCTACAACCGTAAGCTATGGCAACAGCAGACGTGTTAACTAGAGACTGAGGCCCACGCAGGCTCCTCTCGGGCTCAGCTCTACTCCGGTTTGTGGTAACATATTCCCCTTGCTCATACTTTGTTACTGCAGCCTGGTGCCCCTCACCCCTTTACACTGGACAAGTGTGTCAGACACAGGTGACACTATGAGCTCATGTTGCTGTGTGTTTTAGAGAGTGTAGCTGATGACAGCAAGTGACTTCACTTCATAACATCTGAGTTTGAGTTTAACCTCAAGAGCACAGAGAATCAGCATATTCTTTCTTCTATGAGTAATCAGACTCCAGGCAGGGATGGGAATGAACCTGATTTTTTTGATACCAGTGCTGTTACCAGTGCATTCAGATGTTATGCTTATTAATCCAGATCTTTATCGACTCCCATGAAGATTCTTGTGGAGCTTCTGTGTATGACCTACACAGGTCTTCTGTGGCAACAACATCAAACACATGACAGTTATAGTCAATGCCCAGTTGCATCAACAAATGTTTAACATTTAGCTTTTGTTTCCTCCTTTGCTTGAAATTACACAACAACGGTCTGGGACCCATCTGCCTTTGGGTGTTGGTTGCTTTATCTTTTGTAGTAAGTTATAGTGAAGAACAATAAAGAATCATCTGGAATACCTTATGACTTTAGGGCTGAAAATCTGGCATTATATCCTGCATCTTTGTTTTGTTCCACCAAAGCAGCAGAGACCCTGACCAGTGAGAGTGAAGAGCACCCTGTACACCTAACAGTTACAGATGTAAACTAGACAGCACAGAAAGCGCAAACCTGTGTCAAGGTAGCTCTCATGTCACTGTTACACCTAGCAATGTTTCCATGGTGAAGCAACCATCATAATATGATTCCTACTCCTTATGCTGCGTTCACACCCCAAGCGACCCAGCTACCAAAATCACGTTGCCCATTCACGTATTGTTGCGAGTCCATAAATGCCTCATTTTGGTCACTCTTGCCGTCGGCCGTCGCTCGGTGACGTCTCGTCCACTCAAGTTTCACCGCGATCATATCATATATCATATAATAGGATGCATAAGCGGACATTATTCGAGCTGTATCCCTTTCATTCACTTATCAACCACAAAACACTGCAGCTTATGCCCTGCAGCAGCATTATCTGTGAGTTTCCCGCGGTCTGTTTAGGTGGAACTAATGCCCTCACTGACTAATGTTTCCCACACGGACATAAATTGTTCCTCTGTAGTCCGGATGAAAAACTGTCTGTCACTGGCACCATCACACACCGCTGAAAAGATAAACTTTTCTTTACTTTGACATCGCGGGACAAGCTATGTGGTAGTGTGAAAAGCGGCTGTCGCATTGCGGGAGGGTTAGCCCCGCCCCATTGCGGCTGTACATTGACTTTGCATGGAGAGTGATCGCAGAGGTAGTACAAGTAGCGTCCGGTGTGTAAGCACATTTACACCTATTTTTACAATTATTGAGCAAAAGCGATCTTTCAAGATTGTTGGCTATGTGGATCACCACCAAATCAAATCACTTTTTAGTTGGGCCATTGTCAAAATATCCTGTAGTTTTTGTGTAATCTTGCTAACAAACAAACAACAAATTGCAGCCAAAACACAACCTTCTTGGTGGAGGTAATGAACCAGACAACAAAGCAGAAGACAGATGAAGTTGCTTTGAGGCAAGGGGAAAAGGTGCTGAATGGGATGTGTAAATCAAATGTAGGCTAAATTGGATGTAAATTGGTAGTATCCTGCTGTTTTGGGGTTTTTATGCCAATGAGTGCCTTGTGCATGACTCCTACAGGTGATAGAGTACTTCTATACACAAGTCAAGAAGTTCGCAACATCTGGACTTCTCCCTTTCTACATTATCTTTATGGTCCAAGTACCTACCTTAAAAAGCTCATTTCTTAAGCCCGCAAAAAAGATCTACCAGCATGATGCCATTTTTCATCCACAGTTGAAGCCATCCAGCTTTGAGCAACATGCCAAGTGCAAATATATGTCCATAGACAAAATGCAAAACCACTGAAAACATTGAGCTGAGCAGCATTAAACTGACCAATCACCACAGAGTAGACATGTGAACTAATCAAAGTCTAGGCAAATGAAAGGAGGGAGCCTTAAAGAGGCAGAAAATCCATATGGGGATCATAACTTCCTGTAGTCTCCCTGCTCCATCGGATCACAGTGTTTCCAAAGGTGGGAGGAAATGAGCTGTATTTGATCATCTACAGTGTTTTTTCTTTTTTATTCAATTCGACTGTTACAATCCATCAGTCTTTAGTTGTATGACACTGAATTATAAGTGTTATCTTAAGACACTTTAGAGCATGAGGCAGCGAGTGGGTGTCTTACCAACCCCTCCTACCACGTTAATTCACTAATGACTCAAATGTATCTTGTTAAAAATTCCAGGCTAGAAGATTTTGGGTTTAGTTTCTATATAACATTTCAATGTTTCCCTTGCATTTCCCTGTTTAACATTTTAAATGTAGATGTTTCTTAGCATCTTGCAGCCAAGACAATCCAAACAAAGAGCAACCCAGGGGTGTATTTTGTGAAAGCAGGAGATCTAAAAGTAACAACCTTCCACGGTAATCATAACACATTGAGCAAAAACTGTCTGTGAATGCGCTTAATGGGAATTTAAAGATACAGTCTATGAAGTCTTATTTTGCCCAAAATCAGTTGTTCAACATAAAGAGCAACAATTAACTGGAGTATGTTGACACAGTGTTTTTAAATTTCTTATTTAAATGAGCTATAGTCTGGTGAAAAACAGTGGGGCTCTTATTATACCTAAACAAAAGTGAAGGAATGCAATGTAATCCAAAAAAACTTTGGAGAAATACCAATTATATCCCTGCTGCAAGTTTTATTAACACCCAAAAATAGCAGAGTCTGTCCTTGTTTGTAGAAAGAATACTTTATAGTTTTAAGTCAACCAGTTACAGGAGTTTCCTGAGAGGAGACAGAGAGTCTAATTACATAAAAAGGATGCAATTTTGAACTGGTTTCTTTAGATTTTTTTTTCTAAGGAGCCGCTTCCCTCCTGAGTGATGTTTCTTGTAACTTAAACTCTATTCCACTTCCATTTATACGGTTATTTGCCTGCATTATTCCACAGGGAATCTCTAAATGTTTTAAAAGCACCTTAATCCTTCTTTAAAAGCCACTCATGCCTTTATAATGCCCAGCGATCACACGTGACTGAGCTGCTGCTGCTGCTGGCACTGTACTTAAATAGTATGCCTAAGATGTGTTTCTTTATTTCCATAATGCTTACATATACGTCAGAATGGGTGAATATTAGCAGAAGAGAAGATTAATATTCAAAAAATCTATTTATAACCCTGAATGTTGGATTAGGATAGATGGTATTATTGGCAGTTTGGCTGGCATCCATAGTGGGGGCAGAGTGTGACTGATGGAGTTTCAACATTTTTACGATGAGGATGAAGAGCGGCGCTGTCGGCAGAATCGGAGTACACTTAAGCCTCTGCCCTCCCTTTGACTCTGTCTTTTGCCAAGTGAATTTGTCTTGATGATATAACACTAGACTCCAATGTGGTCTGAAAAATGTGTCATCACTTGCAGGTGGAAAGGAAGGATAAAGTAAGACTATGAGAGTATAGTTCTTTGACATGTAGATCATGAATACAAGCTGCAGTTCATGTTCTGACAAAACATATTTGTCCTAATATATGTTTTGTCCTCTTTTAGAACAAAAATGCCCACAGCCTTCAGGCACTACCATGTCTAACAAACCCAAATGTGCTCTATTGTCCCACAGAGAGTACAGCCCTACATCTGTTACCTTTAAAGTAATAAATGGGGCAGGGCTTTAGAAAGGTTCATTTCTGCTAATTCTAAATTAACTACCAATTCATTTAAGCATGAACTCCACCTCCTATATGTTAACAGATGGAACACAAGCCAAGGTACAAGGTTACAATTCATGTCAAATATTTACAATACACACTTGATTCCATCATGCCAATTTCCTTATTGGCATGTCTTGGCTCCAAATTAAAGCATAAGTGGAAACTGTCACCATCTTTTAAAGAGGGGTACTGTATTTGGCCTCACAATTGTAGAAGGAGATGGAGAGATGTTGTCCACATTGATAGACTGCACAGACAGTGATATAGATTCGTTCTGTGTGAAAATGATTTCTCTTCCCTAGAATGATGTACTCTTAATGTGCCTGACTCCAGTTGTGACAAATATTAACATCATCATACATATGTATTGAACATTGAACACAGGTATAATTGCTGTTATAAGTCATAATTGTTGTGAGATGGTCTGTTTCTGGGCAGCTTTCTCCTCAATTTCCACTCTGTGCTTGGTTGTTATATAACAGATCAGAGTCTAAGCTTGCTCTCCATGTAAAGTGTCATGAGGTGACTAGTTGTAATTTTGCACTATGTAAATGTTGCCTCTCATGTTGAAGAGCTCATTATTACAAACAATGTAAGCACTGAGAGCTTCCGCTTCTAAATGTGCTGACCAGGAACAGAGCAGGAGAGATGTTTGCATATTTGCATGACCTACTTTTTGTTTTTGGCATGCTGAGCTTCAGCTACTTTAGGGAGGGAAAGGAGGGAATATATTTAATGTGTTCAATATTTCAGAGGCTTTCTTTTCTTGTGAAACTCTAAAAACAATGGTATAACATTCCCAACCAACTTGTCTTCTCTATGCTTTGTGTTTTTGCAGGAAATAGGTCTTGACAGGTCTATAATTATTTCACCAGTATGGGAAACAACATAAAAAACATGTCAAAATATGACATTCTTAATCATGTTTTTAGGAGTTACTGAGTTGAAGTGAAAAATATGTCAATGTGTACAAGGTCATTATGGGTGTGGCTTAAAAATTGATGTTTGTTCAGTCTGAGCAATTTAGGGGAGATGTTTTAGTAAGTGGATAGACGGCATGCTAATCTGAGACTATTTTTAGAGCTCATCAATAATAAAAATCATGTTTTCAACAAAGAATTTTAAATACATGATAAATAATGATACGCTTCAGCCTCTCGGGACAAAAATAGCACATTTTGGGTGAGTATTTCTGAGTTTTTTTTGACTGAACACACATTTTTGGACCACAGCTTTGACCGTTTGTGTGAAGAATTTAAATTTCTTCTTTTTTCTTCTTATGGGCTAAGCATGATGCATCAATTAATCTTTAATTTAAAACAACACTAAAATCAATAGTGACGCTGCAGTCCAACAGTAATAGACTATTTGACAAGCATATTCTAACTGAGTATTGCCATGATGATGAGATTTTT
The DNA here is from genome assembly GCA_036419115.1 of Scarus forsteni. Taxonomy (NCBI): domain Eukaryota; kingdom Metazoa; phylum Chordata; class Actinopteri; order Labriformes; family Labridae; genus Scarus; species Scarus forsteni. Next base: position 21,852,602 of record JAZDUH010000084.1, read on the forward strand.
TTAAATAACTCTTTTGGATCAATTTATCTTTTGTCACTTACTGTAATTTCACAAATATTCCTCACAGTTGTCACATGTTTAAAGGGACTGTGAGGAGAATCTATTACCGGCAACATAAAGACTCTGCTACCCATGAGCACGCGCGGCGATTGTCGTAATGCTGCGTTGCAGTAACCTCGGAACTGGGAGTGACATCATCTCTTATTTATCTATGTTCCAGTTGAAGTCGGAAAAAAACATGCCGATCTACCAGGCTATTGTTAGCTGTTGTTAGCACGCCCTGTGTTGTTGTTCACAAATATCACATGAAGAATGTGATCATCACTATGGCAGCATTTTTGTAAATATAAGTCTAATAACTATGTATACAGCTGATCTAGAGCGACACACCCCAGTCAGAAGTGCAAATAAATTGATTATTACAGGAGCTAAATAACTGTTCACACTGGGGGCACCCATCTTCAATTGTCAACTCGGGGGTGGCGAGGTTTCACCGAGTTTCCAGTAGGAAATTCTGACTTTGGGGGACGTTCCAGTTGCAGTTTCCGACTCAGAACTTGGAAATTCCTACTTCTGACTTCAACTGGAACGCACCACAAGACACGACCCAATCCAAAGCGTGTGTTTATTGTGATGCTTGGACCTCCCTCAGAACTCTGCATTGCTTTACAACTTCTTTTTTCAACAACTAACAGGATGCAAAGCGACGAGGTAATGTATCTCTGTCTAGTTTCGTAGCGGTAGTTTCTGATGTGTGACAACAAGCAATTTTTGGAAGACTTATTATCGTAGTTTTGTAGCTGGCTATATATTGCTACTTACAGCCCGGTGCTCTAAGACGTGTCTGAATAATATAAATTTGCTCTAGTTTTAATTGTCTTGTTCCCGAAGTTGAGTATCCAGGCCAGTCCAGCCCTGTCCGACCCGACCGGAAGGCTAAGGAATATCATTTATAGATAACCTATTTTGATGCTATAAAACTCATCTTAAAGTGTGTATTTTGATAAGGCATATATCTAAAAGTGAGACTTTTTTGTAATTACTTAGAAACTCCTCACAGTCCCTTTAATTGATTATATGCAACCACTGAAACATCAAAAGCTGCTATATGAGCCCAATTCCTTCTCTGAACTTCCTAGTGAGCACTTCTTTATGTTTTACACCATAAAATGTCAAGAAATTTTCACAGGTGTTGATAACGTAAATATAGCTAGACGACAATGTTATAGTTGGTTCAAAAGATTAAAGTAAATCAGAAAAGCAATACATTTACACGATGTTAATAAGCTAATGTTTGTTTTTGTCTGGCCAGATCTATACAAAATTTGGAATAGATATAGTCATGTTAATATGACGTATATGATTAAGTCTAGCTTTACTTGGCTTGACTAAGACATACACTGAACAAGTAGGAAACAAAGTTAAAGACCAAAATAGCACCAACACATCCACAACTGAAAATCATTCATTTGTATGGAAACAAGTTGAATTAGTACAACAAACTTATTTACGAATCAGATTTTTATGCTGTGACTTACATACAATGGTCGAAAAAAGGTGAAAATATCCTGACTCAATCGAGTCTCGATTTCTGCTTTTACATTCAAATAGTAGTCAGTCCAGCACATTTGCATTTACATCTCCTGCATGCCACACTGGTACTAATTGTGCCAGAAACTACCTCAACAAATGGACTTAAGTATGATAAATAAGTAGTAATTTTGTATTTTCATGTATGAAATGGACCAAACTCTCTAGTCAAGTGTACTCAGATCCATGCCCAGGTCTACAGTGTGAAAGCATCAAAAGCCTGCTCCAGCTCCAAAGCTCAGCCTTAAATTTGAGAATCATAAATGTGCTTAAGACAAAGAGAGAAGAGAGTACAAGACATTGGTATCAACATCAAATGTGCTCTAAGAGGAACCCCATCTTGGACTGATGAGGAGGTACGTGTTCTGTTGTGTTGGCCAAAGTTCAACGCTGTGGCGAACTAAGGGGCAGCTGAGGGTTGTGTTCAACGCAGATGGAACAAACTTTGAGCCTAAGTCTTCGGAAAAACATTCTCACTGACACGGATATTACAGTAGATACCTCTATGAATGATGTCAGGATAGATGTGCAATGAGATATAACACACAAGGTCAAACAGTCTACAATATTTGTCCATCTACAGCTTATTTAAAACCCAACAGCTGATGGGACAAATGACTGTAGACGTCTGTTCGACTTGGCTCCTCTTGCGTAAATGAACCTTCTCCCTGTCAGCGGTAATCTAAACGTTGCATGAAGAGGATGGTGAGGATTTTCCAGGATGGCCTGCGGCTAATGAGTGCCTCTGTCTTGAAAAACATACCCAAGGTCATTCAAGTTTGACAATGTTATCTAGCTTGTTTTCTTATCACGCTAAGGGAACATAACCAACGTATCATAAAAGTTAAACTGACTCAACAAAACAATAAGAAAATATTAAAAAAGACATTAAATGACATTAAAACTCCTCAACTCTCCCTAAAGAGCCTGCTATATGTCAAATAAAGTGTGGCAAAAATGGGTAACTGTAATCCTGATTTTGAAAAACAATCAGTAGTATGTATTTGGCCAGTCTGCCACAAGTTATTTTACATTTACAGTAATGTGAATCAAATTCAAGTGAATTCATTTTCTTTGAGTCATTCTTTGAGGCCTCACACATAAAGTTCACATCACGTGTAAGCTCTTTGTCAGACCCCAAATTTGTGTATATAAAACAGAAGTAGGGTTACCTGTTAGTTCAAATACTGTTAACCTCTGTGTCCCAGAACCAGAAATTAACCCTGAATACAAGATTCTCTTTTACACAGATACCTGTTAGAAAGTCTGTGATATACACAAGCAAACAAGATTTGAATACTTAATTTTGTAACATAAAATGCATCAAAAACTGTCTTGCTTCTGAATTTTGAAGCATTTTTTTGTTTGTCATAGGATAGTTGCTGGTTAACCACTAACTTGGACTACAAAAATGGCTGAGGATCCTAATTCAGTCATAACTGTTTTTTAGTAAACAGTATACACAATAGCCACAGCCAATGGTGCCAACTTGATCAAGACATTTGATTTAAAAGAAATCCTTTAACCAAAGAGTTACAGCGTGGCGTTATAGGTGAGTGTGATAGTTGCTTTTAAGTATAACCACCATGTTGTAGTTCCTTAATAGCTTGCTAAGAACATTTTATCTTGCACATTTCATTTAATCTTTAAAATGGTAACAGTTAGTTTTGTTTGTCAAGATTAAAAAAATGTCCTAAATCTTGGTTTGCCACAGACCTAATTATCCGCAGAGAAAACCCTCAAAAGCTTTTACTCAAGAGAGCAAGCAGGATGTTTACTTCCTGGTAAGCCTACAAAATACATCATTGCTACATCACTTTATAAAAAACCCAAAAATAAGTAAATTCAGATAAACCAAGCTAATATCTTAAAGAGGAAACGCCCCATTAAGAGCATAAGAGCAACACAGTAAAACCCAAGACCCATACAACTATTTATGGGTATTCTAATATTGAGTACTTTTAAAGTAGTTTGTATATTTTAATATATTTTTTTCCAATTGGATGTCTCTATATTGCTTGTTGCTCTTATATTTGAATATCTTTTGAATAGTGATGTTTTATTCCTGCTTAGTATCATATGAAATGTTCTTAGTAGAAACTGAGTCAGAACTTAAAAAGGCTTTGTGTATGATCATTGCTTTATAAATAAACTTGCCTTTCCCATCCTTCCTTGACATCAACCTCAGGCTTGCTAGTTTGAGAAATACAGCATCGGATATTTTTAGCATAAATGGATACAATCCAAAATTTTTATGACACTATTCTGATCTGCATTCTCCGTCTGTTTGATCTTGATCCCCGGAGCGTGTTGAGCTCGGCCAAGACCTTTCTACAAAGAAAAAGGTCACACATAATGTTTCCCCGCTGGGACAAGTTGATAAACCTTTAAAGGTGCTGACATTCCTGCGTTATTCGGCCCGTATGCACGCCGTCAGGGTCATGCATTAAGTGTGTTGTGACTGACAATGGCGGGACGCAGACACGCAAGCCTGTGGAGGGAATTTGAGGGATGGAGGCGCTGTACTGTATATAACACCGGGTTATGGAGATGATGAGAAGAATTATGGCTTGTTTGGATTCCACTGGCAATGTTTCCCTCCCCACTTCTCCCTGCCACACATGAGGGAGAGGATTTATGGATGAACAAGGGAGCAGAAAGCAAAGGATTTGGTAATAGGGCTGGAGGAGGAATAAAGGAGCATGAAACAGAAGATTAGATTTTTATGGAAGCACTGTAAACTTTCCTGCTGATTTGAATGAGCCGTTATTATGTGAATAAGGACTCTCAGTGTAGGAAAACAATTGGTTAATGAAACTTTAATTCAAGGATGAAGAATCTGTGCTGTTCACTAAACAAAAGCAGCCTTAAATACTGTATTAAGCTGTTGTGAAAATCAGCGCCCCATTCATTTCCTTTTGTCTTTCATACTGCAATCCAAATGGGCTTCTCCCTAATCAAAGAGGAAGCTGTGAGGATAAGAGATGGATCCAGGGTGCTGTGTTTGGTCCGTGTTTAGAGAGCCTTTGTTAATGATACACCACGGATCAGTTCACTTTCACACTCTTTGTAGATTCTCATGACGCAGACGTCCGACTCTACATCTGTTTGTAATCCATCAAGCACTGAACGCATACCTGTGGGAACTTGATGATGGGACTGGTATGAGGTAATGCTACACTGACCAGTTGTGAGACGTGCTGTTTGAGGGGTGACAGGATTCTGGCCCCTGTCTAGAATTTAGCTGAAGGTGTGATGTCAAAGAAAAAATGAAAAAGATAGACTTGTTGGCCAAGGTGGGCGTGCTGGTTCAATTATAACAAACCAGGCTGCCTAAATCTTAATGATCTCACTTGGGACGAAAGTTGGCAACGCACTTTAGTCCCAATTTTCATCCAGATTTTAGTTCCAATTTGCCAATTTATCTCAACCACTTATTCAAAGATTACACTTGTGTGGCACCATTGAGATTACCAGTCCTTCGAGGGATGCTGAAATACACAGTCTCCTGCCATGTGGCTGATTGTTGCACCTAAACCTGGAAATACAAGGCTGGGCATTGAGGAATTACATTTCTTAAGCTCAAAGCATTTTGTCAGTATTGTGAGCAGAATATTGATTAAAAAAACTACACTTAGCAGTATCAGGTGACACTTGTATATAAAAATTAAAACGATGTGAAACCATATTTCAAACAGATTTGTAGATACCTGTAAAGAGGACCAGATGCCAGTGGTGCTACCAACATTAGCCACTCTCAGCTATATATTATTTATAAATTCTACATGAGCTTGCTTACTGTTGTACCAAATTCAAGGCAAAATGCTCTGTTTTTTGGTTTCCTCTGCTTGGTACTTGGTTGGTTCAGAAACTTTGACATCCACCACGAACTAAACTTCAATGCAAACTTGGAACCCATGTTTTAAGATGGTCAATACTTTGGTTCCTCAGTCTACACCAGAGCTGCATGGGCTTTCACATCGACCCTAAGTAGACGAACTGCAAAACAGTAAAACAGATTATTTGGTTCATATGAAACTAGACCATTTTAGTTATGTAAGTGACTCCTCAAAAAAGTGCTTTTCCACTTTAGCCCCATTTCCACCAGATGGTTCAGTACAGTTTGTCTCGGTACAGCTCGCTTTTTGTGGCGTTTCCATAGCCTAAAACCGGGACAGGACCCCTTATAAGCGAACCGTCCTGTCCTACTTTTTGGGACTCTTCTGTTGGGGTGCCAAGCACACCGATTGGACCCCAGAAGGTGGAGCTAGAAATCCTGTAGTCCGTTGATTGGTTGAAGGAGACGTCACTATGTCACAACAACAAATAACCCCGCCATATTTAAATCTCCACTTGTCTTCATGAAGATAACTATCACTGCCCACAGCCTTCTCTGAAACAAAGCCTGGTTGCGCTTTGTAACGAAAAGCCACATGCTGATCACAAAAAGAAGAATTGCTGGATGTCTTCCACTGTTGCTCCGTGCGTGTCATGTTTTCTTCTTCGTTGTATTAAATAGCCGGGTACACGGTGTTGCACTGCTATGACGTCATGCTATCTGTGTCCGGCTTAGAAGCCGCCTACCAAGAAGGGTTTGGTTCGCTGTGGAAACACAAACAGGATCAGGCTTTGCCAATCTGTCCTGAGCCAAACCGGACACCGCTACACTACTCCATCACTAAAATAACAGAGCTACTGACTTGAATTCTAAAATGACAACACAACCCCAAAGTTACTGACCTATGTAGCTGAATTACTTGTGTCACTATTTGTATGGCGTTCCTACCCTCATAAAACACAGTGTAGCCTCACTGCTTCATCTGAAAGGCTCAGCTAACGTTATAAGCTTCATAAATTTTGCTTTAGCATTGCTGACATCAATGAGTAAGTTTGTACAAACATAAGAGAAAGCATATGAATGACTACCCTTTGCTTTCCATTGATTTCAGTCTGACAGTGTGCAACCCAATAAAAAAGTGATCACATGACCCACTTTGGGTCCCAACCTAAACTTTGGAAATGGCTGGTGTTGTGCATCCAAAGACACAAGAATCTGAATCTATCTTCTTTTGTTCGCAGGAAGCTTGCATTTTCTCTTTATATAAACTATAAGACACAATTCAAAGGTAACAGGTAGCACCTAATGCGAAACATGGAGAAAAATAATGATTCATACATGTTGATCACAAAGACTTAACTAAAAAAGTTGCACATCATTGTAGTTTTGCATTTGGCTGTCAAATGAACTAAAAGTTTTAGAGCTTGGGGGAAGTTAAGCGCCTCAGTTTTCAAAAACCGACCTGCTGTTTCTGCACTTGTCAAGCCTTTCATCTTTTTCTCAGGTCAAGTAGGGGCTAACAAAGGCGACACACCCCTCCTTTCCCAGAGGTGTCTTTCCCTCCATGGATCCTCAAGGCCACAGCCGCTGCTCTACAACTATTTTCGTGGCTGTTTATTGGGGTGCGTGCTCGCTCCAGATCCCCTCGGCTTCTTGAGTCCTGGGTGCAGAAAATGATGACACAACTGAAAAGGGTGGGAGGGAAGGGCGTCACATGAGTGTTAGACCAGCTGATAAACGGGGGCAGAGGGCTTTTAAAGCTAAGAAAGTGTGATGGAGTTCAAGAGAGGGCCAACGATTTGGGATGGGTGGAAACACAAGTACAAGAGGCGCTGGTGAGAAGGTAGTAAAGTGCTGTTAGGAACCTGATATGTGTGATGTCAGGTCAGTGGATTGGTGACAAATTTGTGAGATGTAATGAAATGTGGGGATGGAATTACTGAAGGGTGTAAGTGCTCTGAATAAGAGAAGAGGGCTTCTGGGTAACTGAGAGGGACGGTCTTTGTTTTTAGGAGTCTTTTTTTATTTTTGTCTTTTGAAGAGGAAGACCTCTGTATTTCCATCAACACCAGACAGAGTTTGAAACCTCTTTGAAAAGCTGCAATACAGTAAACTTCCTGCAGATTGGCAAAAGGGTGATGGATGCCAGGAGGGGTGATGCCGTAACAGATTGGGGGAGGCAATCAGGGTCAGATAGATAAGGCGCCTGAGGTGCAGAGATACGACTCCAGGTAGTTACACCTGACTTGGCAGAGGTTCCTCCAACAAATCATCCTGCTTGTTGCTCTGCTTTTATCCCTTCCCCCTTCTCATCTCCCTCCTGCTGGCTTTTCCTCCTTTCTCTCATGCATGCATTCTGGTTTAGAGTGAGCAGGCGGTTGATTTACGGCACTTTGAGGTCATTGTTGACAGAGGCAGCAGAGCGTATTTCAGGCCGACACAAACATTACGACGTACGCCGTCAGCCTGTACAGTTTAATGGCACATGTTACAGCTGCTATCAACGGTCGGTTAGTGCTTTAGTGCAGAAGATGTTTAATGTTGTTTTGCATACAGCTTGCTCTCTTTATATGAGTGAAATCTCAGCGAAGAAGCAAGATGCTTGTGAGGACTTCAATATGAGGCAATCCGCAATTAACCGTTCTGCAAAAAGGGAACATATCACAGGATTACAATAGTTGGGTTTGCAGACCAGCACATTTTCAACATGATATGAAATACATGAGGAAAGGGACCTGATTTTTTTTAAAGAAGACACAGTATTTATATACACACACGTGAAGATATATTACACAGCCTATCTCATGATACAAAAACTGTTGTTAACTAGCAATCATTAATTTTGTCTTTTACTCCGCCAAAATGCACTTTTCAGAAATTACAAGAAACAAAATTGTGTGGAAGGTGACTTAACATCAAAGGCCCAGACAAGGTGAGAAAACCAAAAAGCGGGTTTTGGGGGCTGAATTTGGCTGAATATCACAACAGCAATCAAATTAAAGTAGCAGCTAAAGATACACAAATCTGTCCAGAATGTGGTTGCACATCAGTCAACATGAAAGCGCCGCCTCACAGCCTAAATACAGCTTGATCTTTATTTTATGGCACAGAATATTTCTGAACTGCTTTCAGCGAAACAATGTTATGACTCGAAGCTGGTTGTGTGCTCCATGTCAAAGTGCAGCAATAGGCTGGATGGCTGGAATAAGGACCGCAGCGACAGCCCAAGCTAATGGCAGGTGGCTAATGTTGCGCATCATTTGATAGGCTTTGGTCCTCCTCATGAAGTCAAGAGTGAAAGAAAACCAGCTGTTTTTCTGAGGCATTGACATCAATACTTGGATATGAGGAAATAACATTTTTTGAAAAGAAATAAAGTTTTGGTCTGTTTTGCTTACCAAATGGTGTTCATTATGACAACATACTTTAAATGAAGAACAAAATATTACTTTGTTAGCCTGAAATTATAAAAAAGGACCGCATAATTGAATGAGAAAAAAAACCCACTTAACACATGCATGTCAACTTGTTTCTAAGAAACATTATCTTGTTTGCATTCACCTTTACAATCAGAATAAGCTACAGTGGTGCTGGAATCCATCAAAATTGTGAAAGTGACTTATGTAGCTATGCAGATTTTTTTTCCTTCTTTTTATCTATCTTTACTGATTGGACTTGTACACAGCACATAATAGAAAAGTTTTTGTATTACTGTCTGAACTTCAGAATTGTATTTTATAAAAAGACGAGAAAATGAACTGACAAGAGATTTGTCCGTTTCAGGAATTTGTAAATACCTGCATGTTTAGTTCAGTATTCAGTAGCACACTGGCTGAGTTGTAAAGATGTAGACTGCTATATCTATCTACAGTTATGACTAAACCTCAGAAAGAAATCTGCCTTGTTTTTTTTTTTTTTTGAGGTAATGACCTAGTTATGATCTAAGGATTGGGATATGAGCCTTGTATAAAGAAAATAATGCATTGAAAAGAATGTTACTTGTTTTATATCATTTATTTAATTTCTATAAAATTGCATTTCATAATCCTAAGATTCGGGTGTGACCTACATAGAAATCAAAGAAAAAGAAAACAAAGTTTTTAATTCAATCCCTCAAACTGTTTCTCAATATTCAGGCATAATGTCCATATGCATTGTGATAAAGAAAGAGAAAAGCCTCTGTCTTCACTCTGGTACAGCAGACTGACCTTGTTTCTTTTGTCATGAGAAAGATCCTTATTTTAAATAAGAGACATAATCCAACAACAGGGCAAGGACATTTATAATACCATGAGCTCTAAATGACTAATGAAAGCCAACACATGCCTCATTATGTTTTACTACTTTCACTCTCATGCCAGCTAATAAATTGCATGTCAAGAGTCTCATCTCTCACTATTGAGATATAATACTTTGGAACACGTTAGTTTGGATTTATTACAAATAAGATGTTAATGGTCTTGTAAAAGTTTTAGATGATCGTTTCATATGCAAAAGATTCTGTTTTCAAATTCACACATATTTCATCAACCATCTATTGAAATTCTGGGCTAGAATTTCTCTCTTGCCTTCTCCCTCCTTCATCTTAACATCTCGCTGCACTGTCAGCTTCCACTCCTCGCTTTTGATCAGCGAGTTTGTGTGAGTGCAATCCTCCCGGTCGGACCATCTTACCTGGCTTCTGGGGCTCGGGCATGTCTGCGTCTGTTTATAGTGATTCCTCTGAACGCGTCTTCCTCCCTCCTTGTCTGCGGGTCTGCCTGCGCTTTCCTCCTTCATCCCTTTTTATCACCTCATCACCCCCACCCCACTTCCACCCCATCCCAACCTACCCTGACACCCAACAAACATTCACACACACCAGCACTGCCAGTCACTTTACCCCCCTCCACCATGAAGTGGAACAGTGATGGAGGAGAGCAACAGAATGACTGTCACTTGAAACCTTGGCAAGAGCTGCAGAGCTTTGAGGAGAAGGAAGACACTAAGAGGGGTAAAACGGTTCAGAGCCGTAAAGGGAAGTCCGGCCCTCGGGAAAAGCTGCCAGCTGATTAACTCATTAGGCCCAGTGAGCAGACACGAACAGTCTGACTGATTCTAATCAGCTCCGACACTTTGATCGAAGGGTCGGACAGCAGCTGATATGTCTTATTTCATATTTGACTGAGACTAAACCTGACATGTTGGTTATGATATAGCAGGAAAAGTATTATTTTTGTTCAGGGTCTGAAAAGGAAGATTTAGGTCACTGTCACAGATTTTTGATCTCGTTTCTAGCAGTGATAACATGACAGTTTTGTGATGCAGATGTAAAACTGTGTATAATAACAAATTAAAGGTAGTACCACTGGAAAATGCAAACTTGACAATAACCAAAATCATTACCTGGGCCAAGGAGGTCCTGTTTTGCAGGCTTTATTCCATATGCCTGTCTGTCTGTTTTACTGACTTACTGTCTGGCTGTGAGCATGATCACTCAAAAAGCTCTCAAGAGACTTTGGGTCCGTCCACACAGACAGAAAATGTTCTCTGTGAAGACATCATTGTTTCAAGAAATGTGTCTGGCCACATGGAAACATTGAAAACACTGTAGTGTATATTTCAGGCCAGTAAGTGGCACTGTAACACTGCTACAGACATACACCAATACACACTAGAGCATGCGCATATGTCATGAGAAATTTAAGCAAAAACTTGATATGCTTTTTCTCCTTGTCCCCTTGTCGCTCATGGTGTATATAGACCAATCCTGAGAAATACCAGAAGTTGTCGAGCTGCCATTACTACGGTGGTAAGTCGGACAACTGGCATACATATGACTAAGAGTCATCAGGAGATAGGACTGAACAAAAATCTTTTTTTTTTTATTTATCGTCGTAAAAACATGCCAGGACGCTCTGGGAGAACGTGTGCTGTTTTAGGCTGCCACAACAGTAGTGTCTAACATCATCAATCCAACTATTCATCCTGCTCTCACAGCCAGCCAGAACTGTACTTTACTGTACTACAGCACTACTATACTTTCGATAGTAGTGGCCGTCCACCACAAGATGGTACCCACACAAACCCAATTCATATGTAAATTATTCTCAATGACATACTGTATTGTGTTATTCATCATGTTATATTCATTATTTGTTATTCTTTGTAATGTCTATTGTAACTACCATGTGCCAAAACTCCTTCACACACAACTACCATGTAGCCATACTCCAGGCACATATTGTAGCCACATACTTAGGGTTAACAGCAGTGAATAACTAACAGCAGTAAGGAATAAACAGCGAAACAGCAGGCGGGCAGCACACAAACGGAGGAAAAACACTAAACAACTAAAAAACAGCAAAAAGGAAAAAACTAACTGAATGGATACTTTTAACACTGTAGTTGAGACCCCCATTAAATTTCATTTTTGTTTATTTATTTATTTATTTATTGGAAAAGACAAGCCTGGCAGGCCTCTGCAGTTTGAACACAACACTGTGGGCTGGGGCTATGAGGTCTCAATTTCTGAAAACATCTGTGTTGTTGGACACATGAAACGGCAAGGCTGGTGCTTCCACATTTATTCACTCTGGGTCCTTTTTTGAAATTTTAAAACTTTCACAGATATGCCTGAAATTGTCTCGGTGTGGACGGCCCCTTTGATGATAATTTTGGGAACTATTGGTCATGTTTGGTGGTGATCTGAATGCGGATGCATATCCAGGAGTGCTTTTTTAAAGTATTTTGTAAAAATTTTGAGATTTTCACATTGAACTGAATTTATTTGGTTTGATGGAATGATGTAGTTAAACAGTTATAGAACAGGACATGATAGTCATGTGCCTCACATAGGGTTTATATCTATTGCTAATTTCCAACTCATGTCCCTATTTAGTCTTTTGGATGTGCAACTTTGATAAATACATTAAAATTTTAAAGTAAAGCACTACACATTAAAATAGAGAAAATGAATCAAAGCACTTGAACCAAAATTTCATAAGCCATTATAATTTAACAATGTGGAAAAAAAAACACGCTAAAAATGATCACAGCTCTGCTTTCAACTATCCAAGAATGATGAAAAATGTCTTGGAGGATGTTTGTGCTCCCTGAACACATCCAATCATGACTTTGCTACAGAGTTTTTCCTAATATAAAAAGTATTTTTTACGAGTTTTCCTTAATGACATGTTTATGCCTAACCTTTCCTGTGATACAAATACATAATAGTGAATTTGTTTCTTTAGAAGTATTAAATCTCTGTTTACATACATGAGATAAAGGAGGTGTATAAGTTATCATGACTAAATAAATATGATCTCAAATTATTTACTTAGTCAACAAAAACAGGGACCTAAGAGTGACACCTAGACATTGAGATGCCATTTTGATACCAAAATATATTAAAGTAGCTAAAGTAGTAGATCATTAGTACATCTAAGGGACATTCATCCCTGATTATACCCATTGATATCTTGAAAATAAAAATGTAGTTTAGACCTCGTAACATAACCCTGCAGTTTTGATCCTTTAAAATGTTACTTTAAAATGAACAAAACCATTCATCTCATTCCATAATTATAAGCATACAATACTGATCCCTAAACCAAATGAGGCAGCTTTTTCTTTTATCATAATATTTGATTTGTAAACATAACTAGTACAGTTTCAATCCAGTGTTCATTTTCATTGTCGTATTAGGGGGTATGGCATATTAAAGGATCAAAACTTCCTGATGGCTTAACAATGTAGATTTGATTAAAAAAACACAATATGATAATTAGCACATAACCATACAGTGATGACCCTCAAACACAGAAATGCAGTCCAGATTCATAAAAACAACCACACAGCTTTAAACCCAGTGCATCTTCTGTTCTTTTGAAACCCCTAAACGTGACGTAGATGTTTGATTGTTTCTATTATTACTTTGTAAATTTGATCAATTAACATAATGACACAGCGCTCCTAACATACAGTTTAGTCCCTGAATGTACATCATTTTGATCCCTTTACTTAGCCATGTCATTTTTTCCTTTTTTTGTAATCTGTTTGATATTCAAATGCAACCATGCAGTTTTGATCCCTAAAATTAACAATGCCATACCCCCTAATTTGAAAATGAAATTTGATTCCTGAACATAATTGAATATGACCACAAAATTTTGATTCCTAAATATAATCAAATAGTTCTGATCCCTACAAACATGCAGTATTGACTTGTAAACAAATCCATGCAGGTTTCCATTTCAGTAATACAGTGAAATTCTGACCCCTTAATATAATCATTCCAATTTAGACCCCTGTCATAATGATGATGTTTTAGTCTTTAAATTGTATATGAAAAGTGCCATTTGGCAATTAAATGATACCATACATTTTGATTTCTAAACATGATGGTAACAGTTTATGCCCTGAAAGATAACTTAGGGGTTTTGAGCCCTTGTAAGACTTGAGGGGTTTTGAAATTGATCCATTCTGTCCAAAGCCCTTGGCATAATGATGCCATTTTTATCCAATAACAACATAGGCAAGCAGTTTTGGTATGGCATAATGTACTTTTGATCCCTAAACTTTCTATGTGGTTTGTACCCCTTAAACATAACCACACTGTTTTGATTCATAATTATAACCATGCAGTTTGAAATCTTAAATATGACTAGAGATTTGAACCCTATATGATTTCAATCCCTACAGAGTCAGAATCAGAAATACTACATGAAGAAACATGCAATATTGACCACTTGACATAACCATTTTATTTTAGTCCCCAAACATAACTTTGCCATTGACAATTTGTTTTATTGGCATAATAATGCAGTTTTGATCTTCACTTGTAATCATGCTTGTCTGACCCTTTAACAATACTGAGCAGATATGTCACCAAAATATAACTGTGGTGATTTGGTCTTTGAACACCACCGCACAGTTACAAAATTTGCTGCCGCCATAAATACAAGTGTTGAGTTTTGCACCCTTTTATGTGCTTATCTGGACTGTAATATAAGAAGTGCATTTGGCCATGACTTCCAGGATCAGAGCCTGTTCAGACAGGATATGTATCCAATGTTGAAAAATGTATTTTATTTCCTATATGCCGTCAAGTGATGAGCACAAAATGATGAGCCTTTGAAGTAATTTATCCCTAATCTAATCCCTAATTAGATTCTGTAATGAAAATTTGTAACAAGAGTTTTCAACGGCCAATAACTTATACAGGGTCAAAAAGAGCTCTGCCCCTTCACACCGCAGAAACCTTGGCCCCATCTCTACGTGAAGAGGATGGGATAGAAACAATGGGAGAAATGAAAATGGGAGCAAAGCAGCAGCAGCCTTGCATTCCTGCAGGCTCTGACAATCCCATTTGTTCTTCAGCAGTCATAGCTGTCATCAGGGTGTATTTTATAGGACTGGAAGCTCTTGGCAGGGATGTGAGGGAACAAGGTCAAAGACAGCAGGAGCAGGTCGCTGACCTCAGGATCCCCGACACACGTTTGAACCCCCCTACAGTCGCAGACATGACTGAGGACCCACACGAGCACATTTCAGAGCTGGCTGTCTATTTTGTAAGTTGTGTATTTTCACTACACAGCTAAAACAAAATGTACACAAGCCTCTGATTTTCTGCCTCTCATTCCAAATATACATCAGAGTCTTAATGTTCCCTTGAAGCATTCAATCATCTGTAGGTGGCTGCTCTTTCAATTCTGTGCGCTCTTCTCCAGGATGCCCTCACCTTGGCAGTAATAATAAACTCTTTTAGGGTTTAATTTTGGGAAAGAACTTAAGTCAGAAAGAGAGGAAGAGATTGAAGAACAGCTATTTCAGGCAAGTGCAACTTGAGATTCAGATGCTGAAGGAGAGCAAAATCCCCTCGGGGAAGATTATAGAGGGCTGTTTGGCATAAAAGGTCCTTCAGTCTATTCCGCCTAATGTATACGCTAGCTTTACATTATTGCACATTTAAGCTGAATTATCTCAAATACATCTTTCTGATACCCTTGCAGTTCATCCCTGGTGATTTATGTAGCGATTTAATTCATTGAAAAGGCTGAAATGATTCTGGTATCGTGGATATTAAGCGGATTTAGGAGACTAACTATAGGTGTCCTACATGATCCAGTGATCCTGTGCATAGAGGATGACACCACAGTTATTTATCGCCTGCATTAGTAAAGCCTCACTGAAGTACATATTAAGCCAGCAGAAGAAGGTCTCCTCCAATTCCTTTCCCACGAATGATACACACTGGCTTAAAAATTAAAGCTGTCTCAGGGTTGTTTTTGTAGCTGCAATTCAATTTGGCAGAATATTATTTTGTAAAAGACAGACAAAGAACAGAATTGTATGTTTTTATTAAAAACTAAAAACATACAAACCGGAAGCACTTCAGAGTATTTTGTAAGCTACTTTGTCTAAATGGCATATCAGCTCTCTGTTGAAGAAAAGTTCGGTTTCTACAGCTTTCACATTGTTTATAGAATAAAGTAGAACAATACACTCACCCAGAAGGCTTTCCTGATCCAAACAGTGCTTCGGGAGATATTTAGATCCAAAATCGAGCGGCGGACATCCATATAATGGTAGCACATAGGGCATGCAGCGCCGCTCCTAAAACTGCATTAATTGTCCAAAAACTCATTAGTTTCACCAATATCTCATCATGGTCCGCTCAAGCTACTCCTCCATTACAGTCTGTGTCGCCCCAGACATGTTTTTGTGACTGTGCTGACCTCTAAACTGGAAACTTTCTTCACGGCTGCCGCGCATGCGCAGTACGGCTCATTGTTTCAGCGGCGACTGCCAGCTACTGAACAACTTTCTTCTTCCAGCTTTGTGCAAAATGGACCAATATCTATTGGATGAAGATGTTGTGGACGAGAACTTTGAATATGATGGGTGTCCTTACAGTTTTGAGCCAGAGTTTACAGATGAGGAGCTCATCGAAAGGAGGAAGCCGTACTGTGCATGCGAGGCAGCCGTGAAGAAAGTTTCCAGTTCAGAGGTCAGCACAGTCACAAAAACATGGGTGGAGCGACCCTAGGCTGTAATGGAGGAGTAGCCCGAGCGGACCATGATGAAATATTGGTGAAACTAATTAGTTTTTGGACAATAAATGCAGTTTTAGGAGTGGCGCTGTATGCCCTA
This sequence comes from Scarus forsteni, assembly GCA_036419115.1. Taxonomy (NCBI): domain Eukaryota; kingdom Metazoa; phylum Chordata; class Actinopteri; order Labriformes; family Labridae; genus Scarus; species Scarus forsteni. Next base: position 21,869,163 of record JAZDUH010000084.1, read on the forward strand.
TGTGCTACCATTATACGGATGTCCGCCGCTCCATTTTGGATCTAAATATCTCCCGAAGCACTGTTTGGATCAGGAAAGCCTTCTGGGTGAGTATATTGTTCTACTTCATTCTATAAACAATGTGAAAGCTGTAGAAACCGAACTTATCCTTTAAAATAAAAACCTGTATTATGTAGTTTTTTAACAAGAGCAGCAAGCACAAACCTCCCTCAAACTATTGCTGTAATTGTTAGAAAAAGGGGGATGAGCAACTAGCAGTCCAGGGACCACATGTGGCCACCCTACACCAACATTGCAGCCTTCCAGGCAATTCCATGTATGAAAAATGAATATAAAAAAGGAAAATAACTCACTAATCTCAGGAGAAAGCTGGGAAAGATATTGTGAGAGTCAATGGAAAATTACAAATTCAACTTCTTGGAGAATATTTGGGTGGAAAAGTATCTCTAGATATTTTATTACAACTGTACAAAAACTTCACCATACAGGCTTTTCCACCTGCTGGAGGAATTGTGGATCCCAGGAAGCCAACCAGTTTCATCTGTTTTGGGCTTGTCCAACAATCGATAGGTTCTTGTGAGATACTGTATTCATAAAGAACTGGTGAATATATTTGGGACAGACACTACTTTTAACTGGGAGCAACTCTTTGTTGGAATTTTGCTGTCATCAACAAATAAGAAAACCAAGTATTTGTTTTCAATATTGAGCATCGCTGCCCAGAAGGCAAAACCAAAAAATGGTTCAAGTTAGAAGCTCCGACTTTAGATGACTGGTACAATATTATTTATGAAATATATACAATGGAACGAATCACCTTTTCATTGAGGCTTCAAAGTAAAAAAAAATAATGAAATATGGAAAAAATGGAAACTCTACGTCCTCCCTAAACGCCCCTTTTTTGTTTAAATTCATATTTATTTTTCAAGACACCTACTGGACAACACCCCATGTTTGAATGTTAAGTCTAATTTTGTGTGGTTGTTTTTATGCTATTATGAAAATTGAAAAATAAGATTAAAAAAAAAAGAAAATGAATATAAAACATGCAAAATTTACTGTGGAAAATGTAAGTCTTGGCAATGTTTCCCATAGAAAAGAGCTATAACTTAACTTGACCCACCAGAGTGACCATTCAATATATTTTACAAGTCCATCAGGCAAAAGCCCAAAGAAAGTGTGTAGGAAAGGGCCTATAATAGCACAGAAAATAACATATCTAACAGGTGATTGGACAGCTGTTCCATCGACCACATTCATTATGGGCCAATCAGATATTGTAGTGAGTGGTGTTACTGCAGTGGTGTACAGTGCAAGATGTAGGCCACTCCATAGAATGAACTCTCACCAAAACATGTTGGAAGTGAAGCAAAAATATCCTTTCTTGAGAGAAGTTTGTAGTGTCTTTATTTGTTTTTCATTTAATAAAGAAATGTGGCCCAGATCTAATGAAACTGCTACTGAAGCTGTTAGCATCTATGCTAAAATCTAAACGAGCTGTCACTTTCTGTTTTCTTCTCCCGCGTAGCTTCTACCTCTTCCTGCTTTCATGCACTTTGATTGGGCCGTCTCGCTTAAGCTGCTCCATCGTTCAAGGTTGGAGCTCAGAAAGATGGATCTGCATGATTAAATACATTTGACTTAATTCTGTAAATGTGTTTAAAAGGAATGATACACTTAAATAACCAGTAAAGACTCTGTTACTGCCTTTAAAAAACCCCAGTATCATGTATTAACAAGTCCTTTAAAAAAAACCTGGGTCAACATTCCAATTTGGTTCCCCACCAAAATTTTAAAACTTCTTCCTTATGCCATGACCAAACAACCCTGAAAATGTTGTCAAAATCTCTTAAAACAATACCAAATATGCGCTCGTTATTACCAAATTGTGAAAAAGATCTTGAGCAACTCAGACATCAAACTAAACAAAAAAATCAATAAACCTTCATGTATGGACCTAAAGGGGCATCACTTTTGATAATAGCACCTTGTGGTCTTCTGTAGGGCCACAGTTCAACTCATAACAGAGTGATGGCACCAACTTTTCCCATATTCCTAAACCACAAGGAGAGGGTCAGATAACTCAAGAGTGTTGAGAGAAGCCCCTTTTTTCTTGATTCATCTTTCCTATTTGTCATCCTTAACAGAGACAGGAAAACCTTCTTTGTTTGTATATGTCTATATTATGTCTGCCTGTAACTACTAAGTCCTTTTTAATTTAAAGATGCTGTGAGGAGTTTCTAAGTAATTACAAAAAAGTCTCACTTTTAGATATATATTTAAGATGAGTTTTATAGCATCAAAATAGGTTATCTAAATGCTATTCCTTAGCCTTCTGGTCGGGTCGGACAGGGCTGGACTGGCCTGGATACTCAACTTCGGGAACAAGACAATTAAAACTAGAGCAAATTAATATTATTTTATTATTTATATTACACGTCTTAGAGCACCCGGCTGTGAGTAGTGATATATAGCCAGCTACAACTACGATAATGAGTTTTCCAAAAATTGCTTGTTGTCACACATCAAAAACTACCGCTACGTAACTAGAAAGAGATACATGACCTCGTCGCTTTGCATCCTGTAAGTTGTTGAAAAAAGAAGTTGTAAAGCAATGCAGCATTCTGAGGAAGGTCCGAGCTGCATTTACCACAACAAACACACGCTTTGGCTTCAGTCACGTCTTTGGTGCGTTCCAGTTGTAGTCAGAAGTAGGAATTTCTGGGTTTTGAGTAGGAAACTGCAACTGGAACGTCCCCCGAAGTCTGAATTTCCTTCTGGGAACTCGGCGAAACCTCGTCACCCCCGAGTTGACAATCGAAGATGGATGCCCCCAGTGTGAACAGTTATTTAGCTCCTGTAATAATCAATTTATTTGCACTTCTGACTGGGGTGTGTCACTCTAGATCAGCTGTATACATAGTATTGTTAGACTTATATTTACAAAAATGCTGCCATAGTGATAATCACATTCTTCATACAACAATGCAGGGCATGCTAACAACAGCTAACAATAGCCTGGTAGATCAGCATGTTTTTTTCTGACTTCAACTAGAACGCCAATAAGTCGGAGATGATGTCACTCCCATTTCCGAGGTTACTGGAACGCAGCATTACAACAGTCGCCACGCGTGCTCATGGGTAGCAGAGTCTTTATTTTACTGGTAATAGATTCTCCTCATAGCACCTTTAAGTTTTCTCTTTCTGTTCTCTCTCTCGTATGGCTATGATATTACCATTTCAAATATAAAGCATACAAAAAGATATTCAAAGTTTATCTCTAGAATCAGAAGAAAAAAGGTTTTAAATAAAGAATGCTCAACTTTGCAATCGTAACAAATCCTTTAAAAAATCCTTAATCCACATACATACCCAGATCACCGCCCATGTTTTATCACATCTTACTTGTGCTGTGACTAATATTTCCAAAATTCCATCATAGTCCATTGAAACTTTTCAAGTTATCTTGTTCACAGACAAGATAGTTAAGTTAAACAAACTCTGCAAAAAATATAACCCCCTTGGCTAATGTAATAAAACCTAAAAATGGCTTTAGATTACAGTTAAAAAAAGGTTATTAATTCAAGGATATATATTTCTGTAAAATGATGACACACAGTTTCCTTATGAAGACAATCCAGAGTTTATAAAGCTCTGAGAAGTTCTGATGACTGAACAGCCTTAAGAAACAAATGAAAAGAGATGTTTATTTTATTTTTTTCGACATTTAGAATGACAGTGTCTCTGTCGCATCTTTCAGTGTTGGATTATTTTTTATTGAGTTGTTACTGTCACACCGTGGCGTCAAACCCTTTGACATGTTTTAAAATAATTTGTTGACTGGTCTCTATTTTTCATATTGTTCCATTTTTAACACAGGATGTGACAGCGTCTTCCTTCAAAGTGAAAGTCCTCATGTCGCTGTTTCACACAAATACATTGATGCTCTCTGTTTTTCAACTAAGAATAGTAAGGTGACACTGTTGTTTGGGGGCGATGACAGAGAGTAATGGGCTGTCCCAGTATGGGAGGGGGGACACATACTGAATCGTCCCGCATAGTTCCAAAGGCCGAACCCCGGGGAATCGCATGCTTCAGTCACCATATGCTCCACGCAGGCTGAACAACAGAAGCCACGCAGAGACGCACTGTAATGTGAGCCCCTCAAAAACACTTGAAAACACATTTTGGAATAAAGGGTGTAAAAATCAGAGATGAATGTGCACACTTTATTTTAAAAGATTGGCCATTTTTTTCTTTAAATTACTGTTTGCAGATTTTTAGTAAGCCATGATTGAAGTAATGTTTTCATATATTTTAAGGCAGGTACACGTTGTCAAATGTGCATGGTACAGAATAATTGGAGACATGTAAATCTACATATTGCTTTCTACATGGCACACAATCCAGGAGCAAGGCCAGATGCAAGGTGCAAAAGAGGTTGAATAAAGTCAACTAATTATTGAAAGGTGTATAATTGGTGTAACATGACTCAAAATAGAACTCGAGCACAAGCCTCCGCCAAGGCATTTCTTACATTCCTAGCCAAGTTATTAGTGCAAATGTGGAATATTGCCCTCTCTCATAATGTTAACAAATCCTTCAAAAGATTCTTGGGTCTGCATCCAGATTCATATCATCTCCAAAATTTTATCAGTTCTTTGTTGTGCCATGATGAACATTCCCTAAAACATTCATTGCAAACTGTCATCTTGCTAACAGACAAAATTTGTGCAGAAACATGACATGTTTAGCAGAGGTAATAGTAAGTGTCAGCTCTAATTCCTTTTAAGAGACTAGTGCTATTGCAGGCTGGTGTGCTGTCATTTGTCTCATGGATTTGCTTCTAAAACAGACCAATATGGACAGTTTATTCAACCTCTCTATTTTCAGTGTGCATTTGAACACTGTAGATAGAAGAGTTATTTTACACTTAAGCATTCGTACGTCATCAGAAATCATCAAAAATATGAACTGTGCTTCACAAAATAATTATTAAAATCGTTTAACTCTTTAAACTTCTGCAAGTTTTTGTTGACGAATGTTCTGTTTGCTCAACAAGAAATAAAATCAGGTTGTAAATTGTTTCTTATTCTGTCTTTGGTTACACATTAAATGTGTTTGTAGAACAGTGATTTTCTCACTGTTTTCACCTAAAGCCGACTCTCAAGGCTCTCAATATATCAATTTAAAATTTCTTACATCATCCTCTATTAAAGGCGTCTTATCAGCTTGTATAAGTCTTTAAGTAACCACTAACACATAATAAAATAAAACATCCAAATAACTTAATATTTACCTACACATTTTAAGGGAGTTATTTGTAATTTTATTTTCCAATAAATTCTGAACTTTGTCACTTTTGCCATATCACTTCCACTGAGGTTTCATTTGAGTTGAGCTGATATTGAAATGTAATGTATAATGGCCATAGAGCATCATCTTTATGAGCATAATTTTCAGGATGTCTAATAAGGAAATACAGCGACTCCCCTTTTTGGCACCATAATGCTTTAGTACTTCCCAGACTCTCTTCTTCTTTTGCTTGCAAATTTCAGATTTAAAAGAATCTTAACAGGTTCACAAACTATTGCTGCTCCAGCTAGCTCACTGCACATCACATCACATGAGACAGTAAGTAATGTCTGCACATTAATGTTGCCTTTGTTTTTCTTCATTGGAGCTGGGACCTTGTCAGATAGCCAGGGGAAAGGTTTTGTTTATGCTTGTCTAAACAGTCCAATCATGTCTTTGTGCTCCACCAAAGGGTTGGAGTACTGAATTAAAGCATGGCTCTGAGTTTACCAAATGGGCCGTATTGAGAAAGTATAAAACAGTGGGCCAGATCCACAAAGAATGGATTGCTCCTGCTAATAGTGCCCTTATTTGCTCAGACTTAGCTCACGCAATCTGATTGGTCAGACAATGTCGTCATCGATGAGTCATGAGCGTGACGACCTAGCATGCTAGCGGTAGCTACCATTAGCTTACCCTCATATATCTTTTCTTTGCAGCTCGATTGCTCTCTTCCTCGGCTTCATTCTGTTGTATAGCTTCCAAAACTCTCCTGTGCTTCTCAAGGGGTATTTCTTCTTACCACCTGCAGCCTTCTTCTGCTTTTCTTTTTTACTCGGTTTTTGACAAAAAGCCACAGATTACTGCGTTGCGCTCAAAGTGCAGCACGTCTTCGCAGTGCCGCTCAGCTGTTAAAAGCGACACTGCACGCCATTGGGCAGGCAACAGGGGCTAATGGAAAAGCAGCACAAGGCGAGTAGAGTAGAGCCAGGTAAAGTAGAGTAGAGTAGGGCTAGTGGAAAAGGGCCATTAGCGCCTTATCCTCAAAAGAATTTGCTCTAATCATATGCCGGTGCTAACATGCCCACACAGTATGGCAGCTGAGCACAGGGAGGAGTGGCAGTGCAGCTTGTGGTCAGTTTGCATGCATTTCAACCTTTGCGTATGTTTTGTGGATTGCACGCTATTTTTTTCTGTCATTTGCGCAGGGTTAGCAGTCGCAAACGCAGAGCAATCCTTTTGAGGATCTGGCCCAGTGTCTCCTATCTGGGGGAGGTGGTATGTGCCCTAATGGCATCATTTTGGGTGGAATCTCTGAATAGAATTTTTCTAAAGTCAACAGAGAGGATGCATTTTTTCATATTTTTGTGAAATAAAAAAGGTTACAAGTGTATCTTACATAATTGTGATTTTTAAGGGAATAGAAAATAATGTACCATCCATGATACCTGATACCACAAATGGAAAAGAAACCACAAGGTGTGGTTCTTATATATCTTCAGGAAAGAACCAGCCCAGCACTGACTGCTCCACCACACCAGTTGGTGCCAACAGGAATGCCAGTCAAACAGAGTGTGGTATGAAAATGACAACTGCATCAGCTGCTGCCTGCCACAACCCTTGACACTGAGCATACAACAGGCCTCCAGAGTCACCTCTTTGAAAAACTGAATGTGATTTAACTTGTCAAAGATGAAGAAAACATAAATAATGATCCGTGCAAGATATCCTTTAACAACTTTGGCAGTTGGATGTCCAAAATTACAGTTAGTCTTGACTTCTCTAAACTTTAAAGAATCACAGCCTGGATCCAAACCTACTTTCCAGCGATTGGATGCACAAATGTTGAAGTTACAAAATGATGGATGCCTCTCTCTTGTATCCACAGAGGGTTTTTTCTTGCGTGTCAGCAGAACCTCTCAGCCAGAAATAAGCATCTAGAAACAGATCACATCAATCAAACTCAGCACAAACCTTTCTCTTCTTCTTCTCCTTTTCTTTTTGCTCTACTTTGATACTTTTGGGCTCTTTGCCATCGAGGTCATAGGCACACAGCTCCACAGTTGACTCTTGGATGGTTAAAAAGGACTGGGACAGCAACAAAGTAAGTGAAATTGGCAACTGTAGCCAGAATTTATTGCACACAGGGCTGGGGAAGCAGAGCAACAGTCCACAAATTGTAGTGCAGAGGTTCCAAACATTGGTTTCAGTGTTTGCTGATCCTTTTGAGCTAGAGGAACGCTGTGAATAAAGTGAGCTTACAAGTGCCATTAAACAAGGGATGACCAAAGAAGTTGTTTGTGACATTCACAGTTGCATGCCTCACACTTCTCCCCCCCTCTTGAAGCCAATTACTCCATTCATTCTAAAAATTTAAGTGAGTAAACGAGGTGCAGCTTTTAAATAATGAGGTTACACTTATGAGGATAAAACCATGTGGCTCATCATCACAGCTGAGGTTATATTAAAGGCTGGGTATACACGCTCAACTGCTGTAAGTCTCCAAAAAGTGACATCTTAAGTGCACTGCTAGTGATTTACATGCATGTTTTTTTGCTAAGGCATCAGAAAATGGTTAGCTCAGCTGCAGCTTTCTCCAACCAACAGCACAAATCCTCAGCTAAAGGAGTATTTGAGATTCTGTGCAATGGAATCATGAAGATCTTGAGCTAATTGTGAGTTTTTCAGATAGATTCTGAGACAGGAAGAGTGAAAAACAGGTTATGTTTTCTGTCTGGCATTGCTTTACTGTAGGCATTGATATTATTTCAAATATTTCCACTGTATTTTGAAAGGCCCTGGAATATTGAGCACTTGTTTTCCTGTTTTCTGGAGTTAAAACATGCTGTGAAAATCAACTGATTGAAGAAACTTGTGAAAATTTATTGCAGAGTCTGTGATGTGAACAGAACGCTATGTGGACAGACTCTAGTAAATGGAGGTTAGAGTCTGTGTATATGTACATGTATATATGTATAAATATGACTGTCAAAGCAAATACAGGTTGACCAAGGCCTAGCCTTATTGCTGAAAGGAAATTCATAGTAGAATTCCTTTTCAAAAGTTGCAGTCACTTCGATAGCTCTTAAACCCTACATCAGCATCTTGACATTGCCACTGCCAAGCTAGTGAAAATGTAAAGGAATAATGCTGAGTACAAGGGCCGAATATCCCAGCAAATTTTGAGTTCATAAAATGCCTGGATGATGTGCTGTGCGGTTAGTGGGGGGCATTTTGGCTATGATCTAAGAGGCAAGCAGCACTCTTTGGCAGCTTTTCTCCCATTCTTTTTGTCTCAAAATAGCCAAGAAAATGCAACCGTGGTACACAATTTAGCAAAACACTATGCATGGTTGCTGGCTAAATTGAAGTGACAAAAAGAAACCAGCAAGCAAGCATGGGTTGTTTATGAATGAGCCACTTATAGGTGTCAAGTCCTTGAGTGTGGGAAATAGGTAAGGATGGCTGCCAAATTCAACTTGTGAAGATCAAAATATGGTATAGCACGACACAGCATTTTTTTTCTTTTTTTTAGGTACTATACACTAAGAGTCAGAGCCAAAGATGCTGGACCTTCTTTTCCCTCTCTCATCAGTGAGCTGAAAAATAACTGTCCCCCAGCTTAAAAAACAGGCATTACATTTACACTCTTAAAAGTTGTGATTTGGGAACCGTTTGGTCCCCAGTCCCATTAAAAAAATTATATGTTTTGGACCTGTTTACTAAAAATAAAAAGATACCCATCCTCATAGTGGGAGCTGGCTTCCATTTAGATATTTATCTGTTTTTCATGTTTGTTGTTCTTAATAATTTATAATTCAAAGAGCTCTAATGGCAGAAGTGTAGGGCACTATTTTCAATTCATTTAATGAAAAAATTATAATAATTGACATCAGATTGGACAGTTGTGTAGCAGTGATCTTGTCTCATAGCAAAAAGTTAGCAGGATCAACCTCTCATATTCTCCCCATGCATGCATATTTTTTCCTTTTATTTAAGGTACCAGGGTACCTTAAATAAAAGGAAATCATTCTCCTTAGGTTAACAGGTAGCTTTTAATAGCCATAGGTGTGAGCGTGTTTCTGTGTGTTTGTGACTACTTGTCTCTGTCCTGTGACTGGCTGGCAACCATATCAGGTTTTGACCCACCTCTTGCCAGATGCTGGGATAGGGCCTCCTGCAATCTTAAAAGGGATAAGCGGTATAGGTAATGGACAGATAAACTTAAATTCTACCAATAAAATAAAGACTTAAAAGCTGATTGAAAGGTAAAAGAAAGATCACTCAGCAATTTTAAAAGACCCAGATCTCTGAAAAGAAGCTGGAATTCCTTTTGACACAAGTAATGCTGCTGGGTGTACTTACAAATGGTTTTCCTCATTTTGTTTTCCAGCTGATCACCAAAGATCATAATACTGATCAGACTTTTGCTTCAAAATGTTAATCTGTATTTAAACAAAATATAAACACTGTTACATGTCTGTGCTGTCTGCTAGCCTGTGTTGGTGGCAAAGGACATGACATGTCTTTTATGGCCCTTTTCCATTAGCCTTACTCTACTCTACCCGGCTCCACTCTACTCGCCTTGTGCTGCTTTTCCATTAGCCCCATTTGCCTGCCCAACTGGGTGCAGTGTCGCTGAGCGGCTCTGCAGTGATTTTGAGCGCGACACAACAATCTGTGACTTTTTGTCACGAACCAAGTAAAAAAGGAAAGCAGGAGAAGGCTGCAGGTGGTAAGAAGAAATACCCCTTGAGAAGCACAGGAGAGTTTCGGAAGCTATACAACAGAATGAAGCCGAGGACGGGAGCAATCGAGCTGCAAAGAAAAGACGTATGAAGGTAAGCTAACAGTAGCTACCGCTAGCATGCAAGGTCGTCGCCCTCATGACTCATTGATGATGACATTGTCTGACCAATCAGTAGCCGGCAGTCAGTGACGTCATCTTTTAGTATTGACTCTGCTCACTTGGAACCAGAGCGGGGTAGGTACTAAAACTAGCTTGTTTAAGGAGGTACCAAGCTAGTGGAAACATGCTGCAAATCGAGTAGGGCCGAGTAGAGTAGGGCCAAGGCGTGCTAGTGGAAAAGGGCTATTAGATTTTGGCAGTGCCCCCTGTCAACCACATTATCTAACTGACTGATGGAACAATCGTCCGATCACATGCCTGATATGCCTGAAAAAGTTCTGTTGACCATAGAACGTGTTTATTTGGGAGGATTCTAGCTGGATTTAAACTAGGACAATGTCTTTATCTTAGTCAAAAAGAGGTCTTGCATTAAATTGTATCTGTGTCCACACATTCTTGTTTGCAGCATGAGGCATCCTGCTGCAGCTGTGACTGGCAGCCTTTCCCAGCAGTCAGATAGGGACACATTATTAACATATAAAAATGTTCTGGATCCTAAGATAAAAAGTGGAGTGTTGTCTGTCCCATGTGATCTGGACTGATTCATTTCTTAAAAAGATGTTCAGGTAATAGAAAAACTGAGGTAAGGCTGAATGTCGAGTGCTGACTAAAGAGAAAAAGCGGCAACCCTCCTCATCACAGGACATAAATATTTATAATTCCGCTGATAACATGGCACCAGAAGGAGTTGGGAGGAGAGAGGAAGGTTAAGGGCCTTCCCTGGTCTGTTAGCAGCCTCTACTGGTCCTGTATGTGTCAGTGCATTAACAATCCCCATAACATGCCCATATGAAGATAGAGTTATGCTGCAGGAGAATCAAGTACATCACATTTATAGGACCAAGATTGATCTCTTATGTTAAATTATTAAATGTACATAAACTTAGCAGTGTTCTTCATACAAAATGGTGCTTTTCTATTTGACTCTACAAGGCCTGATAGATTGGAGCACTTTACATTTTGGGGCACATGAATAGCTCAACTTGCCTTTTACGTAAATTATTCATCTCTTACTGCCTTCGTTGCTACAGGCAGAATATAGAGCACCACTTTGCTGAAATTTAGCAGACCCAAAATAGAACGCCACCTCTTTATTTTGCAAAAGAAGAGAAGGAATTTGAAGAAGTACCAGGAATTTCTTCTGACAGGTTACAAGACAGCAGCATAAATTCAGACCTGGTTCATTAGTTGCATTCTGTCAACAGACACAAAAGTACTGTGGGAGAAAATAAATGCTAAAAATACTGATTCAAAGGCGACAGCAGGTACAGCATTGTTAAATTCAGAATAAGACGGTGCTGAAAATCAAACACAAGTTGATTTAGATTAAGGTATTTGCAAGCGAGATGTGTTTAAGTAGGTCGCCATATATCTTTAGATGCTCAGTAATCAGCAAATAAGTGCATGTTTGTGTTTTTATGATATTGTTAAGCATTGAGGGGGTTTTAGCTGACAATGAAACAGAATAAAACAAATGTGTCTAATAGTGCAGTATCAGCCGTAATGAAGAAGACACAAAAGTTGAATAAACTGACCACAGTGGGAGGTCCCACACAGGACCTTTTATCTAAATGGATTTGGAAACATTATGTGAAGTACTAAAAAGTAAATATAAGATTTAAAGGGTACTTCAAGAACTGCACAACCAACCCTAAGAAAATCTACCAATTTTTTTATGAGCAAAAAACAAACAAACAAAAAAGCCACAGCAATGGTTTAGAGGGGCAGTGGATCCGGGGTCAAGCTGGCCATCTCTCAGGCAGATGGTCAGGCCTGAGCACCACTGTCATTCTTTGATATTACAGAGTTTAGGTCTTATTTGTAATGCTATGTTCTTTTTATCAATTGGTTTTAAAATCCGAAATAACAGGAAAATTGCAAGTTATGTTGATGTGTCCTTAAAAGAGACATGTTATCCCAAGTTGCCCTCACTGCTGAAAATAAATAGAAATTGCGAATATTGATGGATAATTTGTAAATTTCACCTGTGGTGGAATGTATTGAGGTAAAATTACTTGGGAACTGAACTTAAATCAAATGTTTGCATATACCTAAGCCTAACTTGACTTTTACTCCAATATACTGTATATAAATCGTTCCTGTTTCACTCAACATGCTTTGAATACTCTGGTTACTCGTTACTTTAAATCAGCAGAGAATGACTTGGATCACAACTAAAATCTGTCATTTCTTCCTTGTGCCATAACTAACATCACCTGAAAATTACACCAGTCTTTTGAGAATCTTTTGTGTTTTCAGTGAAGGTGGGAAACTGCTCAATAGACTAGTGCAGGGATGACATATTTTTGTGGGCCAACACAGAAGTTAGCATTCCGCTGGTTCCCATGACTGCAAGCCCACTGACAGCCGTGGAAATTTCTTGTGTTTTGGAGCATTGCTGATAATAAACTCTGTAGCAAACAGAAAATAATTTAGCTTACATGATGTGCTCTTTGTGATAGATTTGAGGGTTCAAAAGCCTTAAACCTTCAGAAATGGCTGTTGAAAATGTGAATTTTCCACTCTGAAAAGTCTGGCTGACATTATATTTTTTTGTTGTGCCTTTTAATTTGGTGTTGCACATCTGCACATCTGAAAGCCTGTGCCATGCGAGCGAAAAATGGTAAAAATGTAAAATGATTTGCTCTTGTCTGCAGTCATGCAATTTAAAAAATATGTTCAGAGTGATATTAAGTATTTTAAGTACTTTTTACACTTAGCCTACTTACGTAATTACTTGAGCAAAGGTGTGAATGTAAATGGGAGCTGAATTATATTGCCTTTTGTAGGTTAAATGACTTGAAAACCAATGAACACGCGTAAGTTAATTTAACATTTAACCCATAAAGTCATGAAATTTATAACGTACAGCTTTATTGTGGTAAACTCATCCGGAAGTTGTAATGTTGGTATGATTCGAGCAGTTGACGGCGACTTCCGGTGTTCATATCTGTCGCAATGGCTCGTCTACTACAGTCAGAAATTGCTTTTATTTTCACTGTTTTGTTTGCTGTCTGCTCTGATTTTGTTTGTTGTAATAACGGCAGAAGAGTGAGTATAATGTTAATTCAATGGAAACTGTAATTACTGAGTGTGGTAAAGCGGAAGCTGCACCTGTTAGCTGTGTAGTTAGCATTAGCTTTGACTGAATGCTCACCTCACCTTCTTTATTTGATCTTAACAGGTCGGCGATGTCATGGACACTGAATTAAGTGGTTTCTCTGTGCCTCTGGAGCACTCATTTGAAGTCGGTAAGAAAGCCATCGTCGAGTGTATTTTGTTGTCCTAGCTAAAAGATCATTGCTTAGCCGGTACGCTAGCCTGGCAGTACGAAAGCATGTATGACTGAAGATGCGCACACCAAACACCATCTACTAATGTACTGATTTAGCTTGTTTTCCGTGTAACCAAAAAACACGATAGCCTGTTTGACAGGGAGAACAGATTTTAATGTCTGAAGGCTTGCTTTATAATTCGGCTTGTTGACTTAAAAGCATTTTGGCTGTTTTTCCTGAATATCTTTTAATGGTATGTCAGCTCTGTAAATGTTACCTGGTTCTGGTTTCAGATGATGGAGCAAAGTTTCGGGTCCGTGGGGCGCTGTTACTAAAAGCTGGCAGGGAGAGCAGCATCTCACTGAACCAGAACCAGCTCTCTGAAGAAGACAGGATCAAACTGAAGGTAAGATGTAATGTTGCAGGATGTCGTTTTTTGCAGACATTTCAAATGACGATGTTTGCAAAACTGTAATGAACATATCGAGACAAATGGCACATAATTAACATTAAACCAAAATACCCTACCTTTGACTGTATGTAGACAAAGGTAGGATATATATAAACACATTTAATCATAAAAAAAGATTTAACATATGTGAAGCACAGGTATATATTATGTTTGTATATATATTACACACACGGAGGTTCCTGCAAACAGCACACTTTACTAGTATGACTTTGAAGAACAATTGACCTGCTGCCATGGACCTGCTTGACTCCATGTGCTTTATTCTACATCAGTCATCAACAGAAATGACATCACTTTCATATGAATTAAATCTTTGAGATCAGTTAAGCCGATCATAATGGCAGTTCAAATAGATGATGCTGTATTTCTCAACATAATTTCTCTCCAGATTGTAATCATTGTAGATGTTAGACAGACCTCTGTATTCTTGGCTGTTATTGATTATACATTCATAATAAATAATTTTACAACCATGTAGACATGAGGACCCTCTTGAAAATGAGATGTGACATCTTGAGGGGCTAACGTTTGATGTATCCTTATCCAGCAGTGACAAATTTGATGAGGCCGGATGTATGATCTTGACATCCATGGGTTTCTGTCTCTAGATGTTTGTATATGTGTATGTTCTCTCTTGCTCTGTGTCTCTCTCTCGCTGGGATCTAACAAACTCAAGTACCTTTTGAACTAGGCATGCATATCCACTGAAAATGATAACTGCTGCACATGGCACTAGTGGTCAGAGCTGATTAGCAGTCGAAAGTGATACCTGTTAGTGTTATGCCCCAAGATATCATGTTTGATATCGTCTCTGACATGTTTGTTTGGAATGACTCCACAGGAGGTGGCTGCAGTTGACGGACTTTACAGAATCAGGATTCCTCGTGTTTTCCTGCAGGCAGACAGACAAACAGAACGCCAGATGGACGGTTACCTCACTGCATTTGTCAGAGCTGTATGTATTTTTCTCCCATTAACCTGCACATTATCTCAAAATGATGAATAGTTTCTCCTTAATATGATACTATTAGAGATGTGAGAGCATTAGCACTTAAAGACCATCATCTGTGTTTGATAAGTCCTCAGCTCTGTCTAAATGATGTGCTTTTAATGGAGTTAATTAATCATATTACGGCTCTTTTCAAGGACTTCAACAACACATTAGTGCAGAGGACTGTTTTGAATGGGTTTTTATTGATTATTTTTTATCTTTTGGTTCTTTTATGGGTTTGTTGTTGTCTCAGAGGCCTTTGAAGTAGCTTCTTTTGTTTTGTTAAAAAGTATCACTGATCAAAAGGAAAGGCACCATATTGTCAAGACTACTTCTACTACTTTCATACAATTTTTTAAGTGTGAAAGAGCAGAGGGATTTCAACATTTTGTCTTGCCTATCAGCAGAAGTGCATGATTCAGTGTAAGAATGCACTATGTCAGAGTCTTGATCGAATCGAACATGCCAATACTTCAAAACTCGTTATTGCCAATACAAGTATTGATACTAAAAACTTTTGCCACAAGCTCAAAGACTCAACTTTGCAGAAATTGACTGTTTTTTTTCCATGACGACATTTAATTTGTGTTAGAAATAATTATAAAGCAAGAAAAACAACGTTGTATTCCTCAATAAGTCTTACTTTTGAGTCATAAAATTGAATATTCAGTTATGAAGAGGGTAACAAAGATATTATAAATAAAGATATTTTTATGATTTACCATTAAGGCACATTTGCACATTCTGCCAACATTACAGGCCATATATGGCATATAAAAGCCCAATATTGACAGTAAAAAATATTCATGTGCTGATATCTGTAATACATTTGTTTTTTAATTATCTGCTAATACGAGTAGTTTTACTGTAATACTATGCATCCATAATCTTATGAGTCTTTATTTCTTTATTTCATTGATCCATGTATTTCATGCATTCTTTTTCTGTTGATCCTGCTCCTGGTTAATGTTCAGTTCAGTGAAGGTTACACAATTACTTTACTAGGTCTCAAGTATGATAAGAAGTACAAAAATTAATACTAATCATCTTTTATCAAAAACAGTTTTGGTATCTGTATTGTATAAATCTGTAGCTTTATTTCTGCAAGATGAGATTTTATTAATTACATGCTTTACATCATCCAAAAAGAAAATCAAAGCTAAAGAACAGCAGATGAAGTCTTGTTCAGCGGTCTGTGGGGACCTCAAGTGGTCGAGGAGAGCATTGCAGTGGTGGGGACACCACAGCTCTAGGCCTGATCCCACTGAGGTGCACAGGTTGGCCCTGTGGGGTGGAGGTTGCTGGTGTAAGTGTAGTAAAGGCTTCTTGTGGCAGTTTGTGGGGATGTGCACTCATGTAAGCAGGAGGGGGAATTGCTCTTGGCATATTGTTGGGTGAGCAGAGAGGTTTTCTAACCAGTCTTTACTGAGATGGAAGGTCAGTGGGATAGAAGAGTTCAGAAATATGAGCACAACGCATAGGGATTTCATGTAAGGACTCCAGTATGGCTGAACAATATTGTATAATAATCATTTTAAAATATATTTTCGTATTTGATATACATATAGAATTTTTAAGTGCATTGTTCTATGAGCAGCAGTGCTGTAATAAATACCATTTTGTTTAGATGTTAATTCAAGATGCATATAATGGATTTTTTAAAAGTCTGGTGGGGATCTCTTCTTTTCTTTTTTCTTATTTGTTTTGTTGATTTTTAAAAATTGTGACCTGCTGAGGGACTGCAGATGTGAATTAACTTAAATATAACTTAATTTGATTCATTGGACTAGCAGCGGAGAGTATGTGTTTGCATGTAAACTGTCCCATCAGAAACACCTAAAACAGTTTAGCAGCGTCAGTGGGAAGTCATGTAAACAATGATGATGTTTTCCCTGTCCACACAGGGACATCCGTAATAGTGTTTTTATTATCTGCACCTTGATAGAAGCGTTTCCAAAATTTGCTAGACATATACCCCTTTCAGACTGGCCAAAAAACCTGTTTAAGCCTGGTAACAGGTCGGCTCCTGTCGGCAGTTTGAAGGGGTTTAATCGGCATTTCGACCCGATTCAATTGACCCTGCAAGCAACACGGGTTCTAATCGGCTCGCCTCTGATCAGCTTCAGTGAGAACATCACACCTGGGTCGACCTGCTTATTTACGGATGATGTCGGCGTAACATGCCCACGGCATAATATCATAATACTGCCCCATCCGTCTGTAACTCAAGTGACTATTTGTCATCTCACCAGCCAATTCAATCCACCTTTGTATCATCAGCGCCATCTTTGTACATTTTTAAAAAGGGACAAAAGTACAAAGTAAGGAAAACCATGTCCACAGCCTCTTTGGTCCTCTCCATTGTTTACATGGACGTGCTCTGTTGCGCTGATGATATCATCAATGTGACGACATCTTCAATGTGATGACATCATCAATGTGATGACATCAGCTTGATGCACCAGAGGAAAAGAGATCGCCACGCAGCTCGACTGCTGCCGATTAGACCCGTGTCTGCGAGCAGTGGAAAAGAGCCACTTGCTTATTGTTAGCGGGTTAACGCGCGTTGAAAAAACCCGGGTTGACCCGCTAATTTTAGAGTGAAAGCAGTAATGAAGTGATATTTATGTGTGGACAGGAAGCTACAACGCACAGAAAAAGCAGCATTTTCAAAAATAGCCACCTATGTGTGGACATGACTGAATCTCCCTTATGCTGTGTTCACACCGCAAGCGACCCAGCTACCAAAATCGCGTTGCTCACTGAAGTGTCGTCACGCGTCCATAAATACCTCACTTTGGTCACCGTTGCCGTCGGCCGTCGCTTGGTGACGTCACTTCCGCTTGAGTTTCACCGCGATCATATCATATATCATATAATAGGATGTATAAATGGACATTATTCCAGCTGTATCCTTTTTATTCACTTATCAACCACAAAACACTGCAGCTGATGCCCTGCAGCTGCATTATATGTGAGTTTCCAGCGGTCCGTCAAGGCGGAACTAATGTCCTCACTGACTAATGTTTCCCACATGGACATGAATTGTTCCTCTGTAGTTCGGTTGAAAAACTGTCTGTTGCGGAAGGGTTAGCCCCGCCCCATCGCGGCTGTACATTGACTTTGCATGGAGAGTGATCGCCGAGGTTGTACAAGTAGCGTGCGGTGTGAACGCAGCATTATACTCAAACAGTTGAATCAGTTGGAGAAAAAAAACGCATTTGATAGCCTATATCTGTAAAGATCCATTTTCAAAATCTCAAATGCACATGTTTTTATGAACAAAAAGGCCAAAAATGTGCAAACTGATCTCCATCCTACCAAGATGCATGTTTGGACTAGATTACTTTTATCACTGGGTCTCTGAGCTGATAAAATGGGAGCTTTTGCCCTGGAACTTGTTCTCAAATGAGTCCAAACATGGCTGATTCATACATGAAAATCACAAATAATCAGAGGTCCAAACATGGCGGCTACAATAGCTGATTTACAAGCTTCTTTGAGGATCTCCACAGTGTCCCAAGTATTTAGGAAGCGTGGTTGTATTTCTCTCCTGAAATGAGAGCAGCAGAATCCAAACTCAGTCCCTGTGGGCGCCATTACAGACTTCCTGTGTTCTGATCTGACGCGTCTAATTCTCTGCTCTGCTCCTCAGTGCGCCATGGTTGAGTCCCACCTGAGCGACGTCATCACCCTCCACACTGACGTCTCTGGGTACCTCATCGGCGTCTCCATAGTAACCATACCTGGCGCCTGCAGGGGCACCGAGGTCGAGGATGAGGTGGATCTTGAAGTTTTTAACACCACACTCAGCATCATGGCGCCTGTTACTGCACCAGGGTCAGTATCTGGTTTACTAGAACTCTTTTAGAGCTTTTACTTTCTAGTAGGAGGATCCTCTTGGAGCGGTTTCAGATTGCTTTGCTTCTGTTGTTTACTTTTACTCGGCAGCTTTGCATTCTTATTCCCCAGTCTCTGTGACTCTTAGATACACCTTCTGTTTTGGGATTTGTTTGAGTGCTAATTGCCATCTTTCTTCCAGACCTGAGACGGCTCTGTTCCTTGAGCGAATGGAGCAGGAAACTGAGAGGAAAGGAAAGAATCCACAAGAGCAGAAATCCTTCTTCGCTAAATATGTAAGTCCCTCCACTAAAAAGTGCTGATAAGGCGCGCGGGCTGTGCATAAAGATATTCAGCCCGCCTTTGGTAATTGTGCTGTGATCGCTGTAATGGCTCATATAGTTAATGAAAACATAAAAATGCTTATTAAGTTCATCCATTTTTCAAGCTCCAGTAGAGTGATACAAGTTTTTATACAGATCTTGCCTGCAGCTTATGTTAAATAAATGATAAAGGACATTTTAGTGGAGTAGTGAATGTCTTGGAAAAGTCAAAAATGTTTCATATGTTGGGTTTCTGTAACAGACATTCTGTAAGAATCATTAAATGCAACGGTTACAGGTCACCTGGATCAAGTTAAGAGAGAGGATATCAAAATATTGGACCAGTTTGGGTTCTCATAGATATATGAATTCACATCAAAGTGAGGAGTTCAGCTGAAAAAGAAGCAAAATAAATCTTGTTTCAGACTGTTCTTCTTTTTTTCAATCGGGATTATGTGTTTATGTGTGACCAGTTAGCTTCTGGCATGTTGTTAATTACCCTATTACCAACTACTATTTTTTTTATTTGTAAAAGAGATGCATGATCTCTATTCCAGTTTTTTCTAAACTAATTTTTGGTGATACCCATAGTGATATTGATGTTGTTGTCTAGAGTCCAAAGTCTCCATGTAACCACAAATGACCTGTTCCCTTCACCTTAGCAGTCTGTTGGTGTTAGAGACATGTGTAAAGCAAAGAAAATATGGTTTATTCTTAAACAGATGACACTTTAAAATAATAAAACTTCATGATACATTTATATAATCTGCCAGTATTAGAACCAATATGTGGGAAATACTGCATATGGCCGATATGTGGGGCAAAAGAACTGTCCACTTCAGACAATAAGCTTTTGGACAGTCGATACTGACGTTCTGATTCTCGTGTGCAGCCCTCATTTTTTATTTATTCACTGCTCTTCATGACAGTAGAGACACTTAAAGCAGAGGGTGTACCATGGAGTAAGCAAAACGTAAAAGTAAACATTTTGAATTTCAGTTGATGTTTCCTCTGCTCAAAGGAACAACCACAGCAGTTTGATTCTGTCAGATTAAAATAAAAACAAAACACAATAATGAACACAAACGTCACTGCACTGCTAATACTGAACCAAAAATATACACAAGTTAACCTTTTAATGACCTGTTGGTTTCTCCCATTTCTTAAGTGAAAACTTCACACCATACAACTCTGAAGCTTTTTCCCAATTATGACTGATTAACATAATCTGATTTTAGCAGTTTAATTGGTAAATTTCCTTTGAAATGAGCCTTTCAACAAATGAGAAATTTGTCATACACTGCCAAACATGTGCGAACATAAATGATTCATTTTGCAGTTTAGACTGTTTGATTAATAATGTCTGAATATTTTTTATCATTTGTGATTTTATTGTGTAAACAGACATTTTCAACAGACTTATTAAGATATAATCAAATTTATAAATGTTGATTTCGTTGATGTGTAGCTTCCTCATTTTTAGTGAGGATTATTTGCAGAATAAAATATAAATTTGACACAAGCACAGATAAAAAAAGAGAGAGGAGGGGAGTGTGTGTGTCATTCCTTAAACCTTAAATTCTTAATGTCAGTACATAATATTCCTTGGTCATAGTCAATAAAAACGTCAGCACTTACAGCCAATTTCAAACATAAAGCTGAACAAAACCTGACTCCAACCATGTCATGATCTCAGTGTATGTTTCCATGGCGATAAAGCCAAACTAACAAGATAATGGGGGAAAAAAAGTGACCATGAGTATTGGCACTTAAAATGAAATCTGGACTGGAAAATGAAACATTTGCAGTCTGATAACTATTTCTCAATCATTTATATTGGCACTGAAAGAAGTTAACTAGAAAAATAAAACATAGCTGTTAAAAATTTAATGGTGGTTTAATGCCACTGCCTACTTTCACATGTTTTACTTCTACATACAGCCTTTGTCTACAATACCTATCTGACATATATATTCCATATTTCATCTGAAATAGCGGCAGAGTTTTGCAGTGCTGTAATGCTTCACAGTTTAATGTTTAATTGTCTGCTGTGGAAAGTCAACATGTTCTTTTTTATGTACTGGCATGTTGTTTTCCCTCATTTCTTATACAAATAAACTGCCACAGTGTTAGGGAAATGCAGGTTTGGTTAATTTAGTCTTTAAACTAAAAAATACCAGCATATCTGGTACATACAGAAGTCCAATTTTGTACATCTCTAATAAATCGAAGGCCATCTGTCCAGACATTAGTAAAATTCTGTTCGCCTCCTTGATTTTCAGCTCACAGAGTGAAGACCTCTCCTCACTCGAGCTCCATGTTCTTGAATCCAGATTAGCTGACCTTGTTTCTGATGGCCTCTCACCTGATCTCTCCTCCAGCTTGTTGTGCCGTGTTTGTGTGTGTTGCTTTGTTCTGTGACCTTGTGCCAGTGTGTTGACTTGGTGCTGTGCTGTGTTCCAGTGGTATTTGATTCTTGGAGGTGCAATCTTCCTCATGGCCACCAATTCAGCACAGCCCCCAGCAGGGGGAGGAAGAGAGCAGAGCTGATTCCCACTGAAGTACAGTTTTCTTCCTTGTGGCTCGTTCTGTCCCCCTTCCTCCTCTCTAACTCCGATTCTCTCCTCTGTAATACCACTAACTTAGAGCATTCGCCTGGTCTCCTACTTACTGCTCCCTTTTCTCCTTTCTGGCCGTCTACTTCAGGTTCAACACCAAGTACGACGAATGGATATTTTGAGTATTCTGTGATTCTTTGAACAAAAAATCTAAATGATCTAAGATCTCCTTTTTGGGGTTTTATATCCTGAGCATGTGTTTGGTGTTTGATCCTCAGATTTCCTCTTATCTGACTCACTTTTAAACTTTTAAGCTTTTCCTTTTCTCTGTCCAGAAAAAAAAACTAAAACCTAATCTGGAATAAACAATCTTGAAGAGATGACTGTGATCACAGCTTAATTTGCTCATTCAAAACTGATAATGTCCAACTGACCTCCATCTTTTCTCTTGCCTTCTTCCTCAGTGGATGTACATCGTGCCACTTGTTCTCTTCCTGATGATGTCAGGAGCTCAGGACCAATCAGGCGGAGGAGCTGGAGGGGGGGCAGCTAACGGAGGCGGCAGATGATTGACACGACCACAGCCTTAAACTGCTGTACAGAATAATATTTAAGGAGCCTAAATTAACACAAATTTAACATGTACATTGTGGAGGAGATATTGTTCCCTGATGATGACTGCATTTTTAATACTTCTATGAAAATAAAGTATTTATTACTTCATTTGTTTGACTGAAGATGTGACTCTGTTTGAAGTTTTAACTTAGCAAAGTCCGATGGGCTGTCACACCATAACATGAATTTATTTTCTATTTTTAAATTTAACTTTTCCTCATTTTATGTGTTTAGAAATAAAAGCAGGCCAATTTTACCCTTGCAGGATCATTCATTTATAGATAAATCTAAAGTGTTACACCCAGTTCTTAAGAAATAAGTTATTAAGTAAGTAATATATGACAAGATTTATCAAAATTTTCATCTAATACTAAAAGATCAAATCCATTTAATTATAAGATCACTAATAAATCAATGGTGACTTTTTAACTGCTAAAATATAAGATCATTTAAAAGTCAAAAAAAGCAGTGATAAAGAAATCAAGTTTTAATAGACTGATGGATTTTGAACATTATCTTTACTGCTTGTCCCTTTTGGTGTCACGGGGGCTGGAGCCTTTTCCAGCTGAGATTCAGCGAGAGGCATGGTCACCCTGAAGCAATTTCAGCCAATCACAGGGCCACATAGAGAAACAGAAAACATTCCTGCAATGTGGAAACCAGCAACCATAATGAGCATGTTTTTGGTCAGTGGGGGAAAGCTGGAATTCTCAAAGAGGACCCACACATGCCCAGGAAAAACATGCAAACTCCACACAGAAAGGCCCGGAAGGACACAGGGATTGTACCGGCAACCTTGTTGCTGTGTGGCATGTGCACTACCTGCTGTGCCACATCACCACATATTTCAAACATGTAGAAATAAAATGTTTAACAGAACACAAAGTATGGTCTACAGCTCTTTGAGTATCTCAGTTTACATGTGTGAAAATGATAATCTAATCTAATATAATCCTACCCCTTTATTTCATATACATTTTCATCAGTATCTAATAGGGATCACAAGATTGAAACAGTGTTGAGTTCCTTAAATAAAATATAAATACAGTGAAGTATTTAAGTCAAATATATTCTGAGGTGTGTCTACACATCTGAAAGTTATTAAGCATGCATTTAAGTATAATTTACACATACAAACCCCTTAAACATACAAAACCCAAAAACAATGAAGTTGGCATGTTGTGTAAATCTTAAATAAAAACAATACAGTGATTTGCAAATCCTTTTCAACTTATATTACATTGAATACGCTGCAAAGACAAGATATTTAATGTTCACACTAAGAACTTTATTTTCTTTTGCAAATAATAATCAACTTAGAATTTAATGGCAGCAACTTGCGCAAAAAAGTTGGCACAGGGGCATTTTTACCACCGTGTTACATCACCTTTCCTTTTAACAACACTCAGTAAATGTTTGGGAACTGAGGAGACCAATTTTTGAAACTTTTTCTTGCTTGATGTACATCTTAAGTTGTTCAACAGTCTGGGGTCTCTGCTGTTGTATTTTACCCTTCATAATGCGCCACATATTTTCAATGGGGGACAGGTCTGGACTACAGGCAGGCCAGTCTAGTACCCGCACTCTTTTCCTACGAAGCCACGCTGTTGTAACACGTGCAGAATGTGACTTGGCATTGTCTTGCTGAAATAAGCAGGGGCATCCATGAAAAAGACGTTGCTTGGATGGCAACATATGTTGCTCCAAAACCTGTATGTACCTTTCAGCATTAATGGTGCCTTCACAGATGTGTAAGTTACCCATGCCTTGGGCAGTAATACCATCACAGATGCTGGCTTTTGAACTTTGCGCCTCTAACAGTCCGGCTGGTTCTTTTCCTCTTTGGTCTGGAGGACACGACAACCACAGTTTCCAAAAACAATTTGAAATGTGGACTGGTCAGACCACAGAACACTTTTCCACTTTGCATCAGTCCATCTTAGACGAGCTCGGCCTAGCGAAGCCGGCGGCATTTCTGTGTGTTGTTGATAAATGGCTTTGGCTTTGCATAGTAGAGTTTTAACTTGCACTTACAGATGTAGCAACGACCTGTATAATGACAGTGGTTTTCTGAAGTGTTCCTGAGCCCATGTGGTGATATCCTTTACACAATGATGCCGGTTTTTGATGCAGTACCGCCTGAGGGATCGAAGGTCACGGGCATTCAATGTTGGTTTTGGGCCTTGCCGCTTACGTGCAGTAATTTCTCCAGATTCTCTGAACCTTTTGATGATATTACGGACCGTAGATGATGAAATCCCTAAATTCCTTGCAATAGCTCGTTGAGAAATGCTGTTCTTAAACTGTTGGACAATTTGCTCACGCATTTGTTCACAAAGTGGAGACCCTCACCCCATCCTTGTTTGTGAATGACTGAGCATTTCAGGGAAGCTGCTTTTATACCCAATCATGGCACCCACCTGTTCCCAATTAGCCTGTTCACCTGTGGGATGTTCCAAATAAGTGTTTGATGAGCATTCCTCAACTTTCTCAGTCTTTTTTGCCACTTGTGCCAGCTTTTTTGAAACATGTTGCAGGCATCAAATTCCAAATGAGCTGATATTTGCGATAAATAACACAGTTTACCAGTTCAAACGTTAAGTATCTTGTCTTTGCTGTGTATTCAATTGAATATAGGTTGAAAGGGATTTGCAAATCATTGTATTCTGTTTTTATTTACGATTTACACAACATGCCAACTTCACTGGTTTCAGGTCTGGTACGAAGAGCTCAATATTAAACACTACCACACAGACAAATCATTTTAGACCTGTTCTTTTTTGGAAATAAGTTTTATCATCGCATTTCATTGGTTTTACAGGTTTATTCCACACAGTGATATAAAAGCTTTTCTTTGTTTTAGCGACAGCATGAATCTTAAATTTAAATTTCCCCTCAGGTCCTATCCTCCCTCCCTTGCACAAAACATTTTTTGAATTTTTCCAGGTTGTCTGTTATTTCTTGCTCTGTGCTTTATTTATGTTGTTCCAAGTTCTACAAGGTGAAAGGATTTTAAAGTTTTAGATCCGTGAAATAATGGATTGGTATGTTCTTGAGATCCAACATGAGAAATTATTCTCATTTTTTTTTAGTGATAGTAGTGAGCTTTTATATGTGACAGCAGCACAGTATTTTAGATAGAGAGGAACCAGGGAACTGTCGAGAACAAAAAGTGCTTTTGATCCAGCACTTTTTTCTTTCGGATACAGGCTGTCTTAAGTCCTTCTGTCTCTCCATGCGATCTCAGATGATGTTGAGGTCAGGGCTCTGTTGGGACCAAACTTCACTTCCAGGACTCCTGATCTTTTTATGCTGTGAGATAGTTTCTTATGGCTATATGGCTGTATGTTTTGGGTTGTTGTCCTGCTACAGAATTAATTTGGGGCCAATTAGACATTCCCTTGGTGACACTGCATGATGGATAAGTATTCACTTATGTTTTACAGCATTAAGGGCACCATTAATCCTGAAACAAATCCCAACTCCATTTGCTGAAATGGAGATGGAAACTTGAACCTCCACCATGCCTCACTGTTGCCTGCAGACACTCTTTATTGTACTGATTTCCAGTCCAGTGGCAAACAAACTGCCTCCTGCTACACTCAAGTATTTAAAATGTAAGCTTTATGATGGTTCTTTCACATCTTTCTCTAAGGTTTCTAGGCTGCTCACACTCTGCCCTTATCTTAAGGACAGCACATGTTGAAACCTTGGTCTGCTTCTAAATCTGAACCTAGGGGAGACCTTGCTGGTGTAGTATTATGACATTGTGTCTTGTTGCTGTGTTCAGTCTTGCCATAGTGTATGACCTGCAATATAAAACTCTTTCACAACCTTAACCTCTTAGCAGAGTTTGGCTGTTCTTTTCCAAGTTTTTAAGTTTTTAGGAACACACTAAATGTTGATTTGGATTGCTCTAAATGGTTTGCTCACTTTGCTTTTTGAAAGTGATCGTGTGCTTAGTCAGTAATCAAGACGTCTGATTGCTAAGTTGCTCCCTCTGCTGTGTTAGTGGCTTGTAAATGGGCATGAAAGGCAGTGAATTTGTTAGTTGATACTGATAAATAATGAACATAGAAACTCAAAACCATCAGTGTATAAATGTAAGAGTAAATAGATTGTATGGGTAGATGTGACCTGCCGTGTAAAGCTGCTTTGAGTAGCCGTAAGACTAGAAAAGCACTATATAAGCTCAAGTCGATGAAGCCTTTACCACTTACCAAAAAAAAATTAAAAAGTAAGACTTGTCATTTATGAAGCATGCTTACATTACAGCATTTGGTAATTTGCAAAATGCCTCTTTGTTAATTATTAGTGAATTGAACTGTGATAAAACTGATTATATAAGCATAATAAACCACATTTGGATCTTATAACAAAAGGATGAAGGTGAAAGAAGACCCTCTTCCGTGTCAGTTTACCACGTTTGAAGTTGAAATCCTCTCCTACGAAGTTTAATCCTTCCTAATGCAGCCGGGGTTTACTCCAGCAGGAGAGGAGCAGCTGCTGCTGGATCCAAAGAAGTGACAGGAATACTTTACTAATGCTCATATCAATGTTTATGTAGACTGTTTATAGTTTGCTGCTATATCTCTGCTGTTGTATATTCACTCAGAACCCTTTTTCTTTTTGGAATAAGTGTAGTCACAGAGGAGTAAATCCTGACCTGAAAGCTACTGAGAGAGGTTTTTAACAGGTTAGGAGTCAGAATATTTGTAGCTCTATGAGCTGCAAAAGCAAGAAAGACAGCAAGGGACATTAATCCACCCTTTTATATGGTTATTTTAGTTAATATAATTCTGATGGTTGTAAGATCAGAGCCAGTGAATAGAGGAGTTTCCAAAATCTGTTTTTTTGTTTTGCTACTGAGTGCTTCATACATGTATAGTCCACTACATTCAGGATTAACCCTTTCATGCATGGTGGTTTCACAGTAGACAAACATTTGGAATAAATATACCCTTTAGGTTGCAGTACCATGTCAGACTACTTGGTGGAAAATTCCCAACCCTGTGTCTCAAATTTCATAAAAATGTCATATTTGCATATTTTTTCCATACCGAGATATTGCATCATAAATCCAAAACAGCCAACAAAGGACAAATTTGGTATGCTTTTTGTATTTCACATAATTTTGTATTTTATTTTAAATTTTGGTGTAAGACAAAGGTAGATAGTTTGATTACTGCAAACATATATATACTCCAGATTTTTTTTTTTTATTTACTCTAAACTAATGTTTTTCGAAGACACGTTCATGGATCCTCATCAAGTTCAACTAAATTACTACTGTGATGGACAGATGTATAAGTCCCACAAAAAATTACCATGACTCTTAACTTGTTGAAAGTAATAATTAAAAAAAAAAAAATCAAAGTCTTTGTGATTTAATAATTCATGCATGAAAGGGTTAAGGAAAAAGTTATGAATGTGTGATTTTGTACACAAAATTGGATTATTTTACTGCCTGAATGAGTAATTCATTCAGTTGAAAAGTCTCTGAGTATGCAGAAATAAAAATTCAGAGTCACACAGTTGGAATCATCGTGAAAATGCCCTGCAGGCCTGCAAAGTAAATCTCTACTTGGCCTGTTATTGTACCAGTTAACAGAGTTGAAGAGACAAAAGACATCAGCAAACTAAAAAGAACTGACACACAAAAGCAAAAAAATTACAAAAATTATTACTTTCACCAAAGAGGTCAGGTTTTGCCAGTGCTTGTTCGTGTCAGTTTGTTTCTCAGCCTGTGGACAAGATAACTCAAAATGTTAGTCATTGATTTTGATGAGATTATCAAAAAATGTTGTCATGACACAGGCAGACATGATTAGATTTTTGCAATCCAAATGTGGATGTGGATCCAGGATTTTTTTAAAAGTATTTTATAACATTGTGCTCAGGCTGGGCGATATGGCCTAGAAATAAAATCCCTGATTTTTTTCTACAACACTCGATTTACGATTTTAATTGATTTTTCCCTCCCTAAAAGGAACATAACTCCCAATGACATAAAAATTGCACAAATCAAGTTTTGCCTTTATGTTGTGTAAGTGTTTCCCTCTTAAAGTAAAAGTCTGGGTCATAAAAGGTTGATTGATTATGTAGTATAAACTTAGGCAGGTTTGTCTACATAAACACTAAAAGGCTGAGGTATTTTTACAGTATTAGCATGAAACTCTTAAATAACAAATACAAGCCTATAAAAGTGCTTGTGCAAACCCTACAAGGCTGACCATCATGAAAATTGTATTTTTTTTTTCAAAAATTGCAACTACTTACAATTGGACTAAGGCAAGAAAAAAAATCTTGATTTTTAATTTTTTAAATCTTCTGCAGAAAATAATTTGAATAAATGGATTTAATTCATTTTTTCCCCAGCTCTACATTGTGCAACAGGGACATTCCTCACTTTTCTTTAAAAACTCAGCTATGACTGTCAGAAATGTTTGTAGAAATGATAGTGGAAACATGATTATACCTACTGCTATCGCTAACATAACCTTCACCATTTTTGGGAGAGCGAAAAAGTCCAAAAATCAGAAGAGCTCTGACAGTAGAAACCTCTGCCAAGGGGCCTGCGATTTTCATATTTGAGTTATTCACCAAAATGTGGAAAACTGCCATTTAAAGCTGCTTTGAGTTGTAAAAGAAATTAGAAAAGCATTGTATGAGCTAAAGTTCATTTACCTTTACTCTGCATTTTTAATGCTCTGGTTACTTGTACTTTAAATCAACAACTGAACTTCACTTTCAAATGCCTGATACAAAGACAACTGAACATTGAGAGCACAAACCTCAAGTCATTTCTGACATTGTTAACCAAGTTGTTAGTCAAAATGTGAAAAACTGTCTCATCGGGCAATGTTTTTGAGAATTCCCTGAAAGTTTAAGCAAAATTCGTTGATCATGTTTTAAGTTATCCTGCTCAGAGACGATAATAATAATAATCATAAAAAATATTAGTTATAAACACTTTGTATTGAAACAATTCTCAAAGTGCTGCAGTTATAAGAACAATGATATATTATAAATAGAGATACAATTCAAAACACAAATAGAAGCGCTCAGAAAGCACAAACCTCTGCTAAAGCACATTCAACGTTGTTAGACAAGTTATTTTCTAAATGTGTAAACTGCTTTATCTTGAACTGTGAGCAAATCCTTAAAACTTTCTGGATTCTAGGCATTCAAGTCATTTTTATTTTTAGCTGAGTTATAAGTGAAAATGTAAAAATCATGCAATGTCACAAAATCCTTTAAAATTCCTGGGTCCACATATTTTGATTACCACCAAAATCGAATCACTTTGGCCTTACGCATTTACACACAGTTCCTTAAAATTGCTGCTCTCCTTAAAAATATTGTTATTCAGAGTTAAGATAAACAGCTGGAGATCTAAAAATAAAGTGATATTTACTCTTTTTTGCAGGAAGACAGCTAAATTAATGGATGGATGTGTGGATGCATCCCTGTAGGGTTCTCATGAATCCAACAAAAGCAAGTAACCTAAAGTTTGTGACCGGCACAAACTATCAGCCTTACACATCAGGACACCTCTCTGTTTTTTCAGTCATGACATCATAGATTTAAAACAACACGGCTTTAGAAACAGAATGTCCCCAAATCCTCGTGTCAACACAGCGGATCCTTCTCCTCGTGTCAGTCAATCAGTCTGGCTGTTTTTAGTTTCCAACTGTGAGAAATATTTGCTTATTTTAGTCGGCTCAGGGTCGAGCTTCAACACTTCCATGGCCTCTGCCCTCGTCCAATCAGAAGGCAGGACTTTCTCAGAATGACCCCTCAGGTCAATGAAGCAGCGTGTTCCTTTCTGTGGCTGCTTTACTTTCACCTCACGGTGTACAACATGAGAAATCAGGTGATAGGTACAGCTGAGGGAAACAGGAGACATTCAGAATGGAGCTGGACGACAGAAGTCATCTGTTTGTAAAGAGATCTGCGTCTGTCATGAAAGGTCAGAGCCTTGTGATCAGCAATCGTGTTTTTCAACAGCATCATCGCTAAAGACTGCGGTTATTTTCTGTTTCCTATGCCCACCAAACAGGCGTCCTACCCTTCTTAAAACACGATCTCAGAGATGCTTGTTTACTTCGAGCATACACACTAATGAATAACAGGAGGCCTATCAGCATGGGCTGTGATGTATGTTCATTTACCAGGAAGCTGGTGGAAGCTGACACTCAGAACCGTGACTTTTGTGATCTTTGTGAGTGGAATAATCTGTGTTTGTGCTCACGTTTTAGCCACACTGTGTTACTCTAGATTCATCTCATAAATTACATAATGCTTTCATCAGGATGCATCAGTCCAGTCCAGAGGAGATGTTATGGATTTGCAGAGTGAGGCTAATGTGGAGAAAGTGTTGCAGTTTTAGTTCTTTATTATCTATGAAAACAGCACAGAGTTGTCCTGATTCAATTTCAGAAAAACCCTCTGAAAGTCAAGTAGGGGGAGTCAGTATTATGCAAACTAAACCATCTTCAAGTTGTTGTATGCCTCAACAAGATTCAGTGTGCAAAACTGTAAAAGTACTTTGATATAGCAACACAGTATGAGATTAGGGTGGCAAATATTTTTTGATTTGAGGATTTATATTTAATAAAATACTTGCAAGGTAGCATCCCCCAGCTAAATTTTTTGTGAGGTGTTGTCTGTTTAACTGCTGTCCGCCCGGTCGGGTGACCTGCTGCAGCCAGGTTAGCAGGGGGTAAGGGGGTAAGGGGGCGAGCAGAACAAAGGAGAAGAGAAGGGAATTTTTTGAGGAGAGACTTGGCTAATGAGCCTGTCAGAAGCTTTGCAACTTGCAAAGGCCTCTGAATTCCAAGTGCAAAGTAGACAGATTCTGCTAGGGCTGGGGAAATGACCTTCTCCATGCATGATCATGGCTGCTGGAGAAAAGGACAACTGTTACCCCTTTTCCACCAAGCTGGTTCCAGGGCTGGTGCTAGTGCTGGTGCTAGAACCGGTTCACAATTACCCCTTTTCCACCAAGCTGGTTCCAGGGCTGGTGCTCGTGCTGGTGCTAGAGCCAGTTCACAATTGGTTCAAGTGCGAACCTGTTTAGAACCGTTTGCTTTTCCACAAACAGGTGCCGGCCAGAGAGCTACGTCAGCACATCAATGTATACGTCTGTATACGTCACGCCAGTTTCCCATTTAACTAGCGAACAACAATAAACAAAACAATAAACTTACCAGGCTCTGTGGAGGTTTGCTCCATGGTTGTGTACTCCTGCATAGACTCCAGCATGGCTGTGGCTGAATTCAATGCCCCTGTAGCGCTGCACGCTGGTCGGTCCCCGAGAACAGCATTGAGCATTTTGTAATGCGGGCTGTTAAAATGTGGCCGACCATTGCCACTACGGCCCAGATCGGTCTTCTGGTCCCTATATTCTTTCTTTATATATTCTTCATATATATATATATATATATTCTTTTCAATCTGTTTTTCGCTTACTCCAACCTCCTCTTTTTAAAAATGGCTCTCTTCCGTGTTTTTACTCTGCTAATCCCGCCCCCACCCCCTGACGTAAGCGCGTAGCCCCCGACGTAACCTGGTTCTTTCTGCTGGCCCAGCAAAGAGTTGGTGCTTGACAAGCACCAGTTTTGAGAGCCAGCAACCGGTGCTTAGTCTGTGGAAACCCAAAGAACTGGTGCTTAGTCTGGCTCTAGCTCCGAACCAGCCCTGGAATCAGCTTGGTGGAAAAGGGGTATGAGAGTACTGCAGCTGAAAAACTTGGCCTAAGAGAACATTTCCCAGGACTGGTGAGTCTTCCCCTTTTGGAATATTTTTCATTTTTGTTTTTTCTTCCAGTGCATTGCCTTCCATTCATTTGATGGATTATTCAGTTGTGTGTTTTGATTTTGATGGACGTTTTTTGGACATTTGCGTTGCGGGACCACTTGGATTTTCACCCTCATCTTTGAAGGGAACTGAGACATTGGACAGGGAATCAAAACATTTGGAGAACATTTTACTTTTGGTTTTGTTTTTGGGGCAAAAAAGGAATTCAAGAGCCAAGTCTGCTTAGTTTATATTGGGGATTTTTGCTAGGGATGGGAAAAATTGTATTGGGGGACTTTTCATCATTGAATTCAAATTTAGACCAATAGAGGACTTCATTGTGTTTTTCTTTTTTCCTACTATTTAAGGGAGTTTTCAGGGATTTGTAAACATTTTTCTGCAACCCTATGAACCAAATCTAAATTAAATGATGGCTTACATTAGCTTTAAACCTGTGATTATAATCAAGCTTTAAAAATTAAGCAGATTGTTATAGTACACTGACAGGGTAGTGGGTCGGCAGATTAACATGAGGCCCAACGGCCTTGATCTCTGAAGTCTAAAACCTAATTTTTTCATCTTGGAGCCAGAGAAAGCCTTTGAACAAAGTTCAATGAAAATACCAGTATTTGTTTTTGAGATACTATGCCAAAAAGGAAACATGTGTTAGCAGGAGATGAAGCTTTGGTAATGTGCTGGTTGTCTATTTTAGTTGGATGAACTGTCCACTGGTGTTCAAACAGGCTATGTTATTATGTCCACAAACAAAGATGACCAAGAGACTAAATGAATCTTGAAAATAAGTTTATCCTTAAGTCGAAGTTGCTATTTCTGCTAAGTTTGAGTGAAACTATTGTAATTATTCCTAGGCATTTGACTTATGATCTTGGCAATCTAACAAGTTGATCCTTGAATTAAAGTGACTATTTGAGCAAATATTAAAAAGAAACCTTAAACATCTTTTTGAAAACATCTCATTTACAAGTGAGGGATGAACAGGAAGAAAAATGACCTCTGAATTTTGAAGTCCTTGTCATTTGACCTCTAAGCCAAATTTTAAATACATTCTGCATAAAAAGCAAAATGTGTTGGCAGGGGACCAAGCTTCCTAATATCCTGCTTTTCTGTTTTAGGGTAAGTAAATCAAAGGATGACCAAGAGGCTCAGTCACCTTGACCTGTGATCACTGACCTTGAAAATGAGATAACTTTATCCTTGAGCTAAAGTGACCACTTGAAAAGTTGAAAGACAGCCCCTTAAAATAATTTCAAAGACATCACAAGGAAGTGATGAACATGAGGTAAAAAATGACCTTGACCTGTGACTTGAATGTTAATGTTTTATCTCCTAATGCCAACCTTCTACTCTTCAACCATAATCACACGCTTCTTTGTTTTGCAATATTAGATTAACTTACACACTCTCTTCACGGCCATGATGAACTCACCTACATAGATCATCAATCCACACGTGATGCATTGATGTCTCACTGCAGTGCTGGTCTTCCAACGTCTAAAGAAAAATCTTCAAAGTGATTTTGAGAAATTGCAATTACAAGGAGGACTTAATATTGGCAATGCTCCGTAATACTTCCTCACACTAAGCTGCTTTTTCCTTTGTTCCCAGCAGGGGTGTCAGGATATTTTCGCACATGCCCACCGGAGGCCCTTCCATGCTTTTTAATTTCCATTATATTTAGGAAAGTGTGAAATAAAACAGCTTTGCACCGCAAGACGTGACAGTAGTGTGTTGCTTTGGATTTCAGCCACACGAACAGAAGTTCAGGGTTCAAATTCCTGTCAGGGCCTTTACCTGTGTAAATGTTCACAGTGACAGCGCAGTGTAACAAATCAATTAGGCAACTCACAGGCATCATGACAACACTAACACCAGACAACAAAGCTTTAGTCACATGTGCACAATGATCTAGAAAAGTTTACATGAAAGCTGAAAGTCTTAGGTTTCTTGTACTATGTTTAAATAAATTTGAATCAGCCCATGTGAGGCGTGGACGATTTATGAAACTGTCCGTCTGGCGAGTCAGGTTATGTGAGACTACAGCAGGCCGAATTCAGGAAAATTCACTACAAGCAAGTAGAAAGGGTCGTGGCAGTTAGATTTCACAACTAGTGGGCAACGATAGACTGGAGAGAACAACCACTGAAGTCTCAGTGCACATATTTAGACAGCTTCAAAGTATTATGTAACGATAGTCTAAGGTCACAGGCTGATGGAGCGTCTCCCTGACAGACAAGAAATCACCATTTTTACATTACATTGTGGAGATGTTGATGGTATCTGTTGCCAACTCCATGTTTTAACTGGATAAATTGTATTACCGTAAAAAGACACTCATGAATTATGCCATACTTCGAACAAAGGATTGGACATTAAAGGTCACATATGGACACTAAAAGACAGTCAAGAATTATGTCATACTTCTGTAAATGGAATACAAATTTACAATAATCTGATGATACGTGAAAAAAGAGGAGACTAAATATTGAGGAAATGGGGATGGGACTAGATAAGCTCTGCTTCTTCCATCTTCCCTTTCGGACATGTACAATGTGATCATCTATTGACAATGTGTGATGCTGAATAAGTGTGCTGACATGACCGAAATAAATCAATTCAATTCAATTCAATTCAAAATACCAAATAAAAGCCTGATTGTTTGTTTCAATCACTGAGTAGACCAGGCGTTTACGCTGGACCAGACGACTATTTGGGACAGGCGTTTAATTCCTTCTGCACAAAAATCTTGCTAAGCAAAAAATTAAAAGTATGGTAAATATAATCAAATTATTCATTTACACCAGTATGAATATCACCTTTACATTTTCAAGGCAAGATTACAATACCGTTGTAATACGCTTGTCTTCTTCTTTCAACTAAGTTCTCTCTAAACACTCTTAAAACTGCTCAGGAACGACTGGTAGTTTAGTTTAGGTCGTGCTTCTTTTTTATTTGCTGCACCAGGGCCATGGAGATAAGCAGCAATGTACCGCTAACTGACGTGATGGACCTCCTGACATTA
This sequence comes from Scarus forsteni, assembly GCA_036419115.1. NCBI lineage: Eukaryota > Metazoa > Chordata > Actinopteri > Labriformes > Labridae > Scarus > Scarus forsteni. The sequence goes on from JAZDUH010000084.1 coordinate 21,904,282, forward strand.
GCTAAGGGCAAAAAACAAACCACGGAAGTGGTAACGTCTTCTCCTTTGGATTTGTGAAGCCCTAGTCTGTAATATTCCGGCTTTCTGCGCTCTAGTGGCCTCACACTAACCTGCATCTGGTATTTGTTGACATACAGAGGGAGGAGAAGCCAACAGGACATCCAAAGAGAAAAATAAACCATGTGGGCTGTAAAGTTTTAGTCTGATCAAGTTTCTTTTCAAGCGTGAACTGGCAGTTGTGAACTCAGCGTTTGTGTGTTCTGAAAACTTTGACCGTAGCTCCTAGGCTGTGCCAAATAAATTACACCAGGCATTTATTTGGAACAGGTGTCTATTTGTTAAAATGCACTGCTGCACCCGACGTTTATTTGGGAGAGGGCGATTAATTGAAACCAGGCCTTTATTTGGTAATTTAATCTATTTGAATAAAAGACCAACAATGAAGAGGCAAGTTAGATCATGCCTCGCAAGACTCTAATCTAAAAGAGAAAACTCAGAGAGAAGCAAATAGTGGATTAATGTCGTCAGACACTGCACTGATGACGGAGACACCAAACAGATTTGTCACGTTCCTGACATAAAGTGATCAGAATATTACTTCCTTTTTAAAAATAACTGCCCCAAAACAGTGACTGGCACTGATGACTAATAGATACTGATAGAGTAAGTTAAATCAGCAATGTGCTAATGTTAGCTTATTACCCAATGTTTGGATGATAAAGAATCTCTTGTTTTTCACTTCTTAATGGCAGACTGATTCAGACAAATCAAAATACAGAAAATCACCCAAATATTTGTAGATTTTCATCACAACCATGTTGTAAGATAAATTATTCTCCTGTTTTGTGGTAAATAACAGACATGAAGAGATGACAATAACATTCATTGCAATGTTCTGGATTTTGTACAAGGGTCGAGTGTGCCTTCAGCTCAGAGACTCAGATTTTTTGTTTACATGCAATTTTATGAGATGTAAACATGTGTCATATGCATAGATGGAAGCTTGTACTGCAGTTCCACAGAATGATCAATGCTAGCTTACACTCTGTACGTCCTCAAGCCCTATGTGCTGGTCATGTGACTAAAAACTAAACTGACTATCTTTTTAGTTTTTGCTCTGAACTACTACCCTAAACTACATGTGTTGACAATATAAAAGCAAATATGACATCCTATTCTAGGTTTCTGTGTAAGGGAGTCTTTATCAAGGACCAGTGAGCCTGGAACCGAAAGCCTCATCCAGAGTGATGCAGATAATGAGGAAGTGTCACCTTAGCTTCCCTAAATAAGTGCACAGCTGTTCTGTCTGTGGGGTTTATGTGTTTCACACACTACCACTAAGCTTCTTCCAAGCTTCAACCAGTTTGCCCCCTTTGGATATGTGGTGGCCGGCTCCAGCTCATTTGTTTATTATTGAGGTTAAGAGGGTGCAACATAAAGCTGTAGCATATTATGATGTGTTGAAAAAGCTAATAATGTTAAATTGGTCTCTCATTGTCCCTGATGTCTTGGAAATCTTGTCCTTGCGTGGCTGTCCACTCAAAATCTGCACTCCAAAAATTAAGCCACATGTAAAGCTGGTTAAAGCTAATGAGACAAACAGACACATTAGCCTTGTTTCCACCAAGTGGTCTGGTTGGGGTCAGTACAGTATGGTTCAGTATGAGATGAAAAGCCTTAATTTTGTACCTTAATAATTCATCACTGCTACTGTTCCTTCTCTTGAGAGCGGGGATGTGAGTTGAGAGGAGAGAGTTGCCCTGTTTACATGACAACGAAAACCAAAAACAGAGAGTTTTCATTGTGTTTTCGCCTTCCATTGACATGAGAATGGTGCCCGGAGTGCCTTAATCAGCTAACCAGGGTCCAGAGTACATTTGAAAATGTATTGGTGTCTTGCTACATGTAGACGGGATAAGCATTTCAGAGTGAAATGCATGCGCAATACTCACATGAAGGCTGTGCGCACAAGAACAACAACAGCTCCGGCCGTCTACCGAGCAACATGTGTGCTGTTTGCTGTGCTCGGTTTTATCCAGACAAAACGATTTAGACAGATTTGTTGTCCAGACAAGAAAACTCCTGCGTCTTCGTGCATCCACTCGCCATTGTTGTTTGTGTAGAGTTTGTCTTCTTCGTAAGTGTGTTGTAACAAGGAAGTTTCTCAACAAACCTACATCGCCAACTCTGGCCTGACATCCTACAGTGTTTTTAGTCGTTATTGCGTCTCCATGTAGATGCGGATCATTTTTGAAAATGCAAAGGAAAAACCTTTTCTTTTTGGGTGAAAACGTGGTCTTGTAAACAGGGCCCCAGTGAATGCATGATGTAACAACTGCGCAACACAGTGAAGTGGGCTGAAGTAGTGTGTGACTTCCAGCACTCTGGTACTCACAAACCATTCTATTGACCCTTTTCCATTAGCCCTACTCTACTTGACTCTACCCGGCTCTACTCAACTTGCCTTGTGCTGCTTTTCCATTAGCTCCAGTCGCCTGCCCAACGGGGTGAGCAGCACTGCGGTGATGCCATTTTGAGCATGACACAACAATCTGTGGCTTTTTGTCACAAACCAAGTAAAAAAGGAAAGCAGAGGAAGGCTGCAGGTGTTAAGAAGACATACCCCTTGAGAAGCACAGCAGAGTTTTGGAAGCTATACAAGAGAATGAAGCCGAGGACGAGAGCAATCGAGCTGCAAAGAAAAGACGTATGAGGGTAAGCTAACAGTAGCTACTGCTAGCATGCTAAGTCGTCGCGCTCATGACTCATCGATGACGACATTGTCTGACCAATCAGTAGCCGGCAGTCGGTGGCGTCATCTTTCAGTATCGACTCTGCTCGCTTGGAACCAGAGCGGAGTAAGTACTAAAGCTAGCTTGTTTTAGGAGGTACCAGGCTAGTGGAAACACGCTGCAAATCGAGTAGAGCCGAGTAGAGTAGGGTCAAGGCGTGCTAGTGAAAAAGGGCCATAAATTCATGGCTTAAAAATGAGGCTGATAGGTTTTAGTGTTTTTATTTTCTCTGCTGTCACGAGTACTGACAAATTTTTTAAGCTACACCTTTTAATGGTGGTTTTGGAAGCATGAAAATGGAATGACCAGGTCTGTACCTTCTCCTTCTCTTAATCTGACAGAGCAAATGCCAGTAATTGTGTGCTGTACTGGGCCAAACTGAACTGGATTCCTTGAGGAAAATGCAGTCAAAAGGTCCCCCAGATGTGTGACATCAGTTGCTCCTTGTTCCTGTACGGCTAATGCGTTGGCAGAAACAAATCTTTTGCAGCAGCATTAAAACAAGAGGCATCTGTGTTAAAGACGGGTTGTTTGAGTTTGACAAACTGAAACTCGCAAAAGTGCCAACAAAGCAGTCTATGTGTAATTTGCATCCATTTTATTGCATAAGATGTGCCTCTCAACGTGCAGTGGTGTGTGCTATGAGCTGTATCGGCTCTATTAATTTTGTCTGTATAGCAAGAGCAGATCTGAGGGGTGGTGGGAATGCTAGAACCTTCCTTTAATCTATTGTGCCACCCCAGGTGCTTAGACAGAATTCCCAATTATCTCTTTTGGCTGCACCCAGAAGCTTATATGTAATTTTCTTAAAAGTAAATGTGCAGGTTTTAAATTGAGTAACAGTGATGAATCATTAAAACCACAGGGCATTTTTTCCTGCAAAGGCCACAAGTCACTCCAGCTTTTAGACCTGTTATGACACCCATGCATGCCTCTGGTAGGTGGACCAATTACTTTTTATAGCATCCCCTCTTGTTGTGTCATATATGAACGCAGAGCATTTACTACTACACACTAAAACTGGTCAGGCTGTAAATCATTTCTATGGTAATTGTTTTTTTTTTACACGATTTATAAGTCTTGCACAATAATTTCAAAGCAAACCTGTGGATGTGAATTAATGAGATATCTAAGTATTCAAATGACCATTATGCTATGAAGTGAATATAAAAGATATTAATGTTTTAGAGGGGATTATTGCAGAGGAACACATCATAACAGAGCGTGCACTGGGGCCAGGATGGGTCGAGGAGAGGGGATTACATACATGAAACAGGTTGCCGGTTGCATGGCAGCCTTAGCACATAAATCTAATGGCTCTGTGTCGCATGGAGACCACCAATGTCAGCAAGGCACCATGTGTTGGTCAGGACTCCCACACACACTACATGTCATGATTTACGAGCAGTCACAAGGTTAATGTTGCACCAAAGCTGGAGTGGCTGTTGATTTTGGCCCGTCATTTTCACGCTGTAAATCTAGACACTCTAACTATGCGTGGTTTATTTAAGGTGTTCAGGATCAATTACTAACATTGATAAACTAATATAAATAAAAATCTAAACTTGGGATTGATGTAACGGACATCAGTGAAAAGGCCTTTACTGTCAATGTTACATAATATTAAAATAGACGTACCAGTAGTTCAAATGACTTGGTTGTGGTTGTTTATTATTCATGTGTATTTATCTTGCTGAATATCATGACAGAGATCTCAGATTTGTTGTTCTTTAAGACAACAACAAACAATCTTAGAAAATACTATAAAGTTAAAAATGAAGGAAATTTGAAGTTGCACAGCTGTTAATTAGATATTTAAATAGATTGAATGCTCGAAGTCTATTTATTCAAAATAAGTTCAGTACACAAAAAGACAGTCAAAAAAACAGGTAGAGGAATCCAAAAACATAAGGCTGGAGGTAAGGTTGAAAAAAGGCGAGAAAATAGGTCAGAATGGAACAAGGAACCTAGAAGGAATGTTGGATTGTGACACAAGGGTACAAACGAACTGGCACAGAGGGAAGGGAGACACAAGGTTAAATACAAGAGGAAATGAGGAGTAATTAGAAACAGGTGGGAAGAAACACTCACTATGCAGGTATTTTCAAAATGAAACAGGAAGCACAAAACAGGAAACATAAGGGGAAAGAAAAACACTTCAGTAGTGGGTAGCGTGGTGGCGCAGCAGGTAGTGCATGTGCCTCACAGCAAGAAGGTACCCAGTTCAATTCCCCGGTCAGACAGGGGCCTTTCTGTGTGAAGTTTGCATGTTCTTCCTGTGCATGCGTGGGTTCCCTTCAGGAACTCTGGCTTCCTCCAACAGACCAAAAACATTAGGTTAATTAGTGACTAAATTGCCCTTAGGTATGAGTGTGAGCGAGAGTGGTTGTCTCTCTATGTGGCCCTGTGATCGACTGGCAACCGGTTCAGGGGGGCCCCGCCTCTTGCCCAATAACAGCTGGGATAGGCTCCAGCCCCCCAACACAGAAAGTGATAAAGGGGTATAGAAAATGAATGAATACATATATACATAATCAGTTTGTATTTTTTATGATTTCAGGTTCATGATGTTGGACCATGTTTTACAGCACTCAAGGGATATGTTTTTTACATTAATCTAAAACCACCTAAAATTTGTTTGATATTCTAAAGGAAAGGTGATATCAATATCATATAGAGCATACAAGTAGATTATTTTTTATGCGATATTTATTTATTTATTTATTTAAACATCTATATAGACTATATTTTCAAAATAGACTGTTTTTGCTGCATGACTGTGCTTTCTCTTCCCTCGTCTTATGTCCTTGTGTTAGTCATGTTGCCTCTCTTCATACATCCGCGACCCTTTGAAGGGGTTTGACAGGCTGGGGCACCACCAAATTAAATTTCCACATTAACACCAACTGGCAACCTTCACTGTTAAAAAATGTCATCTATGCAGAAGAGCAAGAAACTGTTCTTCCTTGAGCAGCTACTGGAGAGTTACAGCCTAAGCCCCAGTGGTCTCCGTAAGTGTCACTCTAAAATGCCTATTTTGGACAGCACACATTAAAACGTTTACAGACAGGACCAAAAAGTTCTTGGTATACATGTCTTTTAAGGTCCCATGCCTGGTGTGTTCTACCATTTACATCATGTATTTGGTGTCTATTTAGCAAGGATTTAAAGAAAGTGGGGAAAACAGAGAAAAAATTAAGCACTGTAGAGAATCAGATGCAGCTCTCTTTCCCTCCTCTTTGGAAACACTAAGTTATGAGCTGATTGACTGCCCAAATGATGCCTGGTGGTGGTGGGGAGGAGGGCCTTATTGCCACATTACCACTTGTAGCACACACAAATGAAGGCTGTATAGCTATTACTGAATAAATCAGGTTTTCCTCCGCTTCCTAAGCCCCTTCCAACATTGAAAATAAAGAGAATTCATGTTGCAGTACATTGGACATGTGCTTCTTGTAATAAGTTCTTTTTTAACACTTGAACAATCTTAGCCAGGAAGCTTAAGGTGTGCTCTAGCTTTTTTCCTGTTTTAAGATGAACCGGTGGTAGTTTGAGACAGTGTTCCCACATGCAAACCATTGGTAAGTTGACCAGCGACTTTCTAACACCAATTTTGTTGTGGTATTCAGAATTGCTGGACCATCACAGCTAAACATTCAAGTTGTTTAGGTCATAATCATTTTCATGGTAATCCAAATCAATTTGTGTTTTACAATATGAACCAGCGAATATACAGCTGTTTACAAGATATTTAGTCAAAACCTTCCTGAGAAGCAGGACCACCATGAATGGGCGTTACACTTTTACGATGGTTGATGCATTGCGCTCAGTGCACATCAATATGTGATACAGTCCATTATTAAAACCACCTTTCTTTGAAGCAGATGCAATCATTTAATTCTTTCATATATTGATGCATCTGTATTGTTTTAAGGTTTCTGTAAATAACACATCTATAGCTGTAGTGCATTAAAGTAATAATAATCTTGAGCTTTTATTTAAACAGGTCTGAAGAAGCAGTACTAATATTGGCAGAATAATATCTTATGTTGTTATTACGGGGCTTCCACGAAAAAAGTGGATCCCTGTCACAGATTCATATCTACCCCATAAACATTAGTTAAATAGTCTACACCCTTAAACACTCTACACTGTGTTTATACTGAGATCTAAACACACTAAGCAGGGGAGTTAGCGGAGGAAGCACCTGCCCTGTCAATCATCAGAAAGTGACTACAACGATGAGGAGAAGTCTCGACAGTCCCTGAAGAGCGTCCCAGCAGGCCTTCACAGATTACAGCCTCACACTTATTGTATCCCCTGGCTATACATGTCACCATTGCGCCATCATGTACGTGTGTAATGAAGTAACATGAGAGGACATTTAATGGATGAGTCTGCCGGTAATGTACACTGGTATATAACATAGTGATCGTCAAGTGTATGGTGCTGTGCTTAGAACCCCTAAATGCACCCAAAGGTCATGCTACAATACTATTTAAGCCCTCTCACTGACAGCAGTAAGCAGCAGGTGTTGAAATTTGTTTTCATGCCTCACATGGGGCATATCTGGTATTATGGGAGCCAGTGCTAAGCGTGCACTTAGACTTCATTAAAATTCTTTTTTTAATAGCAGTGGGACACCTTCTCATGACAGGGGGCTATTTCCTATTCAGTTTTATCAATTAAAATCAGCCTTGAACGGAAACCTCACAGCCACCAGTACAAAAGAGAGCAAATAAGGACTCAGTGTCTGAAGAAAAATATAACTGCAATTCTGTTAAATGTTTTTATGCTCTTTATTGCACTTTGTGAACATTTCTGCCTTTAGGAGTTGATAAATATGTGGCTATGTCATGCCTCTGTGCCAGAGAGCCAAGACAAAAGGTACTGTGGGTTTTGTAAACCTTCATTTGGATGTATGCACAGGTTGCATCCTGTGATTGCAATGTCTCAGAAGATCTTTAAGGATGAAGAGGTAGGTGTAGGTGTAGCCATTAAGTCTTGTGGTCATCCATTGCTTGTGAACACAGTATCTCAAGAGAGACTGATGTCTGTTCTGACTTATTCATTCATTTTCTATACCCCTTTTTCCTTTTTGGGGTTGGGGGATGGTGCTGGTCCTATCCCAGCTGTCATTGGGCGAGAGGCGAGGGGTACACCCTGAACCGGTCGCCAGTCCATCACAGGGCCACATAGAGAGACAGACAATCATTCACCCTCATACCTAAAGGCAATTTAGAGTCACCAATTACCACCAATTAACCTAATGAGCATGTTTTTGGTCTGTTGGAGGAAGCCGGAGTGCCCAGACGAACCTACGCATGCACCAGAGGAACGTGCAAACTTCACACAGGAAGGCCTATGTCCGACCTGGGAATCGAAACGGGTACCTTCTTGCTGTGAGGCACGCGCACTACCTGCTGCGCCACAGTGCCGCCCCTGTTCTGTCTTAATGAATACTAATTAAATTTGGAGGGCATCATCCATCAAGTTACTGAGCCACATGCTCACAAGAACATTTTTTATGCAGTATCAAAAATGCTTTGAGAGATTACCTTCAATCTTTGCACAATGTCCAACATGACTCAGGAATGAACTTTATAGATTTTGAAGGTCTTGTTAAAAGGTTAAATTCATGGAGCCTCCTGGAGTCCAGCACTGCATTTGAACCCCAGATCTCTAGAAATCTTAAAGGGACTTGGATCAATCTTAGCAAGTTGTCCACTAAGTCTTTAGAAATGACTGATCAGATTTTCATCTTTGAGAATCAAAGCTCAAGAGTTAAAAGTTTAATAATAATTATTTGCTTTTCAATGCAAGTTTGTTGTCCTCGAAATCCCTAGATGCTGATGAAGATTTGCGTTTCTTCTCTGACTCCTACAGCACAAGTACTGCCTTCGTTTGTAGGTTAAAGGTCATGGTTAAACTGCTTTGTGGTCATCTTTTACTTTTACTCTAAATCTCAAGAATTCTCTAACGCTGGGGTCAGACGACATGATCTCTACACAATTATGGCCTGGTCTGCAGTCGTAGGGGCTCAGGACCCGTCAGCCACAAAAATCAGTTGATCCGTCCCGTGTAGTGAAACCTTACGACTCCATGACAGAAAGTCTAACAGGTTTGATTATCATCCTGCCTCCTGTGGTTTGTCCTTCTACGTCAGGGACATTGATCAATGAGAGCAAAGAAAGCTCTGCATGTCAACTATCACAAATGTAAACTAGAAAAGCACTCGGAGAGCGCAGACCTCCGCCAGCACCACAGTCCTCTCCCATATTGTGATTTTTACCATAAATATTAGTCCTACCTTTATTTCATGTAAATATTTAGATTCCGTGACCATGAAAACATACCACTAGCAATTGGTTTCATAATGATATCTATTTTAGTTCAGTAGTTATTCATGAAAATCATTTTCATCATGGCTGATCCAGACAGTGATCCGGATCAACACCAAAATTGAATCAGTTCTTCCTTTTCCCATGCTGAACATTTCCTGTAAATTTCATCAAAATCCATCCATAACTTTCTGAGTTATTTTGTTCACAGACAGACAGACAGACAAACAGACTCTCCTGAAAACATATATAAGTCAAGGTTGACGCTCTAGCCAGGTTTACATGCAGACTTTTTTTTCATTCGGATTAAAACCATTTTGATTGAAGATCTCAGGAGAACTCTTTACATGTGACGTGATCTATTCCGATCTGGTGTTTACATGTGCCACAACACTTAATCGAAAAAGATTTTTTACAAACCAGATCTATTTAAACATCACATGATTTATCAGAGATGGCGGTAAGTAGGTGTTTTAATGAATTATTTGAGGGTTGTGCTGTTTGGTCTTATAGTAGCCAGCCTTCAGAGTTTTTCGGCGGTTCCCTATTTGTTCGACGTTTTGGTCTATCACAGCTTTGTTGAGTTTTTGTGGACTTCTTTAAAAATAGTTCAGTATTTCTTGTTTTCCTACCGTCTAAACGTGCGATAATGCTTAGTTTTTTGAGAGTTTGTATTAAAAACAAACTCTCCAATACAAACCAGTGCTGTGTGCTCTGTTTGTTTCCAAGTGAGTAAACGTCACTGCTCGTTTACGTCAAGACATATCATGTGCAGACAGAACCCAGCCTGACAACTTTGCAATTCACTGTTTACATGACAGAATTTTACCTTTAATCAGTTTGGGAAAAGGATTATACTACCCCTGTGCAAACGAATGAAATTCCATTAGGATTTGGCCTATTTATTCCGATTGAGATGTTTATATAAAGCATTTTTATTCGGTTTGGGCTTCTAACCCAATTCTAATCGGAATATTAGGCTCCATTTAAACCTGGCTTATGATGTGTTGTAAAAGAGCTACTATCAGAATGTCTAAGAAGAAATTTTGGAGACAGCAGATTTAACATGGTGATTCAAAGCTTGCATCTACAGAACATGCAAACTAACATATCATTTATGATATCATATCATTTATGATATAATTTGATTGGCCTCAGAGTTGTCCTTCCTCCTCCCACTCTCATCATATAGCCAGCTGTGGAACACGATATTCCATAAACACCCAGTAAGAGGTCTCTCTGGGACCACAACTGCTACTTGAGGTCCCATGCTATACATAGTGCTATTTTCACTGACTTTTGTAACAAATTATGAGCAAAATTGAAAATGTATGCCACAAACCCCAGATGGAGTCAGATACACCTCATGAGGATTTACGCTAAAACAGCCTTTTCTATGAGGGCCAAAATTGAGGGGTGATGGACGTGCCAAAATCAAATATCTGAGTGTAATTTTGGGTGAATAATGGTACATTCTAAAAAAGGGGGGACTAGAAACCACAAGCTATCTCCAAAGAAATGGTAAAATTGATGATGTTACTTCTGTAATCAAGTTCTAGCTATTGCAGCAGCCGAGAAACCTTGGCGACAGATGGAGTGTTAAGAAGTAAATAGCAACGTCAGGGGGAGCTGATGACAGAAATGGGGAACCCTTGGAGGACACAGACAGTGTCATTTTGGTTTGGCATCAGAAGTCTATGAGGTCTGGTTGTTGGAAGCATGAGATTAATGGTTTCTTGTCATATTTTGACTGATTATATTAGCCAGGTTATGTAAACAGAAGATGTTGTCTAACAAGAATTAAACCAGTTTTACTAACTTTCTCTATTGCCTCTCTAAAAGAACAGAATGAAATGCATTAATTTAATAATTTGTTTATTCAGGAAATGAATACCAACATACTGACATTTAATGTACCCACCACAAATAAATGTGATTAATTAAAGTGGTTACTTGAGATGACTGAAATGTCAGCAACATCTGTGCACGCTGACTACTTACAAGCTGTTATTTTCAAGCTCTGACCACATCAGCACTTTAGTACACTTTACCCCAAGTTCTCTGCCAGGGAGCCCCTACAGCAGCTGTTGATTGATGGCACTGACGACAGCTCTCCCAGTGAGTTGCTGGCTTCCATTTTGCATACTGGCCGCCCCTGGCTCCTACTTGCAGAAACAAACACCTATAGCTTGTTTCGGGGTCAGTTTAAGTTAAATTCAGCTGCTGGTCAGTTTTAGTCACGTTGCTACAGTAACAAAACAAAGCCCAGTGCTTGATTTTAGACACCTAAATCCTTAGAAATATTCCAGAAATGCAACCTAGACCTTTGACCCCCCTCACTTGACTACAAAATCCCCTTTCCACTCTCTCAAAAGAAACACCAAATTTGTTTGTGTCAAGTCACATCTAGTGAGAGTAATCCCTCACATGCTCGTCCCATGTGTATGCTAAAGAGCATGCATACTTGGGATATACTGGGTATTCGCTTGTCTCCATCTGATCCCTAGAAAGGTTCAGGAGTTTCATGTGTCGTGACAGTGACCATCCATTACAACCAACCAAAACTTACCTCCCCCCTCCCCCGCGTGCTTTAGGAAGTCAATAAGAGTGACCCCCCAAAAGGACGTGCTCGCATTATCACAAGGAGCACCCCCGGTTTGATGCCAAGCAGCACCCACAGGAACACAAAGGGAATCATGCCTGTGCCCAAGAGAGCCGGTAAGAATCATCCTCCCATCTTCAGAAAGGGCCTTTTGTCCAAAAGCTAGGACAAGAGCATCATCTATTTTAAATTTGAAATCAAAACTGTTAATAATGTAAATTCAAGGCACTTAAAAAAATCTATATGACTGATATGACTTGAAAGTAGATTATGTTAAGAAATTATGTAATTCAAACTAAAATTGCTAAATTGGTATTAGTGAAATTTGCAAAATTTGTCAAATTTTTGTCAGTCAGCATATGAAAACTTATCTTACAGTTAATCTTCTTGCTTTTGTGGCTTTATATTTCTACCCTCATTTGTGCATAGCATTGCATTGGTATCAGGTTCAATCACACTTGGCCATTTTTGTTATGGTTTATTTATATTTATTTATTGATTATTTGGAAATGACTTTCTGACCACACTGATTGAAGTGCAGGGCCACATGTGGCCCCCAGGCTGCCAGTTACCCACCCCTGATTGAGATGTGTAAATAGTCATGCAAAAACAACAGTGTCAAAATTAACAACTGCAGGCATATATTTGGCACCAAAACATAATAGTAGCATTTTAACATTTGTTATTGACAAACAATTTTAAAACAAAATAAAAAGTGTGCATGAAATTTTATGACTTAAATGCTATAAGTTAGCAAAATTGGCTTCTTTTTGTTGTTTATTGTATCATTTTTGTTTATAGCTACTACTTTGTAATTAATCAACTTTCTGTCTTCAAACATGTAGAGATAGAATCAAAACTTTCTTCTTCAATACTCCTCAAATTTCTGTCATAAATGTGTTACGTGGTAAATCTACTTTGCATCTCATATAGCTCTACATCACACCGTGCAACTTAGTCAGCCATCCTCTGCTCAATGGTCGTGATATAAATAAAGTATCAAAATTAACTATACATATGTCTCAGCAATTCCTCTTAGCTCTTTATTGGTTCCACCCATAGGCAATATTGAGTTTTTAATTTTCTGTTATTTAGTGTAATAATGTTGCATCATCTGGAAGGTTTAGCTCGTTTTCTTCAGCTTATTAGACTATGATGATTAAAAAAGGATTTAGTAAAGCACATCTCTCCAAAATTAAATGTAAGTATCTGACGAGTAGGCGTGTTTGGTTTATTACTGAGATCATTTCATTAAGCTTTGTATCTGCTGTGTGTGTGATGGTCTGATGTTACATCATCTTGTTAGTTTGCACTCTTAAATGCGTAAATTATGCTCATAATCAGGGGGAACTGTGAGGTGTCAGAATTAACTTATGTGACCAATGATTCTCCTCATTTTGTGAACTCGTACAACTCTATTACTTCTTTTATTAAGTGTGAAATTTGCTTTAGTATTTACTTACACAATGTTACATCATCCTAGTTAGCTAGCTTTCTTCAGCTCATAAATTATGCTGCTACTTAAACAAAAATTAAACTAGCTTTTCTAGCTTTGTTTTCTTTCCAGGGCTGAGCAAGTACAGCTTTTCACTCCTGTTACTTTAGTGAAACTTAAATTTAGTGTTTAATTGGTGTCATAAAGTTACCTTGTCTTTGTAAGTTAGCTAGCTTTCTCCAGCACCATAACTCATGTCATCAAAAGGAAGAAAGAGCCGCTTGATGTAATAGTTGCGGTTTCTCCTGTACAGGTGCCTCCATTTCTAAAACTGTGCTTAGAGCCATTCAGGATCTTAATTTTTTCCATTCCAACTTGTCCCCTCATAACAAAGAAAAGGTCATTTTCCCCATCATTATAGTTTGTTTGGTCTTTTTCGATTACTTTCTTAAAGGAATAGCGTTAATGATGTGGGAAAAATGTTATGTGGATGTTCCCAAGTGGCTGCATGAATGAAATGTGAACAACTCTACAGTAATTCAAACTAACAAACATTAGTAAGCTGTCTCTTTTATACGGTTAGATTCTGCTGTTACAGCACATGCCATTCTTTGGAATAGGCACTTTGACTTTTCCAACTTACCTAACCAAAACTAAATGTCTTGAACTAATTACCTATTGCTAAAAATATATTAGAAGAAAACATTACTAACCAAATCACTTTGAATATTGCCTTAAAATTCACTGCTGAGTCACTTTCACTTAAAATGTATGTACATGAGGTCATCGCTCAAAAATAGGGCTTGTACCCAGAAACTCTTGACAGGAACCAGAAAAATGAGTCTGGGCCCATGCCACCTGTGCTCACCTCATGATCTTCTTGATCTTGCTGTCTCAGTGGGATGTTTTGAACCTGATCTGTGCAGATAATGTGGCTCTGTCCCACTGAGAGGGGAATCTGCAGAGGGAAAGTGTCCACCGGGACTGTCCGTCAAAGGCCGCATCCAATGTTGACCTTTTGAATGAGTCCTCCACTCTCCACTCCATTGAACATCCGCTCACGAGGTCAAAACTCATGTGTTGGAGCTTTTGGAAGAAACCAAATGCAGATCAAACTCCACTCTTGCTGAAGATCCTTTTCGGGCTTAAATTTCAGTAGATGTATTTTGATAGTCAGACTTAGTTTTGATTTGATTCCTGACATGTTGGACCCTCTGCCCTTACACATTTTGACACCTCGTACTTTGCACTGCTCAATCTGTGTTGCCGCTTTGTCAAGCCATCAATCTTTCTAAGCATCTGTTTATGTCTATGAGGTTTTCATGTTGATCCCATTGGGTGTGGAGAGGCATACACAAGGGATTAGCCTCCCAAGACCAACTGGACAGATGGCACATATCCAATCAGCCTTCTCAACTCACCAGCCTGATATCTCACTCCAAGGTCATCAAGTTGTTGCCTTCAGTCCTCTGGAGACTGGAGCCAAGAACATCGTATAGATTCGTAGACGAGCGTCCGTCTTCCAGTAATGCCCCCTTAAAGCCCCGATGACACTGTTTCACAGGGTTTTTCTTTCATCATCTCATGGTCTCACCTGCTCTGTTCCATTATGTGTGCCATCAAAGAAGAAAGACAGATGAAGTGATCTGTCACCAGTGACTTTTTCATCCATGCTAATTTCAAAAGTGTACTGAGTGGCCTTTATTTGATCCTTCCCAGCCTTGCCAAATTTCCTTGTCCTATAAACATGGACAATGAACGTCTGCTTTGTTTAATAGCTCAGCATTGTGCGAGTGATCATTTTAACACCATCCGAATCCAAATGTGGAATGTAATGGGACCCTTAGCTTCAGTAAAGTCTTATAAATAACTCTGCAAGCTCATTAATTAACAAATTTGCACGTCTAAGTGGCTTCTACATAATTAGGCAGTAATGTGCCAAACAGTATTTTTAGATCTTTGAAGGGAACCTTTCATACTAAGACCTGCACCTTGGGATAATCCAAGTTAATGACTTTAAAGATGTCCAAAGAATCACCCAAATTTTCTTCACTTTGAGAATTTTTGAAAAATATATTCATTGATTATTGTTGGGTGCAATAACGATGTCAATGTAAATGGTTTTATTGCTCGTTTGTCCATAGTTTGTTATTTTTGAAGTGGAGTTGCGTGAGTTCATTTTAATAGTAAAAGCTTTTGGCGCAGTGGTTTTTAACAGCTCTGCTCCTGTTAGGAGAGAGGCAGCACAGGGGTTGTGCAGTACAGCTGCAGATGGGGCCAAGAGCTCAGCCTAATTGAAACACTATTCACGGTGTATCTTCACAAAAGTACCACAGCAAAGCTCCTCCAGCATAATGCCTTCAAACATTTGCACAAACCCTACAAGGCTATCATTTCTGAGTAAACAGTTCACAGTGTAATGCAACTTTGGGGGAGCCAGAGAATGTGATACAGCTATTGGAATTGACAACCATTTCTACGTGAGAATTAATAACAAACATCTAGAGGAATCAATATCATTTTTTTATTGCTTAACAATTCCCTGAGTAATTCGTTCTACCAAGTTCCGGTGCCCTTGTAAATCAAAGACAGTTTGGTCTTAATCAGAGGCATTCAGAACTAGAAAGCACTCGGAGAGCGCAGACCTCCGCCAGTGCCACAGTCCTCAGCCATATTGTCATTTTGACCATAAGTATTAGTCCTACCTTTACTTCATCTAAATATTTAGATTCCTTGACCATGAAAACATACCATTAGCAACTGGATTCATATTGATATTTTAGTTCAGTAGTTATTCACAGAAATCACATTTTTCGCCATGGCGGCGAGACGCTGATCCGGATCAACACCAAAATCGAATCAGTTCTTCCTTTTCCCATGCTGAACATTTCCTGAAAATTTCATCCAAACCCATCCATCACTTTTTGAGTTATTTTGTTCACGGACGGACGGACAAACTCTCCTGAAAACATAACCTCCTTGGCAGAGGTAATAAATTTCAACAAACAAGTCAAAGAAGTAATCATGACAGACAGGAGACATATGCAATATAATGCTTGCTGACCCAGAAAACCTATATAGGCAAGCTGTTTTCAACATACATTGGAATTGATAATGGAATCGCTAAAGAATTGAATCAATAAGCAGATTCGATAACGGTATCAGTAAAATTGTATCAGTTCCAGTCCCTAGACATGACACATGTTTCATTTCTTAACAATATTTCATCTCCAGTATTAACTTAAAAGCTAAAAATGAGGGATCACGTAATTCTTCCCAAAACCATGCTCACAGTAGAGGTGAAACATCATTGGGGCATAAAAATAATGGCTTGAAATGGCAACAGCAATGGGGATTCCATTTTAATTGCAACAATTTTGTTAGTACAAATGTGTTGGGATTGCTCCATTGACTTAACACTTTAGAAATGCTTTACTTTTCACACTAGCAAGCCTGATGGTTTTAGTGTTAGTCCACTTAACTTTATGCAGGAGGATGCGCAGACTACACAGAATTGAAACATGATGTAAGTCAAAGAGTTGTCCAAAATGTAAGACATTTCCTGAGAAAAAAAATTTCAAAGATCCTTTAAAAAACCCTAAAAGGTTCTGCAGGAACCTTGAGTTCAAGGTAAGTATAATCTGAAAGAAAAGGGCAAAATAGAAATTCAAACAACAAACAAATAGACTCTAAATGTGAATCTTTTTTTTCAATGCAGAAATATGTTGTGTTTCTTTGTACGTCATGCATATAAGAGACTTTAATGCTATATTAAGGTCAACATGTCTAAAGGTGAAGGGTCCTTCAATTTAAAAAGGAATGGTGACTCATGTTCGGTATTACCACTCTGGGAAAACAACCATGCTGAAAAACAACTGCAGGCCATCACGAACGGATGAAAGGAAAGCCTGTTCATCTCATCTGATGCTTGCAGATGTTATGACAGACTGTCATTTACCCCCGCTGTTCGGTACGACACAGGAATCCTCTTCAGTACAGAGTCTGGCAGGCTGCAGAGGTTAGGTTTCCCAGGCTATAATATGTGCTAGGATCAAAAGCAGGGTGATGGATATTAAAGTTGTTCTTGGTTTTCACATACTTGTTTCAAATGGAATTATGGCAGCATATCAGTGCCACTCTTTAAAATAGAAAAGAAACAGAACTTATTTTTGTTTACATTGATAGCTCTTGAAACCATACACAAATTCTGTTTGCTTTTAGAGTCTTATGTTCCATCTACATAAACTCTAACCAATGAGATGTATTATTAAATGGATAAATGATATCTTTTCTCAATCAGCGTATTGTGTTCTCCAGAATAGCCCCAGTTTGCAACAGCGCCTCCTCAAAATATGGATCCTGTATTTAACAGATTTTTTGGACTATTTTTTGCATTTACTATTGTGGCTCTTTAAAGTAAGGTTGATAAATGTATGATATAAGTCACAAGGGGTCATAAATGGTAATTTAGTTTGTAAAAGCCTACAACTTTGAGGATCATTTCTTCAAGTATGAAGAGAAAGGCAAAATCTTTGTTTAGCAGTATATCATCTTAAAATAATCCCTGCATAAACATTTCTTTGTAGAAATACTAGTGGAAACTATATAAAATATAAATAGCAAAAAAGATGTATTTCTTTTTATCACAAACATGGTTAACTTAAAAAAAACATTTCCTAGTGATGGGTGATACTAAACTTTTTCAAAATGAGTTGGTGCTGGTGCTTTTCATATTTTTTGACACCAATGTTGCTAATGGTAACTACAATCTTTTAAAATACCAATGTCATTTTATAAATGTCATATTTTTACAGGGAGTACTGACTAAACTTGTAAATGTTACAACATGCAGCTCTGTCCTTTCTCTCCGTTGTTTCACTCCTTTTTGGTCTGGGCTGTGTTGTGTGTGTCATCCATAAACTGTAAACGAATTGGATAAAGCCTTGCCATCAGAGCCTTTACAATGCTGTTGATGCCCTCAAATAAACATTGCCATACTGAACATGCTGTATTGACCTAACTTTAGCTCCATGAACTCACAGACAAAAAGACCCTGTTGAGGTGGGACTTAAGGCAGTCTGGCCTATAGCAAAACCGTGTTTTCAACTCCAGAAATCCTAAATAAATTCTCAATCAAAGAAAAACAGTTGCAATACAAAAGAATTCACACACTGCAGGGAGAGCACAAAGATGATTCATAGTTTTAGACTGGAATCATTTTTAAACCCGTAAAGACACTCAGCCCATAAAAAATGCTTTTTTTCCCTACACAATCATGAGGGTGTCAGATTTCTACTGTCAGCCTCAAGTGGACACTGGGGGTACTGCAGATGATGTCACATCTGGCAGTCAGGAGATATGCAAAGATAGAGGTTATTTGGTATTATATATACTGTATATATTGGATATTGATATTATATTAAAATACCTGAAACCAAAAGAGTACTTTGTAAGAATCAAAGTTCTGATACTACAGTATCAATACTACCATCTTTATCGTTAGGAAAAGGTTTTCTAGGACATTTTATTTCAGATTTGAAAGTTTTCATCTCATTTTCATTTGTTTGAAATTAAACTTTATCGCTCTTTTGAGTTGAAATCTTGTGAAAAATTCTCCAACAAGATTACTATTTTTTTCTTTTTTTGTCAAATCAGGAATCTAAAGTTGGTTCAGTTATTACCCTCAGTTTCTATCTTTAGTGAAACATCTTGAGAAATAGTTTAAATAACACTTTAGGATAAGGTGAGATAACATTAAAGATATGTGTCAAATCTGATGGGGTAAAACTGTCATTGGACCCAAAATGCCATTACAGCAAAGCTTAGAGTTATTTACTTCCATAAATGGAAACTGCTAAATTGAAGCTGTTCTGTCTAAATTTGGCCATCGGAAAGGACTCTGTGATGATGTAACTTTCTGATAGTTGAGTAAGAAGGATGAGAGTGAGTCGTCGCGTCGGTGTGAAATCTGAGGAAAAGGTAACTTGAGAGCATACAGAGGGATGTCAGATCTTGACCAGGCCGGCTAGTGTTGGATTTTCTGAGAAAGTTAGAAGACACAGGGACTCCCGAGCTGGAGGAGAAACAAACATACAGTCCACAGCACGACAAACGTAGCCTCAGCAGGATGAACAGACAATATTGTATATAAGTATATTCTTAGAACGAAAGTCCCGCTGTCGCTGTTGATGATTCGTGTCCTTAACATACGGATGCTCCAGTCTTTAGATTCCTTATGTTGTAATCAAACCCTTGGCAGGCATGAGGGGAACTTCATACATCAGTGCTGAGCCAACATAGTATGCATAGCCTTCTGTGATCTACAACATGTTGAGAGTGGTTGATGATTAATTGCAAATGTCGGCTGGACAGAAGCATATATGAAGGGAGAGGCCTCGCAGAAATATGAGAAAATACCACCCTCATTTGGCAGCTCAACAAGATGTCAAAAACATCTTCATGTAGGCTACTTGCACAAAGAACTGTGCTATGATGACCCAGCGTACAGTGGGAGGGTACTTCAAAGTAAATTCTGTTTTAGGAACAGTGTTGAGTACCTAAGTCAAGTCAAACGCTGAGGGCACCTTGCTTTGCAATTTTTAGCAAAAAGCATGAGGCATTATACTAACACTAAAACACGATTGCATTTGCCAATAACACCATATTAACATCCTCTTACTCAGCTGTTTGTCTATATACCAGGTTTTAATTACGCCGAACAAGACAACAGAACACGAAGCACATTTCAATTCAATAGCAAAAGGTCAGAGTATTGTTAATGAAGAAAACACAAAGTAATCACCTTAGTGAACTGACTTAGCCAGAGCGATCTTATTCCTGTTAACTTACTTCAAATCTGATTAGCTAAATTTTATTAGCAACAAATTGTAACAAAGAAAATGTATATGTATTGAAAAGGGTGGGAGGCAATAAGAGCCTCTGCAATGCATAGAATATCTCATCAGTCGGTCCCAAAATAATGATTATTTCAGACCTCTTTAGCCAATGATAAAGTTCACTTGATCATCAGCATAGCAATCACTAGCTGCTGCCAACACAGCAAACTCAAGATAATAATTTCATAATAGCACCAGCTAAAAACAAAGAAATCAAAGTCTTATAAGCAAGCAGAATCGAAGAAGTCAGCTAACAGCAACATTAGCTAGTTACCCAAACTCCTCTGTTACTCTGATACCACTTCTTTTGTTTAATCTCTGAAATATAACAAATATAATAGAATAGTCAAATCTTTAAAATCTGATAAAAAAGCAAACCATAAAACAAAATGTACTTATTTTGAAAAGGTGAACATAAATGATTAGTTCTTTGAGTGAATGATTCTTAAAATCAGTATGTTTGCAAGCACCGCTAAAGCTAGCGACAGGGTATGGTCAACTGCTAGCATAGCAAAAGATAAGTAGCTAACAGTAGCACTTGATAGGTAGTCAAAAGTTATTATATATGTTTGTTTTTTGTTATTAATTATCCGTCTTATTAATGGTATTGTCAAAGAATATGTAAAAGAAAGTTCGATGTAACCAAAATTTTATAATTAAATTCCACTGAAATGAAACACAATTTGTAACACTCAAGGTAACGACACAATGTCACTAGCAACTAAGTTTTATCTGCCTTAAAACAATGTTAAACTGCATTGAAGTCACTTTTTCTTTCATTTGTTTTTACAGGAAAGAAAAGCGTGCCAGAGGGTAAGTCCAATGTGATATGTCTTCCTCTTTAGAGAATAAATATTATCTATAAATGATTATTTCCTCTCTAATCTTCTTGTTTTTACTTCTTTTTGTCCTTCAGAAACGCTGCCACCTTATGAGCCCAATGTCCCTGAACCTATCACCAGAGCTGACTTCATGAAATGTAAGATTTCACATTAAAAAAAACATGAATTTTAGTAATACTAGTCATGAAATATGGTTGTTTGTCAAAACACTGCAG
The DNA here is from genome assembly GCA_036419115.1 of Scarus forsteni. Classification (NCBI taxonomy): domain Eukaryota; kingdom Metazoa; phylum Chordata; class Actinopteri; order Labriformes; family Labridae; genus Scarus; species Scarus forsteni. The sequence continues at coordinate 21,925,405 of JAZDUH010000084.1, forward strand.
TTATAATACAAACATTTGAAATTAAATCTATAATCCACGCAATAAGTGCACAAATGTTGGGTCCTTAGTATGTGTAGTGGTCATCATATAATGAGGTCATTAATTAAATACATTCCAACTTTATTAGTTGATTAACTTGAACTGATGAAAAAAATGGAAGCTAAACTGATACTTAGATTGATTTTTGGTCATAATTCATCCAAATGACAGTTAAAACCATTTAATAGAAATTAAGTGAGACTTAACAATTAAAAGATGGGATGGATTATTTAAATGCTAATTTCATGAGCTTGAGAATTGTACAGACTGCATTCGTATATCACCTAATCAACCCTAACACGAACCAAAAGCTGTACTGCTGAATGACTTACTGGAGTGTTCATGAATGAGTTTTTGTAATGATAAAACTGGCAGTAATGTAATGATAAGATTGATGAGTCAGCTCTTCACTACCTGCACCTTGCATTTGAGAACAAGAAAAATGAATTCAACACAAAAAAACAAAGAAAACAGCTATTTTTTGTAGGCAACCACATCTTCAGCAAAGAAACATCTTTAGAATCTAATTGAATAATTCTCTACACACAGGTGGGAATTAATACCTGACTGTAACAGTTATGTCCAAACATAAATCCAAACATAAATGGTTCTTTGTTTATTCTCCTCCTCTAATCATCATTTTTCATCCTCTTCACCTCTCAGACTGGATCCCAATCTCTCTGGATGATAAAACTGCACAGAAGCTGCTGTGGATTTCAGAGGGTGGTTTAAAGGTGGCTCGTACTTCTGATGCAGTTTGTCCCTACCCTACCAGACCTGAGAGATATGAACACTCACCACAGGTAAAAAAAAAAAAAAGCTTTATTGTGTAGTACAACAAACTAAATCTTATGTTACTGTTTCAATGAAAATCACAATAAAATTGAAGCATAGTTAGCACTCAAAGTTATGCATATTTCAAGAGGTATTAACTTCTTCTATAAGGCAAATGTTGACACTCTGATAAACTTTACTCCCAACTGCAGTTATTGTTGCTCTTTTAAAGCCAGCATTGAGGCAAAGAAATAATAGCATTAAAATTAAAACCATCAACTGCTTAACTTTTGTGGCGCAAGTAAATGTCATAACGTTTTTCTTCACTCAAGAGTAAAAAGGACATGGCAGTAGCTTATCATATTTAATTTAGTTGATATCATTTGTATATCCTAATAGTCCAAAAGCAAAACATTTCTGCATTATATATCAGGTCACTTACCAACAGGCAAGGCAATTAAATTGCATTCAATAAACAGTAGAGTCCCAACAATTTAATTATGAGGAGACTCTCAAACAAGAGGTTGCAACATGGCGTTATGTGCTGGAAGTGTAGGAGGTGCTTCTTAGTTGAACCGCCAAGTTGTAGTTCATAATAACTTGATAATAGTTTATTATCCATGATCGTCACCTTTGAGTCTAAAAATTGCGCAGGTTATACTTGTTTGTAAAGATGATGAAAGAAGATGAACAAAACGTGGAAGTTTGTTTTTTGCCACTGTACTTAGCGCAATACTTAGCGCAATGCTAATTCCCCGGTTGACCAACTGAAAATATCTTTCTATTCAGTAATCAAATATTTCACTCAACTCAGGAAAAAATGTCTTACATGTTTTACTCTTACAGATGTGTCCTGTAGTTCTAAAAGAAACATGTCTTTAACTCAGAAAAACAACTAAACGTTTAATTTCATTTAAACAAATCTCAAAATTCAGAGATTTTGCATCATTAATTCAGGAAGATGAGAATTCTAACTTTTGCATTAAACAATATTTGTCATCCTGAGATTATGATGATTTGAACAAAAGCCTGATCCAAAGCTCTGGTCCTCTCCTGTGATTAGGTGCTGTGCAAGGAGAATCTGCTGGGCCATCGGGGTTATTGGGAGGTGGAGTACGGTGGCTGGGTGGTGATCGGTGTGGTCTGTGAAAGCGCGCCCAGGAAGGGCCAGGATGGGCCCTGTGGTCTTGGGGAGAACAGCGGCTCCTGGGGCGCAGGCTGGTCCGGCTCCTGTGTCCAGGTATGGCACAATGGCGAGAACGTGGACGTCAATCTTACTGACACCTCCAGGATGGGCATCTACGTGGACCAGCCCGCTGGCATCATCAAGTTCCTCATGGTGGAGGGCGAGGAGGAGAAGGAGGTGCGGCTGATTCACAAGTTCAAAGCCAGTATCCAGGAGAAGCTTTACCCTGGCTTCTGGATCGGCACAAGTTCGTTCTGCCTTATCCGGAAAAAGGACCAGTGACCCAGCAAAGGATTTAGAGTGCAAGGGCGGAGGGTTGATTTGTGTAAATTTAGAAGTTATAAATGTGGAGGAGAAAAGTTGGGATGTTTGGGGGAAAAGTTTTGTTGTTACAAAGCAGATCAGAGTAAGTTGATTTATCTTTTAAGGTTTCATTTGCTTTCTCTGATGCATGTAGAAAGCATATTTATTTCCTATCATATCCAAAGATGCCTAATTCTTGTATTTAATAATGTGTATCTATTTATATTTAACTTAGAATTTAAAGCAAAGTCTTGTTTTTTAGGTCTTTGCATATATTAAAAAGCTTGCTGTATATTTTTAAAGCGCTGAATGTAGTCAATAAATTGTACTGTTGTGTAAAAACTCTGACTCTGCAATGATTCTGTGTAGAATTGTAAACACTCCTAAATCAGCAGGGATCCAAAAGCAGGTTGGAGAGATGCTGTCAGAGGTCTCTTTAGGTAGTTCTTGGAAATAGTATGAGGTCTGTATGATGATGTTGCACTTACTTTACATCAGAAGTTGGAAATTCCAATGTCCCATTAAAAAAAAAATTAACCTGGCATGCCCTTAAAAGTCAGACAACCCTCAAGGATCACGAGTTTGTCAACAAACGTGGCTGCTCAGTGTTTAACGGGACATAAAAGCAGTGTATTGTAACCTAAAATAACAATTTAGGGCTTTTTCTTATGCATTGAAATCAGTCTCATTGTTAGTATTATACACTGTCTACATGTGGACATATTGTGATGCTGACCTTTCCTGAAATAATTTTGTAGCGTGCTCTTTAAGCTAGTTATGAGCTAACAATGCTAACAGCAGCTGGATTTCCGTTGGGTTGTGTTGATCTATCAAAAGTGCCAAAAATGTGATAACTTCATTTTGGTACTAATGGTACATGATCTTAGGAAAAGACGTTTTAGTGCTTAAGTTACAGCAGTAGTTATTATTTTACAATGTAAGTTTTATTAACATGTAAGTGCTTTAAATTTTTTGCTTATGGGTGAAACTAAAGGTGCTGCAACCCATATATGACTTAATTACTAGCTCTTTAGATTATATTGTACTTTATTAATTCCTTTGGGAAAAACTCACTAAGAAATACTAAGAAAAGCTACTTAATAACTACTTTGGTTGGACCTCCGAAAATAAAATGAATAAAATAAAAAATGCAGCATCAGTCGTAAAACACATAAGTTAATGTCTTAGCACTTCCTGTTACTTCTTGTCAAAATCTGAGACCTCTGCTTAAAGCTATAGTGCGTAACTTTACATGTCCGTGAATTACGCACTATAGTGCGTGACTTCGGTCGCCCTCTAGCGGAATTCTGCGTTCTTACAACAATAAAGCTGATACTGTCTCTCACTACACAATGTGGCTAACACCAGGCTGCTAACATTACGTTAGCAGGCTGCTAACATTACAACATTACGTTCATAGCACCATTTACAAGAAAACAATAAAGTACTTATATAATTACAAACTAAGTCACTTACTTATCCAACAGCAGCAAGGCAACATCTGTGTCTGCCCTCAGCCCAATTTCTGCCTTCAAGGCTCTCCACTGAGGAAAAGCCAAGCCAATACAAATCCGCGTTTGCCTTCTCCGTCGGTCACTTTCCCTCTTCGCTAGCAATCCCTCAGACAAACGTCCAGGCTTTTTTTTGTGGTAGGATCCACTTCTGGACTGTGTCTCGGCCGTTTCTTTGGCTTCTCCACCATGTCGCTTCCTCGTTCTGCCTGCGCTCTGCTTGTTGCTACGAGACTCTCCGCTCGTCCTCCCCCTCCCTTCTTGTTGTGATGTAAAACGCGTAATTTCCTGCAAGCCAGCGCGGGAATGTCGCCGGTCGACAAACAAAGCAAAAATTATATGTATTGAAAAATCCCGCAAGATGTTAGAGGAGCCGATTGGCTTAATCTGCATTGTGTCATCTCCTCCAGTAGTGGCTTGGCTGAAACAGACATTCACGGACATGTAAAGTTACGCACTATAGCTTTAAATGTCTGAAATTAGGACCATGGTAAACATAGGCTTTAGAAGTTTTGGTGTTATTTTCTGCAACATGAAATACAACTGACTTTTAAAAGATGGTTGCTAACAAAATCAAACAGGCAAATTTTGTTTGGGACCTTTAAATCATCAATTTTGATGGTCTTCAAGAACTGTGTTACACGCATAACAGACACAGCCATGAGAACTATCTATATCGGCTGCACTCGCAAGAAGATCTTCTCTGGAGGAGGTAAAAGTGAGGGATAGAAGTTGGAGCTCAGTGGTGGCTGTAACAAAGTCAGCCGTGATGTACTTATATTGTGGCCTGACATTTACATTTTAATCTTGTTGAATGTGTTTACCCTTGAAAAATTCTAAAAGTCATGCAAGTTTAATAAATTCCATTTGCCCTAAATTACTATCAGCAGTAATCCAAAACCTTTTGAAAGTTTTGAAAGATAAATAATGGATGGATGGATGGATGGAGATGCTCGAAAGTCATGGAATCTGACTGACACTCTTTCACAGTGGCATGACGAGGCCCTCTACAGACTGATGGTGATATTGCTTTCTTTTTGCATTTCAGTAAGCAGCAAGTCATTTTCCTTGGTGTTGCTCCTTTATTCAAACATAAAAGTACTTAAACAGAATACTTAGTTGCTTTTTTTGAGAACTCACCGACAGACATTTTCTCCTTTCAAACAATTCTGCTCGCCTTTTTTTCCTCTCTCTCCTGCACATACAGTTTCTCATACACTCAGTCATTTTCAACAAGATGCACTGGAGCAAAACAAAACAAAAAAACACCATCCCCTTTAACTCAATGTTGATTTACAATCATTCTATCAGTCAGTCATTCATTGGCATAAAAGTAAAAGTACAAATAGGCATGTTAGGAGGAGGTGCTGGTGTCCTCCACTCACATTTTGAAAAAGCCAAAAGCTTCATGTTTAGTCACTCGTTTCTCGGGTTTCTACCAACTAGGAAATGGATGTTTTGGTTTGAGGGGGTAGAGGGGGTCTGGGGTGACGACGACTAGCCTTTTGGTTAATTTACCTGGAGAAGGATGAGAGCACAGAGAGAAAACATCCATGTAGTTCAGGAGGATGCGTTCCATATGATCTCTGAGGTTAAAATGTCTGCAATGCCACGGGAAATGCCCCCCACTCAGGAAGTCAGATGACCTTCAAGTACCCAAAGTTTTCTACCTCGTAACTGGAACATGCTTAACTGGGATGAAATATAACTCTCAGCCCGGATTTCCAAGTTTTTAGAGAAATGGAATGCACCATACAGTCCACGTGCTAGATGCTAATACTTTAGCATTTATTACTCTGAAAGGCAACAAGTGTAGGACTCTTGCTTGGCATTAATACAAGAAATATGTTCAAAAAAATAGCCTTCCTGACAGAATCATATTTCTTCTTGTGGAAAAAAAATCATTAGAAGTGTGACAGCAATTTTGCTTTTGGCTTAAAAACTACCATTGCTAGCTGATGGAGCTGAATCAACTCAAAAGTTAATCTAACATTATCAAAGCACCTTTTTAAAGCTCCTGAAGGGAACTTTTGGTTCTTTTCAACTTTTGCAAAGCTCTTACCTGATTGTGTCTTGAGTATGCACAAACACAAGTTTTATTTAGTTTATTTTCCTATTTCTTTTAGATGTACTTTTAAGTGAATTGGTTGCTTAGCCTGTGGCAACACTTCCAAGCACAGAAAAATTATATATTGACATGATAAATTGTTACTTATTGTCTGATTTACTCTGTATGATCATAATATTGCAGTCGTACCACTTTAAGTCTAGTTTTATCAGATGAAAATCTCATAGAGGAGTTTCAACGTTGAGATTTTTTCAGTTTTTCTTTGAGTTGTTTGTCAGCTCTTTAGTGTTGTCTGTGAGCAAGCTAACTCAAAACGTTACCAAAGATTTTGGGATGTTGGTTATGGTGAGTAGATTTTGGTGGTGGCCTGAACACAGGGTTTTAGAATAGGATTTGTTGACTTTTTCCAGAATAACTCAAAAAGTTACTGACAGATTGATTTTGAGTCAGTCACGGCACAAGGAAGAACTGATGCAGTTTTGGTGGTGATCCTAATACATGCCTTGTAACACGTAACACAGCATTACATGTTAAAAGGCATACGAACAGCATTGATTAAAGAGTTGAGAGGGGCACTGTAGCACACAGAAGTGAATATGAGGCCGCGTCACGACATGCATGACGATTACACCTGAGACAGAAAGCTGCTGTGTTTTATTTCTGAACACTCTTAGGATGCTCGAGACACCTGCTGGTGATTGTTTTGGAGCAAATTTACGACATAACTCTTATGATGTGCCGTGAAAACAACACTCTGGATGTTTGTGTTATTCCCTTACATTCAGATAAACTTCTCCCACTGCAGCAGTTGTTTCTAATCCGTCCTGTCAAGTCTCCCTCTTCCTGGTTCATGCCAGTCACACAGGATAACGTCATCAGCCCTCCCCACTCACTTCAGTGAATTACCCTGCAGGGTTCAGACATGAGCCTACTCGGACTTTAGCCTGTTAAAATACGACGGGGGGTGCAAGAAAGTTATCTGAGTGAAAAACTCACGCGGTCATACATACCTGGATCATTTCAGGGTTTTTTGAAAGGGACAATGGAGTTGTCGAGAGTTGCTTGAATCATTTTAATCTTGCCAACTTTCAACCTTTTTCTCAGTGTATACCAGGCTAAGTTAACCACCTCACACCTCACGCAAAGCTTCATTTTACAAATTTAGCAAGCAGATGAAGGGTAATACACTTGTTTTTTAAACGTGTTGTTTGTCTTGTTTCAGAAGTGTAAATAACTTGATTGTTTTCTGTTGCAAAAATTGTGTTTCTCATCCTATAATTTAGAAGCATTAGCATGTAGCAGAGCTAATGATTGTGTTAGTGGTTGTTTCTCAGGCTCTCATCCCTGAACAGTAAATTCTACCAAAGGGCAAACTTTCACCTCATACATGTTAAAACAATTCACAATTTTTCAGGCAGTTTTAACGTCCCCATCAGTCACTACGCACACATGGTGAGGTCCAATCCTGTTGTAGTGTTGTAGGATGTGGAGTGGCTACCACTGTGAAATGTGTAGTGAAGAGGAGGGAAGGAGGGCTAGTGTTTCAAATGTTATTAGTGTTTTTTAACAGCATTTCTTCCTGTCAGTTACTCCTCAAAGCATTAATTTTGGTTAGTGAGAAATAAATGGAGGTACTAGCTTTTACACTGTTTCACATATTGAACGCCACATCCGCTGGCCGATTGGGTTATCTCCTTTTGTCACGACATCACTCCACTTTCGTGTTGTCCCTCTGTCTCTCTCTCTCTCTCAATGCTTAAGGGAGAAATCTCCTGTGTTGAGACGAGGCCGAGGGAGGGCTCCGAACATTTCTGTCCCATCAGTGGCTCCGGGGGCCAGAAGGGCCTTCATGCTAGCAGCGATATGCTCCAGATCAGCACAGCCCACCTGAAAGACAAACACTGGGCATGAATGTTGAGTCAAGTGACATAAAAACGAACAGAGTTTATTAGAATGATAAGAAGTATTGGGTAAAAAATGTATTATCTCACTCATTACACCTTAAAATGAATTATTACTTGGTTTCAAAAGCAACCAATTACTTTCATCTGAAGATACTTACATGTTTCCCTCCTCAGAAAACTGATCCACAACAGTCTTAACTCAATGCTTTACAATGGAGGTTGAATGTTCTTTGCCTCTTTCACAAACACAATCTCAATGTGAAGATAAAACCTGAAATTGTTTTGGAATGTTTGCCTCTAATTCTCCATGCTGGATTAAAATTCTTAGCTAGTTTCTGCACGTAGACATCATTATGACAGCAGCCCACATGGGATAAAACTAACAAATTAAGTTATGGTGATCTTGGAAGTCAGAATATCCAACTTGCAAATAAGATACGTCAAAATTTCTGCTAGCATAGTCAGACAATTTTCAGGCACCCGAATTTACCAGCTTGTAACTAGAATGCATTTAACAGGGAGTTGGTATTTCCCAAGCAGATGGAACACATCATAAGATCTGCTTTGAAAAGGGACAGTGATTTTTTTTAGGAAATGCAATCCCTTACTTTATAACTCACTAAGTAAAGTAGAGTTGTTATAGTAGCAAGTAACAAGTACGTTGTTACTACTTAGCACTGCCTGCTACTTTGAAGAAATGTCTTACACCTCATAACATACCCATAAATACTATTTGGGATAAATATGTTCCCCTAACCAGAAAAGGAGCAAACGAGCACAACATAACTACTGCCTATAGCTCAAAATCAAAATGTCATTTGCCATAATAACAAAGTAAGAGTCTTCTGTGTTTCATTGTAATGTGCTCACCCGTTCTCCACTACTGCTGTCTCCTGGAGCACCTCTGTTCCCCTTGCAGCCCCACACAGGCACAGATACGGGTAGCGAGCGGGCAAGGGCCATGGGGTGGGCATTGCGGGACGAGTAGGCAGCATGACCCATGGCCATGCCGCGTGTTGGTGGAGGGGCTTCTTCGCTCAGGGATCCTGTGACAAGCAGAAGAGTGGGTGTGGATTATGCACTGATGTGGTCCTGCGTGGACGTAACGGAAAAACAAGGTCTTACCATCTGTGCTTTCCTCCTCGCCATCAGACTCAAAGAATGGCTCACAGTCTCGAGACAGAGAGTCCTCGTCCATTGAGAAAACACCTGAAACAGCAAGATAAACACTGAAGATGAAAGTAAAGCAAACTCATCACTGATAGGTCTAAATAATGAATGAGAAAGGTTGGAATTGGATATCTGCAGACTGAGACCTTTAAGGTGAAGAATACGGTGCGTCTTACCAAAGTCACAAGACTCCATTTTCAAAATGATTAATTTAACCATAAAGAGCACAGATCCTGCTTATCTCATGCTGGTTTCTCATTGGAGTCTGGTGGCATGAAGAGAGGTAACTATTGTTTCTGGCATAAGGATAATGTTTTCCAAACAGTCAGGCATCCGTATGTAGGGATTAATAAACACAATGAGATCCTTCAGTGGAATGACTTTGATCGATTGCTCCCTAAGCAAATAGCTAGCTGAAGAACTCAAGGCAATCCAAACTTATTTAAGGCCCTCTGGTGTTTTAAACCCAGGATTAAAAAACAATTATTGTACATGGCAATAAAAATGCACTTCAAGTGTCACACCATAATAATCTGAAGCCATTTAGCTAGTTAGCAGATAGCTGTCTGATGTAGGCTGAAATTCATGCGAACAAAAACTCTTATTAAGACACTTGAGATTACACAGATACACATTAGGAAATACTTTAAACAGCACGGAAAGATCCTTGTAGAGGAGGAACCTTGATAAATTAAAACCACTAGAGCTTGGTAAAAGCTCCCTGCTGCTTAAGTTAAAAGTTAATTTATCAATTAGATTTCCAAGTTAATAAATTATATGACCAAAGTTTAGAAGGTGTGCTTTGAGTGGGCAAACTTGAAAAACCTGCACCCATTGCAGCCTGCTTGCAGCTAGCTGCCTGCGCTAACATAAATCAGGGCTATTCTTAAGTTACTTTGACTCCTTGGTTTGCAGATAACAGAGCCAAGAAATGAAGTAATTAAAGTTGCAAAAGTAAATAATTTAGTGATAACACACTTAGATTACATGCTGTCATGCCACATTTTAGCAGCTGCCTTTTGATTCAATTAATTAAGTAACACTTAACCATATTATTATGATGTTTTTATGTTTGAGCCATTTTGTAACAGGATCAAAACATCCAAACATAAAGGCCTTTGTTAACCAACAGCGCTTGTTTTTAATTCAGATCCACTGTAGTCCAGCATTCTCAGCACTTTGGGTGCCCAAAACATCTTCTTATACTCTCAGCGCTTTCTGTTGAAAACAGTTGAACTTTTGGGAGGATCAGCCCTTCAGTGTCACTTCTTCCTCAATCAGTAACCAAATCAAAAAGGGGAAAGACTTGTAGAACATGATTTCTTCACTTTGTGCTCATGTTTTCTGGGTGCTTGTTGCAACCAAAGCCACACCCCCCTTGGTAAAGTAGGCACACAACGCGATTCGTGACAGTCTTTCAGGCATTTCAGAGAAGCAGAATTCAACTTCTTGTAGCATTAAGCTGAGAGCATTACAGAAAAAACTCTCCCGAAAGACACAGATCCCAAAGGCACAAAAACAAGTCATATTAAGAGGGCCCATATAGAAAGTCTTCCAATAATAAAGCTAGCTGGCAGATCAACTAATACAATGAAAAGGGGATTGTGAAACTTGAATAGTTGTTTTGATGCACAAACTTTCCAACCTGACACACCGGATGGACAGGTCTAAAGTTGAAAACAAGTATTTTATGAGGCAAAATACAGTACTTTAGCTGTTGATCATTTATAAATGTCTGCTTCTTTCAGCTAATAAGAAGCTAGTTGTCTGCTCATGTGATAATAAAGACAAATGAGAACTTCTTAACCAATTTTTTAAAGTATTGAGCCAAATATTTAAATGGCAAAAAAGGATATTAAGTAGACACATCTAGATATACAGCCATTACTGATGCTAGGCATGAAAAATGAAAAGACTTAAAACTTATCTGATCATTTAGATCCACAACTTTATTAACTACAGGGCCAAGATTTAAAAGAAGCACTTTAAGAAGTAAAAAAAGAACACTGAGTGTGCATTCTTCAACAATCTATTGCCATCACAGTAAGTTAGCAGCAGATCGTTGAGGCTGTAAATATCGGCAACATTAAGCTTGTTCTGTTTTCTAGACTTCAAGCTATTGGTAAGCTAAAAAAGGAGTCCTAAAATGTTCTATCAGTTATTAAGACCCTCAAGTTAATCAACTGCAGGGCCAATGTTAGTCATCCCATTAGGGGACACTCCTTACCTGCACTTTCATTTCCATAGGGTCTCCTCTCATCCATATCCTCCTCCTCTTCCTCATCCTCACACTCTTCCTCCAAATCGACGATTGCAGATCTCTGTCTTGCCCGCTCAGCGTCCAGCAGGCTCTTCTCCCTTTCCCTCTCCCCATTACCGTTCTGCCCAGCACCCTGAGCTCCTGAGCTGTAGATTGATGGATAGCTTTGGGAGTACATTCTGCCATTAGGACTTACTCCACCAATGCTTCCATCTCCTGTAAAGCTCTGAAACAAAAACAAAAGGGATGGGTTTTGGACATTTAACAAAGCCTCCAAGTTTGGGTTGAATCCAAAAGCAAGCAACTCACCCCCCTGTGTGCAGGATCTGAGGTCAGGTCCACCACCAGCTTGGTTCCACCTTCTCCTCCAACTTGGCGTGTATGCTTTTGGGCTGTTAGCATGGTCGTGGAGTGCAGCACGCTGATGTCATCCATGTAGCGACGTGTCGATTCGGCCAGAAAGCCTTGCCCCCACACGTTGTAGAAGAAGTCGCACTCCTTAGGAAAGGCACTGCTGCTCTCCCGTTTCCTCATCCCGTCTCCTTCCGCAGCCAACGACCTGAACTTCTTACAGGCCGTCAGTATGGCCAGGTCACAGCCAGACTTTTGGCAATAGGCTTCTGCCGCAGACAGCAGTGCCAGCCAGCTCTCTTTGTGGTTGTCTGGGATCTCAAATTCGGATGAGTGGGTGATGGAGGCCATTGTGGTGCTATGTTTGTTTACAGATCTCTTTAGCTGGACTAATGTTGGGAGGGTAGTGCTGATGAAAGATGGCGGGTTTTTAAAGTTTTAACTGAAGAGAATCTTGGATACCTGGCTGAGTACAATATTGGCGATAAACTTTGGTATCTGTGGTTCATCTGTTTTTAAGCACTTCTTCTTTTCTTCTGCCCTGCTGGTGTACGGTTTCTTTTTGCACTGGTGAGGATGAGAAGGAGTATGAGGACTGAACAGGTACAGAGGCACTGGGTGACTTAATGATATGATGAACGGGGTGGTGTCTTTACGCACTGGAGAGCCAGGGGAGAGAAGAGATGTTGCCACGTTGCTGGTGATACCTGGAGAAAAATGAAACAAGGTAAAATTAGTTTAAAAATGGCACCCAATGCTAAACTAATGACAAAGCTTTACTACTACATAACATCAGTACAAATGAAGGGAATGAACAAGTCCTAAGCTAACATTTTTTAAGAATTCAGTGAGGCAATATACAATAAAATTGTCCATGCTGATATGTGTATCAGTGCAGATTTACTATTGTGTGATATCAACTTTACTTTTGACACACTGTTAGCTAAGCATTTGGAACTGAGGAAAATACTTGTTGAAACTTTTTAGGTTGAATTCCCATTCTTGCTTGATGTACAACTTCAGTTTCCCAACAGTCAAGGGTCTTTATTCTCATATTTTGTGCAGTGAAGACCACACTTTTTTATTGTGTGGTTGTAACAGTGGCAAAATTTGACTTGGCATTATCTTGCTGAAATAAACTGGGACATCCTTGAAAAAAGATGTTTGTTTGATGGCATCATGTGTTGCTCCAAAACCTGTATGTACCTTTCAGCACTAGTGGTGCCTTCAGATGTGCAAGTTACCCATGCCATGGGCACATACGCAACCCCATACCATCACAGATGCTGGCTTTTGAACACTGTGCTGACAACAATCTGGATGTTTCTTTTTCTCTTCAGCCCTGAGGACATGAGGTCCATGATTTCCAAAAACTATTTGAAACACTCTTCCTCCACTTTGCGTCACAGATGAAGCTGGGTGTTGTTGATATTCGGCTTTTGCTTTGCATGGTAGAGTTTATCTTGCACTCATAGATGTAGCGACAAACTTTGTTAACGGATGATGGTTTTCCAAAGTGCTCCTGAGGACATGTGATAATATCCTTACAGAAGACTTTTTTAACTAAGGGCTGCCTGGAGGTTCATGATCATGGGCATTCAATGTTGTTTTCCAGCCCTGCTGCTTGTGTGCAAAGGATTTTCTTTTGATGATATTAAGGACTATAGGTGATAAAAGCCATGTATTTCTTGCAACTGAATGCTGGAAAACACTTGAATAGTTTGACTATTGTGGATTACACACTTGCCTGTGAACAATTGAACATTTTGGGGCTCCTTTTGCCCCCATTCATGACCTTCGCCTGTCTCTAATTTACATGTTTGCATGTGGAATGTTTTAAGCTGGTGTGCTCTAAACCATTAATCAACTTTCCCAGTCTTTTGTTGCCCCTGTCCCAGCTTTTTGGCAAAGCATCAAGTCAAAATGAGAGACTATTATAGAGGGAATGTACTTATATATGCTTTATTTGAGTGTGTGATTTGTATATATTTGTTGTAAGGCTAGGTGATGTAAATTTAAGCAGGCCAGATTGAATGAAATAACACAGACATGCTGCTATGCTAACACCTCTGCCTAAACTCATCATGCTCTGGCTGCTACTCTTTATGTTGCATATATTATCATCGTTTATGAAGTAAAAAAAGGCCCTTTCCTTCAACTGAAGTAACATATAAAATGAGGACCGTGTTTTAGTATATAAACAGACAAACACCTAAAACAAGCCCCTGTCTGTGCTGCAGCTCTCAGCTCCTCCATGAGCCTGACAGCCCCACATGCTAACTACTGTAGCTACAGTAACGTTAGCTGCTGCAGCCTCAGCCTGTCTCTCCCTCTCTCTCTCTCCATCCTCCGACTCTTTGTTCATCTTTACGATCATTTCTGCCTCACTTGGCCCTGCATACCACGCTCTGTCTTGCAGTGTAGCTGTCGCCTCTGCTGCAGCTGTTGTTGTTGATCATGTTGTTTATTCAGTGTTTGTGTGCAGCCTCCTGATGGCTCCACATTTCACCTCCATTTGTCGAGCTTCAGCAGGAGCCGAAATGAGCGACTTCAAACGTCAGAAACGAGTCAGAGTGTTCACCTACCTGTCCAGTTTCTTTCTTCACCGCTGCCAGGTGTTTATCAAACTTTAATATCTTCTTTTAATAACATACGTATGCTCCCTTGTCCCACGGTTTCTCTCCCCTAGCCAGGCTCTACACCAGCAGCAAGACGACAGGATTATCACGGGCACTTCCGATCAAGGCCTTCAAAATAAAAGTCGAGTTAGCAAAACAGCCATGCCATGTCTGTTATATCCATTCATTTTTTATACCTCTTATCTCTTTCAGGGTCGTGGGGGGTCTGGAGCCTATCCCATCTGTCATTGGGCGAGAGGCAGGGTACATCCTGAACTGGTCGCCAACCAATCACAGGGCAATATAGATAGACACACAACCATTCATGCTCATACTCATACCTAAGAGCAATTTAGAGTCTTAATCAAACTAATGTGCTTGTTATTTGTCTGTGTAGAGGGAGTCCATGCATGCACAGGAAGAACATGCAAATTTCATACAGAAGGTCCCTAAGCCAGTGCAGGAGTTGAACCTGTGACCCTCTTGCTGTGAAGCACATGCACTACCTGCTGCACCGGCATCCAGCCTGAATGTTTTATTTACTGTCTTTGTTTTTTTTTTTTGTTTTGTTTTTTAATTAGAGAGTGATCTATAAAATTAACCTAGTATAGACTGATGTGGGATTGAGTCTGAACATGCACAAGTGAGTTAGCATTTAGCTCTTCCTCTTTACCCAACCCCCATAAGCAAATGGGACTAGGAATACCTGTCTCACATAATTGCCTGAAACATGATTTGTGATGAGCATACGTGGGTGAGATTTTAATGTTTAATAGGAGATAGTAAATTGCATCTGATGTTGTCTGCTTATAAATTTGAAAGCCTTGTTGTTTGTTTAAAAGGATGTTTGCTGACTAATTGCTAACAAGGATACGACAAATGGCCAAGGACCTGTCGGCAAGCATTCATGATTGTTTTTTAATAATCACTTATACATACACTACTACCACAGACATGAGTGCTAACCTGATGAAGTTGTTTGATTATGAGGAAAATGAAAACATTGTAACAAGTAGGACTATTTGTTAAGATTACCACAAAGAATAGAACATGTATTTTTTTTATTTTTTGTTTGCTACAGAGATTATTCTTAGCACTGATCTGAAAAAACACAGGTTTTTAGCAAGCTTGCAATTGATAGAACCAATAAGATGCCTACAAAGGTACATCATCCTTGAAACCCTCGATTATGATAATGGTTGAACTATTCTATATTGGCGTGTCTCACACCAAAGAGTGCAAGCTTGAGGCCTTCATGCTGGACCTACTGAGGCTGATCAGAATCAAACAGCTTTCTGTGGAGGGATGTTCCTGATTGAATCACCAGCCCCTTGATTTCATCTTCAATAAGACACTAAAATGTGTTTAAACTTAAAAAGACTCAATGATCCATAAGGCTATAAACATCTTTAATTTATTATTGTGATCATTTTTCTACTAAATCTTTAAACCTCCACTTTATTAGGTTTAATTTGATTCAGTGACTTGTGTTTTTTTCTGTTTGTTTTGCCCCTATCCAGGCTTTGTGTCTTGATAAATATGGTGCATTCCATTTGCTTAGAAACTTGAATGTGAGAAGTGAAATTATGTCACATCTCACTTTCCACTAACAAGCTCGTGAAGTTTAGGTACCTGAAGATCATCTGATTCCCTGTAGAAAATTGTGACCAAAGAGGTAGTTATCAGTGGCGCATCTTAATTATAACTTAGATAGTGTAATTTCCTAGATTAAATAGAGTGTGTGGATAGTAATGGTTTACAAAACTGAAATAACATTTTCAAATTGTTCAAAAGGATCTTGGGAGAAGTTTTCATCCACCAGATGGAGTATTCATTGAATAAGAAGAATATTTTTTTCAGCAACATTTGGAGTAGTGTCCAAAATATGACAGCCTGGACACATCCCTGTGATGTGAAATGCTTTTGAGTCTGCAGACTGAGGACTACAGGCCCTGAATTGGGACATAACCTTTGTGAGCTGTTGGCATTTTGTGTCAGTGTCAGCTGGGACAGGCCCCAGCCCCACCACAGTCCTGAAAGGTACACAAGATAGAATGGGTGGATGGATGGACATATTCTCAACAGACGGCATTTATTTGTGATAATATGCATTGAATTTGTTTTACGATTGTACAATTCTTTACAATCAAAAAGTGCAACTGCTTTAACTACTGATAATATTGAAGTTTTAAGGATACAGGCCTTACATATCACATTGCCCAACAAATAGTGCTACATTGCAAGATTATAAAAACACATATCCTTGAGGAAAATAAGCACATTAAAGTGTATCTGTTGCCAAATCTTGAAAATGTGTTTAATAGCCATGGACCTGCCACTCATTGTAAATTGCCGTGATTTAAGTGCGTGACGCGTCTTAATTTGAAAGTTCGTGGCCTGAGCTCTCATCCGGTCTTGGTTGTTTTTCGTTCTTGCCAACTTGACGCAGCCCTGACGTCACCTGTTTACTGACTTCCATTTGAACGCACGTTGAACACGTGACCGACCTCAAGGGGCGGGCTCGTCCTCGCCTTGGTCTCATGCACGTGTAACCGAGAGCCCACCTACCATCAACCAGGGCTTCGCATGGTGCTCCCTGGAGTTGAAGGTGTTGTTGTGGAGTTGTTTCTTGAACAAATTTTTAAAAAATGTTGTTCTGCAATTATTGATTAGAACTTAAGAGAAACTAATCGACCTGTACAGCTACAAAAACAACATAAACAACGTGTAGACTCTCCAGGCAATCACTGTTTTCACTGTCAAAGGAAAGAGTGGTGGAGCGAATTACTAATTTTTGTTTGTCCCATTTATGAGTTTCAATAATTTGAAAAACTGATCTGTGAAGTTTGTGTCGCTGGATATGTAAAACGATATTTTACATTTAGATTTTGGCTTGATTTTAGATTTTTAGATACTTTGAGTAAAATTTGCTTGGAGTCCACTGCCATCAACACCCCCCCTGCTGCCTAGAAATGCTTTAAAAGAATGATCAGTTTGCAGGGTAGACCCATTTGGTCTCTCTCTGTCTCTGTCTATTCTTTTAAGGTTAATTCAGGCTATGGCAACGGCTTTAAAGGTGTACTACAGTACTACATACACATTCCTCTAAAGCAAACATAAACTAATCATTCAATAAATGAAGCATAAATATGAAAGACGTCATAAAATGCATTATTCATCTTTCTAACAAGATTTTTTTATTGTTATGAAACCCTTTTAAATACATTTTTATAATGTGAAATATTTAGGAAAAACTGAAATATTAAATAAGGCTCAATAAGTTAACAGTTTATGCAATTCAAAAACATCATGGAGTACCATTGTGAGTCAAAAGCATTTAATGTAACGTCATTAATAAATAAATAGAATAGAATAGAGTTTGCGAGATTTCCTTTCAAAATTTCTTTATGTCAGCAAACATTTTAATATGTTATGATATGTGGGCTATACACTGTTTAGGTTATATCTTCCTTATTTTTTGAAGATGACCTGTAGGGCCTCTGTACCATGGAAAATGCTTAAATCAGCTAAACAATAAACTCCTGTTAATAAGAACGTCTTCTTGGTGTTGCACAAAAATACAGTATTAAAACACAGCTTGCTTTTAGTTTTTATTATCATTATTATTATTTTTGTATCCTACAAATGTCCAAGAATCACGTCTCACAGTTGCACGCTCAGGGGTCTGTAATCGTTTTTTTTTTTTTTTTTTTTTTTTGCATAGTAAACTGACTTTAGTGTAAGTAAAATGTAACCTTAACTGCATATTTCACATGTTCAGGGTTACATTTCCTCCTGTGTTGTGCTGTAAAGTAGAATTATTGCTCATGAGCAACGCCCTCTCGTGGCCATGATTACGAACTACATTAAACACGTTCTCTTATTTCCGGTTAGTGCTTTCAAAATAACAGCGTGTTGCTTAACAAGGGCACACAAAACAACAATACCAGATAGGTATCCATTCTATGTTATTGTAATTCACTTCTTTAAAGCACTTTAATGGCAAAACAATCAATAATTACCGACCACGGTCAATAAAACATTTAATTCTTGCCATGACGTTTGGGGGCGGGGCTCCTCTGTTGTCAGGAAGTGTGACGTAACTTTTATTTTGGAAAAACGAGTCTAACCAGAGGTGAAGGAAGAATGGAGCAAAACGGCGAAGATTACAAGGTATTTTCAAGTCTTTATTCAACACTGAAATTGCGTTTATGGAAGTAATACCTATTTATTATTTCTCTATCAACAGACTGCGACGTTACGGTTGGACGTGGTCGAGTTTTCTGTCAGTGTTAGCTGTTGTTACCACTTCAAGCTAGCACCCAATAACGCTCAATATAATAACGCAGTAACACGATACACTGAATACTATGACGTGTTTTTACTTTAATGTCGTATACTCTGGAATAAGAGTCTGTCAGACAGGTGTGTCAGGTGTTGACAGACACAGTGACTCCGTTATAAAGTGTGTCAGTGTCGATCCGTGAAGATATTATCTGTCAAAGTTTCCTGTCTGGTTTGCTTCGCCTTCAGTCCCTGAACTGACCGAGCAGCCATAACAATCATGTGATTTCAGGCTGTCATAACCAGCTCATTGGAAAGCCATTTTACCGTGTTTCTCCAACTACAGGCTTATCTACAGTGGAGCAGTCCCTTACTGTGACCTCTTTACAAACTGCTGTTATCATAGTGGGATTATAATCTGATTTATGATCGATTATTTGTCTGTTCCAGTGGCACCAATTTAAGTATTTACCTCTATGTGATAGTTTAATTTCTTCATCGCAACATGTTAGGATCTAGATTTTATTTGTACTTATTTTGTAATATATTTGTATGATTATATTCGATTTTTCAATATCTTGTAATACATTTTGATGTCTGTATTTCTGCTGTATGTTACAACGTGGGAGGAAAGAGAACAAAATCTCAGTTAAGGAAACAGACCTTTACTTAAGTAAAGTCTGAGTAGCTCTATGTAGATCTACTCAAATTAAGGTACCTCAGTTAAAGTAACATTTATTTGGTCCTGTGTAGAAAGTAAATGATTAAATGACATTAAACTCAGACACTCTAACGTTGCTTCTTCTGGTATCAGAAAATCCCCCAAACATTTGTTCAGAGCATCATGTGTCTGACTTATGATCATCACCCAGGAAAGTTGTAATACTAAATTGACTTTTTATAGACTGTTGATAGGTTTTTATATGTTTATGATATCTGTTATATCGCCCTAGCCAAGCAGAAGAGGACAGATGGATGATTTGATGTTTTCAATACTAAACTGTACCGTGAGCTTTCAATACTAAATAGCATTATGTAAATACATATGTAATACAGATATTAAATTACATCTTCATTACTTGGAGAGAGTAAGATCTACCTTAATTAAAAAAGGGTCTAAGGGGAAATGAAATGGCTACAATTCAGATAAAGGCTTGCACAGAAAAAACCTCTTCAATTTCAAGAAAAATGAAGTACATGTAGTCTGAGTTTCCCCTTTTCTATTTATATTTATTTTGTGATATTTATATACCTAAATATGAATGATCATCTCCCTTTTCTTTTTCTCTAAAGAGAAATGAGCCTCAGTCTTGTCATGGTTTTGAACCTGAGCTCAACAGAAACCCCTGCAACACTGAAGGTCACTCTGTTCATCGCAGATATAGGTCAATTCTTGATTTTTTACAAAAGGGTAAAATTGCTACCAGAGTTGTACAAACTAAAAGAAAGTCATCCTGCTGGTTTTCATTAATTACTTGTGTCCCTTTCCCTCAGTCTTTTCTTTAGAAATGATAGTTCAACACACTTTTGGTACAAGTGTCCTAAAATGTTTAGATGATGATTCAGCAAATAAATACTCCTCTGCAGGTCATAGATGCTCCATATAGAGACACTGATATTTATTTCATTTTGTCTAACAGATACAAAACTTTAGAACAAAATGATCATTAAAAAAACTCCTTAAAATATATAGTAGGGCTGAACGATTTGAGAAAATGTAATTGCGATACATTTTTCCCAATATTGCAATTGTGATTTACTCTGCGATTGTTTTAATGTCCCTCATCTTATGTATTCTTCAACAAACATAAGCAGTAGATAATTTATAGTGTAATCATTATGACGTTAAATCAATCTAAGGACAAAAGATTTGAGAAAAATTGAAGTGAAGAACAGAAGCAAAATAGGTTTGGAATTGTAAAAACTGGGTAAAAAAAATGGTACGAAAGCGGAAAAAAGTTAATAGGTGCAAAACAGGTATGAAATTGAAAAAAAAGGCCAAAAAAATCAAAAGTGACTAAGGAAAATTGATTATAGCAGCAAAATTGGGATTAAATTTCAAAAACCATGTAAAAATTCCAAACATGGTCTGACAGTGGCCAAAAAAAAAGATGAATGGAAGCAAGATAGGCATAAAGCTGTAAAAACTGGGTTACAAAAGGTTAAAATAGGCATGAAATTGCAAGAAACTACATCACAATGCCCAAATGTTCAACACATTTTGGGTTAAAAATATTGCACTGTCTGTGATTTGAAAATTGTAACAAGCCATATTGCGATTTAATCTAATTTGCAATTACTTGTTCAGCCCTAATATGTAGTTTCTTGTTAAACCCAAATGTACAGCATTTATTTTAAACCCCCACTTTTGTTTTGGAAAATGTTATTAATGAAATAAAAAGCAAACTTTTTAAGTAAGGTGGACTTGTATTGTCCCATAACCTACCTGCAGATCTTTTGGTAAAATAAAAAATAACTGGAAATAACAGGAGTGAAGTGAATTTACTGACTAAAAATATCATAAAGAAGCACAAGTAAACTAAAGCAGTAACATGAATAAATGTGAAGAGTGATTTTCCACCCTTGTATTTAGGTAGATAGTGATATACACTCTCATGCAGGGATTTACTCGAGTGTATCTGTATGAACATTTCTGCAGATTTTATCAGGTGATATTTTGCAGGTAGAAACTGGCCATAAATATCCCATAATATTTGCCGTAATAGTGGCAGAAAATTCAGATGCACCACATTTCACATCTATTTCTAACACATGTAGTGTAACCATCAAAATAACAGGTCAGTTTTAGTGAAGTGTAGGCTTCACGCTCTCATTGCTTGGGTGGTGATCCACTTTTCCAAACTGATGATAGTGGAAGCACTGAATTTGTTTACATAGTCTGCTACTCCGTCAGCTGCTTTTTAAACTTTTTTTTTGCAGCTATTTGCGTGTCGAGAAAAACACTTCAGTGTGTAAAGTGATGTATCTTAAGGACATGAAAATCTCAGTATTTACCCCCTTTTCTCTCTTTTGTGGTGGTTTTTGGTTGAAATATGACAAAAATCTGTCCCTTTTTAAGGCTCGTGTTCTTTTTTATTGTATTAATAACTGAATTTGGACAGTATAAATCCTTGAACAAACAGAAATGTTAAAACAGTCATCATATTCAACGATATTCAAAATAATCCTTGATCTAAGTGTTTTTCGTTTTTATTCCTCAGCTGATATTTGAGAAGGAGGGGGTGTATCTCCACACGAATGCCAAGAGAAGTAACCAGGAAAACACAATCCCAGGATTCATCCGGGTTGTAGAGCGGGTGAGGAAAATCAGTGTCAATCAATTTGTTTACTAAGAGAGAGGAAATATGGACCTGAAGATTAAGAGCTTGTTTTCCTTCCAGGCTGGACTACCAGCATTAGAGTGGAGCCCGCTGGAGGACAAGGGCCGCAGTGCTCCTGCTGTACTCTACACCAAAAAGGTAAAAAAAAATAAAAGAAAAAAAAGTCAAATGCTTGCTCAAGAGAGTAGGAGAACTTTATTATTATTTTTGTTTTATATAATATCCTTTTAATATGTCTGTTGTCAATAAGGATGGAGAAGGAGGGGAGGAGGAAACAAACTTTGACCCCGGGTATGAGCCTGACTGGGCTGTTATCAGCACAGTGAAGAAAGATAGAGAACAAGTCCCGGTCAAAGACTCAGGTAAAATTTCTTCTTCTTTATCTTCATCTTCTGTGATTATTACTACTCCCTGTCTCCTTGGTGCTTTTGAAATAAACCAACATTTCAGTCAAAGCTGGGATGTTGTGCACAATAAAACTATAAACAACTTTTTTTCTATGCAGCATTAGAACCCCTGATGTTATTTAAAACAGCATTAAAGCAAACAATATGATAATGAAACTGAAGAATTTCTATTCTATTTTCTCTTGAAACATTTGTCTGTGTTAAATTTGATGCCAGCCACACTTTCCATAAGTTTTGACAGGGTCATTTTAACCACTTGGTTGAAATCCCTCTTTTTTAACATTTTTTTTAAGCTTTTTCAAAATTGAAGACCAATTTTTGGTCTTCCTGTTCAAAGACTTCAGTAAATGGGGCAGACAGATAAAGATGGTGTTGCGACCTCACATCATTTTAATAATTATAATAAAGTATCGTTTTCCCTAAGGAATGACGAGTAGCAAGGTTTGGTTTGTAGTTTCTTTTATTCAGCCAAAGACCCCAAATGAAGTGAAGATTAAAAATGACAAAGAACTGAACTGAATTTCCCCTTGGGGATTAATAAAGTATTTCTGATTCTGATGAAGTCTTTTTACACTGGAGTGGGCAGCAACCAAGCAATTTCTGAAGCTCTTGTCTCATGCGGTTAGCTTGAGTTTGAGTCAGACCTGATGCCCATTCACCAAAAAAGGCAAAAATTCCCCAAAAATGTAATATAAAAATGATTCAGAATGTAACAAATCTAGATATACAAAGGAAAGGAAAAAGGTCAGCTCATAGTTAACCTTCCATTATTTTATTTAAACAGTCGGTCAAAACATGGACACATTTTTTAAAAAGATCACCTATTGACAGCTCAACAGTGGGCTGACCTTTCCCCCACTGCTGTGGTTGGTTTTTGTCATGCCCTTTGGCTGAATCATTTGGATAGCTGTGAGCACACTCATGATCTATTTAAAGAATAGACCTGATTTGTTTTAAACTCATGCTTAAAAATGACTGAACCGATCAGTCCTTATTAAAAACCTTTTTTTAGTCAGACAGTTAATCAGAAAAGTGTTTCAGCTCCAGATCTGGTTTTGGATGTTATTCTTCATATCTTGAATTCCATTTTATTTAAATCAGATTTCACTGCTGGTCTTTTAGTTTAGTTCTAGTTGTTTTTAAGAAAAGGCTCTGTTCTAGTTTTGTTGGTTTATGTTATAATGTTAATTTTAGCCCTTTTGTTTTGGTGCTATAAATGTAAAAAAACAAAGATCTCAAGCAACCTCTCCAAAAAAAAATTGTGTAATAAAAGGGAGCACATTTTAAACTTTACTATGTAGGTAGCACAAAAAATGTCACTAACATGACAAGGACGAACTGTGAGGATGGGCTATGTTTTATTCAGTATGCCACGTTTAATATGTTAATGTAAATCTTACAGAGACAATGTTTTGCCTTTACACAAAACATTTATATTTTCATTTTTTTACAACTACAGGAGTATGTTGAAACTTCTACTTTTCATAAACCAATGTCAACTTTATTTATAAAATATTTAAGACAGCCTACCAAAGTGCTTTAAAGTTAAACAGAAAAACCAATAAAAGCAGTAATAACAATAAAAAACAATAAAAAGGAGCAATACAGAGAGAAACATACCAAACAGAAGACTCAATAAACTACCCTTGAGCCAAATCTATTCTCAGTCTGTCTGTTTACGCTCCTATGTCTTTATGGCTTCTTTTCCATGTGGAGCCAGTTTGCTCTGATTGGTCAGTCAGTTTACTTTGTGGTGATTAGTTAGTTGTTCGCTTCTGTCATGTTGTCAACAACTCTACATCCATTCTCTAGTTTCTGCTCTGCATTATACTTACCCCCTAAGGTCCTAACCTGCTGACAAAACACTTGGACATCACATTGGTCTGGGAATGAGATGTTTCAGGCAGCTATTGGCATGTTTAAGAGAGGGAGAGGTCCTGATACAGTAGACTTTTTGTCTTGTGCATAGAGGTGCTCTTTAATGCTGAGGAGGCACAATATGCTAAAGGGAACATAAAACTATAATACAGTCTCTTGTTGTCTGTAACTTTTTTCTTATCCCTCCAGCTCTAGCATGACAGTTTGGCAGAGGTCAATATATTAAGGAATGCCGGTGTTTTAAGATACATAAAAACTGCCCAAAACCAAAGAACTGAAATTTTCTTTGTGTGGGATTAAAAGGTTTAAAAAGCTAAAAGCTATTATTATTATTATTACCATAATTATTATTTTAAATTCTTAACTCAGCTACTTGCTGATATGATTATTATATTAAAAGAATCTGTTATTCATCAAAAAAATGTTTGTGTGTTTGCCAAACTCTGTATCATCTATTTTTAGTTATTTTTCTCTGCACTTTGAGTTACATATGTTGTATGAAAACTTCTATATAAATAAAGTTTGATTGATTGATTGCTATTTTATTGGCTAACATTTCCGACTTTTCTGATTCAGTTTGTCTCTAATACTTGTGCATTTTTTCGTCATCAAATAATCAACTGTTAGCTTTTTAAACCTTTAAATCCCACACCAAGAACACATCTGGTTTTTGGTTTGTTTGTAGTTTTCTTTGTTCCCTGAAATATAAACATAATCAACCAATGATTTGATTTGTTCTGTTTTTTAAAAACGTGGGATATCCCTGAGTTTTTGATGACCTCTGCCAAACAGTTAAGCTGGTAGTTTAAGGATTATTTTTGTTCCAGATTTGTAAATGTACATCTTTTTTTCTGTCCTTTCTAAATGAAGCCTCATTTTTGTCTTCCTGCCTGCAGGTCAGTGGTCGTTCTCTCTACCTCTCTCAGAGTTATACTCCCTAAGAAGAGCTCGCTTCTCTTTGGGAAGAAACTTCCTGGTGCTGACGAGTCGAGGGGGTCACCCGCTGCCCCCGCTGCACTTCTACAGAGGGGGAACCAGGGAGCTGCTGAGGGCACTGCAACGCTACATCATCCTGGACCAGTAAGACTTAGCCCCCTGATTTTAGCAATGACTGATTTACACAGAGAGCTTTTACTATTGCTGCTGATTCACACCAGAGAATGTCACAAGGATTCTGTTGTCCTCATCAGGTCTCCGGTTGATGGGCGGCTTTTCCTCGCTTATCCTCATGACTCAGGCGCTCTCTCTCAGTCCTTTGACAAACTACAGCTCTTCGATGATGGAGGCTCAGATCTTGTTTCAGTAAGTTGATCAATAGCTTTATATAATTAAATGATTCCTCCATTAAATGTTTTTAGTTTAAATTAATCACAGTTTAGTAATTCTTTTCTGTGATTCCCTGAGCAGAGATTTATCCAAGACCCGTACGCCACCACATTCGGCGGATTCTCCAAAGTCACCAATTTCTTCAAGGCTGCCCTCCGACCTCCAGATTCCCCCCTCCACTCTCGGCCTTCTCAGGATCCCAGTTTGCCCCCACAGTCTGACGATGAGCCTGGCTTTGAGCTCATCACATGTGTATGGAAAAACAATTTTGATATTTTAAACGATGTCAAATTAAGAAACATGAGAATTTTAGATCAGTTGCTAATGTTCTGTCACTCTCTGTAAAGGGGGTCGAGCTGGGTCCAAGACCAAGCGTAACTCGGGGAAAACCTCTGGAGAACTGGGAGGACTTTCTGGACCCCGAAGGCAGAGTGAAGGATCCAGAGAAGATCAAAGAAATCATCTTCAGAGGGGTGAGACTCAGTCATGCTGGTATGAAGAGACATGAACATTTTCCGCCCCACAGGGTTCATGTTTTATTCTGCTCTTATTCGTTGTAGGGTATCTCACCATTGCTGAGGAAGGAGGTGTGGAAGTTCCTGCTCGGCTTTTATCCATGGAACAGCACTGAAAAGGAGCGAGAGGACATCCTGCGAGTTAAAACGTTAGTCATCAGGCATTTCATGAAACACTCTCCTGAAAATGTAAGCAGTCTTAAGGTGCATTCACATCGAACGCAACTTTGGCGACCTCCGCAACCACTCTCCATGCAGAGTCAGTGTACAGCCACGATCAGCCACGACCACGAGTGACCAGGTCTCACGCACATATGACACTCGGTTGACAAAGTTAAAAATTTTGAACTCTTCAGGCGATGTCTGGCTCGAGACTCAGCGTTCTGTGGGTGCATGAACACACCCGTGACAGATTGTTTTCTCAGGTTCACAGAGTAACAATCTATGTCTATGTGGGGAGCATTAGTTAGTGGGGACATTAGTTCCACCGAGACTGACCACAGAAAACTCGCAGACAATGCTGCCACAGGGCCATCAGCTGCAGTATTTTGTTGTCAAAGGTGAGTAAAAAGGATACAGTTGGAATAATTTTAGCCATTACATCCCATCATATGATATGATATGATCATGGGGTGAATCTCAAGCGGGCGTGACGTCACTGAGTGATGGCGAAGACGACAGAATGAGCTAAGTACAGGCGACAGGAGGAGTGGACACTGATGATCTGGACAGCAAAATCAGAATTGCCCATTGGGATGAAGAAAGTTGTCTAAACTAAACTAAACAGCAACGTGGACGACTGAGAGGAAGAGACCTTGGAGAATGATCATGGTCGCAAAGTCGCATTTGGTGTGAACGCACTATCACTCTAAAACTTAAATGAATTAAGTGGGGTACACACCATAAGGTAATCTGGCATGAGTTTCAGTTCGGATCCCCACTCCTGACCAAAGTCAGCAAAGACCCAATTATCTGGTGGTCCGAAAAATAATCTTACTCAGTTATCCTGTGGTTTGAGAGGTGTTAAGAGTCAAAAACACTTGATGATTGGTCTACACCACCAGCAACACAAGTTTATAATCACTGTTTAGACCATCCTTGAAATTAACAGCACTGATCAGAAACTGGATTTTGCTTTACTATAAAATATTTTAGTGAAAAAACCTGTTGATAGAATTGCAATATATCAAGATTTATTGTATCTTGTATCTTGATTAGCACAGTATCGCCAGATTCATGCAAACACACACCCTTAATTTTGAGTAGTACAAAAATAAACTCCACATCTGACTGACTTTAAGCATTCACTGAATGGTGTCTTGACATCTCTGTCAGCTAGACACACCCACAAGACTTTAAAAGACACATTTTTAGGGGCAGTTTTTCTGTCTTTGTCCTTTTTTGGACCCCATACATTGTCTTCTTTTTGGTCATTGCCTTTATTGTTTTCTGTTGATGTCACTACATCTGTGAAGTGTGGTGTAAAGGAAACAGCAGCCACAGCCGACAACAAAGAAACAATTGTGTACACAATCCTGTCGGCAGCATAACTAACCTTAAAAAAACCTTTAAAGTCCACTGATCCGAGGAAAAACAAGCACTTAGGAAAAAAAATCCCCAATATGAAACCACAAGCAAAATATAAATGTTTTTTTTTCATAGATGAGTGGTATGTGAGATTTAATTGTGTTATCATGTAGGATTTCATTGTGTAATCTTAAGTGGCTGTGAGGTGAGTTTTTTCGCCAGGCTAAACTGTTTATCCCTGTTTGGACTCTTTATGACAGGCAAACTAATTAATACCTTTTTCTACAGAAAATCTGGACCACTATAAAACTTTTGTGAAACCTGTTGCTGAAAAAAACACTTTCTAAACTGTCAGTCTTTTTGTGTGCATGTCTGCAGGGACGAGTACTTCAGGATGAAGGTTCAGTGGAAGTCTGTGAGCGAGGAGCAGGAGATGAGGAACTCCCTCCTGAGAGGATACAGGAGCCTGATAGGTCAGTGCTGCAGTTTGTCAAAGAAACACATGAACTGAATTATGTAACTTGTGTGTAAATGTCTCTTTTGTGTTTCTGGCAGAAAGGGACGTCAGCAGGACGGACAGACACAACACGTTCTTCTCTGGGAATGACAATCCAGGACTGACTCTGCTTCATGACGTGCTCATGACGTACTGCATGTACAACTTTGATCTCGGTATGTAGTAGGCCTGTGCTCAAAATATCGATACGGCAAAATATCGTATCACACTCCTTTGGGATAACGTGTATCGATACGGATTCTACAGAATCGATACGGCCTAAATATTTTGACAGTTGTTGTAAATACACTTTGGCTAATGCTAACAGTGGCACAGTTCAAGGTAGAAGACGAGCTACATAATGAAGCATATGTTCTAAATTTGAACTTAGGTCTACCATCTTTGAGGATCTGAATTTATGTCTCTCAAGTTGGTAGAACCACTTAAAACTCATCCTTGTTCTTTTTCTTCTTATAAGAAAAAACTAAACTTGTCAAGAATTTTGCTCAAAGCATAGTCAGTGTTCACAATTTACGTGTATCGGGATACGTATCCTATCGTGAACTTGCTGGAAATACCCAGCCCTAGTATGTAGCTTCTGTCTGTAAAGGTAAAGGGACTGAAAAATGAACAAGACAGCAACTGTTTTTGTCATTTTCTGATGTCAGCTCTGAATGTTACTCCGTTATGAACTTAGGTCTGTCAGCAGGGCTGTGTCTGTTGTTGAGGAAAGGGGATAAGATTTTTGATAGTTGTCTTACTTTTACCAGGGTGAAAGTTGAGTTCCTTTTCTCGTAATTAGAACAGCTTCCTCTTTGTTCTATCAACCTCAGACAATAAGGTTGTTTTAGCCAGTTTTTTTGCCTGTTTGTCAGTCTACAAGATAACTGAGTAGGTTCTCAACAGATTTTGAAGAAATTTTCCCCATTTTTGAAAATGATTTGGCTAACAATGTCAGAAGTGCCTCAGCTGAGGTTTTCAGAGAATTCCTGGTCACGATAATATGAACAGTTTTAAAGCAAGGGACAACTAGGTGTTAAATTTCAAATTGAAGTCAAACATTTGTCTATGTATCATATCTACAAACTGCCATAAGCTGTCTTTTCCCCCACCATCCATATCTCTTCTCCACAAGCGGTCGGGATAATTACCTCCGCCAAGGAGGTTATGTTTTTGGGAGAGTTTGTTTGTCCGTCCGTCTGTGAACAAAATAACTCAAAAAGTTATGGATGGATTTAGATGAAATTTTCAGGAAATGTTCAGCATGGGAAAAGGAAGAACTGATTCGATTTTGGTGTTGATCCGGATCAGCGTCTGGCCGCCATGATGAAAAATGTGATTTTTGTGAATAACTACTGAACTAAAATAGATATCATTATGAATCAAACTGCTAATGGTATGTTTTCATGCTCAATGAATCTAAATATTTTGATGAAATAAAGGTAGGACAAATATTTATGGTCAAAATCACAATATGGGTGAGGACTGTGGTGCTTGCGGAGGTCCGCGCTCTCCGAGTGATTTCTAGTTCTACTACTGTAATTGTTACATAATATTTTATACATAATTCAACTTGATTTGCTGTCTCGTATCTGTTATCGTCATCCTGCCTTTTGTCCATGTTTTATTATTCTTATCGTTTTTCAATCGTTTTAACTTGCTTCTAATACTTTTCACTGCCTATTGTCATGAGCGCTGCCCTTTAACCTCCTTGTACAATAAGTACTTACAATGCTTTTCACCGACCGCTCGCGTATGTAACTTTTTTTTATATCGACTAGTGGTTTGTATGTTTATTGTGCCCTCAGCCGGTAGCACTGCTGTCTTAGTCAAATTTCCTGCAAGGGACAATGAAGTTTATTTGTCTCTCTATCTACTGAAAAGTATGGAGTATGAAGGTCATTTGGAGCTGGTTAACTGCACAGTTTGGTGGTCCCATTTCCCAAAGGCCCATCCAGAATGCAGCAGCTGCACCCTGCCTCTTGCCCAATGATAGCTGGAATAGGCTCCAGCCCCCTGTGACCCCAAAGGGGGATAAGCAGTATAGGTAATGGATGGGCGAATGGGTGAATTGTCTGGTAGGAGAGAAGATCCCATTTTCTTTAGACAGAATGAATGATTGTTAACATAATATCAACAAATCCAACATTCATGATACCCTGAAAGAAACCTACAGGGTTTGGATAAGTTTAATAAAATACTAAATTTACTCGTAATGAAAAACTCATCACAAGGCAAGATCATTCACAGAGCACCTCAAACTTTGAGATGCAAGAGCAAGAGCATTAAAAAAAAAGAAAATGACTGAAAGTTTAATGAAGATATTCATCATGAAAAAGTCTGCCTGCAAGATGACCACAGAGTAGAGCTGTGCATCTTTACTGGTCCCACGATTCAATAATGATTTTTAAGTAAACAATTCACTTTGATTCGATATCACTATGCAACAAAGTTAGTAGCATCCGTGATTTCCATATTGCTGCACCAGACTCCTTTCAAGATAAAAATGTACACGCAGTCATATAAATGGTGCATCAATCAAAAGATTATTTTTGACACCCCTACTACAGAGATCAATAGGTTTTGCTTTTAGGTCTCACAGACAGATGGCTTGCAGTCACAGTGTTCTTCTTGGCTTTGGGCTTAGCTTAGGTGAA
Organism: Scarus forsteni; assembly: GCA_036419115.1. Classification (NCBI taxonomy): domain Eukaryota; kingdom Metazoa; phylum Chordata; class Actinopteri; order Labriformes; family Labridae; genus Scarus; species Scarus forsteni. The sequence continues at coordinate 21,956,020 of JAZDUH010000084.1, forward strand.
ACATAAAACTCAAGGTTCTATTTTAACCTTTTGTGGTGCAAAGCTGCTCCTCTGTGTTGGGGCAAGTGGTTTGTTTTTCCTGTTTGTGTGAAATGAACATGAAAGCTTGTGGGTGTTCGCTTTAGTGTCAGCTGCACCTGTGGAAATTGTTGTGTGCAGAGGGCATGCACGCAACAAAAATTAAGGGGGAGGTTTTATAAAGGATGTCATTTCAACAACATATCAAACTATCTGTTGGCCAATAATGACAATTTTACATGCAGGACACAGCAAGGCCTAAACCAAAACCCATTAAAGTGGTCCATGTCTGTATTTGGAATTTAATGTTATTGTGAGGATGTTTTGGGGATGATATGAGTTTTTCACAAAAATGATCCCACCACCTGATTTCTGTGTTTCTGTTTGTTCAGGTTATGTCCAAGGGATGAGCGACCTCCTCTCTCCGATCCTCTTTGTCACTCAGAACGAGGTGGAGTCCTTCTGGTGTCTGACAGGCTTCATGGAGCTGGTGGTTAGTACACATCTGTTTGAGTCTCTTGAAAATTCACCACTAACCAGGGTGAATTTTCCTGAAAAAAAAAACCCTGAAAAATGACTAACAAACCAACTGAAGAAAATAGTCAAATGTCCTGGGAAAGTGTGAATTGTCCTGGAAATGTATTTATCTTCCTTCTACACTTGTTTATTAAAGAGACTGTGAGGAGTTTCTAAGTAATTGCAAAAAAGTCTCACTTTTAGATATATGCCTGATCGAAATACACACTTTAAGATGAGTTTTACAGCATCAAAATAGGTTATCTATAGATGCTATTCCTTAGCCTTCCGATCGGGCCGGACAGGGCTGGACTGGCCTGGATACTCAACTTCGGGAACAAGACAATTGAAACTAGAGCAAATTTATATTATTCGGACACGTCTTTGAGCACCGGGCTGTAAGTAGCGATATATAGCCGGCTACAAAACTGCGATACTAAGTTTTCCAAAACTTGCTTGTTGTCACACATCAAAAACTACCGCTACGTAACCAGAAAGAGATACATTATCTGGTCGCTTTGCATCCTCTAAGTTGTTGAAAAAAGTAGTCGTAAAGCAATGCAGAGTTCTGAGGAAGGTCCCAACTGCATTTATTAGCATCACAACAAACACACGCTTTGGCTTGCAGATGTCTTTTGGTGCGTTCCAGTTGTAGTCAGAAGTAGGAATTTTGAGTTCCATGTGGGAAACTTAACTGGATCGCCCCCTGAAGTCTGAATTTCCTACTGGGAACTCGGTGAAACATCGCCACCCCCGAGTTGACAATCAAAGATGGATGCCCCCAGTGTGAACAGTTATTTAGCTCCTGTAATAATCAATTTATTTGCACTTCTGACTGGGGTGTGTCGCTCTAGATCAGCTGTATACATAGTATTGTTAGACTTATATTTACAAAAATGCTGCCATAGTGATAATCACATTCTTCATGTGATATTTGTGAACAACAACGCAGGCGTGCTAACAACAGCTAACAATAGCCTGGTAGGTCGGCTTGTTTTTTTCCGACTTCAACTGGAACGCCGATAAGACGGAGATGATGTCACTCCCAGTTCCGAGGTTACTGGAACGCAGCATTATGCCGCGAGTGCTCATTGGTAGCAGAGTCTTTGTGTTGCTGGTAATAGATTCTCCTCACAGTCCCTTTAACAAAAATCAAACATAGGAAATGAGTAAAAATGTTCTTGGTAACTAATGCACACTTCACCATAAAATATGAGTAGATAAAATAATACAAGGGAAGGAATAAAACATAAAAACTCAAACCAGTGGGGAAATTTAGGCTACTTAAACAGTGACATAAAATATGATTATAAAAAAGCAGATGGGATAAAGATAAAACAGTAAGTATAAACCATACATTTATAATAGTAAGACACTACACTAAAGCCAGACACAAAAAGATAGCTAGCAGACAATGTCCATGCCCAAGAGTTTGGCATAAATACATTTTAAGGGAGGTTGAAAATGGCCTGGAAAAGACCTGGAAAATGATTTCTAGAAGAGAATGGAAACCCTGATAACCTATCACCTTTTCAAGGCTAACTTAATGCAGAGGACGTTCAGAGTGATGAGTTAGTTCACAAAGTTAAACAGGTTTGACCTAAAGTATTGCTAAGTCTAATGAGGTTGGATAATTAAATTTTGGTGAGATGACACCTTCATCAAAAGCTTAAGCTAAAGCACAAGTCAGCACATTTGCAGCCAGTTTATTGAGGTGTTTTCTTTGTTTGGGATCAGTAGGTTTAAAGAGCAGAATTCCTAAAGGTACTTTAGATGTATAAATATCTGTGAAGCTAAAACAAAGAAGTGAATGGCTTCCTCTTTTTCCTTTGCAGCACCAGAACTTCGAGGAGTCTCAGGAGGCCATGAAGCAGCAGCTCCTGCAGCTCAGTATCCTGCTGAGGGCTCTGGACCCCGAGCTATGTGACTTCCTGGGTGAGTCAGCTCCAGCATGGGCTGACAGACTGGATCAGCTTAATATAAAACCTAAAGAGGCCTGAGGCTAAACTGGGGACTTTTAAGATACAGATCTGAGGATAAAGCAAGAGAAAGTGGAGCAGAAGCAAGAATGTGGAAAATGAGGGGCTGTTAGATATTATGCAACCCCCTGCTAATGCACAAGAATCTACGAGCTAATGCACCGAGGGCCGAATGGAAGTGTGTTTCAAATAAGAGCATATGATCGAGTGAAATTCTTAAATATCCAACATGTGGCTGCTCTCAAGTTTAATTATCTGGATAAAAATGATTACGAATAGATTTTGAAATTCACTCTTCTGAGGCCAAGAATCCCTTAATTATGTAATACAGACTTTACAATAAGGATTATCGCTGTCTTAAAGGAAAATGCTGTCTGCATATTCAAGGCTCAATCAAAGAAGTAACTCATTAAGACTGTATTAACAAACTGCACTTTTCCATCTCCCTCAGATTCTCAGGACAGCGGCTCCCTCTGCTTCTGTTTCCGCTGGCTGCTCATCTGGTTTAAGAGAGAGTTTTCCTTCGAGGATATCCTCGTTTTGTGGGAGGTGAGCGCTCTACATACAGGGATAACATAATGATGCTGAACTCCCTCAGGACAGCCAGGCGAACTGTTTTTCTCCAGCCTTATGATGTCAAGCTGTCAGAATAATCTCTGTGTTCACAACATTAGGCATAAATCATTGCATATTTCCCATTTAAAAAGGGACATACAGTAAAAGTGGTTTTGTTACGCAAGACAGAAAATCTAGAGGGAGATTCTACTTTGTTAAAGTTCAGATTGGTCTTTCTTTCTTTCTTAAATATTTTGAGGTCCAGTTCAAACCAAAGCGAGACAGTTTCTGACAGTTTGTTAAATGGCCAGAGGCTGTTTAAGAACATTAAACACGACATTCTGGTTTAAGAGCATCATGTGTTTGAACAACCAATCAGTGGTTTGAAGGCAAGAAAGAAAGTATGATGAGGAACAAGATACTAGTCGACAGCAGAAATGGACAACTCCTGATGATTCCCATAATTAAATAATTATATTTACTGACTTTAATTTAAAAAAAAAAGAAGTATTAGTTTAAAAAAGAAGTATATCAACATACATTTGATCATTCCATAAAATGAAGGTGCAAAAATTTGGCTGAACATAGAATTTGCAGCAGTTGAAAACGACTTTTTCAGAGCATAAATCATAAATTACTATTTTTACCTCTGCCAAGGAGGTTATGTTTTCGGGAAAGTTTGTCTGTCTGTCTGTCTGTGAACAAAATAACTCAAAAAGTAATGGATGGATTTGGATGAAATTTTCAGGAAATGTTCAGCATGGGAAAAGAAAGCACTGATTCGATTTTGGTGTTGATCTGGATCAGCGTCTGGCCGCTATGGCGAAAAATGTGATTTCTGTGGATAACTACTGAACTAAAATACATATCATTATGAATCCAATTGCTAATGGTATGTTTTCATGGTCAAGGAATCTAAATATTTACATGAAATAAAGGTAGGACTAATATTTATGGTCAAAATCACAATATGGCTGAGGACTGTGGCGCTGGGGGAGGTCTGCTCTCTCCGAGTGCTTTTCTAGTTTAGATTATACTTTTCTAAATATATGGTAATACCTTTATTGATTTCGACGGAGGATTAGGGCCTTGTAATAAAAATGTATGTTTATAAAAAGGAAAGTTATGAGAATGAAGTTGAAAAGTTCTGAGAATCTCATGAAGTTAGGAGAATAAAGTCAAAGAGTTACAAGAAAAAAGTGAAAAAGTTTAGAAAATGAAGTCAAAAAGTTCTGAGAATAATTTCATGAAGTTGTGAGAGTCAAGTCATCAAGTTACAGGAATAATATGTTCAAGTTACAGGAGTAAATTCGAAAAGATACGACAAAAAAGTCTTAAATTTATAAGAATTAACTTATTTTACTTTGGAGAGGCTCTCGGAAGAGCAGCGGCCACCTGTACAAAACTGAGGAATGTCAAGCATCTCAGTTAAGTTATACTTTAGTGTAGGTTTCACAAATAAGGAAATACTTCTTCTTTTTTCTTTTTTTTTTTTTTTTTTCATCGGAAATCTTTTTTCTTCTTTTTTTTTTTATTTGATGATGTTTAAAGTGATCATATGGGCTGCACTTAAAGGAAAAGTTTGGTTTCTACAGCTTTCACATTGTTTATAGAATGAAGTAGAACAATATACTCACCCAGAAGGCTTTCCTGATCCAAACAGTGCTTCGGGAGATATTTAGATCCAAAATCGAGCGGCGGAAATTGGTATAATGGTAGCACACGGGGTATGTATAGCGCCGCTCCTAAAACTGCATTAATGCGCGGAGGCAAACATTCTTCTTCTTCTTCAGTTCAGAGGTCAGCACAGCCACAAAACATGTCTGGAGCGACACAGACTGTAATGGAGGAGTAGCCCGAGCGGACCATGATGAAATATTGGTGAAACGAATGAGTTTTTGGATGATTAATGCAGTTTTAGGAGCGGCTCTATACATGCCCTATGTGCTACCATTATGCTGATGTCCACCGCTCGATTTTGGATCTAAATATCTCCTGAAGCACTGTTTGGATCAGGAAAGCCTTCTGGGTGAGTATATTGCTCTACTTCATGTGAACAATGTGAAAGCTGTAGAAACCGAACTTATCCTTTAATGAAGGGCACCAGTTTATTGTCCACATGGACACGGTACAGTGGCAACTGTTGTGTTCATGACTGTGTAGTTAATCATATGACATGAACCTACATAGTGCACAGAATAGAAGACACAAAATATTCCATGATCTGGGACCCAGATTCAGATCTCCACCTAAATCTTATTATTTCTTTTTGTACCATGACCAGCATTTCTTTAAAATTTCTTCAAAATCATCTCCTAAATATGTGAGTTATCTTGCTAACAAGCGGCGGCACAGACATGACCTCTTCAGTGGAGTTAACAGCAGATGCAGTGACAGAAGCAGCTTTTGTCTTTTGTTTGGAGTCTGGTGACTTCAGAGAGCAAAATAGCCTCCAGGAATCATACTCTTGAGCCTGTCTTTGTGCTGATCCTTCAGTTATTTTGTTTATGTCCTACAGCTATAGAATTGTGTCTGTTGTTCTCTATCAGGTTCTCTGGTCTCGTCTCCCATGTGATAACTTCCACTTGCTGATCGCCTGCTCCATCCTGCAGTCCCAGAGAGGAGAGCTGATCGGCTCCGACCACGACTTTAACACTATTCTGAAGGTGTGTTCAGCCTGCATGGTCATTTTTATATCTTCCTCTATCAACCTGAATGCATTTAGAAATAAATGTAATTATGACATCATATCTCCTCAGCACATTAATGAGTTGACGATGAAGTTGGACCTGGAGAGCACCCTGCTGGGAGCCGAGGGAATTTACCTACAACTGATCCAGTGCAAGGTAAGAGGCGTTCAGGAGCCAAAATAACTATTCAGCTGAGGTCAGGTTTTGCACAAGCACTTTTATAGGCTTGTATTTATTATTTAAAATTAGATGAAATATTGATCAGAGAGAAACATTTTAAAAAGCTTGAGCAATGATTTAGGAATATATTTTGACAACATAAAGGCAGAACTTGATTCATGTCATTTTTGTGTCACTTGGAGTTTCTTTGCTTTGAGGGGAAAGAAATCGATTAAAATTTTAAATCGAGTTTTGCAGGGAAAAAATTGGGGGTTTTATTTTTAGGCATATCGCCCAGCCCTGCATCTTCCCTATCCTTCCGTCATTATCAAGCCTGCATGTGAAAGAAAACTAGACTTTTGTTGACAGCTTTGTATTTTATGTTTATTTTAAAGGGACTGTGAGGAGTTTATAAGTAATCAGAAAAAAGTCTCACTTTTAGATATATGCCTGATCGAAATACACACTTAAGATGAGTTTTATAGCATCAAAATAGGTTATCTATAAATGCTCTTCCTTAGCTAAGTGGTTGGGTCGAACAGCCGGCTACAAAACTACGATACTAAGTTTTTCAAAACTTGCTTGTTGTCACACATCAAAAACCACCGCTATGTAACTACAAAGAGATACATTACCTCGTCGCCTTGCATCCTGTAAGTTGTTGAAAAAAGAAGTTGTAAAGCAATGCAGAGTTCTGAGGAAGGTCCATATTATTTATGTGATATCCTGTTAATATATCCCTTCAGCTCTGCACAAGAGACACTTGGTTTGATTTGATTGACATTTAATTTCGAACATGAGGTTAAAGTAAAATCATCGTCAAAGACAGAAAAAAATACAAAACAAAACAAACAGATGTTATCTAATCACATATTCGAAAAGGAGTGGGATGAAGTAAAAACGTATTAATTTCCTCCCCTTTACCAAAACAATTATTTACGAACAAATGCAGATGTTATGCACTTACTGTACATATTACTCATAGACAACCCTTATTTCATGCTTGGACAATGCAACAGAAAACTTCCATCCACAATAGTAATAATTTCACACATATGCAGAATTCTCATATATCATTTTTTTAATAATAACCATATAATATTATCAGACCACTTAGTTATCTTCATTGTTTTATCTTTTGAAAATCATCATTTTGTACATTTTTGTAAACTTGTTTTTACTTGAACATTTTTTCATTTCCTTACTTAAACTATTCCGTATGCTCACCCTGATAACAGATACACAGAAGCTTTTAATGTCTGTACATCTACTTAATATTTTAAAGTTGTCTTCACCCCTCAGATTGTAACTCCCTTCACGGTTACAAAACAGACTTTGAATGTTTTCTGGCAACACTTAACGTTGCACCAACATACTTTGGTTGTGTTGATAGCAGACATTTAAAATCATCGCTCCATCATGTCCAGACTCATCTTTTGTTTGACTGAGTGAATTACAAGGGAACAAAAATCTGCATCTCAAACTTCTGCAAATGAGAGTCACCCGACAATATGAGGAACACAACAGGTGATTGAACACAACAACATCTGCTTCACAGTGACAGTGACACATTTAGACAGGCCTTGCAATCACACTTTTCAGATATGTTATATTAATTCAAGAATGTAGCGCTTGTTTACTTCGTGGCATTTTCTGACAGAGTAGGTAAAAATATTGAGCTCAAGTAAAATGGGGTTGACGTTTACTGCAGTTAGTTTTAAGGGCACATGTAGCTCAGGTTCTTAGGTTTTAGATTCAGATTATATCAACAGATATATTGAAATTAAATATTAAAATGACGGTTCTAATTAAGATTGTCATGCCCAGTGTATATAATCTGATAAAGACCTTTAAAAATTGAGGACTTTGTCAAGGAGGGGCTGTTGTGTCTTGTTCTTTTTACGAAAGCTATTTTCAGTGAAGTCAATAACTTGATTATTTAATCGAGATATTTTCCTGAAAAGCTTTAATTTGTGCTCTAACAATACCAAGACTTACCTAAATGGAGGACCTTCCTGACTTTTTTAGGTATTAGATTTTGCTAAAACAATATTTGTAGTGTTTCTGAGCAATTAGCTCAAATGTTTTCTCTATCAACAATTTTCAGTCAAATTGTTTTTTCTGCTTAATCCCTGCATTCATCACAAAATACATTAAATTCAACCCACAAAAACATCCCTTCTTTTTCTTATGGTGAATGTTTAAGTACTTTACATGCAACATTTTGTTTGTTTTCAAAACATTATTGTTATTTTATGTATCTTTTGGGCATTTTGTGCCTTTATTGATGGAGAGAGACAGTGGATAGGCTTGTGAAAGGGGGGAGAGAAAGTGAATGAATGAATGAATGAAAGAAATTTATTTCGGTTCTCTTGCAAAACATGAAACAAATTACAAAATCAAAACATGGTTTCAAAATTTCGAAATTTCCAAGAGAACCCGAAAGGGTGTAGGTTGAAGCTTAAGCTTATTGGGACCTACCCCTCTCATCTCATTAGATACACAGCAAAAAAGAAAATCCCAAAGTTATTGCGTGGAAAAACAATACAAGTGCATGCTATTGTTACTAACAATTGAAAGTATGTAATATGTCATACCTATTAATTAGTATTTTCCAATACATATTTTTGTATGATATGGTTTTTGTAAAGTCTTTTTAGTATTTGTAATGTACTACAAGTTTTTATTTCTTTAGGTGAGGAATTCCATAAATTAACTCCTTTACAAGACAGACAATGCAATTTGGTATTTGTTCGTATCTTTGGTTTTTGAAAAATGAATGTACCCCTCAGACTATATTGATTGTCTCTCATTATAAACAGCTTCTGAATACTTTGTGGCAATTGACCAGTTTTTGCTTTGAACATTGTTTGTATTGTGATATAATCAACTAGGTCTGTAAATTTTAGTATACTAAATTGCAAAAAAAGGGGACTGGTTGGTTCACGATATGATTTTTTACTTATGATACGTATGGCTTTTTTTTGTAGCAGAAAAATACTGTGTGTATTTGTTTTATAAGTATTTCCCCAGACCTCTACACAGTATGTCATGTATGGGACAATGAGTGAATAATACAGCATGTACAAAGACTTCTGGTTTAGCATATCTTGAGCTTTATACAGGATTGAGATGGATCTGGAAATTTTAGCTGAGACATGATTTATGTGAGATTTCCAATTCAGTTTGTTATCAATTTTAACACCTAAAAATTTGTTTTCACACACAGTTACAATTTCAACATCATTTATTTTAATATTTTGATTATGATCCATTGCCCTATTTCCAAAAATCATGCATTTAGTTTTCCCAAGGTGAAGTGATAATTTGTTGACATCAAACCATTTTTTGAGTGTCTGAAGTTCACTCTCCACTGTATCCAGAAGCTGTTTGAGGTTTTTTCCACTACAAAAGATAGTTGTGTCATCAGCAAATAAAATACACTTAAGTGAGCGGGAAACCAAACATAAATCATTGATATACAAAATGTAGGGGAAAGACACTCTGCAAACTGGTCACAAGCTGGATTCAAACCTGAACCGGCAGAAGCATGTACATGGGACGTGCATGGTTGCAAACCACCCTGCCAAACCAGCTTTCTAATTATTATTTTAAATTTAATTATTGGGGAACTAAATTACATATTTCTTCTTTCTTTGTCTCAACCCTCCAGGAGCTTCCTCTGAAGGTGCAGCAGGTCCTCGGTCTCTATGTCCCGTCCAGCTCTGATGACGACAGTCCCTCCTCTCCGGACGTTGACACCACGGGCCTCCTCAGCCAATCAGAAGCCGGCGCCGCTTCCTGTAGCTCAGCACGCACCCCCACCTATCCTTAAATCTGCAGGTCAGCAGGTGGACTGAGGAATGTATGGAAAGTATTTATGAATGATGAATAAATATAAACTGTAAATGATTGGATAAGAAAGTGAAAACCGTTTGTCACGGGCAGGGGGCGCTGCTGAGGCTTTTTTGTTTTGTTTTCTTTAAATGTACCCATGAATGTTACATTTGAAGTATAATGACTGTCTGCAGTGCTCTGTCCCTGAAATGTGTTACTCTGTGTGTTTACGTATCTTGGTTGAGGAGTACTGCCGGTCTTTATCACCTCCTCCCTCTTCTTCATGCTGCTCTTTTACCTCCTCACATTATTTAATCATAGATGCCTGTTTTTGTTTTTTTTTGTCCCTCGTGTCCCCCCTCGCCTCTGTACCTGAAAAGGGAAATAGATGAAGGATGAGCTCTCCTTTTTAAGTACTGTATGATGCCATTCCAGCTCTATGCAAATGTTTTGCATGCCTTATAGTTTTCACCAGTGGAGTGTTGATATTTTAAGCTTTGTAATTATCTGTATTATTTCTTAACCTTTTCATCCAATGATTATGAAGAATTAAAAGGTTGAATCTAAAGGCAGAGTCTGTAAAGTTTTTTTGTCCTTTTTCCTCCATAATATGATAAAATACACTGCTGCTTTTAAAATTCAAAGATTCAAGTCTACCTTCTTGCCGGTTCAACCCTGTGTCACCCAAGGTCTTTCACTTTGGAGTTTGCATTGTCCCCATGTGCCTGCATGGGTTTCTTCAAGTGGTCCAGTTTCCTCCTATAGACCTATAGACCTGTTCATGGCGTACCTTGCCTCTTTCCCAATGTCAGCTGGGATAGACTGCAGCCCTGAAAGGAACAGCAATTTAAATGATTAATGCTTAGTATTGCGCTGGTTCTTTTGGCTAAAAGCTTTTTGACTGTGCTCTTAAATCGTTGCAGATAATGTTTTGCAGAGAACAAGAATATACACTTTTGTTTTTAATGATAATCTCCAAGAACTGACCCAGCTTTCATTTATTTTTAGCTTAAATGTCATCAGCAAGGGTATAAAGTCATTACCAAGCTATTATGAAACTACAACATGGCATTTCAATTGGCTGTGGTGTACATATCTTATTATTCATTGAAAATGATCAAGAATGATTTGTAAAGATGCATTTAACCTTGCGCAGCAGCTGGATCTGCTTGAATTAATGTCTGTAATCAGGTAGATCCATCTTACCAAGAACAGCCAAATCAGCATCCTTTGGAGCAGGAAGAGGTTTGAGCTATGAGCAAAACAACAGCAGAAATCAGATTAGCATCGATGCTAACAGCTTTGGTAGTAGTTTTATCAGGTCTGGACTGCATTTCTTAATTCACTGAAAAACCAAAAGATCTTTTTCACTCCACTTCCGACAAGTTGTGCCAAAAGTTTGTTTTATAAAGTTATGACCTTATACTGCGGCAGGAGTGCCCGCCTACAGCATCGTCTGATTGGCCCGTAATGAATGTGATGGACTGAATGATCATACAATCACCTGCTGGATGTGCTATTGAAAAGTTCTGCCCACTCCCAAATACTTTCTTTGGGCTCTTTCCCAGATAGGCAAGTGAAATACATTGAATGTTCTGTTTTGTGTGTCAGGGTTTATTGGCCATTTTTGGAGTCCTTTTAAAAAGCTTCAAAATTCAAAAGCAGAGCAATGTCAGACACAGTTATTGCTGTAAAATGTACCATTTAAGTCTCATTTGTGTCTCTTTTTCACCCTCCCTGTGGGTTAAATTCTTAGTTTTGTTGTGACTTAAGTTAGCAATATGTCAACTTAATAGCATACTATCAATATCAGGAGTTGTGAAAAATGTCTGCCATCACTTAGATTAGCCATACATCTCAGCAGTGCATGTAGTATTTGAGATTGTTTTAAAATGTACTGTTGAAGTACAGTTTTCATTAAGTCTGAACATTTTTGTTGTTTTTCATCTCGCATTCCACATAAATTTATTTGTTGTCCATGAAAGACTTGGTGTTCTTTGCAATGACAGATAAAAGTGTGAATATTGTGTAGGGAAAGAGTGAAATGAGTGCTAAAATATTAGTGTATCCAATACTGCTCATCCCTCCCTTGCTTTAATAATTTAAGATGTTAAATTGGGGTCTCTTCCAATTGAATTTTATTGAAGTGAGACCAGTCAATTAGTTGAATTTTACATTTAAAAAGAAGCAGTTTAATCACTGATAAAAGAATGAGTTATTTTGGTGTAACAGTAAGAAGTGTTTGTTTATGTGCTGTCTTAACTCGTGAACTGGTTAAACTTTGTCCCTCTCCCCATCCCCTCTCCCTCCCACCAGCAGGTGTCTGTGTGAGGTGAATAGCTGGGGGTAAAATGGGACCTCTGTTCTCCACTGTCCCGACAAATGAGCTGGAAAATGAGGGGCGGGGCGGACACACCTCCTTCTCAGGACCCTCTGCACTCTCCTCTCCCTGACCCATCACTGTCTCTGTCCCCCTGGATCCATGTTGTTTTGAATACAGCTGGGACGTATGAATTTATCGAAGCGCTTAAACAGGCCGGCGATCTGTCGCCCTGTTTCTCTTCACCCCCCACCATCATATCCACCCCTTTCTCCATCCACCCAAACCTGACCCCCCAGAGTCAAACTCACTCCGGCCCTCATTCAAACTCAATCTGCTTTCAGACCCTCTCAAAGCCTGTTTTATGGGTGAGGGTCTTGTCGACAGCTTTAAACCTCATATTCTCTTACTAATGCTTCAGTCGACTTCATGCTGGAGGATTACTCTCCTCATGTTGTCATTATGTCGGCTGATGGAGAAAAGCTCTTATCTGCTGGAGATTTAAGCCTCTGGTCTGGTTTTAAACACAGAGAAGATTAAAGTATCATTTAAGTGTTTAAACCTTTGACTTCCAAACTGAGAAATGCATCTGCAACAGTTAAAGATTGTTTTCCTTCCTCTTCATTCAGCAACATTTTTCAACTTTAATTTTTCAAAATATCCAATCAGAAAGCAAAACTCGGCAGGAGTTATCCTGGACATGAATAGATTTCTTTCATATCTGCAAAAAAAATTTTGTTTTTTTGAATGAGAACATCACAGAAAGCAGTTTTCTGAGGAATCATAGATATTTTAGCATCAAATTTATTTCCTTCAACTAGATCAGGGGTGGGCAACTGGCGGCCTGGGGGCCACGTACGACCCTCCGCCTCACTTAATGTGGCCCGCCAGTCATTTTCAAAAATCAGCAATTGTAAAGATGAAGAAATATATTATTAAATCAAAATAATTCTATATATTCTGGACTGATATTTTTTGGCTTTTGTAAGTTATTTACGAACTTTACCTTACTTATCATTTTGAATTTGCTTGAATTCTGTGTCAAGTTCATTTAATTATGCATAATAACTTTTATTTATGATGTAACATATGAATAGTGGTATGCTAATTTTAGGATTAATTAATATTCTGTAATGGTATTTATCCAACACCATATGTCCCCTGGAGAATTTCCAAAAATTTGTAACAATGCGGCCCCAAGGCTGGGAAAAATAGTGTTGCGTGGTCTTCATGCTAATGAAAGTTGCCCACCCCTGAACTAAATAATGAGTGTTAGACGATCCGCAAACATGTCAAAACATTTTTTCTTACTCAGATGTATAGTCTAAGTGTTAGATTTCTGAGGAGCAGTCATTCATTTCTGATTTTTCTAGTTTTTAAACAGTTATATTCATGTACAGCAGTGCCACCCATTGGATACAAATTGGTGTTGCAAACATTATTAAGAGAGGTAAATCAAGAAACATTGACAAAGATTGACTTTAAGAATTTTAAATACAGAGGCAAGGTGGCAAAAAGTCAACCGCATGGTTACAATGCCAGTTGATGGGTTAAACCACATTTTGAAAATACACATCACATGTTAAAAGCCTGCTGCTTTTTCAGAGAAACAAACTATTTTTCTTTGTATTTATTGTGAATCAAAAACCTGTTTTAAAACACTTTGAAAGGAGGAGGCTGTAGCTTTTTTTTAGTATTTATGCAAATTTGTGGGTATCTTTGTTAAGCTTTAAAGCCCCAGTGTGATGATTTTAGGTGGTGATAAAACAGAATCAAATTAATAAGAATGCATCTATATGAGCTCTGAAATTACACAAGAACACAAAGGACAAGGCCGATTGCTCCTACGTGCTTTTTTAATTTGACCTTTACTTTTAGCATTGCAACAACTGGCCCTCAGTTACAACCTAAAAAAGTTAGTTTTATGACCTCATAATAGTGTAAACCAGACCACACTAGTCTGATCCCAGTGTCACATGATAAAGTGAATTATTATTTCAATCTTAAATCAGTCATCAATAAGACATTAATCATTTCTAAGTCTAGATGGGGCTTCAGGAAGCTGGTCTTCAGAGGGGTCTTTAGGCTAACAAAGTTCTGTTGTCTCAGATGCTGAGCACTGATGTATTATGCTAAATGAGGAATTCCAGCTATGCATCAGAAAGTGCGGCCATATGGTCCAGGAGCTGCTGTCAGTGTTATTTACAGTCTGCGCTCAAAGACTGGACCTCAGTCATGAATAAGGACGTGATGACTGGAATTCTGATACCCAATTCATGTTTTTATGTTTTATTTTACCTTTAGGGTGGGATTTTGTCGCTGCTAATTTTTAATTGACTAAAACCTTGCCTCCCTTTGCTATTACCGTGATGAATTGAAGCCTCTGTACAGAGACATTACATGTTTACTCTTAGGTCCCAAAACAGCCCTCACATCAAATGTTTTTTATCAACAGCTTACAACATCAGTAGGATATACCGTTAATATAAAATGTCTTTATTGCCTTTTTGTCATAAGAACCCCTGATATTTTCAATAGGAAAAACATAAAATATGCAATGTTTTCTGAAAATTAGGGGTAAAATAAAACATTGGAAATGTCGTTTTTACAGCCTTGACTAGTTCAAAAATTAATAACATGACTTGTGATGTAATTATCCCTCCCAAGAAGTTGTAATAAAAATGCGATGTATATATTTTTTTGCAATTTCACCCCACCAAACATTTTCAACTTTAGACTGATCCATAGATATAAAGTTTTTATTTTTAAAGATATATTTTCACACCCCCTTTTGTTGTAAGAACCATCTAAAATGACTGCATTTGAGTCATTAGACAGCAGTTCAGTATCAAATATTCTTAAAAAAAAAAATTCCAGTCTTTTGTTACCCTACCCTAGCTTTTTTGGAAGATGTTGCAGGCATCAAATTCAATATTTTTCATATGTTTATAAGTTTGGGTGTGGAGTATCTCATTGTTGTAGTGTATGTAATGTACTATAGGTCCAGAAAGATTTGCAAATAGTGTAATGTTTTTATTTGCTTCTTACATTATGTCCTAACTTGATTGGAATCGGGGTTTGTACTTTTATAAGCTATTGCTTTAAAAGTGCAAACTTTTGGAGGAAATATTCAACACAAAGATACCTAACCACATCAAAACATTTATTTTAGGAAAGATGATTGTTTGAGGGGCTGTCTATCCAAGCACCTGTTTAGAAAACTGGTGATGGCAGCTAAGAAAAATATTACAAGACGATGGATGCACCCAGAACCTCCCACAATAAGTGAATGGATAGATACAGTAAATGAAATATATCAAATGGAAAAAATTACATATTCAATTAATTTACAAATGAATAAATTTACAAAAAATGTGAGCGAAATGGGTCTGTTTCATGAAAAAGACACAGAACGATATTTGGAGTGCATCTGTCTAACAAAAGGAAAAAAAAAAAGACACTTGTAAGTGTAAAGGAAAATCAACGGATACTTTATTTATTTTTTTTGGCCGAACAGTAATGTTTCCAGACTGTCACAATATCTCCTATTGCCTCAGTTCTTTCTTTTTTTCTTTGCTTATTTCTCCCTCATTTTGGTTTTATACATCCCTGTTACTTGTTCTATTAATTGGAGGGAAAAAAAGAGGTGTATTAAGGTTCTGCTGTATTGAAGAAGAATGTCTGTTGTGAAAATTGTTTAGCAACCCAGATGATCAACATTAAACGCAGACATTTGAAAGCATGTACAGTATGTTATATCTATGTATGGACTGCAATACTCTGAAAATGAAAAAGTGCAAACTTTTAGTTAAATACAAGCTTTTTAGTTAAATGAAAGGTTTACAGCTTTTTAAATAATGACTTTGTTTTCAATTTTACATTTGACCCAATGTCCCAACTTTTCTGGAAATATGGTTGTTTGTAAATCTTTTGTTTTATCATTGAAGAACTTTCTTATACTTTCATGATGCATGATTTCCTCTTCAAATCAAGAAAATCAGAGTACCTTTCCACCAGATTTTGAAGCACCATAACAATTAGAGTTATATAAATCTGATGTTGAAAACTGATTGTTAAATGCAGATCATACTTTCTGCTCCAGTGTCATCCGCTGATTGAAGTTTGGTGTCTTAACTCTTAAATCTGACTCAGGGTGAGCTGTGAGTCATGGTGTTACACTGAATAGAGGATGAATAATTGATGCTCAGCAGAACTGAAGTCGTGGTGTCCATGTGCTCGTCCATTTAACTCCAATTAGAAACATGAGAGCCTTAATGTGTGAAGAGCCACCTGTAATGACTGTCAAATACAATCTGTATCCTCTCACTGCTGAGAGCGACCCCATTGTGACCGGCCGAGGAGTCCCCGGGGAGCGTGTGAAAAGTGTGTCTACCCCTGTGTGTGAGAGAGGAGCAGGCAGCAGGCAGAAGGCCAGGGGCTGTTGTCTGACACTGATTTGTAAAGGGAGACAATACGGCTCATTGACCTGCCGCAGCTCCACTGTCTGTTGCACATACCTCGCCCAGCCGAGCGGCCGGCCCTCCCCGCTGGCTTCGCTGCCCTTTAAACATGAGCAGCAGATTGCCACAGGCTGCAGAGGACACAGAGAGGGAGGAGGTACAGGTTGCTTTGACAATGAGAAATCTCAGAGAGCAGAGGGGTGATGCCTGAAGTCTGATGAAAATGTACAGAAAAAAAGATGTGATGTCAGTGATATCTTTAAAGCTCCAGTAAGGGGGCATGAAACTGACTAAAGGTAATAATGCCTTTGAGTAACACAGAAGGACCAACAAAACAGAGAGTGGTGCTTTTATATATATAATTTTTAACAGCTGAAGTATTTGGCACGGGGTAGGTGTCAGATGAGGTGAGTAGCTCCCAAAACAGACTTCTCTTTTAATTTTTCAATGCAAACACTCTCAATGGGTAATACATTTAACACCCAAGGAAAGAGGGATTGTATACATTTTATTTGCTGTTGAAAAAAAATAAAATTTAGGATAAGTTTCTCCATCAGCACTGAGGTAGTATGTACAACTTTGTCAACAAGGTGGAGTCATGATAAACCAAGTGGTCTTTGCAGAAGCTTTAAATCAATTTTGAGACTTATTTTTCTTCACTTTGTGTCACTTTCATTGAAGTGCACTTCTTTCTTTTCAATTTTTAAATGATAATCTTAAGAAAATCTTCTTTAAAATTAATGTTAAATAATATAATTAAAGCTCCTGTGGCAGATTTTTGCATGCCAACAAAACAGACCAAAATAACCACTGTTGCTTCTTTATGATCTTTAAAGACTAAAGAGATCACAAGTTTAAGTTTTAAAAATTTTATTTAGATGTTTTGTCAGCTTGAATCTACTGTCGCAGGGTAGGTGACATAAAGTCAGCAAATAGCAGAAGCTGTCATGTTGGGCGGTTTCCATTTTTTCAATAATAATGCCAGACATGTCTGGGTTGAAAAAAACGGTTTGAATGATTTTTTTTTAGGCAGTCTTGGCAATGGCAAATTTTAGCTATTACCTTAATAATTTCTCAGTTGATTCTGAAGACAGTAGCAGGGACTGTTTGTCATGGCAAAAGGGAGAAGTGGTATGATTTTGTAGTTGATCTGATTCTGGTTGTGGATTCATATTTTTCTTTAAGATTTGTTAAAAATGCAAGTTGGGCAGTTTCCCGCATTTTCATAATAACTTGACTGGCCATGCTGGAGATGCCTTGGTGGAGGAATGTGCTCTTGGGGCATTTCTACTTTAAGTTTGTTTTCTTCTGGAAATCCAGTAAATGACTAAGCGGTCTTGGCCTCATCTGCAGCAATGTAAAGAGCTGCTGTTTCAAGTGTTTCTGTACGGGGGCTGTAGTGATAAACATAACTGCAGCTTCCATATTTACTCTTAAAGTCAACCCCAAACAACCTTTCTTAAAAAATACTGAATTACTGAATTGTCCCTTTAAAATGTGTAAGTGCATTGGATTTATTTTGTGTGCCAAACAATCCCCTTTTAGTATATGGAGTAAAACATTTTTAACATTCAAAATACAACAGTAATGACTTTAATCTGTATGACTTTGTGCTTTTTGTTCAAATAAAAGTCTCTAAAATCATTACTCAAAAACTTTGCTCCAGAATAATACCACTGAACGTATGAATACAAAGTGAGCTAATGTCAGTGCATGAGGACATTTCTCAAACACACCATCCATCCAGAGTGTGACACCTCTCCTCGGCTGCTCTCCTTGTAAACAAACACTCATCCTTTTGTCATCCATTCCCATTGTCAGAGTCTGGATGTGACCTTTTCTCTCCTCTCACCCCTCACACCCTTTTCCTTTCTTTCCTCTCTTCTCTCTTTCACTGTCGAACACAAGCTGTCGCTCCGTCCCTGCGGGCCACTCCCTCACTTGTCTGCACCCCCCTCCTCACTATGATTCCTTCTCCCTCTCCCCACCTGTTGAAGCATTGTTACATTCTCATTATTGTCTCCTTATTATTTTATGTCACTCAGAGGGTCCACGCCCCTTTTTCTACAGACTTGTTTTACTCCTTCCCTCAGTGGGACCACTCCCCCTTTTCCCTCCACCCTTTTGGGTATAAAACTCTGAGTTAGAAGTTCAGGGGGGACATTCAGCTGAGTACCAAATCAAGCCAAGAATCTCCCAGCCTTCAAACTGACAAAGGGACACCAGCTTTAACCTCCTTTTTTCTATTTGGACATAACTTCAGATTTAAAGCTTTGCAGATGGACGGAGGTGGGAGCATGTCTCTATGGTGCGAGGAAGTGGAGGACGACCAGAGCCAAAATGAACCACAGAATCAGCTTCACATCAGAGGACCTGCTCAGCTAAGGGCAGCCTGGGACCCCATTGTGTCGGGGCACCGTGTGATCCAGAGGCTGCTCCACGTGGAGGAGAGGTACATGCCCTCCACCCTCTACATCACCCTAATTCAGAGGGACCCTGAGCGGAGGGAGGAGCTCGCCAAATGGGCCCTGGAGGTATGTAACACTCCTACACTGCCCTTCCTTCATCTGATCTGTGCAACTGTTCCCACTAAGCTTTTCTCCTCTCTGCAGGTGTGCTGTGAGTGTGGCTGCGATGAGTCCGTCTTCCCCCTGGCCGTCTCTCTGCTGGACAGGTTCTTGTCTAACTCCCTCTCTGTACCGGTCTCACCCTTTTGCCTGGCAGCTGGGTGCATCCTCATTGCCTCCAAGCTCACTGAGTGTGACAATGTGACGGCAGACTCCCTCTGTGCTTCAGCAGAATACAGCTTCCAGCCTTCAAACCTGAGGGTGAGTCTGACGGGCCATATTGGGTTAAAATTGGGCTTCAATTTGGGACTGAGTTCTGTTATCTCTCTCAAGTTTATTGTAATTTAAAGCTCCTGTGAACAATTTTTAAGTAGTTATAAATCAGACCGGAATGAAGGCTGATGTCCTTCATGGCTTTTGAAAACAAACCAGATCATGAGGGACAAGATTTTTTTATTTTATTTTTTAATGTTGCTTCTAGTGACTAAAACCACTGGCACAGGGTAGGTGGCAGAAGCAATTAACCAAACTTTTCTTTTTAATCGCATTTTCCTTGGCAAAAACAAATCTGTACAAGTTATGTACATAGTACTGTTGAATAAAATAAAGATTACATAATAAATATTTAGAATAAAAACTTAAAAGTTCCTCCTCAGAGAAACTTTAAATCACACAGACCAGTCATAGTACTTTAATAGAGTAAGCCTTCAAACTTATTCAGTGCCTCAATTTTGCATATAGAATGCACTTTAATTTGTTTTTAAGTGTTCTTGTACCTATATCAGTAATTGGAAAAACAAAAATAGTGATTCTGTTTCAGTGCCATATTGCAAATAACTTAATGCTCCCATGTGATTTTTTTTTATTTTGCTGTTATGAAATAAACTGAAAGTAACAGTAATGCCCCAAAACAATCTAAAAAGTATTTCAGATGGTAATGTAGGAAGAAAATCAGTTTGTTCTTGTTCTATTATATATTTGAAACTGCTGCTGTTAGGGTTTAGGTGTCAGGCTAAGTGATTTACACAAACCAAAAAAAAATAGTATGTTTTTTCTTTCGTCACAGTGAATGAGGTGAGTGCTGGAATCAGGGTTATATTTTCAGATAAAAAGGGAAAAGGCAGGACACTTTCTTAACTCTCAATATCATTTACAATTTCTGCCTCCCACAATTATAAAAAAAAAACAAAAAACAAGATTATAAGCTACATGGTGCACTTTTTTTCATCTTCTTGCCATTTATTATTATTATTATTTTTATTTTTTTTTAATTATTATTATTATTATATTCTGTGGTTTTTCACATACATCTTACATTTATCTCCAAAGTGAGTATTCGAAATGGTACTGGCTGAATGTGTTGTTGTTTGTAGTAAAACTAATGAGTAATTGTGTTTTATTATTGTGATCTCAATGTCTATCAAATTAATTGTAAATTTTGTATTTGCCATAATCAAGCTGCTCTTAAGGAAATATGTCTTCTCAGAGGGTTTCCAAAATGGACACAAACCTAATTTTTTTTACCCAAGAGCTTTAAATTTTTGACTTGTTCTTCTTAAAAGAAACAAAATGACTACTTTAAATTACATTTTGATTCATGCATTAAAAATCATCCCTGAAATTTATGAATAGATCACAATAAGTCTAAATTGAATATATCATCAATCATTTGTGATAGCAAATGACTGTTGTTGGACAATTTAATTTGTAAATAAGCAATTTATAACTAATAAAACTTTGATTAATCACAGCCCTACCTAAATCAATGTTTGAATATAATATGAATTAGTTAGGCTGTGATGAAAAAGTAGTAGAATCAAAACTGTCCAGTTTAAGAGGCGTAAACCTAAGAAGTCTATTGATTTTTTCTGTATAACCATTTGAAATATTTCCAAATAAAAGACAAAGTTTCCTCAAATCAACCTTTTTAATCAGTATTGTTACTTTTGTCCTATCTCATATTTACAATCTGAGTTTGAACAGTTATTTCAAAATAAAAAAACAAAAAAGTAACTTCAGCATTAAGATTTTTCAGGATGCATCTTTAAATAAGCCTGCAACACTTTAAGGGATAAGTAGTGTAGATTATTGATGGATGGATCTTCAAAGAAATTAATCTGCAGTACAGTCCTCCAACAAAAACAAACTCCAACACAACAACACCTGTCTCTCCTCCTTTAGGAAATGGAGCGTGTCATCCTTGCCACCCTCCGCTGGGACACAGCAGCAGTGACTCCTCAGGACTTCCTCCCTCATTTCCTCGCCCTGGTGAAGGAGGAGAGCAGAGATGGAGACAGCAGTGAGTCTGAGACGGAGCTGCTCTCCACCCTAAGGCGGCACAGTGACACCCTGGCTGCTATGTGTGCCTGTGACTCTCGCTTTCTAAATGCTCCTCCGTCACTTGTTGCTGCAGCTTCCCTGAACTGTGCCCTCAGAGGTCTGGGCAACAGGAACCCCACCCAGCTGGCTGCTTTGGGTGAAGCACTGGCAGAGTTCTGTCAGGCTGACCTGGTTAGTAGAGTCATCCATCTATCCATCTGTCCATCCATCATCCATCCATCTATGCATTCAACTATCCATCTGCCCACTTCATCACTCTTTCATCCATCCATCCATCCACCCTTCCATCATTTTAAACCCAGAAATTATATTCACTGCTCTGATTTGTTTAAAATCTTAAATACATCTTTCTTGTATCCCAGGCAGTGCTGCAGTGCTACAGTGAAATGATCGAGTATGCTCTTCGACAGCGGCTGAGGAGTGGGCTTCAGCAGGGCCCCACAGAGAAAGATGAGGAGGTGGAGACTGAAAGGCCTGGGACGCCAACTGACATGAGAGATATTGATTTCTAAACTCTGAAACTACGTTTTGCTTTGAGAGTTTGAATCAATCAAAAAGCTCTCAAGTTAATCAGTCAAACTGATAAAAAAATGACCTCAAAATGCTGTGACATGTTTTATATTTTTGAAAGATTTTACTGAGTGTTAATTTATCATTTTTATTTATTCATGATCAAGTTTCGAGAAATTCTTCCATGTGCCATATTATATATACTTTTTATTATTTTTATGTAGGCTTGTATTTTTTTGATGCATATTTATATTCTTAATTTATGATCATGTGCAATTGTTGACTGTTTCATGTTAATTTATTTCACTTTGCCATGTTTTTGTGTTTTTGTACTGATATGATATACAACAAATCTATTTTTCAAAGCAATTAAACGTTTTAAACGTAGTTTGCCTGTGTTTTATTGTTTTAGGCTAGGGCTGGGCAACTGTTGCGCCCCCATACACACACCCACACATAACCACACACCCACACACACTAAATGTGGCCTTCTTGTGGCAACATTTCAGTCATAATCCTAATGGCCTGGTAGAATGTTGTTATATTCAAGAAAGTAGAGAGTAGATATGTTTTGTAGTTACGGTTCTGTGGAGGTCCTTTTTATATTGAAAGCATATGAAAAACAAAACAAGTGGTCAAATGAATTCAAAAACCTCAGTGTTCAACTCACTAAATAGAGGTTTACTTTCTGCTTCAGCTCAAAATAGCAATGTTAGTATCATAAACACTGATGAACGGTATATATAAATGTGTGTTGGTAGATACCTAAAATCTCCCAAACTTCTGGTGTTCAAAGAAATGTTCAAAATAACAGTGAAATTTATATTAGAAAATTGTATTGTTATAAATGGCAATAGTTGATTTGGTAAAATGATTCAGATTTCAAAAAGCCCACTCATAGCTGGGAAAGTAGACCAAGAGGACTAATTTAGGGGCAAAAAAATGAATGTCATATCAGCCTTCTGGGTGACTCTTCATTCTGTTCCCAGCTTTAAGATATTTGGGTATGTCTTACCGGTCGCCTACTCCAGTTTGCAACAATTTGGGCAGTTAAAGTCAGAATAACATTGAAGTGATACTCATGGTCATAAAAGATGTCCATCCTTGCTTTTGAGCATGTAACGTTGCTTTCAAGAAAACTTGTTATTTGGAAACCTCCGTTACTGTCCATAATAATAAACGCACGGATATGAAGAGTACTGTCTTCTTATCGTATTGTATTTTCAATGGATTCAATTCACCGTTTGTGTCGAATCTGAATCTTTTCATTTTTGCTTTTGTTAAATATCATGTCAACTCGAAACTACGTGTTTACTCGCTTATAGAAATATTTATTTCCGACGGTCCTTGAAGGCAGCACAGTGAAGACGAGTTGCATGCTCCTGACGTCATTTTCAGCCGACGCAAACAGATCGTGCCCGGAGCATCGGATCTGACATCCGAATATATTTACGGTAAGAAACATGATTTTAATTATCATGGTGTACCCGAAGGTCAATAAGATCTTAAGTATCGGAATTTGCTCAGGATAAATGTCTAGAAAATCCATGTCTGTATCAAGGACAGGACAGTGAAGAAGGTGGATACTGTGTTTCCTTTTTGGGGCTTACGAAGCGGTTTGACAATAAGATCCCTTAATGTTTACCGTACAAGTGTTGGATTTAATTATTAAGCATCTTAAGATATTGGCTTCAAAATACGGACAGCAATTCATTCATAATGTCGGCCATATTTAAGGACTATTACACTTAAAGAAATGTCAACCCTTCCAGGATACATATCCGTGTTGACAATTTTTTGCTAGTTAGCTTCTACTAAACACTAATTGTTACTGTTATTTTCTTAAGGGCATTTAAACATTCGATAATGTAACAACTCTGACATGTAGATGTCAAAATTTGCACCAAATTTATCTAAAAAAAAAGGTTTATTTTCCAAAATCAACAGATAAGCCGAACTCCATCTAAAAAGCTGTTAATTTTAGACATTCTCTAAAAAACAAGAAATTGGAAAAAGTCTGGCTACAATGTAAAATATACTACATTAGTGGCATAGCCTCTTCCTTAAGTCGGCATGTAGTACACGTATCAGGCATTAATCATGTATGATGAAATAATACAAAGCAGATAAGAGTGCACAATATTATCAGCACAATATGAGTATTTGCATATGTTAGCATAAAACTTGATCATAAGTGTTGTCCATTAGGGAATTTATGACAATATTTTCATCTGTTATGTTGTATAAAAATGTGATTTAGGGATGCACATCTACAGGTAATTGCTTCAAATGCTAAACAGGGATGGAAGTAGCAAAACAGCATGGAAGTAAACCAGTGTTTTAGCTTTTAACAGGACAAATGAATCTTGATTTTACTGTGATTGTCAAAAATACATTTGACATATGAGGTAGGTGTAATCTAAAAAAAAGATAATTCAGTCATTTCTTTGTTATGGTATTGATATCGGTATTGGCCTACATAAGTTTTGAAAAATCAGATATCAGCAAAAATTCAATATCGTGCACCCCTACTGTTATTATCAGTAAAATGTACAAATGTGCAGCTGTGCTTCAACTTTTCACTGAATGTCTCCATAAAGTCAACAGAATAGAATATAAGTGAATTGCATGCCGTCCCTCTTGATTTATATTTGTTTATTACACAATGATACCAATGAAAGGAGCAGGTTAATTTTGTTAAGTAGAGACCGTGTGTCCTGGACAAAAACATCTGAATTATTAAAATATAAAAAGTCACCAGCAATCTGACATTATGTTGTGTTTTCCATGCTTATCAGTCTTGTCAGACAAATATTAGTGTCCACACTGCACATGTATGAAATTTACCAAGTGAATTAGAAGCTCTCTATACAAATCAGGCAATGCCTGCAGTCTTAAGCAGTTACAAATAATTTATCAATAATTGTTCAAATAAGTTACTAACTCATTTTTCTTTGATTCTTTGACAAGGATGTGAATTGATAAGATTTATTGATACCAATTCCAACAACAAATCTGCTTATCCCTGTGGTCCTTTAACAATTTCTTGACCTAATTCTGAGGATTTTCTGTGATGCCAAAGTGGGTTTGTTTCTTTTCAGAAGCATCAAGCAGTGCTGATTCGAACTGCCAAGTCAGTACTCTTATAAAGCTGTAAGATGGTTAAACATGGTTGAACAAAGTCCCAGGGCACACCCAGACTCGCCCCAGGGTGCAATAGTGTGCCACGTCACACATTTTTAGTAACACTGGTGTAGATGCTCAATCAAAGGCCTTTATTGTTTTTCACTTCCTTTTGTTTTTTCATTCTCCTCTCTTTTGCTTTTTGTTTATTTTAGACAGCTTTACCTCTTACTTACTGTAACTGAATTAAGAGTTTGAATTTGTATTTTATTTCTGAATTTGTGCAGAAATAAAATCATTATTGTTTATTTTTCAGGACGATGAACTTCAAACCTGTGTGGCTGCTACTTCTGTCGATCTGTGCAGGAGTCTGGTCAGTGCCTATAGATCGAGATGTAGCCAAAGAGGAAACAAAAGAAGAGCCCCAGGAGGAGACAGGGGTAATGTCACTTGATGGTTCATTAATATGAGAGGTGGAAATAAGCATCTTGTGTTATTCACTGATCATTTCTGTCACGTTTCTGCAGGACACTGGCCTGTACTATGACAGGTATCTCAGAGAGGTGATAGAAGTTTTAGAGACAGATCCCCACTTTAGAGAGAAACTGCAAACAGCAAACACAGAGGACATCAAGGTCAGCACCCACAGCTCACAGAACTTCCACTTTTCAATTCCCACTGACAAATCTTCCTGACATACCTTTCATTATTCATGTGCCCTCTCAGAATGGTCGTCTCAGTAAAGAACTCGACCTGGTGAGTCACCATGTCCGCACTCGGTTGGATGAGCTGAAGCGTCAGGAGGTTTCTCGTCTAAGGATGCTGCAGAAGGCCAAACTGGACAGCACAAACGTTCAAAGTGAGTTAGATTCTGAATATTTTCTTCATGATTTAGCTAGAACAACTAGAATGACTGGTCCAATCTGTAACAATGCCCAAGTTATTTAATTTATCGCCTGTTTTTACACTGTTTTTTATCGCTTAAGCTGTGTATGATCCCCATTTCACTACTGAACTGTGTACTTTACCTATTTTGTGGTGCAAAGAGCATTAAGGAGGACAGCCCTTTGAAATCTGAATTTGCAGCATTTGACTATCCCTATGAAACAGAATGGTTGGCAGGGGTCTCTAAAGGCAAGAAAGACATAAAAAGAAGACACAGAAGTAGTGGACAATGTAACTATCTCCATCAAACTAAAGTATTATACAAATTTTTGCCTTCTTATCAGTGCAAGGTGTGGTCCAGCAGCATGATTGTGTCAACAGAAGAAACTAGCAAGACACGTTTATTTGTTAAACACGTTTTAGCACAAGGCAAGTCATAGTGCTACATGCAATACAGTAGACCACAATAACAATGAAAATAAAAAACATAAGATCAAAACAGTTACAAAGACCATAAAACATCAATGTAAACAGAAGAAATGGTGATTAAACCAGAAGTTAAATTGTAGAGGAAATTATTTCTTGGTTTTAAAAGTTTAAGAGTGCAGTACTGTAATTAAAATAGTCATTAAAAACTTAATTACGGCAGCTGTAAACAAATTAGTCTCTGAATTTGATTTGGAACTGCTGACAGTTTCATCAAACCTGCAGTTTGTTGACATTTAGTTCCAGTGTAAAGACCTCACAAGTCACATAATAGAACGAACATAATAAATCTGTTTCATGAGAGATTGTTCTGGTGGTATACTTACAGTATGAGGTAGCTAACTTAGAAAAGGTGTAAAAACATCACCAACCTGTCCCACTTGCTTTCAGGGGATTTCCCTGTTTATAAACTGCTGCCTTCTAATCTTAGCTCATGCAGACATCAGCTGAGGAAATATGAGAAGGGCTGGATGGAGATAACTTTGCAGTGCTGCTTGATCTGCCTGATTCACGTCTGAAATCAGTCAGATCTGTCCTGCCAAACTCCAGTTTATGATAATTTTGCGTGGCCCAAAGCAGCAAGGCCCGATCAGCGTGCATCACAACAGAAGGAAGTGACTACTCAGAGATTAGCATATATGCTAACAACTTTGGAAGCAGTTTAGAGCAGTTTTCTGATCTAGACTATATTTCTGTATCAAATGAACAGATGGCAACACTGAAAGCACTTCTTGATGGTGTGGGTATTTTCACTCCCTTTTTAGTCTGTTTTGTCCCATAATGAATGTCATGGCAGAACAGTCACCCAAACCTGTGGAAAATGTTTTTGAAAGGCTCTGTCCATCCCCAAATCCTTTATATGGGGTATTTCACAGGACCAGTGAAATATATTGACTGGTCCATCTGATGTGTCAGCTTATTTACATGCAAACCACCCTGAAACCTTTAGGATTTTTTTTCGGTAAATTTGTAACCTGATTCCATCAATCTCATTTCTTTTGGGATAATATAATATGAGGGCATGCTGCAGATTTGTAAAGGACAGAATATGATCCCCTCTGTAAACAAATCTCTTGGAAAAACATGTTGGAAGAAATGGGGTCTCAGATCTGATAACACTTCTTCCAAAGCTGTTAGCATCCATGCTAATCTCTGTTTGAGCAGTCACTTCTCACTCATAGTTCCCGCCTCTTCTTGCTACAAAGGATGCTGATTGGGCCGTTCCACTTTAGGCCACTCACAATAGTTGTAGGTTGGAGCTTGGCGAGGTGGATCTGGCTGATTACAGACATTAAGTTAGGCTGATCCAGCTGTAATGCAAGGTTAGAAATTTCGTACAAGTAATGAAAGCATTCTGAGTTTATTAATTCACCATTCACCATGAATTTGTTTTTATTTCAATAGGTCAAAAACAAATGACATTTATATTTATACTGATTGGGAAGATAAATAATTGTTGGGTTGTGAATGGAGAGGGGAGGGATTAAGTAAGCTTTGACTTCATCCCGCTCCTTTTTAGATATGTAACATTTACCCAAGTGCTGTCTTTGTTCTGTCTGTACTTTATTTATGCCTTTTGTTACATGTTTAAAATAAACTTATTAATCGATCAGTGAGTTTAGTTAATGGATTTTGTGGCTTGAAATGCCAGTTGTGCTGAATAAAATCCATCAAAGGGAACTTTTGTTGTGTAGATGCTCTTTTTTGCCACTTGTTTGTCCAACTTTGTTAAACATGCTGCTGGTGTAAAAGCCTACATTATGTAGTTGTATGAACAGTAGAGACTGGATATATAGTTTAGTTTTATGCCTTGGAATAATGGTTATCAACTGTAAGAGTACAGCATTTTCTGCAGAGAGTGAAAGAAAATAAAACAAATATAGCCTGCAGTATTAACACAAATACACCTCTAAGTTTATTATTGAGAGGGGAATATTCTAGAGTCCATTTTCATCCTTGTAAATGGAGTGTGATGGTTTCTAATAGGGCAGGTTTGAACTCAGGACAGAACAATTTGCCATCATGTTTGCCAGTGTGGGCTTGCAAGTTGTTTTAGGTTTTTCATAGAGTGTCTGTAAAGTTTGAGGTCATATACTCTGAGACTCCCAGTTTTACTTGAAAAAGTGAATCACACACAGGAGCAGACTGTCTGACCTTCAGGTCTGACCTATAACTGTTACCTCTTCTGTGTACACACACAACAAGGTTGCAATCTTTCTTTACTCCTGTTCTGCCTGCAGGGCTGTAATGGTGATTCATGTTTGCCTCCAGTTTTGCTTTGTTTTGCCTCAGCTACTGTTGTGATATCACTTGGGTCATAAAAGAGCCTTTTCTGTGCCTCTCAGCTCAGCAGATGGACCACGCCTCCCTACTGAAACAGTTTGAACATCTGGATCACCACAACCAGAACTTTGAAGCCAAAGACCTGGAGCTGCTCATTTCAACTGTGAGTTTCTCTGGAGATTAGTTAAAACTACTTTAAAACTACAGGAAACCTTTCCAACTTTCCAAAAAACTATTTGATAAGACTCCAAAGAGCCACACATGAAAATCTCTGTTTTTTAGGCCACCAAAGATCTGGAGAACTACGACGCTGAGAGGCACGAGGAGTTCAAACGCTATGAGATGCTGAAGGAGCATGAGAGGAGGGAATATCTGAAAGGCCTGGACCAGGAGAAGAGGGAGAAGGAGGAGAAGAGACTGCAGGAGCTGAAGGAAAAACATAGCCAGCATCCCAAAGTCAATGCTCCGGTAAAAGACACTTGCCCTGTTCTCAGTACAAACTATTTGAAGCTTTTTACACTTGTCCCTGTAATCATGCTTCATTTCTGCTCCACTCTCAGGGTAGTGTGGCTCAGCTGCGGGAAGTGTGGGAGGAAACAGACGGGCTGGATCCTCAGGAGTTCAACCCTAAAACTTTTTTTAAACTGCATGGTTGGTTTTGATTCTTCTTTTAGATCATGTCAGTTAATAGTACGTGGATTGAACTTATTGAACAAAGCCCTAAATTCTCCCCTGCTTTGTTTAGACACAAATGAAGACGGAGTTTTAGATGAGCAGGAGTTGGAGGCTCTATTCACCAAAGAGGTAGTCTACAGAGCAGTATGGCCTCTGAAATGAGTCAAGGTTTTATTTGTTTCATTTTAGTTAGAGCATCCTAGATAGGAGCTGATGTCTTTTCTTTCCTCTCATCCAGCTGGAGAAAGTTTATGACCCCAAGAATGAGGAAGATGACATGATGGAGATGGAGGAAGAAAGACTGAGGATGAGGGAGCATGTGATGAAGAATGTAAGTCCTTATCATTTACTTCTCTCACTTAAATCTTTTTTTAATGAGAAGAAATGAAGCTTTTATGGTTTCTTTGCTTGCAATTGATCCAGCTCGTGTCTCTGTCTTTATAGGTGGATACAAATAAAGATCGCCTCGTCAGTTTGGAAGAGTTCCTAAAATCCACAGAGAGGAAGGAGTTCAACAACGCCAAAGAGTGGGAGGTATTGACTTTTGGTGCACTCACACTAGAGCCAGAGCATAGTAATGGCTCTAGTGTGGCTCTACTGTCTCTAAACTAAAATATTGTCGTCAAAAAACACAAAGACTTTCTGCTGTGTTTCCATTTAGTCATGTAGTTTGGTTCAGGACAATTCAAACAGACATATTTTAGTACGGTTAGCTCTTATCTTGCTCATATTTTCACAGTATGGATGTAAGCTGAAAGATGCTGGTCACATCAGTGAGGTAGTTGTTTAGCAACGCAGCACTCATTTGTACTAGTGCTATAGGCCTCAAACAATCCACTTAAAAAACAGAAGTAACCCTTGAAGAAGATAAATCTGTTAATATCCAATTGCTGCTCTTGGAATTTTTGCACCTCCCTTGCTGGGAGACGGATGTATGTTTTTGTCATAATGTAGCTTCTGCATCATTCACCAGCTTTTAATAGAAAAGCAGTTCAGAAAAAGTCTTAACACTCATACAGACTTCCTTTATTTCATTATTCAGCTCCAAGGATGCTAAAGAAACAGAGAGAGCCCATATTACACCATTTTTAAAATATCTACATTGGCTTCCTGTATCTTTGAGAATAGACTTCAGGGTTCTTTTTTCTGTTTAAATCTCTTAGTGGTCTTGCTCCTACTTATTTATGCAATTTGCTTTTACCTAATGGACCCAGTAGAGCCCTCAGGTCTTGAGGTAGTGGTCTTTAAGTGGTATCACAAGTTAGAACTAAAACATACGGTCTAGATGAGGACCTGGAGGCAGCACCTACTGTTCATATTTTTAAAAGCGAACTCAAGAACTTCCTTTGTAGACTGGATTTTAGTTGACTATGTTTATTATTTTTATTACTTAATATTATTTATTTACTTTATCCTCTTAATCTGCTTTTATTCCTCCATTTCAGTCCTGATTTATTGTTTCTGAATTGTATTCTCTGTTAATAGATTTTCTTTTCATTATCCCACTTTATCAGATTGTATTACTCATTTGGTGTTTTACTGTTTACTTATTTGTTTATTTATCTTTCCCTATAGTATTTCTATCAAGGTTCTTATCATGATTATGATTTTTTAATATCATTACGTCATTTTAGTCTTAGCTTCTGTGTTTCCTCATTTAATTCAGCATAGCATTTCCTCAGCTCTCGAATTCTGTTTTCTGTTAGAATTTCTTCTCAATGTCTTTGTATGTTTATGTAAGTGAGCGTGTTTGCTGTATGTGGATTACGAGGGTGGGTGGGTCTTGTTTTTTCATTGTATTCAATTCTCTACTTGGTATTTTTTTATTTTCATTTTTTATTTCTTTTTATGTAAAGCACTTTAAGCTGCAAGATATTGTATTAATAGTGCTAAACAAATAATGTTTGAATGGTTCATTGAATCCCCACCTTCTCTCCCTAGACCCTCGACACTAAGCCAGTGTACACAGAAGAGGAGCTCCAGCGCTTTGAGGCAGAGCTGAGAGACAAAGAGGAGGAGCTGAAGAGGAGAGCGGAGACTCTTAAACAAGAGCAGGAGCTCCTGCGGGAGAGAGAAAAAGCTCTTGAGGCCCAGAAGAAGGAGTACCAGCAGGTAAATAAACTACATCACACACGGGCAGTCGGCATGAACTGCAGACGACACTCAACATGTAATTTGTCGGATTTCAGGCAGTATTAGAGATGTCACAGAGACAGAGGGAGCAGCCGGCAGCAGATGGACAGCCTCCTTTGGGTGCTCACGGAGAACTTCAGTTTAAACCAGAAACAAAAGAGGAAGGTAACTCCTAATGGCTCTCTTATACACACATGGATGAAATGGTTGGAACCCTTCCATTAAAGAAAGAAAAAACCACAATGGTCATGGTCACTGAAATAACTTGAAACTGACAAAAATAATAATAAATAAAAATTGACTGATAATTAATCAATGAAAATCAGACATTGGTTTTGAATTGTGCTTCAACAGAATCATTTTAAAAACAAAATAATGAAACTGGACAGGACAATTTTTATTTATTATTACTTTTGTCAGTTTCAGCTTATTTCAGTGACCATTGTATGTTATTTTGTATTGTTCGTGTTTCTTATTTTAATTTTTATTAAACAAATCTGTCTCCTCTAGTTGTCGCCGAGGAAAAAGCTGCACCTGAAGCAGAAGTCCAGAATAATCTGCCTGCAGAACCTCCACAGAACCTGCCTTTGCACACCTAAAGCAGCACGCTCCGACAGCCTTAACACACACAAACATATCCATACACTCCACACATGAACACGCACTGAAACAGACATCCAGATGACTCCTGCTGACTCTTTAATATGTGAACTGTATGTACAAACGGAAGCGGCTGGTGAATCATGACATACTGTACTGTGGTTTCTCTCCTTTACTCTACATCAGATTTAAGAGGTCAAATATGAATATCAATGCATTTATTCTCTGAAATCGACATTTTCGGGTAAGATTTGCTGCTGCTTACTTCAGTGTAAAAGTATAAACATCTGAATAAAATCTTAATTTAAAACCACTAATGATTCCTGAGCTTTAGTACTTGTTTGTATTTTTGTAACACATCAATAATGCAAAACCTCTGATCTTATTGAGTCTGTTTAACCAGGAGAGACAGAAATGTGGAGGTTCAGAAATCATTTATG
Organism: Scarus forsteni; assembly: GCA_036419115.1. NCBI lineage: Eukaryota > Metazoa > Chordata > Actinopteri > Labriformes > Labridae > Scarus > Scarus forsteni. The sequence continues at coordinate 21,988,596 of JAZDUH010000084.1, forward strand.
TGCAACATCTTTTTTGATTATATGTCCTTGAATGTCAGACTCCATCTTGATGTTCTGAAAGGGGCAGTGAGGCCAACAGCAGGATAGGATACCCCACTGAGGATGGGAGTAGACTTCTGAGGCCCTGGACACTGACGTTATGATTGCAGGTGCCTGGGATAGCAGAGCGATCCCTAAGTAAGTCCAATAAGTGAGTATACTGTATTTATAGAGGGCTTTTTATCGACAGAAGTCACAGAGAGCTTCACTTGGATAATCAAGCAAAAATCATACATTAAAAAACGTGTACAAGTATGTTCACATAGGTCATATACACACAAACATGTACTTGCATACATACATCTAATTTTAAACACAATACAAATAGAAATACAAACCTCAATTCTAATGAAGTTGTGACACTAAAACAAACAAAACAGAATACATTCATCTGCAAATCATTTTCACCCTCTCTTCAACTGAATACACAACAAAGACCAGATATAAAATGTTCAGACCTATAGATTTCATTGTTGGTGCCAGCAACAAGAAAAAACTGGGACAGGAGCATGAAAAGACTGGGAAAGATAAAGAATTCTCTAAAAACACTTGTTTGGAACATTCCATTGGTGAATATGTTGACTGGGAACAGGTTCACCACATTGTGAGTTAATAGTCCAACAGTTAAGAAGATTTTTCACTGTATAATTGCAGGGAATTCAGGGATTTCATCATCTGTTATCCATTTATCATCAAAAGATACAGAAAATCATGACATCTCTGCACGTTTGCTACAAAGCTGAAAACTGACATTGTATGCCTGTGACCTTAGATCCCCCATTAAAAAAACAACCTCATTCCTAAAAGGATATTACCATGTAAGCTCAGGGACACTTCAGAAAACTATTTGTCTCTAAATCTTCTAGGACAAGTTAAAACTCTAGCATGCAAAGCCAAATATAAACAAGACCCAGAAACAGCACCGGCTTCTTCACTCATCTTTGAATGACTGACCCAAAGTGTGTTACGGTCTGATGAGTCCACATATCAAATTGTTTTTGGAAGTCATGGACGTTGTGTCTGCCGCAGTAAAGAGGAAAAAGACCATCCAGGTTGTTATCAGTGCAAAGCTTATCGAGATTAATCAATTTGATTATTTTATAAGGCAGGGGTGTCCAAACTATGGCCCGATAGCCAAATGCGGCCCGCAGCCTATTTTGACTGGGCCCCTGAAACAGTTAAATGGATAAAAACATTTTGATTACAGCAGCAAATTCCAAAAATCACGTGATTTTTTCTGACACATTTCCTTTGTCACAAGGTCTCATTTACAAAGTATATTGCAATATTTATCTTTAAGCTCCAACGTTCTTGCAGTTTACTCTTGTTTTGTGTCTGACAGTGAAGATCAGTGTTTCCTATCTCTGCTGCTCAGAAGGTCATTCTCACCCTGACTAGGTGCAAATCCAGTGATAGCCCGGGGTTATAAGGACCTCTTGACAGGTGATAGCCCACCACTAAACCTAAAAACCGAAACTTAAAAACACTAAAAGTGAGGTGGAGGAAGTGGCTCAGTCGTCCATGTTCTCCTCTTCTTGTGGCCCTCGATGTAAAAAGTTTTTACACCCCTGACATAAGGGAACATGTAGAAATTAGCAACATAGTTTTAGGATTCTGCAAAGCTGAAGCATAAAGGTCAGCTGCTCTCTAGTTTGCAAGCTACAGCCTGGAAAACCCTGTCAACCCATGTCATATCAGGTATGTTTGCAGAAGAGTAAGCAAATGGAGAGAGTGAGACCTGAAGGACTGAGTTGCCTGATTGTGGTGGATCATTTCTGCTTGGTATTCTGGTGCCTCTCTGAGAGTACAAGTGCATTACATTGAACTCTGATTGGAACTAACCGTCTGGTTTATTGTGCAACTGTTGGGGAGAAGAGAACAGATTTTAATATTTTGCAGCAGCAGAGAGATTGGATAAACAAGCAAAGGCTAGAGGTTTAGGTTTTATGTTTGGCCCCTCTCATTGGTGAAAACTCCTGGACTGAACTGTGCTTAAGTTTACAGGTGATGGTAACAGCTGGATAGCTCTAATTACAGCCTGAATTTGAGAATATTCTTTTGCTCTCAACCCATTACATCTTAATTTATTCAAACGACACAAACTGAATTTTCAATTTGATAAGAAAGGATCATGAATGAATTTAGGTTTGCTGTTTGGTGTATTGACTTTGCAGGATGTAAGATCTACGTTAGAAAGCAGCTAAACAACAGAGGATTTCAAGAAGAGGAGTAGAACAAAATGCAAACACAGTGAGCTAACAAGAATGAAGCAGATAAAGGGACTGAAGGTGATAACAGGCAAATCTCCAGACAGGAGAAAGACGGGATATAATTTGGATAGCAAATATATGTAAGCACTAAGACCAGTAAATCACAATGACAAGAAAAGACATGTAAGAAGGAATGAAAGAAATAAAAGAAGACATCATATATGTTCAGCCCCCTCCCCTCCCTCAGTGTGTCTCTGCAGACTCTGCTCCCCTTCTTCCCTGGAGACCTGCTGCTGCTGCCACCAATGATCCTTGTTGTTGTCCTGCTGACAGGATGCTTCTCCGACCAACACAGAGGGCATTCCTATCAGCATTCCTCTGACCCACCGACCTGCCATGACCCCACACAGACCCTCCTCTCCTGCTGTCCCTGGAGTGCAGTTCTGTCACTCACTGCTCCCAAATCAGCTCGAGAAACCTCCACAGGAGGGTGCTAGGGTCTGTTGTTCTGTTTTCTCTATGACAGGAAAAAAAGAATGATAGTTTTATAAGTGTGAAGCTGATTTTTCTGCTGCAATATTGGCATATTTCTGACATCTTTTCCCCATAAATTTGAGTATTTGTATTGTTGGACTTATAATTGCTTAATTGCTTTAGTTTGTCAACGTGCAAATCCAATTATCATCTCATTATAAACGTAAAGTAAATTCAAGCGATCCATACATAGTATTTATAATTGTTTGACCTGCAGCAGCTAACCATATATTGTGAAAATGTTTAAAATCAGAATATTTTGCATGAGATTTTCAACAAAGTCTCTTCAGAAAATGCTTACAGATTTGTGAATTTCTGAGAAATATTCTTTTCCAGGAATTTTAAACATTGATTTTCTATGATTTATAACAATGATTAACAATAATTGATGTATTTTCAATGACATGAAACTCTTGAAAGATCACATCATTTGCAGCCACATTTTCCAGATCATTAAGAATTCCAATTCTTACCAAAATCTTGGACAAATCAAGTTTTGGGAAAGCAAGATAAAAATGTCTGACGGCAGCTCTAAAAAATTGGAAGATGTACAATTTTTCTCAACATTCCTGCATATTTCTGACAAAACAACATTACGACTTCTAATGATTCTGACAGCATTGAAACAAAATTAAAAAATAAATAAAACTGAGATTAAAAAAAATGTGACGATGATTCTGAGGAAACGCGAGGCCACATGTGCTGCACATAAGACAACAGTTGTTGCCTCATCAATGAAAATCCACTGCCGTGAAATTATTACAGTAGATCCTAAAATTATGTTTTTTTGCTGCTACAGGCACAATACTTTGTTTTTTCTGTAATTTTGTAATAATTTTAAATAATAGTTAAATGAGAATTCTGTCTGCAGTATTAATGCTAAAAAAAATAAGAATAATGGTTAAAATGATTGTGGACAGGTTGTCTTACTGAGGATTTAGATGAGGGATAGAACTAGCTGTGAGCAGAAGTGTTTGACTAAAGTCATGGATAATATATTTCACATTTAGAAGGGATCCTGTCTTAAACATTGTCCAGAGGCTGCTGATAGACATTAGTGTTAATGTGGTCTTTGGGGAGGAAAACATTCAAGTATAGGTAGTCTAGGTCTACAAAATGTATTTATCTTGGGTTACCATGAAAAGACCTTTTTTATTTGTTTCAAAAGCACTTTCTAAATGATTAAAATAAATTTATATTTATCTCTATGTACTTATTTGTTAAAAATGTGAGATATGAAAATGATTTGATTAACTGACTGAATGATTATAACTGAGTTGAAGTGTGAGACGACAGAAGATTCACAGCCTTACTGTTATTGTCCTGCTACAATAAAAACAGGTTTGAAATTTGAAAAAAAGTACTGTGAATCTCTTGAGGTTAACCAGTTTTGGTCTGAAAACTTGTGAAGGAACAAATGAAAGACACTAATTGCTCTTAGCAGCTCTGTTCTTGTTGATGTGTATTGTGGCTGCCTCTGTTTACCAGCAGATGGTGCATCAGCAAAATTTAACAGCTCGTCCAGGCTCACAGCATGCATGTGAAATCATAAAGAACACAATAAATAAGGACTAATACTGAATTTAATAAGAATGTAAAGTAATGATTATAAGAAAGTCATTACATGTGGATCTGTTCATGAAAGTGCATTCATTAAATATCTTAAATTAAGGGTAAACTGATCATTGTTCCTGAGCAGTAATGCATGATGCAATCATTTTCATAAATATGATGCTGTGGCTGTGATCAGAATGTTTATTTAGATGTATTCAAGCTTTGATTGTTGACAAAACTGCAACATTTCAATGATTTTGTTTATAAGAGCAAGAACTGTGTCATTCCACAAGGTGGCACTCTGACTTCAGTATAAATCTGCACACACATGTATATAAGCTGAACAAGTGGACTTTTCTGTGACTGTTTCACTAAATCTCTTTTAATTTAGCAATAGAAGACTGTAAAGGGTATTTTTAAATGCTATATTAGGGGGAAATGGAACAGATAAAATGTCTGTACTTCAAAAAGTGCTAAATATTTATTGTTTTTATTGTTAGGGAGCTTTTTAAGTCAGCTGTTTTTGTCCCAGGTCCCAATCCAATTTTCAGATAAAAGCATTTCCTGATTTAGATTTTACATTTAGCTAGACACAATAGCTGCTCACTGGTTTGATTATTGATTACTGATATTTGTGTGTTAACCAAACTAGGTAAACAAAGTAACAAGATTCCCTGATTTAATTTTGTTTTAAACAAGTCCAACCTGCATTATTTTAAAACTTAAAATATATGTACTCAGAGTGACTGTTGCAGGGTTGAAATTAATGTCAAATTAAATGTTGTGATATTTTCTATTTATTTCTATTCATTTGTTTTTCCCACTGAGGTTATCTTAACTCGGAGGCCTACGGGCAGTGAAAACAGGTTCTATGATTGCTCTCTTGGTGATCAAAGTTGCCCCTCCCTGCTCGAGATCAACCTTAAACTCTGACATGACCTGAGCACCAGTTTACAGCCGGATTCTGCATCAGGGCTCTGTGCTCGTGTGATGTTTGTGTGGTATGCAGGTCTGTCTGTGTGGTGTATTCAGGGCCTGATAGTATTCCTGCTGACAAGCAGACTGGAGCTTCAGTCCTGAACTGGCTCCGCACCGACCCTCTTTGTTACTGTTACTCTCTGTTTGGGTTCAGTGCTGCTGAGTCATATAACCGGCCCATCCGTCCAAGCTAAGCCCCCCTGATTTTCATCACTGCCCATGAGGCCTTGTTTGTTTGGTATCAGTGCAGCATTTGGCTTTTAAGAATTGTGTTTAATATCATGTATGTTGCTTTAAAGTTCCTGTGAGGTCCAGAAGAACAAAGGCAACGTCAGTCAAAGTTGTGTAGATTAGCTGCTACAGTCAAGTGTACCAAGCCTTTTAACCAAAACACTTGATAAAATTATTAATTAATCTTAATCACAAAACTGAAAGTAGAATCTCGATGACAGCTACAACACTGAAATGCTACTCAGACCGTTACTTGTTGAAAGCTGGAGTAACATAAATATAAATGATCATCCAGATCTTTATGTCTTTTCAAAATATTATTTACATTTTGCTTTACCCGTGAAGCTTTTAAAACTGGCATTTTTATTTGCAGTTTACTAATGCTAGAAAATGGGGGTGAGTTTGTTTTTACTCTTAGCTTTTAGAAGGCATACAGCCATCCAGTTGATTATTTGACACTGTGATATATGTCTTTTATTGCTCATGTATGCTGGGTGTAATGAAAGCCCTTGTTTTTGCAACAACACGATGAGGCCTTCAGTCTTTGCACATTTTACAAGCTAAATTGCACTTTTTTTCTCAGATTGCACAGAATTGCTTGGCAGCTAAGCATGTCACTGTTGACTGGTTTGCCAGCAGAGTTAGCTTAGCATTAGCTTTGCTGTGATTGGCTTTCTGTTTCACTTAGTGGTGCCAAATCTCCACAGTATCTTATTCTTATTACAAACCCTGCGTGTCATTTCCATCCCGAATATCCTATCCTGTGCAGTGATTTACTTTTGTCTCCTGTGCTGCCATGTTTGATCAATCGATTCATAGTAAACGTCACCTCTGCTGATCTCACCAACAAACAACACCATCATATGGACTTAAGAAAGTCACTGCTTTCATTTCTTTAGAACCAAAAGCTGTATTAATCGTTAGGCATTTATACATTAAAAAAATATCAATACTTGGCAGCCTTGAATCAATACATACTATGCCAAATGCAGCAATACTATGGTGTATTGATTCCTCCCCCACCCCCAGTTCTGAGGGATAACCCCATGAGAAAACTAATGTATCAAATCCTTGACTAGCATTTCTTGGGTGGCCAATCAGATCCCAGAGAACAATGGTCACCCCACAGATCCAACCCTGCCTCTCTGTTAAAATTATTACATGCCTTTAAGTTGGTCTCACAGCCTCAGGCCAATGCAATGGGCACACCAATCACTGATAACTAAAAACAGTGTTTTTTGTTTAAAAATGCTTAAAAAAAAGGTAACAAACCATTGCTTGGGGTGTCTGTCAGTTTTATATCGTGAAAACACTGTTCATTCATGGATAAACGTCTGAACTGAAGGGTCCTTTTGCACTCGGGGTCATTAGTTGGTGACAAAGGTGGGGCAGTGACGTTCCCAGCTGGCCAGACTTGATTCAGTTTGGAATGTGGCCATCAGTGTGGTTGATTGATAGTATCAGAGTGGTTCACGCTGGGGATTCTGGGAGTAAAATGCCAGAGAACAAAGTGAGTACATAGTCGAATAAGCTGGCCACTCACTGGGTCTAAAATCAGTGCAAGTCAGGAGACATTAAGATTCTACCCCTCACTCTTTTTCCTCATATGTCCTGCAAATAAAGACAGTCTCCTCATGTGGGACACATGAATCAGCTGTTTGACTTGGCTCTTTAGTGATTTCAGCAGCAGGGATGGAGGAGAAAAAAGGGGGGTTTACTCCTTCTCTTTCTTCTACCCTCTCTGCGGATGCTTAATCTTCGGGACATATTACCTCAGTGACCAGATCTGAGGCAACGCTCAAGATTGTTAAAAAATCCAGAGAGCAGAAACAATCAGTGTCACCTTAATGATGCAACCGAGGCATCAATCCTTAGTGATGGAGCCCTTAAAGTCAACAAATCTCTGCCAGACGTACAGTGTGCCATCTCATTTAACCCTGCTTTACAGAGTCTGATTGGGATTCAAGACACTGTGTTGTTGTTTTTCTCCCTTAATCGCAACAACACTCAGAAGCCAGATAGTGGATTTGTACCAGGCTTTATTTACTGTGTCCCAGTACCACTGATTTCCACTGCCGGGATTTTATGAGCTGTGAACAAAGACGGTCTTTATGTGCCACTCTTGTTGTGCTTTTACCACCTTGTAGCAACAAAACAGCTGAATGAAGTCAGTTTCTGCATGTTTTTTTCCTGTCATTCAAAACATTAGTTCATATTTTCCCTTATTAAATCAAGCAGGCATTGAGGTAAAACCATAAAATATGGGAAACAATTAAAGGAGAAGAAAGTAAATAAATAAAACCAAGTGATTGCACAAAAACACAATATATTTCTTAAAAAATAGCAAACGAAGAGAAAATTCAATGAGAGCAAGACTGAAAGTCATAAAAGCATCACAGTTAAAATCAAAGTAGCAATAGAATACTGAAGCAGTGAATGAAAAAAATGATCAATGCAAACAATGGAAGAAGAGAAATTTAACAGGCCTTAAAATTATGAAGATACTTTCTTTTTTTAACATTTTATTTAACCTTTGTTTTACCAGGAAAACCTCACCGAGATTAAAAATCTCTTTTGCAAATGTCCCGGCCGAGACAACAGCACATTCAACAGTTTTAATCAAACACAAAACAAGAATTCAATACATTAATTTCAGGCAATTTTGCTTGGGTTGTCCACATGAGAAAGATAAACTGTATCAGTCAAAAATATATAACCAAAATAAATAACAGACACACAAGCATTTAATTTACAGATTTGAAGAAAAAATCAGAGGTGACAGAGGCCCTTAGATAATTATATAAAGCAACTGAAGAAATAAAGAAAAGAAATAAAGAAGCAACTATACTACCAAGTTATTATATGAACAACAGTATAGTGGATCAACTTAAAATGTCGTGTTGCAACTTTGCAGATTTCTTCTAAACTGAAGGACCTGATCAAGTTGGTACCCACAGCTGAGGCTGCAGTGTCTGTAATATCATGTATTTTTTTTTTTTTTTTTTTCTATATTTGTTGGGCATTTTGTGCCTTTATTGAAAGGAGAGAGACAGTGGATAGGCTTGTGAAATGGGGGGGAGGGGGGGTGAGTGGAGGCAAGATGGTCGCAGGCAGGATTCGAACCTGGACTGGCAGAAGCAAGTACATGGGGTGCCTGGTTGCTAACCACTCCGCCAAACCAGCACCCCGATATCATGTTTTTATAGTTTATTGTTTATAGCATGATTATTTTATTATACTTATATTATATATATTATATTTATTTTATATTTATTCTATAGCATGTTTATTCAAATGTTTCCCCTTCCAAAAAGTAAGAGAAGATCATCTGAGGTGGTGTTTCCCGTATGTGGCTGTTGTCAAGGTGATGGATCCAACTGATCCTGTAACGCAGCGTCTGTAAGTCTTTTTTTGAGTTCACATTGGGTCTCACCCTCTCCCTCCCTCTCTCCATACATCCTCCTCCTTCTCCTCGCCTGTACCCTCCATCTGTCTTGTGGGCCATCAGGATGTCTAATAAGCAGAGCACAAAAACCACCCCAGAGTCCTGAAGTCTCTCCGGAGCTTTGGCTACAAGCTATGCTGCTTATTTCAGTGAGTATTTCCCTATTCAGCAAGATGAAAGTTCCAGACACATCTGTGACGTGAGCGCAATGCAAAATTAAGGAATCTGAGATTGTTTGCACAAAGTTACAAATTTAAACAATGCAACTGATACTGGAGTTTTCAAAATTGACTGTTCAATACATTGGTATAGCATGAGCAACGGGTTTTTTCTTTAGTTTTGAAGAAAAGCAATGGATGTTACTATGTTAGGAATGTTTCGTTGGACTACCTTGATCAATTAGGCAACAGGTAAAAAGTTGGAGCTAACACTGTTCTTTGGCTCATAAGCATATGGTTAAAACATTGAGCTACAAACCTAAATATGCAAATTGTATGAACAACTACCTGTTCAATCAAAACGGATTCTGAATTTAAAAAATAGCCACGGAACAAAATAGGTTTGCATTTGGATTGCCTGCTAAATTTAGGGAATCAGAGAGCGAAATAGCCAACACCAGAATAACAAGTTCCTTTTTTTCAGTCATTTTAATCAGTATGGGCCAGAAATCCTGGTCAAATGGGCTGTCAAAACTGCAATGCAGCTGCCTGCCATAAAACACTGGAGCTCTCTGATGGCAGCTGTTCAACTGCCCTCAGACATGGATGTAAACAAAGGATATTGAATAAAGGTCAGGTAACAGATGTGTTCATGGTATCAGGAAAAAAGTCAGAAGAAGCAAATCTATTCAGACAAAACATTAGATTGAGTATGTCAGTGTATGTCATAGGCTTTGTCAGTGTATACACACATATAGCCTCTCAACTAAAGTTATTCATCAAATTTATAGACACCCAAGCTGCCATGGTCACCTGCCACTGCAGTCAGTTATGAAGCACCGAGTCTCATCCTGAACGACAGCAGCATTTGTATCATCAGCAGGACAGTGAGGGAGCAACAAAAGCTATGTGTTTGCATGAAAATAATCCAGTTATCATCTTCTTACATAGCAACATATTGGCTCATGCAACGTCTGCACATGTAAACAATACTGCTAATGTTGCATGGAGCAACATCCCCCCAAGGAGAGCTTGGCACAGAGTGTAACATTTATGCTGAATACTGCATTTTCACTCATGGTGACACTATAAACAGTCTTTGAAAATCTTCAATTTTGCTGGAGTTTTCCAAAATTTGCATTTTTCATGACCTAGAACTTAGACTTAGACTTGGACAGACTTTACTGTCATTTAGTATGCAGCAGGTGTATACAGAATGAGATATCATTGCATAGGCTACAGTTAGAAGTTTTCAAGTACACCATGAATAATAAAAAAAAGTGGATGATAAGGTGCAAGTTTTGTAGAAAAATATATATATTATAAGTCATGCAAGGTGCAAGGGAGGTATATATAAAAGAAATGTATGTTAAATATTAAATATCCGATATATACAAATGAAGGGAGGAAGGAGATTGAGTTCAAGAACTGTCAGTATATTGCAGTGAGATTTTAGGAGTTCAGCAGACTGATGGCTTTGGGGAACTCCTAAAATCTTACTGCTACATACTGATTGTTACCTCCGCCAAGCAGGTTATGTTTTCGGGAGAGTTTGTCCGTCTGTCCGTGAACAAAATAGCTCAAACAGTTATGGATGGATTTGGATGAAATTTTCAGGAAATGTTCAGCATGGGGAAAAAGAAGAACTGATTCGATTTTGGTGTTGATCGGAATCAGCATCTGGCTGCCATGGCGAAAAATATGATTTCTGTGAATAACTACTGAACTAAAATAGTTATCATTATGAATCCAGTTGCTAATGGTATGTTTTCATGGTCAAGGGATCTAAAGATCTAAAGCGATCTTTAGATGAAACAAAGGTAGGAGTAATATTTATGGTCAAAATGACAATATGGCTGAGGACTGTGGTGCTGGCGGAGGTCTGCGCTCTCTGAGTGCTTTCTGGTTTTATCTGTGGACAGAAGGCTAAAAGAAGGCACTGAAAAAGGCGTGTTTGAAAAATAATCCTCCAATCCATGGACACACTGTAGCATTAGTGACATCAGTGTCTTATCTTGCATCTGCAAATGCAGCAATACCTAATACAAGACACTGTAAGTATACATTCACCAAGTTTTTTTGCAAGTTATGACTGGATTTTGATTGATATTTTAGAAATGTTAGTCATGGCACAAGAAAGAAGAAGTGGATAGACTTTGGTGGTGATCCAAATGTGGATCTAGGTTATCTTTTAAGGATTTGTTAACAGTGTGAGATTGCACAGCACTACAGATTTGTACAAGAACTTGCCCGACAATGTTGGAAATGTCTTGGCAGAGGTTTGTGCTCTCAGATAACTTCTAAATCTAAATAAACGTCTTAATCTTTGTCATAACGAGGACAAAATCAGACATGTTTCTTTATTCACTTATTCAGCCTGACTCTGCTGAAATAGAAAAAACAACATTGATGTTGACCAAATATGATCGATCGTTTTGAAGTTATGATCCGCTGTCATATGATCCCATGGTTAAGAATAATATATTGTCTATTTTATCTAATAATAGACTTGTCTGTTTCTATAATCAATTATCCTCATTAGAGTAAGCAGTTGTCTTGTGAATAATTATGTCCTTGTTATGCAACTGTGCCTCAAGCTCTGGTCCAAACAGGAGGACAAACAGCTCTGTCCTGCATGTTGTTTTTTGAACCCCAAAGAGAAATTCATTCTCTATCCTGCAGGTTTATGTGTTGGGTGTTGTCCAGTATCTAACATCTGATCAAAGCTTTGCAAGAGCTTTTTCCTCCTCTTACTCTGTTTAATTATTTGCATTCTCTCTCCAATTACAGACTGGAGAAGTCTTTCAAACATTGTTATCCTGATGTTGGATCAAAGTTTCTGTCTGTATTTATCAGAGCATATGTGTGGTCAGGTTGATTGGTGGCCAGACCCTGTCACACACATTCCTTTTCATTCAGAAGTAAGAGAAAGGAGGAGAGTAAGACAAAAAAAGGGGGTGAAAGTAAGAGTGAGACAGAGAGAGGGAGAGTGAGTCAGAGGCTGTGGAGAAGGGAGGAGAGATAGAAGGCCAAGAGACATTTGTCGTTGAGTGGACGAGCACGGACAATCCCTGGCACCCAGCTCTTTGAGTGTCATGTAAACCACCCCTTCGCTCTCCCTTTTTTGTCCCATTCACTGCCTGCCACCCTCCCCTCGCTCTGCCGCACCCTGTGGCCTCTCTGCTTTGGATTTGGGGGGCTCGCCTGCCTCTATAAAAGCCCTGTTTGTGCCCCGAGTGGGCTTCATTCCACATCATGGAGAGTCAGAGAATCCAGTCCTCTTACAGAAAGCGTTTTGGGCCTCAGGGCTCAAGCAGCAGCGTAGTCCGAATTGGGGGTCTCTCCTCAAGCCGTGTCTCCTGGCATGGCACCCCTCGCAGTCTCACCCACTCAAGCCCCATATCCAGGATCTCCTATGGCTCGACCAGCAGCACCTTGCTTATGGGGAGTCCTGGAGACCGCCTGGACTTCTCCGCCGACTCCTTGATGAAGGCCCAGTTCAAGGAGACCCGCACTAATGAGAAGGTGGAGATGATGGGCTTAAATGATCGTTTTGCCAGCTACATCGAGAAAGTGCGCCTTCTGGAGCAGCAGAACAAGGTGCTGGTGGCGGAGTTAAACCAGCTGAGGGGGAAGGAGCCCAGCCGCCTGGGGGACATCTACCAGGAGGAGCTGAGGGAGCTGCGCAGGCAGGTGGATGGTCTGACTGCTGGGAAAGCTCGACTGGAGATAGAGAGGGACAACCTGGCTGCTGATCTGGCCGTGCTGAAACAGAGGTGAGGGGAGAAGGGTGGGGTTCATGTGGGAGGGGAAGCAGGTTGGGTGGCTGTTCAGTCACACTATTCCATCATTATTATCCTAAATAATTACTTTTAAAGAAGAGACTCATCTATCTAGTTTGAATCACTTAAGGATAAGTCCTTTTGGGATGGGTGTTACGCCCCAGGACATAAACCATCAGCTTTTCTTTCAGTTGTTCAGTCCTCTACTAAACCTTCCAGTATTTTCCAACTACAGCCACACCATAACTTTATACATTGTTCAGCCCTGATTAAAAGTTAATATTAGAACATAACATACTTACATCAACATTTTTTAATGTAGGACAATGAACTGTATCTCTAAAGCAGATCAAAATTGAATGCAGGTACAATCATGAATTTTGCAGATTGATTCACTTCTGGATCAATTTTATTTGATTCTTATGAATTTTCTGCATGGAAAAAAGCCAAACAACATAGATCATCGGTGTAAAAGATGTTCATCTCCTGATATCAAACATCATGTTGTAGCAACAAATATGTCAGAATGTTGCTAATGTTTTCACTGTTGTCACACAGTTAAATTAAGCTTCAACTTCCACACCTTTAGACTCTCTAGTTGTTGTCTGTGCTGACTGCCTCTTATAAAAATCTTGACAGGTTTACAAAGCACACAGAGCTTGGTAGAAGACAGTAATAAGGGAATTGTAAAGCAAATAAGCAACTTATGTTGATGCCTCAAACTACCTGGAACCAGTTCTCAACAGAAAATGGTTACTGATTCTTATTCCTAATCTCTGATTATGCACTCAAATTACCCAAAAACTAAAATATTTCTTTTAAGTAAATGGGCTAAAATAAATATCACCTCATAAAAAATTAAGCACCTTTTGACTTATGAATCACTGGGTTTTTCTGCCATTTAATAAGAAAGTGATTTCCTTTGCATTTTTTCATAGAATTATCATGTAGAATTTAGTGTCACTACTACATTTGCCATCCCTTGAAATATAAGAGATCTGTCTGTGGTCTAAAATTTTTTGTTAACATATTATATTTAATGAGATGAACTTTACCCACAAAAATGGTATAACATAGCCTTTGCCGACTTGGCAATATTAAAAGAAAAAATGTCGAAGTTTTTTTCATAAAAAAATCGAAGTTTTTATTAACAAAGCAATCTCGCATACCAAATTAAGTCTGACAAGCAACCTTGTAAGTCGATAAACAGTAAAGCAGTCTTTCATCATGTCAGAACAGTCCTAGAATGATACTGTATTTTATTTCTTTTAACAGTTTCACCTTGGTTCCAAATGGCCAAGAACACATAACCAGTTTCTTGCTCTAAAGTCAATCAAATATATGAATTCGGCATGCTTACAAACCCTCTTTTTTAGCCCTGCCCAGAACATGCTGTTTGGGTGTTAACTCTCATGAGAGTGGCTTTGGCTATTCAGTGCTGTGCTCTAATGTTTAACTGTGGCTTCACAGGCACACCATGAAGTGTTAACTCCTCAAGAATCTGATTATACACTGCTTTGCTTGGGAAGAGTCTCCAATCAGAGGGAGGTGGCAAATCCCCTGATAGCATTATCATGGGAAACACTGCTTTGAGCACACATCTTGTTAAAGGTGGGGAAGAGATCAAAAGAGAGGAGGGATTTTCTCATATTGGGGATTTTATCCAGGCCATGGATACATGTTCCTGTAAACCAAAAGAGGAATCCTACAGTCCTAAGAGGGTTGAATGACAATAACTTATATAGTTTGCTGTTAACTTTTAGATTTCTGCTTCTGTGCACTTAAAAATAACACAAGCACACATAATTTTAAATCACTCAATTTGTGGAAAGCAGTTTTTGCTTTACTTTGGATAATGCCTTAAAACTAGGCATATTAGCACTTCAAGGTTAAAAAAAAAAACACATGAGTTTGTCCAAATCTGAGGTCTTGAAGTACAGACAGATGGTTTCTTTAGATGGAAATGCATTTATATGTAGATTTGGTGAGTCTCTTATTTGCTGGATTGAAGCCCACTGTGCGCTGCCCAAGCTTTACTCCTGGATCCCTCTTTACAAACTTGATCCTGACTGAACCCCTCACAGCCATTGAGCGAGTGTGGAGGAATGAGGCAAACACAAAAGCGGCTGTGCACAATGGGAGCATACAGACAGGCAGATGTTCTCTTGTCCACAGTTTCTCTAAAACCCAAAGTCACTCATCTCTTAGAATTCTTTTTCTTTAATTGTGCTCATGCAGATGATTATTTAATTTCATTTAGTCAGAAAGGAAAAGAATGAACATCCTTGTGTAGGAAAACTTCTTTCCATGTCCATATAATTTTGCGCAGCTGCTTGTATGCTCTAAGAACACAAGGCGGAGGCTGGCTGGCCAGGTCAAAAAGTCACCATTGTGATGCCTCCTGCTTTTCAAGAACTGCCCCATTCAGTTAAATTCTGCATGAAGCTGTACAGATGTTAGTAAAAGTCTGGGCCTTTATGTTTTCACGCCTCTCTGTGGGCAGATGTACTGCAGGGTGGTGTTGTCTGTGTGTAAGGCTCCACATGGACTCTTTGTGTGCGTATATGAGTGTGTGGACTCCATCCCGTGGGAAAGGCCTCTGGCTGTTAGATGTGAGAGTGTAATGATGCGTAAGCTGCCCTTTCAGCTGAGCCTCGGTCATCCCCCAGAGCACAGAGTGACACTGATAAAATGAACAAAATACTTAAAATCAGTTTGCTGTCCTTGTTGTTTGTTCTCTGTTAAGCATGTTTGTTATTAAGGATAAAACATTGTACACTCTTACAAGTAGTGCAAAAAATGGCCAAATATATAAAATGAATGATAAAGTCAAGCATTGTTTGGAACATTGACACGTATAATATGTGGAGTTTTTGCACTGAAATCAATTTGAAAATAATGAAAACCTCAGTTTTTAAGTTTATATATACCTATATATAGATAGATATATATACCTATATATCTATATCTTTATATATAACCTGACTTACATCTTATTCTTCTGAAAATGTTCAAATCCTTCTTTTATTGTTTTAACTAGACTTGTACATTTCTGGTATCCTATTTGTTACTGTTGTCTTATTTCTTTATTTGTTTGGCAAGGTTAAGGAGAAAACTAGTGAGACAGTCATACAACAATGCAAGTGCGAACATCACATAGAATAAATCTCTAACATTGCAGCACAGCTGGATCAGTCTGATCAGGCATGCAAAGTTTTAAGTTTAAACAACTGAGCCTGGCCTGCAGAGGCATTAACCAATCAGCTAAGTGGAGAAAGAAGCTACAAGTGTGACGTCAGCAACAATCAAGTGAAAGCCTGTAAAGAGCGAGCTTGTGATGAGAATAGCATGGATGCTATACGCTTTTGTGGCAGTTTTATTAGAATTAAACAGCTCTTCTTTGAAAGCCTCTACCTGTCTTAACCACTTTCTATCGACTGTTGCTCAGGTGGACTTGTGAAATATATCCTGAAACATTTTTGAACTGTCTATCTGGTGTGTCAGACTACCAAATACTCCACAAACAAGTTCAGAACAAAAACATAGAGTAAAAACACTGGTTCCCTCAGTGAAAAAACTTGGCTGGGCTTTTATATTGAACACACAAGCTTGTAGTCATTCCATCACAGATATGGTGCTTTTTCATTTGTGGTATCTTCCTAAAAGCTTGACCCAGTTTGAATACTTACCTGCTCCATATTTCACTTAAGTGTAGGCTGTATGAATACCTCTGTAAGGTGGGCAGGACCATCATAGCATGGCTGCACGTGACTGCAGTGGCATCCTCGCAAAAGGAGGATCAGGCGGGAGACCCTTTGTGCCTCTCTGTCACAGCTTCATTCTGTTCCAAAGATGGTTTAAGAAGCATACATCTGAGAAGTCATTCAGCATCAAGAAGAGAGTCATTTCATTTTTTCCCCCTGACTCATGGCAACCATTCATAGGTCAGCAGTGTTACCACATAACGTTAAAAACTGTACCAGGTACTAGATACAATCTCCAATTGAAAACAACAACAACAAAAAAAGATTAATGATGAAACGAGTGAAGTAGATACCACAAGGTGGTAAAGTCCAAAATTCCTTGACAGCCAGGTTGCACAACATTTAAATCTTCATCTGTTAAAATACTTTTTAACTCTTTCTGACATTTCAGTAAAGTGTTTACAACTCTTGCCAATCATCCACGTCGTCCTTTGTTATTTATTTTGTTGACAATCTCCTTATGATTAAAGTTAAATGGATTGTTGTACTTTAAAATCAAAATTAGCCAGATTCATTGTTTTCAACAATTTTATGTTAACATAAATAAAAAACCTAAATAAAATATGAAATATTGTGCAAAATCAATCAGCAACCCGTGAAGATGAGTATAAAAACAGCAGTCCTCCAAGTGAGTACTTAAAGCTGGTTGTA
Source organism: Scarus forsteni (assembly GCA_036419115.1). NCBI lineage: Eukaryota > Metazoa > Chordata > Actinopteri > Labriformes > Labridae > Scarus > Scarus forsteni. Next base: position 22,005,942 of record JAZDUH010000084.1, read on the forward strand.
AAAGCAAAGAATTTCCATTAGAGCCCCAAACAAAATGAGATATTTTGATACATTTATTTTGTTTGTATTTACAGTGGATGGAGTTGGTCAGTCAGGAGAGAGAGAATGGGTAGAAAAGAGCCCTAAGTATGCCTCTGTGGCAAATATACACTCCCTGACATAGCATATTTTATTCTACAGCACAAATCTGCATCTTAACAACCTATTAGGTTTGGACTGGATGGGTCGGCCATATCTACTTTTGCCACTTGTGATATTGGTAGTTTCTCAGTTTGTGGAAATAACAGCAGTATTAGTGCAAGGAGGTGAGTATGCATTTGAATCAGTAAGAGTTGGTAGACGGGTAGGTGTGTTTAAGCCCTTTGCCTGAGCATCTTGATTCCAGCCTCAGTTGAATGTCTTTGCTTGATCCCAGAATCCAGACTGATCAGTGGCAAACAGTATGTTCTCTAAGAAGATCTCATTGTTGGACTTCAAAATGCCACATCTGAAACCAGTGGATGATGTCACTAAGGCTTAAGCTATACTTTGAATGGAAGACTTGTACCATTAAGCTGACTTTTGAAAAACAGGTTCCTTAAAATGATATGTGCTGTCAAAAGAGGATTGCATTAGTGACAGCCTTTCTAATGAATGAATAAGAAGTTTTGATCAATTGTTTCCACAATCATCTTAAACTCCCCTTTTGTGTCTTACCCAGGCTGAATGAAGAGAATGGACTCAGACAGGATGCAGAGAATAATCTAAATACCTTCAGACAGGTAACTCCGCTGCTGTTCCCCATAATTTATATTAAAGTGATTAACTGTGAAGCCAGATTTAATATATGCTTTGCTTTTTTCATAGGATGTTGATGAGGCTGCCCTAAATCGTGTCCAGCTCGAGAGAAAGATCGATGCCCTGCAGGATGAGATAAATTTCCTGAGGAAAACTCATGAGGAGGTCTGAGAAAAAAAATAAAATAATAGTGTTCAAATGGACTTAATCTGTCATCTGTCAGTCACCTCATTTAAATAACTAAACTTCTCTTATACCTTCTCAGGAGCTGCGTGAGTTGCAGGAGCAGCTCTTGGCTCAGCAGGTGCATGTGGACCTGGATGTGTCCAAACCTGACCTGACAGCTGCTCTGAGAGACATCAGGGTCCAGTATGAAACCATGGCCAACTCAAACATGCAGGACACAGAGGAGTGGTACCGCTCAAAGGTCAAAAGGCTCACATTTTTCTCCTATGAAGTATACTAGCAAGTAACCCATATTAAACAGGATGTAATTGGTCTAATGAGGAGACAGCAATGACATCATACTCACAGGCCGATCGTCTTTGTTTCACAGTTTTCTGACCTGACGGATGCAGCCAATCGTAATGCAGAAGCCCTTCGCCAAGCCAAACAGGAGGCCAATGAGTACAGGCGTCAGATCCAAGTGGTGACCTGTGATTTGGAGGCACTCCGTGGGACAGTAAGTCAAAAAAAAAACACACAGGAAATATATTAAACACTGGAAAAGCATGAGAATGTTGAATAGGGGTGGGCGATACTGGGAATTTTGGTATCGATATGATACCAAGTAAATACAGGGCTAGTATCGCTGATACCGATACCGATACCGATACCGATACCGATACCGATACCGATACCGATACCAAAACCAATACCAATACGGATACTGATACTTTTTACATGAAATGTAATGATCACTGAATAATTTTGTAATTTTGCCTTGAGTTGGTTGATTGTGATTATGGTAAAACACATCACAAAGATTTTAGGCAAAAATAATGCTTTTTATTAATGAACCACAATAGTAGAACAAAATTTTAACTGTATGAAAGTAATAAATTATTCCAGGTTTACGAAAAAAATCACAAGTGCAAAATGGCGAAAAAAGCAGCAATTTAAAAATAATGTAAATATAACAATGTCAACATCACAACAAAAAATACCTTCCATTGCACAAATAAAGTGTGAACTACAGTTAACCTTAAAGGAATACTACACCCAAACAACGATTTGGCCTCATTTTCTACTCACCCTCATGCTGAACAACACTGTGGAGTAGTTTTGGAACATCAAGAGGATGTCAGCAGAATGTGGGATTTCGTCTGACTTGATTCATGCAGATGCGAATAGTGTTTGTCCACTCGGCAATATTCCTCCATACTGCTTGTCTGTAATCCAAGTGCCAGTACTGTTTAGGCTATAAACATGTGCTAAACAGTACTACTTGGCATTTCTATGATACATGGTGACGCACTAAACCAGCGACACTCTGCAATAACTAGTAGAACGTATTCTGCTGTGACAGTGGACGCTGTCAGCAGAATGTGGGATTTCGCTCGCTCTTTATTAAGTTTTCCATATTGACAACAGATTTATAGGTTGTTGTTCAGGAACAGTAACATGTTGACATAGAGGGAGAGAGGTGTGCCGTTTAGAAGCGGCAGCCAGAGCGGAGGAAAGTAAAGTAAAGACGACATAAGAGAAACTGCAGTATCGATCTCATCACGCTAGTATCGATTCGATACCAATACTCAGCTTGGTATCGATACTAACGATATTAAGATTGATACGCCCACCTCTAATGTTGAATACAACACATGTTATTAGATGTCCATGAAGACGGACAGTGGTAAAACAAAGACATTCATAATCCTTTGGCTCTGTAAGGGTTTTAAATGATGAATTAGATTAATAAAAGAAAAAACACTGGATTGACTTTACTGCATATTGTATATTCGTTGCTTTAAATTAAAGTAAAAACAGAGATATATTTAAAATCAGACCCAACAGATTATACACCTGTTTCAGCCACAAATGTAACCAACATATTTCGCAAGCTACCCAGGCTAATCATGCAGAACATGAAACCTGCGTATTCTTGAAAGTGACATCATAATTGCATTATTTGATTAATAAATGGGTCTTTGTGCAAGGATTGATGTCTGGCTTCACAAAATATACAAAAAATATCCAGTCTACCCTATAAAACTCAACATTGCTTATCTATAAGCTCCACTGAAGTTGACTTTAAACAGTTATTATGGCAGAGAGGATGTTAGCAACGGTTAGGACACAGCAGCAAGTAGTATAAAAGAACACAGTCAGAGTTGGTGTCAGAACTGATCCAGAGATTTGTGGTCCATTTCCAGGCTTTTCATTTTAGATTTGTATAAAATGACCCAAGTTTCATTTAGATAACACATCTGCCACCCATAGCTCTCCACTAGATGACACTCTGTAGTAAATATATTGCACTGTATTTACTTATCTACCTAGTGCAGGCATTGACATATCTGCTGTAGAACAATCAAAATGTCAGCGTATTCATTTCAGTAACAGGTATTAGTAGATCCTCTATTTTTTGAAAAAAAAAAAGCTTACAAATACAGCAGTTTAACCAAACAACAAAGCATACTATACAACAAATTATGCATTTCTATTATCAGATTGTGATTTTATATTAGGGAAAATATTAGACCTTTGATATCCAATCCTGTTCTCAAAAAACTTTCTTGTCAGAACACTTTGGTATTTTGGTAAATGTGCTTCCAAATAAAATATCTGAAGAATGCTGTTCATGCTTCAATTTAGAGGTGCAAAGGGCTGCCATAGAGCACTGCATAGTGAGAGGCAGCAGAGGAATACAAACACACCCACAGTTTTTCTCATCTCCTCCTCTTTAAGAACGAGTCCCTGGAACGTCAGCTCCGTGAGATGGAGGACCGTTTTGCCATGGAGACTTCAGGTTACCAAGATACTGTGAGCCATTTGGAGGAGGAGATCCAGGCACTGAAGGAGGAGATGGCAAGACACCTGCAGGAGTACCAAGACCTTCTCAATGTCAAGCTGGCCCTGGATATCGAGATCGCCACCTACAGGAAGCTGCTGGAGGGAGAGGAGAGCAGGTAGGACAAGGGCAAACTGTCTGACACAGCTGACTAAGTTTCCATTTCTAATTATTATATGTAAGAGATTGTCTCTTCTGTCTTCCTCTAGGATCACCATCCCAGTGCAGAGCTTTTCCAACTTGCAGTTTAGAGGTTAGTATCAAATATGACCTGGTATACTCCTCTGTAAAAATAATGTAGGGTTCACTTTCAAATAATTTCAGTAAATAAGAATATACTACGTTTGTTGCAATATTATGTGGACCCAATTGTCAGTATATATTAGCATGAGCTTTTATTTCAAGCAGATGATGACAAAGAAATGACTTATTTTGGATTGTAGTTGGGCTGAAACATCATTTTTAAAATGATATATCAGTGAACATTTGCTATGATGAACACATAATAAGCATTCTAGAAAAAAAACGCAATAATAAAATTAACACTTGTGAAAAGGGTCAATGAATTATGATGAATTAATGCATAAAATAAGTATTATTTCATGTCTTTATGACAAAAAGTCTGTGAACCATGTGTTAATGGCACCTTTTCCTGATGGCATTTATTACTTAATGCTCTAATTAATATGTTTCAGTTATTATGTTTCTTGAGTTATTAATGATGTCCAGAAGTAGTGTTGATTTGCATTCAGTTGATAAGTAGCATGATAAAAAGCAGACAATGCACGGTATATTGTAATTCCATAATTTGGACAATATGGCTTTATTTTAATTCACTGAATAGTCTTTTTTTCATTTCAAACTGGATTAATAATCAACTGTATAATATGCCTGAAATAACATGTTTTTCTAATCAGTGTTATGGCTTTGTCCCTGCACCATGGTGAAACCTTATTTTCTGTGTCAGTGACAGAAATAATAAATGTAGCAGAGAGTATGGTTGAATGTCTGTTGCCAGCTGTTGCCAACAGAGGCAAAACAAATCCCAGATTTCTGTAAATAATTATTTATCAAATAATTCTCTTTCAAATATTAATGCAGTAGCGCACAACAAAATATCACAATATGTTAATGTACTGATATTTTCTTTCACCTACCTTGCTTTGGCTTGACAATGGCATAATGGGAAGCACGAGGGTCAGTGGGTTGCAAAAATGATTGGGTGTCTTTATTAAAGGTGCATAAAAATCAACTGGATGTCTCTTTTTAGCTCGGGTCATGCTGATAGCATTTTTACTTTATATTCATTTCTTTGTTTGAAGGGATTTCTGGGAAATCAGTGTTTCTTCCAATGAGAGAGAGCAGAGTACCAGTAAATAAATATCTGTGATTCTAATCAGACACATGAAGAAAGTGTGGGTAAGACTATTTCTGCAACACAAACAATATGGCAAATTCCTGCACTTGATCAAGTTTCTTTTAAAATGTGAAAAGGCTTAGTGTGTTTCCCGAGCTTATTTCAGTGTCAGGTCTTGAACCATCAGTCTGACTAATGCAGCTTAACTGTTGCATGAATTTATGGAATTACATCTTTTAGGCATGATTTATTTCCATTGTCCTGAAGATCAAAACCAAACACTCGCCTGTGAAATGTCTAGTGCCTTGGTAAAAAGTTGAATGTAGATTCTCTGAGATGGATTCTCATTACTACACTATAAGTGTGAAAGAATTATTGGTAAGGCTAATAGGCTCGTGCTGTTTTTATGCTGTTTGCCATTTTGACCTCTGATCTGTTTGCACTTTACATTGTGATGAACAGCACAACAGTTAAATTGCTTCAATGCATACTGATGGATTTTTTTTCTTGAATCATGATGGCATCTGGTATTCCTGGCATCCCATGATTTTTTCATACTGCACACTACATACTATATTGGTCGCATCAGTCCACACTGTTACTGTAATAGTGAATTTCAAATACAGCCATAGAGGCCTGGTGCAGGTGGTTGCAAAAATCTCCCTTTTCCAATCTATAATTGTTGTTGATTCGTTTCAGGCCCATTTCATCATATCTTTAATGGCCAACGGTCTCAATTTGTTTGCTTGATAGTATTCTATTTAGGAGTGAAATGCCTTTGGGCTAAGGACATTACATCTATTTTTTTCAGGGTTTTGGTACATCTCTTCTCACATTGCTTTCTAATCATCTTTTAGAAACCAACCTGGACACTAAAACCCCAGAGGCCCATGTGAAGAGAAGCATCTTGGTTCGAACTGTGGAAACCCGAGATGGAGAGGTAATGTTGATGTTTTATTAGAAGCAGCCTGTCTGCACGTTGACTCTGTTCCCTCTTGGGGGCAATATTGACCCCCTCTGCAAGATTTATAGGTACATTCACAGTCACTCAGTACATCTGTTACCAAATACGACAGTCACAAAAGAATTGATCATGTCTTCTTATTTTTTTCTTTTTCTTTCAGATTATTAAGGAATCAACAACTGAACACAAAGATCTCCCTTAGGTTCTACCACCATTCTGTCTTCAGTGCCAACCAGAAGACATGATCGCTCTTCACAAGATTTTTTTTTATCTCCAATCCCCAAAGCTTCCCTTATTAGCATCATCATATCATTCCATTTACACATCGTTGAAAAATAATTTAAGTTAACGCCTCTGTGGTCATGATTAACCATTAAATACAGCTTCACTCGCTTATTGGCACTACCCCAAATCATATTAAGCTTTTTGGTGATCGACTGAGGGATTGACTTAAATGGTCCACTTTATTTTTCAAACTGTACTGATGGACTAGATTTTTGTAGAATTTGTTCAGATTAGCTGCCATAGAAAAGGCCTTGAAATGTAGCGACTGTGTTCAGCTAATATGTAGTGTTGAGGAGGTTGACGTGTGGTTTCTTGTATGTGAAATGTTTGTTTGGCAGTACAAGAGAGGGGTGAGGCTTCAGAAATGGATAAAGGCAGGAAATGAGGGTTATGTTTGTTTTTTAGAGTAATTTTGGCAGAACATGTGAATATGGGATGTTTTAACTCTTGTATGACATTTTTATTATGTTCATTTGTAGCAACTTAATCCATCTTGTGTTGTTTTATGTATAAATGGCTGCTAAGGTGTTTGAAATTGATTATGTGGCAGGCATGTTAATGTGGCAACATAATAAGCTTAAATCCCATGTTGTTTGTCGTTTAAATGTCAAAATCCCACAACTGTTCTCACTATATTGCTTTGAAATTGAAAAGAACCTACCAAGATATTTGTTAATGTTTGTGATATCAATAGTGGAGCTTAAAAATAAGCTAATACCTTTTTTTCTGACTGGGAAGTGTACCAAAATCCAGTACTGATGTGATACAAGTCCAGTTTCATTACCTACCAAACCAAATCACAAGTTAGATTTTGGTGCTTCATTGTTGTACGATTCACCAAATGCCAGAGCCAAAGATGCTGAACTTTCTCTGCCTTCTTTGCTCAGTGAGTTCCTTGCGGCTATTGAAATGTACATTAGGCAAAGGAAACATTATGAAAAAGGCTGTGACAAGATTTTACTTAGCTTCAATGCGTGACATGGTACCTGCACTCACAAGGCAGAGACACTCACAGTGCTCCTGCCCCCTGCTGAATCAGTGTGCCTCTCTCTTCTCAGTGTTATGCCCCTGATATGTTATGGCCTTTTCTAACAGCCTTAATGGGGGTCGCCTCATTCCCCTCATTCCATCTCCATGGCATTCACAGGGGTGTAAATGCTACAGTTCAAAATGGCAGTGTGAATGGGGCTACAGTGGATGAAAATCAAGACTCCACCAAGGCACACCATAACCTACCGACAGAGTCAAGCATGCTTTATTTTTGTCCTGCCTCCACAACGAGATGTTGACCCATTTGAGAACAGAACACTTTGCTCATGCAACAGTCACAGATGTAAACAAACTAAACAGCAAAGCAAAAAAAAGACAAAGTTGTTGCTGTGACCTGGAGCAATTAGACAAAGGAAACATTTTTCAAGCTCTGAAAACAACATTCCTCCCTTAGATAAAGATGGAAATCAAGGCTTGTTCTGACTGAAGTGAGAACTGAACATAATTTGCCTTCATACCCTTATCGTTGACTTTTAGGCTATTAGGCTCTAGGGGGAGTTTAGCCATCACATCAGCAAAGGAGATGAGGATGGATACAAAGTGAACAGGACATGGATGCAGCTTCAAGTGTAGCATAATTTAAACAATACAATCCAACAATGTGGCATGCAGCTGTGTGTTTTCAAGAAAGGGTGGAAACATCAACAACACGCTGAAAGACTTGTTGACATAGCAAGTTTTAATTGCCATCACATTGTGTTTGACATTGTTGACACAGAGAACCTGTGTAGACCTACTTTGTTCCTTATGAGGATCCTCAAGAATCAATTATAAATTTGATTTAGAAATGGATCAGTAGGCCAAATTGATCACTGTGTTTGTGTCAATAATATAACATTAATTTTCATCACTAGCTTATTATAATGTGACGTACAGGAGCTCCAACTATGGTCTGAGGGCCAAAGGCTGGCTAACCCATTTTAATTGGCCCACAGCTTTTTCAGAAGGTAACATTAAACATAGTCTGTTTTGAAAAATGAAGCTTGTACTTAATTCATGAAGAAATAAAAATTAATCATGGCAGTAAATAGCTTGAATTGTGTTCTTTTGTATCAACGTTTGTCTCATTTAATTCCAATTTAAAAAGTATGCTCTTCTCATCATTTTAACATTACCATGTTAATAGAATGTGTCTGTTTTGCACAGTTTGCTCATATTTGTGTCTGAATGTAGTAACGACCTGTTAGTTTCTCTTCTCTGTGCTGCACATTGCTTTGCTCTCACCCTGAACAAGAACCAATATAATAGAAAAATGTTCTGGATTTGAATGGTCGCCCCTTTTAACTTGGGGCAGCCGAGTCATTCTTTCATTTGTCAGTAAACTGCCCTGACTAAAAAAAGTTTGGACCCTCCTGTATCAAAAGAAGTGTAAGGTCAATGAGAAACTGCAGCCCACTTTGAATCTACAGTTAGCTTTAATCACAAAGTTAACAATTCCATAAATTGTACGTAGGAAAAACACAGTCCAGTACTAGAAATAAAGCAGTCCAACTCCACCATGCAGCCTATCATGCCTGTCAAACTATTGTGATGGACAAAAATGCTGTGTGGTTTGATCATGGTGTAAAGTTAACTTTAATGTCTTGTCTATCAAATCTGGGATTATCAAATGTAGATTATAATTCAGAGATTGCTCACTGCTATTATTGCTTTGACCCAATGGTAGCTAATGGGTTATTTTAACGCCCCTGGAATTTCTGATTCGGTTATGTGGTTGTGGCTCTGCAATCAGAAGTTGATTAAATAAAAGTATAATCTGTTTTTTAAAAGACAAATAAGAAGAAATGTCACAGTTCAACGTGTTATTAACATTTGCGCTTCCCATATTGAGCCTTGTGCCACTTTGAAATGGCCGCCATGGGGGAATTACTTCTCCAAAAAGAATAATTTCTTTTGTAGTCAATTGAAACTGTCCTTCACCTCTCTATTTCTGCAAACCTAAACTGCTGGGAGCCTCTGTCTCACTCGTCCTGAAAAGACCCATCAATATTTTGACACCAGGGCACGTCAGGGCATGTTTTATCATCTAACAGAGGTGTGAGGGACAGAGCCATGATGGAGGTGTTGGAAGAAGTGTTTGGAGACTGATCTCACCCTTGCCCTCCATCCTTTGTGTTCTGTCTGTCTTGATCCAGACAGAAAGCGGCGATAGCTTCCAACAATCCCTCAATAAAAACTGACTTTAAAGCACTGTGTTTTTTGTTGTTGTATTTTAAGAGAGAATGTGCTTGGATAAAATAGGGGGAGGCTGGAGGAAAGATTGGATTGATGGATGGATGCATAGATGGATGGATGCCACAGCTCAAACCCTGTAATCACAGCCTCCTGCTTTGTGGACTGTCTGAAACGTAGCTGACAGTCCTCGCTTTAATGAGCTGGGCAATGCTAAAGCTGCTTCTCGCTGTGCTCGTCGCCAAGGACACTGTGAATTTGTGCTCCCATGTGCCTCCCACCCACCCTCTATCCTCTAACATCCACCCCTGCCACTCAACCCCTTTCTCTCATTTCTCCAAACATCCAGCCTCAGCTGGTACTCACTCTGTTTTTTGTTTTTATGTTTATCTAAATAGAATTATGACAGACAGCTGAGACCTGCTTTCAGGATGTATGACTGGAACAATAGTTTGACCTATTCTACCTTCTTTAATATCATGTTAACTTACCAACAATAAAACCTTCTGTTTGTTTGAGTTTTTGCCCTTTTGTCTCTGTAACGAGTCATTCTTTCCTTGCCTCCTTAATGAGATGTTATGACAGTCAACTCTAGGTTGTTGAAGGTCTAACAGCAGAGGGGTGATGATGGGTGTTACTGAACACAGGATAAATACAGGATTCAGGATAAACACAGGCAGAGAGAGAACTGTCCAGAACAAAAAAGAAAAGAACACTCTAATTTAACAAAGCTCGATTTTTCAATCATTTATTCATCATTCTCTGTGATACATGCTTAGATCATCTACCAGGAAAAGTTTTCAAAACTGCCCAGAAACATCCAGAAAGATTGGTGTTTACTCCAACACAAACTTTTCCTTAGATTCATGGGAAAATTCATGGTAGAAATCAGAAGTTCAGAATTTTTGAGGTAATATTCTTGGAGCATTTTTACAAATAATTTCTCCCCCAAAAATACAAATCATTTAAATTTTTCCAAATTTTTAATGACAGCCAATGTGGCATCTTCCAACAAGTTCTATAAACATTTCCTTTTAATTCCTGTAAATAGTCAAGACTTTGCCTGCAGCATTACCAAGAAATACCTGAAAAGCAATACAAAATCCTTACAATACCCTTTAAAAAAGAGTACACACTAATTTTGAAACATTCAGGAAAATAGTGATAATAATAATAATAATAATGTTATTTACATAACACTTTAAAAACAGAGGTTTAAAAAGTGCTTCAAACAAAGTGAAAAATGCATCATACTAAAGCACAGTAACCCAAACAGCAAAAAGATGCACCAAGCATGAATGACTAAAGCATGGGAATAATAATAATAATAACCATAATAATAATAATTACATCAAGATCATAAGCCCAAGCAATACAAGAACCTGGAAGTGTAATAAGAGACCAAAGAAAAGCTAAAGGAGCTAGAAGAGCAAACCAATTCTTAAAAATAAAACATTTTTTAATAAATTGTGTGGAATCTGTAAGTACTTCTTGATAAATACAGAGATTGATATGGCATTGTAAAAAAAAAACACACACACACACACACACAAAACGTTGAATTGGGGTGATTATCTAGCCTAAATAAAACTACTGGGGGAAAAAAACTCAGCGAGAGCTAGTGAAAGGATGGAAACTTCAAGAATTTTGGGGGATAACTAAGGTTCCACAAAGTCCCCAGAGTTGTCCCCTGTTAAATTGTAAACTATAAAATTAGTCTAAAAATAGTTATGGTATGGTCAAATAGAATGTATGGTAAAAAAAAAAAATCCATATTGTGGAAGAGAAACTCCCATGGAAAAACCTGGAATATTTTGTTTGAAATCCCCTATAATTTCTGAAAATGTATGGTTTCAGATAATCCCACAGATCATCTTTTAAAAAATATATCAGATCAAAAAACAAAACAAAGAAAGAAACATTCATTCAACTCTTTAATATGTTTTGGGGAGGTAATTCCACAGAATACTTCACTTTCAATAACCTGTTGAACAAAGACAGCAAAAGCTAGGGATACACAATATTATCAGACTTACGTTGGTACTGGCAGATATTTTGCCAAAAATTAATTATCAGTCTCAGAAGATATGACAAGTTTTGCTGATATTTACAGCCGATGTTTTGACCATATAATTGGTAAAATTTGAAATTTTACCATAATGGTTTCCTTCAGCATCAATCAACATTCACTGTATAAATTAAAAATATAATTAAATTAAGGATAAAATCTTGTTTTTGTTGCTCTACATCTGTTTCAAACACAAATGGACTGTCACCACGAGAGAAAGACGTCAGTTAAAGGTGTAGTCAGCGATGTGGAAGAAAACGAGTGGAGAGGTTGTTTATAAACGAATTTAGACCCGCCTCTCCCTTCATACCTCACCCCTGGCTCCACCCCCAAAAGTTGATGGATGTGCATCGTCATGGAAACGGCTGTAGAAACTGCGTCGCTGACCAACGTAGCTAAGGTGATCCCGACTTGTCAGACAACTCGATTGACAATATTGATAACATCACAACAACAGTACATTCTGGCAGATTAGACAATAACATGAATGCCTGACGGCTGTTACTGTTATGTGAAGCACCACAAAGCAAATGTTGCTTACCCGTCCAGCATGAAGACGGCGACATCCGCATCCGTTTTCAGGTCTTTCAATCGGCAGAGTTCCCTCCACCGTCGGAAAGCAACACCTATGTTGACCCGGGTCTTCGCTCTTTCATGGTCATAGCCCTTCTTTTTCACTTTCTGCTCCTCTGACCTTTTTCTTTCGGGCTGTTTTTCAGCCATTGCTACTGCACATATTGTATCTCTCTCTTATGCTAACTGCACACGCTACGCAACCTATGACTCCCCCACCCCCCTCTGTCTGATCTGCGCATGAGTATGATCACCCCCTGGATGTGGGGGGGGGTGTACCCTGTTTTGGTACCTCAGCCCGAGCCACAGTATTTACCTGCTGAAATTCAGAGCCAAGGCTGTGTATTGAAACCTGACTTTTTTTTTCAACATGCTGTCGGCGGGGACATCTTGTGGATGGAGAGGAGAAATACGGTGATTTTGACAAATACTGCATTAGATTTTAGATTAGAAGATTAGAAGATAGCTGACTACACTTTTAAGTTATGCAGAGACTTTGTGCCCTTGAAGCATAACATTGGTTATTTGGGATTGTAAATGTTGGCTTAGTAGATTTTAGAAAAATCAATATCATGAATCCCAATTAAAAACAAAACAAAGGACCAAAACAGAGGAACCTCAGAGAATCAAAAAAAAGTATTTTGTTAAATTTTTTTGGACATATTTATTACTTCTTAGGACCCAGCACAGGTTTGAAAGTAATTGATGATTTAATTATCATAATACATAAAATGCTTACTTTCCCTTATCCTCCCCCATTTGTGGTTGGATAATGTGTGTACTCAGGTATGTTAAGTAATTGCAGTTGGTGTAAAGTACAGCAAGTTTCTGTTTATCCCCACACTTATCGGGGTAATAGATGGCCTGAGATCTGTGCTCAAGGAGACTCTGAGCTGAAGGAATTTCAGGGAGATAAAAGTCAGCTCTGACGTCTGACTCTCAAACACTTTCCCATCAGCGCTGTAACACAGGGCACAGGGAACGACATTTCCAAGCTCATTATCTCTCCACAGCTAGTGCCAGGTGACAACCTCTGTCATGTCAGCTTTACATGAATTCACACACCAGTATGCAAAACCTTTTGTCGGAATAGACGAGGTTGAGGTGCTTTTAATGGCGTTTGCTGTCATTTCAGTCTTCAGTGAAGATTCTGTGCAACGTGATTACATGTTATCATCTTTTACTTCTGATTGCAATAAGTTACATGAGGATTTCATCACACTCTGCACACACGTGCACTTGAATAGAATGATGCAGCATTTATATTTCAAAGGTCATGAGAGAAAGTTTAAGGCCAGTTAGGATGGGCGATTTTTGCTTGTGCTTGTGGACCACTTGTAGTGGTTTTTATCTAACTTTGTACTCATGTCCACTCTTACCTAGCACTAACCTGAAGCGATTTCTAAGATCACGGGTCAAAGCCCAAGGTAGACCTGTATGATCACCCTATTCTTGTGAATGCTAGGTTCGATTTCACAGAAATGCTTCAAGGGATTTCTTTCAATCTTTGCACACAAATATGAGAAGTCTAGAGTGTTCAGCCTTCTTTAACCCTTTAACTCTTGGCTCAACTGCTTGGCAGGAGTCAGTACATTCAGGAATATTTTTAATGTCTTAAAAAACAACATTTTGTTTGTTTCTGTCAATTTCTCAGGATACAGAAAAACTGCAAACAAACCAAAAGAACTGATATTTTCTTTGAGTAGGATTTTAAGGTTTAAAAAGGTAAAAGCTATTATTATTATTCATTCATTCATTTTCTATACCCCTTTATCCCTTTCGGGGTCGGGGGAGGGGGCTGGAGCCTATCCCAGCTGTCATTGGGCGAGAGGCGAGGTACACCCTGAACCAGTCGCCAGTCGATCGCAGGACAACACAGAGAGACAGACAACCATTCACGCTCACACTCATACCTAAGGGCAATTTAGAGTCACCAACTAACCTAATTAGCATGTTTTTGGTCTGTGGGAGGAAGCCGGAGTGCCTGGAGAGAACCCACGCATTCACGGGGAGAACATGCAAAGCTATTATTATTATTACCATCATTATTGTTTTATATACTTAACCATTTACTGATAATATGATTTAAATAGAATCTAATATTCATCAAAAACATTTTTGTGCCTTTGTCAAACTTATGCTGCGTTCCAGGCAACCCGTAAGTCGAAAATTTCCCAGATGAAACTCCGAGTTCCGACCCGAAAGCGTTCCAAGCAAATTACGACTTCAGTTTGAGCGCAAGGAATTCTGGTATGTAAATTAACCAACATGGCCAGCAATTTAAGATTTATGCTTTATCAACTAACTCATTTGAGTAAAACAGAAGCGGCGAAATGGTGCATAAGGTAACAGAAGCTTATACTTTACAGTGTTTGTCATTATTAAGTGGCTGCCATATTGTTTAGGCAGTGATGTGAAGTCACAAGTCATAACTCGGAGTACATCGATCTGGTATTAGTTCATGGGTCGGAAGTTACGAATTCGATGGCTGTTCCAGTGCATTTTCACCAGTTACAGGTGGGAAAAACACGAGGTACGGGTTGTCTGGAACGCAGCATACATACAGTATAATCTATTTTAAGTCATTTTTAGGTGCTACTTTATTTACAAAAAATTCTGCAATTTCTGATTGATTTTTATCCCAAAAATTTTTGCATTTTTTTTGTCATCACGATCAACTGTTAGCTTTTTAAACTTTTAATCTCCACACCTAGAAAGTATCTGGTTTTTGGTTTGTGTTTTAGTTTTCTTTGTTTCTCGAGGTGTTTAGGGGATCAAACAATGATTTGATTTGTTCTGGTTTGTTGTGTAAATGTAAATATCCCAGAATTTATTGATTTACTAACCTCTGCCAAACAGTTGAGCCGGCAGTTAAAGGGTGAGCTGAAGGTCTCCTCTGATGCTAACATAGAAGATAAATCTACCCACATCTACCACTTTTTAATTTTATAACCAAAACAACCTAAAAAAATCACAGAATTTTTGACCCTCAAAGATTAAGACTGGAACTTTAGTATGGAACATCCTGCTCATACTACAAAATAGTGGACAATAAAGTCACTGCACATGTAAACTTCAAAGCTGCGAACATCCAGTGCAACATATAAACCCCCTTTGCATTATATAAATTTATTTAAAAGGGGGGCAAATAAAAATTTCCTGTCTCAATCTCTTTGTGTCACCTTACTTACTTCACTCCGAGAGTTCTACTTATAATTGACAAGAAGATCAAGATCTGTGGGGGGACCCCTGGTCCAGATTTTTAAGGTAATGAGTTTAAGGTCAAGGTTATCAAATTTTATGGCCTTTCTCTGCCTGTGAATCAGTATCTCAGGGAAGTTTTTTTAAGAGATTTTTTTGTAACTTTTTACATTTCTCCTTTTGTTGTGAGAGATAGCCCGATAATATTTTGAATATCTGGGGCCCTAAATTCGTGGCAAAGCGTAGGGGGCACAGAGCCAGCGCACCCCGCGCAGTGTTAATTTCGTCCGGCTCACCGCCGTGCGCTGCCAATTTGACAATTTGGTAGACCGTCTGCCCAGAGATGAGTGTGATGGCGCATCAGGGTGAGGTGACGGCGCACCAGGGGGAGTTGTCGACAGATTCAGGTTGGCGCAGTGACAATTTCGTGCCAAAAACTGTGCGGAAGGTGAGCTGAAATCTCGCCAGCTCCAAGCTGATCTATTCTCAGTGCAGGCAAAGCGCACCCTCCGCAGCTGTAATTTGGTGACAGGCGTACATGTGCACACACGTCAACAAAGCCTCAGAGGCAGGTTTCCAGAGTGTCAGGCCGATTTTAATGCAATAAACAATCACAGCAATCACTATTTAATGTAACCGTCTGAACCAGCATATACATTTGTATCTATATTAACTGTCCCGTCACATCTGATGTTGGATTAAAGCCGTTTGACATAATGAAAACATAGCCTGATGACAGCTGGAAATTTGATGCACATCTTACAAGTCAACAATAAACACCCTGATACTGAGTATATATCTGGTTTCTCTCATTTCATTAAATTCAAAGAAAACAGGGAGAACAAAAAATGAAGAAAAAAGAGAGAAAATACATGTATGTCACTCTGGATTAACCTGTGATTTCCCATATTTCTCTGTTTAAGTCTTTATTTTTAACGTGCTCTAAAAAGATGGAGTACATTATTGCAAGGAGGATGAGGAGGAGATACCAGGAGAGTATATAGTAAGGCCGGCGCAGGGCAGGTGCGCCTGCGACTGCGCCTGGTCTACAAAATTAGAGCCCCTGGAGTCAAAGTTCCACAAGCATCATAGAAACTGTCTGCTGATGAACACATCTCAAATTGGCCTCACAAACTTTGCCTAAATTCTGCACTAATGCCCTCCCTGACTCAAGGATGATTTGAAAGGGATCAAACCTCCTTGGGCCCTATGATGATTCCTTGCTTGGGAACTTTATTTGTCAAGAATTCTTGGGGTGATTTATGGCAAACTGCACAAATACCCTTTGTGACTTGAAGATAAACTGACTGAATTTGAGAGGTAAAAGGCAAGACATCACGTGACACACCACTGCTCTTTCCCCCTCCCTGACAATATAAACAGAACAGAGACACAAAACCACCATGAGGTGATCAAGTTTGTATTTGTGGTTGTGTTTTTATGTATTTGTTCTGTTTTTTGCTTTGGTGTTGCAGTCTTTCATTTCTGTTGTGCCTTTTCATTTCTTGTTGTGTTTTTATATTTTAAATTTCATTTCATATTGTTGTTTTTTTTATTTTTTGTGGCATTTTTTAAAGTTGTGGTCATGTAAGGACAGATTCACTGGGATGCTCCTCAGTGGCTCATCCAATCTGACAAATATCATCCAATGTAGCACCTCTTTGTCCCTCGCGTCCGTCCAAAGTGCACATTCCCATCTCACTTGTCTCTCACACCAAGGGGTCATGGGAAGGCATCTATGCTCCTTGGTTAATTTTAGCCCTTATGTTATCAGGGTTGTTGAGACATAACACAGAACAAGCACCTCAGCCTGTCCGCTGCAACAGAAAGCCGCATACCCTCTGATCTCTAGACACCTCATAGACAGAACATCAGTATCAATAAGCACGTGCTTACAGTAACTACTTTTTTCCGACAAAGTGGAGTCATGACTTCTTGGGGTCACCAACCTGTCAAATCAGGGGCTCGTGGTCTGCTAATGACCTGTATCACAACAGTGATTAACCATTTTCAGATGGCAGCCAATTTTTCTATGTCAGGGTGCTTCTATGAAGTGCTGTAATGTTGATATTAAGTTGTACTGATGTTCCAGGCAGTGCATGCAGGACAGTATAAACTTAAAAATGTAAAAAAATTTCAGCAGTTTAGTGCATGACAATGTATAAGCAACTAAAAGACCATTGTTATTAATCCATATACTGTTCATATAAGTAAATTAGATGTCTTATTACTCAAAGGGAAGTGAAAGCTAAGCAGCATAGCAAGCGTGCGTGTACATTACCATGAAATAATAAATGTAGCTGTGTATCATACCACACGGCCTAATGTTCTACGCATACTGTAAAACAGTGCATATTTCCTGCTAACCTCACGATATAACACATTTTCTTCACGTCACTTGAATTCTTTCATTTACAGCCAAAGTGATAATGAAAAGCTGCACTTGGTAAATGTGTAACCTTGCAGTGCAGCTGGATCCATTTGATTCTACCATAGTATTAATAAACTGTAAGCCTGGTTAGTGTTATGCCGGGCAGACACTGTGCGATTTCGAGGGGATTTCACCACGATTTTGCCGTCGCAGACCACGCTGCGTCATCGTGGAAACATCGTAGCGTCGGGATGTCCGGTCGGGAGGTCGTAATCCATACAGTATGAGAACACTTACGAGGAAGGATTAATTGCTGCTACGTTCTAACGATAATGCTGCGACCTCCCAATCAAACTTCTGGCATGTCAGAAATTTTCGCCGTAGCTCGTACAGTGTGAGTGGTGTTACGTCACGATTCTACGTTCATTCCACTTCATCATAACGTTATCGGCTACAGATGAGGAATTTGCCGGGGCAGTATGGTGTTTAAAAGCAACACTGGCTGGCTAATGCTAACGTGAAACTATCATAGCTACTGTAAAACAATATGTAGTTTAACATTAACGTTACCTCAAGCTCCTGATGAAGGGTGGACATCCCATACCGACCACGTCTCCTCAGCCATTCACGTACCCAAATCCTTTTCTCTTTTATTTTAGTTTCAGCGCACAAGACAGCACACACAACTGCAACAACTTGCTGCCTGCTCGCCATCTTGTTGTCAGGCACGCTGTGGTTGTCATAGGAACTAGGAACCTTTGTTTTTCGTTGTTCACACTCGACCACGTCGTGCCGTCACGCCGACTGACGCCGACAAGTAGTCGTGGTTGTCAGTGATCGTGACTGACAGCAGTCGTACAGTATGAGCACACATGTCGTAGGGTCAAATAGAGTACGAGTGACAAACCCGGTCGTGCAGTGGGAGCATTTCCCCGACAGTCAGATTTCTAAAATCGCACAGTGTCCGCCCGGCATTACAGGTGTTAAATTTAAAACTTCAAAATTAGTCAACACACTTGATTAGTGAATCAATTCTCTTAAAGAGTTGATTTAACAACATGTTAGATGATATTCCTTTCAATATGGAATTAACATATTTTCTACCCTAACATGTACAAAAAAATATAAGACATTTAGGTTATCTTGAAGGTTGTTAATGGCTAAATAAGCAGTTTTCTGACTATCAAGTCAGTCCGGGCCAGACTCTCAAAACATTAGATGGAGGCTAAACTTAGCAAAATTGGAGGCAAACATGAGCTGCTGCAACTGTAACAGGCTGCCTAGGGGTATAGCCATGATAATCATTGAATAATACAGATCAGT
The DNA here is from genome assembly GCA_036419115.1 of Scarus forsteni. NCBI lineage: Eukaryota > Metazoa > Chordata > Actinopteri > Labriformes > Labridae > Scarus > Scarus forsteni. The sequence goes on from JAZDUH010000084.1 coordinate 22,025,093, forward strand.
ATGAAAATGTATATCATCTTGCCAAGTGATTCAACCTGCAAAGGTCCAGGAATAAAGCAACAAAATGAATAGATTTTTTTTTTCATTCATCCAGCCTCTGTGGTTGTGATAGGTATTCATCTTTTGTTAGACATCCATATCTGAAATGTGGCCAGTCTTTTCCTGTTTGTCAGTTTTATTTTATTTTTCAACTTGTTTTATTTATGGACACAAATCATTGACAGGGCTTTGTTTTTATTCATCATCTACTTTTGTATTTCCTGCATGATTGAAAATCAGAATAAATTGCCAAATCAAAACCTAATCTGAGCATCACAGTATGAAAGAAGTGTGTGTTGAGCAAAACACAACAAACCAAAGTGAAAGAGTGAATTTTAAGTCTTGGATCTATATTTTAAGTCTTTCATCTAGATCCATGATGCAGAGTGATTTATGTTGGGCTCTGGGTCAGGAATAGAGCCACAGAAGTTAACAAAACACCACACACACACACACACACACACACACACACACACACACAAATGTTTTAACTTGAGGCTTTCCACACTAGGGATGAAAGATGAACATTTTACTCCTTGTTAGTCTTTTGTCGAACCGACCATAATAAACTTTCCAGATAATTTCTTTTGGATATCTTATTTTGTGCTAATACTTCAATAGTCAATGAACACCTTCCGTGGCAGCTTTTCCAAAACAAAACTAACAATGTGTTATGGACTCTGAGTCCTAAATCGTCTTTGATCCTTTTTATGTGACCTTATGTAGGTATACAATTGAAACTGTCTGCTCTGTCTGCTCTTTCTCTAAATAGGCAGCATGTGCCAACTAAGCGTCTGCAGTTTGGATTCAGGGAGAGAGATTTACTCCTTTAGTTCATGAGTTACACAACCAGGTGAAAATACAAATTATCCAAGCTAAATTGCATATCTGATATATTCTGACTTGTGCCTCGTGCATTTTCTACAAATATACTGCCAGGACCTTTCCATGCTTTTGAATTCAGAGCATCTTTGCCACTCATTCAGTTATGTTTTGTGATTTTAACTTTGACATTTTGTTTGATTTGACAGATCTCTTTCTGCTCAAGTGGCTCTTATTAAGCTTGTCAGTGTGTTGTGATTCATTATGTCAGCTCTCTCTTTGCATTTTCAAGCCCGCTGCTTCATTTTGTTGCCAGGAATGAAAATCTGCCTCTACAAACAAACACAAAGTCTTTATTTTCTGAAAGTTTATAAGTGACAGAAGAGGCAAAGACACTACTGACCGTCAGATTAAAGACTGCTATTTTCAATTTTAGCATGAATAAAGATTAATTTAATACTCCAGACGTGTGATGGCAGTCACAGAAAAAGAGGATGCTGCTATTTTGAGCGCGGAGGCTTGTGATGTGGAGTGAAGCAGAGTAGACAGATGGGGGGTCTGCACTCTGTCAGTGTCACACAGTTGTCAAGGTTTGCACTGAAGAGGGTAACTGCAGGACAGGGATTTCAAAATAAGACATCCCATTACTCTAAGGAGCACTTTCTAAAAAAAATGAGTGAAATAATGCTAAACTCCAGGCTAGTCCAAAATGATTTTATGTGCATCATAATCTCTGCTGAAGTCCACAGCTTTACATAGACCTACACTACAACATCTTTTTGGGGAAAATTTATATTACATTATAAACAAACACATAGATGACTTCCATTTTTTGCTATATCAAGGAAACTGGCTTAAAATGAAGATCTGTGTGGGATCATAAATACAACTTACATATATTTAATGTACAAATTAGTACAAAGTAGTCTATAAACGGAAACAATAATTGAGTCAAATCATGATATATTTGATCACCTACTGAGTACCAGAATGGAAATTGACTTTTTTGCCTCATCCCCACCATTTCTGTAGTCATTCTTTGCATTTCACAAGCAGACATCCTCTTAAAGATGCTATATGCTTCAAAATTAAAAAGCGGAGCATTCTCAGATGCATTTTATGAGGACAGATTTATAATCTGGGTGTCCATTGGTTTGTCACTATCATAAATTCATATTTTTAGTCCCCTTTGTTTCTGTCTGAATAGATACATCTCTGGATGTATGCATGCATACATATACAAATATATATTTATATGTTTTTTTTTATAGATGTATCCGTAAAATTATGAGTATGGCTTCAGACTGCTCTATTGTAAAAGGCCTTGAGATAACACTTGCTATGAACTGGTGCTATACAAATATAGATTAATTGATTGAAGACTGGAGTTGCTAAAATGCTAGGTTAGTTCAGCATCTTTGGACTTTTTATAGAAACACTTCACTGGAAGCCATTCATTCAACACTAGGGATTGCTGCTTGTTGCAGACACAGCGATTGTCTGTAGAAAGAACTGACTGAAACTTGATGACATACTAGTTTGATAATCAAAAGAAGCTTTGGAAGGTCCTTAAGTCCAACACATGGACACTACTACACTGTACAAGCCATCTCACCCAAACTTCAGATCAACCTACGGACTGAAAGTGTTGCCATACTAAGACCGCACAAGGCTGTCTGACCAAAAGTGACACTTTATCCGCTCGTGTCTATGTCAGTCATGCCACTAATCACCCAAAACCAGGAATCTTTGATAAATTCTAAAAAAAAAAAAAAAAAAAAAGGCAAAAAAAACCCCTAGTTGATTGGACCTAGCTGTAAACATGTTTATTGGGGGCGGCAGTAGCTCAGTCTGTAAGGGCTTGGGCTGGGGGCCGAAGGGGGGCTGGTTCAAGTCCCGCCGGACCATGTTTGGAAGTTGGTTTGGTAGCTGGAGAGGTGCCAGCTGACTTCCTGGGCACTGCCGAAGTGCCCTTGAGCAAGGCACTGAACCCCCCTCCAAAACACTGCTCGGTAGCGCTTCTTCAGGAGCAGCAAGCCATCGCTCTGACATCTCTCCATTGATGCATGATCTCAGGTTGTGTTTGCATGTGCATGTGTACTTCAGCCTGTGTTGGTTCACTGACAAAAAAAGCCAAAAAAAAATCAGCTGTTTGCTGTTTGCTGATTGTTCAGTAAGACAACTTTTGTGCTGGTAGAGTCTATTCTAATGCATTGTGATGAAATGTTAAAAATTTCTGACTACAGTCCACAAAGTTTAAATACAGGCTTTGTGATGTAGCCTACTAGTCTGAAAATTAAAGGAGGCTTCATATTTAGCCCAAATCTCTTTATTGAACCTGGCTATTAAAAAGTTAATTTAGGCTGCAATTTCTAGTGTTCCTGTTGCCAGCCTCAAGCGGACACTTAGGGAACTGCAGCTTTATGACACTTCCGCATTGGCTTCAGTTTCCAGCCTTGGATGTTGCCAGCTTGTTCTAGACTAAACTCATGCGCTGCTGGGCTCTTAATGTGAAAATGTGCCATGCTTGATATCCGCTCTTGCCCTGGTTAACTCTCGCTGACCTGACACCGTTCACAGTCGCTCCTGAGCACCGGGGGGTTGTGAAGGGCCATTGGGTCCAGGGTATCGGGCTAATAGGTGCGTCTCCTTCGTCGTCCTTGCTATGTCCAGACTTGAGGAAGAAACCGTGACTAAAGAGCAAAGTGCGGTGCTGTGGCAACTTTTTCCTGGTAACAGGTTATCTTGAATGTAAAAGAGAACAAACATTGAGATAAACTGCAGTTGTAATGGTTATGTGTCGGCGCACATGGCTTTTTTAGTCTACTTTTTCCCTCTCATTACCCGCGTGCAACATCCTGCTTGTGTTATCGCCTTGGCAACCAGACCTCTCTCCATCAGCCTCGCGCGCTTCATCTCCCTGCTCTGAGCAGCATAGTCAGAGGACAGCGAAACCTGCTTTTGGCGCCTGTTTCCTCAGAGAAACCTGTATAGCTTTTTACAACTTGGACTCTTATCTTTTCTCTGTTATATTATCCTCTCAAAAAGCGGTACATGTGTCGGGGAAGTGTTTCCTTTCAGCACCAAAATGCCAGTGAGACGCGGTCATGTTGCGCTCCAAAACACCTACCTGGACACTATCATCAGGAAATTCGACGAGCAAAGTAAGTACCCATAAAATGGAGCAAGTATTGACCCACACAGCTTACAGAGAGTCACGGTAAAGGATAGAGTTTTGAAATGTTCTTTAGACTGTTTATTAGGCTATTAATTTGAACTTATTGCAGACTTTTTTTGTTAATAGCTGGATAACATGGACCAAAACAACCTCCACACAAAATCACATAAACAACATAATTTTTTGTCATATAGCCTATATTTATGTGCTGCTTAGTTTGGCAAATGTTCCTGCTTTTGTTAATATATCTTCAGAATGATTTAATCCTCAACGTTTTTATGACCAGTGGTAGGGCTGGAAAATAAATCGAGTTTTAATTCAAGCTACAACCACAGCCTTCTATTATCAAAACAAGGAAATCAAATGGTTAATGAAAATCATAGTTGGTATGTATTTCTTTATCTATCATTGTTACATATAATCACTTTAATGCACAGTATATAATCTAGGGATGTGTAACATTTGTTTGGGGTAAGAGGCAACTTCACAAGGGCCAACGAAAAGAGACAGACAACCATTCATGTCCACATTCACACCCAATGGCATATAAACTCACCAATTAACCTAACAAGCATCTTTTAGTCAATGGGAGGAAACCAGAGTACCTTGAGAAAACCCACACAGGCACAAGGAGACATGCAAATTAGGTTATAAAAAAGTTTTCAACAAAAATATTTGTGAATTCATCAAAATGTATGAACAGATTTATTCAAACTCAAATGCAAGTAGCAGTATTTGATTTAATGAGCTAAGCATCTGATCCACACCAGTTTTTAGTTAATGTTGATGGAAGTTTCAACACTTTGACTTATTATTAAAGAATATTTTGCAGACTTTGTTTTTTCTTAGAGATACACCCTTTGATGGTCCTCTGGTTGGTTCACTGACAAACAAAGCCAAATTAAAAAAATGTATGAAAGCAGCTGTTGCTGGATTGTTCAGTAAGACAACTTTTGTGCTGGCAGAGTCTATTCTAATGCATTGTGGTGAAATTTACTCTAAAAATTTGTGACTATACATTGGAAATCACAAAAAAGTTTTAAATACACTTAAGGTAAAAGAAAATGTTATACTAGCCCGGTTAACTCTGCCGTTTCACTGGGGCATAATATTTTAGCTCCAGAGACGCTTTTTCACAGTATAAACATTGAATAACAGTGATCCCCTCTATGCTCTGTCCCCAAAGGTAGTAACAAACAAACACTTTGGGAATAAATCACATGCACATCCTGATGTTGCACTCACAGATATTACCTCATTGATGTAAAATGCACTGTTCACTTTTTTTTCAAACAAACATTTGTGCAAGATGTTAATGATGTTTTTTGATTTTAAAATACATGAGCCACCATTTTGGATTACTGTCATAACTGTGTATTTGGCCCATCTTTTTCTCCACAAAAAATAAAAGAATAAATAAAAAAAATAGTGACCTGCAGCCCCAAACCCTAAACTTTTGCACCACTCTGCACTGAAATAATCCTTATTTTACATATGTATTCACCTAAAATATTAATGTCCATATTGCTCATTAGTTTTAGTACAAGGATACACTTGGCACAGATACCAGCACCACAGCCTCTTTTAGATTTTCACCATAAATATTAGTCCTACATTTATTTCATCTAAATAGTTAGATACCTTGACCATGAAAACATTCAAGTATGCACAAATGCCTAAAATGGCCCTAGCTTGCAATGTTAAAGAATCCTTTAAAAGAATTCCTAGATACAGTTGGTAGTCTGGATCACTCCCAAAATCTAATCATTTGTTCATTGTCCCAATTCGGACATTTCCTGAAAATTTTATTGAAATCCGTCCATAACTTTTTGAGTTATATTGCTAACAGAGAAACAAACAAACAAACAAACAAAAAACAGACGCCGACAGAAACATAACCTCCTTGGCAGGTAACTAAGGTTGTCACGATACCAGAGTTGTCAGCTATGGTGCAAAACCATTAAAGAGATTTGAACCGGCTTTAAAACCACAACAAATTCATAAAATGGAATGTAATAAAAGTTATTTATTAATATTTTGTGTACTTAAAAAAACTTTTTAATGCACATTTTCAGCAAATTCTTAAGTTTTTCTTTTTTTTTTAGTACATATTCTTTATTGTTAATGCTCATTGAAAGCGTTTTTATGTAAATGTTTAAAAAAATAAACTCTGGATGATTGCTAGAACATTTTTTTTCAAATAAAGTAAAAAGAAAATCACCATTATGAACAAAAGGTCAAATAACAAAAACATACTTGCAATTGTACTTTAAGTAACCATGGTACTTTAAGTTGTGTTAACTGAGTCTTTGCAGCCTTGGTTAAAAAAATTCAGAGTTTAGATAATATTTTTTACCTTTGGTATTTTGGATACTATTAAATTCCAAATTTTATGGCATCATATCATAAGAAAAAGTGTTGAGGTAGTGATGTTTTTGACAGCCTTAGTGGGGGTTATCAAAGCTCTTTTACTCCTTACTTTAAAAAAAACAATCTGTATGAGCATAAACTCTAAAAAAATGTACCATCTTTTGAATCTTTTACCTCATTTCCATATAAATAATAAATATGTATTTAAGTCCAGAATTTTTATGTTCAGGCCATAGTTCACCTGTGAGTGTGTTGAAAAGTGTTAAACCTGAGCTCGTTATGTTATTAGCTCACAGACTGCTGTGATGGAAAAAAATATTTTTTTTGTTTGACAAAACTCTTGGATAAAAACAGATGTTGGTTTTGTTCTGATTTTTCTTTAAACATTTTACCTAATGTTATTGTCCTTTGAGGTTATTTACTTATTTGTTTATTTGTTTGAAATAAAATGTGATTGAAATTTTCTTTTCTCTCTTTGTTCCTTGCTGCTTGTTATGTTTCACTCTCATCCTCTTTCCCTGTTGATTTAAAAGTTTTTTGTTGTCTATCTTGCCAATAATTTAAATAAACATTAATGTTTTTTTACAGTGTTAGCTAAAAGATGTGCTCTTCACCAGTCATTAACCTCTTAGCAGTGAACAAATTACCACACTTCATGTTGATTTTGGCATAGTGACTGCAGAGAGGCCCTTTACACAGGCATAACAACAGTCAATAACACAAACTGCATAATAAATGGGCTTTGAAATTATATTGAGGTTTGTTTTTAGCTTAACAATATCACCTAGCAGCAACATTGAAAGGTTCAACAACAGCTGCATGATAAGGACCAAAATGCTATTTTATATTTCCCCTAAATGGCAAAATATATCAAAATATTTATTTAAAGAGGAAATTAATTGTTTGCTTAACTCCATAATTATGTACTGTGTTGAGTATTGGGATTTATTGTTTTGTTTTTATTGACAACATTTAAAACTATGCCTACACATTTATCATAACTTTTTTTTACTTTTTCACTTCTTCATTTGTAGATAGTTTGATAGTTTTTTGCTGAGACCACCAGTCTAGCATATATTTGGTCAGTAGCAACTCAATTGTGCTATAAGTTGTTCTTATGCTTTTATTATCACAATTACTGGTTTATTTTAAATTGAAGAGACTTTTATTCTGTCTTGGTTTAAATCTCTTGTAGTGACAGCCCATATACCCCCATGTGAAGCAAGACACATAAATGCTTGATTGTTGTTGGGCAAATTTATTACATAGAGTTAAAAATGTCATGTTGCACATTTACTAAAATTGTTTGTTTAGAGATTTTTAAGTTAAACATTCTGTACTAAATAAACATATTTCTAATTTGTATAACTTATTTACAATTTTAAATGACATGAAATCAGGCTCTATCCTGAAGTGCATGCTCTCCTCAGTCCCTCAACACTTACCTTTTTTCCTCTTCAGCTGACTTTGCCATTTTCCTGCTTTGCCAATAATTTAGTGCATTAGCACAATTCTGATTTAATAATGTTTATTAAATTAAACAACTCACACAGTACATATTGAATTTGAATTTACCTGATAAACAGATACATCTGATTTAGTTAATTAAGTTTTTGTAAATTAAAGACATTTTTTTGCTTTTAATTGTTAAAATTAGTCATAAATGAATCTAATTATAAAGATGTTTATTTTGAAACATTAAAAATTTTTTGTTAGCATATGTTAAACAATTGTGCTTTTGCTTGCTGACTTTTACTTTCAGTAAACCCTGAAAAGTGGCCAAATTGAAGTTTTGTGTTGTCTTGTTCCTTGTAGTGACAGCCCATATACCTTGTAATATGACATCATAATGTATCTGTTGTGGCTTGCAAATGCTTAGAGTCAAACATAAAATAACTTTTTCTTGGCCTTTTAAAACAGATAACAGATTGTTTTAAAAATTACATTTTTACAAATATTTACAAGTACTTGGTTGATACTGAGTTTATATTGCATTTATGGTTATAAAAACCTGTAATTTCATAAAACATGAGAGCAGTTACACAAAGCTTTACAGGATTGTTTAGTTCTGAACACTGTAGTCCACGAGATGACTTCTGCCTGTCACTTTGAGGAGCGGCTGCCTGCAGACTTTGACACCTGTAAAGATAATCTGTTTTTCTGCTTTTTTAAACAACTCAACATCTGTACATATGTTTGTTGTTCATCAGTCTTAGATGAAAACAAGAATGTTTTTTTGATTTTCAAAACTAAACTGTTTTTGATGGGTTTTTAATGCTTTTGATGGAATTGTTAATATTTGTAACTATCTTGGAAATTTTACAGAAACATTTTTGAATATTTTGGAGGAGAGTTTTTCAAATTGCAATGTCAGACAAATTTGGTGTGTAGCTATGTAACATCTAAACAATTGCTGTTTTTGCTGTGAGTTTTTTTTCTGCAGTTCTAGTGGTATATAATGTATCAAAACAGCTATCTGTTTACACAAAGAGAGTTTCTTCAGTTTTTCCTGAAATTGAATTCTAAGGTTGTTGTCATGCCTGGATCATTTGGGAGAGTTGTTCAAATACAAGTGTCCATTCTCTGCCCTGCATGGTTTGGTCAAATATATGTTAACACAGCATTTAGAGTATTTTAAGTCCAGCTCCATCATGCAGGAAATTTTATCCAACTTAAATTTGCTATCCACTTTATTCTGTTTGCTGAAATTTTCTCTGCTAACGTTTCTACTGATGATGTGGTAATGTTACATCTATCTGGTGACTCTATGGTCAGATTACTGTGAGCTGCAGCATGTGATGCATAGATGAATACGACCATCTGTATGATCTCACATAGGACATTTAACCTCCACTATTAACACTGAGTCTTTTGTGTGTAGCTCTGCCTGTTAGCTTCCTGGCAGAGCAAATAACAAGTGTCATATCTTGACTTGCATTGACAAATAAGTTCAGGCCATATGTAGGATTTTAGCCACAAATGTGAAATCCAATCCAAATGTCACATTTGTTTTGTATGCAAATTTTTGTGTCTCTGTATGAGGTAACAAGACAGGCAAGCACTCACAACTAATAAGCTTATACTGGGAGTCAATGAGTCTGTCTGTTAGCCTGCCTACAGTTAAATAACTATGAATGGTCCTGTGTGCTTGTTGTGACTGTTTTGGGCATGATGTTATCTATTTTTAGACTACATCAGAGGGTGCATACACAAACACAGTGGAAGTTCTTGTAAGTAGGTCAATGTAAGATGTGTTGTATATATTTCTTTTTGAAATTTCGTCAATTTCTAATCTTATTCTACAAATGGATAAGGTAGCATAATGTGGTAAAAAAAAAGGCACAACAAGCACACAAGACTGTTTAGAGTTGCTGAAGAGTTTATTTGATGACTGTAGGCAGAGGCAGACTAACACTACTCATTGATTCCCAGTGTCTGAGCTAAGCTAATTAATTGTTGCCGAGCTCCGCCACCGTTCTTTTATCGATAGAACGGTGTCCATCCACTAGTCATGAACTTTAAAATGAGGCAAGACACAAAAACCAAAAATAGGTGGTGTATGCCTTTAACTTGACCAGAACAAAGCCACCAAACTGAAGGTGGAAACTACCCAAGTGTCGTTAAAACAGTGATTTGACTCCAAGCATCTTCCACCCTTTAGATCGCAAGTTTGTGATTGCCAACGCCCAGATGAAGAACTGCGGCATCATCTACTGCAACGAAGGCTTCTGTCAGATGTTTGGCTTCACCAGGGCAGAGATCATGCAGCAGTCCTGTACCTGTCAGTTCCTGGTGGGACCTGGCACCATGAAGAGCGCCCTGGCACAGCTGGCACAGGCCCTGCTTGGCTCTGAGGAGCGCAAAGTAGAGATCCTCTACTACGCTAAAGAGGGTAAGACTTCAGTGTAAGAGAGAAGAAAATTTTTCGACAAGAGGAAGAGGTCTTTCAAAACGTCACATTCCCTCAGAGTTGAGAGCCTGAGCAGGAACCCTTTTGGCAAGGAAATAAAATCATGCAGTAAGCTAGACAGATGAGCTTAATATCACACAAGGAAACCAGTAGAGATCAGGAAGAAAAAGGACTTTAATTTTGTTCGAGCTTGTGCAGGGGACTTCCTGCAGTGATCCGTGATGCCTTTGGAAACTTGTGGCCAAATCAGGCTTTTATAATCAGGCTTTAAATCAGGGACCCGGCTGTTGGCTGAGTCATTTCACCATTGAGACCACACCGCCAGAGTAGACATCCTTTTGTTAAGTCTTTTTTTACACTGGTTCCTATTGTTGCACACTGGATTTGAATCATTTTTTGCCATATCAGTTCACTGGAAAGTTATCTCCTACCCATGAGTCTTTCCCATGACTCTCCTCCTAAATTTAAACCTCTTAGCGATGCTTTAGTATTGGCATTTTCAATAACTTCCTTCCAGACAGAAACATTTACGAACAAGTGATGTCACAAACACCCTGCTATTCCCTCGGGATTACCTGTTTTTCCTCCACTGAACACTAAATCCTTGTCACAGTGGATGTGTGAATGGAAGCAAAAGTAAGCACTTAGCATGTGTGACATACAGCGTGTGTTTGTGTGCTCTTCTTTCTCTCCCCTGTTTCTATTTTTAGACCCCACTGATTGCAGAGTGAAGTTAGACCCGACGGAAGTGAGCCTATTTGGACAATTTTAGCTTTGATCTCCTCTCCTCTCCTCCTCTGTGTCTGGTGTCCTCTCTCCCATCTGAAATATCAACCTTTATGACTCTTCTTAAAAGCATGTCCTCGTAAAAATATTATCAGATAGTAAAGTGGGCGATAGTGCAGCGGGTAAATCTCAGTGGCAGAGCATTTGAAGAGGTCCCCAGTTTAGCTCCAGGTACTCCCTGTTTTATAGAGACAGAAAGACTTCATGTTCCTCTCTTGTGCTTTGTTTTTACAGGAACCTGCAGACCATGTCTGGTGGACATTGTTCCTGTGAAAAATGAGGAAGGCCAGGTCATCATGTTCATCCTTGACTTTCAGGAGCTGATAAATCGTTCTCATAAGAAATCTGGACTCAGGCAAAGAGTCGCCCAAGGATGGATTAATTGTAAATATTCATCTTGTATATTTGTATATGGACTATAAGGGTCATACACAGGAAATAATAATGAGGGATGGTAGATTTTTTTGTTATGGTGCACCCTGGGGAAATGTGTAAGTGTTCAGAATAAAGTTGGTGTATTTATGTAAAAAGGAAGTCTAAATGAGATGTTGAATATTAGGAAAATAATAAAATTTGTCAAGAATTAGATAAAGTTACACATGTAGGATTATGGTGAAAAAGAATTTAGGGACTGGTGTCTTCCTGTATATTTAAAAATTATGACAGAAGATTTCAAAACTGCTCTGTCTTGCGATGTTGCCAAATGCTGTAAGAAATCCTGAAACCAGATTAAGATTACCACCAGTTTTCTTGCGCACAGACTAAGCAACAGACACATATTCTCCTGGGAGAAGTTAAACAGTTGAGACATGTAAAAATAGAAGGTCTTTTTTTGCTGGCATAAGTTTAGAAATATTAGAGTTAATGTTCTGAAAATGGATGGCTTATACTGAAATGGGAGACAAAAATGTCTTCCACATTTTTCAAAGTTGTAAACAAACTTGATACAGATATAGACAAATGTTTAAGTAATGCTTGGCAGAGGTGAAAAATAGATTTTTTAGAGTTTTGAGGCAAGTTTTTGTCATTTTTGGCATTGTTACATTAATCTAAGGAGACATATGGTATGATGTTTGGAAATTGGTTTTAAGAGGATTCAAGACAAGTAATTTTTTGACCAGTTTCAAAGATATAAATTAAATATTTTAAAAAGTTCCTAAAGAAAAAAAAGATTTCTGAGAAACATTTTGCAAAAGTTTTAATTTTGAAGAATATTTTCATAAAGTCTAATTAAAGATTTTAAATGGATTTAATGTTCGGTGTATTTCTCAAAAGTTTAAAACAATGCAATGTATGTTTTAAAACAAAGTTTTTAAAGCTTCTAAGCTTTGAAAAGTTCTCATGAATAGTTTGAAATTTAAAATATATTTGTTAATAGTTTTGACAGCAAATTTTTAGCTCCCTTTTTGTTTTTAACATTTACTTTGACAGTATTGAGTTTTGTGTTTTATGGTTTACTTTCTTCTTAATTCTAAATGTTTTTCTGAGTCACGTCCTTTCAATGGTGTGCTTTGAGTTTTGATTTGTCAACAAAAAAATTGGTTTAAATGAAAATTAGAGATTTTGTAATAAGTCATTGACAAAAAGAGAGTTGAAAACAGCTGAGCTGATCACTGACTTTCCCCCACAGGTCAGAACCACAGATTGAAGATGAGGCTCCCTGTCTTGCGCTCCATGCGGCGTCCATCACTCTCCAAAGATCAGTTTGAAGGAGTGGTTGTGGACTATCTGCAGGTACAGGAAAGAAAAAACTAAATTGCTTGTCACACTTGCATAACAGTCTGCAACAAAAAATAATAGCATAAGGGAAGTCGAAAGAAAGGAAGACCTTTTGGTAAACATTTGTCCTGAACGTTAGATAAGCACTGTGTAGTTTCAACTGCCTTCTGTCCCAAATAGTGCTGGGATTTGTTTGAAATTTAAGGAGTAATGTCTCAGCCAGCCACACACTGAAAGAAAGAATAAGGAGAAAAAGTCCTCCGCTGTTGAGTTCTTTCTTCTGTTTAAACATCTCTGTTGTTCTGATGAATCACCTCTTGTGGGAAACTTTCCTGACAGTGTCCACGCCTAACTCTGGAGCTGCAAGACCAAGTCAGGCTGGTCTACGTTAGGCCGTCTTAGCAGAGAAACAGTCCTGTCTGTTTGTGTGTTCTTTGTGTTGAAGTCTGTATGGTTGCAGTGCTTTGCAAAACAAATAAGTCAAGCTCACATGGCATCTTGCTCTGATTTCTTAACAGCCAAACAGTGAGGATGTCCCACTCAAAGAGTTTCGGATCCCGTCTAAGGAGAGCTGCATGCAGTCTGAGACAGAGGCATTGATTGAACAGGATCAGGACCCACCCTCACCTGCAGCCCACTCCTCCACCAAGCAGCGCTCCCTCCTGGCAGACAGACTGGACCCCAGCCTAGCTTTCCCAACATTACCCCGGAGCTGCTCCCGGGACAGCGTGCGCAGCCTCCGACGTGCCTCATCATTAGATGACATTGATGGGATAAGGGCAGAATGGAACAGTCGACCTGGAGACCCCCGAACCAACAGCAGTGAGTGTCTGACAGAGACGCTGAATGAACGCATTAAATTTATACATTATTTGACTAAATCCTGCAAATATGTTGTGCTTCAACAGTAGTGCGATGATTTAGATATCGATAAGACAGTGTTGTCTTTTAATGTATCTTGTCCAGTTCAACACACATTCCAACATCTATAATTATTTAATATCTGTTTTTGAGTCCTTAACTTTGCCACTCTCGCCCCTCAGATCTAAAGCCCAGTGCTCTGAACTCCACATCAGACTCAGACCTAATGAGACATCGAACCATCGGCCGCATCCCTCAGATCACTCTCACCTTTGGCTCCGACCGCATGAGACCTCCCTCTCCCACTGAGATCGAAATTATCGCACCAAGCAAGATCAAAGACCGAACCCAGAACGTCACAGAGAAGGTCACTCAGGTCACACAGGTAAGATAACTCCATCTCCATCACAGTGGGAGGGGCTCCTCTTGCACACAGAGCATGTGTGATAAAGTTTGCAGTAAAATCAGATAGATTAGTTGAAAAAAGAAAAAACCACAAGACTAAATTGTCTTAAAACAAGAATTCTGCAATAGCACATTTTGGACATGTTCTAAGCTCTCTCATGTTTACAGCCTTTTGTCTACTGTTTCAATAATTGTAATTCATGTGCAAGATCATGTGCTTTTCATAGTTTCAGTTTAAAGACTCAAAAAAGTGGAGAAAAGGCGTGATATTTTCTTTTCTATGATGTACATTGCATTCTTTATCTTTTTACTTGCAACAATTTAAATAGGATCTGAAGCAAGTGTTTAAAACCTATTGATGCTTATATTACACATGACAGCCCTCTGACAGCAGCTGTAATATACACACAAACACACAAAAAGTAGGAAGAGAGTAGCCACAAGATTTTTTATGAATTAATGTTTGGCTTGAATTGCTTGTCGTCCATGTCATTAACCATTCTGGATGATTCTTAAAGTTGATTTTTTTATAAGAGGTGCTCTTTACCATCTCTTGCTGTCCCAATTATGAAATCTTTTGTTTGAGTGTTCACTAAAAGAACATGTTTTTATTATCATAGATAAAAGATGGCCCAAAGATTTAACAATTTAACACGATCACTATTTGAACTCAGCACAGACACTGAATGCACTGTGGTCTGCTTTGTAAGCCTACTGTTGATAAAAGCAGACAATCTTCTAATGTATTCAGTCAAGGAAATGAAAAATTTGACATTTTAGTTTCTATTGAACATCACAAAATGGCTGAATGCCATGATTGGAGTCACATGATATTGCACATGGGACGTCTCAACTGCTGTGTTCAGGTGATTTACTTTAATGGTTAATGGACTTAAATAGCTTTCCTTGACTTTGATGACTCAAAACAGATTTACACCACAGGTCACACCTACCCATTCACACTCATCCACTCTCACATGGTTGAGCTTCTACGTCAGTGGTCCATTAGTGACAAGTGACACGCCCTTTCATGCCCATTTACATGCTACTGATGCAGCAGCAACTTGGAGGTTAAGTGTCTTGCCATCTTGTCCAAGGACACATCAACATGTGACACCCAGAGCTGAGCTCAAATCTGCAACATCCCTATTGCTCACTAAGCTCACTACCAGACTATGCCTGCGATGCCACACAGGTTTTGTCAGTTTGGTCTCTTGATTGAGAGATCAGTCAGAATACTACTAAAGGAACAAGGCTATGAATGTTGCTTTATGTTTAAGATACAGAGCCATCTTACAGGCCAGGTAGATCCACTTCTGCAATCCCCTGACCCTTTCTCTTTGTTCACTGAACCTTATTTTTGGTTTGAAGGGCGACTTGGCAGCAAAGCAACAGACGTTCAGCAGAGCTACAGGGGCTACAAGTATCAGATGGTGATACTACAGTTTATCTGAGCACATCACATGGATTATGTGCCTGTATTGACATGCATGCCTTTTAGTTGTTAATATGGTGCTGACTGTTTAGTTTGTTTAAACTTTCAACAATCTTGTGCGACACTGGTATTTGCAGTTAGGCGTTGATGTTAAACCACTCTCCCTTCCTGTTTTAAGACTTTAGACACTTAACAGAAAAGAGAATTTATTATCACTTGTGTTGCAAATATCAAACATTAGAGGGAATTAGTTTATCCTTGGTCAACTGCCAACATTAAACAGCTGTTTTAGGTAACTATAGTTAAAGAGGTTTGGCAAATTTTAGGGGATCAAATTTCGTAGATGTACCTTAATCTGCTTTGAAATGACGGAGAGGAATGCTGCTCCACTGTCAAACAAGTCACAATTAATACTCACACAGCATTAGAATACTTTCATTCACTAATATTCTGCCTATTGTATCTATTAATACATTTACCTCTGGTTGTGCTCTGTACATCCTGGCACCATGATCACTTTTCTTAGTTAGTGACAGTTTAATTTTATTTAAAGAGGCTATGAGAAGTTTTTAAGTAATTACAAAAAAGTCTCACATTTAGATATATGCCTGATCGAAATACACACTTTAAGATGAGTTATATAGCATCAGAATAGGTTATCTATAAATGCTCCTTAGCCAAGTGGCCGGGTCGGACAGCCAGCTACAAAACTACTATAATAAGTTTTCCAAAAATTGCTTGTTGTCACACATCAAAAACTACCGCTACGTAACTAGAAAGAGATACATTACCTCGTCGCTTTGCATCCTGTACGTTGTTGAAAAAAGATGTTGTAAAGCAATGCAGAGTTCTGACACACACTTTGGCTTGGGTCACGTCTTTTGGTGCGTTCCAGTTGTAGTCAGAAGTAGGAATTTCCGGGTTCCGGGTAGGAAACTGCAACTGGAACGCCCCCCGAAGTCGGAATTTCCTACTGGGAACTCGGTGAAACTTCGCCACCCCCGAATCGACAATCAAAGATGGATGCCCCCAGTGTGAACAGTTATTTAGCTCCTGTAACAATCAATTTATTTGTACTTCTGACTGGGGTGTGTCGCACTAGATCAGCTGTATACATCATATTGTTAGACTTATATTTACAAAAATGCTGCCATAGTGATAATCACATTCTTCATGTCATATTTGTGAACAACGAAGCAGGGCGTGCTAACAACAGCTAACAATGGCCTGGTAGATCGGCATGTTTTTTTCGGACTTCAACTGGAACGCCGATAAGTCAGAGATGATGTCACTCCCAGTTCTGAGGTTACTGGAACGCAGCATTACGACAGTCTCCGCGCGGGCTCATGGGTAGCAGAGTCTTAATGTCTTCGGAAATAGATTCTCCTCATAGCACCTAAGTCATATCACTGTCTTCTTAAAATTATTGTCTTTTGTTTCTTTTTTATATCTTATATTCATAAAGTTAAACTTTCTGTCCACTTTGATCTCCTTTTGCTGAGTTTTTTTGGTCTTGTTTGTTTTGTCATTCTGCAGCTCTGAATGTCCTTGAATTGCCCAAGAGTTTAAAGTTGTTTAATTAACTGAAGTGTTGCAGTGAAATGTTACAATGGACGATTTGGCTGTCTTTCATGTAAAGACGTTCCTGTGAAAAAAGTTGTGTTTTAGTGGCAAAAACGTAATCCATAGGGTGTTCTTGACATTTAATTAAGTAATGAGAAGACAGAGGCTTCGGAAAGTTGCTGGTGTTTTCACCTTTGCTTGAAATCCCACCAACACAAATAATTGTAAAGTAAGTGTCATTTTTGCATAAGTGGGCCACAGTTTACCTGCCATGACCATATCTCTGACCTCTTTCTGACCATCTCTCATGACATAATTCAGAGTAAAAATAGTTATTCCTGATGCTAGTTGTTATTGGTTCTCAACTGGAACTGGTTTTCAGTTTCCATCCCAAGACTTTTCAAGAATTAGTGGAGGTGACCAACCATAGATCTTTGCAAACTTTCTTTTGTTATTGGAGCTTTTCTTGTTTTGTGTTACTTTGTACATATCTTTAAATTCATTTTGTGCACAGTCTTTATTTCTGCCACGCTGTCCTTGATTGTAAATAGAAAGTAAAGTGAAAGTTGGCTGTTTTTTTGTCTCAGCCATGTAATAGATTCGTTGTTGCCTGTGCAGTCTGATATGGTTATATATTTCAAAACTGTCTATAAATGGTTCAGTCTTCTGGCTCAGCGATGATGCTAAAAGACATCTGCAGTCACAGGGTGAGAGTGTGAAAGAAAAATGTCACCTGAGGTGTGACATCAATGGCACAGACACTGAAACACACTCATGAGCCACCTGTTATCACACCAGCAGGTCTCACTGTTCTCTGGTATCTGCTGCACAATGGAAAAATACTATGTTATGAGTCTGCTGAAGAATTATTATTAGTAACATCTACACGATTTTTAGTCTCAGATATTGTGTAAGCTAAGATTTGTGAAAGCTCAAACTGTTCTTTAGTTAAGCCTTATATTTTTTGTATTCCAAAACAACAATGTAGTATTATTAGATATCACATATAAAAAATATCTTTGGTGACGCGTGAACAAAATTACAAGGTCTACCTTATAGTTGTGCTAGTAATAAAAGAAAAAAAACTTAAAACACTCTTATTGCGTTGATACTAATGTTTGAAATATCAAATTAGCCCAAGACTGTCTGTCAAAACCAAGATCACTGCAAAGACAATTATGACAGATCTAATAATGATTTATTCAAATAGAATGTTTTTGTTGTTATTTGTACTGTTTATCTGATATTATTTGTTCTAGTTCATTTGATTTATACAATTTAAAATACAAAATCTGACCTTTTGGACTAGACATTTTGTTTATTCTTTTAATGTATTAATTTATGGTGTATTTTATGTATGAACTTTTCTGCACAAATTTCTATTTTTTTTCATTTATAATGCTGTTATAGCCAACAAGTGTCTCATGATCTTGCATTTAATCACATTATTGTGTCTAATTGTAAAGTGTTTAACTTGTATTACTTATTTGTTTTCTAGTGTTTTATTTTTTTTTAATTTTGACTTGCTGCCACATTGTTTTAACTTTTTGTGGCAAATTTTAATTTTTGAAGACAATCATATCTAAAGAAGATATTTTTTTCTTTTTAATTTTTTTTAACATGGTTTGCTTGCATCATATTTTTTACTTAGTCACTATTGAGTCATTTTAAATTACATTATATCAAATACCTTCATATTCTACTGCTATAATACTGTATGTTGATTTTTCTGAAACAGTTTTTTTTATTAATTACAGAACTGACTAATTCTGTGTCCCTAAAATTTAAAGACAGAAAAATTCTGTTATGTTTTTATACATATATAACAAGCTGTGCTCTTCATGGTGACTGACAAAGCCTGTTTAAGTTGACATGAAAACACAAAATAATCAAACTGCTGCTGTTCTGTTTCTGTATCTCAGTCTGCTGCCTACCTTACTGTTCTTCTTTAATGTCCTTCACTGTTAACTTTTCTTTTTTAACAAAGCACTGTGGTTAACAAAAACTACACTCTATGGTAAATATTTACTTAACAGCAAACCAGCTTTTATGTTTTGTGGATGAATTTCACAACACGAGGGGAGCAAAAGCTCAGACAAGTGGACTTTCTGATTTACTCTACGAGTTATCCCGGAATAATTTGCAATTTTGCAAACCAAACGGTCCTTTAAAAAAATTCTCCCTCATCAAAAGAAATGTATCCTTGGAAAGAAAACAGGTGTCCATTTAATAAACAAATCTTATAGAGTAGAGTTTTTATTGAATAGAATCCTTGATTTAGTCCCAAGTGAATGATAAGGTGTTCAGAGGTGACTGTGGGTCAGTGTCCATCTTTTTAAACTCTTTCATACTGTTCATTTACATCAGTGATTATTCTTTTTCTATCAGGGCTTATCTTTATTTTTGACCTTTGGCTGAAGTAGTTTGCCTCAGTCTTGTTTGATTTAATTTATTTAATAAGCTCCTGTAAAGTGAACACAGCTCTGTGTTTTGAGTGCGACAGATGTTTAAGTTTGACTCTGTGGGTCTCCCTGAGTGCAGCACATTAACCTAGTTTACCACTGGAGGCTTCCACAGAGGACGGTCAACTCTGTGTCCGTCAAGCCTGACTGAGCCGAAGAGGTTTTGTCCCACTTTATCTGTTTGGCTGTTGGTTTGTTACGTAGCAGAACTGATCAAAAAGCTGCTTAAAGAGTGGACCGTGGTGCTGTTTATGTCAGCACTGTTGAAGTTGTTTCTGAATTTTTTGAAACTTCAAGCACAGGTCATGCATTTCACCCAAGTAATGAGGAATTTGCGCCACATTTCAGAAGGGGTCTTTGTTTAGGTTTAATTTAAAATTTTGTTTGGTGAATGTGACTTAATCTTTCACAGAATTTCGAAACAGTATGCAGCTTATGGCACAGGTTGTCTGGCTACAGCATATTCATTAATAACTGGATAAAGGCGAGATAGGATGTTAAAATCATCCAAAAGAAAATCCAACAGCAGACATAGAATCACAAATTAATGCATTATTGATTTTGAGTGTTTTAATTTCAATTTTAGAAATAGAAGCACTTGATTTATGTCCACAAGTAATACTGTGGAAGTTGGAACATTTTGAAGTAAATATGAATAAATAATAAATATTAACAATAAATAAGATAAACACTTTAAAAGTTAGAGTACGGAAGGAAAAGCAGTATTTACAAAAGTATGTATACTGCAAAGAGAATCTCACGGTAGACTAAATGAAAAGCAGAGCCAGTATTCCACATCTGTGTTTGTGAAGAAGTTTAGATTCTACATTAACAATCATATTTCAGCAGAGTTTAGTTCTTCACGTACCATGTGTTTCCAAATCTGTTTGGCTTTCCTTTTTTAGCATATAGTTTGAGAGAAAATGCATGAAATCTAAATATCTAACATTAACTTGGCACTGATGTTAACAGTATTGTATGGGGATAAAAGGAACTACAGCTCTGTGGTTTTGGTTTTTCTTGATATCTAAGACTTCTCTGCTCACCAGGGACATCCAGCTTTCCTCTCATGTGCATTGTTGGTTTCTATGTTGGCTTTTTTCCACTTAAAAGGTGGATCTCTGTCATAAAGTTGAGTTTCTATCTCAGGATGATTGCCTCAGTAGGAGCCTCCCAGCTGCTGTAGTTCTTTGGATGTTGATTTGGATTAGCTGTCCCTTTATTGTCTGCAGTTGCCAGCTAACAGGTGCTACGTTGCTGTATTCCTTCTGCTGACATCTGTAATAAGGACTGATTTTTTAAGCTGTGTGCTACTTGTAAAAACAGACTGAGCTTCATTTGAAACATAAACATTTAACATATAACTAAATTTGGCAAGGCCACTTTGATGAGGCAACTTTAAACTGTTTGATTTATATGAAGCTTAACAACATTGTAACATTGCAGATATAGTGTGTGTTTGTGCAGTTGTCACCCTGCTGGATGTGTGGTATTAGCCATGTGCTCAGAGCATGCCATGCTGTCATTAATGTGTTATTTAGTGAAATCCATAAAAGATTTTTTGTTGTTTATCATAACTGTGATTGTCCACAATTCACTTTACCATAGAAATCACTCTGGTATCACTGTTGGTAGGTTATTCAGAGAACGGACCATAATGCAAGCAGAATCTGTATTTTTCCTGCATATAAATGTCTAAGCAATAGATGTTATAGTTTAAAGAGTGGCCATGTTGAATAGAGACATTTTCTGATGTTTTTGTTAGTTTTTTTGTCCCCATTTTGATTAAGTTTAATGTATTTGTCTTACATTAACATCCAAACAAGAATGCATTTGTTTGGACCCTTTCTTTGAAGTTAAAAAAAGCCAAAATAATTTAAACTGTTACATATAAAGACTCTGCATGTACCTGAAAAGTTTCCTTTAATAAAATCACAGCATATATCTCAGGAAGATTTTTCCCAATACTGTTCAGCCCTAACAGAGAGTTTATTTCCAAGTCTACAAATCTGACTGCTCTGTGCTCAGAAATGTCTTCCTTGGTGGCTGTGAGATCTCTGCCTCACAGCAGTGGTAAGAATGAAACTGACAGCCGGTTGAGTCTTAGTGCAAAATGTGAAAGCAATGTGGCTTCTATGGCCTGAAAGAAATCGAACAGGATGAACAGAAGGCCTCAGAGCTGGCAGTGCAATAATAAACTCAACTGTACCAATTGGATGAAAATGAAGCTTTTGCTACATGAAGGAAGTGCAGTTTTTGTCTTCATATGCGTAATATTCATACTACTCTTTTTAAATGGTATTTGTGAGCAGGTACAGAAAATTCATCACATAAAATGGCATTCAGATTTTCTCCTGGTAGCAAACATCAGAACTTTTGTTGGCAATTTGCATGGATTTTTTGGGGTGCTTGAAATCCTTTTATACTTGAATTTAAATTGCATGTTTTGTAGGTTTTACAAGGGCTTGGACTGAAACACTCTCTGTGCTTGGATTGAAACATTTGCTTCTCCTGACTTAGAAGTTTGCTGATTAGATACATAAAATGAAGTCTTGTATTATTACATACACATTACTCATGTATTATTCACACTTTTTGTCGTAAAATGCTACTTCTAAATGATAGATGAAGTGGACATTTAATTCCACTTCATACCTTGATTTGCAGTGTCTCCACGTCACATTCAGTTTCTGCGCAGCCCACTTGGGACCCAGCTGGAGGTGATATGAAAAACATTGCCAGGAACTAGGTCTAATCCCTGATGGAAAACTATAAACAAAAGTAAAGTCGAGCTGAGTCGAGCAGACACTACGTAGTGGAAAAGCTCCTGTTCTTCCGGCCAGCTGTGCACAGACAGGAAAACATTTATAAAAGTAGGTATCTGTGCCAGGACAAAAAAAGGATCAGGCACGTTTTGTTCTCACTTTCATTGTGATAAAGCCTTTTTATCACGTAAAAATGTTTATTTGTAGCACTGTAGGCATTTTTATATGGGACAGAAGAACTTGAAAGTGCTTGTAAATTGTTGAACTTTTATGTTTAATATAGTGTACAAATCCTGAATTTGTCCTGAATCATGTTTTCAGAATCTTTCTCCTGTGTGAAAAAGATATGTTTTTTCCGATGCATTTGAATAGTTTATTAGCTTTGTAAAATACTTTGATATATAAACCATATGTACATTTTTGCATGAGGACATTCACTGTGTTCTTAAGGTTTTGTTTGAAATAATGCAGGACATACAAGTAGATTGTGTGGAGATCCCCGGGTGTGACGCTGTCTGCAAGAGTTAAAAGGGGGTTCTGTTGAGATGCACTGATGACAGCAAGTGAAACAAGGGCGACAACTGTGGGTTATTGAGCGGCTTGCTGCTACAAGTGACCTTGTCCTTTGTAGTTAATGGAAGTGGAGGACAGTGTGAATGCTTGTAGTGTATCTAACAAACCCCAAATTAAAAACAAGCTAAATCCTTCTGCAGCGGCATCTTTCTGCGAAAGTAAATCAGATTGAATTGACCCGTGAGGGTATCACTGTCATGAGGTCATAGACTAATGTCAAAAAAATGCAGGGCAACTCTGAGGTCAAACATTGCTGCTGCCACCACGTGAGCAAACTGCAGTCAATAACAACACAGGATGAACGTGTTTTTCAGAAATGATGTTGTTGTACCTGTGACAAAATCTATATTCGTTTGACTCGCAGTTATCTTTGGTTATACAATAAAAAGTTTTGTTATCCTGCCATTTTAATTGGATTTCGATTGGCACCTTACAGAGAGGGAAATGAAGGCTGTTATTGATCTTTTGCAGTCATTGATTTGTCTGCGTAACAGGGGGCACAGAGTGGGATTGATTGCAAAGATTAACTGTAGAAAAGCCCTGGACACTTTAACTAGCTGTTTGTTTGTATCTGGGAAAGAGAAACTGTGTATTTGTGGCGCCCCCTGCCTGTGAATGAGGATACAATCTCAAACACAAGAGGAATCTGGACTCAGTCAAAATTAATATAGACTTTTTTTGTTTTAGTTACAAGATCTACAGACACAAGTGTCTGCATGATTGAGGTATGTGTATTTTAAGACCTGTGAATATGGACTAAAAATTAAGTAAATGGTAATACATTTTACCCAGAGTAGGTCTGAGGACAACATACATGATGACCTCATGGATTCATCGTCAGTGTTTTTCCTCAGACTTGCTCTGTCTTTAGAAAGTAGAGCATCAGTTGTTTTGTTCCACCATCTCAGTCTGACGTACTGAATCTCCGAAAACTCGAGCGTTGTTTTAGCTTAGAGCATTTTAGAAATTGAGTTGAGGATCATTTGTCAGTGTATGCACTTGTTTTACGCCTGGGTGAGTGAATATACATTTATATATAAATATATATATAAATATAAATACATAAATGTGTTGAATGTCCTCCAGTGATGGGGAAATTGTCCAAAAATAATGAACTATATTTAGTCATTATAAGTGTTGGACAGTAACGAGTTACTTGTTACTTGTTATACATTATTTTGGGGCAACTGATAAAATAAGAGATGACAATATCTTAAATGGTATTTATGCCTGATTATGAGTCACTTTCCTCTAGTCGACCAGAATGTGCATGCAGTTTAAACGATGATCCCAATAGTCTCTACAGTTCTCGATAACCAAAAACAATGAATCAGCCAGTGCTGGGTGTTAGGACTTTCTATCTTTTGCCATGTTATGACACAGTTAGCAATTTTGTTTGACTTAAGTTAGAAATAACTGTCAATAATTGTTATTATATTATTTATTTAAAAAAAACATTTTCTAATTTGGCAAATCCTTTCCAATTGGTTATCTTGTGGTCAAAAACACATTATAATTGTTCAAAGTGTAAACAATTGTGATATTAAGTATAAGGCCTGACATCTTATTTTAAAAAATATTGTATTATTTCTTTGACTGCTGTTACTGATGGCCAGAGGAATTGTTTGGTGGTCTTAAAGGGTTACCCAGCTGTTGTTTATTCAGTACTTTTATATTTCCAAAGTTCTATGTCAGAGAAATGCTGACAGAGTGAATGTGTTTTTGAGTGAAGACGTGACTGGATGAGAAAGACATCAATTAATTATCAAAATAATCAGTAGAAGAGTGAGGTTTTCTTCTGATGTCATCCCCAGAGAGACAGACATTCATATATTTCCTTTTACTTTTAATCTGTTTTTATGTCTTAACACTGAAGGTATTCTGTTTTTGGTTGTTTGTCTAACTCTGCACTACGTCCATCTGTCCACATGGAAGGACGTATGCATAGATTCTTATGAACGTGATCTCTCAGAGAGTCTTAAAGCGATTTTCTTTCAACTGAAAAAATATATGTATTTAGCCCGGATTTAAGGATGGTCTGATAAGATTTTTTGAAGGTCTTACTCTGACACTGATAAAAGGACGATTTTATTTGAATTTGGAGGTCACAATGTTTATTCTTAGCTGGATTATGCAATCTTTTGGAGGCAGTATTCCAATGATAGTTTAAATGATTTCCTTAAACCTTGCAAGACAGATACAAATACATGTTTGAGATCATAGATTAAGGTCCCGGACTCTGGTCATCTTTTGCTTGGCCTTTTTTTTGCTTTTTCCCTTCAGGTTTTATTTATGAGATTATGGATCAAAGGTTGTACATGTCATACATTTACTTGGTGGTTTGCCATTTGTCAGAAATTGTTGATCCAAATCTGGATGCTGTTCCAGGAATTCTTTTCAATATTTGTTTACAATGTGAGGTAGGACAGTTTTCCACATTTTTGCTAACAGCTCAAAAAGTTATCAACAGATTTTGATGACATTTTCTTTGAAAGTTGGTCATGGCACACAATAAAATAGTTTAGTGGTGATCCCAATAGGATACAGATCCGATAATTTTTTGAAGAATTTGAATTTTTATACATTGCAAGATGGGACAGTTTTCCACATTATTAATTAGTACACAGCTCACATTGCCTTTGTGTGGGTCTGTGCTTTCAGAGCACTTTGAGTCTGTGGTAGATTTACCTGGTGATATGCCATGCTTTGGTGGCACTGCAAAATGTTACGCATTCATTTCGGCTTGTCTTATCATGCACCCCCTCGAGGGTCACAGGTCCCACTTTGTAAATCACTGCTTTAGGGAATTGTTGAATCACGCTTTTATAATGGGGATGGGCAACTGGTAGCCCAGAGGGAACATGTGGGCCTACACTTCACTTAATGTGACCCTGCAAAGTCAATTTCCATTAATAAAAAATACGTACCAAGTAGAATTATGTGTTGATATCTGCAATGAAATATTTGACTGAAGATTCAACAACCATACTCAAAATAAAATCAATAAGAACATAATCAGTTTTCTTCATTTCTTTTATTACCTGCTATTATTTCAAGGAACAAAAATCTAATTATTGTTTTTGGATTAGTTGACAGTCATGATTAGCTAGTTTAAAAAAAAAACTTTTATATGAAGAATTAATGCAGCAAACCATCTGAAAAAGAAAAAAATTTGGACACCATATTAAGAAGCTTTTAAATATTTTTTTAATTGCTCAAAAATCTATAAACTTGCTTCATTCTTGTGTTTAAATTAAAAACTTCTTTTTCTGTTCAAAACTACAAATACTGATATAGTGTGTGCTAGAAAATCTTTATACACTGTCTTTAATTAAATCAGAAACATTTTGTTTTCCGTCTTGTCCCTCTTTTACAATTTAGCCCTCTGGCAGTGAGAATAGTACCTACGTGGCCATATGTGTAACCAAAGTTGCCAATTCCTGATTTTTAACACACAGTACAATCAGTAAGTCATGATGTAATCTCTGAACACGTTATGAAGCTGCTTCACACTCTTTACCGCTCGCCAATATGAACAGAGCAGCAATATAAAGGCAAAACCTGTCATCTTATCATCTAACTGTTTCAGTTTCAGAATCCACCTAATTTCCAGGTTTTGTAATAAGCTTTAACTCCACTTGTCTCAGCTCTTTTAGCATTGAGTGCTGAATATTTAACAAATTAAAAAACATATATGAGGCTTCAAGAGACATGAGTGAGGAGTCCAAAAGTTGCTGCAACAGGATGACAGATTATGTAAGAGATGGGTTACAGAATTTTAAAAGATCAAACTCTGTTTTGATTTGTTAACTATTGGACCTCCTTTGGCCTCCCGTGGTCCAATGAAGCAGGCATCATTCATACAAATAGATTTCTCCTTTCATTTGAAAGAGGATACCGTGTTGAGGGCAGGGCTACACACAGGGAGGACGAGCAAGGATGCAAGCGAGAGAGAGTGAGGTACAAACTGATGGAGCAACGTTGCCTGGTTGTCTCTTGTTTGTCATCTTCCTGTATTTGCCTTTTTGAGTTTGCATCTCAGCATGAGCTTGAAGCAAAAACTTCAGCCTGTGAGTACCTTTAAATTGCTCTGTTAAACATTCTGGAGATTTTTTTCCTAAAACTTTTTCCAGTTTTCCTGCTTTCCTGCTCATCCTTCCCTTCATAATTACCTTTCCATTGTGCCGCAGTGGTTAGCAACATCTGCTTTACCCTGACTGGTGATGTCTTGTTTTTTTTCTTAGTCCTTTTTGAGGACAGGGATTTTTAAAGTTTTGCCTTTGTGGGATTCTTAAAAAGCTTTAAATGAGATTTTTATGGCCACTTGAAATCACTTGCTTTTTTGCCTTTGTTCATGTGCATGTGTGTGCTTACTTCTGCTTCACTTACCTTGTCTTTGGAGAGCAGTGGGATTTGATTTCCTGTCATTACACCAATATTTACTTCTGCTTAATACATTTTAGTAATATAACTATCTTACTTAAACAAATTGTAACTTAAACTTGTGATAAAAATAATACAGACTACAAATGTGAATTGCTGTTTCTGTTTGGGTCTTTAGAAGGTCCTAAAAAGCAAGGAATTTGATTTTTAAAATTGTGTAGGGGTTTTACTTTTTAAACCTTTAACTTCTCAACTACTGCTGTTTGAGGTTTTGTGTTGTATGATTATTTAGAATAAGTTAGGGCTTGATTTGTCCAAGGTTCTTGCTGAAAAGAGAAATTTCCTTAAAAACTTTCCTGGATCTGCATTTTTTGGATCACCACCAAAATCAAATTACTCATTCTCAGTATAGTGACCATCATTTCCTGAAAATTTTGTTAAAATTGTTTTTGAAAACTACCTGTAAAAATGTAGAGAACTACTAATGTAAACAAGCCTTGTGTCATGACCAGCATTCCCTGAAAATTACAGCAGTACACTTTGAGAACTTCTGAGTTATGAACAAAAACATTGAAAACTGCCCGAGTGCTCAACGTTAAAAAATCCTTTTAAAAAGTTTCAGGATTTACAAAGACCTACATTTTCTCACTATTTCCTCAAATCATATGAGTACTATTAAAAATTTTAGCAAAATTTTAAAAAAAGATGTCCCTATTATGCAACGTTCAGAAATCCTTTAAGCAGACAAGCAAACAGATGATTGCAACCAAATTACCGCCTGTGCGAAGTTAAATTACTGCCTTTCTTTCCAAACTACGCTTATCCCTGTCCACGATGCAGAAAAATATAATTTAATCAGTAGCAGTAGCGAGACATGCGTGTATAGACAACAAAATGCACAGATATTAGCTTAAAATGTGTTTAGTACAAAAAAATTGTAAACATAGCAGTGTGGTACATTTCTGTTCACTGTACATCCAGAAAATCAACCACAAAACATTTAATTGTATCTAAATAATGATAAAAGGGAAGAGTAGAGTAAGGTAATAGATGTAACACAATGTAATTGAGACAATTATGATTTAAAATTGGGATAGGTCAGTTTTTCGCTCAAAAAGAAGCAAAAACTGTTACTATTACATTAATCTCAATTGAGCACAAAAAAATTAAGCACAATTCATTGTGTTCTTTTTTTTTTTAAGTGTTAAATATTCTTTATTCCCTCCTATGCCATTTCTAAGAACTGTCTGTGGTATACAGATCATGCTGTACCATACCATAAATGATGTTCTGTCCTACTTTCCTTTCCTTCAATGTCCTTTCGTCATAGTTAACATCTGCACACTTGCTCTGTTAATTATAAACTCAGACGGGGAAGCGTTGCGTGCAAACCGGCCGTGACACTCGTTGTTTGGTCATCATTACGAAACAGGGCGGACAGCGTCAATACCTTAACATTTCTTGGATGAATGAACTTTTGCTTGGTGTTTACTTTCTAATTACTGTGTTGTCTTTTTACATCATTTCAGCTCCCGTGGTCAGTTGCAAACCCGAAAAAGGGACCTTGAAAGTTGTTTGTATCAGGAGGGGTCAAATAATTTGACTCAACCCTTGTTTTTAATTATCTAAGTATGTAGAATATATATATGGAGCAAAAAAAGGCTTGCTTTTACGATAAACTCATTTGAGCAACTTTCACGCTTTCTTTGCATTCTAAAAATCTTGAAAGTCTGGAATAACTGACATATTTAGATTCATTAACACCACAGGGAAAATGATGGAAAAATTTGAAGATCCTATACAGTCATAAAAAAGATCAAACATTCATGTAATTTCTTATCAGAACTCCCCGGCTCAGACGATGTAGTCCTCTGAAAGAGCTCAGTAAGGCTCAGGATTATACAGAATTTGATGTTAGTTTTCTTCGATGACATTTGAAAAAAGTTACACACAAGCATCAGCTTTTTATTTGAAAAGATACCCTCGCTAAACTATGTCTGTTGCATGATGTAAAATGTGTTAAACTTTTATTTCTATTGTTACTAGTACTATTGTTAAGAATGAGGCTGGTGCAAGTTACTGTTATTAGCTCCTTATTTTTTACATGAACAGTTTTTTATTTAAATAAAAAAGAAGACAGAAAAAAATAATGCAACAACTGCATGATGCAAATAGGGATGGATACAAAAATCAGGCACCAACTTATTACGGGTTTCACCTGGTTACTACTATCCATCTGTCTGTCTATGAAAAATAATATCATGCATTATTAATGCTATAAAATACTTTTGGAAGAAAAAAATGACATATTACCCTGATTATATCATGATGCATTATCCTGCAGTATGTAGCATATTGCTAAATTCTTGCCAGGACACACCCTGACTATTGATCTATAGATTAATTAGTCTATCTGTCCATTAATCCATCTATGTGTTTACTTTGGAGGTTTCCCTGTGTGGTATCAGCTCAACTCGACTCGGCTTTACTTGGTTGTTTTGGTTAACCATCAGGGTTCTTACCTTGTACCGGACATTTTTTGTGTCACCTCTTTCATGGTAGTTTTGTACCGCCACACTATGACAACCTGGTACTCACTAAAGAGGTACTAACATAGTCTACAGTATGCTATTAGGTATAGCAAAGAAGGCAATACTACAAACTGAAAAGAACCATTTATCTATCTTTGTACCTTTTAGTTTATGTCACAGCTAAAGATGCTAAGCCTTCTCTGCCGTTTCCTCTGGTTTTGCCAACAAGGAAACATATATGACAGTCAACAGGAGCACAATCACACAGGCTACAACAGGCAAACAGTTTTCAGGCTGAAACGTATAGTGCTGACAGGCTTTGTAGAACATATACAGCTTTTATTAAAATGGAGAGGATTCTTTTATTCTGCGTATGTTCTCGCTGGACTAAACTGACACGCTCTGTGTCATACAGCAGAGATTAATACTTCAATTTTCATGGTGTTGAAACATAATGTTTTACTTTCGGACATTTTCACTGCAGTTGATCTCAAAAGTCATCTCCGATCAATAAAAGGACTTCATATTCATCTGACTGCTTAAATTTTGTCAGTGTAAAATGTTGCCTGGTGCAGTAATATTGAAAATCACACTGCTCTCTTGCAGTGCTGATGTAATGTCATAACCAGGATATTAACTGCTATTAATAACATGTTTTAAAAGGTTTATGCTTGTACAGAATCCATGTTTAAAACTTCTATATTTTAATCAAACCAGCAACATGAAAAATTTTGTTGTATGACAATGATGCGCTCCTTTCATACTAGCTTAACTGTCTCTGAAAAAGTACAATCTTAATTTTGTAGTCTTGACTTTTGTTGGCTATATCCTGCAAATAGTGTCATCCAAACTTAAAATCAGAGACTCACAGTAGCATTGTCTCTGCAGGATACTGACTTTAAGGTTATAGAGTCTAGATGATGTTGGACTGTGGTTGTGGTTCTTCTGCAGTTGTTGAATCACTGCAGCTTCTCCTCAAACAACTCTTGCCTCTTTTGTCATGGTGACACTGACCATAATTATGGAAATTAAAATGCAAATATCAATGGGGAGGATGTGTGAGGAGGAAGATGGACAATAGTGAATATGGTGGATTGTACAAGTGCCTGTTTAGCGACATAAACATGGATGCCAACAGTCTGGGTTCAGAATAAAATGAACTGTAATGGATAGAATTTTCACACCAGCAGTGTTACATCAGCAGTAGCCCACATGTCCTGACCTCTCAGTTAACAAGAATGAATTAAAAGCACTCTTCTGCATGGCGGCCAGTCAATACCAGTACTTAATTCTGGTTCACAATTGACTGGAAAGCTGATAGGAGCAGTCACATGGCCACAATAAAAGGGAGACTTTGTGAACTGCCAGGTTAACAGTTGCACGGAAACTTCTGTGTGAGAGGTGAGAGATGCAGGAATGGAGATGGCCGCTACACAGCAGACAGGTGGAACTGCTGAGGGTTTGGAGAGGCCTTTTTCTTTACTGCTGTGGTCGGCAGCAGGATAATAACCTAGACAAAGGGGCAGTTATTGTCAAGCCGGTCAGTGCTATTTTCACATTTGTCCTTCTGAGTCCTTCAGTTTGATTTGTTGTGTTGTACTCGTCCATTAAAGGAGTTTCACCATTTTAAATCTGATGCAAGAGGGGCTGCTAGATTTGGTCAAGATTCTCATTTGAATCAAAAATATAAGGCTCATATATGGATCATTATCATGCTCCATATGACTTAGAACCTACAAAGACATCAATTGAAACAATCCATCCAAACATATGGAGACAGCGGTTGAGGATTTGTTTGTGGGACATTTTTGTTTAGTCTGGCTTTAGCTGTTCTGCTCTTTTAGCACGTTGAGACTTTATGCATTGCCTCTAATTCAAAGTTTTGCTGTCTTACTTTGCCATGATGTTGTGGAAAAATGTATGAGCAGGTATTTTTATTTTGCCTTCAGAATATATAATGCATTGTCTTGTGCTGTACTGAATTTATTGTAATGTATGGTGTTGCGCCTCTTATCTTAGCTAAGACTAGACTATCTTCTGGCGTATCCTGTCATATTTCACTGAAGGGGTGTATGAAAATATGATACACCAATATATTATGATATTTTTCATCATAATACTCTGTCAATATTTTAAGTGCAACAAGGCTGTAGTTTATTAATCATTTATTAGAAATGTGGGATGTCTGTTTTATATGTTAGTGCATCAACAGGCTGCTAACTGGGAGTCAGCATCCCTCTCTGTGTTTTATGTATTGCAATTATTTTATTTACGAGGACTGACGATAAAGTTTAGGTGTTGCAAAGACTATAATTTATCTAAATTTTACTGATTAGTAATTGTATTTTATACATACAATATTGTGGGTTTTTAATATAGAAAAATCAAACCTTTTTAAATAACAAAAGTTATCTTGTTTATGGTATTGTCAAATGCTTGGGGAATATCCTGATGTATCATATTGTCAGCCATGTATGGTGATTTGTATCACATCACCAGATACTTCCAGATACTTGCTTATGCTAACTCCTATGGCACTGTCCTAATTAAATTTCAAAACACAGTATTGTCTTGTATTGGACTTTGTATTAACGTATGGTATTACATCAAGTAAGTTTGTATTATATAATTGCTTTGTGACATGCCATAATGCTCGGCATTGCATGGTTTTAATTTTATAGTATTTTTGTGTCATATTACACCATGTTGTTACATATTGTTTCACTCCTTTTTGGTTTTATACTGTAGCATAATTCTCATCATTGTTTCAGATAATATTGTACCACTTCATCTCATCTTGTTTTGTACAATATGTCCTTGTTTTGTACAAAATGAAAAACACTGAACAACATGTTCAGCCAATGGAGCTTATGTTCATGTTGTTCTTTTTTAACAGGGTATTAACAGCTCTGTATATTCATGTTAGCAATACCAGGATGCCAATTTTGGCTGAGCTTCTTACCTTCTAAAGTGAAAACTGAAAATTCTTCTGGTTACTTTAAGTGATATTTCTTTAGCAAGGACCACACCACAACAGTATGCGATTTGATGGGTAGAGATTTAATATGGTGATAGTTGAGATATTCGTGTGTTGTGATGCAGTGGGGGATGTGTGTCGTGTATTGAGCTCTTCTTTGAAAGCTTGGAAAAGGGGAACTCAGAGTAGGATCTAAATGTTAACCATGAAAACAAAAACTTAAAACATTCAGTGTTGTACAAGTGTCTAAACTGAAGTTACTCATCACACATACAAAAACCTCAGTGATTATCACGACTTACAGGGAAAGAAGCAGTTAAGGTTGAAGCATGGTGCAGGGCATAAATATTAAACCTCATCTGAAGAACGAAATCTGATGAAAAATTAAAACTTTTGAAGAATGAAACCTGGTCATGAGAGCTATTTTTAGAGACTTAATGATTGTGAATCATAATTAAAAGGGAGAGAGTTGTAGCTCTATAATCGATATAAAATGCAAACTGTATTTGACACTATTTCTTTTGTTTATTGAAATTTTTTCTTCCTTGTGCAAGTGTTTGTCCGAGTACAATCAACACCTCACATCTCCATATCTTAAAAAATAGATCAGCAGCTCTTCCTGTTTGACTAATGTGCTTCGTCTCTCTCCTAATTGATGGTACTATCACATCCACATCATTACCATCCTCACCATCCATCCCCTCTCTTCAGGTGTTGTCCCTTGGTGCCGACGTCCTGCCGGAGTACAAGCTTCAGGCCCCACGAATCCATAAATGGACCATCCTTCACTATAGCCCCTTCAAAGCAGTGTGGGACTGGGTCATCCTGCTCCTTGTCATCTACACTGCCATCTTCACACCCTATTCAGCCGCCTTTCTCCTCAATGAAGTGGAGGAACCTTGCGGCTACACCTGCAACCCACTCAACGTGGTAGACCTGGTCGTTGACGTGATGTTCATCGTGGACATTCTCATTAACTTCAGGACCACCTACGTCAACCACAACGATGAGGTGGTCAGCCATCCTGGACGCATCGCACAGCACTACTTCAAGGGCTGGTTCCTTATCGACATTGTGGCTGCCATTCCCTTTGACCTGCTCATTTTCCGCTCAGGGTCTGAGGAGGTGAGAGATACATGATCTTCTACATGATGAAACATAAATCATAATATTATCAAATGCCATTATTCTCTGGAGTATTGGAAGTAGGGCTCAGTTGCAGAGCATTAACTCTGGGTGCCCCCCTTTCTTTCCCTTTTGTGCAATTCTGTCTCAATATGCACTAAAATACAAATCAGTTCATCAGTGTGAACAGTGTGAACTACAAATGTTTGCTATGAGAAATATTGAGTGACATGTTGTCACACTGCATTTATGTTGTATTTCAACAATTTGCATGCAGAATCTTCATTCAGATCTTGTCATGCTTTACTTCTGCTGCTGAAATTTTTAGCAGTTAATCAGGCTCTTATTCCCTCCTCCAGCCTCAGACGACCACGCTGATTGGATTACTAAAAACTGCCAGACTGCTGAGGCTGGTCAGAGTGGCCAGGAAGTTGGATCGTTACTCAGAATATGGAGCTGCTGTCCTCTTCCTCCTGATGTGCACCTTTGCCCTGATCGCTCATTGGCTGGCTTGTATCTGGTACGCTATTGGCAACGTTGAGCGCACCGGCTCTGCGCGCATTGGAGGTATGAAGATCGGCTGGCTGGACAACCTGGCCGAGCAGATTGGTAAACAGTACAACGACAGTGACGCCTCCTCGGGCCCCTCCATCAAAGACAAGTATGTGACAGCGCTGTACTTCACCTTCAGCAGTCTGACCAGCGTGGGCTTTGGAAATGTGTCACCAAACACCAACCCAGAGAAGATCTTCTCCATCTGCGTCATGCTGATTGGCTGTGAGTAGAGGGGGAACTCAAACAAGCCCATTTGCTTAAAAGTTTGGACACCATGTTAAATGTAATCAAAAGCATGACTATTAAAGAAATAAAATTCATGCCTACGGGTATATGGCATGGTTTTGTGTCACAATACTGTATCAGTATTTTAGTCCAATATTCAAATATTTCACTGTTTAATGATCTTTTGAAATATGAGGCATTTGTTCTGCATTGTAGTTCAGCCTCTGGCCACTAGTTAGCAGCAGACACTCTGCC
Source organism: Scarus forsteni (assembly GCA_036419115.1). Classification (NCBI taxonomy): domain Eukaryota; kingdom Metazoa; phylum Chordata; class Actinopteri; order Labriformes; family Labridae; genus Scarus; species Scarus forsteni. Next base: position 22,060,032 of record JAZDUH010000084.1, read on the forward strand.
ATTTTGACTCTCCGTCTGGCTTACATTTATCGCTATATTTTCTGTAACTGGGACGGACAAAGTTTAGAAATATTACAAGAGCCATGCTTTATCTAGTTAACACTGATTAGAAATGGAATTTTTAAGCACAAAGTATTGTATTGTCCTGTTAAAGATCTGAAAATATATCATCACACGTGATTTGTACATTCATCCCTGTGAGGAACAATTTGACTCTTGTATGTATTGTATATAGTTTTTTCTTATGTATTTGAACTATCCTGAATTGCTGTAAAATCATTGCTTGGTGACATGACCTTAAATAACCCGTACATGAACTTACATAGCCCTCTCCTTGCTAGAGACTGCTTTCCCACACATACACACACTCTACATGACCGTACATAGCCCTCTTAGCCCTCTCGTTGCCTTTTCTTCCCAGAAACTGAAGTTATTCCCATGAACTTGCTGAACTTACTGCACCTACAAGGCCATCTGCCTTACCAAAACCAAACTCATGTGACCACATACAATGTTATAAAAGGAGATGACACTGTACTAGTTTTCAGTTCAACTCTCAGACTGCTTTGGCACTCTTTGGTTGCAACTTCTTGTTCGGGCAAGAAGAAGAAGTAAAGCTCCATTTGATTGCATCCAGCTGCTTTTCGTCATTTCTATTTTGTATAAATGTCAGGTGTAGTTACGAACATTCAATTTTTTAATTGAATGCTGGCAACACTTGCCAAAAATTTTGGACAGTGGCAAAAAAAAAGCTGGAAAAAAATGTAAAATGTCTAAAGAAAGTTCCACGTGGAACATCAGCCTGATATGGAATTCACTGGCAACAAATAAGGTTTAAAAAGAATGTTCTAGTGAATCTGAGTCCATCTTGAGGAAGGCGAGGGACATGCTATTTCATTGTGAGAAACTGATGGAAAAGGAGATAATGTCTCTGCATAAATAACAGAATCTTGGTGTAACATCAACAAATATGACAAGGACATAATTTGGTTATATCATTCCTTCATATTCTTACCTGCTTCATGAAAGAAAAAGCTGTTCCTTCATAAAGTCACTGACTCATTAGTTCCTCTTAACATGAAGTGTTATAACACCTGTCTCTTGCAGCTCTGATGTACGCCAGCATCTTTGGGAACGTGTCGGCCATCATCCAGAGACTGTACTCCGGCACGGCTCGGTACCACACCCAGATGCTGCGTGTCAAAGAGTTCATCCGCTTTCATCAGATTCCTGGAGGCCTAAGACAGAGGCTGGAGGAGTACTTCCAACACGCCTGGTCCTATACCAACGGTATCGACATGAACGCTGTGAGTCATGGTCACAATTGGTCTAACACTAGTTCAGAATAACTATTGAGGTACAGGGGCTATGTTTAGACAGCCTTTTTGAGAGAAGAGCAAGGTTTTATGTAAAGTAAATTAAATAGATGTGTATTAGTTTGGGGTAAGACTTAACTGGTAAATGTAGAATTGAACTCAATACAATAAATACCGGTACATGACAGGGTATATCTTCACTGTAGAATACTGGACTGCAGATCAATAGGTCCTTAGTTTAAGTCTGAGTGCCAAGTCTCCAGGAGTGTGTCATATGTGTAATAATACAAATTAACCTGATATGCTCATTTGTAATAGACATAAACCACAGTGTTTATTTATACGTTTTGGTGGTCAAATTGTCCAATCCAATCTTCACTCTAAAGCCGAGGCAGAGAGTTAATGTGTATTTAGTTGCACTCATGTGGATAGCCTTCAATATTTGACAGTGAAATCACCAGTAAATAAATGGATACTTTACCGTACTGACCAGGTACTGAGGTTCTATCAAGCCATGGCAGTACATTAACTGCTCAAGGTATTGTGTGATGTTAGGATGCTCGTCGCACAGGGATTAAGTCCATGACATTAAGGCACCAAATATTAGCTAAATTCTTGTTTTTAATTATCAAAAGATGCAGAAAACTGAAAGAGCCCCTCTCTCTCTGTCAGTTTCACCTCCTTTTTTGCTAAAGCAAAGAACATTGTTTGACCTTTAGTGAAGTCATCAAAGTTTAATTTCTTGTACTGTGACCAACATTTTGAAACATACACTGTAAGCCATTCGGCAGGAAAATACACCAAAATCTCAAATAAAAGATCTGATTTTGAAAGCTGTGGGGGTATAGCTCAGTGGTAGAGCATTTGACTGCAGATCAAGAGGTCCCCTGTTCAATCCAGGGTGCCCCCTTGACATTTAAGCACCAAGAGTTGTTTCCATTGAGATATCAATTTTAGAAATGACGTGCGTCATATTGCAACTGTGGCTTGGGCTGCCAGCAGCACCCGCGAGTGCCTGCCAATTCAATGTGGGAATAGATCATCACTTGGTAACGGCTGTTCTTCTTAACCACCCAGCCTGAATCAATCTGACACATTGCTCTCTTTCTCTCATTGAGCAATTCAGATTTATTTTCCAGTTTTAGACTACATTGATTAAGAGAGAGCAGATGTGTAAATAGATACTGAAGTAATCCCTTGTTATATTTTTTCTGCACCCCTGCAGGTTTTGAAAGGCTTCCCTGAGTGTCTGCAGGCTGACATCTGCCTCCATCTGAACCGCAGCCTCTTACAGCACTGCAAAGCTTTTCGAGGTGCCAACAAAGGCTGTCTGCGAGCTCTTGCCATGCGGTTCAAAACCACCCACGCTCCACCTGGTGACACGCTGGTCCACAGCGGAGACATTCTCACTGCTCTCTACTTCATTTCCAGAGGCTCCATCGAGATCCTCAGGGACGATGTGGTGGTGGCCATACTAGGTATCAGATACCTGTTTCCTTTTACCTGTGGAGTGACAAAAGCTGTCTCTGTGTTTTTTATGTGTTTGTCCAACCTTTTCTAAACTCAAACTGCACACACATAGACTCACTCGCAGTGTTTTGTTGCCAGAGGTGTTTGGGCAGAGCTCCACTTCCATTCCACTGAAGCATTGATCATCAATAGGCCCAGCACTCACAGCCAGGCTGCATAGGTCATTCCTTTTTCAGCTCTGTTTTGGGGAACCAATTGGGTTGAACGAAAGAGCTGTTTAGATCATTTAGGACTGGGTAACATGGACAGAATCCTTTCTATGCGTTTTTTAGTTAATTGATATTTAGTACTTGTGACAAAGCTCTCACCTATGGCCAGATGAAGTCAGCAAAAACATATTTGAACACAAACTGAACTATATGTAAACAATATTCTCCCACCTTGTGTGCTGTCTTACTAATATCAGTATATTTTAAAAACCTAATATGTATTCCAAACCCACGCTCACTGTCATTCTGATAATCTCTGTTAATATCTAATCAGATCAAACATCCAAAAGAAGTGAATGGTTCTCTCACCTTGTCTAGTATCTAATAATAAACTTTTCCCTACATCCCTCTTTTGCCAATGATATAGGAAAGAACGACATCTTCGGTGAGCCAATCAGTCTCTACGGGAGGACAGGCAAATCCAGTGCTGATGTCAGAGCCTTGACCTACTGTGACCTTCACAAGATCCTCAGAGAGGACCTGCTGGAAGTGCTTGATATGTATCCAGACTTTGCAGACATGTTCTGGAGCAACCTGGAGATCACCTTCAACCTGAGAGATGTGAGTGCCACCAGAGGATGACAGTTACACTAGGATACTCTGACTAAAATGAAACCACAGTCTGCAGTCTGTAGGCATTATCTTATGTTCTGTCTCATCAGGATAGGATAGAATAAGGCGGACTTTATTGTCTGCAAGGGAACATTTTCCTTGAACTGTACAGTGACTGCAGTTAAAGAACAAACAGCATACACATTAAAACAGACTAAAGACAGATGTTAAACACACAATATAAGCCCACATATTAAAATACTCTTAACTGACAATTAAAAATGTAAAACAGACAAACACACCACAGCTACTGGCATCTGTGTTGCCTCAGGGAAGCATCACCATATATTTAAGCTTTGTTTTTCTCATTACTTTAGTTTTGCCTTATTCACACACATGTCCCTTTAATCCTGGCCCTTCTGTATTGAAAAAAGCTTGTGTTCATGTGCTGATCAGGTTTTAGCTAGGGCTGTTAGCATTACATTATAATCTAAGATTAAGGTCTCATAATAACTGAATAGTCTTCTGAATCACATTAATCAGTGCAGTTTTAGGCACAGTGTAGTCAAAGTAGTTAAAACTGTGGCTAAGAAAAACTTCTTGAGAAAGCCCCTTATCTTAATTTTCAGCTTAACTGGATTGTTTCAATTAGAAAACTTCTCGACTGATACACCCAAATAGTTAAAATGCTGTCACATTAACAGGATTATTGGACACATGTGAGTATTTTTGTCCATGTATACAAGCTAAAGCTACCATAAGATATTTTTGAAAATGGTAATGTAGTTCATTACATTTTCAATCTGTAAAGTGCCTCATTGAGGATAGATTTATATAGCATAGATTTATTTGACAGAGTCCAAACCTGAGTATTATCTCTGGCAGTATGGGATCACCTGGACGGAGAAATTTAAGGCAGCCTTAATGTGCAGGAAAGGTTAGAGAGACATTCAGAGATCCCTACCACAAAATATGTTCAGCTTACTAACAAATGTGTCCATAAAGAAATGTTCCTCTCCCACATTATTATGGTTGATAAAATCACCATGTTAACAACAAAAACTAGGTATTACAGACACTGTAGTATAAATACACAGGATGTATTGTTTCAGTGTGAGAGCTGTTGCATATTTTCGAATCACTGAAGCTGATTGTATCAGGCAGATAGAATAACCCAGTCATCTCCGGGGAAGGACTCTGAATGTGGATACCGCCGCGGGAGGCATCGGAGGAGCTCGCTACGCCGAAGAAACCGACCAGGTGAGTGAAAAGCCAGGCTTCACATTTCCTGTAGGTTTCTGTTCGGTGTAATCTCTGTGTTGTCTCATTTGTGGTCTGCACAGATGGCATGGATCATGAAGACTCTTACCCCGATCAGTCCTTTCCATTGGGTAACCTTCAACGCGGCATGACCACGGCATCACACTGGGACGACCTCTGCAGTAACCCTAGTATCTGCTCACAGTCCAGTGATGAGGAAATGAAGCACATGGGACACAGCAAGGTGGAGCTGTACCCACCTGCGGGCGACACCAGGGACTACCCCTCTGCTGTGGTCAACCTGCTGCCTCACGGTGGACCTTCAGCTGGGATGGGACCACCTGTAGACATTGGAGGACCCCCGTACTCAGGTAAACACTTTCTACATCAGTCATGACCAGATAACCTCATGATGCACCATTTTATGCTTCAAAGATTTGAGAGAATTCTTCCTAACCTGCTGTTCTACTAAAGTTTTTATAATCTTTAAGTGGCATTTGGTTCCACCAAAATAATCCAGATGTGTTAAAGACATGTAACATATTTTTTAACAAAGCTAGAACCAGTGCAAGGCAGTTACTTGCGTCTGCAGGGTATACATATTAAAAGTGATATTTGAAGGAAAAGTCTAGGGTGGTCTTTTTCATGTCATGAATGGTGGACACTTCCATTTGATTACAGAGCTCATGTAATTTGCCTGATTTGACAGATATTCTTAGGAGTATTCTTGAAACACTGCTTATGATATTTGAGATCTCATACTTTGACCTTCAACTTCCAAACTGTGAGCAGTAAATGACATATGTTGAAAGTTAATTAAAATTCTTCAAATCATGGTTGTGCCCTCCATAAAGGGATGAATTTGAGGCCTTCTCTCAAATATAAAAAAAAACTGAAAGATTTGGACCTTGTGTGAATATCAGTGGTTCACTTATTTCCTCAGTCTTCATCATATAACTGTTTATGCATTGGGCAAAAAAGAGATACAAATATAGATAGATACATATAGATAGATACACTTTGAAAATCAGTTAATGCTCTGCAACTTGCATCAAAAAAGTAGCTAAATGTGACTTGTATTCTGTGTTTAGCTCATATATTAAGTATTACATGTTGCTCTGAAATTGTGAAGCATGTAAATAGTGATAAGGTAACTTCATATGTCAGCTTTGCATATTTGTCCAAATTAGAACTCTTTATATTAGAAAAAAAACTGTCCCTCTGGTGATGAGGATAAGTTTAAAGCAGCTCTCTTTGTAAACAACATTGCCTATCCCTGCTCTAGATGCATTAGAAAAAATAAACAAATGAGGCAAAATGTCTTTAAAAATGTTTGTTGGTGGCATTAAGTCAAAATTTGACAAAAGCAAAAAAAAAATAATTAAAAAAACTAGCAAGCAACAGCAGCAAGACATTGACTGTGCTCGTACTGAAGGATACTATAGGGGCAGGATAGGAAAATGTTTTTTTTAGGGTTTTTTTATTAAATAGATTAAAATGATCAAAATTACAGACAACAAAATAAATTAAGACCTGTTTCAGTGCATTAAAATCCAGCAGAAGTGCTCATACATGTCTTGCATTGATTTAGTTTTACCTCAGGTTGGTGTTGACAAATTTTGCGATACTTGAGATTTTAAATTACAAAGACAGAAATTCAATTTGTCATAAATCTAATAGAATTATATAATTTCCTCATGAAAAACAGCTGTTTTTGTTGTCATGCAAATGCATTATGCTTCCATTCAGTCCTGATGTAAATTTCATTACAAAACCTCAGTGACCACAGTCCTTTCACAAAACTACTATGACCACCAATGCAAAACATGAAAACTCAAGGGCTGTGATCCTGACTTCATATTCCACAGATGACTGTGAATCTGACACAGAATTTTCATGAGAATTTGGAGACAGTCCAGGCTCAAAGTCTGACCAAAGAATGCTGACATTAAACTGCAGGATTGAATGATATTGTACGGTGGGGTGATCAAATATCAATCACATTCAAGCTGTTATTCTCCCTCTCTGCAGCTGCCCCTATCAGCATGTCAGGCCTCTACGGCTACTGGCCCGACCGCAGAGCAAGTCAGTTCTCAGAGAGCCAGAAACGAAGCTCCTCAGTCAGAGCTGGTTTTCATCCTCCGACCTGCGCTGAGGATCGGCCCAGCGAGCTGGAGTCCAGACTGGAGCTGCTGCAGTCCCAGCTGAACAGGTGGGTCAGGTTCATGGGGGAGAATGAAAAGGCAGGGGGCGCCCGGATTTGAACCAGGGACCTCTTGATCTGCAGTCAAATGCTCTACCACTGAGCTACACCCCCTCTTTCTGCCTCTGCTAACATGATAAAATTTGTTGTCATTGCTCCTCAGCCAGCGCTTTCTTCTGACTCATGCTTGTAAAAGCTCCTCCCTCTCCTGCTGTGTTTGCATATCAGCTCCCAGCTGGTTGCGAGTGTGTTGTTACTGCCAGCGGCTCCTCTACAGACAAAGAGAGGAGGGAGGAATGCAAATACAGATGAAAACAGAAGTGTGAGGGATCATTCTCTCCTCAGCCAGCTCTGTATGCGCTGAATATGAACCGCCTTTGCTGTCTTGTCTGACGTGACCACAGACAGAGAAACAGAGAGACCTAGTGGACATTTTTGAAACAGCAGCTTCTAGAAAATCCTGACATTAATCTTTGTCCTGCTCAGACTGGAGACCCGGATGACAGCAGATATAAATGTGATCCTCCAACTTCTCCAAAGGCAGATGGCCCCAGTTCCTCCAGCCTACAGCGCTGTGTCTCCCAGCCCTCATCTGCCTCACCCCACAACCCTGTACAGCACCGGAGCGCCCACCATCCACACCGTCCCTCCTATACAGCCAGTACAGATTGACAGCTCTGGCTCACTCCTACAGGTACTGCATCCATACATAAACATTGTCTGTTGCGCTAGTCTATTTTGAATCATAATTATGCACAATAAAAGAATAAAGGCTTGTGGGACACAACTCTTCATCATTCTAAACACCAATGATAACATCAGTCAGCCAGTCCAGGGTGTATCATCAAGTGCTCAGTATCTCCAGCTCCCTTCAATACAAACATGTATCTCAACACAATTCAGTAGTGCCACGATGCTCATAAATTGACTAAGCTGTTTACAGAAATACAAAAAAATGTACGTTCTTTTTAGTGAAAACAAAACATCAAGGACAAGTTTTAAATGATCCCACAACTTCAGACTCCCCAATATCAAGTTTTCAGAGATCTCAGGAGTGATTTAAAAAACATCTCTTTTTACCACTGAATAACAAACAAACGTTACGTTTCTGCACTCCTTATTGAGACAGAGTAGATTTGTAGATTTTGGCAAAAATGCTTCCAAACACTTCATTACAACGTTCCTGACATCTAAGACTGCTTGGTCTCCTGTTGTCATTTCACAACACATGAGAGCAGTCAGATGTAACCTCGTATTTACAAGAACTTTGCTCCAAACTGCTTGATGGTAGATTACTTGTATTGTGAGTAGTACAGTTTTGGACAATGTTCTCTTGAGTACTGGTAAGTTAAAAAAAAAAAAAGTAAGTCTGTGATCTCTCTCGCTCTCCTTCCAGAGTCCAGACTCTGACTTCAAGCACAAATCCAAGGACTCTCTGTCCAGTGGGATCCACCTCACCGTGGCCTCTGATGACACCGTGTCCATGTCACCAGAGACCGACCCTCCCCCTCCTCCATCTATGAACCTCACCCCTCCTCAAAATCCACCTGGACTGATGTGTGGCAGTCAGCGTTTCCCCTCTCTCCCCGAACACCTGGAGACATCCTTAGAGCTGCAGGAGATCCAGAGGCACGTCTCAGACCCTGTCCTACCAGGCACTTAAAACACCAACCAACACCACCACCAGAATACCTGATCCTTTGGACGGGACAGCCAAACATTCCCTCTATCTCACTCCCCTTTCCCTCCCTGAAAACTTCCTCTGTCCTGTTCAGATGCTGCTGTAGAGCGTGGGACGTCTGAGCACTCAGAGTGCCTCCTGCGCGTGAGGTCTGGACTCTGCAGGGTCTTGAGTCTGCTGTCCCAGCGTCCCGTCACTCCTGTGCATGAAGAGATTATTCCTGCCCTGCAGGGTGGACATAATCACATAAACACAAACTTTGGTCATGCTGGATCTTTCCAGAACAAGAAGAGCTGAAGTGTCAAGGACTACTAATACATCTGTATGTTTTCACTCTGTATGAGAATTGCACATTTTTGTAGATTAGAAGAGAATGAACTATTCTGAATTTATTTTCCTAATGTTAGAGATATATCTGTTACAGAAAGAGTGGTTTGTCTAGTGCTATGTAGAGATTCACTACTTTTATTTTTACTTTGTGTAAAATATATCAGAAGGCGTTATCTGTGAAGACAGACGCCCATTTTAAAAAGAATGATTTCATCTCATTTCATGTTCAGTCTCTCTGACATGAAGCAGCAGAACTGTTTAGTGTGTCATTGGTTATGATCGACCCATAGTTTTATCTAGACGACTGCTTTGTTTGTTTCCCCCTGTATTGTGTCTGTATATCATTCACCAAAATACAATATTTGTTAATTTTAATGAAAGGCATGGTCGCACAGTTTCATTATACACATGATATAATGTTTTGTCTAAATGTGCCAAATGTCCTGATTCATGAAGAGGTAAAGTGAACACAGCAGAGTTTTTCATGTCAGCAGAGGGTGCACTCACTCAGTGTTCTCAGATCCAGCACAGTGTGTATTTATCCATTCATCCTCCATCACATTATTTCTACACTGATTAATAAACATTACTGAACCTTAGAGGGATGCCCAGGCAAAGTTTTTGCTTCTCCACCGCCTGATCTTGTACTTCTATGCACAAGACAAAGTCCACAGCATAGGGACGTCTCCCTCTCCTCCTGTCAACAGCACCAGTAGCTTCCTTGTCCTGTAGACCTTTAGACCTGCTGGTCTTAGAAACAGTGCAGAGCAGAGACTGCAGAATCAATGCAAAGTCACTGACAACATAGCCAATAGCAACACTTTCTGTAGCTGTAGTAGTCTGGCCAACCAATCAAAGCAGACTGGGTCCACGTGAGGAGGGGGGCAGGAGAGCCAACAGAACATCTCAGACAGAGAGAGAATAAATCTGGATCAGGGGCACTAAGTTGATGAAAACTCAAAGGTTTTTAGCATTTGGGATCATGTACACACCCTGTAAGTAATCTATGAATAACTTTGTATAATTTCTAACCCATAGCAGCCTGATGGTGGGTCTAATCTAATCACAGCAAACACGAGTCCCAATAAAACTATACAGGACCCACTTTTTGTAACAGTCTCTGTGTGGTTCGTGCATACAAGAGATGATTGACAGCTCCCACGTCAGGACAAACAAACTGCAAATGGACTCATTTTCATATGAATTCCTTTAAACGTGAGCAGTAACATAACAGAGACAGAGGTGTGCATCAGCATGTTACTGATGTTTATTTACATGCACACGTGCAAGGACACAATTTAACTGATGCAGCCATTCCTTCCAGCAGTCATTCTAAAAAAGAATTTTAAGGGGACATATCTGACTGAAACAACTGAAAAGAATCCACAAATTCAGTAAAGTTGCGGTCACATTCCCTGCGATGCTCTCTGAAATGATACTTCCAGTAAACTCTATGTGGTTTATATCCTCATGGCGGCGTAACCTTGCTCAGGCCTGGTTGTGCTCAGAGCAGTGAAGGCCAGCAGAGGATTTGGGAGGGGATGGAGGGACATTAATGCTCCAGCACAGGACTGTGCACCTGGGCCTGGTGTGAGTGCACTCTTAGTGACAGAGAAAGATGAAGGTAACAGTCACTGTCCATCATGTGTCATCTTTGTCAGCGTCAATGTAAAGACTTTTTACCATTTTTATTCTGTGTAATGGTTTCATGAAGCACAAATACCTGTTATTTATCTTTTTCAGATTAAAGACACACTGAAGACCTACACTGCGGTTTAACCTGTTATTTTTTCTGTGAATATCACTCTGGTGGGCATGCAGGATAAAAAAGGTCAACCAATCAAAATGAGCAAGTCACTGATTTTGTTAAAGGGTTATTACACACTTTAACACCCATGTTGTTCGGGACAACTGGCACCTGTGGGTGCCCTTATATTTCAGCTGCATGTGGTAAATGGCACAGACTGCAGTCTTTTCACAAACATCAATGCTTTCTCTCAACAACTGTGCAGACTTCCAAATGCAGTCTCAGACACACCGTTCACCCACAAGGTGGCAGCAAAACCTTCACATTACAGACCTAAGTAGTAACAATGAAGCTGTCATTCAGCAGTTCTTTCTTAAAATTATGTTTGAAAAAATCAAGTTTAATATTAGGCTGGACATTCTTGGCTGCCATTGTAACACCCAATATACATTTGATACACTTCCATAAAAGATTTAATGGAAATATTAAAACATTCATCTGAAAAATATATAAGTAGATGGTTAAACAACTGTTTGTACAAATACTTAAAAATAGTTCTTTAAGCTTGAAATTAGTTAAGTAAATAATTAAGGTTTCACAGTATTAGTCATTTGTACTTTTTTTAAGGTCCCCATGTCCTGCAAAGTCTTCTTTTGCTGAATGTTGTTAGAATGGGCTCGGGTAGCAGACAAACAACCTTTCACCATTAACTAAACTTTCAGTTCACAGAGAAATACGCTATGCCTCTTTCAAGAAATGCCCCTGAAAATGCTCAGTATTTTACTACCTGGGTTTTTTTATATAAAAGCTATAGCCTTCTCCACCTACATGTTATCTGCTGGTCACAACTAGACACCATGACCCCTCTTACACCTATTGAAATGGCGCCTTTCTCCCCTCTCCATGGGTAAGTGTGAACGACCATGTCGGGTAATTACCCGGATGGGCTACCTAGGTATTACCCTGATAATAACAGGGTTGTGTGTCCCAAGTTAAATTGTCAAATCTCATGTGCATGTGTTCTTTAGGGACGTTATTTCAGGCATTGATACAAGTAGCTCTTATATACTTATGACAGTGGTAGAAAAAAGACATACTTTCAGACAGAGGTGGACAGTAATGAAGCAGATTCATTTAAGTACCGTGCTCAAGTACACTGTTTAAGTATCTGTACTTTTTTTTTAAGCTTGTGACTTTTACTCCACTACATTTGAAAGACCGATACTGTACTTCTAACTCCACTACATTTCTATAAAGGGTAAGATTTCTAACATTGCTCAGATTATGTTGCTCATCTTGATAGTTATGATCGCCATGGCAGATACAGATGACGATTTCACACCAGAGCATCCAAGGCCATATGTGAGGCCCATGTTTGAAGTTGTCAAAATGAAGAATACTGTTTTCAACGTTTGCTCTTTTTGCTGCACACCAACTTCATCACAGCCTACAAAAAAATCACTGTCCATTAAAAAGGAAGTTTAATACTTAAGCATTTTCAGAAGCAGTTACTCCAGTACTTAAACTTAAGTAAATACTTGACTGATCAACTTTCACTTGTATTGAAGTAATATTTGGCCAGGAGTATTTTCAAGTAATGGAGTTGAGTATTTGTCCACCACTGCTTTCAGACATTCAGAAGTGCTAAAATGTTACTCACTCCTGTACCACTCTGAGACCTCCTCAGGCCCTGTTTACACAGAGATGCTCTCATCTGAAACTGAAATTTCAAAAGCTATCCGAGTTCAAATTGAGATTCCAGAAATACTGAAAACCCTGTTGTGTGCATGCCAGTCCAGTAGATGGCGTTGTAGGTTTGCAGGGAAACAGCTCTGTTACAGCACATGTACAAAGAAGAAAAACTTTTCATAAACAACAACGGCAAGTGGACGCACGAACATGCAGGAGTTTCTTGTCAAGACAACAAATCTGTCTGTATTTTTTGTCTGGATAACTAACTGAGCACAATAGGCAGCACACACATTACTCAGTAGATGGTTGAAGCTGTTGTTGTTCCTTGTATGCCCACGCAGCCTTCATATGAAAGAGTACTGTGCATGCGCTGACGTCAGAGTTTTACCCTGAAACACTGGAAGGCGCTACCAAAACTTTCCACCCTGGACTCTGGTTCCAATAGTTTGCTGATTCAGGCACTCCAGGCAGCGTTCCCATGTAAACAGGAGGCTAAAACTCAATGAGAACTCTTCTGATTCAGCCTTGTGTAAACAGGGCCTAATTTTTTTTTATTAAAAATCCTCTCCCAGGACTGGAAAGCAGTAACAAATTGCTGTCCAAAATGATCATTCAGAATGATGGCTTTCACTAAATCATATGCAGCTGCCTCTTGTTTCATTTGTTGGTTTAATTTAATGTTTACTTTTCAGAGCAGAGCATCATGCCACCCCTGAGTTCTCTGGCGCCCCCTCTAGGGGACCTAACGCCCTGACCTTATTTGGTGACCTTTAGGGGTCCCTGAACCTCACTTTGGAGACCACACAACCACAACCCCTCTATGACTGACACATGAGCCCGGACGTGTAGGAGGAGGAGGGGGAGAAAAGCTTGAACAAAGTGGATGGAGGGGGCTTTAAGTTGGGGAGGGGATTTCCCTTTAAGAGACAGAAGTGGAGACCAATAAGTGCTCAGTAGTATCTGCAGCAGCCAACTAGGTCGTCGTCTGCGGGAATAATAAAGCAGACTTACTACAGGAGACTTGGGCACAAGCCCACCAGAGCTGCTGTGTTTTCAGGAGAGAGAAACAACCGCGAGATCTGCTGCAGCATGAAGCATGAACGAGATTTTAAGTGAGGCGATAACACAACAAAAGTTATGCTCAGCCTCAGAAAGTCGACCTGTGTGCCTGGAAAAGAGGACATGCCTGGTCAGCGCAGAGGGTCAGCTCTGAGGATGGACTGACTGTGGGTGAGAAGAGAGCCGGAGCTGCAGCGAAAAGGAAGAAAAGCACAGCCAGCCGTGTTTCCATTAGCCGAGCCCGGAGTGGGGGATGTCGGGCAGACATGGAGGAGCACCCCGGGGGAGCAGCAACCCCAGCCTGCTGCCCCTCCGAGCCACAGTCCCCTACCAGCTCCAGAGGACCTCTGGGCTCCTGAGCAGGGAGGTCAAGATAGGTAAATATGCGTCAAATAAAGTCCACGTGGTCCAGAGCACAACCAAGTTCATTTAGTCACAATATTAAGCTTGTTATTTAAGGCTGAATGCAATACAATGACCACAGAGCACACTGTTGATCCAGCATCACAAACTGTTTTCTTTGATTTAACCAAGAGGACAAACTTCTCATTTGCATCCCCAAACATTAAGTTTTCTTCAAAAAGTATGCAAAGATTTTACAACAAATATTACACCCTTTAAACTAAAAATATCAAATATACCATGTAAATGTCTATATCAACTGATTTCCTTATCAATGATGTTTGGTTACTTTTAAGTACTGTGCAGATGATTAACAAGTGTTAGGGATGCACCATATTGTCTTTTGCCCATATTTGATATGCCAGTATTTTTGAGCTCATTGTCACAGATACTGATAATATTAAGTTTAATAGCCTCTACTTTGCTGAAATTGACTTGTTCCTTTTTATTGTGACCGTCTATGTGTCTTAGAAACAGATGTGAGGCAAGAACATCAACATTTCATCCTTAAATAAGTGCTACTTTTGATTTGTAAAAGTGGACTTTGGGTGATAATTAGGTCAACAGTTATGGGAAAGATGGACATTCTGACCTATTTAAGTTAAATATGTATCATAAAATATTAGCTGTAAATGTTCACACCGATTTTCACATCTGCCAGTACAACAATCAACTTTTTAGGCAATGAGCTCAGGAAATACTATGTATCTCTAGCAATAATAACAATAATAAAGTTTTCTCCCCTTAATCATGTTGCATGTTAAGTACGAATATAAAGTTTTCTTTAAAATCCTCCCAATATGTTAACAGATATCAAGTTTACCAACAGTGTATGTATGAAATTGGTTTGCCGCAGTTTTGCCAAGCGTTAGCAAATATCAAGTTTTCCTCCCAATTATGCAAAGTGTTTAAACAAAAAGCAAACCTTTATAATCAATATGATCAAATATTCCATTGATTATTTGTTAAGAACTGACTGTCATATCATGTTTTGGAGTTGCAATTATGCAGAAAGTTAACAAGTGTTTAGCTTTTTTCTGCTGCATGTTAACAACAAATGCCAGGTTTTCTAAAAAAAATTAAATAAATAAAATACTTGCCAACAATTATGTCAAGTACTAACAACAAACATGTTTTCTGAGCTATAAAATCAAGCAATCAAACAAAAAAAATTGTGTTATATATCGAATAATTTTCCCAACAATTTTGCCATGTGTCGCAAGGAAGTTTTCTGAACTGTTAGCATTGAGTTTTCCTGACAATTTCACTAAGTGGAAACAATTATCAAGTGTCCCCAAAAAGTACGCCAGGTGTTATCTAAACTAACAAGATGTTAACTAACTAGAAGTTGACATAGAGTACAAACTTTTACAGGAACTTTTCTAAAATTGATGCTAATTTATCAGAAAAAAATGGATAAAAGGAATTGTGCAATGCTTATGAAACCTTTTCGAAATTTCTGGATCTGGATCTTGATTTGGCTCATCACAAAAGTCTAATCAGTTCCTCCTTGTGCCATCATTTAAGGGCTGGAAGATATAACAATAAAATCAATCAATCAAATTCATGAATATACAACTTATGTGGGAAAACCTCTGGGATCTCCTTTAGACAGCATCTTCCAGCGCTGCAATATTACAACAAAAATTAATCCTAATCTGTTGATACATTTTTGAGTTATCTTGCACACAAACAGACAGACAGACCAACAAACTCCAGCAAAGATAGAATTCCCGGTGGAAGTTTTGCTAATAGTTTTGCTACATGTGAAAAACAAATGTTAAGTTCCTCTTATAATTATGCAGTGTGTGAACAGCAAATATTGAACTTTTTTTTTATGCAAAGTAGATCGAGGTTTACCTCCGGTTTTACCATGTGTGAGCAAATATCAAGTTTGTGGTAACAACAATTATAAGTTTTGCTTAACTAATAAAATATAATGATATATTTTCATTTTTTGTGCTAATAAAAGTACTTTTTTAACAAGTAATATCCACTTAAACTTACAATTTTACTTAGTGTCAAAAATGCCATTTTTCCTGACAAAGTCTTCCTGATAATTATAAATGGCGTCACCAATTGTCCCATTCAAACTATCACCATATTATAACCTTTCTAATCAAATGAAAACATGATTCCCCTCCCACCACCACCACCATGTACCAAAATAGAATTAACATCTGTATTAACTAAGTGCATGTCAGATAATCCACCAATGCCGACCGTGCGTTTCATTACTCTGTCTTCAAACGGAAAGTTGAATATGATGTTTCTGAGATCTTCATGCATCTGTGTTGTTCTTATAAATAACACTGCTTTCCCTTCTTAGCAAATTTGTTTCTTGAGATAACACCAGAAATGGCTTGAGATTTTGAGTAGAGAACTGAAATTGACTTTACAGCCAAATGAAAACTGAGCAAAATAAAAAGAAAAGCTCACATCCTCTCAGGACCTCTGCAGCTCACCCTGAAACACAACCCTGCTCTGATAATGTTATTTGGACTCGGAGTGGCCCCTGCGCTCCGTGACCTGTGGGATCAGTGCTGCATGCTTCGCGCTCACACAGCAGCAGCCTCTTTGTTTCACTCCGAGCACCCCATCTTCTGACTGTATCCATCAAAGTCATATCCGCATGCAGCGCTGTTTATTTACACACCATGATGACAACATGTTCTCTGTGCCTGTTTGCATGACTGATACGCTAAAGTTTGTGTGATGGCATAGCTCCAGGTCAAAGGCTTGGGCCACACCTGCCAGAGATTACAAAGAGCTGCCAACATGCACACACACAACTCTGCACGCTGCATTCTTATAGGTGGTTTGGAGGCCTTGGAGCCATTTTGCGAGACACTGGTGCTTAAACAATGTTTATACACTTCAAATGTTGCACATGCTGCGCTGCTACAAGCTTAGCATAATCTCTCTGCAAGAGTTTCTGTAACTTCAACAAACAGCCTCACACAACCTTGTACACTTATTTACTTATTTTATGCTTTATTTTTGTTCCAAGAAGCTGACAGGACAGCAGCTCGCCCTCCCAAACCCACCATTCGCCGCACTCTCTCTCTGGACGCCATCGTTGGACCATACCTGCAGGGACATTGGCCCAAAGAGACGGAGAGCTCGGCTGTTTCTTGTGTCAACGACAAAGCCACACAGGTGAACTTTAGTTTAGTGCTGCTGTTATGAGTCCTTAAATGTGAAAATACATTTGAATTTCAGCACTTCTAGTTCCACTGCTTTAAAATCACTTGGATTTTTTGGGGGGGAGGGCATTTTGTGCCTTTATTGATAGGAGAGAGACAGTGGGTAGGCTTGTGAAAGGGGGAGAGAGAGTAGGGGAAGACACTCTGCAAACTGGTCTCAGGCAGGATTCGAACCCGTACCTGCAGAAGCATGTACATGGGATGTGCATGGTACCTAACCACTCCGCCAAACCAGCAACCCAAAAATAACTTGGATTTTTAAAGGAGTAGTTTGGGATTATTGATCAGTGATTGTATGAGTTACACGGCATTAGCCTGAACATTAGCCAGCTGTGTGTATTTCTGCAGATGGATCTGACAGATCTGCAAAAATGATAAAGTTTTAGGTGAAACCAATACCCCTTTCAAACTGGCCAAAAAACCTGTTTAAACCCAGTAACAATCAACTCATGCCGGCAGGGTAGCTACGTGGGTTTTAATCGGCCGTTTTAATCCTCCGATTGGCTTCAGTGAGAACATCACACTCGGGTTGACCTGCTGATTTACAGATGACGTCGGCGTAACGTCTCCACGGCATAACATTATGTCCGCCCCCTCCGTCTGTAACTTATGTGACTCTTTGCCATCTCAGCAACAAATTTCGTCCACCTTTGTGTCATCAACACAGAGTTTGTACATTTTTTAAGAGGGATAAAAGTATAAAGTACAGAAACCGTGTCCACGGCCTCTTTGCTTCTTTCCATTGTTTACATGGACGTGCTTTGTCGCACTAATGATGTCATCAACGTGATGACATGGGCTTGATGCGCTAGAGGAAAATAAACAGCCACACAGCTCGTCTGCTGCAGATTAGATCCAGGTCTGCTGGCAGTAGGAGAAGAGTCACTTGTCGATTGTTCGTGAGTTAACCCCTGTTGAAAAAACCTGTGTTGACTGCTAATTTTAGTGTAAAAGCGGGCTAAGGCTAGTATTAGAGTGATTGTGCACCAAGTTGCTTGCCAGTTGCAAGCCTGTATGTCCTTTCACCACCAGCATCCCTCCCAGCTGTAGTCTGTTGGCATCAAAGAGGAAACACCACTACTATTCAAGATAAATCATCAATCTGTTCAGCAAAAATGACTGCTGTTTTACTTTGGACACTTGGGAATACTTGTATGAACTGGAGTACACACAGGAGAAACATCAATAGATGGAGAGTCAACAGTTTTAAATGAAAACTGAAGGCTGCCAAGACAGCTAGACGACTAGATAAACCCTCATTACATGTTCGTACAGATGAATAAATTGTTAGCTCATGTTGTCAGAAGAAATAAGAGTGTGGCGATAAAAATCACTTCGGGCAAGTTTCAAGATCAGATTTTTTACATGCCTCTGCAGCTCTCACTATGCAGAGCCTACCTGTTGTAAGAAACTTTTATACTCGTATACCCGATATATAATTCTAGGAACTATAAAGACGCACAGAAAAGCCAATTAAAAGTATATCTTCACGGTAAATATGTATTTGTGTACATGGCAAATGAATGTAGGATGGTATTTAGATCAGCGAGCTGGTGGCAGAAGGATGCAACGACTGCGCGGCGAAGAAAGTGGGTTGGCAGTGGATAATTAGTGGTTCTGGATTTGTTGAATACAGCATGCAACCACCCTTTGCTGTTTTCATTGCCTGTTGTCACCGAAAGCTCTTCATATTAAGCAGAGTTGTCAGACCCCTTTGAGCACTACACAGCCTGCCATGATAACTATTTCTGTGCAGGTTCAGAGCTGATTTTCGTCACTGTGGCTAATATTTGTAGACTGTTCAATATATGCAATTCATGATATAACGTATCAGACTTGTCAAACCGGGCAGAACCTTTTAAATACACATGGAGAATGTGACTGGACAATAATTATGTCAATCATGTTCATCCTGGGCAAAGCCATGATGCCAAAGGTTGGCAGAAATACAGCAGTGGTAAATCCAGAACATGAGCCAATTTAGCAAACTAACACCAAAACCTATTAGGAGAGGAGCAAAAATATATTTTCCATCAATAAATACTTTCAGTGTCATTCCTTGTTCATTCATTTGGAAATATTGCCTAGTTTAAAAAAAATTAAGCCGCTCAAGCAATTAGCATCTTTGCTACTCTGTGTACAAGCAGCTGCTGTTTACAGGCTCTCACTATTGCCATGCTCATACCTCAGTCCTGCTGGCTTGGAGCTTTGCAAGATGGAGCTGCCTAATGACAGACATCGAGTAAGGCAGGTCCAGCTGCGCTGCAAGGTTATAATATTTAGACTAGTGCCATGCACCTAGTAGATATATCAAATTTCTTTGAAATATAGATGCATTGTTAAATGAGATATAAGTTTAAGCAGTATCTTTTAGATTGATTTAGGTAGATTGAAGTGGCTCTTTGTATTCAAGAGTTTTTCTGTGAGAATGCAAAAACAGGTGGCAAAAATGTCTGGCTGTGATATGAAGTACAACACAGTATCTTTGTCATATGTGAGCATCAGCCCTAAACCTCAAGCCTTTGTGGCCGTCTGCACAAAAATAATCCTTGCTTTGAGCTTAATCTTTTAACCTCCACCAAGGAGGTCATGTTTTTGCTGGCATATGGTTTTTTTGTCTGTTTGTTTCTTAGCAATGATTAGATTTTGGTGGTGATCCAGATAACCACCATTAATGAACAATATTTTTTGTTTAATAAGTGTCTAGCTAATAATGATATCAACTTGACTCTGAGTGCTAGGAGTGGGTATTCAGGGTAAAGGAATCATATTATGATGGTAACTTTATCATGGAACTATTATATTGCTTATAGATGTAACAGCATGTGTGCTACATTGGTGAAGTGTTGCGCTCTGAGTGCTTTCTAGTTTTCAAAGTATTTATCTGGAAGACTTTTTGATATTGAATAACAGTATTCAGGTAAGAGTTATCAAGATACAAATTCTTGTTCTTGTCACTTAGCTCTTCATAATACATCCAATCCCACTCTTGGACAGAATATTTATCGAATCGCCTTCAAACTTTTCCTTTAGTTCAGCCTTTCTTAAGATTGTCCAGATGGACTGTGTCTTGGAGAGCTGGTCTTTTTAAGTCTTTTTAAGTGCCAGTCAAAGGCATTGAAGGCAGATTAAGCAGGCTGTAAATGCTTTGACTGACAAACAGTCAGACATTGTCATTGCTTCAAAAACTGACAAAAGTTCTCAGATTGTAGAGAAACTCAGTGAACATTCCCTGTTGAGTGTCGGACTTTTTTAGCCAAAAAGCTTTCTCCAGCAAAGCTCTTAAAATGAGCAAATGGCTTTTTGTCAGTGGAACCTGCTCAGTGCTCCCTTCCAAGTTGTTCTACAAAAATTCAACGTCCTTCCAGCACTTTGTACGTCATGTCACTGTCACATTAATTGATGTAATTACTGCAGTCATACAAAAGCAGGTCAATGTGAACAGCGGTTTACTCGACACGTTTCCCATCAAACCTGTTGCTTCATGTTGCTGAACACAGAGACAGTGTGTTGACGATCTCTGTAAAGACGAGATATGTGACGTGGCCGCTGCAGGTGTCTTGTTGTTCCAGTTTGACGCTGTGAGTAAAGAGCAGCCAACTGGATAAAGTTGTTTTTGTTCTTCTTTAACTCTGCTGTTCCTACCCCCACTTTTCCTCCCTCCACTGTATCTGCTCCTAACCGATGCACAAAGACCCCGACCAACATCGACCAAGCTCCAAGGCCTCACCCTCACTCCACATGCAGTTTAAAACCCCAAATGAACCCCCTTGCCCCCATTGTGAGAGGCAGACCCCTCCTGACCTCGTTATACAGACACCCCATCCCCCAGCACTCATTTCAACCACACATGCAGACAGCAGCACCCCACCCAGCAGCTCCTTGTGCAACAGCTCCTCTGCACTACTTCAGATGATTTTACTGAATGCTCACTACAACTTTACTCTTTCTCTAAAGATACAAGCACTCTTTTACTTTTGCCTTAAATTTATCAGAAGATTTACTTGTAACAATTCAAATATTTGTAGCATTTTGACACACTAAGTCCTTAAAAGTTTGAAGGTCGTTAACCAGCTATTTGGCCAATTTCACTCAGGATTGCAAGGTTCCTCTTTCAGTGCAACTCCAGAAGTTGAATAAATCCCAATGAACCAAATAATTTTACTTGGTTATTAATGCACATCTCTCTTTTAGATTAAAAGCTGACAAAATATGATGTTTTGATAGTTGTTAATTATATTGCATTCCTAAAAATGATCCAATGACCAGTGTTATAACAACTGATAGCAGCTAAACTACAGATGTTTGTCATTTTTTTTCAGCTACAAGCTAGCCTGAGTAATAGAGAGCACTGTTGGAAATGCAAAAATACTTTTGCCTGTTTTTGTGCTGAAAGCTTTAATGTGATAGGTGAAAGAAAAGCATCATTGTCATGCGTGATGCTATTTGAATGGACTGAATGATGCAGTAAAGAGTTCAAAAGCTCAGTTTTTATGGCTCAAGGTCTGTTGGATTTTTAAAGAACTTTTCAGATAAATACCTGAAATAAGGGTTGAGTGTTCATTTTGTGAAAAGTAAGCTATCTGACTTTTGAATTTTAACGTGTTATTTTGTCCTTTAAAGGATATAGAAGGACAGATGCCAATTAACTGCTAACAGAGAACTACAGATATGACAGGGGATGCTAATACAATTCAGCTTTTTAAAAAAAATAAACAATAATCAATACGCTAAAGCCACAGTTATGGTATTGACATTGATCATGTTGTTTAAATGATGTAAAGTTTTCAAACTATTGGTAATAATGTGGAGTTAAATTTTTTGAAGTGTGTCCAGCTACTTCCAATGGTGCCTTCCAATTACCTTGGAACTCGGCTGTGGGAAGTAGGCCTGCACAATATATCGTTTGAACATCGCCATCGCAATGTGCGCATGCGCAATAGTCACATCGCAGGACGTGCAATATATATATATATATATTTGTTTTTTGAGCACGCAAACATTTGTTTTGCTTCGTTAAAGCAGCAAGCTGCTTCATCCTCCACACAGCCTCGCGCTCTCCCTCCCTCCTGCTAAGCAGTCATCACCCCCTATGCGAGCATAACACCCTATGATAGGAAGTCCAAACAGCATCGACAAATCACGGGTGCAATAACTTTTCCCCTGGTGATAGACATGGTGCCATTGATCACCGTTGCTAAAGAGGGGTTTCAAAAAAAGATCAGCACGCTCGACAAGCAGTATGAATTATCATGGCACACATATTTCTCATCTATTTTGTACAGAGACATGGCCTCCTGGATCCCTTTTATATACAGCAATCTTCATCATTCACAGATGAACCCCCTTAGCTGGATTAAACGGTATTATATGAGTACAATGGTGTCATTGTGAGTCAACCAAATTCTTCCCATGCAGAGCTATTCAAGTCATCTGGTGAAAATTCTTCTATTTTTAATATCACAATATATATCGCAAACCCCCCAAAAATCGCAATGTCAGTTTTTCCAATATCGTGCAGCCCTAGTGGGAAGTGGAAATTACATCAAAACCCAGTCAAATTTGTTCAAGTTACAAGCTGGTAAAGTCTGGGCACATGAAGAACATCTGATTTTACATGAGAAAATTCAGACCAAAAGGGACATTTTCAATGACGTATCTAATTTTCTACTCAGACAGTAGTACTTCTGAGATCAAATGGAAAGCACCATAAGTTGAACTGACATGCTGTAGTTTCACAGTAGCGTAATTGTAGCTTGTAATCTTGACATTTACATTTAAGCCAAAAAACTGGTGAAAGTTAGGTTTGTTTGTGAAGATTAGCATAATGAACAAACTACTTTTCATACATTTGTTTTCATCACAGACCTTTTAATCACCAGTAATCCAAGAACAAAGTGAAAAATTCCTTAGACTTTGAGTTGTGTGAACCAGCATGATGCTTACTTGCTGCTTGGCCTACAAAAAAAACCCATCAGCCCTGCATCAATCTGTGAGCAAATTATTATTTTTATCCCTTAAACTGGACACTGTGTTTGTTATTCTGATCATTTTTATGCATGTGATGTTGTAGATCTGCCTGTGTGTGTGGATAGGACTGAGCACAGATTGATCTAAAACAACTGACAGTTTAGATATTTACATTCTCTACCACCATAGACAAACATTTTTTTATCAAGCACATATATTACTAAAAGTGCAGAAACCTGGTAAAGTATTCCTGACATTCTTTGCCCTGTTCTAAATGACCAAAATGCCCTGAAAATGTCATTAAAAAGAACTTTTTGAGTTATCTTGCCCACAGAAAGACCCTAAAACAAACAGACAAACACAGGCAGATAAATAACCTTCTTGGTGGAGGTAGTTACAAAAAAATTATGTATAATTGTAAAACAGTTTATAAATGATCAAAAATAGACAACATTAGGGTGTCATTTTAACTTAGTTTTGAAAAATCTATTTGTCTGAGAAGTTGAGTTTTTAACTAATAGGATAAATTGAAAATCAAAATGACAAGCCCCTCTCTGGGTGCAGATTTGACATCCCCAGAAAGAAAAACCAAGATATCAAAAGTGCCTTAATTGACTGGAAGCAGTGTGTGTGATAGGGACTGATCTCATGTTTAAAGGCTAACAAATACAAACAAACCAGGAAATATTCTACTAATTAGACGTTAAGTAGCGTGCTGTGCTGTAAAGACTCCATTTTAGTTGCTTTATAGGTTGTTTTTAAGTTAATTTGGGTAAATGTAAATATTTCACTAAATGAGTATATAGATCACAATTAAAAAATCAGCACTAACATGATGATTGAATACATTCTTAAGGGCACTTTTAAGTTCCTGCAAGGACCTTTTGGTTTATGTTGTGGACACTTTGACCTGTACATTCTTTCTTGAAAATGTCAGATGTATGTCATCAAGAATCTTTGCTTTGAAAAGTATAATGGGAAATGTGTTAGACGGTAAGAATATTTTTATAGAGGAGCTCAGTCATTGTGCTGATAATTTTGTTGGGTTTAGTCTGTTAACTAACCAGCTAGAAAGACCCTCACAGGAATGCTAAAACTCTTATAAGAATCTGTTCAGTCCAGTTTGCACTTTGTGATTGGACCGTTGATCAAAGAATTAAACTTTTTCACTTTTTTTCCAGATATGACAAAGCAGTATCGGAAAAATTGATTAATAACAAAAGTATACATTAGGAGAAGCACTATTTTAAGTACATAGGCTGCTTGCTAACAGGGATCAAATACACGTTAATGAGTCGTTCAAAATGGAAACACAAGTCCTGCCTACAAGTCTTTTTATAGCTTTGAGTCCCATGATCGTGGGGGGTTCATGTTTTGGATAATTGTGGGGGTCGCCAACAGTAACTCAACACCGATGGCTCTGTATGACTTACTCGTAGGGTGATCTGACTTCTTCAGCTGGGCGGTGGGCTTCTTATGAGGGGTTCCGGAGATGGTATCTGTGCTTTCTTGTGGGCTGGTTTGGTTGGATCCATCTGGGTCGTGAGGCCAACACTTAGAGAAACATATTTGGGAGAGAGAATAGGAGAACATGGTGCAGGCTCAGGTCAGTCAGGCAGGCAGTGAGGGCTTTGTTAGGGTGTGTAAAGTTAGCCACAGTATGAGTGGCATGGACCAGCAGTAAGGGGTGAAGCAGCAAACTCGAGGCTTGGAGGACTTGGAGTTTCAATCCTGGAGGTCAACTCGACCTGGATTTCGTCGGGCGATGATGAACTGCCAGCAGTCAGGAGCAGTTGAGCAGGCTCCACTGGGAAGAAGGTCCCGCGTCAATGTGAAGAAATCGGTATGACAATATTTGTGCAAACTGGATATTATTTAGCTGTGACTCATTGAACAAGAAGCCGATCAGTGAGGGCTGGTTTATCTTGGTTGTGTCTCTTCTGTGGCACTAGACTTTGTGAATAAAAACAGGGCTTCTTTATGAGTAAAAACATGCTTTGAATACTTATTCTAGCACTATATTTAGTCTCCACAAAGATGTGGTTTGGATGTTTTTGTTATGAGTGTTGAAGCGGGGCTGTTTTGTGGTTTCTTGTCGTCTGCCTCTGTACAGCTGCTGGAGGGCAGGTGTGCGACGCAGCTGTGAAGCTTTACTTCTGTTATGCCCTTTTTGACACTGTTTGCACGCTATTGATAATTTGAGTTTTACCAAATAATGGAAGCAACCTTTAGAAAGTGTTCTGAACTCACTCCTCAGCTGAACAGTAGTACATTATTTATGAATGATAGTTTTTCCGCTTAATGAAATAACATATGGAAACACACTACTGGAGTTACAAACTTTTATATGAACCATGAAAAAGTCAAACAGCAAGGCTCATTTTTTGATACCAAATGCAGCAAACATAGAAGTTCTATATATTAATGCACATCTATTTTGAAAAGTAGAACAACCGGCAGGTTGTGATCTAAGAAAGGTATACAAATATGCAAAATATTTTTGATAGTATTAAGCATGTAATTCTGAAGTATTATTGCGTAATGTTGATATAAGGTAGTGTAACATTAGGCTACCCCCAGAATTGATTCAGATTATTCTCAAGTCACAGGACATCTCTGCAGAGTTTGACAAAATTCTGCTGAATCCTCTTAAAGAGTTCTTGGAGATGGATAAAATAGTACAAAGAATATTAAAAAATATAATTAATATTGAATGACTTATGAGAAAGGGATATGAAGTGTTTACCTCTTCCCTCTTCTTATTGGACATTAAAGCTAACAATAAGATAGTAGCTTTGCATATTCCTTTTTAATCTGATTTTTTTTTCTCTTCCTGTTTGATTTTTTTCATATTCAAAATAAAATATCTGAAATAAACAGGGGATGAACAAAGGACATCTGACCTGACCTTTGAAAAACTGTCTCAGTTCATCCCTGAATCAGAGGGAACTTTTGTGGAAATTTAAAGAAATTTCCTAAAAGCCATTTTGAGGTTTCTTGATCAAACTTTTGACCCATGATCTTCAAAACCTAATCAGGTTATCTTTCAGTCAGAGTAATTAAATATGCGGCTTGGTGGAAACCCCTCAAAGTTTTCTTGAGATGAAATCTTCACAAGATCGTACTCACAAGGAGAAGATGGTCGTGACGTTAGACTTGATTACTTTGACCTGTGAAACCATGACCTCCAAAATCTAATCGATTCATCCTTCAGAGCCCTGATCATCAACCACATTAAGTTTTTCTGGACAGATGTTGTCAGGCCTGGATGTAAAGAAAAAAATGGTCTAAAAAGTTCAGTCAAGTTAACATATACGTTTATTTTCAGAATTGGGTGTATTACCCATTTATAGTGAGATCAGTCCCTGTCACATGTTCCCAGCCACAAAGGTTATTACATCCACCAGGCGGTTATGTTATTGCCGGCATCTGTTTTTGTTTTGTTTTTGTTAGTTTGTTTGTTTGTCTGTTAGCAACAGAACTCAAAAAGTTATGGATGGATTTCGATGAAATTTTCAGGAAATGTCCGGATTGGGTCAAGGAACATATGATTAGATTTTGGGAGTGATCCGGATCATCATCTGGATCCACAATGACAAAAAATGTGATTTCCTTGAATAACGACTGAACTAAAATAGATATCATTATGAATCCAATTGCTAATGGTATGTTATCATGGTCAAGGAATCTAAATATTGTGATCAAATAAAGGTTAGTCTAATATTTCTGGTGAAAATCACAATATGGGTGAGGACTAGGGCTGGGTATTTCCACCAACCCCACGATACGATACATATCCCAATACTGAGGCCACGATACGATATGTATCCCGGTACACGTAAATTGTGAACATTGACCACACTTTTAACAGAATTCCCAGCAACTATTGTTTTTTATTACAAGAAGAAAAAGATTAAGGATGAGTTTTAAATGACTCTACTACTAAAGAACTTTAATTCAGTTCTCCAAAGACGGTAGACACCTGTTTAAATTTGGAACATGTGCTTCATCATGTAGTTTGAATTCTACTTTGAACTGTGCCATTGTTAACATTACCCAAATAGTATTTACAACAACTGTCCAACCATTGAGGCCGTATCGATTCTGTTGCATCCGTATCGATATAGTATCACTAAGGAGTGCATGACGATATTTTGCTGTATCGATATTTTGAGCACAGGCCTAGTAAGGACTGTGGTGCTGGCGCAGGTTGGCACTCTCCAAGTGCTTTTCTAGTTTTTTTAGACATTTTGGATTCATCTTTCTGCAGCTGTCATGTTTGCCATCCCGGAGTTTGGCTTACATCTTCTTATTGTCTTGGTTAAATGACTGGCAGGTGGTGATATGTAAAACAGATCAAACATGAAGTCATTCCTGATAAAACTTCTTCAATCTCAATTGTCAAAACCACAACAGATCCTCCATCCCCCTCCCTTACATTTTCTAAAGTTGATCATACTCTAGGGGTCGGATGGTAGGCTGTTTAGGGCCTGACTTGGCACAAGGGTTCCCAGTTAAAGCTGGGGTTGGTGATTTTGGAAAACTAGCATGAATTTGAAAGTAGCATCTCCTCAGGGCTCTGCCTCAGGAGTCCTGGTTGTGGTTGTGGGACGGCTCACGGCGGGCTTCCCTTATTTTCAAAGACAAAACTTGAAAGGTAAGCATTCTCCCACGGAGTCTGATCCCTCTCAGCTACACGCACCGAGTCTGTGCACGCCGGGAAAATGCGCGCAGGTGGGCAGAATGGCGACGGGATTTGATTGGTTTAAAACAGGTGTCCCGGCATGATTATTGGTTGGTGTTTTCCCTGTTTTACTCCTACTGTAGATAGCGGATATTTTTCACTCTGTTTTAAGAACACATTATGAGTTGATTACCATCGGGTCATGAAGACCATTTTAACCAGTATTGCAAAAAGTGTATCCAAATCAAATCGCCAACCCCAGCTTTAATGATCGCTACCTGAACAAAAGTGGGAATGTATTCAAAGTTTTAAGGAAATTTCAGTAACTGTTCATGAGACATTGTGTTCAAACATAAAATATGAATACAGGACTCTGTGACTTGATGTTTTACCCATGATCTAAAAAATCGAATCAGTTTGTCGAGTCAGAGAATGCACAATTGCAAATGTTGGCAGAGCCCTCTTTCAGTAAGACTGACATTTCAGACATTTGTACAGCTTGCTGAAATTTCCCGGGTTTATTCATGAGGTAGTGCATTCATTAGCACAAGGTGACTTCATAACATTCAGACCTGGACTTAAGACCCCCATCTGTAATGACATAACTTTTAGTCATGGTGGTCATTTATGGAAATTGAAGTGTTAATTAAATATTTGTGGCTAGTTAGGCTTAATAAGCTCAACTTTTGACCTATGACCTCCAAGATTTTATCAGTATATCATGGGGTCGGAGTGGAAGTTTATGCAAAGTTTGATAAATGTTGCTGAAAGTTTACTTTTTTAGAAAAAAAAATCTATTTTTATCGAGGGTTTTACAGATGAGGTAATACATTAAAGTTAGAAGAAGAAAAAAAAGTAAAAATTAATGACTAAACAAGTTGGAGGCACAGAATACCTTATACTACTCAGAGTTCATTCAAACAACTTTCACTGTCTCCAAAATTCATCATCTCCAGAACATTCTCAACCTCATATGCCCACTTCACCCCCCCACACACACACAAAAATAATTCTAATAAAATTAAATAGAAAAAATTACAATGAAACTAATTTTTAAATAAAAGAAAAATAAACAACAATAAATACAAATAAATTAAAAACAATGCTTCAGTATATCCATAGACATCATATCAAGATGGGCGCTATAGCTACCTATCAAAACACAACACACCAAAAGCAAAGTTCATGTTTATTCATACACATTCACATATTTGGACATCCAGGAATGTTACTAACAAATTAAATCCTTTCTATTATAAACCATGCTATAGCATCTAAAAAGGAAGACCATTTTATTCATATTAGTCCACAGAGTTTGTGTTACAGTTTATGAGTCTATCCTGTTTTGTTATTTTTATGAGTATATTGAACTGTTCTTGAATAGCAGGAACTGAAATATGTTTTGCTTGAAGTGTTTTTGAGATATCACTTAGTTTTGGGAAACTCACTCAGAGTGTTTCAAGTTATAACTTTCACAAGTGTCTGCCTGTGCTTTGTTGTGTACATTTATAACACTGTGGTCATTTCTTTCCTGTAAAGACTCCAAGTTCCTGGGCTGACGAGACTCGAGGAAGGAGAAGCGCCGTGGGACATAAGCGCTCAGCATCATGGGGCAGCGCCGAGCACCTCAGAGAGGCGAGTATATCTGCACTTCATGAAGTAGTCATTCTGGTTCTCACTCTCACACCCCTCTCTCTCTACGCCTTCAACTTAGGATGTGAAACATTAACAGCCCCATAGAGGGACGCAAGTGACCTCCCCCTTTTCGATATCAATCAAAGTGACTCCTGAATCATTTCTCAGGTGGCAAAGCTGAGGCACCAGCTGCAGAAGCGTTCCCGCCATGCCCCTTCCCCTGCCGGACACGAGCTCCCGCACCACCACCCCCTGCCAGCAGGTCATGCAGCGGGCGTCTCCCAGGTAGCTTGTTGCTCTTTTGTTGTTTGATGGCATGTATACTATGGACCCACAGAAGTGAATTTCCATGCCAAAGCACAGGCAGACTTGGAGCAGCTTAGTGACAGAGGTATAAAAAACACAGACCCTTTTTTTAGCAGCTGCCGTCATCTAAGCTCATGTGTTCCCAACATGCTTCCATAGAAAGACTATCTAAAGCCAGTGTATGCTCTGAAACAAGGGCAACATCCTAAATCAATCATAGGGGAGAAGGGCAGCTTCATTCACCTTAAGAAGGAATATGGGAGCTCATTTTTTAATGAAGGTTGTTTGAAGTTCCTTTGCATTCAGTACAAATTTCAATCATATGTTAATTTATTTGATTCTCACAAAAAAGCTGATTTTCTTTTTTAAACATAATAAATAAATTAAATATACTCTTTCTCCCTCCTGCTGTCCTCACACAGTGTGCTTGCTGAGTCTGACCGGGATGATTAAACATGCTATTTTTGTTCAAACCTGTCAATTTTCCCATTTTGTATGAAATAAGTCAAGTTAATTTTGGAAGCAAAAAATATTCCCAAATGCTCATGAGTCACTGAGAGTTTGAAGCGATGTGTACCTAAGGAGCTTTTCGAGAGCTTCTTGGTCAATGTTCAGCAGTGCTCTAGTTCTGGTGGGTTTCTGGGCCAGTTATTTTGTTATTAGTGTGATGTAAAGTCTGTAGAGCTCCTTGAATCCACATAACAGCCTAAATTAGCTTATCACAGGTGTGACCAACAGCCTGTACAATGAAAGTGAAAAATATGTTTCTTTACATATTTATTCTTTAGTTGGGCACAATCCTCTTTTTACCGAATATGTAGAATCAGTCATAGAAAATTTAGAATTAGAAAGATTTTAAGACAGTTCATAATAACCTGCAGACCTTATAACAAAGCTGTGGCTTCCTACCAAGGCAGTACTATCATCTTATCATTTAAAATTTTAGCACATTTGTTTATTAACTAGAATTGCCTAGGGAGCTCAAAACCTCTTGGCTTTTACAACATTTTTGGGCGAGTTATTTTAAAATTGTTATTTCAAAACATGTCACCCTCCTTTGTGTCAACATTCCTTAATAAGGTCCATTGAGCAATTACTGTGTTAATAGGGAAAATGTGGAAAACTGTCCAGTCTCTCAATCTTAACAAATCCTTTAAAAAAATACTGCATGTGCATGTGTCAAGGAGTTTCTTTATGCCAGAAAGCATTCCCTGAAATTCAGCAAAAACATAACGTCCTTGGCAGAGGTGATATGTTCTCATGCAGCTGGTTCAGGGTGGGACAGACTCCAGCCCGTAAACCCAGAGAGACGGAAGTGGTGTCAGTGATTTAAGGATAATGGAGTTACCCTGCCTATACATCACGATCACAATATCAATCAAAATAATCAAATTTATTTTCAAAAACTCGAGCAGCCCTTCATTCAAAGAATATTGGTTATTTCTTTTTTTATTTTTAGTCATCTACACCTGTGTGTGAATAAATCTGTTCTTTTGCTTAAATTGGTTTAAAACTAACACATAAAGTTTCTGACAGCAGTTCAACATCGTGGTTTAACTGCAGTGAAGTTCAAAAGAATCTCAGCTTTCCAAAAGTCTGTTTGAATAATGAAATGTTTTTATAAGTCTTTGCTTTTTATGATTGCTTTTTTGACCACCAGTCTTTTCCTCTTACAATTTTTTCATGTCATGAGCGCCATCGTGAGGCCTCATGAAGTAGTGACACAGCAAGGAAATATTTTAAGTGCAGAAATGTTAACATTAAGCTATTTGGTGTCTTTTTCACGTAAGTCAGGATGAGGATAATTTTTCCTTTTACACCCATATACACATTTAGCCCTGTTTAAGCTCCTGGAGGCTTTTGATGACTATCTGATAGAAATGGTTGACTGGAGAAGTGTTTATCGTTCATTTTTTTACTGCTGCTGCACTGTTAAGACAGAATTTCAACCTGAGAGCTCTGCAGAAAAATGTCAGTATCACACGTTTTCTCAGAATTTGACCTTAACTTTTCAGACGATGCCCCTGACGCCTCTGAACAGACTTGCTTCAAGGCTGAGACGAAGTGTTGAAGGACTAAACCTGGAGCTGGAGGAAGTGTTTGTCTCTGAGAAAACAGATGATCAGCATGAAGTGAGTTCCTTGTAGAAATATTGTTGATGCACATTGGCCTTTTCTCTTAAAGGAACCGTTCTCATTTGAATTGACTGTATCTGTAGCCTTATGGCGTGCAGTACTTTACAGATTTGTGTGCCCACATCTGTTCAGTCCTTTCTCTTGTGACCTTAATTTATAAATTTGAGCCCTTTAACCATTCAAAAATATGTCAACATGAAATATTTCTGAAGTTGCTCTGACATTGTGTCCTTATTGTTTTAGATTTTGGATATTCCCGATGGCCACAGGGCACCTGATCCCGCCCAGAGATGCAGCAGTGGCTCTCAAAGTGAGCCGTCCCCAGGCCCCCTGGATCCTTCTCTCCTCTCTCCTTCTCACTCCCCCTGTCCTCTTGATCCTTCTCTCCTGTCGCTGTCAACCTCCCCCTGTCCGATGAACCCGTCTCTTTTGTCTCCGTCACAGTCTCCATGTCCTATTGTAGAACCAGGTTAGACAAAACACGTTCATCAACAATGTGCTGAGGCTCAGCCTAATTTACACTGTGGTTAGGTGGTAAACCTCTGGATATTTCTTTTCATCCCTGCAGAGGTGGTGAATTGTGGGACCCTTCGTCGCTCCCCTTCAGCGTCGCTCCCCTTATTTGCCCTGGACCCTCCTTTGATACAGCCCTGCTCCTCCTCTCCTCATGTCACCAAAACCTGCTCCTTCCAGCGGGAGCCGCCTGAGGGCTGTGAGAAAATCCGAGTTTGTGAAGAGGCAATGTATGTTACAACTAAAAAAACATAACCTGTTGGATAGCAAAACATTTAATGTTGTAGTATGAAGACTGCAGGGCCTTGTGGCAGCACAGGACTATGCTTAACACAAATGCTGCAAACAGGAAGCCTAAAGACGCTCATAGGTAGATTGTTGCAGAAACAGTAATGACTAAGCAATATTAGTGAGGAGTAGGGCTACCGTTAAATGAACTTATCAGTTACAAGATTATGACAACAAGAAGTAACTAAACTGTTTTATTGTTTATCATCTCATGGTACATTTCAGTCGTAAAATCAGCACCAAGCTAACGGTCAGCCTTTAAGTGTATGGATTTCACTGGCTTTGCACAGCCTAGTTTATGGCTCATAATCTGTAAGTCTGTAACATTCATAACAGAAATACGATAACCTTTAGGCTCTTTAAAAGGCCAACAATCTTACACTGAACCATGCAGAGGTATATAGTATTATACATAGCTGTTTTGGCAAAAGCAATACAACATGGTTCTCTAATGCCAGGCGAATGCTGTGTAGTTTTATGCATAAGTATTGTGTGTCCTTAATGCTTGATTATGTTTAAATGGTGCTTATTGCCCTCTATACAGAAATACAATATATAATGATATACTGTATCATCACTCATGTATTTCAGTCTGTTAATTCTGGCTAGATTCTTGCCCAAACAACACCCCGTTGAACATTCAGTGGTCATGAACAACCCTAGTGTTCTAACAGCTGGAATGAAAACCAGGACAGAATGTTGACAATGTTCAGTGTGTTATTTGAGGACTACACAGACAGATTTTACGGACATGTCTGTGCCATTACTTTGGCAAGGCATAAATACAAACAAAGGAAAAAAGTTGTGGTCCATAACTGCCATCAGTGTGTCACCATGGTTATTTGTAGGTATTCACTCAAATGTATTATATTTATATTATATATTACGACACAATCATGATTTACATCATCGTCACAGAATGTCCACTTTTATAATGAATATCATTTATTTTTAAAAATGTATATACTATTTTGCTTTATGTCAGTATCTAACACAAACTGTCTCCATCAAAGGAACAGGTCAGTTTTTGCAAAGTGAAGTGAAGACCTCTTACCCTTGACAAAAAATCCTGGTATCTTTGTCTACAATAATGGGTCTGGAAATATTTGCATATTGTATATTTTTAAAAATCAACTGCCCTTCATCTCTGGTTTTAAAGAGACAGTTGTATCAGGGTCATCACAGCACTGAAGTATTACTAGCCACAAAAGCAGATTCAGCATTTGAGAATATCTTTTTATTTTGTTTTCCTAATTTTGTGTTTTCACTTTTTTGACAAACAGGAAAATATGAACTGGAAGATTAATTATCTTATATATTTTTACATATTTCACATTCATTGTCTTTCCAATGTGTATATCTTTTTTATAGATGTTTTCACAAGTTCTGTGTAGAATACTTAAAACTGCTTTGTATAAGAATGGTACTCTGATAAATAAACTTGTCTTGTCATAGATCATATAAGCATGTCAGTTTTGCTCTTACAGTGGATAGGTCATCGCTCCTTTTTGACAGCAAACATAGCAGTTTTGCACCAACTAGCTCATTTGCTGAAATATAAAAAATAAATGAATGTTGGTTTTGCCTTGTTTTGCTTTTGTAAGAGTGTGGAATAATACGCAGAGCTTATTGTTGCTCTTGAGGACAAAGTATTCCCCGGTCCTTGCCAACCATCTCTGCATCTCTTTACCCTCAGATCCGCCTGTCAGGATGAGTCTCTCCTCCAGCCATCCTGCCCTGATCCAAATAAAGTCAACTTCACCCCCCATGGAGGCTCTGCTTTCTGCCCCGTCAGTCTCTTGAAGCCCCTCCTGCCCTCCATGGACCTCCTCTTCCGGGGCCTGTCAGTCTCTCCGGTTACAGGCTGTTCTGGTCAGGCGTCTCCCACCAGACACCTGGGCATGCAGTAGGTGGATACGTGAGCAGAGACTCTGTGGACTAAACCAAGCTGCAGTGTCAAGAGGACCGACAGAAAGAGGGAATGTTTGATATGCAAGACACCTTGGATGAACTCGACCATCACTGTGCCATGCTCACAGAGGTTAAATGAAGAGACAATGCTGCTGATAGCATTTAAACAAGACTAAATCTGGCCTTGGTCTTTCTCTGATAATTCTCTATCAGGTTTCTTGGAAGATAATGACCCCATTTATGCCTTTCATTAATGACCACGCTGGAAAATCAGATCCTCAGTGGCTGTCGTTAAGAATGTGAGGTGTAATTGTACCTGAATGTGTACGAATAATAACTTTATAACTAATATCACACACTGGCCACGGAGGAGGTCTTAAAACCGTTCATCTGGTTTGGTTTGATTGTATAGAGTCTCTTGTGTACTGGCACACACACAAGACTATTGAGGATCTGTCAAAGAGGCAGTGCTACCTTGTTTGATATCTTGTTTGGTTGTGGTAAAGTATCCCAACAAGCTTTGTGGAGTCAGGAATCTGGCAAAACCAATGAACAGGGAAGAATTTATCACATGCTAAGAAGCTAACAGTGCCCAGCCTGGTCACATTTTGCTTTGAATTAAAATTTTACATTAATCTAACCAGTTCTCCAAAAGATTATTTGCTAAATTTTACGCAACAGTTTCCTTGTGAAGCATATTCAAGACAAAAAAGAGGAAATAAAGCCATTAAAGAGGTGCTGCTCACCTCCTTGCTGGTGACTAATTCCTGCCTGTTCATTTGTAATGCCAGTTGCTGGACCACACATACCGTGTAGTGGTACGTGCCACAAGCTATTAGGCTATCTGTGGAACTTTAAACAGCTTTTCTCCTTCATTTTCTTTGTTTACACATGTACATTAAAGAAAGGGTCAACTACTGTTCTTTTAATAAAACTCATGGGTTGCTTGTTAGTTGTAAATGAGTTCTGGTTACAGGTAATTACTCGAGATAAATTACTGTGTGAACAGGAGTAAAACAGTTCAGATTGTTAGCTGATCACTCAGCATGGATATTAATGTGATAAGTAAACAAGGTCAGTATTAACAGCCCTTTAACACTGACATCGTGTGACTAATCACATTGTGAAACTGGAGCACTGTAAATGTTGAGAAATGTAAAAAAAAAAAAAAAAAAGAGAGAGAGAGAAGTGAGTTGAAGTTGAAGTTGTTGTTCTGCAAGATACTGAAGTTAGCTTGGTATGTTTTAATGTTATTGTCAAATTGAAAGAATGTAGGCCTAAAAACCAAAGCACTTGAACAACACAATTATTTCTGTCTGACTTTTCTTTGATATTGATTTATATCCTTACAAGGTACTGTTTAGTTGAGATAAACTTCGAGCTTTTATCCCAGAAACTTAATTTGCAGAAAGATTTCAGTATACTCAGAAATAGTAATGAAATGTTGTTCTGGTCAATTAATTCTGCCTTTTCAGAATAATAATTGGTACTGTACATTTTGTCTTTGGAAAGCCTGATTAGTCATCTTTATGGCAAGGTTCTACTTGGAAGGATCATATGTTTGTTGAATGAACAAAACATCTTAATGTGTTTGCAGTGCCCCCAAAAAGCGTATCAAAACTCCTCTTTCCCTGGAAGAAAGACTACAGTTCCCTAAGGTGAAGAAAGGGCACCTGTCAGTTTGCAGTGTTTTCTTCCTGAGATATCTGTCTTTGACTTTACCATTCTCAATCAACTAATCAAACTATCAATCTTTATTTGTATTGAGCCGATTTATAGCGAGTGTTATCTCAAAACACTTAAAGAGCAGGCATAAGCCATAGTCTTCATTTTACAGATACATATATATATGCATATATGTAGTAAATATGCAAGTAAATGATTCATAGATCTTGGTCCTTTGGCAAAAAACAAATAATGCTGCTTCCAGTGGCAGGGGACCCACACATTC
This sequence comes from Scarus forsteni, assembly GCA_036419115.1. Taxonomy (NCBI): domain Eukaryota; kingdom Metazoa; phylum Chordata; class Actinopteri; order Labriformes; family Labridae; genus Scarus; species Scarus forsteni. The sequence continues at coordinate 22,096,612 of JAZDUH010000084.1, forward strand.
AGCTGTGTTGCTCATTCCATGAATGCACAGTCCTTACTAAAGTAAAAGGTGACTGAACAGGCTTTCCAATGGTAGAAAACACAGGACTTGCTGATATTATCAGAGGGGAGAAGTAATAAACAGAAACAACATTCCCAAATTACTTTGAGCGGTATACATAATGGTTTGCTCCTGTTTCTTCATAAAACCTGTTGGTTAAAATTGGCCTTTAGTTCTGTTGTGGCCTACTTTTTTTTACACATGCATTCATAAAATGTTTGGAAAATAAACCTTGTGTTTCTGTCTTGGTTAATGATACTGTTTTTGTATTCGCTGATGTATTTTTGTACCTGTGTGATTAAAGCAAGAGTGGGTGATAAAGCTTTACTTGGTGACCACAGAGTTTGTTATTACAAACTGTGCAGATTTGTCTGAGTCATACAACTTTTATTGTTCAGTATGAGACTTTTATATGAAAGGATTTAAAAAATACTTATAATGGAGTTCTCTTGTCCAAGTGCACATTCTCTTGTTAATGTGGTGAAGGCAAGTAGATGTTCAAATGGACAAAATACAGTTTTTATCAGCATGGCTCTCTGCAAAAGTGATTAAAATGAGTCATCGGTCAGCCCTCTGTGTCTTTTTCTTGTATCTCCTGATAGTTTAAAACGTTCAGTGTGTTGTTGCCTCTGCAGGGGCACAAACATGTTCACCATCTGTTGTGAGTGCCACTGAAAGGTCTGTCATTCCTGTGGCTTTCTGCCGTGTTGTTGTGTCTGGGTATGACACGTGGAATTGCGGTTTTAAATACAAGTCCCGCCCTTCCTACAGAACCCTTCTCTTTGATTGGCTGAAGGGTGTTCGCTTTTGACATACATGGACCAATCGATTTAATCCACATCCTACGACGACAAAAAGCCCTGCGACATTTTCATGAAAGGTCCTCAAATTTGTTTATATGTGCCTGTATGATTGCCAGAGTTAATTTAAAGCGTATTATAGTGAAATAAAAAATAACAGAGCACGTTTAAAATAAAAGTTCGTCATGCTTTGTATTTTCGAGTGCACGGTGGGCATGTCTTCATCATTTATGTGCAACATTTGATGAGTGAACTAAATGATTTTTCATCAGGATATATTTTGGGGATGGATATGGTCCTTCCTTATGGACGCCGCTGCTCGTCTCCAACTAAATATAGCTTTTATTTCTCAATGAAACCACAAGCTGTTGCAGTCTGAGTGAGTCGGCTGATAATGCGTTTGATTTTACAGCTCTCTGTGAGAAACAAAAATAAACGAAAATGACTCTGAATAAATAATTGGCGTAATAAAATCCTGTCTGCAGCTCAAGACTATCCCAAGTACCACTAAAGAGCTCAAACAAATAACCCGTACCTGTGCGGAAGCCGCTTTGGCGCAGTTCTGCGGTGAAACTTGAAACCATAGAGACCGTGGGAACTGTTGGAACGCGAGCGCTATTTCCGGGCTCGTGACAGCGGCTATAGTGGAGCGGGACGTCGGCCTGAGGGGCGCAGGGGGAGCGGCGGTGTCAGTGTCTATCCCGGGGCTGGGGGACGACAGCATGGCTGCGGGAAAAGGAGCGGGGAAGCCCTCCTCGTTATGGGACAACATGCGGATACGCTTCATCGTCTGTTTCCTCGGAGTCTTCGTCTGTTACTTTTACTACGGGATACTGCAGGAGACCATGTAAGTTAAAACCGTTAGTCCATGTCCAACCACATTTCAGGTATCGCTGTGACCAGCTCCAAACTCCAACATCTGAGAGTGAGCGGGTTGCCTCTTTGTGAACAGATAATGGATATTAATTTATTGTTTTATGAAACACATATTTTTACATATCAGTTCAGCTGTGCTTGAGCTCAGTCCTTTTCTTCTTCAGTGCTAATGCGAGGAGGACGAGAGTCAAGGGCTGGGCAGGGTGCACAAATCTGAGAGTCTGTGTGTTAACTGTTTTTAGCTGAATGCTTATACAAATCATCAATTTAGACATTTTTATTCCTGATAAAATCAAGAGTAAAGGTCTGTCCTTAGTCAAACCTTCCAGGGACTGTTAATTACAAGAGAGGTGTAATGGCAAGAATCAGTGGAAACAATAGGAATCACGTTACAGGAGTGACGCTATGATTTATAACAGTATACTGCCATATTATGAACTCAGCACTATTGCACAGACTTTATTTTTAAGCCACTAACCCATTGGTCTCCAACTCGTGGCACACAGACCAGTTGAGGCCCATTGATTGATATTTTGTGGCCCTTGACTTGTCATCTAAGATTGGAGATAGAGCGGCCTGTGCATTTTATTCGTGCCTTTTTGCCAAGTCGTTGCGTGCTGCGCTTGCTGCACTTGCTGCACTTGCCCTGGGCTTTTTCTTTTTTTCTCTCACTTATGGCAGGGATCTGAACCCTCTCTGATCAAAATAGCTTTTTTTGTTCCCAACCTAAAATCTGTCAAAACACATACAAACCTTAAAATGTGTGACCTGAAAAAACCATTCATGTCGAAGAACTGTTAATAATAAAGATAGAGAAGATTGGGTCGGTTATACATTTTTTGGAATACTTAATGCAGCCCAGCCTCACCCAAACTCTATCTCCACTGGCCCCTGCTGTAACTAGTATCAACAATAAAAACATGACTCCTGAAACATGGATAAACTTTTACTATTCTGGTGACAAATATAAAAACTAGAAGTGCCCAGAGAGCAAAAACCTATAATTTAGAACATTATCAGACTGTTAAAAATCCTTGAAATATTGCCTGGATCAATACTTGGATTCAGATCACGAAATTATTAGTTTATATCAGTTCCCCCTTGTGCCATGACCGATATTCTCTGAAATTGTTGTCAAAACCTGTCAAGCACTGAAACTAACCAAACCTGACAAAATCATAAATTCTTTGGTGGAGTAAAAAACCAAAAACTAGTTCATATCTCATGTTAATAGCTCAAAATAGTTCCTATTTGAAATTTGCCTCAACCAAGATTGAACTAGAAGTGGCAAGACATTTTCATCACTGTCAAGTGAATTATTGCCAATTATATTGCACCTTTAAGAAATCCTTGAGCAAGACCTGGATCCACATTTGGATTCCAATCACCACCAAAACATAATCAGGTCTCATTTTTGCCATCCCCTGAAAATGTCATCAAAACCTCTCGAAAATTAGTTGAGTTATTAGTGAAAATGTCGAAAGGTTCCCCATCTGTCTGTATGTGCAAATTTTTTTGGAAAATTCCTGGATCCACATCCACTTTTGGATCACTAACAAAATGTCATGAGTTTTCCCTTGTCTCATAACCAAATTCCTGTAAATGCTGCCCAAATCCATTAAAGTTATCCTGTTCACAAGCAAAAAAACAAACGAAAGAAAGAAAGAAACCACCAAACACAGGCAAAAACACAATTTCCATGGTGGAGGAAATAAGTGTTGCAGAGAGGAGAGGCTGAACTGAAATACAAAGCATGCACTGCATTTATATAAATTTGGAAAATTTTAGGATATTGCTTGATACAAAATTGATACAGTATTTCAGAGGACATTATGTTAGTGATATATTGGTGTGTTAATGTTTTCTTACATCCCTATTTATTACAGTTAGCGCCTCAATATCAAAATGACATTTTTACAATTTTTGATGTACAAACATAATATTTCTAAATCTCTTATCCAAGAAGACATGTAGTAGATGATGTTGTTCCACTGAAACAAAATATCCAAATAGATTGTTTAATGGTACATCATTATGTTATCAGTCTTTTATTGTGCAGTATATCAGTAAAACAGCAAGGAGCTGCCCTCTGCCTTTATTGAAAGTAAAGCAGTATATCTTCATCCTTATCTGCTAAGGCCATAAAAACTCTTAAGTCTTTTTTTTATCTGACAAAGGTCTAGAAATTTCTTTGACACTTGAGCACTTTTCACAGCACATTTTGGCAGAGCTGCCTCAACAAAGCTCCAACACCATTACAGCAGACTGACATTTACATTTCTTACTGAAGGATGTAGTATTTGTTAGTTTACAGGATGAGACAGCTGTAGAGGTGTGTGAGACAGCTTGAAATGTTGGTCCCATCCTGATCGTCTACGTGATGTTTACAGAGGAGGCAACATTTCACGGGGGTGTAATAACAGTTCTTAAGAGCTTTAGTTGTAGGTTTTTTCAGAGTGTTTCCTGTGGTGTATTTCTTAGCTTCTAAATTTGCAGAAATTAGGATGAAACCTGACAGCTAGCTTGAGATTTATATGAAATTGTACTGAAGCATGTAGAATGTACACGTTTGGCTTAAAAGCATTGCTAGTTTGCATAAAATATTTTTCATACATGCTTTTATTTTTCAAACTTGCATGTTTATTTCAACTTTTCATACTGTTATAAAGCTTAAACTATGATATTTTGTCAAACCCAATGTGCAACAGCTACTCAATAAAAATGTGCCAGAATGAATGGACACAGATTGAGACAGTAGAGTCTGACATTACATAATAACAACAATCCGAGTATATACCCCTTTCCTTTTGTGCATTTGGTTAGTATTTTTAGTTTAACTTCAGGTCATCAAAAATCATAATGGTTTTATGTGCCTTCTTTAGCCATCATCTTCCACTCTCTTATTTTAAGTCTCCTTCAGGCTGCTTGAAAACCTAGACCACATTACATATGAGGCCGTGACACAGCTGGTATGTTGCGCCCATGTCACTAGGACAATATCAAGTTTCGAAGTGTTCACTTTGGAAACTTTTGCTTCATCCAAACAGGTTTTTAACCAGCCTCATTTACGACTCTACAAAGTTGTTAACAATGTTGATGTCAAACTTTCAGATATGTTCTTTGTGACTTGTTTCTTTCAACATCAGCTCCAAAAACATCTTTAATCCCTCAGTAATGTCACCACTAACACTCCACCCAGTCTGTTGTAATATACCCTATCTGAAGAGCCTCTTTGTAGCATTGATACACGTTAAACCCATTTTTTTGGCTAGGAATGCTTCTTCGTTTTAACTGCATCTTATACAGAATAATGTGTTTATTTTCCAGCACTCGAGGTGATTATGGTATGGGAGACAAGATGGAGAAGTTCAGATTTGCACGGACGTTGGTCCTCATACAGTGCATCATCAGCTGTATATTTGCTAAAGTCTGTAAGTACATGTACCTGAAACTGCCAATATGTCAGAGATGTCAGTGTTGGAAAAACTCACACCAATATGGTTTTCATTAGAATGCACAATGTTCCTGCGTGATATCTGAACAGTGTTCCCCATACACAGGTTATACCTGAGTAGGCCAACAAAGTACAACCTCTAATTCCAGTGAAGTTGGGACTTTTTGTGAAATGTAAATAAAAAACAAACATAATGATTTGCAAGTCCTTTTCAATGTAGAATTAAATTGAAAACACTACAAAACAATACATTCAGAGTTATAACTTATTAGTTATTAATTAATTAACTGTTTTTGTGCAAAATTCATTGATTTTAAATCTGATGCCGGTAACACATTCCAAAAAGGCTCAGCCAGGGGCATTTTTACCACTGTGTAACATCACCTTTCCTTTTAACAACACTGTAAGGATTTGAGAACTGAGAACACAAACTGCTGAAGCTTTACAGGTGGAATTTTTTCCAATTCTGGCTTGATAGACTCCTGATCAAAATCTCAAGACCAGTTGAAAAATTGCAAGAATGTGCACTTTGCAGGGTGGATGTTAAAAAGATTGTAAGTTGAGCTTCAGAATTCAAAAATAAGACAACACAGCAGTTCTCAATGTCCAACTGACAAAGGACTTCTTTCAGAGTAATAACTTCCCTCTTTAAAACCATCCTACATGTTCCCCTAATCTAAGTCCAACTGAAAACACTTGGATCACAAAATGGCAAACCTCGCCCCATCCTGGCTTGTAAATGATTTTCCTTTCAGACTGGCCACAAACCCTGTTTAAACCCGGTCACAATCAGCTCCTGTTGGCAGTGTGAAAGGGTTTAATAGGCATTTGGACCAGAGTCGACAGACCCTGCATGTGACACAGGCTTTAATCGGCTCCAGTGAGAACATCGCACCAGGGTCGACCCTCTAATTTACGGATGACGTCAGCGTCAAGTCCACATTATGCCCATCCCCTCTGTCTGAAACTTGCGCGACTCTTTGCCGTCTCAGCAACAAATTCCATCTGCCTTTGTATCATCAACACCCAAGTTGTACATTTTTAAAGAGGGACAAAAGTAAGAAGTACAGAAGACAGTGTCCACGGCCTTTATGATCCTTTCCATTGTTTACATGGACGTGTTGTGCTGATGATGTCATCATGATGACATAAGCTTGATGCGCCAGAGGAAAAAAAATACAGCCACACATCTAGTCTGCTGCTGATCAGACCAGGGTCTGCTGGCAGTTGGAAAAAGAGTCACTTGCCTATTGTTAGCGGGTTAACCCGCGTTGAAAAACCTGTGTTAACTGCTAATTATAGCGTGAAAGCGGGTTAAGGCTAGTATTAGAGTGATTGCGCACCAAGTTGCTTGCACAAGACCAAGCCTGTATGTCCTATCACCACCAGCATGCCTCCCAGCTGTAGTCTGTTGGCATCAAAGAGGGAACACCACTACTATTCAAGTAGTTCAGCCTTAAATGGAACTGGGGGTAGTCAGCACTAGGATAGAATAACAATTTTGGGGTTAATAAGGATTTGTTAAATGATGGGTTTGCCAGTGTGGTACTTGGACGGGCACTGCAGTAAATAACAGGGTTGTCCACCCAGAGTTTGGATTAATGCAGGTTTCTTACTCACACCATATTTTTTATGTCTTAAACGTTGCCTGTTCTTAAACCAAAATCTGTAAATAAAAATAACCCTTTCCATTAAAATTCATATATTCATGTGCTGTTTTACTTTGTCCTCCAGTGATCCAGTTTTTTGAGGGCTCCAAGCCTGACCTCACCAAGAGCTGGCTCTATGGGGTGTGCTCTCTTTCTTATCTTGGAGCTATGGTCTCCAGTAACTCTGCCCTTCTGTATGTCAACTACCCCACACAGGTAAGTCTGCCTTATCACAATAATTTCACTTTAGATTATATGGGATGCTTTGTCTTACAGCTGTTAAATACCAAATCATTGTTTTTGCTTTTATAGGTGTTGGGGAAATCCTGCAAGCCCATACCAGGTAAGTCTGATCACTTGTATTAGACTTAGACTTCTGTTTTGTGCCTACTTTTTTTGCCTAGGACTCTTTTGATATTTGGTATGGGATGATTCTCTTTTGAATAGGACTCATATTTATTTTGGTATGATAAAGTCCTGTTATTTATTGGTATATGACCTCTTAATTTCAACTACATTTAGGGTGAAGTTATGATTCCTTGGTTGAATTTGAATTTGATTGAGTTTTAAACAGTGTATTAATAGATTTAGATATTTAAAAGACAAGCCCCAAATCATTAATTAACCCAAACTTTTTGCCAGGAGAAGCAATTAGAAGGATTTGTTTACATTACAAGATTGGACGTCTTTCTAAATCTCAATGATTGCTTCTGACAAAGCTGGAAATGCCCTTTAAGGGTTTGTTCTCTTGTAGCACTGCTCGTTGTTTGTTTTTGAACATTTTTTTAACACAAGGGAAGACATTTTATTTTTATATTCTGGTGGTATAAAGACATGCTTCAACATTTCAAAAGCATGGTTCTTATATGTTCATCTAGTCAACATTACAAAAGCAAAAGCTGATATGCTGAGGGGTAGCCGTATTATCACATTTAATTACTGCTTTTAGTTTGATTAAGCCGTGCTGTTTTACCACACTGACATCCACAGTACAAGTTTTATTCTTTGGGCTGTCACCGAGGCTAATACTGATGAGCTTTAACATCTCTAGGTGTTGTTGACCGTTCAGTTCAGAGCTTTTTTGTCCCTCAAGGGCAAATTTGGTCTGCAGTGACAACACAACCAACAACAACAACTACAAACAAATACATAAACATTGAAACAGAACAATATTGCTGTGAGTGCAGGTGACCCACAAACCTCAAAGTACTTTCGGACGCGACACATAACAGAAATAAAAAGTCTGGAATCCAAAACTTGAGTTTGATGTCTTTCTTTACTGGAACTTAAAATCATACAAAACAAAAGATAAATCCCTAAGTTCTAAATAATTATTTCTATCGTGATGAAATGTGCCAGTCAAAAGACTGTGATGCTCCTATGGCTCGCGGCTTCTGTTCTGGAATCTTCACGCGTACGGACGGTTTTATATCAAACCCAGCAGCCAATCAAAATGCACCACAGTAACTAGTATCTAGGTAAAACACTACATTGCTAAAATAATTTCCTATCTTACGAAATATGCATACAATAATTCTTATATTCCTTCATTAACTTAAATTCTGCAAAAGTATTAATTCTAAATATAAAATCTAACTATACAAATGTACATTTCCATTAAAACATAAAAAATGGCTCTAACAATTGCAGTGTACAGCACAACCAAACTTGACAAGAACAACCCAACCAAGTAAAAATAGAGGATTCAAAAGTCTAAAAGAAGTGAAGAAGTGGGTGAAACCTGTTGTCACTTGAAATAATTGGCAATTAAAGAATTATACAGGTTGATTGCACTGTTTGCACGTGGCAGAAAGGAAAATTTGCACCTATTTCTATGTGCCATAGGTACCTTATGTAGTGCTGTGTATATAAAACAAACAAGAAGGATACTGGTATCTGCTGAAACTTTTCAAGGACACGCTGAGCAAGCAAAGTTTCCTCAAATGTTCAAAACGAGTGCATACAGGGCAGGTTTCAGTATGTTTGGACAAGATGTTACATCACCATCTCACAGTATGGTTATCTCCAGTTACACATACTGACACACACTCTCAAACAAACTTTGCTCTTCCGTATTTGCCACTCAGGTTGTATGTTGTATCTGTCAACACAAAGCACCATCATGCTGTCGTTGTGTTTTTGCAGTGATGATCCTCGGCGTAACAATACTGAGGAAGAAGTACCCGCTGGCCAAATACCTGTGTGTGCTGCTAATTGTGAGCGGCGTGGCTCTGTTTCTCTACAAACCAAACAAAAGCTCAGCTGTTGCAGACGACCACGTGTTTGGGTTTGGGGAGATCCTGTTGGTGAGTTCAAATGCCTTCACTCACCATCCTTTTCTCTTGTATTTGTCATCATTTTGTTCTTAATGTAACCCTGATATCTTTGTATTTTGCTGGATCATAGCTCCTCTCTTTGACATTGGACGGTCTGACTGGTGTGGCCCAGGACCACATGAGGGCTCGCTTCCAGACCAGTGCCAACCACATGATGCTCAACATCAACTTGTGGTCCACTCTGGTGCTGGGATTCGGTGAGTCATTAGCGCTTTATGCCAAACTCCTGTCTCAGTGAGCATATCCCTCCACCAAGGCTGCCTCCTGATTTGCTCCCCTGCAGTCAGACAGGAGAAACTAATGAGAAGAATCACCTTGATGTGGATCAGGACAGCCAAAATATCACAAACCGTCACAGAAAAACTGCTACAGGGATCAAGTTTCACAGCAAATGAGATTTTAAATCACGATTCATCTCTAAAGCAGTACAGAGATTTGTCCATAGGTCTGGGGCATTTTGGGGGCACCTGTGTCTCAGAGGTTATGTCCACGCACTACATGTACAGAGGCTCCTTGTAAAGGTGATCATCTCTGCTTGGCAGGGGAGAAGTGGGGGAGGGGGTCACTGATAGGCAGCACACACGTCAAATATACACGACAAAAGTAAATGTTCATAATATGAAAGTGGACTTACAATTCATAACACATTTCTATCCTTACTTAAGTGTTGCATGCTAATTGTATCAGTAGCATCAATTTAAGAGTTAAGAGGAGCACTGTAGCACACAGAAGTGAATATGAAGCAGCATCACTTTGTGCATCACAATTACAACTGCAGAAAAAAGCTGCAGAGTTTCATCTCCATATCCAAACGTGGCTCTTTGGCTGCATAAGAGACCCGGTGTGTATTGTTTTGGATTAGATGTACAAGCCCAAAACCAGTGAAGTTGGCACGTTGTGTAAATCGTAAATAAAAACAGAATACAATGATTTGCAAATCCTTTTCAACCTATATTCAATTGAATACACTGCAAAGACAAGATACTTAATGTTTGAACTGAGAAACTTTATTTTTTTTTGCAAATATTAGCTCATTTGGAATTTGATGCCTGCAACATGTTTCAAAAAAGCTGGCACAAGTGGCAAAAAAGACTGAAAAAGTTGAGGAATGCTCATCAAACACTTACTTGGAACATCCCACAGGTGAACAGGCTAATTGGGAACAGGTGGGTGCCATGATTGGGTATAAAAGCAGCTTCCCTGAAATGCTCAGTCATTCACAAACAAGGATGGGGTGAGGGTCACCACTTTGTGAACAAATGTGTGAGCAAATTGTCAAACAGTTTAAGAACAACATTTCTCAACGAGCTACTGCAAGGAATTTAGGGATTTCATCATCTACGGTCCGTAATATCATCAAAAGGTTCAGAGAATCTGGAGAAATTACTGCACGTAAGCAGCAAGGCCCAAAACCAACATTGAATGCCCGTGACCTTCGACCCCTCAGGCGGTACTGCATCAAAAACCGGCATCACTGTGTAAAGGATATCACCACATGGGCTCAGGAACACTTCAGAAAACCACTGTCAGTAACTACAGTTCGTCTAAATCTGTAAGTGCAAGTTAAAACTCTACTATGCAAAGCCAAAGCCATTTATCAACAACACCCAGAAACACCGCCGGCTTCCCTGGGCCGTACTCATCTAAGATTGACTGATGCAAAGTGGAAAAGTGTTCTGTGGTCTGACGAGTCCACATTTCAAATTGTTTTTGGAAACTGTGGTCTTGTCCTCCGGACCAAAGAGGAAAAGAATCAGCCGGACTGTTATAGGCGCAAAGTTCAAAAGCCAGCATCTGTGATGGTATGGGGGTGTATTGGTGCCCAAGGCATGGGTAACTTACACATCTGTGAAGGCACCATTAATGCTGAAAGGTACATACAGGTTTTGGAGTAACATATGTTGCCATCCAAGCAACGTCTTTTTCATGGACGCCCCTGCTTATTTCAGCAAGACAATGCCAAGCCACATTCTGCACGTGTTACAACAGCGTGGCTTCGTAGTAAAAGAGTGCAGGTACTAGACTGGCCTGCCTGTAGTCCAGACCTGTCCCCCATTGAAAAATTGTGGCACATTATGAAGTGCAAGATACAACCTAGAGACCCCGGACTGTTGAACAACTTAAGCATCAAGCAAGAAAGGAAAAGAATTCCACCCCAAAAGCTTCAAAAATTGGTCTCCTCAGTTCCTAAACGTTACTGAGTGTTGTTAAAAGGAAAGGCGATGTAACACAGTGGTAAAAATGCCCCTGTGCCAACTTTTTTGCAACGTGTTGCTGCCATTAAATTCTAAGTTGGTGATTATTTGCAAAAGAAAATAAAGTTTCTCAATTCGAACATTAAATATCTTATCTTTACAGTGTATTCAATTGAATATAAGTTGAAAAGGATTTGCAAATCATTGTATTCTGTTTTTATTTAAGATTTACACAACGTGCCAACTTCACTGGTTTTGGGGTTGTCCTAAAGGACTTGATGTTTAGTGGAAACAACACTTCACTTATCTCCTTAAAATAAGATAAACTTATGTTGCAACAGCGGTTGTTTAGATAAAAGAGTCTTATTACATGCTCATTCCCCTATATTTCTCCTGCACCCGAGAATCTGTTAAATCAATGCCTTTTTACTTGGGCTGAGTAATAAGGAAACAGTTGTGTTTTTAGCTCAGATCACAATGTTATTATTAGGATCTGGATGTTGATGTTTACTGGAGCTGTGCAGACGAAAACAACACAATGATTGGACATGGTAATATTGTTTGTTTAGTTTTGTTTGTAAGTTCACTTCCGTATAAATTTGGAACTTATATGGTCTTCATAAACTTTTTTTTAAAAGTGCTTCTTTGATGGCAAATCATAAAATATCCACCCATTATCTGCAGACATTGGACGAGAGGCAAGGTACTCCCTAAACCAGTCACCAGCCAATCTCGGGGCCACATAGAGAGACAACTATTTATGCTCAAAATCAGATCAAAGGGCAATCAAGAGCCACCAGTTAAGCTAACAGCCATGTTTACCTCAGCCAGGAGGTTGTGTTATTGCCGGCGTCTGTCTGTTTTTCTGTTAGTTTGTTGGTTGTTTATTTCTGTTAGCAACATAACTCAAAAAGTTTTAAATTGAGTTCAATGACATTTTCACGACATGTCTGGATTAGAACAAGGAACAAATGATTAGATTTTGCAAGTGATCCAGATCACCGTCTGGATCCGCCATGACAAAAATGCGCTCTTTGTGAATAACTACTGAACTAAAATAGATATGATTATGAATCCAATTGCTAATGGTATGTTTTCATGGTCAAGGAATCTAAATATTTAGATGAAATAAAGGTTGGACTAATATTTAAGGTGAAAATCACAATATGGGTGAGGACTGTGGCGCTGGTGGAGGTCTGAGCTCTCTGAGTGCTTTTCTAGTTTGATACTGTATGTGGGAGGAAGCCAGAGTGCCCAGAAGGAACCCATGCATTGACAGGTAGAACATGCAAACTTCCGATATGAGATTCTAACTGGCAATCCTCTTGCCGAGACACATGTGCACGACCTGCTGTGCCTTTGTTTGTTGTGCCGCCAAAACTGTAGAAATAATGTGATGTATTGCATTAAGTGCATTGTTAAGATAATTAGTTCCTCCTTATTATTTAGTTGTGCTGCATTTTTTGTTAACCCTGTTAGTCATTTTATATCTATATTATAATTTGTAAATTTCCCTATTTGCTTAATCATTTATGTGCCTCTACATCAAGACTTTCTTAATGTTTAGTGTAAGCATCACCAGACCTGGGCCTGCTCCTTTAATGCAGGCTAAATATTTTACAGAAAGTAATCCATCTCTGGATCAAAAATGTTGCATTTAATCACTCTAACATCCCTACAAATTCTTACATTTACTTATGTATGAGCTCAGATCAACTAATTTGACCTGAATACAGGTTAAGATTGTTGTTCTTCTCCACTCTGCCTCTTTTAGACGCTTGGATTCAACTCTTAATCCAGTTTTATTTCCTTTTCTCCTAAGGTGTTATATTGGTAGCTGCAGATGGCTTGTATTACAGCTGTCAGTGTAGTGCACTTTGTTCTTCTGGATTTGTATCATAAAGTAAATTCCCACATATACCCCAGAGTAAATAGCTGTAGTTATATTGTAAGAAACTGTGATAGAAGCAAGAGAGAAATCCAAACAAGGCTGCATTAGAGGCTCTTTTAGAAGAGGTGAGATCAACTCTCTCAGGTGCAGAAACTCATTAATTCAGTGGAGGCGAAAGTGTTCAGTGTTATCTTTATAGATAAGGAACGCAGCACCTCAAAGCCCTCCTCTCTGTGTGGAGGTTTTTATAATATTCTAAAGACTTGGGCGCATAAAACAAATGCAGTCTAATGAGGTGCTTTCTAATGTTAGGCGCTAATGGGCTGAGCGATACGATCAAAAGGTCAAAGCTGGTCTAAAAAAGAAGAGACTTTTATCTCTTTCATTGCAAACTAATTGGCCGTCTCTTCTATCTGAGGGAAGCTCCATCTCTGCTTCTTTCTTTATAAAACAGTGTAAAAATATATTGTTTTGGAAATTCAGCATTTTTTCTGTGATGAAATAACTTCACATTTCTATATTTATAGACGTTTCTGCTAACCTTGCAAGAATCCTGCCTTTGTTGGCTTTGAAGTGAGGTTATTTCCCAAGATGGGAGGATTTTCAAGTGCCTTCACTCCCACAGATTAATGAAGCACCCACGCAGTCTGGCTGTTACTTTACTTCAACACATGATGGCGCTATGTGCCCACACTGTAAACTGGACACTCTGATTTCCTGAACTCATCTGAAGCAAAGATAATCAGGTAGGAAGATGTGAGACTCTAATGAATCTCTATCATAAGTGACTTTTTTCTTCCTCTCTTCTCCAGCGGTCTTGTGGACAGGTGAAGTTTGGGAGTTCCTGAGTTTTACTGAACGTCACCCCAGCATCTTCTACAATATTCTTCTGTTTGGATTGACCAGTGCTTTAGGCCAGGTGAGAATAAAAACAACTGTCTTTTTGAGAGATTTTTCATAAATGAGCTTTTTGATAGGGCTGGGAAATGCCATGGGCTTTTAGATTTGTTGTAACAGTTATAATAAAGTATAATTCAGTTTAAAAATGATTAAATGATTAAATGGATGGATTTATGGACATTTGGCACATTCATTTTTGTGTTTCATTACCAGACATTCATCTTCATGACGGTGGTGTACTTTGGGCCCCTCACCTGCTCCATTGTAACCACCACAAGGAAGTTCTTCACCATCCTTGGCTCTGTTATTCTGTTTGGCAATGTCATGAGTACGATGCAGTGGGTCGGCACTATCCTGGTATTCCTCGGTGAGAGTTTATTGAACACTTTGTTTCCTCCGGCAGGATTCACTTTTGTCTCCTCCTCTTTTTCTTTTCATTCACTCCAAAGACAGCAGGATGCTCAAACTGATCCAATGGATGTTAATGTATTCCCTATGGGCTGTAGATGACCTATCAGTGGGGTTTCTATGTGCACTAAGGCTGTAGAGTTGTGCAGTATGAGTCCTAAAACGCTAAAGTGAGTTAGCATTTTAGCACTTTTGGTTATCCACGTCATTAAATAACGGGATTTTTCAGTAGGTTTGTTAGTTAAATGCCTGAAATTAGGTCTGCGGTAAACTTGTGTACAAGTCTAAATGTTTTGCGTCTTGCGACTTTACAAGAGTGTTTACCAGCAGATTAAACCATTCTGAATGTTTTATAAAAATGATGTTCCTTACACAGTTGCCAGTAACCTTGCATAGCAGCTGGATCTGCCTGGTTTAATGACTGAAGTCAGACAGATTCATCTTGCCAAGCTCCAATCATGACTGTGAACAGCTGAAAATGGCACAACCCAATCAGTGTCCTTTAGAGCAGATAGAGCTGGAAGCTACAAGCAAGACAACAGCAGGAAGTGATAGCTCACACTGAGATTACCAGCTTTAGATCTGGACTGTATTTTTTTCATTAAATGAAAGACAAACAACAACACCAAAGCATTTCTCAAAAGAAATATTGTTTTTGTGAAAGTTTGTTGTATGTAGTGGCTCCCTTTATGTTTTTTTCACCTGCTCTCTACATTATCTTACTGACCTGGGAACGATCGTCCATTCACCTGCTGGATAAACTTTGAAAGGACTTGCCTGTTCCCAAACACTTTCTATTGGCTGTTTCCCAGATGGACTGGTGTGTCAGGTTAAATAGCAGGTAAAAGACAGGAGCACCAACTTGATGAGGCCATAAATTAGGTAATGTACTTAAAAGAGTTTGAGATAAGATGTTCAAGCATAGAAGCTGTTTCTTAGTTGAACTACCACATTGTTGCTGCTCTCCAGCTGCCTGATCCTAGTTTTTTACTCTTACTGATTACATTACGATCAGAAACCATTAAACTCGGTTACATTTGCATAGATTATAACTAGGAACATAATTCTGAAGTTTCATGATCTCGTTTTTTTTTCTCAGCAGTTATTTGACGCGCCCCATGAACAGTCCAATAGGCTTTCAACCTAAAGACCAGAGTAATGCTAACTCCTAACTTGACCAATAAGATTCCATCATCCCTGCACTACTCTATAGTTCTTCAGGCGGACAGTCCTAGTATTCAGATCCAACCTGTTGCTCCTTTTCTTAATATAAGTCTCCTCTTTCTGCCCCTGATTTTCAGTTCCAGCCTTTTGGTGGTCCACCAAAATCCTTTCATGACATTTGACTGAAAATTTTAACGCTTAGTTTTGCCAATTATTACAGTGCAAACAATACCCATGCTTATATCCTGGTTGAATATGACATGTAAAATGGCAAATTGCTGCTTAAAAATACTCAGGATTGAAATAAAGCAAAATCATTCACTGTGAGACAAAGACTATAATGTCTACAGGTGTTTTAAGATAGCATTTTTATGCAAAGCAGCAGTGTCATAACTAACATTGCTGTGTTATAACTGTAGCATTTTGACAGGTAAAAATGTCTTTTCTCCTTTAACTTAGATCCTAAAGTGTAACCATCACAAGAACAGGTTAATTTTAGTTAAGATGGGGTGCTTATGAGAAAAATAAGATTAAAAAGTATGATAATGCTATCCTTAAAGTCTAACTGCAGTTACTCCACCAACAATGTAAATATTCCATAAATCAGGGCTCCAGACTAACTTTTTGCGTTGGTTGCGATGGAGCACCTAATACATTTTTTAAAGGCGCACCAGCACAAAAATTAGGTGCACCCAAATTTTTCATAATATCACCTTTAACGCCATAAGGTCACCATTTTATCACTCTCCAGAACTTTTATATAATGTAAATGATTTTTTAAAAAAGAATAAGATGTAAAGAAATACTTGGCTTTATTAGAAGCCAAATTACATGTTAAATAAAAAATAGAACATTTGAAGTGTTTCACTGACTGAAATTTACAAATTAAAAGTAGAATTAAGCATAATAAAACATCTCCAAATAAAAGTGCTAAAAGTGCTTTACTGAACTGAAATTTAATATTTCAAACTCAAACATCTCAAGTTAAATAAAATATTTCATAATAAAAAGAGCTAATGTTTTCGGTGCTATACTGAACTGAAAAATGAAATAAATATCCAGATTTTAACAACCAACAACTTAACATTTAACTGGATGGTCTTACTCTCCAATAAATTTGAACCTAGAATAAGATTTCACACACTATAGTCAATATTTACAAAACTGAAACAAAGGTAAATAGTAGAAAAATATCTGAACATTTCAGGACCTTTTTCTTTATTTTTTTTCCCTTTTGTGGCTTTTTTTTCTTTACAGCTTTATGTTCAGTCGGGGTCTGTCAGGGTCATTTGTCCTCAGTCTATTAGGGGCATGGACACTCATCTCTGTGCCTGTGTGACAAAGAAGCTCCCCCTTAACAGGAGTAAGGACTGAACAAGTATAGATGTTATAGTTAACGTTACTTGGTTTTACTTGCTTTTGTTGTTAATTATTAATTATCTGACAGTCACTAAGACGAATTTGTCAGAAATTTAGGATGTCATATTATTTGAGTCCCCTCTGAGACCCTGAGTCACAGAAATTGTTCCCCTTTTCCCTCTTAGGGGCAGCCTTGCCCTCATTACCTACTCTACTCTATCACCTGTCCTCTCTGAGTCCATAAATCTCAAAAGGAAATCTTCAATAAAAACCCCTGAAGCTCGAACAGTTAAATGCTCACAAAAACATGTTTAAAGCCTGAGACACTGTGTGTTTGTCGACAAAAAATGGGTCTGTTTAGGGAATACTTAAGCTTCCTACGCAAACTCCTAAGTAAATAATGCACTCAAAGAATAGCTGAAGGCAAAATAGAAAATGATGCACTAAAATGTTTACTGAGGCATTCAGATGCCCTTATTATATGTTTCATGGACTAAAATTGTAAGTCCCGTGTGAAATATTTGTCTGGATGGTGTAATGACCGCTGTTTTAGCTCATTTTTGTTTGTTTTTCTTGTTTAGGTCTGGGTCTGGATGCCAAGTATGGTAAAGCCCCAAAGAAGACGACACATTGAAGCCTGAAGAGCACATTGAAGGGCAGGAAGACACTATCTATAGCCAGTATCTTATTTTCATAAGACATTCTGTACAGACATCCTGTATGTGCCTCTGAGTTGTTTACATACAGTTAGATTTTTACCTTCACTGTATTTAAGAGGCTTTCATTATTCTTAACTCCAGCGAACGTGCAGTGGAAATGTTGAAGAAACACGGTTATCTTGGGTTCAAGTCCTGAATGAACTGTTATGCACATTCTGTCTTTTTTTTTTTTTTTTTTTTACTACAAGACATCTCAGAGCTGCAGAAGAAGTATGACGGATAGCGTGAAATACACTGTTTTTAGGCATATATTTTTGAAACCAGCGCTCCTCCTTTTGCTTACTATGTAATATGAAACCCTAAGACTGAAATTCCAACAATTCAGACGTTAACTTCAAAGTAAAACATATCTTGGTTTACAAGTTACTGCTTGAATGTGTGCTTTTATCACATATGTGGTTCATCATTGGCGAACACCTGCGAAAGTCATGCTACTATGAAATATAAACGGTTGTACGTATGGAGCCTTTTGTTTTATGTCCAATCTTATTATTGAAATGTTTTATTTTCTACTAGATGAAAATAACCAAACATAAAGGGAAGTTGTTATAAATCATGGTGGTTTCTCTTTATTATAAAACTGTATTAGTAGTTTTTTGTTAGTTAAAACACAATCTTTGACTTTGCTGATGCTTTTTTAGAAGCACTCAAAACTGACAATCAGCTGGCACCTGATAATTCTAGTAAGATAAATCATTTCCACTAGTAACATTTTTTTTAATTGGTGTTAACTGAAATGTGACTAACTGTGCACAAAAGATTAGTAAGTTTTAATTTTTTGGATTTTTTTTCTCTTTAATGTGGGTTCTTAAACATTTGAGAATACCAGGGTTACAAGGGATTACTCTCTCCACTGGTACAACCCCAGGAAGTGGTCAGCCTGGTTAGGTTTTAGTATTTAAACATGTCTGAAGAGAGTGAATTCTGTCTAAAAGTGGCTGAAATATATAGTAGACTTTGGGTCAATACGGTTATTGTCTCCACAGATGATGGGGAGAAACAGCGCCCCCTGCTGTTCCCCGGCTTTAGGGACAGTTTGACTTGAATTGATAAGAGAGACTGGAGCAGTAAACTGGTTATCTCTACCATGACACTGACACACAGAACCTGTTACTCCTTCTGTACTGCATCCCAATAACCTTGCAGTCATACAGTGATTGTTCCTTTAGATCAGTCGTTTCAAAACATTATATCCCAAAATAAAAACACTAGGGGCTTAAGACCTCCACAGAGTCTTCCAGGAGATTCAGACCTCAACATTTGTGCTCATTTTTATTGTAAGGGTTTTTTTTTTACACATTTACACATCTCATCTCATGACTTTAAGTTTATTTTAAGATGAACTCCTTTTTATTTTATACTGTATTTTATGATAATGGGTAATGTGTACAATTTCAATTTTTCTGGTTTTTAAAAGCATCAAATGACCCCTAGTGTCTTGTGACTCCTGGAGTTGGGAGCATTTGCACCAGGTACAAAAAGTTACAAAAGTAGTTTGTTTGTTTTTATTTTAAACCATATTAGACATTTTCAGATACTGAAGTACATGCATCTATGCAAACATTCACAGTATTTAAAAACTCTCCATTCAATATTACGAGGCATAACTTAAAGAAAGAACATACTGCACAAACTTAATAGTTGAACTTATGTAAGATAAAGAATAAATGAAAAACGGTAAATACACAAATTACTAAGAAAAATGAAAGAGAATATGATGAAGGGAAACATCTCGTACATTTCTCCTGTGAGGTCTTTTAGCAGAAATAGAAAAAAAAATCAGCATTCAGAGTTTTTTATAAAATGAGGTTAATAAAATTTCAGAATAACTTCAAACATGTAGAATTCTTTATTTTCACAGTTCTCACCACCAGTGGCACTAGTTGACACATCAGCCTAGGTAAAAAGAAGGCAGGAAAGCTTATGTGGTTATTGTTTGGTAACTACAGCCACAACCAGAAAAAAATAGACTGAGCAAGAAGCAAGACAAAAGAATAGTGACCCCACTTCTTTTTCTGATGAGTTACAGTTTTGTGTTAGATCAGCCATAAGAGGTGCTGTTAAAAATTTCAGCACCAGGAAAAAATATAAGTGTTTCACATGCAAACAAAAACAAGATTAAACAACATTGTATAAAACACATAGGCCTATGTTGCAGTGATATGTAAATCGTTTTTAACAAAAGCAATTAAGGTCACTGAGTTATTTTGTGGAGAGTAGTAATACATCACATTGTTTTCCTCCCAATGTTACTGCTCTTTGTCACTGAACCGTTACACAGCTTTGTGTTAGCCTACAGGTGATACATCTAGATGGTCTTCACAGTCATATACCAGGGATCTTGGCACAGAGAGAGAGAGACTGAAACAGTCTGGAGAAGACTACACACATTGGTTTTATTAGAGTTTTCATTTGTTACAGATATTCTGTTGAAGTATTAAATAATTAAAGTGTGCTATAAAATTAGGAATTATTGATACAGATTATTGATACTTCCTTCTCTAAATCAATGGATTAAAAGTTACCTAACAAACAGGAAATACTCAGTTAACTTTAATGGTAGTCATTTTGGAATGAGAGACGTGTGGTGTGGGGTTCCTCAAGAAAGCTGCCTGGGGTCACTCTTATTTTCTATTTTTATAAACAATTTGCCACTGGTGTTAAATTCTGCCACAATAGTTACGTATGCTGATGACACCACAGTATAAACTTCAGCAAGCACAGCAGAAGAGTTGAATGAGGGCTTGAATAAAGAACTAAAGCTCATTAAGGAGTGGGTTACCGGAAATGGTGAAATAAACACATAGAACAAAAGACAAAAGTAAAGTTATTAGGATTAGTTATTGATGATAAAATGTTGTGGAATAGCTACATTGATCAGACAGTGGTACAGATGAGCAGAGGGATGGCAGTGGTAAGACACTGAGAAAATCATGCCAAGCTACCTGGTCAAACAACTAATTCAGGCAGTTGTTCTTTCATATTTAGATTATTGTGCAGTCATCTTGTCAAATACAACACTAAGTAATTTATACAAGCTGCAAGTAGCACAAAATAAAGCTGCTCGGATAGCTCTGAGTTGTCCATATAGAGCGAGTAGCACATTGATGCATAATAAACTAATTTGGTAAAATAATAAAAGTAAATTACACTATTTACTTATGTCATTTGTAACATATATATATATATATATATATATATATATATATATATATATATATATATACATATATATATATATACATATATATATATATATATATATATATATATATATATATATATATATATATATATATATATATATATATAGGGAGAGAGAGAGAGAGAGAGAGTAAGTAAAATCCTAGAAGTGCTCTATAATAAATTAACATTCTTTACTGATGCACATCAGTACTGTACTAGGTAGGACCAGAGGGTAGATTTGGGCTGTCTCAGCGAAGGACAAATGTGATAAAAGGTACAGTTCACTACAGAGCAATGGTGGCCAAGCTTTTTAATCTCAGACAGTAATAGAATTTGCTTCAATAAGAACTTAACATTATTATCTTTCAGGTAACCCATGTAAAGACAATTACATCTTTAAGTGCTTCTCCCAAGTGATGTGAATTTTTCTTGGTAATCCCAATAGGTTAGGAGAGTTCTGTGTTCTGTTTGTCTCTCCCTTTTTTTCTTTTTTTAAATTTTTTTGTATCGGTTTATTTTTTGAAATAAAGAAGTGAATAATTGAGCAATGGTATCAGAGGATTGTATTAATGTTACGAGTGCAGTGCAGTGTAGTCATGCTCAAAAGGATGATGATAATTTTGGTTGAAAATGTAACATGTAGACCCCTGAAAGAATGGCTACTGCACATTTACTGTAACTAATGGTGGATCCAAAATGAATCAAATCTCTGCACCACCTCAGCCCAAATGGACCCTGAACACTTGGTGAAACCTTAGCTACAATTTGTGTTAAAAGACCAAGATATCCTCTGCTAATCGTTTCTATGATCGCAAAACATGACTGCGATTTCTCCTGTTCAAAGACATCAAATTTGATTACAAGTGGAGATAAATATAGATCCATAAGTACAGTCTGAAAACTAGAGTGGTGCATGGATGACATATTTTTGTAGGTCAGTGTGGAAGTTAGCATTGTGCTGGTTCCCTTGACTTGCAAGCCTACTAAAAGCCTGTGGGATTTATCACTGCTTTGGATCATTGCTGATATTTAGGTCTGTCATGAACAAACTCTATCTGGAAGGTTGGTAACTGGTAAAGTGCTAGATGGTAACTTACCTCGGCATTTATGGACTCTTTTTTGTCCCACTTTACACTTTGTAAGATTAGCCTACCATTTGGCCCTAAGACCAAGGCAATTTAACTTGTTTTCCCATTACAAACCATAATAGACAAAGAAATGTATTATTGTGCTGTGAAAATAAAGTTTCCTTTATGATATGATGATACCTCATAGTTGAATTTGACAGGAATTACTATCAATATTTTTAATAGTTGTTTTGGGCCCCTGTCAGTCATGGGCCCTGTGAATCATCTTAACTTTCCTCTTGTGGAAAAGTTCAGTATTGATGTTTTAAAATTACTAATATGGGGTTTGGTTGTGTTTTTGTGAGATGGGAGGATGGGTGGAGTCTAACCCTAAGTGGAAAATTGTGCCAATGACAAAAGCATTGACCATGAGATCCAGTTTCTCTTTCATTTTAATTAAAATAACCAAAAGTATACCACTCAATTCAGTTACAGTTGTTTTACTGGTTTTGCTATCTAACAATTTAACAAATTGTTGCTGTAAAACTGGGTACACGACTGAAACAAAGACGCCAAATCCCTCAGTATTTTTCAAGCATAATATTTCATTTAGGTGTAACGGCTGGTTTTGTGTCCCGTTTCAAACTGATGTCTGTGCGGCCTTTATTTCAACAAGTTAGCTTTGCCAGAATAAAAATACTGTATATAAATTAGAGGGGAGTGACGTTCCTGCTTTTAAATGAAACTACTCAGTAATTATGTGAATCCTACCTGATAAAATTTGACAAAAGTGCTTTAAAGGTGTGAAATAAATATTCATAACCATGTATTTATCTCTGCTGACGGTCAGGCACTATGTGAAGCATCCTATCCCTCCTCTCTCGGCCTGTCTTCTTCTTCCGCCCAAACACGCAGATTAAATTGTGCTCCGCCTTGGCAGGACTGTCAGTAATCCGTTTATTTCTGTACAAAGTGAGATAAGACAGCCTTTACAACCAGAAACATGCTCGCCACTGTCCGCAAACAACTAAGAAGCCACCCAGCCGTGAGTATAACCTGCCTCTTTTCACATAATCTTCCATTTAGAGTTTTCCTGAACCTAACCCTCCTGAGTTTGCTCAGCTAACTTAGCCTAGCGTAACTAGTTAGCACAGCTAGCATTAGCAGGCTAGTACCCCAGCTTTGACCGCACTGACTTTGAGAAATTAAGTTCATAAAGAGGGATGTCCCGCCACGTGTAAACCATAAACAATAATTCTGTACACTCAGATGGGTTCAGTGAGGTAAACGGCGAGCTCAAAGGTTCATGGTTGTTGATGCTTTGGAGTCAAGTCAGGTCATGGAGTCACAGGACAGACAACAGCGGAGGGTCCGCGGGGCTCTGATTAGACTGATGCCGCTAGTTAGCAAGTTAGCTGATATGTAGCGTTAGCACACAGCTACTCTCGGTGTTTACTGACTTGAACAAGTTTCACCCTCCTTGATGCAGGTGGTTTTGGTCCATAGCGTGTAATAAAGCACAACAGTCCAGTCATGAATATTTTGGGGAAGTTAAAATAGTTTTAAATCTAGGAATTAAATAGTTGAAATCGCTGATATGTCAGTGCGTGGCAGCTGTAGGTCACAAGGGCAAAGTGTTTTGACTGGTGCTGCACTGACATGAGTTTAATCTGAGTTAGAGTCAAGTATTAATGCTACGTATAACTCAACTGATAATACTGTTTACCTGGAAGAGCAGTGCATATTAAAGAGCAATACTGGCAGATAACTCAACATACACATGTCTATACCAGCTGATACTGATATTCAGCTGTTAAGTCCAATATCTATGTATACTGGTAATGTCATACACCCCCAGTTAAATTTAGACTTCAGACCTGTTCAGTCAACAGTTTAGTGCTTAATGCATATCAGACTTAAACAGTCCACTGTCAAGGATGCACAGTGTTCCTGGTAAGTTGTAGAGGTGCATTATACGATCAGTATGATATTGGTAAAGCAGATAATGGCCTAAAAATGTAAATATTTGTACCAGTTGATGTTAAACTTTTGCTTAACTTTTTTGTACCAGCCATACACATTAGCCATTTTATTAGCAGTAATATTATAATAAATAAACACAAATGTACCGTGATGCATCATCTTATCACTGCATGAGCATAATAAGAGTTAAATGTTATTTTTCACGTTTCACAACTGTTCCTTACACAAATAGACTGTTGCATTGGAGGCAACAAGTCTGTTTCCATAAATGAAGATTGTGCTCTTGATGAAAATGTATCAGTGATAGTGATCAGAAATATTGGCATCTTGGATATCAGCAAAAATCAAATATCTTGCATTCCTGGTATAATATCTATATTGTTGAGTAAAACCCAAGATGAATGCACTTTCTCTGTCTAAAGGGATGAATTCCTTACTGAACCTGCAGCTGAGAAGTAAATATGCACATCGGTCGTATAAAACTCATTGTTCAGCTGTAAAATTGGCAGGCTGGATAAATCTTATCACGATGCTTGAGCTTATCATGAAATGTTTGCAGGTCTCATTTATTTTAGAATCAAATACAGTTTTTTTTCACATTTGTAACAAAAGTAGACATCAAAATGAAGTCGGGTATGGTTATAGCCACAGTACTAGCGCACTAGCAGGTCAGGTATGATGCACTTTATGGAAGAAACTGAAATTCTGGCAGATCTAATATTGGCAATAAGCTAATATCATACATCCCTGTAAAGTACAGTAGTAACTTTAGTGTGTGCAATCTGTAGAAGCTGTTCTAATTTGACGTGTCAGTGCCTATTATTTGGTTTCTAACCCTCCAGCCTGTCTTTCACAGCTCATCCCACTTTTCATTTTCATCGGCGGGGGTGCAGCCATGTCCATGATGTACCTTGCACGTCTGGGCCTGAGAAACCCTGATGTCTGGTAAGGAGCTGATTATATTTATAATACTCCTAAAACCGTGTTCATGTGCAAGTTTGTGTTGAAATGAACAAAAAAAAAAGTTGTTTTGGTGTAACCTCAGTCTCCTGTTTCTTTTTTAATGTCAGCCCCTCCAGTTGCTGGGGGTCCCTTTTATACACAGTTAGTTAGAATTTGGTAATAGAAAAAACAGTAAAAGTGAATTTTTGTTTTTGCTGATTTTTTTTTCTTTCTTTTCAGCTGGGACCGTAAGAACAACCCAGAGCCCTGGAACAAGCTGGCCCCAACTGATCAGTACAAGGTGTGCCTTTTTCCACATCTTAAACGACATTTCATGTTTTGTCGACTTTTTTCAGTGCCAGCCAGAGTAAGCTGTTTTGTTTGGGGCTTATGATGGAAGTGTGCCAGGCTGGGGCTGAGCAGTGGATTAGTCTCACATTTGGAGTAATCAAATGACTTAATCTGGTTAACTCTGACTCGAAGTAACAAATCTGATGAAGTCATTAACTTCTCACACTTAGTCAAAAGTAACACAAGTCCAAAAGTGGAGGACGCAGATGAAGCAACAGAGTCTGCTGGACTAATAATAGTACATTTTGTCTTTTCATATCTATGTCACTTGTAGTTTGACACGAGCGCAATCACAATTGTTCCTGTCCAGTGCTGTACAGTCTTCAGTGTTTAGCCAGACATAACAAATGTCTGGCCGGCCTCAGCTTATATGTTGAAGTGCTGCGTTCAAACGTCAGCTCATCCTGACTTCAGGGAGTGTTACGCACACATGGAGGGATGTTGAGAGGTCATTTTGCCAGAGTGTTTTTCACAAGTACCTAACCCTCTTGCCTGAAGCTCCAAAGCAGGGGTGGGCATCTTTGGCCACCACAGGCTTCATTGTGGCTATTATCAGCTTCAGAGGGTCAATTGTTATATTGCAAGTTCATAATCACAGTCATTTAATGAGCTAAACACAGATTTAAAGATATTTAAATGTTGTTTTCTAATTGAATAAACAAGTATTTGCTTTCTCTTGATAAGATAAATTTATCATAACTTGCTATTACGAGTCAGTTGTTGTGCAAATTCTACTTTCTCAGAGTTATTTCAGTTCTTTGGTCTTTTTTTTCCCTTAATAGTATGAACAAAGCCTGATCACAGACCTTTACAGCAACAACTGTATAAAATTGTATCTACCAAATCATTTAAAACACAAAATCAATTCCCCAAACTGTCGTGACAGTGTTCTTGAATTTTTATGTTGAAATGTGAGGTGTTGATGTGGTGGAAACATGAACTAAAATATTCATGGTAGATTATTTTTATGTTTATGGTTGCTATTTTTGGAAATGTTGCATTGATTGGTGCACTGCATAAAGTTAAGAGGGAGGTGGCCTGTGGCCCCTGGAATGGCTGTTGCCCACTACTGTTCTGCAGAGTAACTCTTAATAATTAGAAAGTTGCCTTTTGAAACATTTTTTCATGGGTCATGTTATTTAAACGTCTGTAATTATTCTTGGATTCAAATCTGCTTTTCTTCTTCTCAGTTCTTCACAGTTAACATGGACTACAGCAAGCTGAAGAAGGACCGCCCTGACTTCTAAACCTCACAGCTGCTGGACCAAAAGTACAAAGATGAGCTGAACCGCACAGCCCTATGTTGAACTGAGGGGGATGCAGAGGCTACACCCGCACAATGATTCGTATTTAAGTTGCCCATTTGCATCTCATTGGCTTTTTGAAAATCCTGTCTCTATCTGTAAATGTCAGTGGTTGTCAATAAATCCGAGGAGTCTTTTCTCCATACAGAGAAAAGAACGTGCTGCTTTTTCTTTGTGTTCTTATTTTGATGGATTTTGCTCTCCATGAACTTGATTTTTGCCTCACGTTTTTGTTTGTAAAGTCTCTTGAGCGCATGTTTCACCTACTTCTTTGCATGACCATACAGTCCATGCTCCACACATTGTTTACAGTTATGTCATGCTTGGCTGGTACTGTACATGCTTATGGCTTTCACCTCGCTTCACCCTCGGCCTGCCTTAACCCAGCTACTGTTGTTGTGTTACGTGGCACCATTCTTGGCTGCTATCCAGAGCCTTATCGGCACAGCATGGGCAGACTTTAACCTGGTCACGTTTGAGGAGCCTGGTCCCTCTGGTGGCAGCTGTCAGTCCAAACAAAGTGGTGATAAAACCTCAGGAGCATTTGGTCCGACTCGTGGACCCTCCAGCTATTCTTTGCACCTGCTGCAATCACTCAAGTGCTAAACCAACGCTGTGGATACATACTGAGAGAGGATGAGTGAGATAACCTTGTCTCTCGCAGTAAAGGTGGACTGGTGTTTGTTTAAAGTGATGACATGACCATGTGTGATACTAAGCAGAAACAGAACTCTATAGAGGGACGCGTGTAGGTGTTTCCTCTTATAGAACGCCATCACTCTCATCCAGATGAGTTTGTAAATGTCAACAGGTCGAGACGTCCCATGTGCAGCTCTGGGAAGCGTGACAAGGATGAGCAGCCAACACAGTGCAGAAAATGTCAAGGAGACCTTCGTATTTGAACAGAAACTCACCCACCTTCTCAAAGACAAGATTTTTTTTTCAAATCTTGTGAAAAGGAAATTAGCTTTGGTTCAGTGTAGTGCCTCAATTTTTATATTTCAAGAATGCAAAAAGATATCTGCAAGGTTTTTACTTTGCTGATTTTCAGTATGCTTGGAGAAAAAATAAAAAGTGAAATGCTGAGTGGCAAATAACAGCTGCTGTAGGCATTTAAGGAGAAAGTACAGAATCAACTAAAGAATCGTCACTCTTACATTGAATCATGTTTTATTGATGCAGTCAATGTGTTTGGACATATTGTAAGGTGGTCCCTAAGACTAAACAAGAAAATACACTAAAGTCTCACAGAAAACAGCACTGATGAATGAGAACACAAAACATACCAAAAACATTTCATAAGGGAAAAAACAGAAAATGAAAATACATGCTTGAAAAATCATAGCTAATACTTGTACTAAAATTTTATCACAACAGAAAAAGAAAAACAAAATGAGAACTTGTTGGAAAACAAGGGCACAGTGACAACTTATGAAAAAAACAAATGTAAAAATATGAGAAAAACACAAGCCATAACCGATCAGAAGATGCAACAATTAAAGCCAAATAAAAACATTCATATAAACCTAACAAATTGAGAAAAAATACAAATGATGGAAACAACCACTAATAAGTAAAAAAAATAACTGACAAAAGTATAAAGCCCAATGGTGATTCTGAAACTACTGTGAAATATTCGAGGATGCACAAACAACAGAAGAGACCAACAAAAATAAAATTAATCACATGATAAAAACAACACAAAAATAATGACATTAAAATGCAAAAATGTAGTGACAAACAAAAAAAAGAGTAGACACAACCACAAACCACAATGTTAAACAGAATAGACAAATTAAAAAAAACCTAGAACAGAAAGGCATACTGTTTTTTAAATTTTATTTTCCTTGTTATTTTTATGTTTTGTTCATATCTGTTTCTAATGTCTATTCTACATTAGTTCTACTAGTTATTTTCAAATGTTAACGTAAACTAGCCAAGGTGAATTTTGCTATCTGAAAATGCCAAGTACAGCCTCAGGTTTCCATCGTTAAGTGCATCAGCAAATGTAGTTGCATAGTTAATAAAATTCAAGTTTCATTTGGGGAACAAACTGCTTAACCAGACTGCAACGTTGAGGGTTTTTACAGTTCAGAGCTTTGTCTTCCAGTCAGGGTGTTTATACCTTAAAGATTTAAGGCTGTGTTTAAATGTTTTGCAACAATGACTTTGTAACTTTACACTTTTACATCTGAAAAATAAAAATGCAAATGTCGAGTTTTTGTTCGTTCTCGTGACTGTTTGAAACTCGACAAGCCAACAGCTCGGACTGCAGCTTTTGAGTGTGTGTTGTTTGCTTAAGGCCTATACTTGCATGAAAATATACATTTCTCTGAAATGATTGCAGTTAGCTTGACATGCTATTAAAATTCCAACCTTCAGTTTATTTTCATGTATTTGATTCTGCTGTCTGCTGGAGTATGTTCACAATCCCTTATGACCCAAAACCTTTTAGTTTTTATATTCTTAGCATTCCTGATCCAGCTGTATTCTTATCCTGTCTAAGATGCTCTTTTTGAGCTCCTGTTTCTTAAAGGCTCCCTAACCCATGTGGTCTAGTTCTCATGGGTTGACTGGACTGCTCTGTAATAATGGGTCAGTTCAGTGCTACTCAGCACCATGTTTTTAGTGGCTCTGCATTCTGCAGAAGACAAATCCTATTCTGGGCCAATAAAAAAAGCCTTTGTGTGCCAAACACATTTTTGTACAATTAATGTACATTTTAATACCTGTAGGAAATCTAAGTGTACACACCAATGCGACTCTACCAGCTTAAACTGCTGTTGTTAATTTTTGAAAGCCCCTCTTGCTGGCACATAAATCACTGTCACAACATTTAACACGTCAGACGGTTTCATTATTTGATAAAAGCTAGAATGAAACCAAGGGTAAAGTATTTTCAGATAATTTATTGGAGAAATGGTGTTGCAGTATGACAATGGTGTCATAAAGTGGACATAACATTTTTTTAAAAAAGGCCCCTTTTGTGAATAGGATAGCATACCATGAAGCAGCTCTGAAATGTTTGCATGTTTTGTCTTTAATTTCCTTTAATGTTGGTTTTTAAAAACATTTGTACATCACAAAGGTCAGTGCATTTGAAGCAACTCGAACTGCAAACAGGGAAAAAGGGAGAAGTGCCAGTGCTGCTGACTTTTTGTCTTGTCCATAGAAGTACTTGGTCACTCCGAGAACACGTAAACACACAAATTGGCACATGAGGGAAAAAAGCAGCATGGACTCTTTTTAAAAATATATATTTTTATTGGAAAAAAGAAAAACATAATAATTGCAATCACAAAATACAATTTACCATTATCCCTTTTCCCTTTTTTGACCAAATACATGCATGTGTACACAGACACATATACATGTATGAAAGTGAGAAAATAAAACATTGAAAGGCAGTATAAAAACCAATAACAAACCCCCCCCACCCACACTCGCACACAGCTCATCATGACCAACAAAAATTTTATTTGTAATTCATGCAGTGTTAAAAAGGTACAACAGTCAAAGGCACACATTCAATCAGGTAGTACCTGTAATTTACTGAATTATGAAATAAAGGGTCGCCATACTGGTCAAATTTAGCTGTACATCCTCTTAGCATGTATTTAAAGGAGACATATCATGCTTGTTTCTCCTTTTCACTATGCCAGACTAGGATGCCTGTAAAGCATTTCTGCCCTCAGTACAAGTCATTTAGTTCCTTCATTGCCCCACAGTTGCGTTCTCAAAATCCTCATTTTAGGCCATTATCAAGCTCTTGTTGAAACACGAGGCTCTCAGGCTGACCTACAGTTACCTTGCAACGTCACGCCCTTTGTGCTCTAATTGGTCAGTTCTATCGGGGGTTGAGCCAGCCTGTCCTTCTTCTTCTACTGTATTTTCTGGCAGGCTAAAAGCAGCGACCGCGTATTGAGTCCCCCTACAGGCCAGAGCTGGTAATGAGTGAGTGTGAGCTAGGGAGCTATATACTGCTGCTGGACGAATGTGTTCCTCAGTGACGGTTTTGTGGCTAGCGGACATCACAGAGGAGGAAGTGTTTTATCAAATTACTCCAATAAAAAAGAAAGGTACCTCCTGTCGTCACAACGATTTAAATCTCGCGGACATCTCGCAATGACCTATTTTCAGAGGCATCAAATCTCGTTCTAGGACATCAGAAAAAATACAATATCTCATTTTTTGAAAATTAAGGGGGTGTAAGGTCTTGTTTTCAAATTTTTTATATTATATGTAAGTATTAAATCATGCATCAGCATGATATGTCTCCTTTAATTTTCTCAAGTTTAAGAAAAAACACAACATCTTTAAGCCAGTGGGAGATAGGATATTTAGCAGAGTTCCAGGGCAGCAATAATAAACATCTCGCTGGCCTGACGTGCAGGCTATAGTATCGTTTTGTATAGAGTTATGTGAAAATAAAGGGTCAAGAAACCCAAATATAGCAATCAAAGGGCAAGGCTGGAGTTTTACCCCCAGAACAGTTGACATGGTAGTAAAATAACCTGCCCAGAAACCTTTTACAACAGGACAAAGAAAAACATGTGGCTAAGGTGACAAGGAGAGCAGTACGGGCTCTTGAAGTCACAGTTTCTTTTAAGTTGTTTTTATGCCCTCCTGACAGAAATTCGTAAACACTTGTCAAACCAGTGAACATGAGTTGCATGTATGCCCACAAATAATCACTCAAGAAATCAATATAATTAATGCATGTTGTCTTTTTATCTTTTGATAATTTTGCCCCGGTTTAATGAAAAAGTTACTACCAGTGATTATCGAGTGCTACTAAAACACTATTTTTGACAAAATAAGACCACCATAGGCTCTAAAGAAGTTTTATTTTAGGGCAAAGCACAAACTGCAAACTTTAGGCTGTGCTCATGTCTACAGCAAACAGTTTTTTTTGTCAGGTTGAAGATCTCCACCAACCATCCTCCTCATTCCTGCTCACTGCCTCCTAATGACAGTCACCACTCAGGGTCATCATTTGATGGACAGCTGGAGGGTTCAGAGGTTAAATGGCCTCACAAAGGTGAATTCTCCGAGGACACCGGCTGAACACGACTGTGGAGCCAATCCGACCCGCATCTTTACCCTCCTCCTCCGGACCTCTGACCTTTGAGCACAATCCAGTCCTATCCTGCCCTACTGTAAAGGTAACATTGAAAAAATAATGAGGGGAAATAATGTGAGGAAGGTGCAGGACCATTGCCTCAGCTGCAAATTGTCTTCTAAAGGTCATGCCAAAGGTTAGGCCAACCAGTAACAGACGAGGTGCAAAGAATCCTGCAGTGTTCAGGCTAGCAAAGTCCTTAGTGAAGCAAAAGCAGTGATTAATACACTTGAAACACTTCCTGCACTCACACATCTCTGTTGCATAGCGAGGAAATATTTCCTTGATGGACACTCTGCTATAGATTTGGAAAATCAAATGTTTTATATTAACAATGGTTTCTGTACTACCATATCAATCTGGGGTTCACAATATTTGACTTTATGAAAAGGACATTCACTTAAAGATGCTATGAGGAGTTTCTAAGTAATTACAAAAAAGTCTCACTTTTAGATATATGCCTGATCGAAATACACACTTTAAGATGAGTTTTATAGCATCAAAATAGGTTATCTATAAATGCTATTCCTTAGCCTTCCGGTCTGGTCGGACAGGGCTGGACTGGCCTGGATACTCAACTTCAGGACCAAGACAATTAAAACTAGAGCAAATTTATATTATTTGGACACGTCTTAGAGCACCAAGCTCTAAGTAGTGATATATAGCCAGCTACAAAACTACGATACTAAGTTTTCCAAAACTTGCTTGTCGTCACACATCAAAAACTACCGCTACATAACTAGAAAGAGATACATTACCTCGTTGCGTTGCATCATGTAAGTTGTTGAAAAAAGAAGTTGTAAAGCAATGCAGAGTTCTGAGGAAGGTCCAAGCTGCATTCATTAGCATCACAACAAACACACGCTTTGGCTTGGGTCACGTCTTAACGACAATTGCCGTGCGTGCTAATGGGTCGCAGTCATTGGCTGCGTTTACATGGCGCAGAAAACGGTCAAATCCAATAAGTTTTCATTGCGTTTTGGCCTTGGGTCTACATGGAAACTCGTTGAAAACGGAAACTTTTGAAAACAGGCTCCAGAGTGGAAAGATTTGAATCCGCTCTCCATTTAGCTCCGTGTAAGCCCATATCAGAGCGTTTCAGGGTGAAACGCTGACGTCACCGCATGCGCAGTACTCTTTCAGATGAAGGCTGCGCGTGCATGCCAGGAACAACAACAGCTTCAGCCATCCGCCGAGTAACGTGTGAGCGTCTTATCGTGCTCGGTTTGTTATCCAGACAAAACCATCCAGACAGATTTGTTGTCCGAACTGATTTGTTGTCCAGAAAAGAAACTCCTGCATCTCTGTGCGTCTATTCACCATTGTTGTTTGTGAAAGTTTTTCTTCTTCATTCGTGTATTGTAGCAGCGCTGCCTCTCTGCAGACCTACACCGCCATCTACTGAACCGGCATGCACACTACAGTGGATTTACTCATCTCCGAGCATCGTCGTCTGAACGCAGAAGAATTCTAAAACGCAACGGACAAATTTTTGCGTCTTTAAGTCAGGAGTATCCATGTAAACTTAGCCTTTACGTCGCCGGAAATAGATTCTCCTCGTAGCACCTTAAAAATAAAGCAGAGATCCTCAACCATCAGATCACAGACCATTATTGGATCATCGAGACGCAAAAAAAACACAACAATCGTTAATTTATTTACAGTTTTTTGAATAACTGAGACCAAAGGGTGTTTTATTCTGAATGAATCCTCACATATCTGACTGTAACTTTATTGCAAAGACTTTAAAAACAGGCTCTCTGTCCCTGTCACTGCTGTGATGCATGGAAAAGTAAAAGTTATAATACAGTTGTTTAACTTTGTGCTCATGCACTCGTAAATCTGGCTCTGTGCTTAATTGTTGATATATATTACTGCATGTTGTGTGTAACTGGTGGACAGTCAGGATGCACACGGGAGCCCAACTTCCTGATGAGGAGGGATTTATTTCAGAGGAATGAACTAACATGATACCTATCAGTTATCAATAGAAGATTAGATCAGCTTAGACTGATGACCAATGGATGAAACACACCATCAGCTCCCTATGAAGGCTGTTTTTGCAGCATATTCCTCTGTGTTTAAAAGGGTAGAGGTTTAATCATCTACCATGTCAATGGGTGACTAAGCTGTTTAGAAACATGGCCATGGCTTCCTCTGATCCTGAGGTATACTCTGCACAACACTTGAGTTAGTGAGCCATACAGCCTCCATCAACATGACTGTTTTGAATGTCTGTAACCACCCCTCCCTCTCCCGTCAAAAACAGCTAATCAGTACAGATCTCATTATTGTAGCCTCCCATAGCCTCCTCAGATCAAGGTAACAGAGTGTTTCAGTTTTTATTCAGCTGAAATGCTTTCTTTACAAATGCTGGGAACCTGTAAGTGATCAAGTAAACACCAGGACTTGGGACCTTTGAAAAACACATCTGGATTTGCATCTGGGTTCATATCACCACCAATATCGAATCACTTCCTCCTTGTGCAATGAGATACATTCTCTGAACATCTGATCAAAATCTGTTCTTAACCTACTGAGCTATTCTGCTAACAGACAGACAGACAAACGCCTCCTTAGTGAAGGTAACAACAAACACCTGTTTTCTTTTCAGAAAAGAATTCCGTGTTATAATAGAGGTGATTTTTCTAGCAGTTATATAAGGTTAAGTCTTAGTCTTTGACAAAATGCATATTTGTCTTTGTTAAATTTTATGTAGAAGTCTGACTTGTCACAATAACAGCCTGATCTGTGAGTCGTAGGGTTGCTCAACTGGTTTTTTCATCTTGCTGTGTTTCATAGTGACCAACAATTTAAGACCAGTCCAGGATGCCTCATAAATCCACAGTAGAAATGTCTAATTTTTGTCCTGCCTCCCTCAATTTGTTCTTATAAACCAGAGACATTTACCAATGTGAGCACTGAAGCTCCCTCTGCATGAAGTTGTTGCACCTAAAATGAGACAAAGGAACTTTTACGTAGCTCTGAAAACATCATCTCTGCCTCCATGATGTGCTGTAAAATGGAAAACATAAGTCTGTCTGTCTGTTAGCAGAAATCTAAATACAGTGTCTGAAAAAAGCTGTATAGTCTGACCTTGGTATTGGTAAGAATGTGACCTGGTATTTGATTGAAACTACAGCAGCAGGGAAAAAATCTGCCCCCTGCTCCACACAGACCTGTGAGGGAGTGGTTGTGGACCATCAGAGCAGTCAGTGAGGACTGCTGGGACCTGCGACCTGAGTTTGAGAGGAGACAAAGGAGCTGACGCGTGAAAGAGGTCAAAGAAAGTCAGAGGGAGTGTTTTAGAGAAATTAAACTTACATTGTATGAGAATAAAACTCCCAAAGGGCAAAAGAAAGTGCCTTTTTTTGCTCTGGTTGTGTATTTTGGCTTCCTGAAAAGTGTGAAAAGTAAGATCCTCTAGGTGTTTGATCAAGCTTGAGGCCTCTGAGGACAAAACTGCCCTCTTGGCCACTAGCCCAGTCAAGCCCTCTTTGTTTCTGATTACATGACACCCTAACTAGACTTAACATACACATTATCATGACTTTTAATTAACTCCACTGATGCTTTATTTGTCGGTCTGTATCTGGCTTCTTGTTTGTTTGAAAGATGACAAAAAAAAAGTCTTCAACTAATTTTGTTAAAGTCTCTGGGATTGTTGATCATGGCACATGGAAGATGTGATTATAGGTTGGAAGAATATGGATAAAGGCACCTTATTCTGTATTTGCCATTTTTGCTAATAACCTAATAAGTGCCTCAGTAGATATGCGTGCCCTCAAAAAAATTCTGTTACGGTCAAATGTTTTTTTGTTTTGTTTTGTTTTTTGTGGTATAAAAAAGGACACTGAAATGATTTAGTGATAGTTTCAAAGTGATAAGTTGAGGACTCGGGGGATTTGAAAATTAGGTTAAAGAAATAGTTTTTTGACATTTGAAATTTTAGATCTGATTTTTATTTTGAATTCTGAATTTGCTAAATTGTTTGTGTCATTTTGTAACTTGTGCCCAGTGAGCTGTTTGGGACTTTCTTCATATTTGACTATGATGAACTGATTGCAAACTTTTGAACTTTTGATTTTATTATTTCTTTTACACTTTTCTCATTTCTATAACTCTTGCAAGTAAAGGTTATTTTTTTGTTGTTTTTTTCATTCTGCCTGGACTTTATTTGAAATAATGTGTGTAGAAAATAAAACCTTTTCAGCAGAATTCACCATTTTCAGGACAGCCTGTGCTGCCAGAATATCGATGCTGTAATAATATCAAACTGATGTGCATCTGGGTCTTGTTGATTTAAATTTTGGCTTTCAGGAAAACAAAGTTTATGTTTGTAAAGACACAGACAGAATAAACTATTTGCACATTTACACTAATTCCCTTGTATTTTTTTGTCCTTTTTGAGTAATTCGTGCCACTCTTAAAAGCAATTTTTGTTCCAAATGTCGTGAAGAGCCACATTGCATTATTAACACTGTTGAATGCTTTTGGGAACTGACAGGTAACTTTCTTCTCTTGTGGACCTATGGCTGCTTCTGATTGGACATGACCATCAAGAAATCAAGAGAGTAAGACATTGGGCACATTTGATTGGCTAATAGAAAGACACGAAGTTGACATTGACGTTTTCTCATTGGTTTAAAATCATGGCTTTATAACATCACTGCCATTTTTAAAATCATAAAATGAGATAAATAATGACTAATTGTTAATTTGGCTCAGTGAATCCACAAAAACAAAATTTCCCAATAAAATCCATGTCCTGTATTGATTGACAAAAAAAGTGAGCTGCCAAACACAGTCGTCCTGTAAAGACCTGTTGTTTGGTTCTAAAGATACAAGTAAGAAAACTGAGCCACTCTGCCTGGGGGCCCCTGTGTACCCATTGTGTTGGAAGGATTAAGCAATTGAGCTCAATTGACTTAACTATTGTTGAAAATAGTTTATTTAGAAAGTACTAAAACTTGACTTTAATTTTCTTTTATGGCATGGTTCTCACTTTGAAGCAGGCAGTAACCCTGAGACTTTCTAAAATGACACTTATTTGACCACATGGTATCCAATTTTGACAAACTTTACAGTTTGGCCCACAGAACTGAATTGTTGCAAGATACTTGGAACAAAGTGGATGGCTTTAGCCCTTATCATGGTGCATTTATGCAAAAGCGATTTAGCTTTAAATCAGTGTGGGAGGGCATGAAACAGCATGTGCTTAACATGGCAGAGAATGATCATAGTCCATCACAAGTAAACATCCTTAAAAAATAATAAAACAAAATGAATAAATGAAACAGGAGCGAGACAAGGCATTTTAAGTACCACGAATGCCATTGTTTCAATAGCAGCAATAACTAGAAAAGCACTCGGAGAGCGCAGACCTCCATCAGCACCACAGTCCTCTCCCATATTGTGATTTTTGCCCTAAATATTAGTCCTACCTTTATTTCATTGAAATATTTAGATTCATTGACCATGAAAACATACCATTAGCAATTGTTTTCATAATGATATTTATTTTAGTTCAGTAGTTATTCACGAAAATCACATTTTTCGTCATGGCGGAACCAGACAGTGATCCAGACCAACACCAAAATTGAATTACTTCTTCCTTTTCCCATACTGAACATTTCCTGACAATTTCATCAAAATCCATCCATAACTTTTTGAGTTATTTTGTTCACAGACAGACAAACAAACTCTTCCGAAAATGTAACCTCCTTGGCGGAGGTAACAATGTGTCTTGTCATGGTGGCTCTGTCAAGGTGGCTGCCACGATCACCAGGGCCACTCCAGCTATGAAAATAAATGATTTCTCAAACTATAAAAACTACCAGAGATATTAAAGTGATTTGTTAACTCAGAAATTCTTCTGACATAGTATAAATCATTTCAATTGATTTGGGCATTAGAGCTAAAATTTGATGTATTGTACCTTTAATATGAAGCTAACACAGTCCAGAGCAAGCACAGCTTGTCAGGAGTAGTTTGAGGGCTGTGTGATCTTCTCAAGTGTTACTCTCCTGGAAATATTCATTCCACCATCTCAGCTGAGGACAATCTGCAGAAACACTGATGACATTTTGTTGGCTGAAATTTCTTCTGTTTTAATCATTCATGAAACCACTTCTGCCAGAGAAATCATCTGTGTTTTTCTTCTTTTTTGGCAGATTTTCATTCCCAGCAGAAGCGATGATACTGACTCCATGTTTATATCAGGTTTTGCAGATTTAAAGCTAATTTATTTTTTCCTTTTATGACAACTTGGTAGCAGTGTGACTAACCACAAACAGGAGTTGTTGTTTGCATGCAGTAAACAATTTAAGTTGTTCTTCTGGGTATCTGGTGAATGCAAGATAGTGAAACCAACTCCTTTTTGTTCTGTTTTGGCATCTGCTAACTCACAATCACATTACATGGGTATCGACTTTGTATGCTGCTTACAATGGAGAAAGAAAACACAGTGGGTTCTCTTAAAGTGTTCTAGCAAAAATCAACCGCTACTCGTTGTTTGTTGATAAAACTTCATGGATAGTTAAATCAGAATTTAGACCTATTGAAATAAACAAATATATCTTGCACAAGAGGGTACAAGTATTGAATTAGGTGCTTCAAATGTCTGAGCTCCAAAACAAGCAATCAATCCAAAACACAGGATTAACATCAATCATAAAATGATGAATAAATGCTAATTGGTCATATTTTTAAACAACATAATGAGAGTATAACAATACAAACAGTCTCCAAAATGCTATGACAGATCCAAAAAGCAGTTAGTTTAAAGACAGTGACTAGACTCACTGTGAAACTGAACCTGCAGAACTGATGTCAAATTGCCGTGTAATGGCCCTGCGTTTCCTTAAGATTGCCACATTATAACTGTAATATTGCAATATGATTGCCACTGTATTGCCATAATATTCCCATAAGATTGCCACAACAATGACAAATTATTTCCATAAGAGTGCAACAAAATTGCCTTATCATTATCATAAGATGTCATAATATTGCTACAAAATTGCCTCATTGTTTCCATGTAATTGCTCACAGGTTACTGCAACATTGCCACATTATTGCCACAAAATTGATGCATTATGCTGGACTGTGCACGACTTTATTCATTGCAGAGAGTTACATTCTAAATGTTTGTTTTTGTTTGTATATTCCAATGATCATTTGACTTGACTCCTCATTTTAACAAAACAACTGTGGTAAATACCTAAAATTAACTTATTAGAGCATAATATAAAATCACAGGTATGTTGAAATTTTCATCACATGATGATGATGTTGTGAGTAGTCCATGTTGAATCTCAATTTTGTTATAATGTACAACATAAGTTTGCCTTATCTTGTTGCCATTTTCATTAAAATATCAACAATTTAATTTTGTTATTGATAGAGTTCAGATATCTGCCACACAGTGGACAACATCCTTGTTATTTAGTACCTACAAAGCACCTTGGGAATGCAAACCAAGGTAGCTCACATATTGCTGCTACATCTATATGCAATAGTTCCAAGTAAAGTTACCATCATAATATGATTGCTTGACCCTGAAAACCCACACCTCCTGTTGATATCGTTCCTAGTTAGACAGCTATTGAGCAACAACAATCATTCGCTAATGGTGGTTATCAGGATCACCACCAAAATAGAATCCTTTCTAAGTTGGGCCATTACCAACATCTCTTGAAATTTCTAACTAACAAACAAATAAGCATACGGCCTCAAACATCTAAGCTCCTTGGTGGAGGTTATAATGAGAGTCTCCAAAATGCTTGAATGGATCAAAAAAGCAATTAAATCAAGGTCACTGGCCCCGTTTACTTAGGTAGTTTTCCTCAGTCTGATTGAAATCGATCAGATTAAGTGAATCTGATTCGATCTGTATACATGAATTTTGAGTAAAGAGACCCACATTCAATCCACGTTTGCATGGCCCCAGCTGAATCTGATTGTATTGTTTCTTTTTACATGCGCAGAAGGTCACTCTGCCACAACTAGACACCACAGTCCCGTTACAACAAACACCATCGTGTTTAGATGGTTTTCGTTGAATGATGAATGAAGGACCTAAAACACATGCACACACAAAAGCTAGCTAATGCTAGGACGTTATTCATTAATTCCTTCATTTGTATCTTTTTGCAGACTCATGGTCCATTAAAAGAGTAACGTTACAACAAAAAACAATGTTCAGCAAACATCAGGTAAGGATAACAAAGATTATACATTACATTAGACCCACTTATGCTGCTTTCCTCCAGGGCAGGAACAAACCCAATGTCCACACCATGGCTCTCCACATTAGCCATAGACCTGTCTCCCATCACTTCGTCCATAAGACGAAAAAATTTAAAACTTGAGGGGTCGGAACCGCTTTTTTGGTTCTGGACTTTAGCTTTGTAATGAGCCGTTTTTAGCGCTTTCCAGGATGTTTTAATTTGCTCGATAGTCCTGTTCAATCCTCCAGCCTCCAGCATTTCATGTACCTGTTTGAACAACTCTGTGTTTCGCGACTTTCTACCGTCTAACCTCTCAACAATTTTTAACCCTCGAGGGGTTTCTATTAAAAAGTTTGTTTCCGCCACCGTCCAGTTCTTCTGTTTGTTCGCTATGTTTGTTTGGGCACGCTCTGCGTACGTCACTACGTGCCCTTTACGTACTACGGAGCGCCTGCGCAGACCAAACAATCCTCTCTATCAACTCAATCTGCTCCACTCAGCAATCGGCGTAGACTACCTCTTACAGTTCAATGTGAAATACAATCAGATCCGGGTGAATCTGATTGGCTAAGGTGTTTACATGAGATATTTCTAATCTGATTGACCTTTCAATCTGATTGTAAATAGGATTTTTTGACCCATGTAAACGGGGCCATTGACTAGACCCACTGTGAGAATGTGGTACTAACAGTTTAGCCTTAGATCCGCTCATAGTGTAGCATTATATTATTATAGTTTTTTTTAGAAATGTTCTTTTTTGAGGGAGGAAACTGGATTATGACTACAAAAAGTATTCTTTCTTTAACCTGACTGTTGATTTAGTCATTAATTTTGAGTTCTTCATGCATATATTTATGAATCTTGCTCACTCTAAGACCCCCCCTCAAGTGTCTATATGCAGTATTGCAGTCAAGGTTTGCCCCTCACTATCTTTTACTTTGACTAAGTTTGAACATAATCCCCAGCTAGCTTTCCTTTTTTCCACACAGAACTTCCTTTTTATCTTTATTGAAAGCTACCTTAATTGCCTCTTAGTTGAAGTTAATGTGCAATAATGATATGGTACTATACTCAGGAGACCGTAGCCCCTGAACATACTCCTGATGTCACTTTCTCTAAAGGTAGTGCCTCCTGGTAGAGCTTTGTTTGTTTATGTCCTCATTCTGTGTCTTCCATTCAAACAATAAAACAAGATTTAATTTAGGCTGAATCAGACTGGGGAATGGCAGCGAGCCCATCTTGCTGAGAGATGCCCAGAGATGCATACGAACACTGATCCCACTGGAGTTACGAACTGGTTTGAGCTCCATTATCCTCCCTTTGTTTCCTCACGTCTGCTCTTTTCTTTCTCCTCAGCTGCCAGAGCATAAGCACAGACTTGGTCATTTCCACAGTTATTGAGCCCTGAATGATAATGGCTTGATTATTTGGTGTAAATGGCATTTTGTAAGACTAAAGTGCTGATAAGAACAACTGATGTTTCTACTTGTTTAAACTGTACTGTTGGCACTGCAAAAATATCTGACCAATTTTATATAAATTTCACATTCATGGAGAGTGCTGATGCTGTTTAAATAGCAGATGAACATGCACTTCAATAGCCCCAAGGAGGGTGTTCATCTTAAATCCATGGCATCTGGAATACTCCTTCAACCTCCATTACAGCAGCTGCTTTCCACAGACCCTCAAATAAGCCTACTATTCTATCAACGGCAGGTTAAGGCTTAAAACTTCAAGTCACTCTTGCTAATTTGGTTCCCCCTAATTTTTTGTTTTGTTTTCTGCAACAGTAATTGTAGCACCTAAACCCTTTTTAGCACTATCAAGTTAAAGAAATGTTTGTTAACAGGACAACCTGGGCCATCACGTAAATTTGACTATTAATTTCAGATTCAAGAGCTGTGGAACACATGAGGCATTGGGGCCCAAGTAGGAATCAGGCCTGAGCTGTAGGCAAAAGGCAAGAACCTTCAGATTTTGCTGCGACACTATATGCCAATCCAGCACCTCCTAGTGAGCGTAACTTTGACAGACTCCACCAACTGCTATGTGCCATGCATTCTTAGAGAATAAGCCTTGTATTGATACAATAGTTAACCTGACACACCGAAAAGACCATTCAACATATTTCACTAGTCCATTGTCATGAATGTAGCACAGAAGAGTTGGACACCAAAGCCAGGGTTAAATAGGCAAAAGGTTTAATAATAAATGGGCAGGAGTCAGTACACAGGTACACAGTCGGTGAAGCTAGTGTCCAAAGACATGAAGCAAAAATCAGGAACGAAGAGCAGGCAGGAGTCAGTATACCAAACATGGAATCGGATCAGTCAGCAATATCCAGGAAACATGCAAGGTCAGAAAACCAGGCAAGGTATTACATGGCTCAACAAACTGAAGAATGCAGGGATGAAGACTGTCAGGATTTTTCCCTTCACAGTTCTAAGAGCTCAGGGTAACTTCTAAGGTTCGTACCAACACCTGATATAATTCAAAATAAAAGATGACAAAGAGGCAGCTGGGTGCAATCTTCACAAAGACTGTGAGGTACGACAAACTGGAAATGAGAAAGCGAGAGGCATGAGGTGAAATACAAGAGGTAATGAGGGGTGATGGGAAACAGGTGGTGTGAAACAATCAGGAGGCAGGTGTGACAAAATGGAAGCAGGACAAACAGCTATGAAAAAGAGTCAAGGGTTATTGCTTCAAAATAAAACAGAAAGGACAAGACATGAGATATGAATTTGCAAAAATAGAAGCAAAATTGACCAACATGGCAGTCCATCTGGACAAGAACCCATAGAAGGTGTTGGGAATTAGCAGAACCTGTTGAAAGCATATCCAGCAGGTGATTGGACGATTGCTCCATCAATCACATTCATTTAGGACCAATCAGATAATGCGGTAGGCAGGTACTACTGCTGCAGTGTGGTATACAAAATGTAAACCACATCATAGATCAAACTGTTATCAAAAACATTTCAAAAGAGAAATGAAAATGTCCTTTCTATGGAGTAGTTTGTAGTGTTGTTTTTTACTCAATAGGGGATTACAGTCCAGATCTGATAAAAATGCTAGCTGTTAGCATCAATGCTAGTCTCTTTATGAGCAGTTAATTCTTGCTGCTGTCTTGCTTTTGGCTCCCAACTCGTCTTGCTCTAAAGGACTCTGATTGGGCCATGTTGCTTTGAGCCACAAACAGCTGCTGTAGACTGGAGGTTGACAAAATAGATCCTCCTGATCACAGACATTAAATCAGGCTGATCCATCTGCACTGCAAGGTTCTGTTTGGTGCCCTAAATGTTCGAAGTTCTTCAGT
Organism: Scarus forsteni; assembly: GCA_036419115.1. Taxonomy (NCBI): domain Eukaryota; kingdom Metazoa; phylum Chordata; class Actinopteri; order Labriformes; family Labridae; genus Scarus; species Scarus forsteni. Next base: position 22,139,907 of record JAZDUH010000084.1, read on the forward strand.
AGTAGGAGTGTTATCGTGTCATCACATTCACACTATTGTTAAAGATACCCTCTGCCCTTGACAGCTCCACTTGGTGCGAAACACTTACTGATTATGTCACCTTATCTTTTGTTTTCTCTTCATATTGATGATAAACTCTCTTTTCCGCTTTCTTTCTCATGGATTGAACACATGGGATGGAAAAAATAAACAAATATCTGAGACCCTCCAGAACAAAACACCCAGTGATAGCTTTCATCCCCTTTATCTTTGTGTCAATACTGTCTGTTTAATGGCTTAGTTACATCTCAATTACCTCCTTATTTCCACTCAGACAGACTTGCACAGACGTAAACACTCACAGATGCATTACTGAAGAAATAGACCGCTCTCCGGCCCCTGCTGTGAGTCGTGTTGAGTAATGACTGAAAGCCTTACTCCCTCTGATTCTCTCGGAGTGGGCGCTTTTAATTTTCTGCCATTTGGTGCTCAACTCCGAGCTGCTCTCCTCTCGTTCCTCGCTGTGTCTCATCCCATTTCGGTGCTTTGTTTTTATCCCTTCTGTCCGTCTCATTCCTTCCTCAGTGAAGAGTTTTCCAGCCTACAGAGAGAGAGGAGGACAGGAGGAAAGTGCATTGTAGAAGTTTTATTTCAACAGAACCACATTGATCCTTGAGCTTGCTCACTCAGGATGACAAAGTGCCATTTGCAGCTGATGCACAAAAAGGTCACGGTTGTCGATGTATTTTTGCATGAGGGATTGAGTAAGGACGTAACAATCTAACAGCCGTTTCAACATGAATACCAAAGGAATTAATCATCCCCGATATCTCAGGGACAGAGGAGCTGTGCGAGCACGCTTTATGTGCTGTTTCAGACCATGCATCACTCACTTTGGAGCCCATTCAGCAGCGGGCCGGCTTTATGGTTAGAGGTTGTTTCATAAATATACAAGGTCTCGGGTTTGATCCTGAAAAGGCCATTGTGTCCTGTTATGGAGTCCTTGAGCAAGACGTGCACACAGCAGAATAGACTGGCAATGAAAACATGAGTTAAGCGAATTTATTGAGCCATCACCAACAATTATAATGTTGTTGATGGCTGGAGGAAGAATTTCCTAGATCTTGGTGATGATATGAATCCAGATGTGGATCAAGGATTTTTTTTAGAATAATCTTTTTACACTGTGTGATAGGAAAATGTTCTACTTTTTGGATAATACCTCAGCTAACAATGTCAGAAATGCCTGGGCGGAGGTTTGAGTACTTTTAGTTGACAATGGATCTTAGATTTTAGCAGTTAACTCGATAATTATTCCATTTGAGAGTTAATGGGGGCTTTTGGTTTATAGTAGATTGTAAATAGGTGAGGACATGGTCTAATTTTATAAATCTGATGTACACTATTCAAACTCTTGTTATCAGCATTACATGACTGACAAATGTAGATTTATTTTCTTGTTTCCCTGAGGAGCATTACTTTACAACCATCGGAGATATTTGATAATTATTGTTTTTTAATCTATGAGCCACCTGACAGACCTGTTAGGGTGTCTAACTTAAAACATGTCACTGGCAACTTAGAATTTCCATCTCTGTGAACCAATTATTTAAATTTTTTGTTCAAAACTAGAAACAACAAAAAACATTGTCTACTTAAAAACACTTAAAAAGATTTAGGTAATATTTGGCAAACAAAGCTATCATCGAGATGGAGCTGCAAGCGATTAGCAGTTGTGTTTGGGACCCTTTGTTTATATTGCCTTTTTTTCAGAGCAGAACACGAACTTGAATAGATCAACATGAGGAAGATTAAGAAAAAGGAGAAGAACCACATCCAAGTTCCCATCATCCTTGGCATCTGTGTTTTGATGGAATCATTTTTTTCCTTTTGCATCCATGCTAGGAAAGCAGGTCAAAATTTAAATAGCTGAAAATAGAACATCTGGCTGGGCCTTGTCAGTCAGCAGTGTGTAATGAAATATGGAAATTGGGGCGCTCTTCAAAGAGACGCGGGCCTCTTGGTGCTGTCCTGGGTCTCCATCAGGCCCCTCAACATCCCCGGTGGAGCCCCGCCTCTCTGAAACGTGTGCTACATTTCCAGGTGCTGCCGCCGCGGCCCAGTCCGCACCGGTGCCAGCTCGTTAGCGCTCACAGCCTGGCGGAGCTGGCAGCTGGCATCATTAAACTTCAAACCGGCTTTCGACCTGGGGTGCCGCCGCGGGGAGAGACCGCCCGCTCATCCGCCTGCCAACAGCTGATTAGAGGCACGCTGACACCATGCAACCGGACTGCATCCACATGCTATCCAAACAACATATCCAAACCACACAACAAAACACACCCCAAAACAAACAAAACAACCAATCCTCATGCCACTTGCACCAAAAACTGTCTAAAAGACTTGTTCATACTCAACAAAACATACTCCAAACAATCCAAACAACAAATCATCACTCCCTTTACAGCTCAAAGTAGTCATACAACTTTTTCCAACACCACAAAAAATGCCACAAGAAGTCTTAATTGAAAATCCTCACACCACTTACACCAAAACAAGATTACAACGTATTGACAAGCCAATACTGCCAAAACTTTCCAAAAAAAATATTGTCACGCTGTCACTGTCTAAAACTCTACATCTAAGCAGCATATTTTCAGGCCACTAATGCAGATATAACAACAAACAAACAAAAAATTAAGCTGCTTATCCCCCGAAAAACTCTAAAAACAATATAACGTCTTGCTGCTGTATGCAGTGAAAAAACATTAAGACACCCTCTTCCACAACACTGCCACATGGACATGCTGTTGTGCAACTAGATAAAAAAAACTATAGAAACAAGAAAATGTTATGCATCTCAAGAAAAAGCATGTAAAAACAAAATAATGTAACATCAGCAAGCAAGCAAAAAGGGAAAAATCTTTTTCACGCTAGTTATACCAGAAACTACCCAACAACTTAACTACCACTGTTGACAGCTACCTTTTTTTTAACTATTGTCACACCGTTGACTCCAGAAGGTAAACAAACAACATATCATTGAGCCAACAATACATTTTCATGCTGTACATGCAGAAAACTGTTTTCAGCATTGTTCTTTGTTCTTCATGTGAAGAAGGAATGCCATACATTTCTGGCAAAACTGCTACTTAAACAAATAAACTCTGTACAAGCAACCATAATTTAAAGGCCTGCAGTTACTGTAGCTCTGCATGGCAAGGTTAATATGTCAGCACCTTTAAGCCAAAAATCATCTCAACAGTTCCCAAAAATAATTAACAGCTGTATAGTTATACCACGGAAGACATACATTACTCACGTAAGCCAAAAGCTATAAAAAAAAAACCCCAAAAAACCCCAACTACATCCACACTTAGTCATACCTCAGCAAACAGAACCATCCAAACAGCACTCACACCAAAAACCTTCTTAACATTTCACACCACCACTGTCATGAACTTATCATGCTACTGATTCCAAAACCTACTGGACATCATTGTGTCACAACAACACTAATGCGGAAACTATATAACATAACATCATACATTTAAACACCCAAACCTCTTCAATAGACATAATGATAGTCATGGATGTCGGATAAGTAAATCAATACTATGATATTATGCAGCTACCATCAAAACAAGATGTGGTCCCTCTTTTTGGGGTAAGACTATTATAACAAAATGACAAACCTGTAATGCTAAAAACTGTATCAGCAACCTTTTTTTATGATTCATAGGCCTAAAAATTTTCCAAGCAACATATTGTATTTCAAAAAATTAGATCATCAACATATCAACACACCACTGGTGCCAAATACAACTAGAAAAGCACTCGGAGAGCGCAGACCTCCGCCAGCACCACAGTCCTCAGCCATATTGTGATTTTGACCATAAATGTTAGTCCTACCTTTATTTCATCAAAATATTTAGATTCCTTGACCATGAAAACATACCATTAACAATTGGATTCATAATGATATCTATTTTAGTTCAGTAGTTATTCACAGAAATCACATTTTTCGCCATGGTGGCCAGACGCTGATCCAGATCAACACCAACATCGAATCAGTTCTTCCTTTTCCCATGCTGAACATTTCCTGAAAATTTCATCAAAATCCATCCATAATTTTTTGAGTTATTTTGTTCACAGACAGACAGACAGACAAACAAACTGTCCCGAAAACATAACCTCCTTGGCGAAGGTAATTAAACTATTAGCATAAGAGCATAATAGCATAATAGCTACTTAGAGTGATAATACCTTTTCCATGTCTTTTGCTGTATTTTTTAACGGTTAATAATAGTGCAGGAATTGCTTTACTTCCAACACTGATGTGATTCAAAGACAAACTAGCGATGTGGGTATCCCCAGACAAAAACAAAACACAAATTAATCCACGCTTGTGTTTTTCTTTATAGCCTCAAAATACAAAAGTGACCCCAGAATGTTGGAAACGTTAGCAGTTGTGTTTAGTGACCACTGTTCATTTTCAGCCACAACAGCATTGGCGTCTCGCACAATCCACAACTACAACCCATTTCTTAATGTCCAATGTCTGCTCAAGGATAAAAATATAAAATAACTCCTAACTAAAATACCTATCTTCACCTGAAACTACCTTACCTTGGGAGACGTAGAGTAAGACCAAATGGACAAACTGTTTCATATCATCACAGTGATAAAAAAAATTACACATAAATCACTGAACACACTGAGAATGAGAAAACATATGGTCCCTAAATGCAATCCTGATGCGATTTCCTTTACAGATAACTCCACCAAATAGATTGTTGTTTGTTTCTCATTCTGTACCCTCCATTCAGACAATGAAACAAGATTTAATTTGCACTCAATCAGACTCGGGCATGGCAGAGCGCCCATATCTCGCCAAACCCCAGTGGCGTGTACGAACACTGGTCCCTCTGGAACAACAAACTAGTTTGAGCTCTATTATCGTCCCTTTGTTCCCTCACATGTCTGCTCTTTCTTCCTCTCCTCCTCAGCTGCCAAAGCACAAGTAGAGACATGGTAATTCAGCTGTGATTGAGTCCTGAATGGTAATGGCTTGATTATTTGGCGAAAATGGGTCTCTTTAGATTCATTTCATGTTTGTTGATAATAGAGACGCTTTTCCAGGCTTGATATTGTCAAACTGTTCAGTTGACTGCTTCAACACATCCTCAGTCTTAATGTCATTTAGCAGATGAATTTGAAAAGTAGTTTTTTGTGTAAATCTCTGAATTGTTTATTGTATATCAGTGCATTACTCATGCTATTGCCTGGTGGTTATCCCTCCGCATGTTACACAATTGCCAGGTGGTTAAGTGAGACCCGATGACTTTGACTCTTGATCACCCAAGTCTTTTTTATATCATTGTTGTTGAAGATGGACACTTTTGGAAAATATTTTAAATAATGCTCCGAAAGCATTTTCGAGATATGGTGTTCCAAGCAGAGGATGAACCTTATGACTCTTACCTTTAAGCTCCAAAATCTGATCAGTCCTGTCTTGAGTCTGAATTGACATTTGAGCAAAGTTTAAAGAAAATCCATTTTGGCTCCATTTCAGAAATAGCTTGTTAAAATCAGGGGTGCTATAAGCCTTGCAGTTATGTTTGCACCTTATTTACAGAGGCTGATGTTCCTTCATGCAGCTGGTCTGGGTTTAAATCCTGCATGCAACTACTTTCTTGAGTATCACACCCTCATATTCTGTCCCCACTTTTTAAATCTATTCACTGTCTTATACTCTGTAACAAAGGCAGAAAAGCCCAAAATAAAGGTATAACAAACACATCAAAATCGAACCATTTTTCAAACTTTCGTAATGACGTGACTTATTTCTCTCTTGCGGTTTTTATTGGTTGCCTTAAGTTGCCCTAGAACAAAATGAAAGAGTATCTTCAGCAAGAATCACATACATATTTTGACAGATGCAGTACAACTGTGCTTTTAACAAAGTATTACAATCTAAAGTCCCATCACTCACTGGTTGACATCCATCATTTGGAACTGGTCTTTTTCTCAGGAGCCATGTGAAGAATAATTTGACCTTTGTACATATTTTATGTATTCAACTTTTGTACATATTGTATATATTCTTTTCATGTATTTGACTCTTTATCCTGTCATGTAATCATGCTTGTAATTATCATCTAGCTCATGCTCTTCTGACACAGCACTCACCCACACTCGCCAATTGCTGTAACTGACTTTCCAGCACCTATCTTGCCAGTGGCATGCTCCTTAAAGGGGACATATCATGCTTGTTTCTCCTTTTCACTATGCCAGACTAGGATGCCTGTAAAGCATTTCTGCCCTCAGTACAAGTCATTTAGTTCCTTCATTGCCCCACAATAGGGTTCTCAAAATCCTCATTTTAGGCCATTAACAAGGTCTCGTTGAAACGCTCGGATCTGAGGATGATGAAGTTACCTCGCAACGTCACAGCCCTTTGCGCTCTGATTGATCAGTTCTATCCGGGGTAGAGCCAGCCTGTCCTTTTTCTTCTACTGTATTTTCCGGCAGGCTCAAAGCAGCGACCGCGTATTGAGTCCCCCTACAGGCCAGAGCTGGTAATGAGTGAGTGTGAGCTAGGGAACTATAAACCCCTGCTGGACGGATGTGTTCCTCGGTGACGGTTTTGTGGCTAACGGACATCACAGAGGAGGAAGTGTTTTATCAGATTACTCCAATAAAAAGAAAGGTACCTCGTGATGTCATGACGTTTGAAATCTCGCGGACATCTCGCAATGACCTATTTTCAGAGGCATCAAATCTTGTTCTAGGATATCAGAAAAAATACAATATCTCATTTTTTGAAAATTAAGGGGGTGTATGGTCTTGTTTCAAATGTATTATATTATATGTAAGTATTAAATCATGCATCAGCATGATATGTCTCCTTTAATGTTTTGTGTCATCTGTGGCATGTTGACAGGTGACAAAAGTCCAACTTTTGGGACGTCCCTTTAATTTGCCAAATATAGGGCGTGACTGCGTACTGGTTGTGCTGAATGACCACTACACTGTCACGTGACATGAGACTTATGGATGGATTGTATGCACTGGGAGCGATAAACTGGAACTAGGGCACTTGATCTGAGCAAAGCAAAGAAATCTTTACACAGATGAATAATATTTTTGGGCAAGTTAAGGGAAAGGTCATTTTAACTTAACCTTTTGAGCTTGTGCGCTTATATTTTTGTTGAGTATATATTCGCCATCTTCTTCCTGTTCTCAAAACCAAAAGCTAATTGTCCCACAAAAGTCAGAAATGTAGCACATCCACTTTATGACCCATGTCTTTTGGAGCCTCACATGTAGGATTTCACAATGATGTCTGGATGATGACTTCTCAGTTGCCAAACATGCTTGACTTTGTTTGTCTTTTTCCCAGTATGATCCAAAACCCACTCCTTCTCTCTCTCTTTGGTCTTTTCTTTCTCAGGAGAAACTCATGCTCAAGTATTTCTTCCTTGAGGTTCAACTTAGTTTTTGGAGTAAAAACCACATTAAATCACAGCTCTTAAGCCAGGAAAATACACAAGTAGCCAATTCCACATTCTGCTGGCAGACTTGTTCACCCTACAGCCCATGAAAAATGTTGGATAAATATTAGCTGAACTTACCGGAAACTCAAAGTGCTCCAGTGACTTTTTTCTCATTTTGTCTCTCTGTGGTTAAAACTCTGAACACCAAAATAAATACAAAGAAGTGCTCTGTTGCCAGCATGCAGTATTGTTTACTTGCACCTCTGTCTGTGATGTCATCCTTGTTACTATTCATTCTTCATGCTAATTGGCTGGTCTAGCTGAATTTGGTGCAGAAATCTTCAACTTTGGGGAAATAAGGGAAACTCTCATCACTCAAACATCAAATTTGTTTTGTTTTTGCAACTGTTCCTTTACAGATTATTATCATCTTGTTTCCCATTCACTTTCAAAGTATTTTTGTCATGCAACAAACTGAGATTCAGCTCTGACGTAAACATAGCTTAAAACAAACTTATCAAGTTTTGCATGAGACTAGACACCCTTAAAGGATAAGTTCGGTTTCTACAGCTTTCACATTGTTGATAGAGTGAAGTAGAACAATACACTCACCCAGAAGGCTTTCCTGATCCAAACAGTGCTTCGGGAGATATTTAGATCCAAAATCGAGCGGCGGACATCCGTATAATGGTAGCACACGGGGCATGTTAGCGCCGCTCCTAAAACTGCATTAATCGTCCAAAAACTCATTAGTTTCACCAATATTCCATCATGGTCCACTCGGGCTACTCCTCCATTACAGTCTGTGTCGCTCCAGACATGTTTTGTGACTGTGCTGACCTCTGAACTGAAGAAGAAGAATGTTTGCCTCCACGCATGCGCAGTACTCTCTGGAGCGCTGCCTCCGCGTCCTCCTTTCGATTAGCTCCTCATCTGTAAACTCTGGCTCGAAACTGTAAGGACACCCATCATATTCAAAGTTCTCCTCCACAACATCTTCATCTGATAGATATTCGTCCATTTTGCACAAAACTGGAAGAAGAAAGTCGTTGTGTAGCCGGCTGTCTTCCCCTGAAACAATGAGCCGCACTGCGCATGCGCGGAGGCAAACATTCTTCTTCTTCAGTTCAGAGGTCAGTACAGTCACACAACATGTCTGGAGTGACACAGAGTGTCGTGGAGGAGTAGCGCAATCGGACCATGATGGAATATTGGTGAAACTAATGAGTTTTTGGACAATTAATGCAGTTTTAGGAGCGGCGCTACCATGCCCTATGTGCTACCATTATACGGACGTCCGCTGCTCGATTTTGGATCTAAATATCTCCTGATGCACTGTTTGGATCAGGAAAGCCTTCTGGGTGAGTATATTGTTCTACTTCATTCTATAAACAATGTGAAAGCTGCAGAAACCGAACTTATCCTTTAACGTTTAATCTAATCAGTTCATCCTTGTGTTACAGCACATATTTGAGCAAATCAAAAGTTATCAGAACATCCTTGAGTCAGAGCGGACACATGCTGAACGTGAAGAAAACCTTTTCAGGGTTGTTGAAATTTCTTTTCGTCATAATTTGTTTACATAAAGACATTTTCTAATGGATTAATCTCCCTTTTTTGCTTTAGATGATTTTCTTAACTATCCCAATTAAAAAAAAAGAGAATCAGCAGCAAAAGTCACATACTTTATACGTATATGTCAGATGCTGACCAAGTTTTATTCAAATAATGCACTTTTTTATCTAAAGTCTCAATACTTAACACCATGAAATTTCACAGGTTAGTTGGTTAATTTGTGTCTAACATCTATAATCTCTACACAAGGCCATTTGAGGCTGATCACCACTCAGTTTACTGAGTCGGAGTGGACAAAGCAAAGTTTGAATAAAATTCTCCATAGTGCTTGTGTTTCAAGCCAGGAATTAGTATTACCAAATGGCCTTGACATCACAAATTAATTTTTGAATCAGAGTTGACATTTGTGTAAACCTTGAAGCCTTTCTAAGTGTTGTCAGGGTACTGTGTTCTTTAGCGTGGCTCATAGGGACAATCTGAAATCACAGTGCCTCTCTCTGAAAATGATGCAAATCCTTTAAAAGCCAAAACAGAAATCTCTAAGTCTTCCCTCCAAATGAAAACAGACCTCCCATGATGCTGTGCGGCTCATCAAAGGGTTGTCAAAATGTGGTCTCCTCTTTTTTAAATCGTCCACTCTGTTGCTCTTTAAAGTCACTGTGCCTTTTTCACCAGTAAAAAATCATATCTAACAAGTCCGTTATTTTGATACTGATCAGTACCAGGGGATTTGGTCTGATATTTTAATCGCTAAAAGGGAGCTTTTTGTCGAAGCCATAACTTTCTTCATGAATGGCAGGGAATCCATTAATGCGCTCTAAAGGTTCCTCTGGGAGCAGCGTGGGCTGCTGGGAGGAGAAACAGCCCAGTAATGCTGCTTTCTGAGAGAGGATCTTAGTCATAATTCAGCTAAACGAAACAGACGCCCACAAATATCTAGAAAACCGGCATTGGAAAGAATTTATGAATCTTCAGGGGGAGCTGTAATGGTTTTAAAGTTGCATAACATTTGAATCTCCCTTTTGCTTTTATTTTAATGAGGGCTGGATGTATTTCTACAAACAAATGAGCAAAAGGTTAATACAAGGTGCAGTAGAACATGTATTGTGGGTGGCTAATGCTTGACTTAATGAGCTCTACTTGTTTTCTCATGCATTGATTTATCACCAAACCAGTGACACAAAGGTCACCAGGTAACTCTATGATGGACTTCAGGGTTGTTACTTGACCCCTCGACCTCAACCTTGCATCAGAATTGTCTTCTTATAATTCTGTCATGTCATCCTCATGCATCACGACACATCCAAGGCACTCCCTGGGGAAGATAAAGCGTCACATCAATATGTACAACATTTCCAATTTGGCACGTCTCCCTCTCTGTGTATGAAAAATGAGCGTCTTACTCAAAGTCTCCCATGATTTCAAAGCCACCGAGAGACCTTGAGAGGGCATGTTTTGTCTGCATAAAAACTCTGAGAGGACTTCAAAGAAAAGATGCAATAGTCACTCACATCCACGAGGAGGTAGCAGAGGGGTTTGAGGGAGAACGAGGCGAAGGTGAGACCCCCTCTCTGTAAGCAATTGACCCAAGTGGTGGTGGAGGGCTAGGTGCCGGGGTGCTGGGCGCCGTCCCCTTGTCCCCCTGGCGCGGCGCCCTCAGGCCGGGGCTGGACAGAATGAAGAAGCAGCGCCGGGGACCAGAGCAGAACCCTCGGACTCCATCTGTCGCTTTCTCCACAGCGGAGGGAGGAGAGGGAGACGGAGAGAGCCAGAGACAGGTGGGCCCACCCCCCACCAGCTGGCAGTGCAGCCAGCATCTGCCCACAGCCAAGACAAGTTTTCCTCTCCACTCCTCAGCTTCTCCTTTCTTCAGCAGCTCCACTCCTCTAAGATGCTTTTTATGCTCTCTTCTACAGTTTGAGCACACTTCCACACCGTTCTGATGAAAGACTCCGCCGCCTGTATTGTTCTGTCGCTCCAGTCTGCAGCTCCACAGCTCGATGCTAAATCAATGACAGCAAAAATGATGCTTCAGGCGCCTGCAGGAGGGTGTAAACAGAAGACAAATCAGGCAAAGACATTTATACTTGGAGACAACTGAAATGTGATCAGCGAGAGCAGGCAGCAACTTTTATTAGATAAAGATATACATAATCTTATACTGTTCAAAGGCTGGTGATAAAATCTGACCAGCGGTGCAAGTTTAAGAGCTTGTAAAACGTGTCAGAACCACAGACTGAATATAAGCATGAGCATTATCATGACATCACCTATTGGTTGGTCAGTGGGCTTTCAAACTCATCACAGGGGCTACCAGAAGGTGTGCCTACATGGCAACATGTCCAAACCAAGTAACAGCACAGGCAACTCTTGAAGGACTTCTCCATTTGTTTTAAATTTGCTAAAACCTGCTTGACTTTTCTCAGGCTGGGAACCACCCAGTTTTCCATTATAATATATACTTTGATAGGTCATCATTAATATAGGCAGGATCATCAGGGCATGGCTGTGTGAACTACCCTGGCATCTTAACAACACATAGCAAGAGCAGGACCATGGCGCAGTTGGCTAATGGTATGTGGCTTTTAGCACAGGACAAGAGCCAACAGCAAATAAGCAAACAAAAGCAGTGGAGAGTTTAGGAAGTCATGCAGCATTACAGGGACAACAAATGGAGGCATTTCATTTCCCAGTCAGGTTGCCCCTCTTGTTGTAGCAGTATCCTGACTACTCAAGCTGACCGTACTTATAATGATTTTCCCTCCAATTTTGACTCAGACAAATTTCCAAAGTGGTAAAATCTTGGGGAATCTTTCTGGAGTCGGACACACCCCTGTGATCATGGTTGACAGATATGAAGTGGACCTATGACCCAATTTTGCAGTTTTGAGACAGTCTTTCTTCACTTAAAAATTATGACAAAATCAAACCTGTGCAGTTTTTGTGCAAGCCTTTGGTTTGTCTCAAACAAAGTGCAACCGGAGTCAATAACCAATAAAAGCTGACATTAGAGTAGCAAGCAGGAAGCTGGTTGTAAAAAAACAAAGGAGTGGTGTTTACAGTGGGAAATAAGGAGATACTTGTGTATTTGCCGAATACCTTTCTGACAAGTCTCCTCTTTAAACAGTGAAATTGAAGGAAGAATAAAACAAAGACAAACTTCTAGCTAGCTTCAGAGTTAGCCACAGATACAAGCTAATGATACACATCAGCTAAGGATTGATATTTCCAATTAAAGTAGACATATCATGCTGATGCATGATTTAATACTTGCATATAATATAATAAATTTGAAAACAAGACCTTACACCCCCTTAATTTTCAAAAAATGAGATATTGTATTTTTTCTGATATCCTAGAACGAGATTTGATGCCTCTGAAAATAGGTCATTGCGAGATGTCCGCGAGATTTAAATCGTCGTGACGACACGAGGTACCTTTCTTTTTTATTGGAGTAATTTGATAAAACACTTCCTCCTCTGTGATGTCCGCTAGCCACAAAACCGTCACCGAGGAACACATCCGTCCAGCAGCAGTATATAGATCCTTAGCTCACACTCACTCATTACCAGCTCTGGCCTGTAGGGGGACTCAATACGCGGTCGCTGCTTTGAGCCTGCCGGAAAATACAGTAGAAGAAGAAGGCCAGGCTGGCTCTACCCCCGATAGAACTGACCAATCAGAGCACAAAGGGCTGTGACGTTGCAAGGTAACTGTAGGTCATCCTGAGATCCTCGTGTTTCAACGAGAGCTTGATAATGGCCTAAAATGAGGATTTTGAGAACGCAATTGTGGGGCAATGAAGGAACTAAATGACTTGTACTGAGGGCAGAAATGCTTTACAGGCATCCTAATCTGGCATAGTGAAAAGGAGAAACAAGCATGATATGTCTCCTTTAAATAAACCTCACTGCTGTCCTTATGTACAAATGAGTACGTGTGGCAATGGGGAAAGTTCCTGCGCAGCATTATTAAACAGCAGTCTTTAGCTGAAAATAGATTGTATGCTAAAGCAAACCACAGCCCCCAAGGGCTTAGCTCCTTAGCTAACAAGTTACAACAAACTTAGTGAGGGTTATCAAACATTTCAGTACGACTGACAATGATCACCGCTACAGTAGATTTTCAGTCTTTGAAAAAATTTCATTCTAAAACAAAATTCTCAGTGTCCTTAACAATTTGTCTTTAGATGCAAGATAGTGTTGGACTGCAGCCTTACAGCATTCTTAACAAAATTTGCAGAGTCATCATGACACATTTTATTCCTGGTTCAGTTCACTTGAGGGCTGAGTCAGGCAGTTTGCTCTACCATCAATCAGAAGGTCCAGGGTTCAAGCCTAGCTGTTACTTATCGATGTGTCATTAAGCAAGACACCTAACCCCAAGTTGCTCCTGTCTGCATCAGTGGCATGTAAATGGTTATGAGAAACATGGATGCATTAGCTAATGCTGATGGACAACTTACAAAGCAACTAATTATCAGAAAATGATAAGGTGTGAATGGGTAGATGTGACCTACGGTGTAAAAGTGCTTTACATTGTCAGAAAGACGAGAACAGCAATATGTAGGTTCAAGTCTATTTACCATTTAGTTTTGAAAGAATTCCTCCAAACTTTACATAAATGGCCAGTCTGAATCATACATGAACTGAATCTATTTTTGAGTTTAGCTGGAGAAATACCTGCTGTTAACTACACAGACGCATAGTCATGATGGCCCCGACACGTCCAATGTTGATTCAATGCATTAGCTGTGCCCAAGTCATATGCAACACAGACACGGGCTACAGTCTACATGTCACCAGTAGGATCAGTGTAGAGGATGAGGAGATATGACAGATTAATCACAGCAGCAGAGACAAAACAACAGAACATAAACAAAAAGATAATGTGTGAAACTGTTGGACATAAACTTGACAGTTCATCCGGCTGATGACTGACAAATTCTGCTTGAGAAGGAATCAAGGAAATAATTTTGGTGCAGTATTAAAGTGGTGTATAAAGGTGCCTCGGAGTTAACATCATGGTGTACTTGGTCTCTTCGACAGGCCTGAATTAGCTTGTTTTCTTTGGCTGTATTTGACTCACTTAGAAATTAATGTATTCTTTGATATGATGATTAATAAAAGCGAAGCACTGAAGGGTACTTCCACTGCTTTTTCAGGTGCTTTGACAGCGACATCTATCAGCACAGTCAGCCGCAAGTCATCAGTTAACACAGTAACTCATTACACCCATACACCGAGTCAGATTCGACCGTGCACAGAGGAAAATATGGTAGAGGCAGAGTTCACACAATGCTGAAGGTGAGGTTTGACGACTGGTCATCAGTTTTCAACATTGTATTTGATGATATTGGTGTTTATTTTGTTAATTTTACACTCAGGATTACCATCATGTTTGGACTGTACTTCTGACACAACAGGTAGGTCAAAATGGCCTGAGATCTTTTGCCCACTCTGGTAGTGTCCTCCAATAACGTGCCTCACACACAGCCAAATATATAGAAAAAGTGCTTTTGATTCCAACTGGTGCAAACACCAGGGAAAACTACACGTACATCTCACGCTTTAACCAGTCAAAGCTAAATGTAGTCTTGTGAGAACATTTAAATATTCATAGGCTTTCACATAAAACTCAACTTCAACTTGAGCCTGAGCTGATCTGATATTTGAGATCAGAAGTCATTGCAACGTTACATTTATTGTTTTAATTTTATGTCTATTTTATACCCACGTTCCTGAACTGGCTCTGTGGTGAAGTGTTTATTATTTAGCAAATGAAAAGACCATCTACATCTAACACAAACATCCTCCCTTGCAAACATTTTGTTCTAGCAAAATAATACAGACCATGACTTTGAAGTAATTGTCAGTAATCTTACAGCATGGGTCACTTTGTTTTTCCTCAGTTTTCATTCCTTTGCTCTCAAAAACTGATGAACTGTGAATCAGTTGATTAATCCACAATGAATGGAAATGTGAGATAATAAAATAAAGCATTTGCTGTCATGATTTAGCAAAGTCCTTGTCTTGTCTTTCATTCATCATCTTGACATATCACATCTGGTAAGAAGCCTTCCTCGTTTTAATAAGTTTTATTAATGAGAAAAAGGTCAGAAGTGTTTTATGTAAATTTTTTTCTGTAAAGGAGTCCCTTGACCTTGTTTTCATCAAAACATTATTGAATTTTCAAAAAGATTGCTTTCAGGATAATGTAGAGTGTTTCCTCCCAGAGGCCTTATTTTCCCATGTGAAGGTTTAAAATGTCACGTCTTACTCTGCAAATTTTGAGTCTCTCTAAAAACAATGTGGGGAGGAAAAGAGGATGTAGAATCCCTAATCCTTACCTCCAAAGTCTGCTGGAACTTGCTGTAAATTACCATAAGTTTTGCCAGTATGGGGTAGAATAAGCTCACTGAGCTTAAGAAGGACTTGAGAGCACTTCTGACAGATATTTGACAGCACAGGATGTACACTAAACTTTGTGTTGTGTCTTTAGCCTCGTATGGAGTCTTAGCAATAAGATATGTACGTAAGATGCATTTTTACGTTTTCAAATAAAATAATGTGAAAGAATCCATTGTTTGTAATAATTTAGTTTCGTTTAGTTTAAAGGAATAGATGGTCTAGTTTAGACTATTCCTTTTTCTTATTGTGTGTTTGACTGCAAGTTTTGATCATTACAAAACAGCAATAGTTACCTCCACCAAGGAGGTTATGCTATTGCCTATGTCTGTTTGTTTGTTTTGTTTGCTTGTTTGTTTCTCTGTTAGCAACATAACTCAAAAAGTTTGATTAGATTTTGGAAGTGATCTAGATCACTGTCTGGATCCAGGAATTTATTAAATGATTCTTTAACATTGCGAGATAGGACCATTTTTGGCATTTGTGCATATTACTCCAACTAAAATAGTCAGGGCATTGGAAAAAAAATACAGGACAAGATTTCCAACAGGTTCTACAAGATATCAAAGACTGATCTGAATCCAAGCAAAATGTCAGATTCTCTGATCCAGAACAAGAAAAATGTAGATATCATTGGAATCTTTGTCATAACAAAGGAACAAATAAAGGCATAGACCTGCAGCAAATGACAAAATATAGCCAAGATACTGTGGAATCTGGAGTGTTCAATCTGATTGTTGTATCTTCAAAAACTGTGGTGCTTGATTCAGAAGAAAACTGCCATGACGAAAAATAAGATTCTCATGAATAACTACTGAACTAAAATAGACATCATTATGAATCCAATTGCTAATGGTATGTTTTCATGGTCAAGGAATCTAAATATTTAGATGAAATAAAGGTAGGGCTAATATTTATGGTGAAAATCACTATATAGGTGAAGACTGTGGTGCTTGGTGGTCCAAGTGCTTTTCTAGTTTTGTTTATGTTTTTGTTGTCAAGGTTAAAAGCTGGTGTCATTGTGGTTTGTGTTATGTCAAACTTGATCATTTTGGCAATGTGGACTCCATTTGTTATTTTTGAATAACTTCCGCCTTGCAGATTTTACCTCTGTGCGGTATACAATTTCCAATGAATGAAAGCGCAGTTGTGAGTCAGGATGCCAAGTCTGGTCGATTTTACATACTATAGGAAAGGGATGAATGTGAGACTTAAGCTACTTTTATACTGAAAGCAAAGATCCAGATTTTTTTGCCCATATGTGGCCCATATCTGATTAGTAAGACCAGACCCAGGCCACTTTCAAATGTGGTCTTATATCAAATACATATCAGATGCTTCAGTCTGAATAATCACGTCACATTTCATCCGATTTAAATGTTATAGAAGTGAGACAGGAGAGAGAAAGTACAAAATTGCACAAGAGGAGGTGAGACATGGCAAAAACCAATGTAAACAATAGAGGAAACATAATGGATGAAGTCTGTGTCAGTGCCGCCCCTCGTGTCACAGTCCCTTTCCTGACTCAGACTCCACATCCACGCATATCTCTGTGCAGGAGTAGAAGCCACTTCTCCACAAAAGGCCATCATCAAAATGTGGGCACTCTTTATTCTCAGTCTTATTCTTCTTGAACACACCTCCTTCTGCGTGTGATGTCACGTTTTTGCTGCACATTCAGGTAACTTCAGGGCTATGAAGTGTTCATACTGATGGCAGTCACATTTAAATTATAACGTGAACAACCACACAAATCAATGGATTTCAGCAAAAATCAAAATTTAATATCTACACCAGCAGCTTTGAATTTTGTGTAAAGTTGACAGAAATGCTTTAAAAAAATCGTAACTTTTCAAGATCACAAGTCAAGGGTGATCATGAAGTCCATGTCAGTTTAACTGTGTTTCTTTTAAATATAGCACTTTATTTCTTAGTCAGGGTAGATGTTTTGGAAAAATCTGAAGGAAATTCTACAAAGTATTTTCTTTTAACTCTTATTCATGAGAAATAAAAAGGCAAGGACCATCTGTGACCTTGAATTTTTCACATTATAATTCAATCAGTTCACCTTTACCACATGGCTGGTGCATATGTGCACACTTTAAAGAAAACGTTTTGATAATGCATTGACAATAATATGTTAACAATTAAAGAATACTCATAAGACTCAATGAACTGAATTTTGACCCATAGCCCTCTAAATTATCAATTAAGTCTTAAGGGAAATTAAACATCTGAGTAGACTCAAAGGAAAAATCCTTACTTTGGATATTGTGTTCTCAAGCAAGGAATAATCACAAGGCTTGATGACTTTTGAACTTTTAACTTAACTCCACAAAGGAGCATGTGCAAGCCATTTCTGTGTTTATGGATTTGCTTGACCTTTGGCCAGGACCTCACACCTCTTGGGGAGCTGGGTGACATGGTGATAAGGTGACTGCATGAAGCAGGAATGGATGGCAGAGTGAAGCTGTTGCTGATCAGATTAGGAACAGATAGTTTTTAGACCGTGGCACAAGAATTATTTATTTGTGGGTTTGGATTAGCTTTATTTAATTTTGTAATTTTTGGACTCTGAGCGTGAGATTTTTTTTAACTTGAAAACTTGCAATTAAATCACAGTTGAACAAACAACGGAGTAGATCTGAGTAGTTATGTATCAGGATATTCATCACCACAGCAACAGTAGCGTCACATTGAATAAGAAGCGGGCGCTACAGAGCATTTCATCCACCCTGCAGCTTTGCTCTGACCAACAGTGCTTGTCTTCACTTGCTGAAAGCTTATTTTAGGCACTTTGTACCTAAAGTACAAAGCAGCTGGTCACAGCAGCTAAAAGGGTTTGGTGGTCTTTGCTTCTGGAGCTTCAGGCTTAGACCCTTGTGCCCTTAAAATCATTGCACAAAAACACCTATGATTGAAGTAGAGCTAACATTGCTGGTGGTGCAGACGGGTCATCAGGAACGATAGATGGCAAAGTGCTGATCCAGCTTGAAACACTGGATCAGAAGACCGACGGGAAACTATAAATTCACAGGGTCATACAAGGTCACATAAAAACAGGAAGGGTGACATCTAAACAACAGATTACGGTTGTCTTCGAATTCGCCTACTACATGCTGCGTAAGAAAGTAGTATGTAGTAGGCACTGCATACTGCCTACTACACTTGAATGTAGTATGTCTGTTCTGTTAGGTTCATTTTGTAGTATGCTACGCTCTTTTCCAGTTTGAGCAAAGCGGAAGTAGGCTACAGCTTATTTACTTCCCAAACCTAATTTTAATTGTACAAAACAAACAAACCATGAGTACATGTTGACATTTCAGTTATTGCAAAGATATTACCAGAAGCAGCATTTTATATGAAACAGTCAGTGGTGTAAAATACGTATTATACCAGAGAGGAATTATTTTATATATTTTTGTGTGATGGCGTACGACAGTGCATTCAGGCCACTTAAAAAAACAGTTCAAGAATAACATCACACGCACAATACAGTATTAAGAATGAGGAGAAGCAGGAACATTTAGGGTGGTGGAAATACAGAGGAGAAATACAGAACGTAAAGGTAAAATGTCAGACTTGTCAGTGGTTTACACTAATAATGCTGCAGGTATAGGACGGACGTAACACCACGTCCAGCTGTTACGAACCGTTAACAGAAAACAACAACAGCATACTTTTTTACAACTTATTACACACTTTTACCTGTTGAAAAGGTAAAGATAACAAATAGTGGCTGATATATTTATTTTCGTGTGCTGCTCCGGTTGTTGAAGCTTTGCTTCAGCCGCTTTGCATTGTGGGTAACAGTAGGCAAAGCAGACTGGTCCGATGCATACTGTGAATTTTTTCCTGAATCAGTACATCATCCGGTTATTTTTTTCATACTGCAACTTAGCTTTTGTTCCCATACTGTATACTGCATGCAACATTAACATGAGACTTTATGAGCATGACCTTCAATCAGCTAAATACAAGTGTACTTCTGTTATACTTAAAAAATAATCCCTGTTCAAGATGTAGCCAAAATAGATATCCACACACATACACACATACACACATACATCCATAGTGTATATACATAAGCAAAACATGTGGAATACACTCTATAATGTATGTCACCATCCAGCTTAAATGGTCTACATCGCCCAGCCTTACTGAGAACGTTGCTCTCCTCTCCTGCCCTATATGATTCTGTGACATCTCTGTTGTACCAGGCTCATAAACTAAAAATTAGTACAAGAGTGGAAATGAAATGTTAAGCATTTTGATTCAGTGAGTATTATTAGGCTGTATGTAGCCAATTAGGCTTACTGGATCTATCTGAGGCTGGCACCAAGAACATGCTTTTTGTCTACCACTGTGACATAATTATGCCCAAACTGTAACATCTAATCAGATACAAGAGAGATTTAACATCCTGTTAAAGTTCAAAGCAACAATAACACCAAAAGGGCAAAATTGTAGCTGGTGGATTTATAACTTCAGTTTGAGGTGTCCTTACAGTGAATGTACTTTCCTAAAGGTTTCCTTGGTTTGCAGTCTCAATCATTTTAATGCTTCTGGGACGGTGACAAGCAAGGCCACAGACATTATGTTTCAGTGTTGTCTGTCTGTCTGTGCGTCACAAGAATACTCGGAGATTTTCTTCAGCATTTGCAGAGGCGACTCTTTTAACTCAATCATGGCTCTATCAGAGTTTAGAGGTCAGGTGTAAAACTTTAAGGTCTTCCATTGCTTGTAAATACTAGATCTCAAGAACGCTTTAATATTTATAGTTTTAAATTTGGAACAAATTTACACTCAGACAAAAGGAGGATTTCATTGGAGGACAAATGTCTCATCCTTAGCTCGTAAACATGACACCTCAAGAACACATAAAGTGATTTAAAACAAACTTTACTCAAATATTGTCTCTGGACCAAGGATAAAAATATTGGATTTTAATTAACATAAATCCAGTGGTGTAAAGGAACGAAGTAATAGTACTTAGTTACAGTACTTAAGTATGTTTTGGGAGGATCTATACTTTACTTGAGTTTATATGTTTTTTGCAACTTTCACTTTTACTTCACTACATTAAAAATTAAAAAATGATACTTTTACTCCATTACATTTAAATTGTCAACTTAGTTACTCGCTACATAATAAAATGTGAGTATATATTACACTTATTTTCACATTTTATATTGAAGAGGATTGTACAGACTGTTCGTGCTCTTGCACGAAGCTGAACACACCTCTGCCTGCCTCTGCAGCCTGTGAACGACTGTGTAGCATTGCAGGACTTGTATTCAGCCCGCGAAGAGTACGACTGAACTCATGCAATTTTGAAAATCAACTTCTGCTAAAGATGAACCGCAAGTTTGTGAACTTTACGTAAGGGAGGAATGGAGAGAGGGAGTAAGAGGTGAAGGGAGCTGACGGAAGGAGGAAGAGTTAAGCTTAATAAAGCTTGGGAGAGCAACAACTATTTGTACCTGTTCTCTTTGTTTGTACTTTTACTTTTAATACTTAAGTACATTTAATAGTAGCTACTTTAAGACTTTAACTTAAGTGATTTTTTAATGAGTGACTTTCACTTTTAGTTGAGTATATTTTACATAAGATATCTTTACTTTTACTCAAGTATGAGTTTCAAGAACTTTTTACACCACTGCATAAATCCATTAAGCCTCATAAATATTCACTTTCCACTGCCAGTAAATCTCACAATTTTAATGATTAAAGAAAAAAAATAGCCAAAATGCCAACTCTTAAAGAATGCACAAGGTCATATAAAGGTCGTGGTGCTGCATGTTCAACTCTTTCTTGTGAATTTGCTGATTTAAGAATGTCCTTTTTTCAACCTTCGGATTGTAGTAGTCTCTGGTGTAGAAATGAACTAATTTGATATTGAAGGGGTTAAGATTATTTATTTTAATGTCCATCCTTGGCTCATAAAAATAAAGTCTGGAGAGAACTTTTTCAGATTTAGCAAAAAACTTGGACTAATTGTCATTTTGCCTCAAGAATAAATTGATTAGATTTTTGAGCTGCAGTGTCAGAGGCCATTCGATCTCATAATCATCCCTTGCTTGTGAGCATCGTAATGCTTTACAGATCTGTTTAAACTTTGCACAGTTGCCCACCCTGACTGAAGCATGAACTCATTAGGTTTCTCAAAGGTCAGAAGTCAAGGTTATGGAGCATCATGATCAACAATTTGGCTTCTCTTGCTGTACTGTTTCTAACATTTCTCAAATGCTCACCTTGACTCAAGTACAACCACATTAAGAACTGTATGTGCATGTCTAAAATCCAACAAACCAAATCACAACATAGATTTCTGTGTTTTATTTCATTATTGTAATGTTTCAGAACCTTTGTGGCACAAAAGAGTTGGTTCAACACACATTAATGCAAACACTCCAGGCAAAAGTACAGACAGGCAGAAGGCAAAGGGGCTTGATTTGGCGGTCCAGATCTGGTACACTTATAAGCTTGTCACATTATTTGGAAAACCACAAACTAACAAAAAACAAAAGGTGCTGGACACAAATGCAGAAAACCAAAAACTCTTTATTAACTAACACAAAAAGGGATCAAAACGCTAAAACAAAGTACAAATCAAAAGACCAAAGCCTTAACAAAAACACAAACACGGTCCTTAACAAATTTCTCAAAAATACAAAACAAAGTCCCGACAAAAATATAAAACTTACTGGAGATCACAGGAAACACAGGAGACACGGAAGAACACCAAAGAACACATGGTGCCACAGGGGAGACGAGCAATGACCCATCAGTGAGGACTGAGAACACAGCGACTACTGTTAATACACTGGGGGAACATCAAGCACAGGTGAGACAATCACACCAGTGGAGGGAATCATCATCAGGGAGGCAAAGAAGGGAGGGCAGGAACACACCACAAGGAACACAGGGATTTCAAAATAAGGCTGGGAACATGAGACAAGACACAAAACCAGAAACTTGACTAAAATGAACAGATTCAAGAAAGCAGGAGATTTAACCAAAGAACGATGTACATAAAACGAAATAACCAAAGGCAGACAGAACTGTGACAAAGCTAACACTCAAGGTAGAGACAGGCGACAGGCAAAAAAACGTAGTCAAAACTAGGTCATGAGGAAGTGCTGGAAAGTGATACTAATGGTACAAACAATCTGGCAGCAAGACAGGGGAAGACACAAGGGTTAAATACATGAGATAACTGAAGGTAGGGGTGGGCGTATCAATCTTAATATCAATAGTATCGATACCAAGCTGAGTATTGTATCGGATCGATACTAGCCTGATGAGATCGATACTGCAGTTTCTCTTATGTAGTCTTTACTTGACTTTCCTCTGCTCTGACTGCCGCTTTGAAACCGCGCACCTCTCTCCCTCTATGTCAACATGTTACTGTTCCTGAGCAAAAACCTATAAATCTGTTGTCAATGTGGAAACAGAGCCAAAAGGGCAACCCAAGAGAGGGCTTTGTGAGCAGAAAGCCAAAGGTTAAGGTTAACTGTAGTTTACACTTTATTTGTGCAATGGAAGGTATTTGTTGTTGTGACGTTGACATTGTTATATTTATATTTTTTTTACATTGCTGCTTTTTTGTTATTTTTCACTTGTGATTTTTTTTCTTAAACGTGGAACAATTTATTACTTTTATACAGTTAAAATTTTGTTCTATTGTTGTGGTTCATTTATAAAAAAGCATTTTTATTGCCTAAAATCTTTGTGCTGTGTTTTATCATAATCATAATCAGCCAACTCAAGACAAAATTACAAAATTATTCAATGATCATTGCATTTCATGTAAAAAGTATCAGTATTGGTATCGGTATCGGTATCAGTATCGACGATACTAGCCCTGTATTTACTTGGTATCGGATCGATACCAAAATTCCCAGTATCGCCCACCCCTAATTGAAGGTGATGAGACACAGCTGGGGAAGCCAATCAGGGATCAGGTGTGACACGCCAGTTGTGAAGCAAAACTTATGGCAACAGAGACAGGTGAACTTTCAAAATAAAACAAGAACAAAATGGGTAACTTAACTAATATCAGAGCCAGATCATGAAAGTAACCCTGTATGGAACATCAGACCCAAGGATGCTGAACATTCCCTACCTTCTCTGCTTTACTACATATGTACCTGCACATTCTTCAACACAATTTTCACAGAAGGCCCATCAATTTAAGCAACTAGAAACACTTCTTTTGGGGTGCTAGTTTGTTGCAGCGTGGAGTAATCATGCAGATTAAAATGAGATACCCTTCTCATGCATACAGCCTGAGTTTGAATCTGACCTGAAGACCAGTCAGCAAGTGTTTTTCCTATCTTCTACTCTCTTTACAAGTCCAACCACTGCCCTCCACTATCAATGAAGGACAACAAGGCCCAAATTTATTAACAAAAAGAAACTCTCCTTTTTCTCTCTTACAGCATCTTCATAAAATTACTGATTAAGCTCTGGTATGGGAAAACCCCTAAGCTAACTAATTTTCATCCCTTGCTCATAAAATACCTTCTAATCAAACTTCCCCAGCCCGCTCTCTTGACCCATCACTGTGCTTTTACTCTCAGACGCTTGTTTACCTCACGGAGGCATAAAACCACCAGGCAGCAGTTCTAGTTCTTTTTAACTCTCTCTCAAAAGTCTTATCCCCTTCATAGACGATGAATCTCATTTAGAAAGCTCGCTCCATATTTCCTGTAATCTTTTAAGGAAAGGGAACAGCAGTTGGTGGATGGCTTACCCCTCAAAAAAAGACATGCAAATGACGTCCTATATGCTGCTGAAATGCAAACTTTCCTCCACAAAGAATCACTTTTTCATTTGAAGTTAAGACACAGTGTACTCATTTGATAAACAGCTTGTCAGTGCAAATGAATTCATCATCTGTAAACATCGGTGGTCACGCAAAGGCACAAACTAGTGATCAGAAGAAAAAAAATCATGTTGCCTGTGTTCTGTTTTTCTCTACATATTAACTCTGGTTTTAGGTATTGTTTGTCCCTGCCGCCTGCTGGGTTTAATTTCAGCTTTCCGCGTACCCCAGTGTCCATCTATTCTCCATGATTAGCCCTAATAGATGTGCAGTTGGCTTCTGTTTGATGACCCAGGTTATTTGTTGACAAAGCCTTGATGTGTTCTTTTATGAAACACATTAAGCTGCAATGAGAAATTTTCCCTGTTTATGATTCCAAGCTCACGAAGACTGACACCAGAGTGTGTGCTAATAAGCAGCTCTTACATATAAGACATATTCAAATACTCACTTTACATTACTAGTGTTTTTCTTTGCATTTAGATTTGATGAAACACATTAAGACCATATTTATAGATCCACAAGACACATAGAAATTCATTTTTATGAGTAATATGTTATATGACAAACAGTACACAGAGCTTGATATATGAAACAGCTTTCTTATTAGTTCAGTCTTACAGTTTACCACCGAGTTTCCAGAAGCCCTGAATAATGTTCTCTCTGATAATAAGTGATATGTGGCAGACTCAGATGAAATGAAGCAGAAATGTGTGTTCGAAGGTGTGATAGCACACCTCTATGAGCGTATGGTCTTATTAAAGATGTTCTGAAGCGTTTAATTTCTCCTGCAGGTAACAGTCTGCACAGGAAGAACAAAATACAAAAAGCAGAAATAAGCTGATGGGTTGAAATTCACCTCAAAAGACATTTGAAATTTTTAGGTTAGAAAATGTAAGGTTATATATTGTGTATTGTGTTCAAAGTACATTAAAAACATGTTTGTATTCTAAAGTTTCAGAGCTAACAAACAAACATGAAGATTTAACAAGCATCAAATTTGAACATTTATTTTGCTTAATGCAGAGAGTCTGTCTTTGCAATGTGTGGAGTTTGCTTTTGTTGGAACTTTCCCTGATGGGTGAAGTTTTCTGTCAAAGAAATAAATATGGGGTGCTGGTTTGGCGGAGTGGTTAGCAACCAGGCACCCCATGCATGCTTCTGCCGGTCCAGGTTCGAATCCCGCCTGTGACCAGTTTGCAGAATGTCTTCCCCTACTCTCTCACCCCCTTTCACAAGCCTATCCACTGTCTCTCTCCTATCAAAAATGCCCCAACAATACGTTTAAAAAAATAAAAAAAAATAAATATATGGAGGTCAGTACTTTAAGGCTTATGATGGGACTGAAGAAGAACTTCGTAATCCAGGTATGGCTGTAGCATACGTTCATTTGAGAATGAATGCTTGAGCCTAGTGATCATCAACCGGCAATCTCGGGGCCACATCAGGCCCCCTTCAGCTTCTCATTTGGTCTCCTGAGAACTAATAACCTGAATATATAATGGGGGAAAACCTGTTGGGGTTTGAGGATGTCTTTTTGTCATTTTTGTCACTACAAGTGTTGCACAAGCCCAGCAACAAGTGAACTGAACCAGAATTACCCCATGTTCGACTGTTTCAAAGAAATCCACATCAGTATTAAGCCTGTATTTTACCAAGATGGAGTATTTTGGAGTCAGATAGCCCCTGAATCATGATGCCAAGTTGTTCCAGTTGCCTTCATGTGGCTTGTAGCTGTATGGGTGATAGGAACTGACCTCACTTTTAAAGGCTTAGAAACATTCAATTGATAAAAACATAATATTTAACTAATGATATGTAAATTATAGCAGAACATCTGCACTGTCTGACTTCAGAGTAATGCAGTCTGTGTCTGAGTCAAAGCTAAATACAGAGGGTTCAAAACAAGAATGGTATGCTGTATTTTGAAACGTTTTTTGTTTGTTTGTCTGTTTGTCTGTCTGTGAGCAGGATATCTAAAAAAGGTCTGGACAAAATTTTATGAAATTACATTTTGATCATGACTGAGATCTAGGATTTTTTTTATTTGAATAATCCTTTAACGCAGCAAGATAGGATAGTTTTCCACATTTTTGTTGAAAGCTCAAAGTGTATGAACAGATTTTGTAGAAATTTCAAGAGAATTTTGTCATGGCAAAATGAAGAGGTGATGAGATTTTGGTGGTGATCTGCATCCAGATAGAGATCCAGAAATATGTAAATGGATTTGTTAGCATTGCGCAGAGTTTTCAAACATCTTGGCTATCTTGTCTGATTTTGGTAGTCTCAGAGTGTTTCTACTTTAGTCTAGTTCAACTGAGGGGTGTAAGTGCAATAATCTTCAACCACAGTATCCAATCATATGGCCCTTTTCCACTAGCCCTACTCTACTCTACTCGACTCTACCCGACTCTACCTGGCTCTACTCTACTCACCTTGTGCTGCTTTTCCATTAGCCCCTGTCGCCTGTCTAACGGTGTGCAGTGTCGCTTTAAACTGCTGAGTGGCTCTGCGAAGACGTCCTTTTGAGCGCGACACAACAATCTGTGTCTTTTTGTCACAAACCGAGTAAAAAAGAAAAGCAGAAGAAGGCTGCAGATGGCAAGAAGAAATACCCCTTGAGAAGCACAGGAGAGTTTTGGAAGCTAAACAACAGAATGAAGCCGAGGACGAGAGCAATCGAGCTGCAAAGAAAAGACATTTGAGGGTAAGCCAACAGAAGCTACCACTAGCATGCTAGGTCATCACTCTCATGACTCATTGATGATGACATTGTCTGACCAATCAGTAGCCGGCAGTCAGTGACGTCTTTTAGTATCGACTCAGCTCGCTTGGAACCAGAGCGGAGTAGGTACTAAAACTAACTTGTTTTAGGAGGTACCGGGCTAGTGGAAACACGCTGCAAATCGAGTAGGGCCGAGTAGAGTAGGGCCAAGGCGTGCTAGTGGAAAAGGGCCAATATAAGGCTGACAGGCAGAAAGTCAATATCGGGGATATTCAATCAAGTTTAAATTATAACATGCCTTTTGAAATTAGACGGGCACAAAAATTCACCTTTTTTAACTAAATGTAATGTGACTGACTTTGAAGAAGTGACTTTAAGTGTGTTGTGAAGAAACACACATTAACACAGTTCAATAAAGAAACTCGCTTAATGTTATGCCTTTGTAACTCCTTTATGTCACTTTATCATGTGTACTCTGATGCTGTGAAAGTAGCCAGCAGATGATTTCTGTGTTACTGTTTTAACTTTACAGCAGTTGAAAGGAGCTACAACATTTTTGTATCTTTATTTAATCATTCAAGGACCTAAAAAGAAAATTAACTTTAAGAATGTCCAACAGCAACTTCACTGAGTTTAAATGCAAATCAAGCTATTGGCAGCCTTCTATAACACAGCCCAAATACTTTATTAAATAGTTTAATTAATGATAAGTGCTACCTCTGCCGGGTAAATAATAAGTAATAGTTCAGGAGTTTAGGGTAGCCCTCTCAAATTTCTTGGGGCTCTGGTCTTCCTAGAAATTAAAAGCAAGCTCTCGTTTAGGAGTTACCAAACTACCCAGTACCAGGGAAAGATGAGCCCCCTGTGATCCTGAAGTAGTTAAAGTGTACAAGTTGTGCACAGCTGTACAGAGTCTCAGTAAAATGCCTTCCCCAATGCTGACATCAACCCAATACAAAAGAACAAAAGAGAAACATCCAAAAGACAACAGTATTTTTTAGCCCATATAGTGGTTTATTATATTTTTTGCATGATGGGTATAAACTATCATCTGAAAGATCTTAAACTCAGCCGCTCGAACGGCTCTGCACTGCCATGATGACACTGTATTGGAGGAGACAAATGTCCCAAATCTCCTGCTTTCACACTTTTATAAGAGCTCTAATCACATTCCTAGTTATTGCCTTCATTTTTCTCCACTGTTATCATTACTAGATGTGATTGGCAGTCCTTGGAGAGGCTTTTTTTGGCAAGCTCCTCTCCTTACATGAAATGTGAGAGCCAGGCTTGAAGGAGGCACCTCATGGCACAACATATGTGCTGCACCTATCGTCTTTTGATCTGTTATCTCTGACTGAACATATTGGATTATTGATTTAGAGAGGGAGTGTATTTTTGTAGGTGTTAAATGGCCTACATTGTGTGTGGAAGCTCTGCATGCACATGAATGGCTAAATATGAGCTAATAAAATGCAAAATGAATAAAATAATAACAGAGAATTTCCTTGGGAGCCAGTTTTTCACAACCTCCAGACTGGAGCTGTCCATGGTGCTGAATCTTAGATTTTCTTCAGTGTAAATTTGAAACAGCTCAAGTGAGAGATGTACTTGTTTAGACCTTTAAAGTTTAAATGGAAAATTGCATCACTCTCTTACAGGACATCAGAAATGCAGGTGAAGTAGTTTTACAATTCAGTACAAGTTGCAGTTTTGTTTTATGACTCAGTCTTAAAAAATGTATTCTGACTTTACTCCCAGGACTTGCAAATAAAATCTGACATAAAATGTTTTTCTTCAGGAGCAAAACTCCACATTCTAGTAATATTTCAACCAGAATGAATCACTCTTAGAGACGTTTTTGAAGAAACAATATGTTGTGTGCTCTATAGTATCTGGGGACTTGACACTTCAATCTCAGCTAAAGCAGAAGCTGATGTGGATTTTATTTTGCTTCCACATGAATGCATATTTTCTGTATTATCTGTTGCTTGCTGGCTGCAGTTTGGTTCAACTTAAGATACACAAATAAGAGATTCAGTTCACAGACTAGGTCTGCTTTCTCAGAATACAGTAGTCTGTGTGAGATTACATGAGAATTGGGTAACTGACTTAAGTGCCAGTTGATGGTTTCTAAACTGCATTTTGGCTAAAGTTTACTCTTCTTTTGGAGTAATGAAGTAGCATGCACAGACTATGACATCAGCTAGATTAAACAAGTTACATAAAGCTCTGTCTTTGTCCTGAACTATATGCACCAGACATGTCCACCTTTGCACGGGGTGATATGAAGTAAAGTTGTAGAATGATGTAAATATGAACAAATACAATAACACATATCTGAAATGATATGCCTTACTTTTGGTGAAAGAAAATATTGAGATACTAACCCTTTTGCTTATTTTTATGTTGACAAAAGAAGGGGGCAGGGGGGGCTCTCAATCAAGTAAAGAGACATTCAAAAGCATTCAGTCTTTTTTTTTGCCCTAAAACAATGACAGTTCGATCCTCAGAAGGCTAAAGGCCTATTGTTGATGATGTCTCTAACTGAACAGCTACAACTACCGAAGGCAGAGAAAAAACCTGTTAGAACTGCACGCTGACTGCTGACATGGTGTATTTTATCCATCAGTTTCTTTTGATTATTGATGGGAATTTTATTTGATTTGTTCTCTGAACTGAATCCTCCCACAACTGAGTGCTCCTGTGTGTCTCGACAGTCCTTGTAGAGCCAACTGTAGAGCACAGTTTTAGTGAGAAGTTTATTTCATGTTGTACTCTTTTATTTAACACAGTGGTGACAGGGACAGAGAGCCTGTGTGTAAAGTCTGTGTAGTCAGGCTCCAGTCATCTTTTCAAAATGAAACACCCTTTGGGCTACAATATTCCAAAACGGTACATTAAATTAATTATTTTTGCCTCTCTTCAGCCTGATACTGCTCTGTTTACCTCTTATGTAAACAACTGGTGACTCTTAAAGTTTCAGCTTCTTGTTTATCACGTTTTGAGGACCTTTGGTCTGGACTGGACTTTTGGCTCAGTTTTTATGAAAATTAAACGTCAAAGGCTCTAAAAATATGTTTTGTCAAAATGTTGCTCTTGCCCCTTCCATCAAACAACTCAAAATAAACAGACAGGAACAAATGCTGTCTCACATGTTGAATTAACTTTCATGCATCAACTGTTTATCTTCATCTCGTATGCAGCCATTGGCCCACAAGAAGGGAGTGGAAAATGTGTACACGGCAAGTCCACATAGTGAAAATAATACCAGAGTTAATGGTAGCACTTATAAAGTGTCTATATTTGCACAAACCACAGAAAGTTAATTTAACTCTTGTTGGAGAGTTGGTACATCAACATCAATGAAGTGTAATTAATGAGGGTTTTTTTGTAAGACTTCACAATGTGACGGATGGTGAACACTTCTATGTAGTTAACAAACTATACTCAGAGTATTTTTTTTAACTTTTTTGAATTTAACTCTCAAATTATCAATGCATGGCATAATGCTGTAATTAAGGATTTAATATTTACTAGAAAATTTGGCTGAATAAAATATTGTGTTTGGTTTTGCACAGCAATATTTAAAGCTAATTTTTCTAAAATATAAAACAACATGGAGCAATGACTGCTCTGTTATTTTCATTAGAATATTGCCAGTAATTTTCTATGAAGAGTGGATTTTCAGAGACTTGCCTCCAACCAGAGTAAGATTAATTCTGCACTCAGAAATTTTACCAACACCAAAATATTAAATCTTCTTGGTTTGCTGTGAAGTTGTTTGATCATTTTCTTTACTATGTTGCAGAAGGAAAAGAGAAATATGTCATGTTTCTTCCTGCTTTATTCTATGAAAAACACGTAATGAGTTACTTGAATGACAGAAGTGATGCACGACACACATGCTGTCTGGCCACTCTGATAGGTCACACCACAACACCTTTCCTCTAACACTGGCCATCCAAAGAAAGGTTCAAATAGCCATTTGAAAGCAGGCATATCTCCACTTTTCATGACAGGAACAGGCTCAATCAATTGATTTACCCCCCAGAGGGACAAGGCTTAGCTCCCTCAGAAACAAAGTACACTTCCTATTAAAGCATACATGTATGTCACGCTACTTCCAAAGATTAATGAACAGACTTTAGGGTTCACAATGGTTTCAGCTCCTTTTACTGGAAACATGCACTGGAGCTTGCTGTGTAATCAAATTTTGGGTAATTTTCTCCATGCAGAGGTTCAAACAAAAGCCAAGTAGACCAAAGAAAAGCACACACACACACATAAAACACACTCTAACAAGCCCTACTGTCTCAGAGCAGGATTAGTTTCTGCTCTGCTACTCAGCCACAACTATTATACACAGACTAACGGGCAAAATGAGTGAGTAAAGCAGAAGAAAGGAACCTAATGCAGCAGGTAACACTTTGATGGTGCCTTCAGAGAATCTATAAATTAGGACAGCCTGAAAATCCACAGAAGGAAAGAAGAAGAGGCTGTCAACAGAGAGGGAGCAAAGGGAGAAGATGTTGGGACATGGCGATGAATTTTATCGATATTTCTCCTGCCTTATGTGCCTGCCTGTGTGTGTGTGCGAGTGTGTGCGTAACAGAGGGCAAGAGGGAGAGAGATTGACCTGAGACACCAGCCCGCTCTGCTGCCAAGTTGCATTAATGGTATATCAGTAACTGGCTCTCATTCCTGCAGTCTGCGGCACATCTCGATGCTGCTTCAACTAACACCATGATTATTTTAAAAAAGGCTCTGAGTGAGACCTCTGATGGTTTCTATCTTTGGGTGTAATATGGTTTCAACTCATCATGCATGAATCTATCACAGTCTGTCAGTTTGGGGGAGTCACTGCTTATTTCACTCTATTTTATTTCTCAATTATGTTCCACTCAGGCTGTACTGTAAATGTAAAAAGCATACATTCCAACACACTTCATCTTCCCCCTCTAACCATATTCAGTATGATCGGAAGAGTTAATATGTATATTCATGAACTGGGAATAGGTTCAATCATTTCTATGCGGCATCCGCTCCTCTGCTGATTGAAATAATCAGGTTTAAAGATTGTAGCTTACAGTCAGAAATGTAATCAAAACTACAGAGTGTTTAATTCTGCTCAAACGTTATGAAATTCACCTCAACAAAAAAAAACAATATCCTCTTTGCCTTGACCTCTTTTTCTTCTTCGTACTTATTTCCTCTGCAAAGAAGTTTATGTTTTGCCAGTGTTTGTTAGTTTACATGTTTGCGAAAAGAGTAACTCAAAAATTAGTGAACAAATTTGTAAGACTTTTTTAAGGAATGTTGTTAATAGTACAAGAAAGAACTGATTACATTAAAACTCAATATCTTTAAAACAGGTTTTGATAATGTTTCCAGGGCATGTCGGTCATGCAAGAAGGGAGAATTGATTAGGTTTCGCTGGTGATCCAAATCCTGAAGTGGATCAGGGACTTTTTTTTAAATAACTTTTTTATTTGTAACTCATATGTTCTCATCAAATTTTGATGACATTTTCAGGTAGTCAGTCATGGCACAAGAAAGAATTGACAACATTTTGGTGCTGATCAGAATCTGGATGCAGGTCTAGATCTTTTTTCTTATTTGTTAACATTGTGGCAAAGGACAGTTTCTGCAACTTACTCAGTAAGTTTTCAGCAGATTTTAAAGACATTTTTAAGTAACTTTTGTCATGGCACAAAAGAGTTTTGATTACACAGTAAAAAATGTTGACTTATTTTGGTAACCCAATTTATGTGTTGCTAGTGTTGAGTTAAATTTTTGTGTTATTTTTATAAAGAGTAACCCATTTTCTGGGTTATAGGGCTATTATTTTAAATCAACTATGTCACAACCAGCTCCACACTCACTTGGCGTCAGATTGTCTGAGCTCTCATGCCAGGAACTCCAGACCTGCTATCCGGACTTATCACCCGTTGCCGACCTGTTCTGTTCCTGTTTTCACCTCTATCACCTGATCCTCGGCATGACTACAAGGTACCAACCTGTTTCTGTCCTGCCTGCCTGATCCCCGGTTGCTGACCTTACCTTCTGTTCCTGACATAGAGTACCTGTTCGTGAATCTTGATCTGTGGTGGCCATCTGTTCTCCGGTGTCTGACCCCTCTGCCTGTGTGTGACGTCGCGTACCTGTCTATGAGCCCGAATCAGTGGTGGCAGCCTGATCTCTGGCAATCAGAACCGTTTCCTGCTCTGAAAGACAAAGTGAGTCCTAACCTGCTGCACCTTAAACACTTTGAGTTGCTGTATCAGTGTGTGGCTCCTGAGTGGCTGAGTGGACTATGTCACTGCCTCATGTTCCAAGGATAGTGGGGTCGATCCCCACTCTCTGCAATTGCTCCTGTGTCTATTCTCTGAAGCTGTTTTTGTGAACTGAAAAATCTATGTCGCTTCTGGGTCCTAACTGCCTCCGAGTCAAACTACTGGAAGCGCTGAATTGCGCATCCCAATAATTGGGTTTGGAACAACCCATCATTGTAGTTAGCATAACCTTACTTTTGTGTTAATAATAACACAACCCAATAATTGTGTCGAGAAAAAAGAACCCAAACTGTTGGGTTAAAATAACTCAAAAAGGGGTTTGTCCTTTTCTGAACCAGCAGTTGGGTTAAAATTGGGTTATTTTTTAAACCAACTGTTTTTAGTGTGTAGACTTTGGTGGTGACCTGAATCCAGATTCCAATCCTGGATTTCTAGATACCAAGGATTTTGTTGACATTGTGAGATAGGATAGTTTCTACATTTCTGACATTAACTCACTCACTTTGGAAAAGCGTTGTTGGAGGTTTGGCCCCTGGAACATTTTGTGTTGTTTAAGGATTAATATACAACTTCTACCAGTGCAGAGGTTAAGGATCTGTGAGCGCTTCAACAAGTTTTTATACAGTGATGTCAACCACTTCACAATGAAGCCTGAGACGCACACTCTCTGTTTTTCTCTGGTGCTTTAAGTACAACACATAACAGCACAGCCTGTAGACGTTTTCTAAAGTTATATCAAAAAGTAGACTTTAAAAATGATGTTAGAATGGTATGCAACTGAATTTGCACTGTATTGAATTTTTAAACCCATATCAACATACTCAAATATTGTGGACGTAGACTGACATTATGGGTGAAACAAAGTATTTTGGACAGCTCTATAATGCTTGTCTTCTATCAGCATTCTTGCTTTGAATGGTACATTTCTATGAAACAGAATGTTTTCTGTCTGTTTTTTATGAGCAGAAGGTTTTATTTTATTTCATGAAGGAGCTGCTCAAACATAACTTTGACCTGTGCTAATTCTTCCCTGTGGTGTGCCTCAGGGTTCTGTTTTAGGCTCTCTGCCATTTACTTTGTATATGTTCTCTTTGGGTGGTTGAATGCAGGGTGCGCCCCTGCCTCAAGGCAAGAAGGTTGCCCTGAGACAACCTTGTAATAAATTTTAAGGATGTTTCTCATCATTTATATACCGACAACATTCAAAGTACCATGTCATATGTGCTGACCTAATCTGTGGACTCAATGTGTGGGTGAACAATAAAGTGATTCTGTGTGGGCTACAAGTGAGCTTCTACAATAAAGTCCAGTTCTCTTTTCTAATCCAGTTTTAAGCCACTTTTAATGTATGATCCAAAGTGAGTGATGTTGATGCACCTACCAAACGGCAGCCCGACTTACAGTCCACGGTGTGTCTTCCCTTATTCTGCCATTCTCTTTTCAACTCCATCCACTGTCTCTCCTTAAAAGCAAAACCCTTGTAAAATACCTTTAGAAAAGACAACTTCCTGCTCCTGTACTTTTATCTAATCCTCCTTTACACCCTCATTTGTGCACACTTACCCTGCTGATATTAGCTGACAGCATGCTGTCTGGAAGTGAGTAAAGCACTGGGGACTTGCTACTGCTGTCCCCCAGCTGTCTATATGAATTAGTTACACAGAGTGCGGCTAATGTTAGCACATCACAGTCTGAGGCACGGGAACATCTGTGCACACCTGAGTACATCATCACTGTGAGGGCGAGAGTCCTTGAACCTGGTGGGGAATCACCCTGAGGACTCTTCAGGCTGTCAGACAACCAACAGGGGCCGCTCTCTGGTTTAACCCAGAGAGAAGAAAGCAGCATGTTTGTTGCACGTACTTGAGACAGTCGCCACGTGAAGGCTACTGTGGTGAAGTGCTGGGGCCGTCACTTCACCCCAGAGTTCTGCCTCACTTCCTGCTCATCACTTCTTAAACATCTCCCATTTCTATTTTAGCTTCCATCTGTTTGTTTATCTCCCTCTTCTTCCTTCTCTCGCCACACGGCCCGTTTTTTTTTTTTCTTTTTTCCCCTCCTCTCTCTCTTTTCCTGCAGGCAAACAGAAGCATTGCCAAGAACGGCTCTGTTGGCCTGCTTAGAATTTACATATGTAAATGAGAGCCAATGTTGCTCGTAAATCTGCAATTAAGCAAACAGCTGAAGCTTACAAACAACGTCGTTCCCTATTACTTTACCAATAATAGAGTTTTCTTGTGCGATGATTTATATTGCCAAGCCTATTACCTTCTTTCTTGAAGATAATGTCTCGGACCCGACTGAAGGTCTTTGATTAGTCAAGCGATTCAATGAGCTGAAGAAGAAAGGAAACTGTGAACCTTGCTGAAGTATGGGAGAAAAAAAACAAGCTTGACTTACTTTTTATGCTAGCTCTGCCATGTGTTATAATATCTCATCAGCATGTGTTCATCAAAGGGATGTAGAGCTGTTTACACTGTAATCTACAAAGCAAACACAGATTTTA
Source organism: Scarus forsteni (assembly GCA_036419115.1). NCBI lineage: Eukaryota > Metazoa > Chordata > Actinopteri > Labriformes > Labridae > Scarus > Scarus forsteni. The sequence continues at coordinate 22,175,721 of JAZDUH010000084.1, forward strand.
ATTATGTGTAGGAGTCAAAGGTCATGACCCATTTCTTTACAGTGAATGAGCTAATACATGATCTCGAGTGTTGTTTTTTTACTGTTTAGCTTTACATTCAAATTGACTTTGGCTGATAAAACTGTCTATTTGTCTGTCTGGAGCTTTGTGAATATTGGTCATTTGATCAGAGAAAAGTTACTAAAATTGGCAGTGATCTGAATCCAAATGAAAATTTGATTTCTGTTTTTTAAGAATTTGTGAACATTGTAGACAGGGAGGTTCCCCATTTTTGCTGACAATTCTATAATTTTGTGACAAATTTTGACAATAATCTTAGGCAAAGGGAGAAGGGGAGAAGTGATGAGATTTAAGTTATGATCCAGATCTGGCTTTTTGCTTATAAATTGTGAAGTTTTCAAATGACTTTAATCAAATTTTCTCGAAGTTTTGGTCATGGCACAGAAGAAGCGAAAAGACTTTCGTGGTGATCTATATCAGGATGGGGATCCAGGATTTTTAAAGGACAGACCTAAGCATATTTAACAAAAAAAAAGACTTAATTAAAGCGACCGACATTTACATGAACGCAAAAGTAAGAAGCAGAGGGATATATTATACACACAACAAATTAAATCAAGCACATAAGAGTTGGAGTGTTATGCTAACAATAGCAAAAACAATCAAAGACAAAAGAAGATAAAAAGCAAACATTAATTGAATTATGGAGAGACAAAGACAATAACAAATTTCGCCCCTTACCCTCATGCCACCATATCTTCCACAGAGTGAATCCACCTCTAACTTGAGGAAGAGTAGGGCCAGGAAGAAGAATAAAAACACTGAGAAGACATTTTTTCATGATGTTCTTTGTCAAAATGTTAAGGATTCGGGCAGAATTTTGAGAATAAAGTTTGTTATATAAACTTACTTTTCCACTGTTATTGTATTACAACATAATTTGCAATATTTTGACTTTAACCTTGAAGTGCCCCAGGACAAAACATCTCCACATTTCCATTATACTCATGCTTGACCCTGATCCTCCTCTGTACTGATTCTCCCAACCTCAGTGTTATACTGTTACGCTGTCTGCTGTGGGGCAATGAGTTCGATGTTCAATAAATCAATTGTAAAGATTAAAGTGTTTTAATTTTCTTACACAGCCAGAGTATTTAAACACCAATATCTGACATTTTCTTGCATCACAAACCATTTTTCTCTCTTGTTGTGACCTGCACACGTTCATACTTTCCTCCATCCTCAGGGCCTATCCAAGGATGTAGTATCTTGTTTCATCTGTAGATAAGGAGGTGTCTGTCCTGTAGCATTTTTGTTCAGGAGTCTATCAATGGAGATTTGAGGTCAGTGTGACTGTGCATGTACGAGGAGAGAGACGATGGTCCAACATCAACTTCCATCTGGGTGTTTGCTTGGGAATAAGAGGATTGATTCAAAGTTAATTTGGTGATTTAGGACTCTTTGTCAGCATAGCTTTTTCTCTGTTTTTTGGCACACATACATGTTTCTCCAACAGAAACAAAACATAAAAGTGTTACAATTCATCCAAAATGACTTTCTGATTCCTTTATTCTTCAGATGACTGGGCGAGTGTGATAGTGTCTTTGCAGATCTCTGGAGCACACAAATAGCTGCAGCTGGAGTAGTCACTGCAAAAGAAACAAAGCATAGTGCTTTTCAAATCACTGCACTCTGCACAGATCAGACTGATTTTTAAAACACTAACTTTTTATTTTGCACATCAATATGCTCTGTGTCATAAGTCATCTGTTCTGCAGAGGTAGTTTGCATATTCTTGCAGAGCTATCAAGAAAAGGCAGAAAGGCAGGTACTAAAACTGTCAACTGTGTCTTGCAAAATACATTGTCTTCAAATGATGTTTAAAAAGGTTTGGAGGAACATGACACCTCCAGCTAACCTCTCAGTTCACAAAGAATTGTGCTTAAAACACTGCATTTTTAACTTCCTGGGGTTTATGCTGTAATAGCCATACTTAACCCATACAGTGTGTTTTTTGCTCTTCACAGGCAGATGTCTTGACTGTTTTGAAAGTCCAAGTGGCCTTGTAACCTGTCTTTTTCCTCCCATCAGGCATCATTTGGGTGGCCAAACAGTGCAGCAGACATTATTATGGTCTCTTGTCGCCTCCCCGCTTCTTCCGTGTTTTCAACAGGTTGGGAAAAAGAGCTGCACCTGATCCTCTGCATAGAAGAAATGTTTCATTTTTACATTCGACTTCCATAAAACTCTTGCTTCAGAGACACACAAGATATGATGTAAACTGTCAAACACACCAGGACATGGGGCCTTTAAGATAAAATAAACATGAAAGCAGCTACAATGTTACAATGTGGCATTTAGGACCTGGGCCCAATCAACTATGCATTTGAGCCACCCTAAAAGCTGCATTCATACAGCTTCTGTTTGTCTTGACTACTCACAGTCACAGCTGTGTTCAGCTCTGTAGGCTTCAGCTCCTTCCTCCTCAGACCTGGATTCCTGTTGTATATCTCGATGCAACCTTTGGGGACAGTCTTTTTTGTCCTCAAGGCATGGTTTCAGAATATTTAGACCAGCTGCAGCTGCATGTGGTGAAATGGCAGATATGTCTGCTTTCGATGGCATTCTTTGAGTGATGTCACAACACAATTGTGCAACATTCAGCAGTACGAAGCTACATCATATCAAAAGATCCTCTAAGGCTGCCAACATTTTTGGATAGAGCACAGAGAGTTTTCATTGTGTCTTCGCCTCCAGTATACATTGCCTGGTGCAAACTTTTGATACCAGGGTCCAGAGTGGAGAGTTTTGAAAGTGTATCAGTGTCCGGCTCTGTCTAAAAGCTGACATCACCACATGTGCAGTACCTTTCCATATGAAGGCTGAGCATGCATACCAGGAACTACATCATCTTCAACCGTCTACTAAGCAACATGTGTGCTGTTTTCTGTGCTGGGTTTGTCATCCAGACAGATTTGTTATCCAGACATGAAACTTCTGCGTCTTTGTGTGTCCACTGTTGTTTGTAATAAGATTGTCTTCTTGGTACATATGTTGTAACTGCTGTTTCTCGACAAACCTACATCGCCATTTACTGGACTGGCATGAACGCTTCAGCATTTTCATTCATTCTTGTGTCTCCATGTGGACACAGATCATCTTTGAAAATGCAAAAGAAAAACCTTTCCGTTTCTGGTGAAAGCATTGTTGTGTAAACAGAGCCAAACCTGAGCATGCTATCCATGTGTTATATTCACATTGTCAAACGTCTAAAGTCCATGTACAATTGAGTGGAGGGCTCCCCGCAGATGTAGTTTGCCAGCATATTTATCTCTGCATTCGATACGTCAACCTGCATTAAACACAGCAATATTGACTTTCACTGAATTCTGAGGGTTTTTCAGCACTGGTCAGCATCAGCTAATAAACCTTGATGTGGAAATGAGACGAGTCAGTAGTTAGTGCAGCCTAAATTTAGACAAAAATCTTGAAATAAAGATTGTTAATGACATTTCTCAGCATTCTTTGCATTCCCAATTCAATAAACTGGTAAGAATTGCTTCACACTGACAATTTCACTGAATAATTTTTGTTTTGTAATAAATAATTGAATCCTAAATGTGCAGTAATTAAAACTGTGACATTGTTGACAATGACAAAAAGCATGGGCAATGCCACAGTTTCTACAATTGGTTCAAGGACCTGTTGAGGAATTCCACTCCAGCCCCCTGAGATGTTAAGTGTTATGATCTCAGACCTTTGTCTAACAGTCTGAAATGAGAACAGATCTGTTGAAGTCTCAAAGAACACAGAAATGGGATAGGATTGGCTTTATGCCGCCGTACATTACTGCCCTTACACTGATAGGCCCTTTATGAGACTTAATTAAAAAGTCGATGGCATCTTTAATGGCCACAGCACAGGTTGTTTTTCTGTGTTTTTAAAAGGCTGGTTCTCTAATGAGCACAGGCAGCCTCATTCAAGGGAGAGAGGGTAGAAAAATGTTTTCGACCTGTGAGGCCGGGTCATTATGCCCTGGCGGTGTCCAAGAAAACGCATCAGTCTGGTTTGTGCTACTCTAGAGTGCCTCAGCTGCTGGTGAGTGAGACAAAAATTTGATCAAACAGCTGAAACCCTTGACAGATACACCACCAAGAAAGAAATGAAGTGGTTTTATAAAATGACAGACGGAGTCACTGTTGACAGAGTTGCTCAGTTTGTTCTTCATGCTGTGACTTTTTTTGCCATTTTGTTTTATGCCCTTGTTTATCTTCAGGACTGGAGACAGAGTGAAAGTGAAACATGTCTGAAAAACAGCCAGGAGTGCAACAGCCTTGAAAGACGCGCAGCGTCCTTTGTGTGGAAGAAAGTCCTTTGTTGGAAGTTAATGACAGAAGTTTGAAAGACATAGATGAGGGAGTCTTTGGAGTAAATACATCGAGTCATGTTTCCATTGATGATTAATACTTCATCAGTCAGATCCCAGAACAATAAAGCATTTAATCAATTTTTGTTCTTCCTTTTTGATACTGACTTTGTTGTCGCTAAAGAAGTTTGCATGCCACCATGTCCTGTCTTTATCTCAACTTTTGAAACGGGCCTCTGTGTTGTTCACTCTATCACATGCTGTCAGTGAACTTAACATATAGAGCACTCATCACACCGCTGAAAAAAACATTGTTGTCCCATAAGACTAAGGATTGACAGGGTATTTTCCAAAACTATTGATATTTGGAGCAAGGTTTATGTCATCCAAGCATACAGCACAGCAGTTACCTCTGTATTCCATTCAGGTGCCTCTGTTATTATCATAAAGGAAAGCAACTGAGCAAATATCTGTATGTAAGAAGTCCAATTTGCAGGGTTAACTTCAGAAAAAAGTTCATCAACATCCAACATCCATGCAGTGTGGCATTACAAGCCAAACCCACAGTTTGTCCTGAATACATGCAAACACAGTAAACTGAGTCAATGACTTTTCAAAAAAAGCGTGACTTCCTTTACTTAGGGCTGAATCTATTAAAAATATGCCTATGTGTGAGTTAGACCTCAGCCAGATGTTGCACATTTGAATGTCAGAGGGGCACTACGTAGCAACAAATGGTAGGCAAAGGCAAGCTTTCATGATATTTTCAACCACCATGGTGCAAGCTGAGAAAGCCATATATTCAGCATAAACAGTCCTTAGAATTGAACAAGGTACAACAAAATGCACCTCAGACCTTCATCTTCACCCATTACTGATGTTCTGTAATATCGAACCTCACGTAGGCCTCTAACCACATAGTGAAAGTTTTAGTTCAAAAGTGGTGTAATGCATTTCTGTTGACACTAAGGTGGGCTTTACACGAGTATGAATTTGTAGGACTCCGGTAAAATAAACTATTGATCTGGTGATATTGACGCACGGAGACACATATTTGTCCATCTTTTTTGAAAACAGGTCCGCAAGTGGATATCTGCGTATTTGTCTTCATGCCGTAGTTGGTATAAACAGATAAGTCAGAGAAAGACGGTGACCTCATAGCACCCCTCCTCCTCCCCGCCCCCCAACCCACACTGTCATACACACCAACAACAACAATGGCAGCTGATTCTGATCTTGTTCCAGCAGCTATAAATATTGCTTCGACTTTTATACCAACATTTGCTCACAGAACACCAACACCAGCTACAGCAACAACAGCAACAAGTGCTCATGCAGAGACGCAGCATGTTACGCGCGCATGAGCACTTGTTGACGTGGAATCCACCTCAGAGAAGAACCAGACGGGCAACCCGACAGGATTTTGCGTTGATTTTGCGTTGTCATGTAAATGCACAAGCCTATGTACAATACGATGTGTAAACAGCGATACATGTTCTGATGCCGCGCAAAGACACTTCGGGGCCGTCCTTGTGTGAGGAGGGCCTAACAGCTAAGCCATAAACAGCTGGTAGTCCTAAGGAAACAAGTGATTAGTCAATATATTAGTCAGAGATTGAGTAGGGATGAAGTTCTTCATGTTTCACTACATGAAAGCCTTTAAGAGGAACAATGACAGAGATGCAATTTTTTGGATGTTGAATTAAATTTGATTGACAGGGCCCCTTCAAGACTTCAAAATGTTTCCATAAAACTCAAATTAACATGTCTCTTTTCAGTCCGCCAACTTTGTGAAATTAAAGAAACTAATTTCACTCTTTAAAATGTCGGGGTTTAATGTGTCAAGTTTGCAAAACTGCAACACAGGATTGTTTGATCTCTGTTCCAGCAAGTTAATATTAAAAGTCCTCCAAACCTAAATGTGCACTTGTGCCTCCTTGAACAGTACTTCACATACTCTTTACCCTGAGAACATTTCAGCTCCTATGTAAGCCTTTACTATGCAAATGTCTCCATTTCAGCGCTTGGGGGGACCTAGCTTTTTGGAGTCAGTCAAATTTAGCTGCATAGCTCATTCTCTGACAGCCTGAAAGTAACAAGCATCTTTCATTTTTTGGCTGGGGTGTCTCGTACTTTTTCATATTGTGGTTGTTAATTAAGGTATTAATAATTTGGTTCACTGAGGCAAAGTGTGCTTCAAGCCAGGATGTACTTTTTTTTCTGCAACATAAAAAATACGCCGAACTCAGAACAACACATCTGCAAGAGTGCAACTTTTTCGGGCAGCATTTTGAGGACTTAAAAGCATCATTAGCCCTTCTTTCCCCTAAATAACAACAACATATTGATGAGTAAGTGGGAAAGATATGCTCAAACTACTATAAAAAGTGAAAATCTGATCCAGCAGATACTCTAAACACTGTGTTTCATAAGCTGTCATCTCCCTCAGGCTTCATTCCCTGCCTGCCATTGTTAAAAATACTCTCCCACCTTGATAATTTAATGTATTTCCCGGCTGTTCGAGCCTGACATTAGCAAGGGACCGGGCATCAACACTTTTTCTGTGAGCCTGGAGCCTGTTTTCCAAAGGATGACTCTAATTGGAAAAAAAAAAAGGCTCCTGTTTGACGTCCTGACGATTTCAAATAAAGCCCATTTGCCTGCGTCAAGAATCATTAAATGTGTTATTAACTGCAGCTTCTTTGACGTAAATAGATGATGCCTCGGATCACATGAAGTCCTCACAAAAAATGCCTAAATCACAGGTGGTAACAGAGTCATGCCTGACCGAAAACATACACCTTGACGGGCACTGTTAAAACACAATATGTTCAGGTTTGTGTTCCCAAAGGAAGCCTCTTAAAGTCTATCTTTGTCACACAGGAGGACACCAAATCATCCCATTACTGCAGAAGGAGACACTGAGTCATTAAAAAGAAGACAAATCCTTGATGTCCTCTGACTGGTCATGCTGTCACCGAAACAACAAAAACTGCACGACACAAAAAAGACATGTAGCTAGAACACATGCCTGAAATGAAACACTATGCTATAACAGATTCTGAGGAAAGATAAATTATCCTTTATTTATATAACACTTCCTAAACAACGTTGCAAAGCATTTTTTAAAAAGACACAAAAAGTAAAAATCAAATGAAGATATACAGATGTGTTGATGAAAATATAAAAGTGGTGACATTAATTTTTGATTTTAAGAAAGGGCTATAAAGATGAGGTAGAGTTTGCAAACAGGATTTAATCAGGAAAGTCTTTCCAGGGCCTTGGTTCCCCTTTTGAAAAACCCTGGCCACCCTTTGTCTGGTACCACAAGTAGACCCTGATCAGCTAATTTAAGGGTTTTTCCAGGCTCATAAGGGGTCAGTAGATCAGTTAACAAGGTATGATACAATTTTAGAATATAGCTTAAAATGATAAGATACTAAATGAATCAAAATATTACAGTACTATCCTTGGGTTAAAATATTGTATGGTGAACTATAAACTAAAAACAAAAAAAAATTACATGGGACTCAACAAAAATCATTAGACAGAAACAAAGAAAAAGGTCAGAAATAGGATACATTCCCAAATGAAACTTTCCACATAGTACAATAACATTTCTAATGATATGATTAAATGTGATATGTTATGACGATACAAAACATGTGTTGTCATGCCATGATATGTTTGATATATCACAAACCTTTAACTTCCAAAATTGGTGCAATTCAGGAAATTAACAAAACACTCTACCACTTGATGAATGAATATTGTGTTCTCCTGATAACATATTATTTGTCGGACTTGAAATTGGTTTAAAAAACTATTAAAACTACTTACCAATATGGAAGGCGACAAATAGCACTGTTTTATGAAAAAAAAACATGAAGATGGAAACATGGAAATGGAGATTGATATATTATGTTATATGGTATGTACATGTTTCAGTATGATACCATGTTATACATGATATGATATAACACAATACAATATGACTCAAATATGTTTAGATATGATATAAAGCATTATGACAAGATGTGATACAATATGACACATGATGCCATTCAGTACATTACAGCAACATGCCATGTGATGTGATGCAGTATGACACTACATGATATAATATGTCGTGATAGTTCATACTTAAACACATTAAAATACAATACCATACAATCCAACATCATTTTCTACATAACAATACTCTACAATCACATATGATTTGAGATGATACTAAATGATATATGATATGGCGAATAACTGACACAATACAGCTCAAAATGACAGGTAACTATACCAAACGAAAACACACAATACAATAAGACACAAAAAGATACAATAGGTTTCTGTATGTCAACATTGTAACATGGCTGCCGGTTACTCTTAAAGTATGGCCTCAATGTGGTGCCAATGGACACCACAAAATGTGATAATCAAAGATGGGTGGACACCAAAGGAAGCTAAAAACATCAGTAAAACAACACTAAACTTTATGCTACAAAACAATGTAATGCAATATAGTATGACGCAGTAGATTATTATATGATACAATACAAAACAAGACAAAAGTAATTAGATAACCAAAAATAAAGCATTGCTGTTGGATACAATATGGTGCATTACAGTAATGTTTCAGTATTGGTTCTTCTCTGTATGTGGTATTTTGTTGTGGTTTTTATTCTAATATAACCTCCTCAATATAGACTGAACTGTTATTACAAGCTGCACAAAAGTGCACTGATATCCAAACAAAAAAATATCAGCAGGCTTGTACTGCCAGGAGGTTTGGCAAACTGAGCTCTACCCCTCTCAAACTATCTCTCTCTGTCCTCTCTTTCTATATCTCTTTGACCCTTTTTGTTTGCTCTTGTTCTCGTCTCTGGTTCTTGTCTTCAAGGCAGTCTGGGATCCTTGGCGGGGATGACCTGCCAATGTGGACTTACAAAGCTTCAAGAACTACAATAACAAGCATTTAACTTTTTCTTTGGTCCCATTCCATTATCATTACAGTTCCTGATTTTGACTTCAGATAGATCAACAAAATTAAATACATGCTAGTTCTACAAAAAGTACAGATATGTTAGTGAGACCTTGATAAGCAATCATGGATGACCTGCTGCTGTAGACCTGCCTTTGACTTTTTCAAGCCCCAAGATCAGATTGAAGTTGGTGAAGATGACTTTAGGCAGTACGATGTCATCACTGCCCTGGACATGGACGCCATGATGCGTATGATCTACGCATGGTTAGAGAATCTGGTCAAGTTTGAGAAATTTCATGGCGTTAATGACACCCTGGATACTGAGATTGTCCCAAAGTCCAACAGTGAGGAGGAGGAGACTCACATCCTTATTGTTGATGGCTTTCTGCTTTACACCTACAAACCTTTAATCGATGTGCTGAACCAACGCTACTATATTACCATCCCGTATGAAGAATGCAAAAAGAAGAGACGCTCTAGGAATCTACAGTGGCAGATCCACCCGGCCTGTTCAATGGCCACGTCTGGCCCATGTATCTGAACCACAAGAACATCTTTTTTAGCACATCAGCCACCAACAGAGATGACACCATTGAATATAAATTCATACTTTCATGCTACATAACTGAATGTATGTATTTGCAATTTTCTGTAGATGTGTATCTTATATATGTAAATATGTTTATATGCTTATGTGTATCTATATAGAGTATGTTTTCAGCCACAGCTAAACTTGGTTTGAATTGGTACTTAACAAATAAAGACTTGATTGATTAATTTACCAGCAATGGTGTAGCAGAGTCTCAGTGGTATGTTGTTTGACTTTTAAGAGTCGGTCTGAGCTGTGGGTGCATTATGTTATTGGAGCAGTGTAGCTATCAGCGGAAATGTGCCTGAAACTTTGATTAACAGCATCAGCAGATACAAACATTTTTGCAGAAATTTACAGCTGATGTTTTAGACATAGAAATTGTTCAAATATATCCCACACTTAGTCGTAATGGCAGAATGTACCTATGTATCATAATGGTTTATCTCATCTTGACTGAAGGTGAACTTTTATAAATCTAAAGTTTGATTTGTAAAAGAAAACAACATTGTTCTGTGATGTCAAAACTATTTCTGCCACAAATGGACTGTAACCCTGAAATAACAGGTCAATTTAAGTGAAGTGAAGGCGTTGTGCTCGTGACATAAAATAACTGTCAATAGTGGTATCAGCGATAATGATTTGGAAATATACCAATACCAGGTATTGGATAAATTCCAGTATTGTCCAACCCTACTGACAACCACTCTCATATCACACCTATGGGCAATTTAGAGCCACCAGTTAAGCTCACGAGGGCATTTTGATTTTTGGGGCGACTCTGGAGTACCGGAGTTGATCCAGCAACCTTCTTACTATGAGAAAACCACACTACCTGTTGCATCATTGTGCAGCCCAAGCAGCAAAATAACACAGTATTAAAAGTAAGCGAGTTTCTGGAATTTTGCAGCATAATGGAGCTGGCACAAGGAGGTGTTTCATTTTCACATCAGGAATCACACACACGATGGTCCTGTTGAAGATACTCAGATCATCAAGTGCTTAGTAGTGTCTGTTCAGCTTTCTCACCAGAGCCTCTACCAAAATAAGTGCCAGGTACCAGGAACAATCACAAAGTAGAATCCAAATATAATGAAATACAAGTTGTGGTGGGATAATTTGGCAGTGCATCATGCAAATGCACCTTAACAGATAACACAGTGTGATTGACTGAAAATGATAGGCTGGAATACATGTGTTAACCATAATTCCATGCAAAATGGTACAATATGATATGACAAGATGAAATTCAGTTTATTGACACATAGAAAACCTTCTAATGGACTCAAAAGCTGCTTCCACAGTGTAATGCTAAGATGGTTGATCCTCCACAAACACACCTTGACACACTCTGTTCATGCACAATATGTTTGTGTTTTGTATACTCAGAGGAAGCCTCTTAAAGTCTATCATTGTTATACAGGAGGACACCAAATCATCCCATTACTGCAGGAGAAGAATGTGACATTCAGCCGGAAAAAAAAAAGACGAGTCCTTGATGTTCTCAGACTGGTCACACTGCCTCTGTCTCACTTGCTCGTCTTTGTTTTCACTGTTGCACTTGATTTTTTTTTTTTTTTTTTTTTTACACTCAGCGGTCTGATTTGGCCTGCAGCGAGCGGCTGGTAACTCCCAGCGGAGATGTCGGCCTAAACAGCCGGGTCTGAAGTGATTATGTGAGTGCAGTGTGAGAGATTCCTTTAGGGCCTGTGGGAAGCCGGCACATTCTTTGTTGACAGTAGCAATGAGAGAGAAAGAGAGAGAGAGAGAGAGAGAGGAAAGAAAGGTAGAGGGGAGTTGGATGATATAAACAGACAGAAAATTGCAGGAGTCTGGGAGATTAAAGGTAGATTTAAAGCCTTCTTCTGCACAGGGAGATCAAGTTTTGCCTTTATTTCTGCATATTCAATTAGCATTAGCTTTCATTCCTTTTCACTGCCAGGTATATCTTGTAGCAAATTTAATCTAGGGAACCTCTACACGTGTATCTAAAGCAAAAAAAGCACTCTGCACCATGAAGTGGTTGCAGTGTTTAAAAAAAAAAGAATTAAAATCCTTCTTTTGGCTTTGAAATCTTTAAAATCTCACATCACACTCAACAGTTAAGCGCCAAGAATCCCTCATCAAGCTCCGTAACAATTAATTTCTCCTCACATTCATATCATCTCCCATCACTTTCATATAATACACTTCCAAGCAATCAATTCCCCTCCTATTTTTTTCTTCACAGCCACTGGCACTGTTTACTCTAAAAGCATGTCCTTCAAGCATCTCCTTCTCCGAATCGTGGAGCTAAGCTGCAGCAAAAGCGAGCTGTCGTTTATCGCTGCCTCGCAGACAAATCCACTCTGAATGGCCGGTGATTTTCACTCATTGGCTCAATAATCCATTTGAGAATTAACTCAGGGACTCAGACGCATTGTCGAGGTTGCTTTTTTTTTTACGTCTTCTTTTGCTCCTTTTGAACAAATTTCTCTGTATACCCTCATCAACTCAGAGGAGACTTGTTTAAACAACACAGAGAATGGGACTGAAAGCAGACACCAGAGCAATTCCAACTGGCGAAGTGGTTCAGGGAAGTTTTGAAAAACTGAGATGGCAGTGGGTTCTTAGACGTCCTTGCTTGGATCTTAGACAGAGGGGGACCTGAGTCATACTCGGATGGATCTCTCTCCAGTTCCTCCTCCTTATTTGGCCTCTTTTTTTAAATTTATCTCTCTTTGCATAGATTAAATTCTTGGCTCAACATCTCTTAATTTTCACTCCTCATCCTCATTGGACACCTTCCTTGCCATCCACTCCTCCCTCCTTTCTCCCCGCCTGCTCTGTCCCTCCCTCCATAATGCTCGCTGGTAATAGAGTGAGAGCTGTGGCCCTCAAGTCCTTGTGTAATCCACACTTTATAAGCACTCTAATTGAAGTGCAAATTCAATACTCCCTCATCAGCCTTTTTTTTTTTAACCAGCCATGCCTATGCTGGCTCCCCCCCTCAGGTAATTACAAAGGGACTGGCAGTTCAATCATTTTTGCAGAAAATAATGCAACAAAAACATGGCTGAAATCATTTTACCGTGCTTGTGCAGGGAGCGTAATAGCCGTTTTACCTGAATGCAACACTGGATTACTCTGCAGATACATTGCCACTCCTCATGTATTGATTTGCTTGTGGACACATACACACATGGATGGAGGCAAGTTGTGTATGTACGAGCACAAAGACACAATACATGGACTCACACACTGGCTGAAAATGGCAGGTCATTTAATTCAGTCCGAAGTTTGATGCACAGCATGGCAATAAACCTGGATCAAAAATAAACAGGAATCTGACGAAAGCAGAGCAGGAATAATGAACACTGGAACAAGAAATATAAGAGAAATATTAAAAAGGTAGTGCAAAATGGCATTAACTTGTACGCTAGACAACGCTAGACAAATCATAAGTGAGACTAGCTGTTTGGAAACCAAAGGGGATTTTTGGTCACATTGACATAAAGCTCAGCCAACCCAGACCATAGTGAAGCATAGTTGCTCCCCCTCCCCAGTTTCCTGTTCAAAATTGTGCCTTGGAGAGCCCATTTTATGCTTTTTACCTCCACCAAAGTTATGTTTTACCAGAATTTGTCTGTTGGTTTGTTTGTTAACATGTTAACTCAAAAAATCCTCAGCAACTTTTTAAATGAAATATTCAGGTTAATGCTGTCACAAGGAAGATGTGATTAGATTTCTGTGGTGCTCAATATCAATATCTAGATCCAGATCTAGGATGTTTTTAAAGACATTAAAAATGCCAGGGCAGGAGTGGGAATCTGTTTCAGCCCTGGAGTTTGATGGCACAGCAGCCCACTTTGGCTTGCAACTTGTAGTTATAATTTTAGCATTACAAGTACATTATTCATAATCCATTTTAAAATTTTATTGAACATGGAAACCTGATTGGATTCAAGAAATAAAAAATAATTTTCCTGCCAAAATACATCTTAAATTAAACTGGCTGATTTTTATTTATAGATCAATTCTGGGAAAGCTTCCATATACCTCTGTTCTCTTCTGTATAGCAGCTCTGCTGGGTATCAGCTACGATCCTCTAACTTGCTGCTCTTCTCTGTACCAAGAGTTTTTACAGACCTGGGGAAAACTGCTTTTTCTTTTAATGCACCTTGGTCGTGGAATAATCTTCAAAAAGAGCTAAAACTGGATTCAATGGCATCTCTTAATGAATATTAAGAGCATCATTAAGAATATGGTGACAGATGCATGTGGTTGTTTTTCTTGAAAGCCAAATGTTTATTTATTTTAAACCTGTTGATTGTGTTGTGTCCTTTTCTATGTACCGTGACTCTGTTCGGCTGCTATTTTGGCCAGGTCTCTCTTGCAAAAGAGATTTGTTAATCTCAATGGGACTTCCTGGTTAAAGCTATGGTCTACGATTTGGAAGCTTTGTACATATTAATAACACCGTTTATAAGGCTGTTATGGTCCTATGGTCCTATCTACACAGTATAAAGACCAAAAAGAATGAAAAAAATCCATTCAGTATATCCGCTGAAAAGCTGCATACTAGCTGACCAATCAAACCTAAGAACCTGCGACTATTAATTGGTCCGTGAGTTGGTCTGTGAGTCCATCCAATCCTCATCTCCCTCGCTACGCAGCGTCATGCGTAGTGTGTCATGGTCCCATCTCCTCCCCTCTACCTCCGGTGAGCAGCTAGCAGCGTTAGCTACTGAACTATCATGGAGCCGGAAAAGCCTAGCGCCGAGACCGAAGCCGCCTCCCTCTCCCGCGGGGCCCAACGGAGCTCTGCCCGCGGGTTGAGGCCTGTTAGCGGGCTAACGGCTAACGGCTAACGGCTAACGAATAGCCTCAGCCGGCCGTCAGACCTTCAGCATCGGCCGTTTCGCCCCTGGTTGATCAGGTAATGGCTTTGTTTACTACAGCGGGAGATGTCTGCTGAATAACTCTGGATAGTTTGTGCCTGCACGGGCTAATAACTTGTAGGGGAGCGGGTTAGCCTGTTAGCCGCTAATCGTTTGCATTGTAAGCTGAGCTGGGGAGGACAGGCTGAGAAAGATAAATCCTCCCCCACACTCGGCTCCGCTCTGGCGGCGCCAGACCCGCATTGCCGCCGGTCCAATTGAAATGGCTACTGCTGTGTGTTATAAGGGAGATGTCTGTCGTGTTTGATACTTTCAGTTGAGCTGAGCTGTTTTTGATTGAGTTTGCTGCTGATATATTGTGCTTGTCGCTCGCAGCTCTGTCCGAGGGGGCTTTATGAGGCGTCACGAGCTGGGGGCGGGATCTTGGAACACGGAGGGGAGAGGTGAGGGAAGGGGGGCAGGCTGCGGTTTCAAATCGTAGACCACAGCTTTAAATAAAGGTTGAATGAAAAAAAATAATAATTTCATTTGATTGCCCTTCAGTTCTGAATTTAGTTTTTTAATGATAAAACTGTTCTTCTGTTACTGGTTTTACATACACCACTCTTGGTTTGTGGATAAAGATGCTGTTGGTATTTAAACAAAATGTGATCAGGTGTTTTTATTCGTGCTATGTAGAAAAACAGCTCCACCTGTGCCTCGTTCATTCACAGCAACAAATGTTTTGCTAAAATTCACTTCACTCAAATCACTTTGAGGTAATTTCTCATATTTGTTGAATAAAACTTGATCTTACATTTTTATAGGTTTTATTTTTATCCGCAAGTTGGTTTTACATTTCTACATGTCTGTTATTAGTTTCCCTAAACAGGTCGTGTAATTCTGGTCTGTGTTAATAATACAAGGGCTAACCTGCATCATTTGTTTTTAAGTAAAGAGTGAATACTACCTGCCCTCTCTGGGAACACTGGCGGGGGGCTTGTTCCTGGTTGTGATTGCTCTTACCTCTCACTGAGGCTCTGTTGCTGCTGCTGAGGGGCTACATGGGTGTGATTAACCCTGAGTTTGGGCTGGAACTCTGGCCTTCAATTGCACTAAACACATTTAAGTTATTTAAATGCTTAATGACATTTCAAATGTAAATGCCAAAAATTCGACATCATTCATACAGTACGTCTTGTTGTTTTGTGTATCAGGTCTTTTAATGTACGTCTGTCTCACCTGCATCATCACACCAGGCTGTGAGCTTGTTTAAACAAAAATGTATGAAGTTTTGGGCATTTATCATCCACTTTTTCTCTTAATTTGTTTCTTCTCTTAACATGAAGTTAATTTTTTTTCCATAGGGACACACACAGACCCTGCCAAAAGCCGCTGCCTGCATGTCTGCAAGAAACAATGCTACAGAGATACTGTCATATCACGACCGCTTAATGATTTGCAGAAGACAGAAGGAGGCTTCTTGACACTGGCTTGCTTCAGAATAATGGGTAAAAATGGTATGAA
Organism: Scarus forsteni; assembly: GCA_036419115.1. Classification (NCBI taxonomy): domain Eukaryota; kingdom Metazoa; phylum Chordata; class Actinopteri; order Labriformes; family Labridae; genus Scarus; species Scarus forsteni. The sequence continues at coordinate 22,192,040 of JAZDUH010000084.1, forward strand.
AAATTCTAAAAGTGGCTTAGGAAAATTGATTATGGCAGCAAAATTGGGAATTAAATTTGAAATAAAATTTCAAAAACCATGTAAAAATTCAAAAACTGGTTCTGACAGTGGACAAAAAAAAGATGAATGGGGCATATAGGCATAACGTTGTAAAAACAGCGTTAAAAAAAGGTAAAAATGGTCCAAAAGTGGGAATAAAAGTGTATGAATAGAGGTAAAAAAAAATAGGCATGAAATTGCAAAAAACTACATCACAATACCAAAATGGTCAACATATTTTGGGCTAAAAATATTGAACCCTTTGCGATTTGAAAATTGTAACAAGCCATATTGCGTTTTAATCTAATTTGCAATTAATTGTTCAGCCCTAGTTTCTAACATGCGCAATTTTGGAGAGGGCAAGTTGCTGTGTACACGTTACTGATATAGACTATTGCTGTGTTCCAGGCAACCCAAAACTCGGAAATTTCCCAGTTAAAATCTCGGAGTTGGGACCTGAAAGTCTTCCTGGCAAATTACAACAAGAATTCTGGTATGTTACTAAACCAACATGGCAGACACAAGATATATGCTTAATCATTTCAATCACCAAAGAAGCCTGCAACTTGCTCTCGTGAGTGAAACAGAGAAGGAGAAACAGCACATAAGGTAACAGAAGCTTATAATTTATATTTTACAATATCTGTCATTATATTGAAACTTATTTTGTTTCCATTAGAAAACTAGCTAATGCCAGAGCAGCTGCCAATGACGTGTTAACATTAGCAAATGAATAATGTTAGGGCAATACCTTACTATGATAGTTTATTTTTACTATCAAATTCTGTATTTTTAACCTTGTGTTTATGTGTCCTCTGCTCTTTCTGTACCTATGTCTCATGTTGATACTCAAGTTTTTGCCATCTCTGCTGTGGCTTTATTTATCAACAATAGAGGTTGCCACATGATGCCGATAAATGCACAGCTGGGTGCTAACATTGGTGAGAATGGAAATACAAATGGGCATTTTGGGTGTTTGGGGTGTCACAAGAGGAGCAGATTCTAAAGAAAGTGATCAGATTTACTGTTTTTAGACATAGCTGGACCATGAACAAAGGACTGGGTTTCTTAGTTTTATCTTTTGTAGGTGGGTAGGCTCTTCACATATCCAATTATATGTGCAAAAATACTACAAAGTGGGATTTTATGATATGTCTCCTGCAAGGGTTAAATTGGTTCGGTTAGCTTATATTACTGCTTGCCTTTCTGTCTGTGTGGGAGTGCAGTTTGCAGCTTTAATTAAACTTCCTCTATTTTCTCCAAGCTTGTCCCCATAGGGCCCTGTCTTCCTCCCGACCACATGCTTATTTATTTATAATTGCATTAAACTCCAGAGCCAAGCCATGGCTGAACATGGTGCCAGACCTGTGGAGTAAGCCGGGATTGTAGCGCTGTAATACAATTTCATATGCTGAAACAACCCACCAGCTGGAAAAAAATCCACATTATGAATCACACAGTGGTGGGATCACATTTAAAGAACAACAAGCTTTAGGAAATTGAAAAAGTTTAAATTACTACTCCCAGTGCCAGAGTAGAGAGTCAACAAATGTATATATTAAAACACAGGGAATGTGGACTGTGTGGTGTGTTTTCTACCAGTGAAAAAAAAACCTTTGAGTTCCTTCCCCACTGCATTGTGCTTCTCATGAGATCAAACATTCCTGTGAAGAAAACAATCCAGGTGTCATGACAACTTTCTCTTCTTCTTCCCTTTATTCGTCTGCCAATTCCTCTTTATGTATTGCTCTAATTTGCCTCGCCTTAAAACTAAATATCCCACCAGACGAACTTCTGGATGAGCTTCACAGCAAACGAGCATCCCGCATGCTTTGTTGGAGTTGGATGAAATTGATTTAAACCTTCAACAGAGGAAATCATATTACGTTATCTCTTATAAGATTGTGAAATTGCCAACTTATACCCTACATGGACAGCTGTGACTTCATATCTACAGCTCTGCCTACTTTCATCTGCAATACAAACCACCCTGCAAACCATTTTTTTAGAGCCAATTTAAATGCTGGCATCAAGATGATAATCATATTATAGCGCATCTTCTCGTGCCAGATCATCAAACACAGCAAAGCTCTAAATCTTTACAACACAGCTGCATCATGATTCATGTTTGCGTTACATTTGTCATTGCTTATTACATTATATTCTGAACCCTGACATATCTTCCTTTTACAGTATATCTGGATGTGATGACCCACATTTTATGGGAAGAATTGTTGCAAAAACACATACATAGCCAATAAATCATATATATATCTGAGTGCTTGCCTTGTACTGATAATGGGTATAGAAAGAATTTAAAGAGAATATGTTTTAATTTGATCTATTATCTTGTTATGTTAAGATGTTTAAAGATGTTTGTACTCCTGAGATATAATTTTATTGTAAGCATACCTTTGGTTTACCTTCACTGTCTTTTTTTTTAAATGTATTTTTTGGGCATTTTGTGCCTTTATTGATAGGAGAGAGACAGTGGATAGGCTTGTGAAAGGGGGTGAGAGAGTAGGGGAAGACACTCTGCAAACAGGTCACAGGCGGGATTTGAACCTGGACCGGCAGAAGCAAGTACATGGGGTGCCTGGTTGCTAACCACTCCGCCAAACCAGCACCCCTACCTTCACTGTCTTGATTCCTGCCTTATTTTTTTTTTCATTTTTTGGCATCTTGCTGCTCTAAGGTCGTAGCCTTAAATGTTGAATGCAATCATTTTCCCCCCACAGTGTCCCTGACAAACATCTTTAGCCATTTCTGTGCAATGGCAATTTTATTTTATATTTATGTCACCAACCTGAAGTCCTAATGGTGTCATGGTTTGTCACTATGTTTGCAGGTGTTGACTTGCTTCTTCTGCAAATGTTTCTTTATTTAGTTTTGAGTTCATAACATATCCTGCGAGCTTGTGTTGATACTGTGATGAAAAAACAAAAAGACAAATCTGTGAGTATTCTTACAGGTTTCAACATCTGTTGCAATCATGACAACAAGAGGAACAGTTATCTCAAGGTTGGCTGTTAACACAGTCGCTCAAAAAACAGGTACACTGGGTCAGTGTTGTGTTTTGCTTACACATGTATGATGTAAAATGACTAATTTTAAGTGTACATTGTTGCTCATGCTCTCATGAAAAACAAATTCAGGGTCAGGAAAGGCTGGGCAATAGGTATACTTTTACTCTTAAGTAGAATGGGTTTTCCTGTCATAATAACAGCATCTATTTTACAGCATTTATCACATAAAAGTCATTTTAAATCAACATCAAATATGTGCATTAATGCTTTTGCACATCTTGTGTCTATCGGTAGAGTTGCTTGGAATTGGAAATGAACATGAGTACCAATCTAGACATCTATGCTTGTAATATAATGTTGAATATCTTCAACAAAAGTTTGAACTGTTTTTACAATATGTGGTTCTTATTTACTTATACTCCAAGAGAAATCCAGATTACAAATTTGTACCACACTATATTAAATTATTAAACAATAATTCTCTACTGTATTACTATGTCAAACTATACCGTTTGTATAATATGTGTGATTGGTTAAAAGTGCCATTCTCAGTGCAGAAAAAATAATGTTTAATGCTCTCCAAAAAGGGCCAGCTTCTGCCTTTTAACTGTATAACCTCTGGTCATAAAACAAAAAATAACCACAAAGTTGGTGAAGATGTTCACTGTTATGGACTGGAAAGTGCTTACACTTTTCATCTATGCCATTTAAAAAATACACATCTAGTCTCAGCAGTAACAGAAACATGAGACCAAAGTTGGAAAGGTCAGTTCATTAAATGCTTTACTTTCGTTTCTCAAAGGCTTTTGTTTAGCTCTATTACTTTAATTACTGAAGGCCAAACTTTCCCCATAATGTTTACCACAAAAAACTGTATCTTGATTTACTGAAAAACAAAATAATTTTGACTTATCTTTTTATGGAAACACTTTGAGACTCGTAGAAATGATCAATTATGATAATTAGCATTGAAGTGATAAATTAAATCATTTATTTTAATCGTTTTAATCACCAGAGACAAAACCAGCGTGCCAGTGTGCTGACTGGACCTTGAACGCATCACGGTGCACCGGAAATGCACCTTTCTCTCCTGTTAAGAAAACGCCTTTACTAAAGTCTTTCAGCGCCGATGAAAAGGTGAGTTTTAAACCTCCATAACTGTTCTTTCTCTCGTGTCATTAGTGCTTCTCTTGCTTTTTTTCCAAGCATGACTTACCTTTCTGTTCTGTTTTGAGTTTTAAGCGCTTTTCAGTGGTAATAAATGCTGCTAGCTTACGAAGTTAGCCGGCTAGTAGCCTCACAGGTGCGTTAATTAGTGATGCCAAAAGTGTCAGTGTGGAGTTTACGATTTTCTCTGCTTTTCTTTGTTTTATATTTAGTTATACTTTGGTACAGTGACAACAATTGAAGCTGTAAAGTCAAAAAATATCAAACTAAGTCAATGCAGCCATATATGTAAAGTGTCACAATGACTGAAACTATCAGTAATAAGAATATTCCAAAACAAAAGCGGGGTTTACTTTCCACTATTTTTACCTACTGGATTTAACAACATATTAAAAATAATGACTTGAAAATCAAAATAAGAGACCTTTTCCTTAAATAGAAGTTTCAACAAGACAAATACAGACACATTTGTGACCACAAAATGGACTTCTTCTGATTTAAGTTCAGAATTTTTGCTCTCTATTTTAGTTATGTCCTCACATTCTGGGATAATTAATTAATTGTTTCATAAAAGAGCACATTTATCAATAACAGATCAAATATTTTTGTCTGGATGGTCTTGTTAGGTTGCAAATGATGAAAATGCAAATGTACAAATGAATTAACTACCTTACATCCATCTTTCTGTTTATGATATTGTTAAAAAGTTAAAAATAATATTACATAACCTTTCTTATCATGTTGTAATTCAAACAAAGTGGTTCATTAATTGGTTTGGCATGATCTTACATTAGTTGCCTAATTAGAGGCCTAGTTTTGTGGTTTTGTTTGTTATAACTTGTTGAGCTAGCGTGTCCAGTTTACTCTCGAAAGTGTCCGTGGTCAAGAAGACCAAGTGACAGAAAATAAAATCACAGAAAACTAGAACTGCGCAATGTTAAGAAATATTGTAGTCAATTGAATCAGATTGCTGAGGTAAATGCTCCGCCTTGGTGAAGGTAAAAAGCCTAAAATCATCATCTTAAAGGGACAGTTCAGTATTTTTGAAGTGGGGTTGTATGAGCTCCATATGGTCACTAAGGACAGTAGATACTGTAGAAAGTTCTCTCCTCTCCACCAGAAAGCCACAGACTGTGACCATCGGTGACGAAGAAAAAGACGCTAATAGAAAAGTACCGTACCGGAGTTGAAGGCTATTTTCTCCGCCTACAAGAACTCAAATCAAAAAGTAATACCACAGTTTAAGAGTACGCTACATAGACAATTTTTGAAGTGCATTATTCTTTCGGAAATATAAAGTTTATCCGGACCTAAGCCGACTCACGCCGTGTGTCCCTCCGCTAAATCACTCCACCATAGTTAGCTAGCTGCTTTTAATGGCTGTTTTAGACTAATTAAAAGCACATTATAAGACAAATATTGCTGAGATGGGTTTTTGTGATGCTTCCCTTGATTCAGAAACAGATGTACATCATGGAGAACTCAGCTTTCACCGTATTCCTCTGTGTAACGAGGGCATTCGGTTACACAGTATAGTGAATGCATCTCTGTTACCTGTTAGCTGACAGATTGTTATGATCAACAAACAGCCTCCTCTACTCTGCTTATTTGTCTCTGACAGATCATTATTACTTACTTTGAGCAGAAACTGTCATTAGGTCCTTCAGGTCTGGGATGTTTTTCCAGTTTATCTTCGGGAGGTGAAAGTATGTCCACAAAACTTCGGGAAAGGAAAGTCTGTTTGCAAGTAATACCGCCGTCCATATCACCTATTCCCAGGTCAAACATTCGCCCCACTGTTTATTTACGTTTCTATCTTGATGTCCAGGCTCCATGGATGTTTCCTCTATATTCCTCTTTAGCGACTCGTCCTCTGTAAAGTCCGGTTACAGGTGTCCTCTTGACTCCAAACTGAATGAGACTTCATCGGCGCTGTCATAATAATCCCTTTTTTAATTTCCTGCATTGTCTCTTCCTCACGCCGCTGACAGTCAAAACAGAAGAGTTATGATACTTGATAAAAGTTATACGAAGCATCAGCAGCCGTTAGCGTGCTAATGTTTTGATCAGCTGAGAGGAGGGGACTGATTTAGCGGAGGGACACTCCGCCCCTTCCCCTCTCAGCTGATCTACTGTCCTTAGTGACCATATGGAGCTCATACAACCCCACTTCAAAAATACTGAACTGTCCCTTTAAGGTTGTGTCCATTGATATTGGCAAACAAAAAGAAAAAAAAAAATTGCAACATTTTCAGATGATAGACTTCTAAGATACACACATAGAGAAAGGATAGTTTAACAAAATGTTTGTTCATAGACTTCACAAATAAATTATTTATCTGATGATGTCTGAAGTAAACTCTCCAGGATCAGCTCCACATTTTTTAGCCTCAAAAATCTCAGGGTGTTGTGCCTGTAAGTGTCTGTTTTTGTTAAGGCAGTTTAAAGCCTCTGTTTTGAGGTTCGTGATAGACATTTAAAGACGTTTTCCTAATTGTGATTTAAAGAGGGCCAATTCTATATTTAACACAGTAACTATGAACTTTAACCCTGCAGCATTTAGAGCAAGTGTTGTCAAGTTATCCTATTAATGGTGGCATCTGACTGACTTTTATTGAAGATAACAAAAGACTCCAGAAAACTGAAAGTTCTGGTTTCCACAAAGCATCACATAATCGTCAGCATGGCATGCTCAGAATAATGTGGCTGACACTGTGCCTTCTGCGATGTGACTTTGCACATGCACACATTGCAGTTGAGATGTTTTAATGACCTACTGTTCAGCCTTATCTTCAGAATAATTTTTTAAAATATATTATATATTTTGTGATTTATACAGTAAAATATTATGTGCATATCTTATACATAACTTCACATTCTCAGGGAAGTAATTGAAATTACTTATAAAACGGTATATTTTAAGGGGAACTCGCGTGTTTCTTGTTAATTGTAAAGGCCATTTGTTTCAAAATAATGTTAACAATAGAATATGCTAGTTATTCAGTTTTTTTGGAAAGTGTATGCTTCGTTTTGTTACTCAGCATTGCACCATGTCTTTGACATGACAGCTGTGTTCATGAAACACGTTATCTCTGAGAGAAAATCTAAACGCACCACTTTTTATTGAAAAGTTAGGGAGTTGGGAGGTTCAATGTTCTCTGTTCTGTAAATGTAGACATAAAAAATCATAGCTAGTTTTTATGCATGTACAGAGGTGTGTGGGTGTGAAGGGAATCTCTGAATGATAGGCTCTTTTGATTCATGACAGCCAGTGTGCACGATATTTCAATCGTCTGACGAAAACTGAAAAGCAAACTCTACCTCCTTCTCCACTCACTATTTCTGTGACTGATTCTTTTTATGGCTGGTTGCTAAAAAGAATTCCTGAAGTACAAATTCTTGACTAACGGTATGAAGGTGAGTTCCACAGAAATATTTCAGGTTTAATTCTGCTCCAGATTTATTGTTTAAAGAAAGTCACCTTTTCCTTTCCTTGGTTTTTGTGCAGATTTTGATCATCAAAACCCTCAGATTCACCCAGGTTTGGAGCAAAAGGAATCTGGTGTGATTCTTTGAAGATAAAGTTATCACATTTTCTATAGCATTTGAATTGAACAAAATTGATAAAGCTAATGTTTAATTCGTATAATGTATTTAACAAACTGCACATTTTTAAACTTTAAGTGAGTGATAGCCCAGCAACCATAAATAGATATTGATGACAAGCCCAGAGTCTCCTCTGCAACGGGTCAGTCTCTTGGACCTCACAGCACAGTGATAGACATTAAAGTCCATATAAAGGTAGAAGCCTTTCTGTAAATTTATTCAACTTGTATTTACTGTTGCAGTATAATACAACAATGCCACTGGTATGTCTTAACAAGACATCTCAAGCCGAAGGAGCACGGGCCAAATCTAGCATGGGACATGAGATAATTTAATAATTGAATTATTAATGGCCCTTGGTTTAATAGCACTCCCATCCTCATATTAATAATTTCTTCGTTGCACTGCAGTGACTGACTTGCAGGACCTGTGAACCTCCTCCCATTGCTCTAATATCATTGATCAGTGGTCAGCAGATGAAAGCATTAGTCAGAGCTTCATGGCCCAAAATAAATGTGATGTTCAGATTCATGTTTCTGATTCAAGCAGTCAGACTGTTGAAAAACTGTTGATCATATTTGGCCTGCATCTAAGGGCGTTTTCACACCAACCACATTAAGTGCGCACCACAGAAGTTTTGGCCGAGGGTTTGGTACGTTAGTATCAATGTGAATGCAACCACCGCACTTTGGTGCGCACCAAATCAGCCGGTCCGAGACCTCCATTTGGTGCGGTTTCACTGGTGTGAAACAAAGTGGTCCGAACGATCTACTTTTGGTGCTCTACTTCCTGTTAATCCTGCGGTTTAATCTTTTGCTTACTCAATTTGTCAATTTGTTTATTCTAGTTGAGGATTATGATGATTTACGAGGGTCCAGAAGGTTGCTGATGTCGTCTCAAACACGATAAAAAAAAACACACTTGAAGGAAAATGTAGAAGAGAGCGAAACGTAAACATTGGTTATCTGGTGTAGGAAATGGTTACCATGGTAGCCTCTTCTTTGTTTTCCTCTGTAGGAGGGGCGATATGCACGTACCAAACCTGTTTCAAACTGAGTAAATACACAAGTGGGTCCGGGCATGGTTCGATATTGCCAGTGTGAATGCAAGCCAGCGGGGGAGGGGGAGGGGGTGAACCCAGGCGCAGCACGGTTCGAAACAAGTGGACCTAATTTGAAAACGCCCTTAGACTACATTTTAGACTACATTCTGATTAAGTTTGACACCCCTTATCTAAAGGTGAATCCCAATTCTACCCCTTAGCCCTACCCCTTTGTCTTACCCCTTCCCCTTAGCCGTCTGTTTTGAGGGTCAAGGGGAATGGGGGAAAACACACTGCTGAGAAATGAGACGCCACTCTATTCCTGCTACGTCATCATCCGGAGCCGCTCGCTGGCTGTGAAGTAACCAGATGCGACAATAACCGTAGCCGCTACTGTGAAAGCTAGCGTGTTATAACGAGAATATCTAAATGCGATCAACAACGAAAAACATGATTATTATTTACATTGTGATTTAATAATTACTTACCAAATTGCTTCCTTCAGTCACCACTCTACCACGTGCTGGCGGGTGCGGTGTATTATGGGAAATGCTCGTACCCCTTTGTGTCAAGTGAGGTCCCAGTCTGTACCCCTTGGTCTTGGCTCTTCCCCTTAGCCCTACAGACAATTGGGACATCACTTCACTAGACATAAACGTGCAAAACCAAGGGGTACAATTTGGACGGATCTGAAACCATAGTCCTTCATGTGCTCTCCTTATTTCATTGACATAGCTAACCTTCAAAGTTATTACTTCATTGTGTGAGCAGCTCTGCCGGCCTTTCTTCTCGCAGCACACAGCTACACAGTCATGCTGTATTTTCATTAGTCCAATGAAATGTTTTTCAAAGGCCATCATCTCAGCGCCATTTAAAAAACCAATTCAGCTGCAACATGTCAGGAACTGCATTCAAATAATTGTTTCTTGTATTTCCTCCATGTTGTTGTTGTACCCTTGAGGCATCTGGTTTCTGCAAAACAAGTGACTGTTTCTTTTAATAGTTTGTGGTGGACAACAGCAAAAACAGTCATTCTTATTCTGATGGAAACAGCCCGTGCTCCTTGACATCTGGCAGTTTGGAGTTAGAGGAAAAACTCATTACATCTTCAAGCTCTGATTGGTAAAACTAATTTAGACAAAATTATGTTTTTATAGGGGAAAAACTAATAAATGGTATGAAGAGAGGAACACAGATTTGCCAGCAGTTAACAAGATCAGTTTGGAGGGCAGCGGCCAGATGCTTGGTTACTTACTGCTGAGCTGTACGCATCGGAAACCATTATTAGACAGGTGGCCTTTTTTCGACTTCACCTGGCAGCTGCTGGATAGACACATTTCTCCTTTTGTTTATTTGAGTGTGTGTATGTGTGTGAGAAGAGGAATGAGACCACTTGTCTTGATTTAAGAGTGCCTCTCTCGCCCCACTGCCTGTATTTCTTCTTAAACACTAGTCAGATTTAAACCCTCACGCTGATGTGCTCCAGCTCGACTGTGTCCTTTTAGCTCGATGCTCGATATTAAACTACTCAACCACTCTGTCAGATCTTTCTTTACACAACAGCCCCCCCCCTCCTCCCTCCTTCATACACTATGAGACGCAGCCATTTGCTTTATTTACGGGAGGTGCTTCAGTAACTGCTGGGAATAAGCCAAGAGCCAATCGAAACACGGTGCAGACCAAGCTAATAGAATCCGACAGCAATGGAGTCATAGAGGCCGCTCAGGCATCGTAAAGCTGTCGGCGTTTAAGCCACTAAATTTGTCGCTATTACCCGCCTGCTTCTCCCTTTACATGGCCGAAGAGTCACAAGGAAAAGTGGAGCCAGGCCGCTGATTTAGAGCAGGTGATGTTACTCATCTCTGCCTATTTCAACAAAATCAAATCACCATGTTGGTGTGTAAATACTGGCACAGGAGCTCAGAAGGCAGGGATCAATAATAAACTGTCCACCAGAGCTGTGTCTGATCTGCTCAGACTCTCAGTCAGACTTTGCTGCACCCAGCTAGCTGAGTGCTGAACTTGTTTAAACTAATGTTCTCATGTTCTTATTTAGCTGTGTGCTGTTGGGTGAATGGCTTTGTTAATACAGGGGGAGTTTGTCTGGATGAGTTGAGGCTTTAATGGTGTAAAAAGCCTCAGCAGTTTGTGCGTGGCATGCCAGTCAGTGTAGAGGAAGCTATTGGAAATCCTTCACATGTCAGAAATCCACTGTAGAATCTAAATGAAGGAAGTTTGACTGAGAGTTTCTTCACTAATGAGTATAATTAAAGAAGTTATGGAAATTTAGCTGGAATTGGGTTCATCATTTGTTGCTGGTCTTTTAACTTAGATGTAATCCGTGACAAAAGTGTTGGTTGATGGCATCACTGTACTTTGGTGTTTTAGTGACAGCCTTTCATTTTTTGCAATACCACAGAGCTCAACAGGTGTCACAGTATGATGCCTGATGCACCATGGTACTTGGCATATTTTATTTTATTGTTTCAAGTGTTTGTGGGCTTTTTGCTTTTCTTTAGAGAGGACAGAACAGTTGCTAGAATAGGAAATTAAGAAAAACGGGAAGAAGACATTGATACAGGGCTTGATGTTAAAGCACTTGGGCACATGATTGACTCTGGACTAGAGCTGGGAAAAAAATCAATTAAATTGATTAATTTCAATTATTTTCTGCAGAAGATTTAAAAAATTAAAAATCAAGATTATTTTTCTTGCCTTAGTCCAATTGTAAGTAGTTGCAATTTTTGAATGGTCAGCCTTGTAGGGTTTGCACAAGCACTTTTATAGGCTTGTATTAGTTATTTAAGTAGATTAAATATTGATCAGAGAGTTTCATGTTAATACTGTAAAAATACCTCAGCCTTTTAGTGTTTATGTAGACAAACCTACCTACGTTTATACTACATAATCAACCTTTTATGACCCAGACTTTGACTTTAAGAAGGAAACATTTAGACAACATAAAGACAAAACTTGATTTGTTTCATTTTGATGTCACTGGGAGTTTTGTTTCTTTTAGGGAGGGAAAAATCGATTAAAATCGTAAATCGAGTGTTGTGGAAAAAATCGGGGATTTTATTTCTAGGCCATATCGCCCAGCCCTACTCTGGACCAATTGTTTCACACATCGGTTGGTTCTAGTCCACTGGGGACATTGATAACACTGCCTTGGAAGAATACATTAAACAATAAAGTATCACTATATTTTAAATTTTTTTGTGAGATCAACTCTGTGCTCAAGCTTGATGGCATACTTCCAGTTGCTTTGAAGGCTTTTCTTCTAGTTTCATGCTTTTGTCCAGCTCCATTTACATTTACTTTAGGATCACAAGTTGTCTGTAATATTTTCCAAACCTAGGAGGAGTTTAAAGCTACTGTAGCTGTTTTTAGCAGTGCACTTATTTGACTGTATTTATTTACACTGTTGGCTGTTCTTTCGTCATATGAAGCTTGAACTCCCTCATAACAGTTTCAAACAAAGACCACAGTACAGGTGAAGTGATTTGTCAGGGCATTATGCCACAGAGCCGTGAGGCAATCTGGAGGATTTAGAACTTGTTGTACCTCTGCTGAGGAGGTTATGTTTTTGCCAGCATATGTTTGTCTGTCTGTTGGATTGTATGGTTGTCTGCCAAATTAACCACAAAGCACTGGACAGATTTTACTGAAATTTCAGGAGATGTTGATAATGGCCCAACTTAAAAATAATTTGATTTTGGTGGTGATCCAGATAACCACCACTACAAGTGAGCGATTGTTTTTCACAATACCTGTGTAACTTACAATGATATCAGCATGATTCAGATTGCTAGGTGGGTTTTCAGGGTCATGAAATCATATTATAATGGTAACTTTATACTATTTGTTATAGATGTAACAGTAATATGTGAGCTAACTATTGGGGAGGTTTGTGCTCTCCGAGTGCTTTCTAGTTCTAACTCTTTGTTAAACAGCAGTGCAAAACGTTTTCGGGCACAATTTTACATTATCTCAGATATTATCGTGAAATATTCACAGAAAAATCTTTATGTTTAAAAAGGTGAGGCTGCAGCAGACAGACACAAACAAATGCATTTGTTGTTTATTGCTAACAAGGAAAATAAAAAAGTTAAATCCTAGATAGTCTCAACATGTCATTTCTCAATATTGTGGGTATCAGATTCAACAAATAGCAGGATGTGTTTAAAACTGAACTAAAATAAATGAACCGTCACATCGTCAAATTAATGTTTAATATTCCTGTCATTAGCAGTAGAGCTCTAATCCTGTCTGCCATGTTCTCCATGAGCCTTTCACTCTTTGAAACTGTTCTGTACTAAAAGAACTTGCACTTCGATACTTTAAAGTGATTCTCAAAGCAGTATATTATGCATGGTGTGTCCAAAACCTTTTTCCACTACTGTTGTTGTTCCTGGTGCTTTTGGTGATGCTGTCATATATCATCTGCCTCTCCATGGATCTTACTGGTCATGTATAGACTGCAGCTCACGTCTGCCTGAATTCTGGTCAACATGCACAACTGATGTGCTGAAACAGTGCAGGAGAAATGTAGCGGCAGTTATGCATCCATGCATCCAGCGCCAACAGCAATACTATCTGTAGTCTGAAAGAGCAATTTTTAACCATTTTTAAATGTAAAATACTGTCAATTAATCTAAAAAAGTAGTCTTTTTAAAGTAAAATGATAAATATCACGAATAAGTGACACAACAAGGAATATTATAGGCCTGGGCTCTAAAGTGTACACTGTCACTGACTATGTTGGAAGTTAGTCATGACTAATGTAGACCAAAGCTACTCTCTAAGCTTGAATTGCTACTTCTATTTGTAAAAACTGCTGCTTGCTAATAATGCCATTTAACGACTTTTTGAATTGTACCCAAACAAAGAGCGCCAAAGAGTGCACAGAGATGGTTTCAATTATGCAGTCAGATCCTTCAAATTACTATCTTAGCTTGTCAAAAGCAAAAACAAGCATTTTTTATGGGCAGTAACTACAGTTGGCTACATATCAAGTTTGAATTCTTCCTTATGAAATAATCTACTATAGCAGTTCCAAAATTGTTTGCATTCAGACCAAAAAAACACATGGAAATGGGGATCGGGCTCCTGAAATGCTTTTATAATTTAAACTTGAAGAGTTAAGCTCTTGACTTTCGCTCTGACAATATGCAATTTAAAACAGGAGTTTGAAATGCAGATAATGTGGGCTGAATGCATTTTAAGTAAGTAAAATATGGCGGGTAGCGATTTGCATTTGGGATGAAGAAGCTGCAAAGCACTGATTTGCTATCCTCTAAAGCTAGTTCCAAGAATCTGCCTGTGCGGGCCTGCAAAACCATAATTGATATAGGCAGAGGCCCACTCAAAAAATGTCTCTGATTGGGCCTTTTATAGATGCGGCGTGAGAAGAAGCTCATTTCTCACATTGCCGATCGCTTGTGAGGGAAGGCAACAAGTATTGAATTAGTTTGCATGAGAGGAGGGAAATTGAAATATGGATTGAGGTCGCAAATGCCTGCCAGTGCTATTGGCTGTTTCGGATATGGAGGATGAAATGTATTTTCTGTGTGTATGTGTGTGTCAGCGTGTGACTGATGCAGACAGTGCCGGCATCGAATGGTTTTCCACCTTTTCTATTTTCCAATAACAACTTTGGAGCAGGACTGACACAGATGAAGTGAATGTTTTAAGAGGAAAAGTAATCTTAAAGACAAGCCGGGCTATTCGTCACTCTAATATGCCGCCCCGCCCTCTGCTTCCCCCACATCGCTGCTTCTGTCTCAGAGGCAGACACGAGCCAGCTCTCTCGCCATCTGCCATTTAGATGTGTTTAAATCATGCATGCACACTGGGTTTGGACCTGTGGTTTGAACGGGTCAGGTCACTGCTCTCTGCCAGGCTGTTTTGCACAACTCGTGACCCAGAGAAGCCATGTGAATTTGAATTAATGACACACTGTTTGTTCAATGTGTCACTGCCCAAAAGTAGATTGGATTTTGCAGATATCATCTGGCATTCAGGAGTGAAAAATGGTGACCCATCCCAATGGGTTGATTATCAGATTCAGCTCTGTGATTTGGCAATCAAGGAGGTTGAATGGTTCAACCAAAATGTTGAAGGCAGTGGGAGTCGTGTTATACACAGTGGAGAGAAGCCCAGTCTGAAAAAGTGTTTATACTCAAATTAAAACTACAGTGTGTCCAGGACATTCAGCAAATAAGCCAGGAACTGACGTCTGTGTTGACTGCAGATGGGGACATTCACAGGACTACACTAATTTGATAACTGGGAAAATCGGTAATGGTTATCAACTGATTTGACACATTTACTTGTAGAATATTACACCGTAAGAATTTCTTTTAAATGGCTTACTCTGTGACATTTAAAGGTGACATTAAAGGATCTGATGGCCAGACCAGACCTGAGAGCTCACACTGTAAGGATGAAGCTGGAATAGAACGTGAACAGATGTCCAAAACATTTTATTTTATAACTCCCAGACTGCAGTTGAAGTTATGTCTGCCTGTATTTTAGCTGTCTGTTTTTTAATGACCTGAGTACACACAGAAAAAAGTGCTTCTCCTGCACCACATGAATCCACACATGTAAAGCATCACCAGGAAACACAGGAAGGACAAGTCAAAGCAGTGTTCATTTGACAGCACCTCTTCATTTAGTTTTAGTCTTTCGTCTAAAATATATTGTTTGGTTTTGGTCTTAATTAAATCATATCAATTGTTACCTCAGCCAAGGAGGTTATGATTTTGGGAGAGTCTGTCTGTTTGTCTGTCTGTGAACAAAATAACTCAAAAAGTTATGGATGGATTTTGATGAAATGTTCAGCATAGGAAAAGGAAGAAGTGATTCAATTTTGATTTTGATCTGGATCACCGTCTGGATCCAGGAATTGTTCGAATGATTCTTTGTGGGAACTGTGCTGCTTGGTGGAGATTTTTTGTGTTTCCTTGAATTTCTGAAATCAGGTTTTACACTTGGATCCCACCACCATGAAGCTAAGGCAGCTGTGATTGAATGTTCCTCTTAATTTATCCCACCTTTCCACACAACCAAAGTTGCTGTGATTCCTAGCTTCACCAGCAACCATGTTACCTGATATTAACTTCAGAGAAATCAGCAGCAATAATCACTTGGTGTTTCCTGTAACTAGATATGTTAGTATGGCCTTGGCTAACAATCATGAATGACCAACTGCCAAGGATCTGCTTGACTCCAAGTGCTTTATACTGCATCAATCATCAACAGAAATGACATCTTTTAACATAAATTCATATTTTTGCACCAATTAAACCCAAATTTAATGGCAGCCCAGCCAGATGATGTCATATTAATCATCATCTTGCCTCTCCAATTTATAACCATTATAGATGTTAATATTAATAATTGAATAATCTCTGTTTATGTGGTTATTGATTATACTTTCATAATAAATACCTTTACAACCATAAAGACATGAGAGCCCTCTTGAAAAAGAGGTGCCGCATCTCAAGAGGCTATCCTCAAATCTATACCCAGCAGAGACAAATTTGATAAGGACAGATTTATGATCTGGACATCCATGGATTTGTTGTAATGCATTCTTATTTTTAGTCCTTTAGTCTCTTCCTGGATGGATAAATCTATGGACATATACAAAATACAAAAATATGTGTACATGCAGAAAAACTTTGAACCTCTGGGACATTAATTATATAACCTTGAAAAAGAGTCAGTCTACAACTGAGTTATGAAAAACATGTTTTCTTGTACTTCTTGTTGATGAAAATTAGAGGTAGTTGATCATAGTACCGGTAGAATAACTTAAAAAAGTTATAAACAGGTAATTGTGAGAGGAAAGTAACAAAATCACAAAAGTAAAATTCTTTTTATAAAGCCTCTTTTATTTTTCTACTCTGCAACTTCCAAGAACAAAGAACTTTCAAGTACAAAATACAGTAGTGTGCAAAACTGCAGTAAATTCCTCCAAAATAAAATGAATAACTGTATTTAAAATGTAAATATATAGATGAATTATGAAGTCTGCCTGGTCACATCTGTCCCTCAGTCCCAGAACCCTTATTAGTGCAATCAGAAATAGGTTTCAGTGCAGGTGGAACCACATTTTCATTGTAAACATGAGGTGAAATGTGTGTGATGATTGCTTCTCATTAAATGCGCTTCAATGTGCAGCTGATGACGGGATGTATAGTCATTCTCTGCATTCTCAAATATTTGTGCACTTGCGTTGTTTCTTCTGTTACTGGCTGTCTTTTAAGCTGTTACCTAATACTTTGCTAGGTTGACATTTAACTGCAGCAATGTCATTGTTAACATAAACAGACAGGTAGTATTGCAAGCTAGGTCAGAGAGAGTTAAATGGAAACGGGAGACATTTTGAGTCACTGTTAATATCACAATCCCGTTATAAACATACCTGTCGGCAAGCGCTGTTCATCCCACTCTTGTCTGACTCTTGCCTGGTAGGGTCACATGACTAATTAGACAGCGATGGGGAGGGGACTGAGGATCGAATGGAATCAGAGCTCCATCTTTTGGACTAATGGCACAACAAATACTTCTGTGCATCTAGGACACTGAACAGCATCTGCTTTCTGAGAAATAAGAATACATTGGCGTTATATCAGCAAAACTCTGGAATGTTTTGAAAAGGGCTGCAACTGGCCAATTAAATCAGCTGGCCGATATATCGGTCTGGCCCTACTTTGCAGTCCTACTTTGTAGAAATGTGACTTTATGTGCTTGAGATTGATACTGCAACGTCCACCAATTAAGGCTTGTATTTGAAGAACAGTGCAACTCATGGATTTATTTAAAAAAAGCTTCATTGTTACTTTTCAGTATTCCCAGAAATTTGAAAAGAATGAATTTGTATAGTTCATTTTCATGTTACTGATGAGTGAGACTTCTCTGTAGAAAAACCTGAGCCTCAAACCAATTGAGATAAAGCCATGAGAAGCTACTTGTAGGGGATTTGCATGGACAAAATTGGGAAGATGACACGTAAGGAACAGTCCACCCCCCTGAACACTCGGCTTTCCTTTTCTCAGAGAGTTGGAGAGAGTTTGGTGTCAACGCGAGGGGACTGGCAAAGAGAGAGAATGGGAGGAGGCAGAGGGAGAGTTGCGGCTGTGAAATCGA
The DNA here is from genome assembly GCA_036419115.1 of Scarus forsteni. Taxonomy (NCBI): domain Eukaryota; kingdom Metazoa; phylum Chordata; class Actinopteri; order Labriformes; family Labridae; genus Scarus; species Scarus forsteni. The sequence continues at coordinate 22,210,079 of JAZDUH010000084.1, forward strand.
TAGTTCATACCGTTCTGAAATTGAAGGAGTTTTTTTGTCAGAAATGGTGTGTAGAAGGAGGAATATGAAATAGCCCTTGGTAGAGGCCCCTGATGTAAGCAGCAGTATTGATTTCCACAGACCAGGTCCAATTATTGTACCGCTGGTTTTTGTCAGTGCCCTTTAAAGGACCGGAGTGTCTCTGCCGGGGCAAAATTTTTGGGGCATTGTCTGACTTTGCCTCAGCTGTTTCTGTTGCCAAAGCCGCTGAGAAAAGTCAAAGAAATAAGAGTCTGCTGTTTCTACACTTCCCAGAGTCTCTCTGAGGACACAGCTGCAGGATGGCAGATTTCCCCTGTTGGCAGTTCCTGTTAAGAGACTCACTGGCGTTACAACATAAAGAGAAGATAATCCTCTCTCCATGTGTGGCCATATCTGTCGGCATGTGTGTTTGTTGGCACAGAGAAAGCGTCGACACAGAATCAGTGTCTTCCTTTTACCAGACTGAGTGTTTTTTTGTTCCTGAACAAGGACAGGCTGGCTGCTCGGATGTGTGCATGCCTGAAGCTGTGTTGAGGTGTATTCACACACATCCCCAACAGTTCGGTGTTTACTGTGAGCACACAGACATTAGCAGAAAAATTGCCGCCGTTTTGAAGCTTTCATTGCTGGAGGATTTTGAGGGTAAAATGGTCTGTAATTCTGCAATCCTGCACTCCTGCTGTGCTGCTTACACTACTTTCACAACTGTCATTGACTGGCTTCAGGAGGAGGAGTGACAAAAGGGCATCAGTCGCTAGAAAACTCTGTAGGGCTGGGAAAAAATTTAAGCTTTTACGGTATTGATTAGGTATGCAACAATTCTCACTAAACAAACTGTACAGCACATCGTCTTCTGTTTGACATGCATGTTGTATTTTCATTTTTTCCATTGTACAAACGGCTTTCATTCATTGTTGCCTTGTCTCTCTGTATTTGTTCTCCTGTCTTTGTGTGTGATAATGTTGAGATGAAAAACAACACTCCTGCTTTTAGGGGAGAGAAAGTCTAATGCACCCAAACTTAAAGCTGCCTGATTATGACAAAAATCACAATTGTGATAATTTTAGTTGGGCCCTATGAAAACTGTTATTTTTTCCCAAAAATTTCATTTTAATTGTTCTGATATTTGTTTTCTTTCCTGTTTTATTTTTCTTGGGAATTTGGTTTTTAGTATTTTGTGTAATTTTAACCTTGACACAGTATAAAGTAATGAAATATGGACACTCACTCTTCAGGCGGTTTTCCTGATACATAATAATCACTCGCAAACTGCTATGCCTTGTACTCTGGAGTAGGCCTGTGCTCAAAATATCGATATGGCAAAATATCGTATCGCACTCCTTTGGGATACGTGTATCGATTCGGATTCTACAGAATTGATACGGCCTAAATATTTGACAGTTGTTGTAAATACACTTTGGGTAATGTTAACAGTTGCACAGTTCATGGTAGAAGACGAGCTACATAATGAAGCATATCTTCTAAATTTGAACTTAGGTCTACCATCTTTGAGGATCTGAATTTATGTCTCTCAAGTTGTAGAACAACTTAAAACTCATCCTTGCTCTTTTTCTTCTTCTAAGAAAAAACTAAACTTGTCAAGAATTTTGCTTAAAGCATAGTCAATGAATTTCTAAAATTTAATATTTAGTGTTGAATGCATTTTTTCTTTTTGCTTTATTATGTGTGTTAAATGTGCATATTCGAATATTTTTTGATTATTTGTTGCCTGATTGAGTTTGCTCACATTGCTCTGGTCGTCAGCCCCCAATGCCAGCATCATCAACCCAGTCACAGGGTTGACAGTTAATGAGGGGAAGAGGAGGGGGAGAGGAAGTGAAGCGTGTGTTGTCCCCAGCCTTAGTGACCCCCTCGGATGCATTCCTTTTTGGTCAGAAAAAAACTCTTTAGCGTAAAATGTCAACCATTTATGTGATATTCCTTGTTTATATTGACTCCCATGTTCAGTGGCTAATTCCATGATTCTGTCCATGATTCAGTGATCCCAGATAGTGCTCTGTTGTAGCAGTTACCTACTGATACTGGTATTGTGGAGATATTGTACCTCCCCAATATCCTATTGAAATGTATTCCCTAGACCAGCCATTCTCAACCTTGGGGTCCCGACCCCAATTGGGGTCCCGAGATGATTTCTGGGGGTCGCCAAATCATTTAGGAAAAATATAAATGCGCAAAATTAATGTGGCGTCCGACCAGATGTTAAAGGACAACAAGTGATTGGTCTCAAACAGGCATTTTATTACTCAAAATCAATTACTGATTTGTATATCCGACATACGTTTTATCGATCGGGTGTTGTTTCAGCACCGCGGACAGTGAATTTTCATTGCATTCCGGGGGGAGGGGGGTCGCGGACAGTACTGAATGTTAAATTGGGGGTCGCGACTTTGAAAGGTTGAGAGCCACTGCCCTAGACAACCACACACACACACACACACACACACACACACACACACTCAGACTTTTCCATTGTCAGCTTGAGCAGTTTTCTGGTTGATTTTCCCTGCCCTAAAATATAGAAACCATATTACTCCTGTTCCCGAAACCTCTACTCTTGGGATTTAATAAAAGTTTTCTGGCAATAAAAAGAAAGCCGCGTCTCACTCGGTTGCTCTTTCTCCCCCTTTGCTTCCTCTACAGTCACCATGTGTCCCGTCTCCCTCTCCTCTTTCTTCTCCCTCCCTCTGTCTCTGAGTAACAGGAGTCTCTTGCAATATGCTGTGTTCCCCCACTTGAGTGTTAATGAGGCGGATGAATATTCATGAGGAGGAGGCTGATACTGCTGTATGGCGATTGTGTCCACGCTGTTTGTGCGCTTAGGCGCTGTGGCGGCCGCATTTCCGAGGGATCTGTTCTCCTGTGACATCCTGGGACTAGGGGTTCCTCTGCTAATGATGCAGATGTGCGTATATAAGTTTTGTTTTGGTCGCCCATTGTGCATGACCCCTCTCTGAGGCCTCCCCCCCCCCCTCCCTGGTGGCTGCTTGCAGAGCTCAAGTTTAGCCTCCAGCTGCTTGTTGAGGATAGGCAGTGAAGAGGAGCTGCCCCCCAGTCTGCTGCTTCCTCTTCCTCCTTGTGCTTTTGCTGTCTGACAAACACATGCCAAAGGCTGCCTCTCTGGGGGTCACCTCCTCTTGTTATACCTCTTTCTTTATGATGTACCTCTGCGCTGGAGACAGGAAGGCTGGAGGCATCAAGCTTTCTGGTTGTTCTTCCATCGCTCCGTCCGTCTGGGCTATTATTTGGAGTGCGATCTATCAAGAAGTCTATAAAGGGAATTCTCCAACCTTTACACAAGTATTCACTCTGACTCAAGAGGGAACACATTTTTGAGGTCAAAGTCAAGGTCATGGAGCCACTTGTTTATACTTCATCTTTTTTTTAATTTTTTTTTATCAAACTTTGTTCAAAATGTCAACTTAGACTCTGGCATGAAAACAAGGGATTATTATACATTTTATGGCATAATTCAGGTCAGAGAAGTAAACTTGATAGGAAAAATCTGTAGCGTTTTACTTTATTTTAACATGACTTTTGACGATTATAATTAGGGGTGGGAATCACCAGCTCCCCCACAGTATAGTATTATTACAATACTTGAGTTCAAAATTTGATTTAATTGTTTCAGAAAGGCAAGGGGTTAAGATGATGGGTGAATAAAGACTAGAGATGGGAACTGATTAGATTTTGACCAGTCCTATTAACAATCCTGCTAATCTATCCAATTCTTTAATGATTCCCTTATTGATTCCTGCAGATTTTCCATGTGGGCAAATGTTGGCCTGTAGATTAGGGCTGAACAATATGGACAAAATTTCAAAATATCTCGATATCGATACAATACAATATGACTTTGGGTTCATTAAAAACCGAGCGGTGCATTCAAGGGCAGCCGTAAAAATGAAATTTGTTGTGACTTCAAGAACTGTACATGCAGGGGAAGCGGGGGACTCTATATTTTTCATAACATTGCTTTTTTTATGTTAATATCTTGAATGTTCATATCTTGATATAGAGCAATAACGATTTATCTTTCAGCCCTACTGTAGATTTTCAGTAGCAATGATGTCAGTTCACATGTCACAGCATAGATAACTGCTTCTGCAAGTTGCTGGTTGATTGATTGATTCAGACCCCTTTGAAGAGCCGATATAATGTTTTTTTATTTGAATGTCCTCTAGTGTGTTAAACACATATCAGAATCTCAGGTACTTAAAGTCTTTTATTCCCAGGGCCCCCCTGAATAGACCAGTGTGATGTCTTCACATTGTTCCCTCAGTTAAAGCCCACTGGCTTTGGGTAGCACCCACATTGTGAAGCAGATATGTTACAATGAATGCAAGTTTTGATAATTTGGTGCTGACCTGCCATGAACGGATTGTTTACAACAGACTTGGCCTGTAAACCAATCAGAGCAGTCTAGGCCCATCTGAAGAACAGAGTCTGAACAGGGGAGAAGCTCTTCATCTCTCATATGAGATGGATGCAGAAGTAAAGGAGCTCTCACCGCTGTGCATTAAATTCTGTTCTGAAGGCACTTGGTGTGTTTGTTCTGTTAGCTTAACACAATATGGCATTCCACTACACAAGGCCTGATTTCAACTTAATACACACATAAAGATAGTTTAATGCTGGTTTTGGTCCACCTCGACATAAGCTGTGATAGTTTAAGCACATACACCGTCACACGACTTTGCTAAAAGCATGAAGCAATAAAGTGTCTTAGAACAAGAATTAACAACCATATTAAAGGAATTAATCACTAATATAACAATAATCAGAAGTAACATTTTTATGAAGCCAAATGTTCATTGACATGAATTTCTAAAATTTAATATTTAGTGTTGAATGCATTTTTCTTTTTGCTTTATTATGTGTGTTAAATGTGCATATTCGAATATTTTTGATTATTTGGTTGCCTGATTGAGTTTGATTTTTAGGAAAAGTGACAGCCTTAGTCTGCTTAGCCACAGTCACACGCAATGATGTGGCTGATTTCGTCGTAGCGTCACACGGTACTATTCGGCCTTGCTGTTACCTCACTCCACCGAAGGCCGAATATGGCTTTTTTTTGCAATATTTGGCCACCCAATATTCGGTGCCTCCTTAATATGTATATATTTTTTCAAAGTCTTGTTTGAAATGATTTTTTTTGCCATGGTATTGAAACAGGTATCAAATATCAAATTTTCTGACTTGTATCGTATTGAAGTTTGCTGTTCTGGTATTGTGACAGGCTTACTGTTGAAGTGTTATATCCTAGATTTTAAACATTAAAGGTCAGTATTTTTTGGATTTACATGTGTCCCTTCTTTATAGTATTTGTAAGGGTAATATCCAAAAACACATCTCAACCCTCATACTTCACCCACCACTGTACTTGAGCTGTCTGGTCCTGAGTTACCTTACAGAGACATATGTCCGTGAGGCAGTCATTTTGGTTGCCTCTTCATCTTTTCTTTTTCTGTCTCCAGCACTTTCTTTCTTTGAACATGCCGGGCTGTGATGTCCACAGACGTTATCATTTTGCTTTGAAGGACATGTGAGAAAAGCATACGGACCGTTGTGGCAGTAAAAAGGTTCTGAGATGCGTGCATGTCATCTCTCCCACTCCGCACACACACACACACACACACACACACACACACACACACACACTCAGACTTTTCCATTGTCAGCTTTGTTGTGCTCTTTGGATTTTGTTCCAACAGTCCCTATAGTCATCTCTCACGTTCCTTCTCCTCTCTTTCCACTTTTCTCGGCAGCCTCCTCATTTGCATTTTCTCACTTACTCGTCATCCCCGTCTTCCTCTCTCTTTTCTCCTCTCCCTACTGTCTTCAGCCTGCGGCTCTTATTGCTCCCCTTTCCCCCTCTTATTTGCCATTACTCAGTCTTTTCTCCGTCTTTCCTCCCTCGCTCCTCTGTAAGATATCCGACCCCTGCAGTGCACCTCTGAAGGAGCTCCTATGCCTCTGTTAAACATCTGTAAAGTCTTTGATCTCCTCCCCGCCACTTTTCCGACACGAGGCAATGTGTGTTTACGTCTGCGGCAGGAGCTGGAAATGCGTGTTTGTGTGTCTGTCTCACGCTGTTTGTACTCGGCAGCCTTTAATTTTGAAAAAGAGATTCAGTCGGCGCGGCAGCAGAGGAGGACAGGATCTATTGGATGACATAATAGGGGCCTTGGTGCTCCTCGGTGCTCTTGGCCTCCCCGTGTTCATGAAAACCGTCACACTGCCACTTAATATTGTCAGTTCCAGTGTAGCAGACGTCCATGCTGATTCTCATGAACACACTTCCTGCGGTTGGGGAAAGGACAGGGGTGGGCCGATTTATCAGCGCTCTGACTGTAAGACTGCAGGGAGCCCTCCGTCTTCATCAGCTCACTCAGCGCAGAGGCACAACCCAGTCCCCACTACTACACTTACCTCATGTGTCTCCATTATATGTTAATAACAGAGCTGTGAGTGTAACTAGGATCCATGTTATCCAGCACTATGAAACACTGGTTAGGTCAAAGCACAGATGGAAAAGGTTAAATATGTTTATTAGCTCTAAAAAATGGCCATGTGGGCCCATAGAGTTCTTTCCACTGGCTGGCTTATTGTTATAATTTGCATCCAGCGTATATTGTGTTAATAAATTAAAAGCATATTAAGTATATCCAGATTATAAAGCATTTTTCATCGTAGGAGTTATATTTTCTTCTGAACATCCTGTAGATGCAAAGTTTATTGTAGTTAGCTGATTTTTTTTTAAATAGGGAAAGAGGTAGAATAAATTGTTTTCTATTTGGGAGGTCCTGGGTTGGAAAGAGTACCAAAACACCTTATTATAGTAAAAGTGCAGTTACCTTGATAAAATTGTACTTAAATACATGACAAAGTGCACAGCATGTTTAGAGGAGTTTTAACTTTAGTGTTGATAAAACGTCAAAAAGTCTGGAGTTATTTATACTCTGGATGGAGTCAGATCCTTGACAGTTTATATCTGGTCAAAAAGGAGATGGAGTTTAAAAAGTGTGGGATGTAGTGATAACTCAAATTTGTATGTGTAGGTAACTGTGAACTCACCTGGTTGTGACGCTTGTTGTGTTAATTATCCCAGCTTGTCATCCTGATTAAATGCTAACAGACGATCCTAACCCCAGTCAAGAAAACTCTCAATCAATTGACTTATCAGTCTAAATTTTTCTAAAGAGGAGCTTAAAGCCATTCTAGACATGCTTTTTTTCCACAATTTGTTTGATATTTTCAGATAGACAATACAAAAATACGACAAAGAGGATATTAGACCAAATGAAAAGGGAAGGACAGGACAAAAGTTACACAATCAAGGCACCAAATCCAAGTTTTAGTTCGAGTTGGTGACTTCCATTTTTACAAAATCATGTGTCTTGATAATGAAGTAACAAAAGGTACAAGAGCAGCTTTGAAGGAGGAGAGTTGTGTTGTGGTTGGACACACACTAAACAGTGCAATCATTGCATTGAGTTCCATCGATTTATGAGTATCCTTTGATAAAGTTTCAAATGTTTGTCTCCAGTAAGAATGCAAAACAGGACAGGATCAGAAAACGTGCATGGCCTGCTTTAGCCTGGCGACACCTGTCACAAATTGGGTCCACACACCCTGGTAGATTTTTGATCTTTGTGAAATGGGAGCGATGAATAATTTTACACTTAATCAATTCACGTTTTACACAAATGGAAGACTTATGGACTTGACTCTATCCAGAACCTCCTCCCAAAGTTCCTCTGATACTCTGCCTGTTCTGAGTAATGACAAGAAATTTGTCCTCATCATGTTAAGTCTCTGTGGAATTGAAATTTATTAGAGGATAACCCCTTGAGATACGGCATCTCCTTTTCGAGATGGTTCCCTTATACATATGGTTATGAAGGTAGTTATTTTGGCGAGGTGAACAATTACAGCCATGTTTAAAGAGATATTTCTAATAATAGACATAATAATTACACAGTGGGGACAACCGATGGTTAACAATAACTGCAATTTATGAATTGACCTGTGATTTCAGCTGTTCACTATCAGGTGAAAGTATCTTTTAATCAACTTTTAATACACCTTTAATGTAAAGGTAATGTAATCTCTACTAGCCATCCTAAATAGATATCTTTTCTACCTTAATTATCAGTTTGTTTCAACTAGATGACAAAGCCCATTATAATAATAATAAATGTGAAAAATGCACTGTATCGTTGAAAACTCTTGATGGCGATAAACAATCCAATCTGTTATCATTAGTCTAACATTAGACTCCGTTTACTGCTGTGGTAAATTATTCTATTTTTGTAAGACTTTCATATTTTTTATTAAAGCACATAAACACTTTGGAGTGTTGATATGAAAGTAAAACTTAAGATTACAAGATTCTAAAATTAGAAGACTGCCAATTGGTGTTAATAAAAGTAACTCTGGCTAGATCAGGAATACTCAGTCTGTGAAATCTGAGTGTTAAAAAATTAAGAGTTGTCAGTTGTGAAGATACATTAGCAGTCGTTTAATCCAATACTATATATGAACTTGAGTTTAGGTGAAATTTGGGCTCTTCAACCCTCTACAATGTAACTGCCTTCAAATTTAAAATGATGCACACAAACAAAGCCGTTTCACAGCAGTTTACAGACTGGGTTTTAAAAGTGTAATTTGCTGTTCTTAGATTTTGCTTTATAATATAACATGAGAGGTAATAGTCTCAATAAGATAATAGTCTCCTCACAATAAGATCATCATTGATGCTGTAATATGGGAAAGCTGTAAAGCTGAGCTGCAGTTCATAATCAACCCTTTTTTCTTCTTTTAAATTGATAAACAAGCCATTTTAGGTTCAGGCTCCAGTTTCTCTCATGCAGTTAGTTCAACAAAAACAACACATATTCCAAGAACTTAAATTTGTATTTTATCGTTATTAAGAAGCTCAAGTTTGGTACTTGAGCTTCTTAATGAAGCTCAAGTACCAAACAAGAGGTTTTCTCCTTCATCACTGAATACATGTTTAGATTTTTAATAAGAAACTTTAAGAGCTCCTCCGTCATGGAAAAATGATCATCTTGAATGTCCTGATTGATACTCAGATTGCATTCATTAGGCACAATCACACACTGGTTTTAAAAATTCAATGCACATATTGTAAATGATTAAAATTGAATTGCCTGGAGAGACAGCTGTGTGACGAATTCAGCAATTAACTTAAAAATTACTAAAAAAACGTGTTAGAAAGAGTTTGATTTTATAGTGATAACCAGACTACTCATAAAGATTTGAATACACACATGTTCATATCATGTTCATAATGAATGTATGAACTAAACATTCAGTTACTCTTTACTTTTAAAGCTCTGTGCACAAGGATTGTTATGAGGATTTCAGTCCCTCTCCCCTCAATTAAAAAATCTTGTTTACATTAAAAACTAATGTAAATAGTTAAACCTACACACAGTCATGAAAAACCTACATGCAGAGAGGCAGAGGGATGTAGAGAATAAACACATTTCTCCATTAGTGTGTCTTTTTAATGAATACTCCATACCTAACGCCTTTGTGGTTCATGTTAATGTCACAACTGATGTTAAATCAGTTCAGCTGGTCTTGGCCGATTAGCATCCTCTTAACCCTTTAACTCTCAGCTCAAGTGTTTGACAGAGGTCAATAAATTTAAGACATGTGTTAAATATGTTAAAAAGAAAACATAACATGTCATTGTTTGTTTCTGTCAGTGTTTTAGAATACAGACAAAACTGCAAACAAACCAGAAAGAAAAGAAAAGGTATTTTAAATGTTTAAAAAACTAAAAACTATTACTATTGTTATTATTGTCATTGTTGTTGTTGTTGTTATTATTATTATGACATCCTTATTATTTTAAATACTTGAACATTCACTGATATGATCATTTATATGCATATAATCTGTTATTCATCTAAATAACGGTGTCAAACACAATATCATCAATTTGAAGTTCTTTTTGATTGCGATTTAATCTGCAAACATTTCTCTTTTCTGTTTGATTTTGTCCCAAATATTTGTGCAAACTTATGTCATCTCATTATCAAGTATTAGCTTTTTGAACCTTTAAATACCGCATAAAGAAAATATCTGTTTTTTTGGGTTGTTTGTAGTTTTCTCTGTTCCCTGAAATGTTAAAGGAATCAAACAAGGATTTTTTGTTTTGTTTTTCATTTTTAAAAAAATCCCTGAATTTATTGATGACCTCTGCCAAACAGTCGAGCTGGTAGTTAAAGGGTTAACTGCTAAATTCTCAAATCGGTTGAAATCCTGTCAGATTTTTTTAAGAACCAAACTCTAAATACTCAAGCCAAAAAGTATCAAAAACAAGTACAAAACTAAGGCTTTGCCCTCAGTTAGGTGAATGTATATATTTTTAAATTTGTATTATTATTGTTATTATTTTTCAGTTTTTGAACTTACAAATGCCAGCAGCAATGTAAGTCTGTGCTCAGGAAGATGCATACAATATAATCACTGTTGTTTACATGTATTACAGCAGACGCTGCTGAACTGTTGCTGTTTAAAGTGTTGCTGACCGGACTTTTTGCACGCCAACACAAGACACAACATCTAGCAGATGTTGAACCACCAAGAGTACCCAAGGAGCTTATGGCCCTTTTCCACGAGCACGCTTTGGCCCTACTCTACTCGGCTCTACTCGATTTGCAGCATGTTTCCACTGGCCTGGTACCTCCTAAAACAAGCTAGTTTTAGTACCCACTCCGCTCTGGTTCCAAGCGAGCTGAGTCGATACTAAAAGATGACGTCACTGACTGCCGGCTACTGATTGTTCAGACAATGTCGTCGTTGATGAGTCATGAGCGCGGCGACCTAGCATGCTAGCGGTAGCTCCCACCCTTCACCGTGTGCTTACCGTCATACGTCTTTTCTTTGCAGCTCGATTGCTCTCGTCCTCAGCTTCCTTCTGTTGTATAGCTTCCAGAACTCTCCTGTGCTTCTCAAGGGGTATTTCTTCCTGCCACCTGCAGCCTTCTCCTGCTTTTCTTTTTTACTCAGTTTGTGACAAACAGCCACAGATTGTTGTGTCGCGCTCAAAATGACATCACCGCAGAGCCGCTCTCTGTTTACAGCGGCACTGCACGCCGTTGGGCAGGCGACAGGGGCTAATGGAAAAGCAGCACAAGGCAAGTAGAGTAGAGCCGGGTAGAGTCGAGTAGAGTATTGTTAGGGCTAGTGGAAAAAGGCCATTAGTAGTTACAGGATATGATCAGGGTTATGAAGTTTGTCTTGCATTAAAATGTGAATGAGGAAATATTCACTCAATTGCCTGCTAAAACCAGTTGACAAAGCCACAAAATAAGCCACGACTCTGGTAAGACTTGTAGAGGGAATAGATTTGAAATTAAATCTGCTTTAGCATAAAAAATCCCTCAAAAGGTTGCATTTCCCGGATGCTTACAAGGGAAGAAATGGCGGTATTCAGTGCCTTTCTTTGTGGATGGGCTGTATATTAAAACTTATCTGTGGACAGGATTGTTTTGAAAACAGAGGAGGAAAACTTTAGTTTTTATACCCTCCTTCTCGCAGATGTGAATCAAGTGGTTCCACATTTTTCATGAGGCTTTGGGGGATGCGAGGTCAACTACTGCAAAGCATTTGCTAAGCTTGTCCTGAAACTGTAAGATTTGGGCATCATGACTTAGCTGGTGATCCTTGTATTTGATATGAAGTTTTGTTTCATGACGGGGACACTGGAAGCAACCACAGGAGTGTATTTATGCATGACAGTGTACAGGCTTGTATGGAAAAGTGCTGCACAGTCTGTTTTTAATGCAAGATTGTTAAATGGGTTTGTTGTTGGGTTAAACACAGAGAGATTCATGAAAAGACCCAAATATTATGTGTTGATAACAAACAAAACTCATGCATTTGTAACACAATACACTCCAGAAAAACACAGTTCACTCGCACAAAAATAAAGAATAAAATCACATGAAAGTAAAATCAGTCACTGACACATACAAGGTCATCCGCAACACGAGTTCCACAAGTAATGTCATGCTATATGATGTATCAGGGTCATCAAACAAAAACGAACAATGTCTGCCTTCTTCCCAACCTCCTCTGTCTTCTCTCTGCTGTCCTTGGCCTGTGTGCCCACCCCCCCTTTTCCATGGGCCGCCGCTGATCAAAGCTCCTTTGAGGGTTTCTGAGCATCTCCGTGCCGATGGTGGTTTGATGATATGTGTACATCTTCAGAAATCTTCACTTCTGGTGTGATTAGAAGGCTGTGACAGGCGGTGCCAGCTCCATCAGCTCACATTAAGCCCTGGTGCTTTGCTGCCACTGCTACTGCCGTTTTTATCCTTTAATGTAACACCTTCCTCACCAGCTGAATCAATTATCAGTGATTATGTTAGTGTCAAAGTCTTCAGCGCTGTGCGACGCTGCCCACCCTTCTCCCCCTTCTCCTGTTCAGCGCTGCTCCCCCTTCTCCTTTTTGTCACTGTGTGGAGCAGAGGCCCAGCAGAAGCCACACTGTGCCAATCCCCCGTCAGATGGCTGCTGCTACTTGGGGACAGCTTTAGTCAGCTCCAAGTTTTACCATCTCTCAACAGTGTTGTGACACTGAAAGGAGACTTTACTAAGCATGACAAAACTCCCTGGTGTAGCATCTCCTTGGTGAGGCACCCTTATTATAATTAGCTGAGTTATAACTAACTCTGACTAGCTATGAATTACTGTGAATACTAGCTATGAATTAGCTAACTGTGGATGTTGACATTTAAATGTCAGTATTGGCTTGGTGGTCTTTTGGCCCTTAAGGTACCACTGGATGCACTATTAAAGGATCAGCTAAAAGACATTTACAACCATAGTTCTGGATTTAATCGACTAGAGCAGTGATGTTCAGCCTTGTTTAACACCTAACATGGGCCAACAATCTCAAGGCACTTTATTCCAATTCATGTGACATTGTTCCATACAAATGTTGCATTCTCTTTTCAGTACATGTTCATTTGTGTTCGTATTCCTGGTATGTCTAAATATGACAAACTATAGAATAGGGATGTAACGGTTACCGGTATAATGGTAAACCGCGGTAAAATTTCCCACGGTAATTATTGCCGTGTCCTTTTAAAATTACCGTTATACCGTGTTTGATCACCACACTGTGTCAATAACTCACGGTGATGCTGCTCTTTGCCTGAAAAAGGCGAAACTATGTGCGTCTGCCCCTCGATGAGGCAGCCGTGTGTCGCAAACAGAGGCGCGCATACGTAGCTTTTTGTACAAATGAAGTACAAATTTTTTTTTCTATTGTTCCTCTGTTTCAGACTTGTTTTGGTGGAAATTTCTTGCTACGCACTTCTAAAGGAGTGGATGTGACCTGTTATCTAAATCTGTGCTCTCACGTTTACTGTGGCTGAACAAAGATGTCTACACACGTGTCTGCTACTGAAGCCATCTGTATGCAAAACAATAACATAGCTCAGAGGGCTTTCAGGGTAGGTCGCCTAACCCCTCATAAAATTATAAGGAAAGAATCTTTGGAGCACACAGTTGTGCTTTTTCTTTCTATAATATTGCATCTTAGGTATCTTTTGGAATGTTCCTTTTTACACAGATTTACTGTAACTGCAGTGCTGAATTTCTCTACGTAATTTTCAATTTTACATCCCCTTTTGTTTGTCAAAACTGGTCCTTAATAACATTGTTGATATCTGAATATTTGCTTATCTCTGAAGGGCACATCCCTACTTTAAAGTCAGTAGATTTTCTTTTTTTTTAACCAACAGAGGCCCTCACCTGTATGACAAATACTATAGTTGTTGTAACTTCTCCCTGATGTCATTCATGTACATTCATGCAGCCTTAAAATGATTTCATCCTTTTATTCATAACCCGTGTCTGCTGCTTAAGGGAAATGTATTCCATTTCTTCCACAACAGTACACAGACTTAGATTTACGCATGTTGAACAAGCCTTTGTGTGTGTGTCTGTGTGTGTTTATCATTGTAGTGGCCCTCTGACACCCAGAGGCAGTGATGCGGCTCGTTAAAAAAAACCTCTCAGCTTCAAGGTCACAGCTCTGGCTTTCCCACCTTTGTTAGTGTCAATGCTCTGTCACACACGTGCTTACACACTGTCTAGAGTCTTTGAATAACAAGGTGGTGTGGATTTAGGTTTTCACACTCTGTAGGATGCATGTAAGCACCTTCAACTGTTTATTTAACGTAATTGAACAATGACTTCCTGATTGTATGCTCTGCTTTCTTTATCTTGGCTCAGTGGACGGCTTGTGCTAAAGCAGAGCTAAGCATGTTATCAACACCAGTAGCTTCCTCAAACAGCTCCCACTACCACTCACCCAAAATATAGCTACAAGTGTGACATCCTACTAATGCTATGTCAGCAGTCTAAAGGTGCATTCACACCAAACACAACTTGGGCGACAGAGATTGTGTCGCCAGCCCAAATTCTGTTGCCTGTCCATAGCTCATTTTGTCACTGTCCAGTCGCTTAGTGTCGTCACGCCCACACAAGTTTCATCATATGTCATATAATTGGATGTGTTAGCTGAAATTATTCCAACTGTTAACTTTTTTGCTCACCTACCAACCACAACACACTGCAATTAATGGCCCTGCTGCAACATCATCTGTCTAGGTGGATCTGATGTACTCACTAACTAATGTTCCCACATGGACATGGATTGTCACTCTGTACACCACAATAAAAGCAGTCTGTCATGGATGTCGTCACACACCCACATAACACTGATTGACTGCCACATGCAACGTTACCTGAAAAGTTCACATTTTTCAACTTTGGGGACTGAGCACCATGGCCTTCGACCCCTCAGGCGGTACTGCATCAAAAACCGGCATCACTGTGGGATATCACCACATAGGCTCAGGAACACTTCAGAAAACCACTGTCAGTAATTGCAGTTCGTTGCTACATCTGTAAGTGCAAGTTAAAGCTCTACTATTCAAAGCTAAAGCCATTTATCAACAACACCCAGAAACACTGCTGGCTTCGCTGGGCCTGAACTCATCTAAGATGGACTGATGCAAAGTGGAAAAGT
Organism: Scarus forsteni; assembly: GCA_036419115.1. Lineage (NCBI taxonomy): Eukaryota > Metazoa > Chordata > Actinopteri > Labriformes > Labridae > Scarus > Scarus forsteni. The sequence goes on from JAZDUH010000084.1 coordinate 22,225,203, forward strand.
GTTCTGTGGTCTGACGAGTCCACATTTCAAATTGTTTTTGGAAACTGTGGTCTTGTCCTCTCGACCAAAGAGGAAAAGAACCATCTGGACTGTTATAGGCGCAAAGTTCAAAAGCCAGCATCTGTGATGGTATGGGGGTGTATTAGTGCCCAAGGCATGGGTAACTTACACATCTGTGAAGGCACCATTAATGCTGAAAGGTACATACAGGTTTTGGAGTAACATATGTTGCCATCCAAGCAACGTCTTTTTCATGGACGCCCCTGCTTATTTCAGCAAGACAATGCCAAGCCACATTCTGCACGTGTTACAACAGCGTGGCTTCGTAGTAAAAGAGTGCAGGTACTAGACTGGCCTGCCTGTAGTCCAGAGCTGTCCCCCATTGAAAATCTGTGGTGCATTATGAAGCGTAAAATACAACAACGGAGACCCCGGACTGTTGAACAACTTAAGTTGTACATCAAGCAAGAATGGGAAAGAATTCCCCCCGAAAAGCTTCAAAAATTGGTCTCCTCAGTTCCCAAACGTTTACTGAGTGTTGTTAAAAGGAAAGGCGATGTAACACAGTGGTAACAATGCCCCTGTGCCAACTTTTTAAATTCTAAGTTGGTGATTACTTGCAAAAGAAAATAAAATTTCTCAGTTTCGAACATTAAATATCTTGTCTTTGCAGTGTATTCAATTGAATATAAGTTGAAAAGGATTTGCAAATCATTGTCTTCTGTTTTTATTTACGATTTACACAACGTGCCAACTTCACTGGTTTTGGGTTTTGTATTATCTGTAACATATCACATTAGGCTGTATTGTCATCTTTCACATTGTTGTCTTCTTTATTTTGCAGATTTACTGGGTGCTTTAAGTCAAGTAATGCAGATTGTCTTCAGTTTGCATACAGATTAGCAAACCAATTCATCTTGCATTAGATAGGAGTGGGTGTCAAAGAGAACAACACTGAATTCCTGTTTTTACACCACATCTGTGCACTGCAAAAGCCCTCTTTAACCATCCTTTACTGTTTTAACCATATGTGTCCAGTGTTGATCAGAGGTCAAATATGGGGAAAGAATATGATGGTGGCCTATCTGACAAAGTTGTCCACAGTAATCTGCTGTTGGTAGAGGGAGAAATGTAGATGGTACATGCTTCAGCAACAGGTATTTGTGGAGTAAAGGCCTCATAGCTGTGCAAACTTTAGGTGGGTGTCATTTGACAGCATTGTAAACGTTATGCCAATTTGTGCAGACTTTTATAACCACCTGCCAGAATGGTCTGATGGGTTGTTAGCAGTTTCCTAACAGTGCTGGGCTGCCTTCACATTTAACTTAAAATGTTCTGTCAAAGAGGAAACATGTCAATTGATTGTCTATTGATAGAAACCAACAGTATGATGAGTTGATATTTAAAAACAAATTGTGTTTTCAACCAAAAAAAATTAACATATCCAGCTTTTTACAGATATAAGGCTGATATATATCCAGCTTTAGATTTCTGTTGTGTTAAATCAGGATCAAGTTTGGAGTTGTCTCTAAGGACAAACCCCTGTGCTCCTTTACTTGACATGCCTCTGCTGTTGGCTTGTGTCTTAGCCTTTCAAGATCTATTGTGTTCCCCTGATTCCCTGGCTGGCTTTTGCCCCTCCCTGCCTCTCAGTCTGCCTGTTGCTCTCCTCTTTGTGTATGTTATCCAGGGCTGAGTGGTGGTAAGGAGAGATAGTAATCTGTTGTTGCCTTGGCACTGTCTCGCACTTGGGTCTCATTGAGGAAGATTGATGGGCCTCTTTCTGGAATGGCTGTTGTTTTGGACAAGGAGAAAACAGGAGATGGAGGCAGAGAAGTGGAGTCAGAATGACAAAAGGAGGAGGAGAGGAGAAGGAAAATATGAGCCCTAGTTTTGATGTAAGAACAAGGAGACGATCACTGTGGAGAAGCTCATTAAATATAGCTCTTGTGTTTTAGAGTGAGGCGATGTGATTCATTCACCCGTGATTAGTTGCGGCTTATTTTGTGCCTCTGCAACCGCACCTGCCAAGGTCAAAGGTCTGGTGTTTTTAGGTTGGTGGTGGTCCACCCGGCCATCAATCTGTTTGTTTTCCGCTATGCTGTTGGTGTGACTATCACCCTGTCTAATTCTTGTGGTCATGACAACCCAAGAACACCTTAAAGGATTTTTTTTAACTTTGGACAAATGTCAGCAGACTTCCCCAGCATTAAGCAGCACATTTTTGGCTTATTTGAGTCTGTTGCCTCTCATCACATCTGCCTTAAAAATCTCTCACCGCAAAGGCACTTCGGTTAATCAGATGTGTGCTAATCAGACTCACAAAGAAAAAATAAATCCTCAATGTACAGATATTAAAGTCTCTAACCTGCTAGGTGACTTTACTCTGGTGCCGGGAAGTAACGGTATGAAAAATTCATATCACTCTTATTGTGACCAAGAATATCATGGTTATCGTTATTATCATGGTATTGTTGCAGTGTGCTCAAAATGTTCAGAGATGGCCAAAAATAAATTTAACATATTTTACATACACTCACACATTTCTGTTTGCCAGCAGCATTAGTGTCCATGTTACAGCTTGTTATAGTAGACCATATCCAGGCCTTTTTTTAAATTTATTTTTTGTTTTACTAACGATAGTCCCTGAAGCAGTTGGCCTCCTTCATGACTGTCCTCTGGTCTCACCTTTCCATGACAGATATCTTTGACATCTCCATCTTTAATATTTCCAAATTACAATTGATTAAATCCATAAAACATGAACGATGACGCAAAAAGATGCTCTATTACGACCAAATACGGCAAAACACGGCAAAAGAATGGTGAAAGAACGGCAAGAACCAATTGCAGAAAGATGCTAATGCTGTTATTTACAACTTTTATACATTATTTACACAGAAAATACTGATAAACTGCCTATACTTCACTCAGGTATGGCTCACTGATTCCTCTCTCTCTCAGTCTGCTCGTTTACTCGAGGAGTTCAGCAGTGTTAATTACGTGCATTTTTGTCTTTCACAGCAGCTTGGTGTTTTTGACAGGCTGACTGTCGTCAATCAGTTTCCCCTCCACAACCTTGTAAAATCCAAACTTCGAACAGACTTTAGACGTTTCGAGTGGGAAAACCTGTAAGTGTCTGAGTGAGGCTCCAACTGCTGTACTTTCAGTGGCCAAACATTGCAAACTGTTTGCAAGAGGCGGCTTCATCGAGGGGCAGACACACATAGTTTTTCCAGGCAACGAACAGCATCATCGTGCGTTATTGAAACAGTGTGGTGATCAAACATGGTATGTCGGTAATTTTAATAGGACACAGTCATGATTATCGTGGGAAATTTTACCACAGTTTACCATTTTACTGGTAACAGTTACATCCCTACTCCGGTGTGGAGGCTGCACTGAGTGGCTGCAGCAAGAGGAGGTGTCAGCTGTCCACAGCGCTGCTGTGCCTGAAGTGTTTGTCTGTTACTGATCATCAAGTTTTGTTTGTTTAGAAAAATGATTAAGTACATATATAAAAGTCCCTTTCCAGATCATGGTGGGTGGGACAGGTTTTTCCCTAGGGACTGCCATTTGTCGACCCCGTGTTTTTGGCCTCATGTGTGTCCCCTGGATAGTGAGTGTGTATCTTTGGAGAACTAAGCAGGGTAACTGTCAGACTTTTCCCAACTGCAGATTTCTTCTGCACCTTGCACCAATGCAAAGGCTTAAGTCTGCCAGGCAGCAGCTCTTGTCTCTTTTGATGCATATGTGCTTTATTGACTTGGCCTCACTTGGTTTGCATGTCAGCAGGATTATATTTAAATGTCAGCTTTTCTCCCAGAATGCAAAGGAGCTGTGAGCATGTCAAAATAGAGCGATTTGGATTTTCTACAAGTGCTCCTTCTGCATTAGGATGCTGCACCCTTTAAGCCTTTACGGGATCTGGTATTCACTATTAGCAGTCATGGCTGCATCACTGAAGGGAATTAGCATGCTACCATCCCTGCTCACGATTGGTGTATCGCTCTGCGCCAGTATGTGTGTGGGTGGCACTGGGTTGATTGGCTGTGATGACAGTAATGCTCTTAATTGTGTCAGTTACTCTTCCTCTGTGGCTCCTTTCTAATGTCGCTGAACGCTTGATGTAAACCCCCTGGCGTTTTGTTCCTTTCTACATATTGGTCTTTTTAAGTCAGTGCAGGTTTTTCAGTGCGGTGAGATGGGGAGCAGCAAGCCTTTCTTCTTCCTCCTTAATTCTCCTCTCTTTTCCGAGCAGAATTGATTCTGACATTTTTTTTATTCTCTGGGCTTCCCCCCGTCTCGTCCTGTCCCTCTCTGCCCTCTGCTTAATTTGTCTTCCCTCCTTTCAGTGTTTCCTTTTTTGTTCCTCTTGTTTCCAGACTATTGTCTGAGCTGCTGTTGCTCTCCTATCTCCCTCTGTCTTTCGTGCTCAATTTCATCAGCCTGTTGTACACCAACCTATCTTTCATCCTGCCTCACCCCCCTTCTATGTCTTGTCTGAGCTTCATTTTTCTGGCTTTCTATTTTTCCTTGCCCTCATGTTTTGATTCCCAACTCTGTCTGGCAGCTCTTTCCTCGTTTTCCTTTTTTCTGTCTTCCCAGACATGTTTTTTGCAGACTAATGCTGTTCGAGCATTGCCGGGGTCAACCAGTCAGGCCTCAGTGTCATGACTGCTTGAATTGTCGATCGTCATCTGTCTTCGTCTAAACTGACCACTTAAAACCGCCAGAGGCGCAGGAGGGCATCTGCACAGGGCAGAGGAGACGTAAGGGTGCTAAATCAGGTTTCTATCCAGTGTTTCGAAACTGTTGAAGAGGCTGTTACATGCTCTGGGTCGAATCTCATTTCCTGTGGTCACAAACCAGTGTCACACCTCTGACCAGTGCAAGTATTGGACACATAAACAATAAACTACAAAAACAGAGGCAAGAGTGTAACAATTGAAAAGTTGTGGGGATGGTTTCAGCAGTCTCATAGCAGGATGGAAGTTTTTCTGGAAATGGACTTTGACCCAGAACCAAACCAGAGGTCTGAACTCTGGTTTGACTACCGCACTTTGATGAAAGATCTGGCTTCTAGCAACTTAACCATCCACTCCTCTCCATGCTGTTTCTCGTCTGTCTTACATTTAGTCTTGGAAACACAGCTAACATTTGATTTTCAGTGAAGTTGTTGGGTCTACATTCTGCTTGAATGTTAGGGGTCTTGCTTCATTTAGTGATGTCACTTTGTGAGAATCAGTAACTCCTTCAAGGAACTGACATCATTAGTCTTTAAGCTCCTCGACTCTCTGATCAGTTCCGAGCACTTTGTTCTTCCTACTTTGCATATCAAAAATGACAAACTCTCATCAGAGACAGCCAACAAACATAATAACAAGGAAGCTAAAAAAAACACATGACAGAAAACAGTTGGAAATGGTCGGAATTGTGGGTACGCTTTTGGCACAAAATGGTGTAAACACCAAACCCATTAATCATTTATGCATGTTTTCTGCACAGCATGAAGAATCTGGAGCATCATGAGTTCAATTTGACTGGATTGATGAGCAGAATATTTAGCATTTAGCAGCATTGGTATCAATAAAATCACATCCCTAGATGCCACAGTGCAGGATTTTTTCACTTTGAATTGAAAGAAGCAAAACCCAACCCACATCAACAGACCTTTTCCTGACCTTGGACAGTCGGACATCGCTGCATGAGCTGAAGGTACAGCATAGCAGAACTGGAGGCAAACATGAATGTCCTGTTATCAAGTAACACTCTGTCCTTAGGGGTACATGGGCTATCTTGAGAATTGCTCGTCCGCAGCTTAGCCTAGTCCACTGTAAGCGTTCCATTGTTTAAAACTGAGGACTCATAATCGGAATAATCTTCATCGACGATGGCAAGGGAATTTGAAGATTTAAAAGATCGACTGAGATGGTCCTATTTGATTCCATATTTTGCTTAGCTGATAATTCACACTGACATATTTTGTGTAACAGATATTGTATAAAGTTATGTGAGGGGAAGGTTAGTGTCTTAGAATGTGAATATGAGTTGTGAAACAATAAGTCTGTTTGAATACCACACATCTGTAATCAGTACCTGTTTTGATGTCGTCTTATCAAAATAGGAGCCTCAGGCAACCAGTTATGTGCCCATTCCTGATTTTGAACATAAAGTGCAGATAATATCCGTTATTGAGACTGGGTCATACCACCTCTCCTGAATTCTGCATTAAGCTGCGCTCACTTCAAACTCGACTTTGCAAGCATAATTGCGTCGCCAAGTGAAGTCTCATCACACGCCCATAAATACTTCAGTTTGGTCACACTCACCGTGGCTCAATGACATCACATCCGCTTGAGTTTTGCCGCTATCATATCATATATCATACATAATAGGATGTATAAACTGACATTATTCCAGCTGTATCCTTTTCACTCATCTACCAACCACAAAACACTGCAGCTGATGGCCCTGCCGCAGCATCGTCTGTGGGTTCTCTGCGCTCTGTCCAGGCGGAACTAATGTACTCACTAACTAATGTTTCCCACAGGGACATAGATTGTTACTCTGTAAGCTGGAATGCAAACTGTCTGTCATGGGTAATGTCACACACGCACACACACAGCTGATTTGCTGTTGCCTCACAGCAACAACCAAAAACTGGTTGCCTTGCATCACTGGAGGGTTAACCCCGCCCCATCAGGCTGTACATTGACTTTGCACGGAGAGTGGTCACCGAGGACTCTCAAGTTGCGTTCCGTGTGTAGGCACCTTTAGAATTATTCAGGGAAAGAGGGACTTTGAAATTGCTGTCCCAACATTGATCACGTAATGTCACTGATCAATGGAAATTAAAATTGTAAGAGGTGACACTGAAAACATTGCGCTCAGCCCCCAGGCTGAAACATATTATCAACTTTATTTTTGCTTTGCTACATGAAGAGAACATGGCTTAATGATACAGCTTTTGTCTTTCTTGTTGTCAAGTCAAAATGCACAGTGTCTGCTTTGAGGAGCCAAGAGAACAATCTGGTATTCATTTCAGGTGAGCTATTGATCAGATGGTGCCGGGGCCTGTGCACACCTCAGGGTTTCTTTTTGACATTTCTTTCAGGGATCAACGTCTGCATTTTGCATCTGATTGACATTTTCTTGCTATGTATCTGTGTAAACATGTGGCTCTTAAGACATTTCATTCATGCATGGAGGTCATTTCTTCTCGTGCTCTCTAAGGTATGGAATCATAGGTATTTTGGATCCAGGACATGAATACAAATGTTCAATGTAGCTGATTAATTTTTAAGCACATCTGGGTTTAATGTAAATTGCTATTTCAGCTAGTGTCAGAATCATACAGCCTCTGAGACTACTTTTGTCTCACTTTCTCTGTTTAAAGATGCATTTTTGTACTTTATGGGCTTATTAAAAAGAAAACTGACTCAAATCAGCTATTCTTTTCTGTCAAAATGCCTTAAATGCCAGGCATCTTTATGAAATATGAGCCCAGAGAGCATCACTGAGGCTGTTCAGACATTTTCTTACAATCCACAGACATTTTTAGAATAATGTTTGGCCTGACACAACCAGCTCGCTCTGTGAAATCCTGTTCATCTGTGGTTGGCAGGCATGTGGAGTCTGACTAAGCGTCCTCGGTCATGTTTATTTAGGTTGAGGTGGTATTTGAAAGAGAATTAGACTTGGAGGATTTTAATGAGCGTACCTCCATGCTGGAGTTTGCACTGCTGTGGGTCTGCTCTGTCAGACTGCTGCACGGTTCCTAGGGTCTCTATGGGCATTTTATGCTTCACATTAAAATGCAGGGTCTACATCTGAAATATATCAACAAAGATTTTCATCCCTATTTTTGGGTCAGCGTAAACACAACCTGAAAAGTATTAGGGAAGCATTAAGCCTGCACTGAATCTTATTACTATAAGCACCATGATTTGATTTGTGGAAATGAGATTGCACTTTTCACAGCTCTGTTTACACCTATGGCTTACTTTGCTGTTTGGATTCAGTCCAGATACAGTGTGTTTGAATTAGTGTTTTAATGCCGGATATAATAGCATGATAAGACCCTGTCCCACGTTAATCTGCCTGGCTGAGTAAACCTCGCTACAGCCTTCATTTAACACGTGTCTTTGTTATGTCTCAGCACACGCACACACTCTGTCTTAAAAATGTTCTGTATTCAAGTCTCCTACGTAGCAGATGCAAACAAACAGTCAACATGACAAGGAGTCTTTTGCAAGAATATGATAAGGCACCAGCTCATGCCCACACTCATTCTCACAACTCCAGTCTTGTTGATTCTTTCTGCTGTTTTCTTTTTCCAGCTTGCCAAGAAGCTCAGGCTTTTGGACAGACAGACTGCAACTGATGCTGATATAGACGCATGGACCTGACGGACGTTGTCCAGCTGGCAAGATATGGCAGCAAGCGGAACAGATGTGTGAGAGACTTTGATGTAGGTGAGTACCAAATGGGGTGAGAATCTACGGGATGAAAGGGAGGGTGTTGATCTGTTTCAATATAAAGAAATGGCAGTATAAAGTGTGTGTATGTGAGCATATGGGATGCGATTGTGGACAAGTTATCTTGTTAGTTCTGCTTTTGCCTAAAAACAATCTAGAAAATTAAAAAGCCTTTCACCAGGGCATTATCTGTGGATCACTAAAGAATCTTTAGATATTCACTAAACCATACATTCACAACCAAAGGCCTGACACCAAAGTTTACATTTTAACCTCCTAAGCTATCTTGACCATGCTGCAACTGGGTAATCATGTCAAATACACATGGTCCATTAACTCCATTAGCTCTTTGGTTCCCAGCCTTGGGTCCAGGCATGTGAGGCTGTGTTAGCTTTGAGATTTCCAAAATTTGGTTTCAATGCACGAACCAAAACAGTGATTTACACAAGTGGAGCATGCTTTCTTTTGCACAAGAACATGATTAGGAGCATTTTATCTTTATTTCATAAATGAAAAAAAATGTTTTTCTGTTTATTTTGCAAAACAATCCAGCACATTTGTCGTGTAGGTCCAAGGTGAGCTGGCCTCTTCTAAGCTTTAATTTAGGGGACCCTATGGAGAAGAGGATTAGTAACCTCTGCATTTGTCAGCTACATTTGATTTAAAACAAATTCTAGTCCAGCAGAGATGGACTCGGACTCAAATTGCTCCCAGAGGTGGCTTGACACTTGACCCCTAATAGAGTCCTCTTGGACTCGAGATCTCAGACTTGTTCCTTTATGAAGTCTAACTGTCTGGCTTATGATTTGCAATAGTCACCTGTAGCTTCCACACATCGCTGGTCATTCTCCACATCTAGTGCCCTTTTAGCCAAACTCCATATAGGTGAGCATGGCACCTGCAGCTGCCACTGACTGGTAAGACTTTAGGCTAAAAATGACACAGGTAACTTAACTGGGTGCTATACTAAAGAGGAGTGCTGCCTCAAAGCCAGACTTTTCACACCAAGAGGCCCCTCTTACAACACTATGAAAGTGTAATTGACTTAATTAGTCTCATTAACTTGTTAACACTGTTTCCTCTGGCTCACCTCTGTGATCAGTACATACAGCCTTCACGTTACAGGGTAGAAAAAGTGTGAAGAGTGTCTCAGATAGAAGAGGAGCTCTAAATATTTCAAAGAAGAATGAGAAGCCTTGCACTGACTTTTTATTGACTTCTGATTTACATGCATGTTCGTCTTTATCATTATTTCTGTCCTTGAATTAAAGAGCCAGTAGCATTTGTGGAAAAACCTGCATATCCCGGGTAAGAAAGCTGGTGCACAGACAGATGGACAACAGTGTATGGTGAAGAGAGACTGAGAAAGTAACTGAGCCCTATAAAATCTGTGTTATTTTTTCCTTTAGTTTTACCATATTCTGTTTTATGCCATTTTAATTTTTCGGTAATTTGTTTTTTTTTTAGTACTTAACGCAAATTTAACCCTGAGACACAGTATAAAGTAAAGAAATATAGTCACTCACCCTTCAGGAGGTACTTACAGTATCTTTCTGTCTCCAGTCAACTGTATGTTGACAAAATCTGCAGAACACTTTATTCTTATGACACATAATAATCACTGGCAGACTGCTCTGCCCTGTACTCTCGAGTTAGCCGGGAAGTTTTGGACCTTCTTTGCTGACTTGCGCTGTTCCAGGTTGCTCATGCTGCTCACATTGCTTGTGTCGCTCCTTGATGCCCGCGATTATTATTAATGCATGGCAGCTTGATGCAGAGGACTCTCAGATCACTTTTGGTGTGAACTTAGGGTCAGCTGGTGTCTTAGATGGGCGCTGTGACATGTTGACATTTTTAATGTGGGGAAGAGGAGGTAAAATGTGTACCGTCCGCAGGATCAATGACCCCCTCGGGGCATTTGCCCAAGAGATGCGTTCTCTGTTAATTACAAAAAAGAACTCTTTTGTGGAAAATGTTGGCAATTTCCTTGATATTGAATTCCTATTTAATGCCTAATTCCTCGATTCTGTGATTGCAAATTTTATAGGGCCCTACCGTAGTGTTGACATTAGGTCTGTGCATGCTCAGTCGCGACATTTATTTATTGTAGTAAAAGATAGGGATAGGTACCGAATAAGGTACTTTAAGAGGTACCGACCGAATTCTGTAGGTACTACTGAGTACCGATTCACGTAAAATCAAAAGGTGCCATGTTTAGGTACCTAAACACATCCTTGTGACTGTGAGGGAGTGGAAGAAGCAGGCATACTATTTGGTAGAGTAGGTGAATTTCCATACCAGACTTAAAAACAGCATGTTGTTCATGTTGAAGAAGTTTTTGAGACAACTACAGTGTTACAATACAAACAGTTGAATGTTGTTTAGATATATATCTGTCAAATTTTATGTATTGAGAAATAAATTTACCTTGAAAAAATTTGAGATCTTAATATTAAACAAATTAATATTTATTACCCCATAAACACACGCAAAAGTACCGAAAATTGGCACCGTTGAGTGCCGATACCGATTCCCAGGTACCGGGCATCAGTATGGTATCGGTTCAAATCTGAAAGGTACCCATCCCTAGTAAAAGATGACCAAAGTATGTCATAATATTTTATTGATGAGAGAAAATGTTCTTGTTCCATTTTTCTTTTTGCATTTTGAAACTCTACTTAGAACCATTTTAAGATCCAACAGTGCAAAATGTGAATTCTTGTAGACTGTGTAAACTGGTCTTAAAATTTTGATCGGGGGAATATTCTCAGAGACTGAAGTAGGTGTTTTGCTGGACTAAGCACTCAACCTCAGATTGCCTCCACTGCTGGTCAGTTGCATGTCAATGAGTATGAAGGATCGCAAATATGAGATTAAACTGCCAACACTGGCAGACCATGCATATAGAAGCTGCAACCTTCAGTATGTGAGAGAAACAGGAATTGTAAGGTGAGATCTGCAGTGTAAACACCCTCAGGAGCCAGATGACCAGAGAATAGCTGTACAGTCTCAAACCATTTACCATTCACTCTCTTCCAATATGTGTAGTGTTTGTGATTTTAAGGCATTGCTGTAATTAGTGCAGAGGCAAAAAGACTGTACCTTTGTTAAAAAAGTAAAAGCCAAAGTACATATTAACAAATTTTTCAAGCATGGATAAGAAACTGTCCCATCAAGAGCTAAACTGAGGGCTAAGACTTAAGAACATGCCAAATTTTTTTCATCTGGACATTTTTCATGTGACCTGAAGCTATGCAAAAGCATAATTTCAGAATACATGACGGTGACACTGCTGTTGTGTTCATGTTGGGACATGACTGAGCACTTTATAGCAGCATGTTGGTTGTTTTGTGTTGGCTGCAGTCAGTTTCTTTAATGATAAGAAATAGTTATCAGAACTGCACCTTGATTAGCAGATTTTACAAAAAAACTTCAGAATAGCTCCAGCATTTCTTTGCCGCACATTCTTTGTTTCTGCTTTTCTGCGAGGTGTTAAAGTTGCCTTTCACAGCCTGAAAAGCTAAACCTGGGGTCTTTCATTGTGAATGTTAAGTTTTGCCTCATAGTTTCCTTTTGTTTAATGTTTTGTGTACCAGTCAGATGAAGAAGAAATACTTTCAGAGGACTAGCTTTGATTAAAACAGTAAATAAAGTAAGTTTATGGTCTATACAGAAGAAGTGAGATGGTTTGAAAAGAAAACCCAAACCTTTTAAAGGATGGCTGTAACACAGGATCTTACTGCTGCCAGCAGAACATACCACTGTAGGAAGAGAACAGAGGATGCAGCAGACACTTGATCATATAAATTGCAGCTGTGAGGACTTTCAGGTTGCATCCAGGCGTCATTTAAATGTGGAAATTGCACCCAGTTCTAATAAAAGACTAAGAAGTGTGGAGAGAGGTGGGAGATCTCTGTTTTTTAGGGGGAAATGAAAGTGCAGGCAGGGAAGGATGTGCCATCATGAGAGTAAAACATATCCTTCAGGGGAAATTATGTGGGCCTGTGTGCTTCACGCCGTTCCCTGAAAACTTTTCCATGTTAATTAGGTAATGTAAAACCAGCCAGAACAGCAAGAAAACAAGAGCAGGAGAGAGATGAAACAGCAGTGTGAAATAGCACAGTTAGAGGCCATAGGAGAAACATTTTTTTTCTATGTGCTGAGAAGAGAAAATAGAAAAATACAGTGCATTATTGATGTGACACATTGGCCTGCTGCTACTGTGTGCAGATTTTTAAGATGCTTGGTTAATTCATAAAATGTTTTAACAAAATGAAGCTTGTGAGGCAAATTTGGAAACACAAGAAATACTGAGATACAGTTTAAAATCTTTTCATCATGTTCCTGCATGTTCAGAGTGGAAATCTCCCTCAGATATTCAAAGTGAAAGTGGAGCTTGGCTGCATCCTTTGACAGAGTAAGAGATCTCCATGAAAATTAAATCTGTGAGGATTTGTCGAGGAATGCTGGGATATTTTAATCACCCCTTTTCTATATTATCATACAGAAAGAGCATCCTGCAAAAAAAAATCAACAGAAATACAGTTGCAGAGTCTGTGATATTGGATTTCCATGCTGAAACCTCAAAATAGCTCAAGAATTAAAAAGGATGAATACTACAGTGAGCATACACGTGTGCACGAGTGACAGATCGTCCCCGCTGACCCTGCACTTTTAGCCAATTTGCTGTGATTACAGTGACAAGTGTCTTCATATGGATACGAAGTAATTAGCAAAGAGAAGATGGGGAAAGGTCGGAGTTGGTGGGGCATTAGAGGACCTGTCAGAGATCCCTACTCATCTAAACTCCCCCTCCACCCAAAATCTGACAAGAGCCTCGTCTGGGGCCTGTTCCCCTCAGTCCCCTCTCTTACACTTGGCTGCTCTAGTTAATTGAAGCCACTCCAGATCAGTCAGGAGCTGGATCTGCACGCCTGAGAGGACCATAGTGCTCACCTGACCTGCCACTCACTGCTGCATGCTACATGCAACATGTTACTGCCATAGAGCTGAAACGGTTCCTCGAATGATCTCGATTATTCGATTACAAAATATCTTCGAGGCAAATTGTGTGCCTCGAAGCCTCGTTTAATATATAATTATACATATAAAATATATATCTGGACTACTATACAGTGCACGGTGTTTGACACGGACGGTCATTTCTGTGACACAACGCGCCTGCTGTCTGTGCATCAAGGTCTGTGCATCAAGTCAGCATCAACAGGATGACACTCATGATACATCAACAGAAGCAGCTAATGTGATCAATAACTGAGATATGGGCTGGTAAATAACCTACTTTGAATATGGCTCTGTGTAAAGGCTGGTTCAGAACGTAGATCAATGCAGAGGCTACTTGCCCAGAATTATGTGTATTTTGTTCACATACTTTTCACATCCAATAACTTTACATTTAATTTGATTGTAGAGGGTAGAACAGGAAACACTGACAGTGAGTAGAGGAAGCAGGTGTAGGGAATGCTTTCATATGTTATAGAAATGTACATTAGCTAGTTAAATTATCTTAGTATTTAAGTACGATATTATTTGGTCGTAGAAATAAAGTAAGCTAAATAAGATCATCAATATGGTACAGTAGTAAAGGCAATAATTTAGCAAGAAGAGACAAGCATGAACACAAATAAAATAAAAATAACCAAACTTAAAAAAAAATACTTAAAAAAGCAAGATATGGCCCAGAGAAAAAATAAAAGTATAGATTTTGATACACAGAAAATACTGATAAATCGCCTATAATTCACTCAGGTGGCTCTTTGAATCCTCTGTCTCTTTGCCCGTTTACTCGAGGAGTTACACCTTTTTTGATCGCGCACATTTTTGTCTTTCACTGCAGATTGGTGTTTTAGACAGAGTGACTGTCGTCAATCAGTTTCCTCTCAACGTCCTTGTACATTTCAAACTTCAACCAGACTTTAGACTGCAGCCGTTTCGAGTGGGAAAACCTGTAAAAGAGTCTGAGTGAGGCTCGAACTAGTGGACTTTTAGAGCCCTAACAATGCAAACTGTTCATGCGCACCTCTGTTTGCAAGATGCGGCTTCATCGATGGGCAGACACACATAGTTCCGGCTTTTCCGGGCAAAGAGCAGCAACACCGTGAGTTATTGACACAGAGTGGTGATCAAACACGGTATAACGGTAATTTTAATAGGACATGCTAATGATAACTGTGGGGAATTTTACCGCGGTTTATTATTTTACCGGTAACCGTTACATCCCTAGTTTACACACAGTTTTTAAGATAGGATTTCCTCTGTCTTTCCTCTTCACTTTGAGAACACAGTTCTAAGTCTAATGGCCTCCTTTACCTCCCACCTTGGTTTTCATCTCTTCTAAATTCCTTCCAAAAATGAACATTAGGCTAATTTGTTGTGTTTAGGGTGATACAAAAATAGTTGTCATCAGATCGGTGTCTTGTACAAAGTTCTGTTCTTTGTAACAGTTGTCTGGTATTACAGAATTGCCATGCTTTACCAATCAGAGCAGCTTTTTCAATACAGCTGTGAAATACTTTCTGATAAAATCTGCACAGAAATCCATCATCAAATGAAGTCATATAGGCATTTAGACTTTCATCTTTGAAAAGTGACCCAGAAATACAGATTTAAAACTTCAAGGAACCAGATTATATCTGGTATTTACTGATCCTAGAAAAAAGCCAAGCAAACACTGACTCCAGATGCAGTGAGATGCTTCTGCAGTGCTACAGCAAACTCTGCTGAAGAACAGACAAATAGTGTTAAAGCTCAGTGAAAACAACCAGCCGAGAGGCCACTGAGTGCTGGAGTGACATGGCTGCAAATGGATTTGTTTTGACTAATTTTCCTCCCGCATGTCTTTTGTTGATAGATTCTGGCTGAACTGAAAATTGCATATGGGTATCATGCACAAAGAAACTACTTGTTCCCATATTTGGAACAAAACAAGTCCACCGCAGTTTCCAAAGGCCACAACAAAGATACTCTCATTATCCCTGCAGAGCAATTTGTCCCTTTCTTTGGCCAAAGCTCAGGCTTAGATTCACAAACAGCAACTTCTGAGGGAAATAATTGTTTGTTGTCAGAACCTTGCAAGGATGAGACTGTCACAAAAACAAGAGTGATACTACCTGGGTCTGAATTTGCATCTCTAACCACATGAATAAGAACAAACAAAATATGCTGAAAGATCACAAGTCCTTTGAATACTGTTTCAGAAATTATTTACATATCCAGGATTTTTTTGCGAGTATTATGTTTACATGTGTGTGTTGCTGTCAGACCCTTTTTTTCATCCAGATCTGGTGTCCATATTGCTGTTGCAAAACAGTTTTTTATTGCCAGAATCACAGATTTCATCAGAAAGTGTAGATCCAGAGGTCCACCTTGGATCAGTCTATGCAATGAATAATCTAATCATATCGATTAGATCCACTGCTCCCATCTTGTAAAAGATAAAAAAAAAACAGATTAATGTAGCCCAAACAAAGGACTCAAGCTGCGAGTGCAAGTTTCACTTAACGCTCTGTGAGTGGCATAAATGGCCCTGTGCCATAGCAAGTGACATATCATTGTGGAACACAACAAATCAATAATTACATTTGTTGATAAATCTTTTAATTATTAATCATTATTAGGTCTATCAAATAGTTGATGCAGCTCTGGTAAACATTAGTGATCTTATCTCTTTCTTAGTAATAATCTTTATTTATGCTTTTCTAAAAGGGACTGTGAGAAGTTTCTAAGTAATTACAAAAAAGTCGCACTTTTAGATATATGCCTGATCGAAACACACACTTTAAGATGAGTTTTATAGCATCTAAATAGGTTATCTATGAATGCTATTCCTTAGCCTTCTGGTCGGGTCGCACAGGGCTGGACTGGCCTGGATAATCAACTTCAGGAACAAGACAATTAAAACTAGAGCAAATTTATATTATTCGGACACGTCTTAGAGCACCGGGCTGTAAGTAGCCATATGTAGCTGGCTACAAAACTACGATACTAAGTTTTCCAAAAATTGCTTGTTGTCACACATCAAAAACTACTGCTAGGTCACTGGAAAGAGATACATTACCTCAACGCATTGCATCCTGTAAGTTGTTGAAAAAAGAAGTTGTAAATCAACGCAGAGTTCTGAGGAAAGTCCGAGCTGCATCACAACAAACACACACTTTGGCTTCTTTTGGTGCGTTTCAGTTGTAGTCAGAAGTAGGAATTTGCCCCCAGTGTGAACAGTTATTTAGCTCCTGTAATAATCAATTTGTTTGCACTTCTGACTGGAGTGTGTCGCTCTAGAGCAGCTGTATACATCGTATTGTTAGACTTATGTTTACAAAGATGCTGCCATAGCGATAATCACATTCTTCATGAGATATTTGTGAACAACAACGCAGGGCGTGCTAACAACAGCTAACAATAGCCTGGTAGTTGGGCGTGTTTTTTCCAACTTCAACTGGAGCGCCGATATGTCGGAGATGATGTCACTCCCAGTTCCGAGGTCACTGGAACGCAGCATTACGAAAGTCGCCGCGCGTGCTCATGGGTAGCAGAGTCTTAATGTCGCCAGTAAAAGATTCCTCTCACAGTCCCTTTGACAAAGTAATAAAGTGTTTCACAAAAAATCAGATCAGATTGAAATATATAGATGCATAGTCGAAAGTTTAAAACAGTTACATCAATGTACACCCTAGAATATCATTATAAAACAAGAATAAACATGATCAAAGCAGTGAAGAGTTTACATGTGGTTGCTGGAGGACACATCAGCCTTTGTTCACGTGGTACATGAGAGGGGATCATGCTCCTGATCTTTTTGTTGAAGGATTGCCAACTCGACCACTGAACACTGTGGCCTTATGTTAGTAATGAACATCAATAAGTCTACTGTAATTTCTTGAATGCAACTCACCCTCGTTTATAACATGCACCCCTTTTCAGCATGTATAAACACTCTGATGCCTTCGACCAATCACAGCAAAGCCATTTTACGCCCCCTTGCTCACAAGATGCCGGTGCCCACGTGAATGGTACCATAAGACTTAGGAATTACACCATCATTACACAAAGGTAAACTAATTAAGACCCAAAATGTTGGATTAGCACAGTTCAAAAGTCAGTTTAATAAGAATTCTGTAAGTTTGGCGGTAATGTTTTACGGGGAGAGAGAGAATACTACTGCTCTTTGATTCAGATGTGTTGTAATTGCATTGTTGGGAGACAAAATATTTTACACTTTATCCTTGCCCTTGTGTAGAATACGCACCCAAAAACCAGACTTTATTTAAGAGCAAAAACATGCATATTATAAAACAAGAACTTATGGTAAATCAGTGGCTGCCACCTTGTATGTTTCCAAAAGTCCTGTAGCCTTGTGGACTTGGAGCTTTAGCCAGCTGCAGGAATAAATGCATATGATTGGTCCAGCCGTACCAAGGTCAAGTGGAACTTAAAATATTTTGTTGGCAAGCTCTTTAAAACTTAGAAATAAACTGTGCTTGTGTTTTTTCTTTTGTCTCTATTATTTGCTTACAGTGCTGTTAAAGAAAAGGGCACATGTATGTCCTATTGCACAAGAATTAGAAACATATTCCCATCATAGATCCTGCAGGAATTCCTCAGATTGTAATACTTTCCTGTTAAATATGCTCCAGTGTTGTCCTGTGATGCTGTCTTCCGTAACACTGAACACTGGGGATGTGTGAAGTTAAACCACAGGGAATAGACCTCTCTGAGACAACCTACCAGGAGTGAACGCCTAAAATGAGAAGTGGAGCTTGTGTATTGTTTTAAATGCCACCCTTGTCCTCACTGGGTGTGTGAGTCTTAAGTTGTAGCTCAGTCAGCTGACATTTAATGCTCAGCCACTACTCAGCTGCTTTAGTATAGGCCCTGTTGTTACCAGCATGAATACGAACGGACAGATGTGACAGCTGGCCAGCCATATGTGACAAGGCTTTTAGATCTTTATGCCTTAATTATCGCCTCCCATGGGACCAGTATTGACATTTTTGCTCTTAACATTGAGACCTTAGAAGCTGGCAGCCTGCAGTTGGCATTATCTGTCTCTTGGCAACCTCAGAGCTGACAGAGGAAGGTGCTTTACTGCTCAAGGCTAAAATCTTCCCTGTCAGCTGTGTTCAGGAGCAAGGCTCTTTTATTTTTATCACAACATTGTAAAGATAATCATTAGATCATGAAGTTTTATTCTAATTTCTGAGTGAAGTGTTGTGTTCTTTGGTAAAGTCTCTTTAATTCATTCTGGTGTGATAAGCAGTCATCCATCAGCAGGTTTCTTTGAGCTGTTTTCTCAACAGGTTTGTCCACAACTATTGCATATCCATTATAATACTTTAACACTAGGCACTCCCTTTTTTTATTGCACTATGGACAACAGGACAGTATGGAGCATTGTTCACTTCAATTGTGTTGTTCAGAATTAAATCTTCAAACTTGTAAAGGTGAAACATAGCAAACTCAAGACCTATGAGCACTTAGATTTACCAAGCTGTTGATATATTCTGCCATTTTGAGAGCAAATATCACATATATTGGCAGTAATATCAGCAGAATGAGCAAATGTACCATGGCAGTTTGCCTTACCATCCTTGAATTTTCACTTTCGTTGATAAGAAAAGTGAAATTTATTATAATGTTTAATATGTTTTTGTTGTTTTGCATTTGTTTTTACACAAATTAACTGTCACCATGAAAGCAACAGGAAGTACAAGATAGGGATGTGCGCGACTAGTCGTTTAATCGGTTAACCGCCTACTTATTTATTAATCGTTTAGTATTTTACTAGTCGGTTTAACGCTACATTAAGCATCATGCATCTTGTTCTTCACGCCTCTGCGCATAGCTGTCAAGTCTCCCGTTTTGGCTGGGAAACTACCGTATTTTATCCCTCTTTCCCGCCGTCCTCCCGTATTAATATTTTCCCGTAATTCTCCCGTATTAAAAAAAACATTCCTCTGCCTCTGCTACTAACTGAACACTGTCACTCGTCTGGCGAGAAATGCCACCTGCAGTAGCCTGCATGTTTGTTTTCCTCCTCTTTTACTACCAAAGAGGCTTAATGACAAGATGGCTCACTACGTCTATCTTTCTTAACACTGGGGTGCATTGGTTCTATAGCGGATTTAGCAGATTTATAGCCGAGTGAGCATCTGTCAAACATGCGGTCTTTGGGGTGAAGACGGGGCCGCTCGCGCGTCCACACGGAGAGAGCTGAAGTGAGCGTCCTGAGGAGTAACGAGGAAACAAACGCTAATATGAATGATGGCACAAAAGATACGGTTCTTAAGCCGGCTGCCCCAGTGTGAGAATGTGTTGGTTTTAAACAGGATGAACAAGGTGTGAGCTCATGAACACCTACTAGCTGATATGTCGTATTTGTTTGAAAGTAGTGGCGACGAAGATGTGCAGGTGCAGCGGAGCCTTTGTCCTGACAGTCAACACTTAATGAGGCAAAGAACATATAGATAAAAGCCCAAAATGAAGCGCTCACAGACAGTGTCGTTCGCTACATTGCAAAAGAAGTGCAGCCCTTCAATACGGCTGAAAAGCCAGCAGTTACAAACGTTTGACAGATAGTACGAATTGACTGGGAGAAAGTACATGTCACAATTCCTGAACTGTATAAACTCCATTTCATTTAGGCCAGAGTTTTTATTGTTGTGTGAGTTTTGTTTTTTCTTTACAGAGACAGGGTCTATTTTTTTTTGTTTTTGACTAGTATAATTATTTTTATTTACATGCAATTTTGCTAAAAGATAGGCCATTTCATTTTCATTGCTTTTTTTCTCTTTTTTGTTTGTTAAATTTACAATATTTTTTGTTCAATTTATTTTATTTAAAATATCCTGACCTTCCAATTACAGTTAAATATTCTTAAGAAATTAAAGTTTCTTGAATCGTGCACTAGTCTTAAGTGCCAGAGATTTCAGGGAAATTCTATTCTAGGCTACTATGTTGTACGTTTGGAATTGTCATGCTGCTACATCCACGTTTCATACCAAAGCAGTATTTATAATAAATGCCATGCATTGCATTGGCAAACGTATCAGAAATGTATTTCTCTTTAAATTGTTCAACTTTATTCAGTCAGTTGTTGTTACATCAATAGAATTTAAATTAACAGTTTGTCCTGAATGTTTGGGCTAAATAGTTCCTAAATACACATTTGCATGTTAAACTTTTAACTTAATATGTGTATTAAATTGCGAGTTTTCTTGCTTATAGACTAGTCGACTAGTCGCAAATAAAATTTGAGACTAGTCGGCGGGGAAATTAGTCGAAATTCCCATCCCTAGTACAAGATAATTGGCCAAGGTTTCGTCTCACATCCCAACTTTTTACCAAAGTCAGAAAAGACGTGATTAATTGATGGTCATTAAGATTTTCTTACCTGATCGTGCTGTGATGTGAGGTGCATTAAGAGTCAATAAATGTCTCAGATTAATGTCTGACTTGGAATTTTAAATAAATGTGTTCAGTGAAGTTAGTTAATTAGTGATACTGGCATAAAAAATGAAAAGAGTTCATTCCCTGGTTTCAGCATCTAATGCAAAGATGGAAACGTGCATTTAAAATCACAAATTAAGAAGGTAACTGCCTTGTTAATTTGTTACTCTAAAAAGTACACTAGGTGTCACCTAAAGTACTGGCAGCATTTGTATTGCAGAGTGTTGTATAAAGCAGTGACATAATGCAAGTGCAACTGTGAATGAATGTTCAAGAGTGTAAATAGTTCAGTTAGAGATGTTGAAAGCAACAAAAGTTTAGCATATCCAGTACAACACAGCAGAGAGTTGATCTTTTTGCACAGTGTGATATCACACAGATGAGAACCTGCTGCACAGTGTGATGTTTCACAACCAAAATGCTGTTTTCCTTGTTAACAAGTAAACACAGTGAACAGAGATTATACAAATCTTCACCCTTGCAGGAGTTTTGAAAATAATGTTTTAGTGAAACATTTCTAGTCATATGGGGACAAGACCTGAACTTTCTCCAGTTTACAACAGATATTAATGGAATATAGATCTAAATTTAGTATAAAGTGTGTTCCCTGGCCTGGATTTGCTTGTTTGTGGTTGGACATGGCTACTTGGACCACATACAGTATGTACTACAAAAACAAAAACCTAAACACTCTCTTGCAACAATACATATTTCTGCTCGTGTCTTTCTATGTTTGATTGGAGATGGAGAGCTTGAAGCCTTCAGGTCACATTCACACAGTGTGGATTTGGGTGTCTAATTGAATGTTTCGAAATGAAACACCAGGTTGGAAACCTTTGAAAATGGCTCAGTCATCATCATTGTGACAGGTGGTAATACACAAAACTGAAAACAGTTTTGACATGTTGGCATTACATTTCCAGTCAACATTGATTCTCAAAATGCACAAAATGTGCATCAGCACACCTGTTGCTCTAAAGAGGAAAGAGTTGAGATGCAATGCCATAGTAAAGTTAAACTACCAACTACTGTCCTGGAATCTAATCTGTGGCATATCAGTTGTTGTGGGTCTCTGTCCATCTCAGGTGTCCTTTTTAGTTACATCGGTGGAGAAAATAATAATTCTGTTTACTAATGACCTGTTTATTTTTTATAGTTATTGTGACTGTGTTTGTGTGTGTCAGGTGTATATCATTAAAATATAGCCATACTGCCTTAGACACACTCCCAGTTAATCTTCTCCTTGACTGTTTTGAGTTTACCCCCCTTACTATTCATGCATATCTTCACCTGCATGTCCAGAGGGTCTCCAAGCGGCTTGAGAAATGTTGCTTGATGTTCTGGTGGGAGATGGCCATGACATGGCACCTACTGTCCTTAAGACTCTCCCAAGAGCTCTTGAAGTGGCAGGTCCCTTGTAGCTTTTTTGCGTTGATAGAACCCTCTCTAATCTAAAGTTATTTTTCCCAAATTCCGCATTAGTTTTTCCCACATGCTGTTTATTTCCATTTTATTTTTTTGAAAATTAGTTTTTTAGTATTTTACACAAATTCAACCCAGATACAGCATGTGCTGCAAAACAAGGACGTTACACTCTCACCAAAAACAGCAAGCAGAAATGATTAAGTCAAAGATGTGAACATGACAGAAAAGAGACAGAGGTGATCTAAGTTGTGGCAGTTTCTGTGTGGTTTTGGACATAATTGTAATCACCAACGTGGAGAGACATTTGTCTGTGCAGTACAGCATTAAGAATCAGGAGTTCAGTATCTCTGATATAAAAACATGTGAAGGACAAGGAATCAATCTCCAGTTAGTAAGGGGAATTGATCAAAACTTGTATCCATAAGAAGAATCAGAAATGACGTTGGTATCTTAAAGTCTTATCAATTCCTGAAGCCTTCAGGTCACATTCACACAGTGTGGATTTGGGTGTCTAATTGAATGTTTCGAAATGAAACACCAGGTTGGAAACCTTTGAAAATGGCTCAGTCATCATCATTGTGACAGGTGGTAATACACAAAACTGAAAACAGTTTTGACATGTTGGCATTACATTTCCAGTCAACATTGATTCTCTCCTTCTCCATCGACACAAAATGTGCATCAGCACACCTGTTGCTCTAAAGAGGAAAGAGTTGAGATGCAATGCCATAGTAAAGTTAAACTACCAACTACTGTCCTGGAATCTAATCTGTGGCATATCAGTTGTTGTGGGTCTCTGTCCATCTCAGGTGTCCTTTTTAGTTACATCGGTGGAGAAAATAATAATTCTGTTTACTAATGACCTGTTTATTTTTTATAGTTATTGTGACTGTGTTTGTGTGTGTCAGGTGTATATCATTAAAATATAGCCATACTGCCTTAGACACACTCCCAGTTAATCTTCTCCTTGACTGTTTTGAGTTTACCCCCCTTACTATTCATGCATATCTTCACCTGCATGTCCAGAGGGTCTCCAAGCGGCTTGAGAAATGTTGCTTGATGTTCTGGTGGGAGATGGCCATGACATGGCACCTACTGTCCTTAAGACTCTCCCAAGAGCTCTTGAAGTGACAGGTCCCTTGTAGCTTTTTTGCGTTGATAGAACCCTCTGTAATCTGAGTTATTTTTCCCAAATTCCGCATTAGTTTTTCCCACATGCTGTTTATTTCCATTTTATTTTTTTGAAAATTAGTTTTTTAGTATTTTACACAAATTCAACCCAGATACAGCATGTGCTGCAAAACAAGGACGTTACACTCTCACCAAAAACAGCAAGCAGAAATGATAAAGTCAAAGATGTGAACATGACAGAAAAGAGACAGAGGTGATCTAAGTTGTGGCAGTTTCTGTGTGGTTTTGGACATAATTGTAATCACCAACGTGGAGAGACATTTGTCTGTGCAGTACAGCATTAAGAATCAGGAGTTCAGTATCTTTGATATAAAAACATGTGAAGGACAAGGAATCAGTCTCCAGTTAGTAAGGGGAATTGATCAAAACTTGTATCCGTAAGAAGAATCAGAAATGACGTTGGTATCTTAAAGTCTTATCAATTCCCACACCCTGTTTTTTTTGAGAAGTTGACGATTAAATGCACAGCTTTTCTATTATACAAAACACACAATGACTGTTATGATTTTAATTTATCTTCAAAGACTTTTTAATATAAATGACCTAAATAATCTCTGGAATAGAAAGTGTAATTGTTTTAAAGAGAATATTAAAATATCTTTTCTGCTGTACTCTCAACGCTTTAATAGTCTTGCTGCAGTACTTGGCATTTCCTCTTTTCTCATTTAAATAATGTCATGCCATAAAAATAGCACATTTATTATTTTATATTTAAGATTTTGAAGTCAAATTGTCTATAAAGTCTGATTACATGATTGAATGCTTTTATCTGAATCCATTCCTCTTTCAATCTCTTTTTCCTTCTCTCTGTCTATTCCCTGTAGGTGTCTGTCTCACCTGGGTCGTCCCACACAGTCTCATTTTTCTTGTTATCCTCGGTTCTAATTTCAGTTGCTGCGGCAACCCTACGGCTCCCTCCACTTCCTTCTCCTCCTCCCTCGTCTCTGTGAGCTCCTTGTTAAGCATGGCAGAGCTGGTTAATGATTGTGTTTTATTTATTTTTTCCCTCTGGTTGGGTTCCTTCTGTTGGGTCACACATGTCTTTGACTCTCGCCTGTGTGGCTTTCTTCCTTTCATGCCTTTCATTCTCTGCCTTTATTCGTCCTTCTTTTTTGTTATCAGACTCTTCATATTTTCTTGTTTTCCTTCTGACACTGCAGACCCTCACTGTTAGCTGTCCGTCATGTTGTAAATTGTGGTCACTCAAGGACACTGGGTGGACCGTCGCCGTCTATCCAATCACACTTTCAGATGCAAATGAGTCTGTTCAGTGCGCCTCGGCTGATTGTTTGCTGTTATGTTGATCAAGTTGAGATGGAGTTCAAACTCTTGGTTCATCAGACACAGCTCAAGCAATTGTTGAATAAATAGAGTAAGGGATGCATGATATTAAACTTTGCAACATCAATCTCAAAGGACATATTTACACCGATTTTTTTTTTGTGATGTAACTTTTGCTTGTCTTCCTCCTGTAAAGTTTTAAAATTCTTTGACTGTGACTCCAGATGATTACATCTATCTGAATCTTGGCAGCGGCCCAGAGACACATGAGGCCCTCCAGGTTCCTTGATGCGGCCCACCAGTCTTTTTAAAGTAAGAAAGAGTACGTGTATGAAGGAAATCTGAGGAAGTCTGCCATTAAAACATGAATAAAAGCAATCACTACAAGAAAACTGAGCTATATGTGGCTCTAATTGTTTTTGTGGAACTCTTTATGTATTTGTTGAAACAGAAATAATTATAAACTGTAAATGGTCTGTAACTATCTTCAAATGAGCATCTGAAACTGTGTTTAGCTCATGAGATTAGGTTTTAACAGTTGCACTTGAGTTTAGATGTTGATGAAGCAACCTCTTATGAAAGCTTTCCAAATTCTGCCCTTTAAGTGTTCTTTGAAAGGCAGAATTTTTCTCTCTGTCAATGAGGTATTTTGATGCTGGCCTTTTAGGAGCCAAAGTTCCCATCCCTTGTCTAAACTATGTTGCCACTTTATGCCCCAGTCACACATTCCCTTTTCTCATGGCGATTGCGCACATCTGTACATGATTGGCAGGGCTGGTTTGATCGGCATGATACAGGAAGAAATGACTGACTCTCCCCCGGACACACCCTGTAAATACACCACCAGTAATGCTTCTACAGTGCTTCGTCCCAATTAATTAGGTCAGTACAACGATACGACGAGGATTCCATGCATTTCCATCCCACCGACATGACGTCAGCCCCATTGGAGCCCAGTTTGCATCACATAAGCTCCAAAGGAGCCCCGTCGCTTGCGTTGCCTCGAATGGGACACAGTCGGGGCACAAGTGGATACGCCCTTGTCAATCGTCCTCAGAAAGCTTCCAGGATTGAGCCACGATCAACCTGATTGAGCCCTATGCATGCCATGCAAACACCATTGGCCTTAGGACTGCATTCGGCTTCCACCCCACTATACTGAGCGCAGTGATTCTCCCAACTAGTTTGAACAGTTAAAAACAGTCAGGACCTTTCCCCATCTACCGGCTTTAGTCCACTACTATACAATGCTGATCCAGACCAAATAACACATGCACCACGGCCAAAGCACGCTTCATCAGGATTTTGACAGTTTCACACAGGTGCCATGAGAAACAGGAATGTGTGATTGTGGCTTTACTCTGGAGCAGGAGTCATAAACTACATTTGTACAAGGGCAAGTTTCTCTTGACATGTGGTATGTGACCCGTGTAATCAAGAAACTTAAAAAACATACATTTTAGTTTGAAGAACACAGTATTAGTTAATATCTTTATTTTTCCAAATAGTCTGAATTTACTTGCCTTTGAAAGTGAGAAGTTCTTATCACCCATCCTGCAGCCATTGACTTGGGCCCGTTGACACATTTTGGGTACTTCTCTCTGGGGCTGTTGCATTTTCCATCACTTGGTTTATGTTGGCAGGAAATGGCTGACAGCTGGATTTCTGTAGAAAAAAAAATGAAGTCATTCCTGATAAAAAATGTTCTAGTTGTTTTGGGAGCTGCATTACTAGTTTAAAAATGTAATAATTTTAGATAACCCTCAGAACCAAAAGAAGATTTTCCCCTCACATTTTCTGAATTTGTTGATATTCTTGGTGCCTGTTTTAACCCTGTCTAAGGGGAAGCAACACAGAAGAGACAAAGTATTTGAATCAACAAGGAAAATGTTTATTGCCAAAATCATGTTAGCTAATGGTTAAACAGTTGTCAGTATGTGGCTGAAGCCATACTGCTGTCTGTGACCGCAGGTTGAGTGTGTGAGTAGAGGAGATACCCAGGATTTTGTCATTTGATTACAGGCACAACTGATCAAGTAAGAATGGTGGTCAAATGGCATTTCAGAGAGAACAAATCGTAATGACTTCCTCACATGACAGTGCATATGGGTGGCTGTGGAGGGCGTCATGTGGCCCCTGAACTGCCAGTTGATGAGCCCTGATAAAATCCTGTGCCTTTCAAAAGAGATGCATATAGTGCTGGGTTGTGAATGCATCTGATATTAAATATAATTTTGAAATGCTGTTTTCACAGGCTTAAACAGGAGTTTTGGGTTCATACAGGACTTAATTGTTGCCATCAATTGCTCAAAGCCTGCAGCTACTAGCCTGATGGCATAACAAGGTACAATTACTAATAGGAGTGGGAGAAAAAATCGATCTACATAGGTATCGCAATTTTTTTTGTCTGCCAATTTTTTTATCGATTTTTTTGTTCAAAAATAGTGTGCGTGCAGTGGGAGCGGGTCCGCGCGCCATTACAGTCCCCAAGCAGCACATACTGAGGCCGGTGCTGTGCCTCTCTGTGGCCGGGGTGGCAGTAATTGGCAAGTGCCGGGGAGTGGACGTGGTCTGGGATACCGGGAAGCTCAAAACACCGTGAAAAGTGACGGTGTTAGCGGGAATGAGAAAGACTGCGGAGCTCTGGGCAGACGAGGGAGAAGCCGGGGGCAAAAAGCCCAGTGCAGGCAGCAGAGGCGTTCATGCTCAGCCCGTAAATTACAGTGATAATGATGGGTGGGAAAACTAACCACTTTGAAACTATAGCCTTTTTAAATCTTGATAGCAAAATTGAATATTTTCTTGAAAAAACTCTGGTGCCTCAAGGATTAATAAGCCACTTTTAAATGCAGTCCAGGCTTTTGAAGAGAGAGTATTAACAGCTGGTTAAAATATATTGCTGAATAATTCCCAAAAACTGACTCACATGTGATGTGTATTATTCCTGATATAGTCTGTAGGCATCATCATTGTTCATCTTTTTCGCTGGTGTTAAAAAAGCTAACTAAAGATTGCAAAAATCGGCAATATCATGGAATTGCAATTTAAATCGAATCAGCACCTAAAAAGATTGCAATAAATCGAATCGGGAAAAAAGTGAATCTTCCCAGCCCTAACTAACAAGGTACATCTTTTGCATGCTGCGTATAAACCTTGTGAAAATCGCAGACTCAGATCCCATACTGACTGAACTGAAACTTAACTACACCATATACAGTCATGGAAAAAATTATTAGACCACCCTTGTTTTCTTCAATTTCTTGTTAATTTTAATGCCTGGCTCAACTAAAGGTACATTTGTTTGGACAATTATAATGATAACAACAAAAATAGCTCATGAGAGTTTAATTTAAGAACTAAGAACTATTCATTTTCCATGGTTTTCTTGATAATAACCAAAATTACTTAAATTCTTACATCAATAGCTATGGCATTGTACCGCCAAAAACACTACTTTTAAGCATTCCATGTTTTCTTTTCTGTTTGCTTTAAACACATGATACACACAAGAGTTAATACTTGATTGCATAACCATTGTTTTTGATGACTGCAGCCATGCGTCTTGGCATGCTCTCCACCAGCTTCTGACATTGTTCTGCTGTCACAGCAGCCCATTCCTGTTGGACAAATTCAAACAAATTTTCTTTTGTTTTTGGGCTTGTGGTTCTCCATTTTGAGTTTGATGATTTTCCACAGGTTTTCAATTGGATTAAGATCTGGTGATTGAGCAGGCCAAGGCATGGTGCTAATGTTGTGGTTCTCCATCCAGGTTTTAACTGACCTTGCCATGTGGCAAGGGGCATTGTCTTGTTGGAAAATCCAGTCATTCGAGGCAGGAAAGAGTTTTCCAGCTGATGGAAGAAGACTGTTTTCAAGGGTAGTCCTGTACATGACCTGGTTCATCTGCCTTCACACAATTGCATTTGCCCTGTTCCACTCAGACTGAAACAACCCCAGATCATGACTGATCCACCCCCATGTTTTACTGTAGGGCAAGACAGTCTGGGTTGTAAGCTTCTCCAGGCTTCCTCCTAACCAGTAAGTTGGCTGAGGGGCATCAATTCAAAATTGATTCATCACTGAAGAGAACCTTAGCCCAATCATCAACAGTCCAATCCTTGTGGTCTCGAGCAAAGAGTAACCGGCCTTCCTCTGCCTTTCATTGATGAAGGGCTTCTTGCGTGCTCTGTGTGACTTCAAACCAGCTTCAACAAGTCGGTTTCAACTGTCCTTGCTGAACAAGTCACATTTCTCAGTGCCCACTCATTTTAAGGTCCCTGGAGGTCTGACGACGATTCCTGACACAGGAACGGATGAGTGCACGGTCATCTCGTGGGTAGAAAGACGCTTTCCTGCCACGGCCAGGTAGCAATTTGGTAGTGCCATGTTCAGCTTGTTTTTTTGTTGTAATGAACGGCTGTCTTGGCGATCTTCAGTTTTTTTCGCTACCTGTCTCTCACTCATGCCAATTTCCAGCATTGCCAAGATGGCTGCCTTTGTGGCTTCACATAATTCTTTTGTTTTAGGCATTATGTGAGAGCTGACAACTTCTGAGTTGTGCTACGGCTTGAATGTAAGCAGGAAACCACTCTAGGCCTTTGCATGTGCAGTGCTGCTTGTGACATGAAATGGCCTCTTATATACCCTGGGAATCAATTAAGCTTAAGAATGTCAAATAGGACATAAAGTATTATGTGACCAGCTGCATTTTTTGTTGTGTTCATTGTATTATACGTTTAGTGGTACCAGATATTAGAATGAACAAGAAATTGAAGAAAACAAGGGTGGTCTAATAATTTTTTCCATGACTGTATTTAGATCATTCTGTGGATTTACAATAAACCTAAGTAAATGAAAAACAAGTAATCCATCTTTAAGATAAGTTTTGTCACCCAGCACTCTGCTGTCATGTAAACTTAGCAAACAATGTAAAAGCAACAAAATGGTCCTTCTTTAGTCCACAGATCTGAATGTTGTTTTTGTTGCCTTTAACTTGGTGTGTCTTGTGTCAGGTGGAAAGTTCAATAGATTTTTCTTGTCAGTCTGGATAAGAGCCCATAGAAAGTGTTTGGGAAGGGACAGAACCTTTCAGTCTCATATCCGACAGGTTTTTGGATTGTTCTGTCAATCACATTCATTACATGCCAGTCAGATAATGTAGAAGGCATGCGCTCCTGCTGTGTTCTAAATGAAAGAATTTGAGCCACATTGTTAAATAAAATCTCTGCAAAACATGTTGAAAGTGGAGCAAAAATATTTTTCTATTGAGAAGTTTGTAGTGTTGTGGGGTTTTTTTTCATTTAGTAAAGAATTGCAGTTCAGATCTTATAAAACTGCCACTGAAGCTGTTAGCATCTTTGCTAATCTGTATTCATTCTGTGAGTTTATAGGTTTTAGAAGAGAACAAATGCATTTCATTGTGCTGCAAAACGAAAGCCTCTCTTTCCTTCCTAGTCATTTGTGCTTCATTTCGTTGTTTTATCTGTCTTATGTTTATCAGTACAAATATACTTAAACTAGATCACTGAGATATCTAAGAGGCAATAAAAGACAACAGTGGGATGTTTAAAATTGCAAATCTTCCCTTTTTTGAATTTATGAAATAGTGCAGCTTTTGAAATGTGTGTATTAAATGCATCAAGTCACTCTTACATGCAACATTTAATATGAATAATAAAGCAGTTGTGGTCAACATAACATACTGTAGAAATACTGCAGTTTTAAAACTCTTTGAATGGCTCTGTCCTCCAGTTTTTAGGTAACCTCTTTTTGTCCGTCTTACTTATCTGGAGATACACGCAGTAGAATGAGATTTGTTTTGACGTCTGTCTTCCCTGTTTGCTTTGCTCTCTCAGTTTCTGTCTGTCAAAATAGTCCTGGATCTGTCTTTATGTTTCCCTTTTTTCTCATCTGATATTTTATTCTGTGGACAAAAATGCTTGTGTTTGGATGCATCTTGTCTCCACCTGTCTAGATTATTCTGTATTTCCCCACTTGTGTTTCTATTATCTTAACATTGCGGATTTATTTATCTACATGGTTTGGGATAAGTGCGGTCTGGCCTCTTTCTGCTGAGTTCATTTCTTGTTTTGTCTGTTTTTATGCCTCTGTCTCTCCGTCCATCAACATCTTGGCATCTGCCAGAGCAAAGAGAGTCTCTGTGGTGCTTTTGAATGGCCGTTCGGAGACGGGAATGCGCCTTCTGACTCAAATGACTTCATTAGAGAGCGATGATCTCAGAGGGGGTCTCCACCAAAAGGCCGCCTGATGTGGCTGATTTTCCACAGTCATTTAGACAAAAGAGGAAACGTGTGTAGTTGCTAAAATGAGTCATTGTAAATGGCAAATAAAAGAGGCACCAGATAACGAAATCAGCGGTGAAAGTTTGGTAGCTGTATGAGTGCTCTCAGAGATAGTGAAAGAGAAGAAGATGAATGAGGAGGGTTTGGATTCAGAGCGTAACTGTTGGTTACGGTCCCAGAAATCTGAAATGTCACCGTGTGCGTGTTTGTGTGTGTGTTTGTGGTAGTCTAGCAGCTTTATCTGCCTGGCATTTCCTGCTTTCAGACACGACTACAGCACCCTGCACCATCTGATGACCCTCCAAAAGGCTGGGCGCCGCACAGAATATTGAGGGGAACACATGTAACCTTAACAGGAAAGAGGAAAGCAAGGATTTGGAGGATGACACATGGGGGTTTGTAGCCTTTACCAAAACCACGAGTAATTTTGTGGTTGTTATCTTAACCGTGTCACCGGGGCTCCGAATTGATTCCTTCATGCAGGTTTCTCTGTGTGAAGGTAATGAACTGATCTGGAATCAGACTAACAGCTGATCAATACGCACGATATGACACATTCTCAGTTGTCTGGCATCAGCTCCAGAGGGCTGCAACTTTGCTGTCTTTTCCACTTCAGTGCTGCGAGGATAGAGGTTGACATTTAAGTGACAGCAGCCAAACAGAGACGTTCAGCAGCCACTGGGTGCCCACCACTATCTCGACTCTGGTTCTTCAGGGAGAGCATATTAAAAATGTCACCTGAGAATAGTTTATGAATATGAAAAACATTAAAATGTAAGCATTTTAGCTTCATTTTGTGTCAGTAGTTAAGTCACAAATAGCTTTAAAATGGAAAGAACTGTGACCTGGATGTTTCATGTCTTAGAGTGGCAATGAAGTTCCAAACAATAAAGTTGTTTTTTTGTAGTGATGGGATGAACTTAGGCCCAATAACTTTACTGTAGAATCACTTTATCCTTGTGTCAATGTAGTTTTTTGCACAAAGTTCAAATCAAATCCCTGACAATGCTCTTCAGTTATTGCATTCAGAAGCAGTTGGTGAGCATGAGACCTGATAAGCTTGACCAATGACGGTTAAAGCTCGACAAGTTCACCCTTAAATCAGGATAAAACAATTTGGCAAAATCTGCCAATAATGCCGTTATCGTTAGTTTATTCACCTTTCACCTTTTATCTCCAAAACTGCATTTGATTCATCCTTACGTTAAAGCAGGCATCTCTGAAAGTTTTAAAAAGAATCACTGTGTTCATAAAATATCTTGATCACAGTCAAAGGAGTAAGGATTCAATTACCTTTTACTTATGACCTCCAAAACCTAATAAAATGTCATTAAGAATGCACAGTCAGGCATAGTTTGAAAACAAGTTTAAGCAATGAGTAAATGAGTTTGCACAGGCAAAGGGTGAATCTGCATTACTCTGACTTTGACCATTGCTTTTGACTCATAGTTGACATCACATCAGTTTTGAAAGAGATTCTGTCTTCTATATAACATTTATAAGCCTAAAATCAGAATGTGACACGTTTTTTTTTTCAGATGGTATTTTCAAAATCTTATCAATTTGCCAAAAAGCTTAAAGGAAGTCACTTCAAATGTTATTGAGCTATCAAGTAAATTAACATGGAATGATCTTAGGACCAAGTTGATTCTGAACATGGACCTTTTTTTTCTGAAGTTCAAAGATAATCTCTGAAACTGTTGATTGAAATCACATCCCTGTGTGAAGGATAAACATGAGACGAGACAAAATGACCTTGTACCATCATGTGCCTCCATGATTTTACCATCTGTGCAGCTTGCCCTTCAGTCAGAGAGGATACTTGTGCAGTTTTGAGAAATCTGTGTACCTTTGGGATATCATATTCACAAACCATCTGAAGTATTCCAAAGATGACTGACAGACATTAGATGAATTATGGGTCCAATTAGCTTGACCTAATACTCCCCCCAAAACATTTTTCGAATGTCTGGCTCACAAACAAGCAATAAACAAGAGACATCATGATGTTGAGTTTTGACCCATGTCCCTAAAATGAAATAAGTGTATCCTGGCATCAGAGAGGAAATTTGTGCTTAATTTGAATACAATTATGTGAAACTTTTTCAGATGTTGCATTAACACCCAAGAGGTGAGCAGAAGACAACATGACCTTGATTGTTTACCTATTTCCCTCCTCCTTTTTTCATCACTGATTTAGAGGTCTCATGACCCCGACCTTTGATTTATGACCAGCAAAATTCACTCTGTTAGTGCTTGAATCAAAATGGACATTTTTACTCCCTGACAGTTTTCTTGAGGTAGCATATTCGTGTGAATGGCATAATCAGCCCATTAAAGACGTAATGCCTTGGGCCTCAGCTGAGCTAGTACAGTAGCATGAAAGGTATATTTGACTCATTGAACCCTTTTACATACTGTGCTCAACACACGTAGCATATATTTATCATTTAATGATGCATAACTACTTGGAATTGCGAGAAAACACTTAAAAGATCAAAGCTAATTCTCCCTCATTTAAGTCTAGCTTATGACTTTATGTTAAAAGTTTCCATCAGTAACTCATCTGACAACAATATTTTTCTCCGCCTAGCATTAGTTGCATTTCCATCTCTATAATCATGCCTCTGCTGTCACACTTTTCATTTTCAGCCCCTTACTGTATAATAAATGTGCTCTTAAATGTATAGATAACAATGTATAAAAGGTGAGGAGATCACTTATGGCTTTAAAAGAGGATCCATCTTTTATGAATTTAATGGAGGGCATTTAAAATTCTCCCTGAATATAAATGAATGAGTGTGCGCATGTATGTGTGCGTGTAAATGTGGTAATTGGGAGGCAGAGTGACGTCGGGGCACACGCAGAAGTAACCCTTGTCGTACCGAATGCAACCGATGGATGGAACTGAACTTATTAGTGGAGCTACCTTTTCCTCTCTCTTCCCTTCATTGAAAAGAGCAACAGCAGAGCAGCGAGACAGAGAGCAGCGTGTGCACCTGTCTGCACATTTTCCACAGCTCTGAGACTCTGTCTGGATGTCTATACAGTGAAGTGAATTAACATAGCTTCTTTTTCTGTGGTAAAGAAGAATACGGTATTAGGTATGTAAAAGCATCCATTGAATTTGTGGTAAAGTGCGTGAAAAAATAAAAATTTGGATGGAGTAGTTTTGTTACGAGAGACAACATGAAACGTTATCGGGGTGCTGGTTTGGTGGAGTGGTTAGAGACCAGGCACATACCATATATGAACTTCTGCCGGCTTGGGTTTCAAATCCAGCCTGTGGCAAGTTTGCAGAGTGTCTTCCCCTGCTCTCTCGCCCCCTTTCAAAGGTCAATCCGCTGTCGTTCTCACCTTTCAATAAAGGCTCCAAAAAATACATTTAAAAAGAAAAAAAAACATGAAACCTTATGGCAGAGCTATTTAATTAAAACATTCAGTCGGGCCACATTTTCAGACTTAGGACATGAACTGGGCCAGACATTTTTGGCAGACAGTGAGCAAAGTTAACCACTTAAATGAAACACAAATAGATAAAAAACACACCGGATGCTTATTAATTTATTGCCACATCCAAAAGGCCAAAACTCAATAAAGAGCAGTACTTCAACTGAACTTCTGCTGAAATACAGTTTCTTTAAATGTAACACTTAAAACAGACAACTTCAACATGTTATGACAGGTAAATACAAGCACATATGAAGGTGCAAATGAAAATAAAATAGTGCAGATTAAAAACTTCATCTTTTGGTCACATTTCAAAGAAAAGAAAGAAAGAAAGAAAGAAAGAAACTTGATTAATAGCAGCCTTTCAGAACGTGTTGCATTCAATGTCTGTAACAATGTTTACATTTTTTGAAAGACCTTGTCAGTGTTTGTAAAAGTTTTTTCAGTTTTTCTCCTCGCACCTAAAGCCCCAATCACTTTGATTTCAGGCTGCATGTGGCCCACGGGTTGCTAATTAAATAGGGCTGCCTTATGGAATAGGGATGAAACTCACGGAGCTCCTCACGGTACGATACGTGATACATGGTCCGCGATAAATTATTAGCATAATGCAGTGTTTTTGTAATAATTGATAGAATTTTAAAAAATAATCTGACAATATGTCCCAATAGGATCAGGCTATTCCCAGGCAGACCCATGTACTGTTATCTGGTGACTTAATGGGCTTTTTTCTGTTTGGTGAGAATTAAAAGGTAAGGAACAAAGATTCTTCAGTAGAGAAAGAAAAGGAGTGCTACGTGGACTCAACAGAGTTTGTTTGAGGTGCTCTTTGGAAAGGGATTCAAAAAGTCCTGAAAACAAAAAGAAGAGACTCCAAGGCACACTCTTTATACTATTAAAATGCCTTTATTTTAACGGCATGGTCATGTAGACCTTAAAAACAAACTTCTACGCATTTCGGCATCAAGCCTTCATCAGGAACATAACTGCGTGACTTCCTGCTGAAGGCTTGATGCCGAAACACGTCGAAGTTTGTTTCTAAGGTCTACATGACCATGCTGTTAAAATAAAGGCATTTTAATAGTATAAAGAGAGTGCCTTGGTTTCAACTTCTTCCTCAGTAAATTTGTTGCATGCTGCGTTTGGTGTCATCATCGATAGCCAGCAGCCACATTCTCTCATTTTTTAAGCATCTTCTTACAGATTGAGTAACTCAATTTGCGTCATGCTTTGGTTTCTAAAAGCTGAAACCTGTTGGCGTATAAAGGTATTGACTGAGCACACACATGATACACAGCCCCCTGTGTGAGAAGGAAAAGGATCAGAAGAGATTAGACGAGCGGAAGGGATAAAGATAGCCCTAAAGACAGGCTTTGTTTTTGGCCCCCCCCTCATGAACTGGGGCTCTTGCTAATTACAGAGCTCTCTGGTCTTTGCTAAATGTGTTTGAAATCCACTGGATGCAGATAATTGAGCTGGAAATGTGTTACATGACAAAGTCACTCTGAAGGACAATCACTAAAAAAGGGGGCTCCGTTCTTCTCTTTTCTCTGCCATTTTGGCTGTCAGGCTCACTTTAGAAATAAAATTCACATCAAATGATTCATTCCAGGGCGTTTGTCTTTGTTGTTTGTTTAGATTGAAGCTTAGGGGATGTTTGAGGCACCTATTGAGATAAGCTTGAGTCAAAACAGAGACAGGCTGGTGACAGATGTGTCAGACAGGCCTTGGGTTTTCTTGTTGCCCAAATAATTGCTTTTAGCCTTTAGTGTTGGGATACGAACCTTGAAAGTTCCCTTACATCACTCTAGTAAAGTGCAAACATTTGTTGCCATAGAATAGATATTGTGTCACTGAGAGTGATGAGCAATGCGTTACATTTCCTCAAGTTAGTGTAATCAAGTCGCTGTTTTTGCATACTTGTACTTTTTAATCATCTATATGAAGTGGTACCTTAACTTTAGCATGAGTGAGTATTTATGTATTATCCTCAGTAGGGGTGTGCGATATGACTATATTAAATCATTAAGGATTATAACGATGTAATATCGTCATAAAGCAGAAAGATCGTCAGATCGTCTGTGTGGGCAGAGACTTTTGACGCGCACCCGACTAGCCAATCGTAGCACATTAAGCGCAGTGCATGGTGGGATCTCCTGTTTGGTTATGTAGTGAGAAGCCATGGCGGAAAGAAAAAAGGAGATAAAAGCTTGAAGATGGCTGAACATACATCTGTTCTAAAGCAGCTGTATTATTCACTCAGATTATAGACATTTCAGTAAGATAACATTTGTTTTGAATTGTTGCACTTTAAGAGATAATGTTGATATTGTTGTTCATTACCTTTTATGTTTACATTTACTGCAAATTTTTTATAAAAACTGCACTATTTAAATTAAAACCTGTTCAGAAAGTTTCTTTGGCTTTAATTGTTCTTTTTTTTCATTTAGGGTTTTACATGTTTTATATGGTAAACATAGGGAAAAATCATCAAACATGCAAATTAGTCTAGAAAAAATCAACGTAAAAAAGAGTTGTGATAAAATCGTGATCGTGATTTTATTTTTAAAAAATCGTGATATGATATTTTTGCCATATCTCCCACCCCTAATCCTTAGTTATATTTGTTATTCAGTCCAGGTGTATAAATAGAAATATTTAACAAAAAGCCAAACAAGTCTAAGGTTCCTATCAGCTAGTGTTTTCATAATACCAACATTTGAACTTTATTACAGACAGCAAGTTAAATATCACAATTAGGGCTGCAGCTATCGATTGTTTTTGTACTTAATTACTCTATCAAATTTTTATCGATTAATCGAGTAATCGGATAACGGTTACATTGCGCTCACTGCTATTTTTTTTTTTTTTTACATTGAATCACTACACATTATTAGTAACACACAAAACAGAAAAACCAGGTCACTTAAATTAACAACTTATTTTTATTTTTTTGAACATTCTGAGCATAAATGGGATCTCAAAATCAAAATCTATAGTTTTATTTTTACTCTGGGCCATATCTTGCTTTTTTCTTTTTTTTTTTTTTTTAAAGTTTGGTTATTTTTATTTAATTTGTATTCATGCTTATCCCTTTTTGCTAAATCATTGCCTTTACTACTGTTTCATATTGATGATCTTATTTTGCTTACTTTATTCCAAAGACCAAATAATATCATACTTAGATACTAAGATAATTTAACTAGCTAGTGTACATTTCTTTAACATATGAAAGCATTCCCTACACCTGCTTCCTCTACTCACTGTCAGTGTTTTCTGTTCTACTCTCTGCAATCAAATCAAATGTAAAGTTATTGGATGTGAAAAGTATGAGAACAAAATACACATGATTCTGGGCAAGTCGCCTCCGCATTGATTTATGTTCTGAACCAGCCTTTACATGGAACCATAATCAAAGTAGGTTATTTACCAGCCCATATCTCAGTTATTGATCACAGTAGCTGCTTCTGCTGATGTATCATGAGTGTCATCCTGTTGTGTCGCTCTGAGGACGCACAGACCGGATGTTTACTGTTGACGCGCTGCAGCAGTGACAACGTACTATCATGCTAAGCTACGTGCTAAGCTATCTCCGTTTGACATCAGACACACTGCACTGTTTTCTTTTCGTCCCTTCTTGTACTGACCACACACTTGGGACACTCTCTGCCATTTCTTCTGCGGACTCTCTCCTTTCTGTCCCTCTCTTTTCTCATCCTTCATGATTTTACAAGCCGCATAGCAGCGGAGGTAGCAGGCGCGTTGTGCCGCAGAAATGACTGTCCGTGTCAAACACCATGCACTGTATAGTAGTCCAGATATGTTTTATATGTATAATTATATATTAAACGAGGCTTCGAGGCACACAATTTGCCTCGAGGATGTTTTGTAATCGAATAATCGCGATTATTCGAGGAATTGTTTTAGCTCTAATCACAATACCCTATACTGAAACGATACTTAAAACTAAGTTGACACTGATTCAACATTCAGTACCTGATGGATCAGACACAGGCTGTCCACAAGGGGTGGTCGGTTTTTGGAATTGACGTCTTTTAATCATCCATCCATCCATTCATCCATCCATCCATCCGTCCATCTTCTACCACTTATCCAGAACCTGGTTGCAGGGGGCAGCAAGCCAAGCAGGTCAGCCCAGACTTTCCTCTCCCCTGTTGCAATTTCCTGTTTGCCTTGGGGTATTTGAAGGCATTCCCAGGTCAGATGAAAAATACAGTCCCTCCAGTGGGCTCTGGGTCTGCCCTGGAGTCTCCCCCCGGTTGGGCGTGCCTGAAACCTCAACAGGAAGGCGACCAGGAGAGATCTTAATTAGATGCCTGAACCGCCTCAATTGACCTCTTTTTCAATGTGAAAGGGTAGCAGCGCTACTTTGAGTTCCCTCCTGATGTCTGAGCCCCTCACCCTGTCTTTAAGGCTAAGCCCAGCTAAGCCAAGCTCATGACCAAAGGAGAGGGTTGGAATGAGGTTGTCGGCGTAAATTGGGAGCTTTGCCTTGCAGTACAACTTTCTCATTTACCAGAACAGTTGTGTGCAGAGTCTTCATCACTGCAGATGCTGCACACATCTGCTTATTTATCTCAGTCCATTTTACCCTCACCCATAAACAAAACCCCAAGATTCTTCTACTCCTTTCTTTGGAGGTGGCAACTAACCTTTTTCTGGCAGAGAAACATGGCCTCAGGCTTTAAGATGCTGACCCTCATCCCAGCCACTTGACACTCCACCACAAAATGCTCCAGTGCCCTCTGCAGAGACCCATTTTGAGGTCTCCAAACTGAACACCTTCCTTCCCTGACTGGGCCTTAAGAGTCTGTCCATTAAAGTCACGAACAGATTGGGTGACAAGGGGCAACCCTGACAGAGGCCAAATCACTCTGGGAAAACATCCAACTTTTTTAAAATTATTTTTATAAATTTTTCCAACTTATGGGATGTGTACAGAAAACATATACAAGAAAATAACAGATATTTCACAAAGGGTCGTTTCCAACTGTAATAAATCTTAACGGTGAAGAATGTCTCCTTGAAAAACAGTATATTAGAGACCAAGTTCCCATTCTCTACACAGAAAACTCATTCAGTCTTACTCATTCACACAACAAAAGACAAAATAGATGGACAGACAATTGTTAGAGTATTGACGAGAAGAGGAGGGGAAAAAAGGGGGGGGGGGGGGGTAGTAAAAATAACAGAATAATAACAAATTAAATTAGATTAAATATTAATATGAAAAGTAAACAGGGTCAGTAGCTCAGTATTTCAATAGTTTTCAGCATCAATGTGTAAAGAATCTATATGAAGCAAAAAAGGCTGCCAGATTTTATGAAAGGCCTGTATGGAACCCCGAAGGGAGAGTCTGATCTTCTCAAGTCTCACACATTTTAAAATTTCTTGAATCCAGCTATTGTGCGTGTGTGGAGATGAGTAAGTCCATTTAAGCAGGATAAGCTTGCTTGCAAGTAAAGTAGTGAAGGCAATTATGTGTTGTGAGGGCTTGGACCAACTAGGAGCCGGGGTCATCCCAAAAAGAGCAACAAGGGGATCAGGGTTCATCGTACAACAAAGGACTTTACCTAGTGTATCAAAGATGGCACTCCAGAAGTTAGCGAGCTTGGGACATAACCAAAACATGTGCATGTGATCAGCTGGAGAGAGTTTACATCTGTTGCAAGAGTCAGCTCTGTCTGGGAAGATCTTGGCTAATCTTGCATTCGTGAAATGGCTCCTGTGTAAAATCTTGCACTGTAAGAGTTTGTGCCTTGCACATATAGAGGATGTATGAGCAAGAGTAAGTATCCGATCTCATTGTTCATCAGGCATTATGATCCTGAGGTCCTGATCCCAGACAGCTCTAAGGGAGTTCAGGGAGGATGGATTCATCTTGAAAATTGTATTGTATAGGATTGAGGTTGGGGATATTTGTGGTGTTTTAAGTGAAAGAAGTGTATCCATCAAGGTCTCTGGGGGACGATTAGGAAAGTGAGGAAATTGATGTTGTACAAAATGATGCATCTGAAAGACACAAAATAAATGAGACTGAGGGAGAGTGAATTTTTTTGATAAGTCTGTAAATGAAGGGAAAACACAATCAGGGTAGAGGTCATCAATGATTTGCAAACCCTTATTTGACCAGGATTCAAAGGCTACGTCAGAACAGGATGGGAGAAATGAAATGTTTCAATAAATTTTGGCTAGTTTTAATGAGGAGTTTAGGCCAAGGTTTCTCCTAAACTGATTCCACATTTTTAAAGTCTCAGAAACAATGGGATTCTGTGCTAATTGTTTAGTTGGTAGAGGTAACTGTTTGCAAACCAGTGACCATAAAGCAATGGATGAAGAGGATAGTTCCATGCGGGTCTATAGTGGACGATTACTAGAGGACATCTTAACATTCTCAGAAAAGGATTTTATTAATATTACTAGCCCAGTAGAATCGTTGAAAGTCAGGTAAGGCTAAACCTCCGAGAAATTTGGGGAGTTGGAGAGTTGATTTCTTAATGCGAGCTTGTTTGTTGCACCATAAGAAGTAATTAATCAACCTGCCTAGTGTAGAAAAAAAAGATTTGCGGATGAACACTGGTATGTGTTCAAAGATATAAAGAAAACGGGGCAGTATTGTTATCTTAATCAGATTGATGTGGCCCTGGAGAGACAAATCAATAGTTGACCATCTAGAAAAATCTAATTTACAACGCTCAAGAAGCATAATGAAGTTTTTTGCAAATAACTCAGAGAGTGATTTTGTAATGATAATGCCAAGGTATTTTAAACCTTTGGCTTTTTGAAAGGGAAGAGGGTGGAAGGGAGATTCACTGCAAAGAAATTGATTGGGAGATACTCACTTTTGGGCAGGTTGATTTTATAGCCAGACAACTTCCTGAATTGTTCTAAAATATCCATAATAGCGGGAAGGGATGAAGTTGGGTTGGTGACATATAGCAAGAGGTCGTCTGCATATAGAGATACTTTGTGAGTGAGGCCAAATCGGGATATCCCTTCAAATTTCTTTTCGTTACGAAGCCACAAGGCTAAAAGTTGGGCAGCAAGTGCAAATAGGGATGGGGATAGAGGGCATCCCTGACAGGTGCCACGAAATGGGGAAAAAGATTTTTACGCCATTAACATTAATGCTGGCTAAAGGAGATTTGTAAAGAAGTTTAATCCATGATACAGTCGGGGTGGAAACCAAATTTATTTAGAGTGAAAAAAAGGTAGCCCCACTCTACGCGGTCAAATGCCTTCTCTGCATCTAATGCCAGGATGATTTCAGCTAGGTTAGAATCTGAAGAAGAGCAGATAATGTTTAATAATCTCCTGGTATTATGAAAAGACTGTCATCCTGGAATGAAACCAGTCTGGTCTTGGTTTATTAGCATTGGTGTGACATTCTGGAGGGGAATAGAAACCACTTTAGATAAGATTTTAAAGTTGACGTTTAGGAGGGAAATGGGTCTGTAACTGCTACAATGAAGAGGATTTTTGTCCTTCTTAAGCAGTAGGGTTATTGAAGCTTCTGAGAAGGTAGAAGGAAGTCGCTCATTTGCAAATGCATCATTAAATACTCTCACCAAGATCGGAGCAAGTATATTAGAAAAGGTTTTGAAGAATTCTGTGAAGAATCCATCTGGACCAGGAGACTTAGAACCTTGAAAAGATCTGACAGCCTCCTGGACCTCTGCGACTGTTACGGGGGATCCTAGGATACTGAAGGCATCATTGTCTACTTTAGGCTATGTCAAACCATCAAGGGGAGTAGGTTCTGACCAACTGTAGGAGGGGATCTCAGATGAGTACAGTGATGAGTAATAATGAGAAAAGGTATCACAAATTTCACAGGGGTCTTTTGTTACCAAACCAGACGGAGAAGCTATCCTGGTTATGAATTTTGAGCTACTTGCTGCACAGGCTTGATATGCCAATAATTTACTCGGTTTATCACCTTGTTCAAAGAAACGTTGCTTTGTTTGTAAAAGCTGAATCTCAACTTTACTAGTTGATAGCAAGCATATTGAGACTGTAACTGTAATCTATTTTTATATAACAGCTGAAGGGTTAGTGGCATATTTAGCATCTAAAATGCAAATTTTATCTGCTGGTTCTTTTAATCTAGAGAGTTCTGCTTTTTTAAAATGGGCCACCAATGAAATAATCTGTCCACACAGATAAGCCTTAAAAGAATCCCACAGTATATCACTGCTGATATCTGGCATGTCATTAATTTCAAAGAAGAAATTTATTTGCTTGGTAAGAAAATCTTTAAACTTAGTTTCAGCAAGCAACTGAGAGTTAAATTTCCAGAACTTGTGAGGTGGTCTGCAGGGGGAAAAAGTAATGTCAACTGATGTAGGGGCATGATCAGAAATGAC
The DNA here is from genome assembly GCA_036419115.1 of Scarus forsteni. Lineage (NCBI taxonomy): Eukaryota > Metazoa > Chordata > Actinopteri > Labriformes > Labridae > Scarus > Scarus forsteni. The sequence continues at coordinate 22,268,184 of JAZDUH010000084.1, forward strand.
TAGGGTCGTAAAGTCCTAGTCAACTAGTTGACTAATTGGTCGATGCGTGCTCAGTCGACCAAAATTCTGATTGGTCGACCAAATATGTCAATTTTTTTTTTTTCCCCTGCAGTTCATTTCATCAGGACAAACGCATCAAGTGAAATGGGTGTATTTTCTGAGCACCCCATCATGACTCAGAACACCATTTTAATGTATTTATCGTTCATTTCAATATTTTTATTTAAGAACATTTCAATATTCTAGTCTAATAATCGCTTATTCGTTTTATAACAGCAGGCACACCTGTCCGCTGCCCACGCTGCAGCGTGCAGCGGACAGGTGCGCTTTTTGGTCGACAATTGCTGTGTTTTGGTCGACCAACAATTTCTTTGGTTGATTACAGCCCTAGAAATTGCTTTACTGTGATAATCACAGGCAACAGTATTTTGCAGTAGTTTATTATCCAATAAGAAAAAATCTATTCGTGAAAAGCTGTGGTGCGCATGAGAAAAAAAAAGGAAAAGTCTTTCTTAGATGGAAATCTAGTTCTCCAAGGGTCAGCCAACCCCAATTGAAACTTAAAGGTAGCAGCCGATTTTGTGAGACTAGTATGTTTCAATGATGACCTGTCAAGTATAGTGTCCTGTACTAGATTGAAATCACCTCCAATAATGATAAGGTGGTCAGAATACATCCAACTTTGTGCCAATGATGTGGACAGTACTCCCACTTTGGTCATGCGGGGACTGCCTCTCTCTTCATTACATTAACAGGTAAAAAATCCAAACAAGGAAATTGGTGTTTTTAATTAAAGTCAAGGTCCTCCATTTTTCTGATGCAAGTTCTTCATAAAAGTATCAATACATATGACAGGAGGAAAAAACTTGCAATGTAATTTTCCCTCCATTTTGTTAAGCCCTTGAAGCCTTACCTGAAGTTTTTCAGATTTTGTGGAGCCTAAATTGATTTTAGTTCCTCATATTAAAATTAATTTACAGCCTGAAATACAATGATCTGTGCAGAGACCCACCTCCCCTGAGACTGCTGGAGTGAAGCGAAAACAAGGTAAAGAGAGACTCCCTGTCGTTAAAATTAGCATTTTAATTATAAATTGCATCACTGCACTGAGTGTGGTAACGGAAAACAACTCCCTTTCTCCTCGGTTCACTCCTCCGTTTCTCTTCCCATCTCCACTCGAGAATGAAACTTCGTGCGGGGATCCTCTGCGGGGCGGGAAAAATAAACGGGTGGGCTAATACGTAAGAGCACAGCCGGCGGCAAAGCGGATGAAGGTGAAAAACGCTTAACCTCAGCCACTGCACAAATATTGTTCTCTATCAGCTTAGTTCAGAGGAAGGAAGAAGTATGTTGTCAAAGAAGATTTGTGTTTTGTTGGTTGGACAGACTGTCGGGGAGGCCTTCAGTGTTTAAGAGAGAGATTCGTGGACTGCAGCCAGTATCATTTTGTCATTTAGAAAGTGCTTTGCTGTTGTTATCTTGGCTACATAGGCCCACTGTGGTTTGATGTCTGCCTCACAGTATATAATTTCTATTTTTTCAAGTCTCGAATTTTCTCAGAGGATTTGGCCGTGTGTGCTGTGTGTGAGTGAGCGTCGGTATGTTCTGTGCTGTGAGTATAGAGGGATAATTGATCACATTGGAGGAGTGTGTATGTGCTGACTGGAAAGACTTTGGATGTGGGATTTAAACTTCAGACTGTTTCACAAGATGCTTTTATCTGTATGCGGACATTCTGACTCACAAATCTTTGAGTACTGTGTGTGTTTAAGCCACAGAAACACTTTAAAACTATCAAGTCTGTGCAGCAGCAGTGCAGTGCAGTGTTTCTGGAGGTCCGTCAAGTCGTCTCTCACAGGTGGTCTTATTGAATATTGCATGTTTCCAGCCAAGTGTGGAGAGTATGGGCAAAGATTGTAATTTGTATGCTGTGAAGGTATTTGTAAAAATGAGCATCAGGCCATACACAAACCTTACAGACGTTCTGTCACAGTTTTCAACTTTAAACTTAAAGATGCAGATGTTTTCAGACTGTTGTGTTTGAGGGTTGAAGGTGTGATATATTGTTATTTGGATACCATTAGTATGGCTATTTACCAACATTTTATTATTAAGTTTATTGTATTGAATACTCACAGTACTACTCAAAGAACTGCTTATTAGTTTTCTTTACTTTACTGAGATTAGCTTTGTTTTCTGCCCCAGTAACAGATATTATAGAAACTAAAAGTGCTCCGGCAGCACAAACCTCTGCTGGGGTTATCTGGTGTTGATAGTGTTTTTAACCAAAATGTGAAAAGCTAACCTAGTGTGCAATTTTAACAAACCAAAACTCTTGGATCTGCATCCAGATTTGAACCACCTCCCAAAACATGTCATGTCTTTTTGGTACCATGAGCAACATTTCCTGAAAATTCAATCAGCCAGTCAATCAACTTTATTTATATAGCACTTTTCCTACAACATATGGAACTCAAAGTGCTAAAATTTGCCTCCACCAAAGCATTTCTGACATTTTTGATAATCAAGTCTCCAATGAAAATGTGGAAAACAGCCCTATCTCATATGTACAGACATAAACTCAAAAATAGCTCGATCTGCATCTGTGGTTGGAGCACCACCAAAATCGACTGAATTCTTCCTTGAGCCATGACGAATATTCTCTGAAAATGTAATCAAGATCCATTTGAAACTTTTTGACTTATCTTGCTCACTTAAACTGGTTGACAGATAAACAAACATTGAGGCAAATAGAAAAACATAACCTCCTTGGCGGGGGGAATAAATGTAAAGGAGAGACAAGGAATCAAGAACAAACTTTTTTTAGATTTTATATGAGTAATAAAATAGCAAATTTAAAACTGCAGTGTGAAATGTTGACTCTGTATAATAAAGGAACTTTCGCAATGTATTGGTGTATCAATATTTTCTCATATCCCTCGTGTACTGGAAGTCCACCTTTACTGTAGGCAGTGCATAAACCCCAGTGTCAGTAAAATCTAGACTTTTATGGTGAGCTTAAGTGTAAAGTCAATATACTGTTTTTTTAGGGTGAAACATCAACTTTTAGACTGAGGCAGAGAGGCAGACGGCAGCTGGTCAGCTCTGCAAAGCAAAGATTTGGAAAAGATCAGAAAGGATGGAGAGATAGAAAGAGGAGAGAATGATGGCAAAGGCCAAATGTCGACCAGATGCTCACTTCTCTGCCCTCGCAGAACATTTGACTGAGACAGCGTTTTTCCACCATAAGCCGTCAGTTTTACAGACAGACAGATAGCCACAAACAACAAGCATTCAATAAAGAAACTTTGATTTGACCAAGAGTAAATTAAGTATTAAAAGAATGACTGAGGATGTTTGCACTCATTTGAAACCGATCTGACAGAAGTTTGTTCCTCCTTTATTTTTTCGGACATATTCAGAAGCTTTTGGCTTTCACACATAGTATTTTCCACACTGACTCAGGGATTTACATATAAGATTATATAAAAAGTGCTAGAAACTTGGCCCGAACAAAGAAATACGTTTTCATCATCACTACAAAAAGCCTAATGAACCAATCAAGAAAGATACCAATGACGTGATTAATAAAAAAAACAACAACAAACAACCAGTGTCTGTTAGAGACAGAGTGGCTGTAGGCCACAGCTCCTTTTCAAAGAGGGAAGATTCCCCCTCTCTGCTTTCCTAGAATATGATCCTCCTTGCTCCGCTGTTATATTTGTGTGGCAAGTTTAAACAGTACTTCTCTGCACTCTTGTTTTTATCTTGACTCCTGGAGATTTTCTGTATACAGTTGGCCTTTGTAGGTTGTAAGTGTCAATGATGTCAAACACATGTTAACCCTGATATCCAATGCCATGCTGCATCAATGAATGCTTTTGAAGCTGTTGGTGCTTCCACCCACCAGATTTTGTACAGTAAGGACTTCTTTTTGCAAAAAATCAAGCAACAGTTAATACCGCTTCTGCCCCCTGTTTACCATGATCACATTTATTACTTCTCATTTCTACTAACTGCCTCTGATCAGAATGTGACCTTCTTGACTACTGATGTTAAAGGAAAAGTTCGGTTCCTGCAGCTTTTACATTGTTTATAGAATGAAGAACAACAATATACTCACCCAGAAGGCTTTCCTGATCCAAACAGTGCTTCGGGAGATATTTAGATCCTAAATCGAGCAGCGGACACCGATATAATGGTAGCCCGTAGGGCATAGATCGCCGCTCCTAAAACTGCATTAATCATCCAAAAACTCATTAGTTTCACCAATATTCCATCATGATTCGTTCCAGATACTCCGCCATTGCAGTCTGTGTCTCTCCACACAGCGCTGTGTGGCTGGACTGACCTCTGAACTGACAAGTTTGTTTACGTGCCCTTCGCGCATCTATGCTCTATGATCTATGCCCTACAGGCTACCATTATACGGATGTCCGCTGCTCGATTTTGGATCTAAATATCTCCCGAAGCTCTGTTTGGATCAGGAAAGCCTTCTGGGTGAGTATATTGTTGTTCTTCATTCTATAAACAATGTAAAAGCTGCAGGAACCGAACTTATCCTTTAATTCCTTGAAGAAGCTGTTGTCAGATGTTAGCTGGAATTGTTTTTGAAACCCATTTCCACTCATAGACTGGTAAATGTGAAGTTATCCTACCTCACCTTAATTTACCTATGGTGTGGAACGTGTGTAGTAGTTCTATGAAATTTTTTTTTGTCTTTAATCACTGAACTTTTTTATCCATGCATTAAACACACTATCACTGCTTTGGTGTTACAACTTGCTGTCAGTAACGTCAAAGAAGGAGGATTGAAGACATTTCTTAAATGTTTTTTCAGAGCAATGCAATGAGTACTCGTCTCGAAAACTTACACCAGAGTTAACTTAATTAACATTGCCACTCATGACAGTGATAGAATACGTACTGCTATGAAGTGCAATTAGAAAATTGGCATTATTAGTTTAGGCTCGACTATCTTGTCCTAATGATGAAAGGCGTGTTGCAGTATTTAATGTTACCTAAACTCTACATATTAGCACTTTTCTCCATTTTACGTCCTCTCATACAGGCAATCTGATCAGAATGAGTAAATGAAAGAAAAATAAGGAGTTTAATGGTGGTGTCCTCGGTCATAGCCCAATCTCCCCAGAGAAAATGAGGAGTTAAGGTGCCTATTTAAAAGGGCAGAGATAAGGCAACAGGCCTTCAGTGATATAGAGAGGAATGGTCATGTTGTTTCATCAGGGTTTGCTCCACGGTTCATAGAGGGCTTCTGTCTCCTCCGGCGTCTCTTAATCCATCACACCTCCAGTGGCCCTGGATCTGACACACTCCAACGTCTCCCTGACCTGCGGCCGGGTTAGTGCTCAGCCCCCTTGCTCACGTGTGTGGGCTTTTCTGTTATCCACATTTTCACCCCCCTGTTCTCTGTCAGAGAGAGTGTCAGGTTTATCAGCACAGCCTCTGGCAGGATGGACATGTTTTCATACATCGTCCACATTCAGCCTTGTTCACTCGTGTGTGTCTGCCACTCACGCAGGAGACGAAATACTCCTTCTGTCCTGCATATATTGTTTCTAGTCTCACCTGCTGCAAGCTTTTAAACACTATGGATTTTCTTGCCCATAAATGACCTCCACTTGTGGTCTTCAGCCAAACATCTTTAAGCTCTCATGATTAGGGAAGCCTGATCAGAATTTCCTCTGCCATCCGTCAACCATTGAATACATTTAAAACCATGCTGTGGAGATTGTTCTCCCATCTAGTGGTGAAACTGTATTTTTCATTCAAGTGAATGGTGCTCACTAGTGCCTCGCTTTTTCAAATGTGCGTTGCAACCGTTGAACTCTACAGTAGCTGGTATGTACCTAGAAGGTATGCAACAGGTCATTCAACACAAGAGGTATGTTATTTCTAACAAACTGCATTGAATCATTACCCCCAAATTCCACTGCACGCGAATATGCAGCACATTGGTGAAGCATCAGGTCAGCAGCTGGTCAGAAGGTACAGAAATATATATAACATTGTATACATGACACCAAACATCTTATCTAAAAGGATATAGGTGGATAGAAGTTGAATAAATCATGAAGCTGTGTGGTTGGGACCAGCAAAGGGACCTTAGAGAAACGAAGTGAGGTGTTGTTTATTTCTTTTCTCAGTCTATAACATGCTTTATGAGTGTGCAACATTGCTATTCTCATGAGAGACTGTGGCTCTCAGGGAATCAGCCCTCCCCCTACAAGGCTGCGCGCTGTGGCACTGCTTGGCGCGCCGCTTCCAGTGGGGTTTGTCGGTCAGAGCAAGACCGGGGCGCTGCGCGGCGCTTCCACATGAGGTGGAATTTGGGGTTTGGGGGTTAGAGTTAGGCTCTCAAATTTTCTGGGGCAGTGACAAACGCATCTTGCTGTGCTCCTTATCTGATTCAGTCACATTGGCTCTGAGCAAAAACAAGTTTAGCCTTAGCCACTAGTATGACGTAGTGCTTTATGTCCCTCTCAGCTGTTTCAAGTTTTTACTGACAGGAAGGACATGGAAGCCTTAAGCTCTGTTAATACAGATAAAAAATTCTGTTGACAGTCAGATTGTTGACAGATGCAATTTGACAAAAATGAGGACATATTAATTGATGTCGACAATGTTTTTAGCCCATAAATTAATAAAAACACCTCACATTGCCCCTTTTAAGTATGACCAGCTGCTACCAAACACTGACACTGGCCACATTTGGTGTTTTGTTCTGCAGGAATGGAGGAACTGATTGAACTGTCTTTTGATTCAAAAGAGCTGTATCTCTTGCAACCTGCCTCTGAAAATAGGCTATAGATCACAGGTGATTAAAAATAGTAATGTCAAGCTTTTATTTTAGCTAAGAGATCATGTGTTGTTGATGAGAGCTTACATGAAATGATCTGCTCCTGACTGATTGAGGTACATATGCACATAATGACTGTAAGACTGTAACTTCTTAGACCTTGTATAAAACTTTAACATTTCCAAATGTTAATCAGCTACATCTTTGAACTTAAAACTTTAATGGTAAAACTTTGACTTTATGCTCTTTTCCTGATGTGAAGTCTGGTCATTTGCGTGAAAAAGTCTTGTTTATGAATGCAGCTGCAAATATTCACAAAAGTCCCTGTCTCAAGTGTATTTCAAGTGGCTGGTAAATCACTGCACCATGGTGAGACATTTTTATGAAGCTACTTCATACTGTTCTTTGTTTTTCTGGATGTTGTCCACTCATGCATTGATTCTAAGAATTTTCATTCAAAATAGCATCAATATTAATCCAAAACCTAACTACAACAGCACTCTAAGAGCGCAGACCCCCGCCAAGCAGCTCAGTTCCACACAAATTGTGTCTCCCACCCAATATTATAGTCCTACATTTATTCTATACGCACATTGTGGAATAAAAATGATCAATCTGCAAGAAGTGTGATGGTAGTTGACATAATTAACTTCCGATAGACTGACCTAGATATAAAGAGAGTCTTATAACTTGTTGACTGAACCGATGTGCTGCTGCTTACACAGATGTTGGTTATGTGTGCGCTGCAGTGCTTCTAGTGGGCGAGTCACCAGCCTGTTGGTCGGAGCAAGACCACAGCTCTTTGGTATGTGGTGCATTTGCTCTGTGTGGAATATGGGGGTTACGTTGTTACACACACTGCTATAATGGACTACGTCCGTCTCGACATTATCAGCAGCCTTGTTTTGAGTGATTAAGAGGCACCATCGGAAATTTCTTTCTTCCAGTCTGCTGTGTCTGTGAGCAGGACTCTGCATGTACAGCTTTCAAAGCTGACTTACCATTCACATTCTGTGAGACAACAAACTGAGTCTGCGTGGAGAACTCCCCCCCCCCGCATTACAAGGGATGCTGGGAAATGTAGTGACATAGGCTTGAAGAAGTAGACATAATTTTGCAAATAAAGTACAATTCCCATAAAGCTGTAAATGAATGGATTTTACCGTTATAATCGTACATGTTTTTTGTGACATTAATCACGATTGGATTAGCACCAAAATTTAATGGCTTTTTATTGGCCCAAACCACACCTCTGGTAAAATGTATCATGAAAATCCATCCTGTAGTTTTGCTAACAGACAAACAACCAAACCCCGGCAAAACATTACTCCCTTGGCAGAGTTAATCGCAGAGTTATACTCACTTTTTCTTCCCGTCTCTTGACTGGCAGGTAAACTTTTCACTGTCAGGAACATGTGTGACAAAGCAACTTGAAACCATTTTGTGGTATGTAGTCCAAACTTTTGAGAAGTGAATGTGGGAAAAAAACAGCCAAAGCAGCCACGTTTAAAATATATTCTTTGGATGTAAAGCCTGATTAATAATAATGCTTTGAATCTACAATGTAGCATACACTATGGAATAATGTAACCTTGAAGCCAAACAGTAACCTGCTAACATAGCTGTCAGGCACATTCTGAAAAATATAACTAAAGGTCAAAACAACACAGACATGGCAAGTGCTTTGGAAAGTAAGGTCAACAATCATGATATTATTATAAATGAATACTACACTTGACAGCAAAAACTATGTATACTGAAATATGATATAGATAGAAAAAAATCCTGCTTATTCATTTTTGATTTGTGGGAGACTTATCCTATCCCAACTGACAGTGTGCAAGGGGCAGAGTACACCTTCAACCAGTCATCAACCAATCACAGGGCCACAAAGAGAGACGCAGAGCCATTTACACACGCAACTTGTGGCAATTTAGAGATATTAGTTGACCTTTTAAGTGATATCCCACATCATCAAGAAAATTTGGGCCTGGGGCTTCTTTTTGGTCAGTGGAAAGAAACTAGAATGCCAAGTGTCCGTGTACTGTTCGTTTTTTTTTATTGCCCTAAATAATATAGAGCCCTAGCATCCTGAAGAACACAGAGTTACTTATCATTCTTGACTTTTTTGAGTGGATATTGTTGAACTATCCACTCCACAACCTCTTCCTGAGAATTGAGGTTCACTTTGCTCTGTCTGAGTGGGACACAGCCTCGAGCTACCTTGGAGACCTGAGCAGGTGTTGTGTGGTAGAAAATCCACTTCAAGTACTTAATCAAATTGTGATTTTTTATATCTTATTTGAAAAAGCCTTATTATTGGTATGCTTGGTTGCATCAAAAGACTGCCAGTCTCTGAGTAATGCTGAGGCATGTTGTTTGTACTCTAGCGTGAGATAGAAGGCTGCAGAAGACACAATACATCAAATCCACTCCCTGATGTCCAAGAATACCGTAAGTGCATTTCCTCATCTACGTCCCTCAATAGCCTGAGTGCAAAGCTCCTTCCATCATCTGCTTTTAACTTGAGCAGTGGCTGTACATTCCACCTCCTCAGTTCTCTCTCTTCTCTGTTTTTGTCCTTGAAATAAGTACATTATAATAACTTCATATCTAATAAATCCAACCCTAAACCCCATGCTTTGTCCAAGATGCCTTGGTTTCTTGCTCACAAACAAGTAAAGATTGTTGCAAGACTGAAAGCTGGTGGCATCACTGGCCTGTTAAATGCACCTCCAGCGATTATTTTAGCAGGATATTTTTGTTGTGTGGGAACACTCAGATATGTGGCTATGTAATGCTCAAGATGACGTGGGCATGGAGGTTTTGGTTTGATGTGGATATTCATTTGAATTCTTCTAAGATCCCTTATCATTGGAAATATACAATTTAATGCTATTTATGTTGTTTGTTGTCAAGTCGAGATATGCCGCCTGCTACAGACAGGACACACTCCCCCTGCCATGTGTGGCTTTTCTCATTGGCAGTGTCAAGGAAAGGAACATGTTTAAGGTGGGTTCACACCAAACAGGCCTTGGGCGACCACTCTCCATGTATAGTCAAGGTACAGTCAAGATGGGGTGGGCCCAACCCTCCCATGATGCGACGGATGGGACCTGGGGGACTTGGTGGCTTGACGCTCAGTCGCAAATGTTCAAAAATTTGAACTCTTGAGGCAACAATTTATGTGGCTGTGCCGCAACAGCCAATTGGTGTATGTGTGTGTGACGACACCCCTGACAGACTGTTTTTTTTCCAGATCACAGAGTGACAACTCATTTACGTGTGAACCTTAAGTTAGTGAGGACATTAGTTAGATGTGTCTGTGCTGTAGGGCTGGACGATTATGGTAAAAATAAGAATCTTGATTATTTGAAGTGATATTGAAATCACGATTAATATACACAATTATTCATTTATTTAAAAACTGCAATTTTGATTTAAACACAACTTTAAAGAACCGGCGAGCAGCATGTACAGTATTACTTCAACATAAGTCACACACACTCGCTGTGGCTGCACGTGGAACACAGAAGTGCAGGAACTTGCATACACAGCACTCCACACTAAGTGGCATATTAATCTTTTTTCTTCGATTATAATGTTTTTATGATTGTCAGATGGCAAAATTGAAATCACGATCAAAATCTGATTAATTGTCCAGCCCTACTGTGCTGCCACTGTAACATTAGAGCACAGCAGTGGAAAGATGTCACATCTAAGTTTGGACAGACACTGTTCTTGAGGATTTACACAAAATCAGCCTGTATTCAGCAGAGATTAAACTAGGGATGGGAATCAAATGCCAATTGCAGTGGAAAACCAAGAAAAACTCTTATCAAGGAATCAGTTTCATTAGCCCCTTTGCGTATCAGTTCCCTTACCAAATTCAAAATGTTTACCCACATAGAGCATCAGCAGGAATCATTAAAGAATCAGATCAGTAAGCAGAGTCATTCATGGTCTCAGTATTAATAAAACTGTTTCCCTGTCCTAGATGAAACAGATGAGTCCATAGTCATGTATAAATCCAATAACTAATCTGTTGCTTGTTTCTGTGTTCAACTTTTGTGGTTCTTTTTTCCAGAACCCCTTTGCCAAAGACATCTGTGTATCTCAATGGGAGTTGACATTAAGGTTGCATTACAAAATCCTGGGCTGATTTTAAGGGGGAGACCTGAAAAAACAATTTTGGGGACCTCTTGGACCAGTGTAAAATTATTTAAGAAAGAGCAAAATATGTGACATGTAAAGATGGCATTCATCTCGTTCCTCTGATCCGTCTGATCAACATGAGCACGCTCCCTTTACACTTTTAATGGAGTCTGATCTGATAGGCTTCATTAACCCTCCTCACATTTCTGACCACAGTTGGAGGAACAAGAATGACGTGGGGTTGTTTAAAAAAAGCACAGGGCTGACGCTGTGGAAGAGCGAGCTAGCATGTGGGCACTTGATTTACGTTTCTACTTGCATCACGGACACGCTCAAAGCACCGCCGTGCCATTTAGCCCCGGTTCTTTGGCATGTTTTCACACTTTGTAGTGCGTCCCTCTAAACTCTGCAGCCTGTCTCTGTGTCTCACTGTTTCTCTCGCTGCCTATTGTCACACAAGGTGACCCTCGAACACTCCAGGAGCCCTGCTGGGATTGCAGCTCTTTTTCTGCAGCAGCCAAATCACGCAGATCCACCCTCCGACTACCTGGTGAGGGCAATTCAGTATCTACCACCTGATTTTTATTTTTCCCAGGAAACACGGCCTGAAGGGAGAGGCTAGTGGGTGGCTCTGTGTATTTGATGTTTTCCTTTTAATTTGCAAGTTCAAAAGAATTCAGATGAAGTCACATTGCGTGTGTGTGTGTGTGTTTGTAAGTGATTGTGGACTTGCATGTCCAATGTGTTTTTGTTTTTTTCTGTGTCAGTTTATTATGAATCTATGTTCTCTGCTTGAGAGTCTCAGTTCTGGCTGTAATGAATTCCAGACGGCTTTCCATCTCTCTGTTCTGTTGCTCTTCACCTCCTATTTCACAGCAGGTCTGGTTGCCTCAAGTCCCAGCCATATGGCCGTACTGAAGCAGTTTTGGGATAAACTTTATACAAATCCATTGATATAACCATGAGTAGAGAGGCTTATCATCCTTTAACCAGCAGACATGAACTCTTTATGACAAAGATCTACTTTAAAGTGGCAGAATGTGCCTCTAGGATGGGTAACTGTTGCAAAATGAATCTGTCTTTGTATTTTGCTTGATGTGATCATTACAGAGGAAAGTTCAGGATAGAGGCTTAAAAAGTGCAATAAAGGTCACTGACCAAAAGTACACATCTTTTTTGTAAATGAAATGACAAAAAATGTTTGTGATAACTTTGGAATATAACTAATCAGTCAAACTTTATTTATAAAGCACTTTTCATACAAAAAATGTTGCAGAAAGTGCTGTACACCAGCAGATGAGTGTCAGGGGATACACAATGAAATACAAAACCCAACCACTCGTGCACACACAAGCACACAAGGACACTTAGTGAAGACTCTTCAAACAGCCGCAGATTACTGAGGAAACGCTGTCTTGAATTAAAAATGAGGAAACACAGGAGCTAAGACTAAACTGATAAAACCATCATAAGATACAATAAAGGCCATAATGTGTAAAAAGTTAATACTAATAAAACAGCCTTTAAACCAAAGAATGACAGAAAATAATTAAAAAGAGGATTTAAAACACAAAATAGAAACTTAAAATCTAAAATAGAATAAAAATATAATGTAGATGAAGAAAAAAACCAAAACAAAATCAGCTAAAAGCCAGACTGAAAAGGTACGTCTTGAGTTTGCTTGAAAAAAATATGAACAGTAGGTGCCGCTCTCAGGTCTTCAGGTAGGCTGTTCCACAGAAGGAGGCCCAAATACTGAAACCATGATTCACTGTGTGTTGTTTTTTTACTATAAGAACAATTTAAAGACCACTACACAAAGACCTGAAGGCTCAACTGGGCTCATGTGGTAAAAACCAAATCAGATAAACAGGAAGGACCCAGACTATTAAGGGATTTAAAAAACAATTCTTAAATTGATTCCAAAAGACACAGAAGGCCAATGCAGTGACTTTAGAATTGGTGTGATGCTGATGCATACATGCTGATGTTCTTCTCTAGGAAGATTAGAAAGGGGGACATTGCAGTAATCAACTCTTCAGGTGATAAAAGCATGAATAAGAGTCCCTGCATTGGCTCCAGATAGAAACTTGAACACCCTGAAGGTCTTCTTTTAATGATGAAATGCCTTTTTGGAAAATGTTGTATGTGTGGCTAAAGATTTGGGTCTGGATCAAATGTAACATCCAAAGTTTTCACTTGTTTGATAATAAGACAATAATGATAATAGAGAGAGAATAGATAATAAGAGCTTGGAGTTTGTTATCCAGTTTCTCTTTCTGAACCTGTACCAAGGACTGAAACTTTTTTTTTGTCCTGATTGAGCTGCAAAAAGCTGTCTGCCATCCAGGACTTGACTTCTAAAATACAATTAGTCAGGGCATCAACGGGCCACGTGTCATCAGGAGACACAGAGGTGGTTTAGGTTGATTTGAAGGCTTTTAGGAATTCTGCTTTAATCAACGATCTAATTGGCATTTAAAAAATGGACCTAACTCACATAGATACAGAAAACCTGAAGGCAAAGAAGGATAGACAGGAGGCAAAGAGGGGGGTACCTAATGTAACACAGCAGTCACATAGGCCAGGGCCAGAGTGATTTAAATGATAAATTCAAGTTCTTTGTGGCGGAGATTTAAGAATGTTAAAATTTGATTTTTTCTTCTCATGCTATGGTGCACCTTTTGCTCCCACCTCCCCCCTTCCCTTGTTTCATTGACAGAGATGCACCAGCAACAAGGTGGCTGCTGCTGAAGTGAGTGAGAGGTTTGTTCTCAAGCCCATTGCAACCAAATACAGCAGCACTACAATCCTTTTCCAGCCTTTAAACAGCGTGAATCCAAGGGGAGAAATGGCACTCTTTACGAGGAGAACAATAATGCTATGACCAGCAAAAGCAGCTTACTGTCGCAGGATTTTATACCCAAGGCACCTTGTACGATGAGAAAGGGGCACGATGGAGAGCGCTCACTGAAGCGGTCGCTTCTGTTGCTCAAGATATGATATGTGCGTTGGAAAAAAAAATGGGTTTATCCACTTGCTGAAAACTATGGACCCCAGGTGTTTGCTATCTAGACACCGGTATTTCACTGAAGTTGCTGTGTCCCCCAACAGCATTTGTGAAAAAATCAGCAGAGCCGGAGGGGCGTTGTTTTATTCCGCAACGACAGACGTGGTCCAGTCAGACAATGCAGCCATACACGAGTTTGAAAGCACACTTTAGCAATAATGACTGTGCTCTGCGGAGTATCTTCCTCTAAACAGAGTACTTTCTAGAGTATAGGTGTCAAACTCTGGCCCACGGCCAAATTTGGCCCGCAGTGTAATTATATTTGGCCCGCGAGGCAATTTCAAATTAATATTAGAGCTGTCCCGCCGGAAAAAGCACCAACCAACATCCAAATGGAGCTGATTGAACTCCAGTGTGATGTCACGCTGAAGTCAAAGTTTGATGCTGTTGGGGTCGCACAGTTTCCACAGTTCATCCCTGACACAATGCCTCAGCTCCACACCCAAGTTGCTCAATTGCTCTCCATGTTTGGCAGCACTTATCTATATGAGCAACTTTTCTCTTCACTGAAGATGACGAAAACGTCTCACAAGGGGACGTCTGACTGATGAACACCTTCGAACACCACATTCGATAATGAGGGTTTCCTCAGCTCAAAGCCTGAGCCCCGACATTGATGAACTGGCATCCAGGGAAAAGATGCCAGGTATCTGGCTTGGGCGCATCAGATTAGATTAGTGTGTCGCAAAATGAACAGTAAATTACGTTTTCTATGCACTTTTTCTTGCTACTCCAAGGCCTGAATGGTTTATTTATTGTTATTTTATTTTCAAATTTAATAGCTTGTGTAAGAAGCTAATTTTGATATTTACCTCAGAAGGCTGCAAACAGAAAAGAGGCATTCAATTTTTATTTATATTGTATTTAATATGCCATTGATATGTTTTTTTTATTATTATTATTTTTATTTGCAACTCGGATTTTGCACGCCTGCACCTTTAAGTTATATAAGCCTTGCTTGTTCAATATATATGTTAAATCAAAACTTGTTTGGTTCCATATTAACCCTCTGAATCCCAAGCCATTTCTGAGCGTTTTCTGCTTCTGTCATATTTTTACTCACTGTGGTCTCATTTTTCTCTGTAAAGTGAAGTCCAGCACCTCTGTGGATTCAGGACAACCATGGCTATAAGCTGATATAACTCAATTATTTCTTTGTGCAGTGTAACAAAATTTAAAGGCTGTAAATCATCAGAAAAAAGAGAAATGAAAACTTAATTTTTTTGACTTTCTGATTTTAAAAAATTCTAAAAATAAGGTGGGAGTATATACAACACACTTTCAGGTACCCTCAAGCATAAGGAACACAGGAAAAAAGTGGTGTGGTTCTACCTTTACAGAAACTACACATTCTGGGACCTTATAAGTTGATTGGAATTTTAGGCCGTTTTTGCTTCTGTCACATTTTTACTCACTGTGGACTCATTTTTCACTGCAATATCAAGTTCTACACCTCTATGTGCTCAGGAGAACTAGGGGCTGAAGCCAGATATAATTCAACAATGTCTCATAGCAATATAACATAACCAGAATGCAAGAAACTATTCAATAAAGAAAAACGGACAGTGAAATTTTCTGAATATTTATTTTCAGAACAATGAAAACTGTGAATAGCTATGTACAAGGCGACAGGACTCCCCTGAAACTGTTTCAAGGGACCCCCTGAAACTGTTTCGGGGGGTCCTGCTGCTGAAACTGTTTCGGGGGGAGACACAGAGCCGACGTATGGAGCATGCTGATTGGTGATGAACAGACAGAGGCTGAAATGACAGCAGGCAAATTGAAGGCAATATTCAAATAATTCTTTAGAAGTAAGTACAGGACGTATATCGATCATTCAAGGCTTGTTGAAAGCTGTATGATGTGTAAAATTATTTGTTTTTTACAGAATCGAGCTAGAGCAAACGGTTTATTTTCTGCAGATTTTTGAAATGGACGTGTGAATAAATGCGCTGTTGACGGCAGTCGCGAAAAATCATCTGTCTTTTCCGCCATTGTTCGGAATGTTGCCGACGTCATGTGTGATACATTCAGGTACCCTCGGAACTTGAGAATCTGACGAAAACGCCACTTTTTACGGCTTTTTAATAGGACAAACGATTTGTAAATGCCAGCCGTTTTAATATAAGTGCGTTTTTGAACCCGCCGGCGGGTTTGGGATCCAGAGGGTTAAAAGGTTAATTTGTTCAACCTTGGCCCTGCGGCTTTGTTCAGTTTTAAATTTTGGCCCACTGTGTATTTGAGTTTGACACCCCCGTTCTAGAGGATCAGCTTATTGCCCAGGGCTGGAAGAATGCACTGGGCTCCTGGAACTTGTTCCAGCCAAATCTTCATGACAACTGACAATGGCACCAACATAATCAAAGCTCTGAGAGTGAACCTCCAGTGCTTTGGACTCAAACTGCACAATGCTATTGCTAAGAGTTTACCAAGAAGTCAATAAATTAATCATTTTTGCTTGTCCATCCTTTATACTCATAAATCTTGTTTAGAAAATTATAGGGGTTTTAATCCGAAATAAAAATCCACAAAACCAGGATGAAATTGTTGCTATTTGTGTTAACAAGAATAGTTAAGATGGCATATCCACTTGATCTTTCTTGATCAATAAAGCCACAGCCATTTTAAATGGTTTATTTCATTAAGCACAGTCATATTTCTACAGAATTCACATAAGCATAAAATAAACACAAACTAAACTGTTTGGGGTTGCTTTTTTCATATAGCTAAAATTATACAAGTTTTCAGTTGCATCCAAAACTTAATTTTGAGCTTTCTTACCTGAAAATCCAATCAGATATTTGATTTAGCCTGACTAATAAGCCCTTTCTTTTATCCCTACTCAGGACTGCAGATGTAAATCTTAAGCAGTGTCCGGCCACACCACACTCAAAAACTGGATCATAAATGTACTGTGTATAAGCAAATCCTAGTTATTATTTTTAGTTTGATCATTTTAGTGGTAAATGGTAAATGGACTTGAGCTTATATAGCGCTTTTCTAGTCTTGGACTACTCAAAGCTGCTTTACACCGCAGGCCACACCTACCCATTCACACCCATTCGCACGCACATTCACTGCGCTGATAGTTCAAAGTTTCTATGCTAGTCATCCATCAGTATTTCTAACACATACGCCCTTTCATGCCCATTTACACGCCACTGACACAGCAGTGGGAGCAATTTGGGGTTAAGTGTCTTGCCCAAGGACACATCGCCATGTGTCGCCCGGAGTCGCCACCTGCAACCTCCCGATCGCTGACCAAGCGCACTATCCAACTGCGCCAACGACACCCAAACAAAAAATTTAAAACATCTTTGAGTCAGTCTAGTTATTAGCTCAGTGGTTATTAATTAAATCCAACTACATATCATAGTATTTCTGCAGGATTGTGATGTTTTCTTTGTGCAGACTCGGATATAAAACATCAGATGCTCACCAGTTTTGTCTTTCATAGATGACCTGCAGTGTTTCTGTTTGTTTTCATTATATGAAAAAACATTATTTGTAAATTGCTCATTGAGAGCCCTTCAAATTTAACTCAGAAACTGAAAAGTGTGACATGGTTAGCATATCAGCAAAGACTTTTCCTGTTTGGTTTTGCAGATTAAGCTTGTTGTTAATATTTCTGTGGTTACTGTTTCTGTGTCCATGTTGTCAGTGTAGACTGTTAGCTTTTTATTACACGGTGACATCTGTGCTCAACTGCTGTGTCCCCAAAGCTGGGGGGGTCCTAGCATCACATTGTTTATGGCTTGTCCAGGTTGTGCAGTGGAGGAATCAATGTTCTGTTGCTATTGGAGCATTGGAAAAACACACGGCTCATGACTTACATAACCGTGACTTTTTAAACCATGGCTAACCGGGACACAGTATAATCATCACATCCCCAATTACAATGCTAAAAGTTTGACAGCACCAAACATTTTGTTTCTTTCAAAGAATAAAAAGCACTATGATCAATGCTGTTTGTCATATTTTAAGCATTTGAATAATTTCCAAAGATTAGATGAATGATTGCAGCTCAAACTCTGAACATGTGGAGAATAAACCAGTTAATTTAGCATCTCCTCTGCAGACAGGCATACAGGTTGGGATTTCGGTGCAGATGTCATGTGCATCAGCAGCCATTCAGATTGCCACCAGCACAGATGGAAAAACAAATGAACAGAAATGTGTCCTCGGGTGTAAATATGCATTGTAAGCTGTTCACATTATCAGATTTGCAGATGGAGGAAGCATATGCACAGTGATATAAGCTCTCACCATGTAGAAGGTGCAGATGGAGTTAATATCAGAGCAACAGCAGCATTATGACGCCCTGCGCCTGGTGCTGTGCGGAGTCTGTGATGTGGTTGCTGTATGTGACGGAGCGGTCAGGATCTGGACAGCTGGCCTCTACCTCTCAGGCTAACGGAGGGAGGCGGATACGGCTTCACCCCGCTTAGCTCTTGTTTATACAGAGGAAGTTGGATCTAGCTGCCTGTTGGTTTGTCAGACTCTCCTCCCTGGCGTGTTGAGGTGTGTGACAGAGAGATGGAGGGAGATGGAGGCTGGACTGGCAGAGTGAGAGCACACTGTCTCTGTAATGAATATAAATGGGCTCCAGGTCTCACTCTCTGGAAACAGGCGGTGAGGATGTGGGATGGAGGTGGCCCCTCCTTCTTTTCTTACCCTTCTCCCTCCTACTCCATCATTCGCTTACTGAATTGTACACACAGAACACGCACCATCATACACATCTGTTTCCTTCTTGATTTTGTGGTGACTGCTCCGTGCTTCTTAAAGTCCCAGATCATCTGAAAGAGCTGTTAGCAAGACTAAAAGAAAGATAGAACTTCATCACAATGTGCTGGAGAAATGGTTTTCATGTGTCAGGTGAGGGATTGAGCTGTTTTAAAGTGCAGCTAAAGAAAGAGAAGACTTCAAATATTGCTAAAATCTTGTTTAGAAATTCATCTTAGCCTCATTAAAACAGCTGGAACTGCATAAGTGTTTTGGGGATATCTGTAGCTTCCTGGATGTTGACAAGATAGTTTTGTTGGTTTCTAATGGAAAACTTATTCAGGCTTCAGTCTGGATCTGTTTACTTTCAGTATGTTTACAGATTGAGAAACTGCATAATCTTCTTTTAACCTTGTTTCACTGAATTTGGCTGTTCTTAACTCTGAGGGATTGTATAAGCAAGTAACTAATGTGCTTTTAAAAGAAAAATAAACCAAAAAACAAACGCCATTCAAGTCGGGGTGTACGATTATAGAACCATCCATAATGGAATTACTTTGACACACGTCATTGTCATACCCTGCATGAAAGAGGTAACCCTATTTTGTTGTGTTTAAATCGATTTTTTTGTTCAAAAATCGATTTATTTATTTTTTTCAAAATTTGAATACTTCACTTCAGTCTGCGTTATTAAGCCAGACCGGAAAAAAATGTTCACTTTTCTCCAGCAGAGGGCGACATGTTTTTCTTTATTCATCTCTACCATCATTCTATCTCATTTTGTTCGGTTTTCAGATGTTTTCTATCATGATTATCGATGCTTTTAAATGCAGTCCAGGCTTTTAAAGAGAGAGTATAAACAGCTGGTTAAAATATATTGCTGAATAAATCCTAAAAACTGAAACACGTGATGTGTATTTTTCCAGATATAGTCAGCAGGCATCATGATGATTTATATTTTTCACTGGTGTTTAAAAAGCTAACTTAAGATTTGCAAAAATTGTCAATATTGTAGAATCACAATTTAAATTGAATTGGCACCTAAAAAGTCATAAAAAATTTGAATCGGGACGGTGAATCATCCCAATCATTCCTACTATTTTGCTATCGTAAAAAAAAATATTTTCAATCCATTTTAAGTCTAGGTTGGATTAGATTAAGATTGGATTTTGGAAGTTGAATGTCAAAGTCATGGTCACAGAGCCTCTTGGTCATCCTCTTTTAAACGTGATCTTCAGGAATGACTCATCAATCAGCTGAGTACATTTTGGATGTCAGAGGCTAATGGCTGTGGTAAAAACCCATGCTGTCAACTTTTTCTTGTGAATACAGTATATTGTATACATATGGACATTTTGAAGGTCAAAGGAAAAAGACCAGGGTCATGGAGTCAAATGACTCTTAAACTTGTTAAATGCACTTTAATTTTTTTTAATCAGATTTTGCACTACTGAAGATGACCTGATTAGATTTTCATTGGTCAACCTTTGAGGACTCTCATTGTCATCATTTTCTTGTGAATGCCAGCATTTGAATCCTCAAGCCACAAAAATGTTTGAGTAGATATCCTTAAAATTTGGCAGAAACATCCAACTTGACACAAGTAAAAATGCTTTTGATTTTTCAGGCAACACGCCAAAGGTAAAGGTATCATAGTTTTCTTGTCATTGTTTGCTTTTGAACACAGTATTTTGCAAAGGCTTTAAGGGATATCTGTCAAATAACACACATTTGCTTTCTAGCACTTGAAGATGACCATTTTAGATTTTGGAGATCATAGGTTTGGGGCAAATTATGACCCTCACCTGCTATTGGATGCAGTAAAATTACTTCCCAGTTCTGTCTTCAAATATTTCACAAATGTTCAAGGGACTGTGAGGAGTTTCTAAAGCCCCAGTCACACATTCCCGTTTCTCATGGCGATTGTGCATGATTGTCATAATCCTGATAAAACGTGCTTTGGTCGTGGTGCATGCGCTACTTGGTCTGAATCAGCGTTGTATAGTCGTGGATGAACGGCGGGAAACGGGGAAGGGTCACAACAGTTTTGAACTGTTCAAAACTGTCGTGGAGAATCCCCGTTATCAGTACAGTGGGGTGGAAGCCTAATGCAGTCCTAAGGTGAACGGTATTAGCGTGGCATGTACGGAACTCAGTCGGGCTGATCGTGGCTCAATCCTGAAAGCTTTCTGAGGACGACTGACAAGGATGTATCCGTTTGGGCCCCGACTGTGTCCCGTTCAAGATGGCGCAAGCGACGGGGCTCAGTCGGGGCTTACGTGATGCGAACTGAGCTCGAGGGGGGCTGACGTCGTGTCAGCGGGATGAAAATTAAAGGAGTCCTTGTCATATCGCTGTATTAACCTAGCTGGAGCGGGACAAATGCCCCCGAAGCGCTGTAGAAGCGCTACTGACGGTGTGTTTACGGGGTGTGTCCAGGGGGGAGACAGTTATTTCATCCTGTATCTTAACGATCACACCAGCCTCCTCAATCGTGTACAGTCATGCACAATCACTATGAGAAACGGGAATATGTGACTTAGGCATAAGTAATTTGAAAAACGTCTCACTTTTACATATATGCGTGATCAAAATACACACTTTAAGAGGAGTTTTATAGCATCAAATTAGGCTATCTATAAATGCTATTGCTTAGCTTCGTGGTTGGGTTGGACAGGGCTGGACTGGCCTTGATACTCAACTTCGGGAACAAGACAAACGTAGAGCAAATGTATCTTATTCGGACACGTCTTAGAGCACTGGGCAGTAAGTAGCGATATATAGCCAGCTACAAAACTACGATACTAAGTTTCCCAAAAATTGCTTGTTGTCACACATCAAAAACTACCGCTATGTAACTAGAAAGAGATACATTACCTCGTCGCTTTGCATCCTGTAAGGTGTTGAAAAAAAAAGTTGTAAAGCAATGCAGAGTTCTAAGGAAGGTGTCACTCCCAGTTCCGAGGTCACTGGAATGCAGCATTACGACAGTCGCCGCACATGCTCATGGGTAGCAGAGTCTTAATGTCACCGGTAATAAATTCTCCTCATAGCACCTTTAAAGAATACAACCTGCTAAGACTTTGGTGAGACAGGTTTTTGTATCTGGATTTCATGATCATGCCTAGCACATGAACTGGGAACGTCAAGAGTCCCTTGAAAGTATTTTTGTCACACTCTGAGACCTCATGACCACTATCTGTAATCATACCCTCAGACTTTTCATACCTCATGTGGGCACTTAACTATTCTGCTGTAGTTCCCCTTTTGTCATTTTATGTATGAGACCACTTTGTAAGAATAAACATCACAAAATGATAAAAAGCATGTTCCTGTTCAGTCATGTGTATGTAACGGTTTAGATCAGAACAATGCAATGCCCTAAGCTGACACTGGATGGACAGTTAATATATCTGCCATGGAAATTTTTCACTGGTCCATCTTGAGAGTCCATAGAACATTTTTTAGGGGCAGAACCTTCAAAACCAACTGCAGCTGGTGGTTGGACAGTCGTTCTGCCTGTCACACTTATCACAAGCCAATCATATCAAGCCACACGGTATGATGTAGCAGCTAGACCGTGTTGTGAACTGTTTGCTTAAACTACATTTCAGTCATTAGACAGTTGTCTTACATTAAATTTTACCACACAGATGGATCATTTACTGCATATATGTGACGTGAACCCCTGCCAATGACAACCCTCACAAAGTTCTTTCAATAAACTTCTAAGGAGAGCATAATTCTCCGGTATTGTTGCGTAACTACGAATCAGGGTACCATAGATTAACTGCATCTCTCTTAGTTTCCCAGCATTGATTCCCAGTCGGAAGAGCAAAAACATGATTCCCTGTAAGAAAAACTAAGTGACATATTTTTCTCCTCCTTTTAAATAAGAAGAAATTGAGTCACCAAAACAGCAGATATTGCCGCATCGAAGAAGGCGCCATTGTTTTCAAACATGCAGTCACTTCCTGCTGTCGTCACATCTTCAATTTCCATCGCTCTTCCCTGATTGGACCGTTCAGCTTTTGGCCGATGAAGTCTTTTGGGGGTATGAGCCTGGTAAGATGGGTCTGTGTCAGACACTGAATCAGGCAGATCCATGTGCACAACAAGGTTGGAAATGTCCGTTTAGGGTTCATGTTCATCTCCTATTAAGGGTTGAGGATGAACAGAGTAGACTCAGGAACACAGCTTCCTCCTTAAACTATGTTTCCTTCAATTCCATATTCACTGCAGGCTTGTGTACATGTTTGCACAGTGATGAGATGTTGCCTACTGAATGGGAGATTTAGCCTCCTCAGTATGAGTAATAGCTTACTCTCCCCCTGCATCATTCATCCTTATTTCCCTTACTTTTTATCCAGTGCACCGGCTTTTGCCTGAGCTTATCTGATGCCTCAAACCTCCTCCACCTCCTGACTGTCTTTTAATTGGCCTTGGGGTAGACAGTCTTTGTGAATCCCTCCCCAGCACACCCTGCAATGTGACAGTATTTATTTTCCATAAGCCATGTGCATTATCACCTATTAGCTGCTTGCACTGTTCACACTGTCATCGTGTGATGCCCATGACAAATGAACTGTCTGAAAATGTTCTCTGAGGGAGTCCTATGATTAGCACACATCTTCTCCATCTCTGTGAGCTGTTATTTCCGCTTAGCTCTTGATGTTTGTCATAAAAAGGATGGGGAGGAAAAAGCATCCTTTACTTTATTCTGGTTAAGTGTCATCTGGGTCTTTTTAGGAAGCTGTGAGGCTGTTAGCAGCACTGCCAGCGTTGTCATGTTTTCTTAAAGTGAAACCCTGTGATTACTTGGCGTTTATGGTGCTCTTTAAGGGACGGGGCATATAAATAACCTCCTGGAAAATTGTGCTTTAAATACACTGTGAAAAAAAAGCAAACACACATTCAAAGACTTACACATTTGTGTGAAAATGTGCCCATATGACCCCGCTCTCTTATATAGACTATAATTAATTGCCAGGAAGTGTCAGGTAATTTAAATTGCAAATCAGTGCATCCCCGTTCTCCAAACTTTTGGGATTAATATTTTATTTTCTTAGTGAGTGAAAAGGCCACCAGTGTTGTTCCTCAGATACAAATAGCACAAAGAATATAAGAGGGGCATCACATTTAGGACTGAGGATCACATTCAGGACTAATTAAATCGTGTTTGGGTCTGCAACTGTCGAGGGTTTCCTCTCCTGTCTGAGATCCGCTCACATAGACAGAGGTCTCTCCTTTACTTTTTCCTTCCATTCACTCATTTCTTGCTCTGTCTCACCCAGTTCCAGCTTCTGCCAAGTTTTCCTGAGGTCCTGAACTTCTCTTTCAATCAGGCTCTAATTAAGCAGCCTATTAGAAGGATTTCTTTGGCAGGAGGACATCCAGGTTCAGTGAGAAAAGCAAGATCGTGAGACCTTGTGATGACCAAGGTATGAATTAAGTAGAGAGAAACTGGCAGGAGTGAAACAGAAACTTCAAAACTTAATTGTAGTTTATTCCTCCTCAAGATTTTTACCCATAATGTCTGGCTGCTTGATGAAAATGTAATCTTTGAATATAGTCATTCTTGTTAATAACTCTGCCTCATTTGTAAATCTCAAATTAATTGATTTGTTGGGTCCCCTTTAGGTGCAACCATGACCCTGCAAAACCAAAGTGGTTCATAAAGTCTGAGGTAGTTTATGTTTTGTTAAGCAACAGAAACATTCTGCCATCTCATTTAGCTCTCCGCTAAATACATTGGTCACTGCCAATCCTCAAAAAGTCTTGGAAGTTTTGCATTTGATTTTTTAAATTTAAGGCAACAAAACGTCTTAAACAGTGTAATAATACGCAGTGCGGTCTTAGATTAGATTGCACGTTGATCTTGACTGTCTTCATTGAATCTATTCAGAGCTGCTTTATGGGCTGCTTCATGAAACGCAGAGGCAGCCATTGTTGGTTATACATAAGACTAGGGCTGAAAGATGCATTGTTATCGCATCTATATCGATGTATGAACATTCAAGATATTAATATCAAAAAAGCAACGATATAAACGATATATATTTCCCCCGCTTGCCCTGCATGTACAGTTCTGGAAGTCAAATGTCATTTTTGCGATTGCCCTTGAATGCACCTTCATTTTCACTGAGCCTGTAGTCAAATTGCATCGTATCGATATTGAGATATCTGGCATGAATATCAATATATGAAATTTTGTCCTTATCGTTCAGCCCTACATAAAGACATTAGAATTTTTCCGTTAATATGTGCTCCCATCGGCAACTTCATTAGGTATGCTAGTCAACTGCTGGTTAATGCAAATAGCTTATTGACCAATCACATGGCAGAAACTCAATTTATAATGGGAGGTAGACATGATCAAGATGACCTAAAGTTCAAACTGACTACCATGAGTTGTCCGTATGTGGAAAAAGGCAGTTTTTTCTTGGAACATTCGTAATTATGAGCTTGCTGTACCTTATTTAAGACAAAATATAATTTTTGTAAAATTAACTGCAGTATGTGCTGTAGCTTGCTCTGCCCCTCTGTTATGTCCCCAGCTCTGAAAGGGTAAAAGGAGGTAAGATAAAACCAGATGGAACGATTTAACAGGCGTGTTTAATAAAACAAAGATTTGCTTTCAGAGGATGGTCATAAAATGAAATTAACACACAATACCAAATAAGATTATTTCAAAAAGACAATACAACATAAATTTGGCTGTTTCAAACTATTTTCGATTTCCTTGTGCCGAGCCAGGCGAGGTGGAACAACAGGTCACATCAGACACATCCCGAGTGAAGGTCCAGCCAGCTTTTTAAAATGGTTGCCGTGTACTGGCCAGCTTCTTATTGGAGACGCCATACACTCCTGATTGTAAGGCGCTCCAATCCCCCACCTCCACCTGGCAACCTGAGTGAAGAGGGAGGGACACATCCGGGCATATGCACTCACACAGACACACACACACACACTACAACCTAGCGGCAGCAGCTGTAACACCCTTATATATATTTAAGTCAGAACTGGTCATGATAATGCTCAGGTCTTAGTGGGTTCTTGTCTCATCATGGGAGGTGTAGATGCTAGAGAGAACGAACACTGATGCCATATGTTGAGAACATGGTGTATACTCGTTTGCTTTGGCCACACCTGGACTTGTATGGAGAGACATGTAAGAGAAGTGCCAAATAACACTTAAGACAATAATGCTCTGTACCCTTGTGTTACCACTTGGTTTTGCACGTTCATGTCGAGTGATGGGGTGTCCCAATTCTTCGTAGGGCTAAGGGAAAGGGCTAAGACAAAGGGCTCTTGAAATAAAGGCAGTCCAGGACCTCACCTCAAAGGAAGGGGTATGAGAATTTCCCATAATACACCACGCCTGCTGACAAAGAGGCTGACGGGGCCCAAAGGAAGTGCATAATTATAGGTATAATTATTACCATTGTGCTATTAGCTTACTGTTTCCCAATACTGTTGTATAATAAAGCTGTTTTGGTAGTGGGGGCGGGGCACGTGCAGAGCACCAATTTTTTAGCACGCACGAGAAAATGTGTAAAAAATACAGCATGGTGCACATCCAAATGGTTTTAAGGATCAGTTTCAATGGGCAGTATTAGGCTTAATTAATAATTAAAATTGGAACTTGGTTAATTACCTAACAATACAAGAGCACTTAAGTCTCAAGTAGAATCCAAAATTAGTCAAAAAGGGCCAGTTTACCTAAGCTGAAAAAAGAAATATAGGGAGGTGATGTGGCCAGCATTTAAAATCAAAATCAACCTCAGAGGCACTCATAAAAACATCTTTGACCTTTCTGTGCCAGCACTGCCTTTTGAAAGCTCTGTGTGACCTTGTTTGTGTGTTTATGTTTTTTGTGTGCGCGCAGACTGGCAGCTTGAGATGAAAGTCTTAAGTCTTTGACTTTACTTAGAGCGCCGGTGGACGGGTGCGGCCCGGCTGGAATCAGATGGCTGGCGTGGCACTTTGCTCCTCTCAAAGCAAAACAAAGAGGAAACTGCGCACCAGCAAAGGAAACTTCCCCCCCGGTGATGTGGAACGCTTACCACTGCTGTGCTTTGAATGCTGTGGCCTTCTTCAACAAATAAATCTGATACGTCCAACTTATTAGGGAAATGCGACTGAATTAGAAACACTTTTTAGTCAGGAATTTCTACAATATGCCAGCACAAGCACAAGGTCACTGCTTCCTGTTGTGTGTGCCAGTTTGGTGTCAGTTGTCTAAAGACTGCATTTTTTTGTTTCTGCAGGGTGCCTGTAGCTAGCTTTGAGTTTGAGGATTCTATTGTGCTGGATCCTCAAATCTCTGTATAAAGAATTGTTTAAAAAGCAGCCACAAGGACAGAAGAAGGGCCTTTCTCTCTAGAACCTCATACCAGCTAAACTCTAAACCTAGCTTTCTGTGCCCGCTCAGAATAGATAAACTTTATTAAAAGGTAACGCATTTTCTCCTCTTTCATCAAGTTTACCCTGGTCTAAATTGCCCCCAAACACCTTTTTGCCTGAAAATCCAATGAGAAGTTTAGATTCAGGGATGTCTTTTAGAGGAGGCTACTTAAGTACAAATGCTAATTAGCCTTGTCTGACCATACCCCTCAGAGAGACTAGTATGACTTCTGCTTTCCAGCACTGTGCTTTAATGTTTACTTTAGCTGCATAGACATGTTTACTCCACTGATTTAACAGAGTCACCTGACTTGGGGAGTTTCGTCTACCTGGGAGAACTGTCATGACCCTGGATGACTCCATTAGAGAAATGTTCAGTGTTTGTGCACGACTTTATGATGGGGGAAAAAGTAACACAGGTAAAGCAAAAGTGGAGGCTTATTTATCATCAAGTGTATCTTATTGATTACCCTAGAGTGGAAGTACAGGGCAGCGCTGTCAGCAAACTGTCACAGAAAAGTATTACTGCAAATACAAAGGATTTAAAAAAAATTAAAACATCATTTTACAGGTTAATCAGTAAAGTTTTTGGTCTGCAGGTAACAGCAGACTCATTTTCTGTTTCTCTTGAACTTATTCTAGATTGTGATGAAATTTAGATTAAAAAAAAATACTGTATTTCTGCAGTCACGCCTCAGTAGGATTGTAAAAATATCCAAATGTCAGGTAGCTTTTGATTTTGAGTGATTTTGAGCTTCCTGACATGGCTATGTTAACTACTTCTTGCTTTCCTTAATGCATTTAGTTGCATCTTGGGTAATATGGGCAGACATTAGATTTTTAGAAAGAAAGCAATATTAATGAAAAACCCCATACAAACAGAAAACAACAGCAAAACATCTTTATAGGATCGTCTGCCTTTGCTTTCAATAATCTGTTTTGATAAAGTGTTGTGAAAGCAGGTAAGATCGAGTTTTTCAGTATTTTGAAACTAGTTTCTGACTAAAATACACAATACTGCCAAAAGTATTCGCTCACCCATCCAAATAATCAGAATCAGGTGTTCCAATCAATTCCATGACCACAGGTGTACAAAATCAAGCACCTTGGCATGCAGACTGTTTTTACATACATTTGTGAAAGTATGGGTCGCTCTCAGGAGCTCAGTGAATTCCAGAGTGGAGCTGTGATCGGATGCCACCTGTGCAACAAATCCAGTCATGAAATTTCCTAGGTCCTAAATATTCCACAGTTAACTGTCAGCTGTATTATAAGAATGTGAAAGGGTTTAGGAACGACAGCAACTCAGCCATGAAGTGGTAGGCCACGTCAACTGATGGAGCGGGGTCAGCTGATGCTGAGGCGCATAGTGGGAAGAGGTCGCCAACTTTCTGCAGAGTCAATCGCTACAGACCTCCAAACTTCATGTGGCCTTCAGATTAGCTCAAGAACAGTGCAGAGAACTTCATGAAATGGGTTTCCATGGCCGAGCAGCCGCATCCAAGCCATACATCACCAAGTGCAAGGCAAAGCGTTGGATGCAGTGGTGTAAAGCACACCGCCACTGGACTCTAGAACAGTGGAGACGCGTTCTGTGAAGTGATGAATCACGCTACTCCATCTGCCAATCTGATGGAGGCGTCTGGGTTTGGCTGTTGCCAGGAGAACAATACTTGTCAGATTGCATTGTGCCAAGTGTAAAGTTTGGTGGAGGGGGATTATGGTGTGGGTTGTTTTTCAGGAGTTGGGCTTGGCCCCTTAGTACCAGTAAAAGGAACTCTGAATGCTTCAGCACATCAAGACATTTTGACAATTCCATGCTCCCAACTTTGTGGGAACAGTTTGGAGCTGGCCCCTTCCTCTTCCAACATGACTGTGCACCAGTGCACAAAGCAGATCCATAAAGACATGGATGACAGAGTCTGGTGTGGATGAACTTGACTGGCCTACACAGAGTCCTGACCTCAACCCAATAGATCACCTTTGGGATGAATTAGAGCAGAGAGAGCCAGGCATTCTCGTCCAACATCAGTGTGTGACCTTACACATGTGCTTCTGGAAGAATGGGCAAAAATTGCCATAAACACTCCTAAACCTTGTGGACAGCCTTCCCAGAAGAGTTGAAGCTGTTACAGCTGCAAAGGGTGGACCGACGTCATATTGAACCCTATGGATTAGGATTGAGATGTCACTTAAGTTCATATGTGAGTCAATGCAGGTGAGCGAATACTTTTGGCAATACAGTGTATTTGTGGTCTTCTTTGGATTTTGTCTGAAACCTGTTTCAACACTATGTTGTTTTTTTCTCTGTCTGTAAACAGTGAGCATCACCTACACTTTAATGTGGTCTTTCAGAAGTCCTTCATTACCACAAATAAAGCAAACATCGAGGGAGCTGTCAAATGAAATATTTTGTAAATTTAAAATTTTCTTTTTCTCCACTTTTGCTCTGCTGTTAGATCACTTTAGGTACACTCTAGCAAAGCAAAATGTTAGTATTTTTTGACTGTTCAATAAGCAATAAGGTGGAACGAATCACTTATGGATTTCTTTCAGTAACTCTGTTTTTCTTAATACGTTTCCCTCAAAAATTGATGTCATTTCAAGTGTGTTCTTTAAAGGTTAGCTCGACTGTGAAATTGTGTTTGTTTCACTCATTGCTGAAGAGGCTCTGCTACTTCAGACATCACTTTCCTTAAGAGCTGAGCCAGATAAAGTATGTCATTTGATGATTCTTGTCATTTTTTCATCTCCTCTATGTCTTAGCAAAATTGTGCTGCTTTTGCTGCTGCCACTTTCACAATATCCTTTCTTCTTCCCTTGCGTTTGTTGTCAGTGTTTATTAAGATGAAAGGCAGTTTTGATGTGCGGTTTTGAAGTCCGGGCTGACCAAACACCACTTATAGAATAGATAAATATATAAATAAAGTGTTCTGGTTTCAGGCTTGGCTGTGTCTTTTCTGTGCAGATCAAAGTGGGGAAGTTCTCCTGTGTGTGGACCATCAACAACGTCAGCTTCTGTCCTGTGGAGGTCACCAAGAGCCTCACGTTCTACTCAGGAGGCTGTGACGAACCTAAGTGGTCAGTAATTGCTGGTCTTTGGAGTTTCATAGCTTCTATAGGTGAGCTATAGCATACGTCCTTCAACAGCTCTTTCAAAGATGTAGTTTGTTGTTCATCATGTATTAGGTGCTTAAACCCACATGCATTGAATGACCTTGTTTTCTGGTATATACTTCTCCTTCATGGGTAGTTAACAGTTATGTAAGTAAAGCTATTGCTACCGCTGAACAGTTAAATTCTTCTGTGAGGTTTATGATGCCCATACTATAAAAGTGCAGTAATAGAATAGAGTTGAATAGAATAAACCTTTATTTGTCCCACGCAGGGAAATATACAGTGTTACAGCAGCAAAGTGGACAGCATTAACAGAATAAAAAATAGACTTAAGTATAAAAAATAGCAGCATGTACATTACTCTACCTATATAAGACATAACCTAAAAATATAAAATATAAAAATATACAGAGGGCTTGGAAACAAAACTAAAAGCAAATCCTATCAAGATTATATACACATTTACTGAGTAAATTGCACGTGAGATAAGTGATTGTACATGGGTGTACTACATTGTTAGAGGATTGAGGATTGCACGTTAATTGCATATTAATTGCACATTAATTGCACATAGTAATTGTGATAACTGCACAGTGATTGCACATTGTGATTTCACAGTTTATGGTGACTGGGAGCGGTGTTGGTTGTATAGTCTAACAGCAGTTAGATGGGTGGAGAAGAAGGGCTGAGGTGATTCATGATACTGTGATTGGCCCCTTTCAGTGCATGTTTCATAAGTTTTGAGGTCACTGTGTTACCTCATCCCCCATTTAGTTTAAAAAAACAACTCAAAGGGTGCCCAGGATAACCTGCATCCTCACAAGCAGTGTATGACCATGAGCTCCTTATGAACTCAACCTCTGAAGTCCAAAATGAAAGCAACTTCTACTTTAGTCACTGTGGACCTCTCAAGAGGGGCTGATCATGAAGCAGTTGAGAAATTGTCAACCTGGGGTGACTTCCCACCTCACAAACTGTAAATCAACATAATGAACATGAAAAAACACGACAGAATAAACAAAATACTATTTAACCTGAGATACCAGTGCAAAGCAGTGCACAATATGAGATATGTAACAAAAATATTCCTTTAAATGTTTCATTTTTGCAAATAATATGACTCTTACTTTGCTAAAATTGTTACATTTGTTGATAGTGGCCATGATTTTGTTTATCAGGTAATTTAAGTGCTAAAAACAAATTTAATTAAATCACTTGACCAACATATTTCAAGGACTTGAAAGTCGTAGTTCAGCATTCAGTGATCATTTAAGACGTGATGTAAGGCTAATAGTTTTACTTCTTTGTGGACGACCTCTAACAGCCCACCTGCAGTACCTGCACAGCCCACCAGTGGGGGCCAGTTGATGATAATACTACAAACTTTCAAAATTATTTGAAGGACCGTTATGGTATTAAATTTCATATCTGTGCCTTGTGCTGGCAAGTGCCCAGCTGAAGTAGTTTTGAAAAACAGTGTAATTTAACACACGCCCACTGACTGTAGCAGTTTCTCAACCTTTGATGCTTGCAGATCATTGTTCATACACTCTTGCTGAGTCTGGTCACTCATTGCTTTGGTTTATTGGGTGTGTGTGAATTAAAGCCTGACACGACACGGCAACTTCATCTCTATTTTCTCGCTGAAAGTACTGCTACACATACCTTTAGTCTCAATTTCCAAATGTATATTGGAGTTTCAGTGTTTGAGCCACTGTCCTGCTTAAATTCTGTAAAAACAGAGCTGTGTCTTACCTTCTCCCTTTACCATACCTAAGAGAAGATAATGATGAATTCATATATGAATTAAAAAAATATTTTGAATAAAACTAAGCACACCAAGACTTGGAAATACTGAAGAGATTGCCAAAAGTTTAGTCTTCAGCATTAGGCTTCTGCACACGTCTAAATGATAAACAAAGTGAGGTTGTTTAAATAGATTCAGACAGATATCTCAATTCACTGAGGTACAACAACTTCCTGTCAGCCTCTGCTGGCTTGTGCAGGAGTTGGTGAACTCGGTTAGACCCTGAGGGAAACATGCTTGAGGTATTATTATCCCCCTCTGCTCTTGGAAAGCCTCGGGATTTGCCTGGAGGAGCTGAACTCTGTGGAGTGGGTGAAGAATTCATGGGATACTTTATAAGTCTCATTTCAGACCCCCTGTGTGGAATTGTTTCTGACTACAAATTAGCTATTTCAGGTAAATTTTAGGAGACTGAAAGTGACTTTATTGTTAGATATATTGTTATTTTACAGTAGGACTGTGATAAACGATCATCTGAGATCTACTTCAGTGCTGCATTTAGGCATTTACCAATGGGTTCTCTCAAAAGTCCCTCAACAATGCTATGTACAACTTAGGCTTTGGCAGTATTTTAAGTTTTAAGATATACTTACGTATTTTCAAACAGGAATTAGAGTGAGACCGTATCATTTGTGTTTATATTATTAATGTGGACGTTGATTTAGATTAAAAAACATATAGCCTGTTCCTGCCCCAGCAGTTTCTGTCACTGCAGTTCTGAATTAGATTATTAAAAATAAATGTGCTCATTATTTATCTGTCTCTGGATAAGCAGAAGAAGATGGATGGATGGGTTTAAAAAGTAGAAATTTGCATGCTCATCTTTGAGGGGTTTAAAATTTACAGATGGTATGATGACCAAGACCATCATTATCAAATCTGTGTCGGGCATTTTATGGGCTATATCACAAAACACGGTGAATAAACTTTAGCGAAACTTGTGCACAGTAAGCATTAAGCAGAGTTTTGTGCCCCTTTGCACTCTGTGAAGAGCAACTTGTTTTGTGATCTACTATTAAATCATTATTATCATTATTATTCAATTATTTTTTTATATATTTTGGTTTAACAAACTCACTTTAACAAATAAAAAAGTAGACTTATACTGTGGTTCAAAACTGAAAGGTGGTGCTTGAATAAACATAAGCCACAGTGACATGGATCAACCCTGCATCTACACCCAAAGAGCTGGCACAAATCCAGAGCAATATCTTGCTGCAGACAGGGTGATCAGCTCTTTTAAATTTACAGACTTTTTGGTAAAAACAAATCACAAAAGCAGCGTGTGGTTATTGCACACTCATTTACAACAACTTACCTTTCCATTTACAAGCCGATTTCTTTAGGCAGTGCAGCAGCACATCCCAGAGCCCAGGGGTTGTTCAGCCAGAAGCATACTGATCAATTTTGCAGAGTAAACTCATATTACTATATCCCATATTAAGATTAGATATGTTTGAAGTGTATCCAGCTGAATAGGGCTTTAGAGTTAGTCATGATGTCATCGTTATTACAGTATCATGTAGATATTAGCATTACCTCTCTATCCATGGTTGATACAACTATAGTAGCTATCTTTAGGCATGAGGTCCCTCTTGAAAATGGGATGTCACATCTCAAGAGGTCTATCTTTTATACTTAACCCAGACAAATAAGGTAGGGATGCACTTGTCGTCTGAGCACCCATGGGTATTGGGTAAATTCTTGTTTTCAGTCAGAATATCATTGATATAAATTGGGGAATTTCTACGAGATTTTGAAAAATCAGGATGCAACTGCGTATGTTGCACAAATTGGAGAACAGCGTAGACAAGGACACTGTAATAGCTCACAAGCGCTTGAAGTCTGTTAAATTATTATAATCAATGTTTTTATCCAAATATTCAACAAGGCCCCAATCCATGAAAAGTTTGAAGCCCAGTCAGCCACCAACACCTAGACCTGGGCCTGTAAGCATGTCAAGCCATTACCGAGGAAAACGGACCGTCTGTACTGATGGCGACAAAAAACCCAATTAGTGGGTTGCATGAGCCAGGTTAACAAACCAAATGAGCATTAAATTGAATGGAGGTATACCCCACCATTACAGACGCTAACAGGAGGATTACCACACCTGTTGAGAAGATGGCGGACATTGTTGTCATGCGTTACCATCTAAGACAAATACTTCTTGGATAACTTACCAGAAATACCATGGATTTGAAGTGAATCCTTGCCAAACAAATCCATCAACAAGTCCTCATCCTTCAGTGGTGGTAAGGTGGGCCTCCACCTGTACCACGTTGATGGCAGTGCTTTGTCCTCAAAGCAGCTTTTAGATTGCTGATTTTATTTTCGAGATCATCTACTGTTTTCTCAGAAACGCCACACACATTTACCCTGTTCAAGATCTTTAGCCAAACTTTCCCCTTATCTTTGTTTGTTACCTTCGACGATTGACTTGCTGATAACAGCTGTTTGTTTACTCGATATTCCTGCAGTAAAATGTCTGACAAATTCGATTTTTGGGATCTTCTCTCACTCACAACGTTATTACTAACCATGTTGATTGTTATTGTTTCTGCCTAGTAGGCATGTACAGTTAGAATTTGTTGGGTAGGGGTTTTCCAGGAGGTTCCCCCAATGAATGACGTTTTGGTCCTGTGTCACTTTCATGGTGCAATGACTTAACTGGCCGATTATTTCCAGTCATGCATGCAGCTACACGTGCCGTTCCACAACGGTACGTTAAGACTAATGGTACCGTTTGTGTGATGGCTCGACATGCATACAGGCCCTGGTTTCTTCTCATTCTTTTTGCATAGCCCTCAGTGAAAACAGTTCATGCACCCTCGCTTTACATGGTGCTAAGGATCTTGCTTTTTTTCCACTGCATCAAACAGATACATGTTTTTTTCCTTAAATTATATTCATGGTTTTCATCCTGGCGTTGTGACAACCATTTGTTTGTCTTTTGGTTGATATCACCCAGCCCTGAAGTGGAAAAGAGCAAAGGTGCACAGCAGATCAGCCCCACTCATCCAGCATTGCCACAGGACAATGCAAAATGAAATTAAAATTTTAATAAGACAGATACTTTTCTCGGAACCTGTCGAGAATATGGATAGTTATCTGCATGTCAGAAAAAAAAAAAAAAATTACCATGAAACTGACAGCAGCTGCAAATTGTCAGGGCAGAAAGTCTTAAATGTTAATGTAGTTCACCTTATGGAAGGCTCCTCGCAATAGAAATGTACTGGTATGGATTTTTCCTGCCAGTGTTGCATCTTATGGGCTCCTGCACATTGTTACATCAGCTTATGTATAAGGTATGGGCCTCGGAAGGTTCAGCAATGTTGCCTTTAAAAGTAATAAGTCTTCTGCCAGTGGTAATGTGTTTCATGTTCCTGAGCTAAAACAGTCTACTCGCCTGTGCTACAAACAAACCATATGTTACAAATGTAGTAGTGCTCGGCTCTGATTCGTCTGTGAAATTGCTCTCTGTAAACATAAAAAGACTATGACTCAGCCATAGCATTGATGTACTGAACACAGCAAATCTTTGACAAAAAACCCTTGGGTAAATTATATCCTTCATACGCCTGATGTATTTCTGTTTGGGAAGAAATTGGATGTATTTTGGCATTCTGAGCACTGGATCTACAACAGCTGTAGGATTATCTCCTTTCATTTGAAGTTCAGGGAGGTTAGCAAGGAAACTGCATCCGTCAGAAGTAGATGTTTGTCAGATAATTGATGTTTTGTTAAAGTCTTGGCTAAGATAACATATTGATACATACACAGCTAGAATACAGAGGAGCTTCTCTTTTCCCTGTGCATGCCTAGCACTAACATATTGATGTACTGTATGAGTTTATGTTGTTGTATTTGGATTAAAAAGGCTCCAGGAGTCATTGATCCTACTGTATATGTGATTTCTTATATGTATTATACATTTTATAGATCTCTGAGAGGTTTTCTATGAAATTATATGATGTGAAACGTATAGTATGGAGTAAAAAAGCATTACAGTTTTGATTCCTGCCAGTGGATAAAAGGGCTGTTTTTCTTGTTCTCTTATAGCTCTTGTGAGGAATTAGAGCCACAGTTAACCAAAGAACAAGACTATTTTCTAGCAATAATCAATCTGTTGTTGGTTTTCTTGGCAGGAGAGGCTTTACAGTGTAGAGAAGTTGACTGTCTTTGTTGCCAGTTATGTGCTTGAACCAGTTTTTTTAATGCAAGACACAATTAAACATTTGCTGAGCCCCATCTTAGAGAGAAAACACAGAGAGGAGCAAATAATGGGCGAATGCCGCCAGATGGTCTATTTCTATAAGTTACAAACACTGCAGTCCAGGGACGACTTTTCATAACCCTATCACAAATTTCAGCCATAACTTGACTGCAATGTTGCTTTCTTTAATAAATACTCCCACAACAGCTGATTTAAAGTGGCAGCTTTTGTTTTGATGGTGAAGAATTTCTTGTTTCTGAGTCTCCAAATAGCAAATTGCCATTCATATTGAAGCTATATAAAAGCACTGAAATATTGAAACACATTTTTATCCTGGTGATATAAGAAGGGGAAGTGTTGTCAAACAAAAAGCTGTCTAATGTAGACATACCTGCACTGACAGCCTCCCAATGACAGTGCTGTGCTTGGTGATTGAAGAAGGATCTAGAGTCAAAATGGCTTTGAATGTATGATCTACCGAAATATCTGTTTTGTCGTGGTTTTCATGGGATGCTTACATGTTGTTTAGTAAAATGTAAAGTTAAAAAGCTTGTGCTATAGCTGACGATCAGTCCAGATGATGTTTTTTTTTTTGCCTTCTGGACAGGCCATGTGAATGTAAGTCATCAATTGGTTGATTTTCTGTGGCAATAAAAGAAGGGAAAAAAAACGGAACTTTTGGAAACAACATGTATGAAAAAGTATTTGTTATGTTTAGATGCACACTAATCCCCAAAATAGAAATAATCAGGTCATGGCAATCATTTTATATAATGCATTTTCATACACTTCAGGAATCATGATTCTTAATTTTTCCTTTACCACATAGATTATATCTCAACTTTTTATCTGTCAATCAGTCAGTCCTTTTTAAGTACAGCACCATTTCATAACAAGTGTTATGTCGAGACATTTTACAAAAGCGCAGCCTGAGGACAAACTTTTGTTTCGTGCATGATGGATACACATACATGCACAAAATACATACATCCAAAACCCAACATGAGTCCATCATGGCAGAAAGAAAAGACCTCTTTTTAGCAGTTGGATATCTTGAATGTTATTTTTGTTTTATATTTGCTTTTTTAGGTGTCCATTACTTGTGCAGCTTCATGTACAGTATTTGATTATGCAGAGGAGGAACTTGATTTTTCTGTTGTACTTATTTATTAATTCCATATTTTACTGACTTTCGTTACTAACCTAATTACTTTTATTCTTTTTTTTTTTTTTAGTATTTTTTGGGCATTTTGTGCCTTGATTGATAGGAGAGAGACAATGGGTAGGCCTATGAAAGGGGGTGAGAGAGTAGGGAAAGACACTCTGCAAACTGGTCACAGGCGGGAATCGAACCCGGACCGACGGAAGTAAATACATGCGGTGCCTGGTTGCTAACCACTCCGCCAAACCAGCACCCCATTACTTTTATTCTTTATGTAATTTTAAACTGGGAGTTTCTTCTCATGTCTAATGCACATGTTTACATGTGCAACTGGGTTAATAATATGCCTGTGCATAAAATATGCAAATGATTGAGGTGGTCACCTGAGAGTTGTAGGCAAGGTTGTTGACTTTGTTTCACCCTGGAGATGTGACTGGTGTCCTGGAATGTTTGAGTTATGAGTTTGTTTATATCATTTCTTTACAGAAAAAATACGAAGACATATATATCAAATATCGAGATTTAACAAAAATGTATTGAGATATACTTTCCTTCCAGGTTCAAACAACAATGCTTCAAGTCACACAGTTGCAGCTCTCCCCTGTAACATCCTCAAACCATCGTTTTGTGCCCCTCATCTTCAGTCTGAAGTGGGCTTTGACTCTTCACTTTTAAAATGTTCCCTTCTTACCATTGGATACAAGTCGGCATGGACTTCAGCACTGTTCAGGCCTGTGCGACCTGCGCCAAAGTGTGTGCGAGCAGAAGCATATCTCAAAGTTTGAGAGGCTGGAAATTAAAAACTCCTGTCACACCTGTGTCTTTGGAGCCTGGAAATTTGTACACGCAGGAGGGTGGGGGAGTGTGTCTAATACCGTGAGTGTGACTAATAACGAGAGGTATTGATAGCCATATGGGCCTGTGTAATCACTGCTGCTTGAATTCATTTCCAGTAAATATATAATTCAAAGTAGCGTGGGGCAATTTTGATTTTAATTAAAAAAGACCCAACCTTTTTAGAAGTCTTCGTCCGCCTCCCTTCCCCCGTTGATGAATTGGAAATGAGCGCTGCCTCCAATTCCTGCAATTTTTAATTAGGTTATGTTATGGGGAGGAAAAAGCAAACTTGTGTGGAATTGAATTAGTGTGGGCCAGATGTGACCGCTTCCTGGTTATCAGGCTTTCTGGCTGCCTCCTTCGCTCTCCGTTCCCGATCCCCTGCAGCACACCATACAGGAAGCACAGGAGGAGGGAGGAGATAGGGGTGCAGGTGGGAGGCGGAAGTGTGTATAAATCGGAGGCGTATTTGGTGAAACTGTGTACAAGCCCCTGCGGTGAAGGTTTTGTAGAGAGGGAAATCATTTTTTTCCTGCTGAGAAACATTTCCCCATGTGAACTTGACACCCCCCGCCCCCTGTGTGCGCTTTCCTCATTCCTTCCTCCTCTTTTTCACATTTACAATGTCACTTTCTTTTCTTTATTTTATTCCACTCTTCCCTTCTAATACTGGAAAACTGTCTTCTAACTCAGGGACAGGTTCAAGAAAACCAAGCCTCACTGCAGTTATTGTCCTTAAAGCGATAGTTCTCCTGGCTGTATTGCTGTATGCTGGTGGCTATGCTCCATAAAAGAGAGGATTTGCCTGCGGTTTTAGTGATAAACATTCCTCTGAAGTGTTTGACTTCCCTCCTTGGCCATTTCGTGCGCATCACTCCCTTAAATGACCCCCGAAAGCCTGAATGTGGGGAATACCGCGCAAAGTCAAGGCGATCTCATTTTCCTCTCCTCCTCTCGTTTTTGTGTCTCTGGGGGCTTTTGGCTATAAACATCGTGCTCTATGGCGCACACCCCATCCCATTCTTGCCATATGCCCTCCTCCAATCTTCCCACAATCCCCCAGGGGAGACCTGAGCCCTCCACTTCGCTTGCCCTGTCACAGGAGAAAATTACCCAACTGCCAGCATATTTGTGACAGTTTAGTGAACACTCGGTCTAAGAATATGGCAGTAAAGATTGCTCTATCTGTTCTGGATCATTTAGAATCCAATTTAATCCAGGCCTGGAGGAAAGAGGGCCAAATAAAAACAAAGGGCCTTAATTAAGAAAGCTGGTGGCTGTGGACTGTTTGTTTAACAGGGCACTGTACAGCCTGCTTTTGTACAGTGCCCTGTGTTGATAAGGGTCCTCAATAGGAGTGGGAGAAAAAATCGATTCACATAAGAATTGCAATTTTTTTTGTCTGCCGATTTTTGAATGTATTTTTTTGTTCAAAAATCAAGGCCCCCCCCCCCCAAAAGTCTGTAGGCGCTAAAGTCACAGAATAGTGTTACTACTTTTCACCAGCAGATAGTGGAGGTGACAGGTTTCTATTCAACGTTTTGGTGTTATTTATTTTGAAACACACACACCGGACCGAGGGACGCGAGTGTGGCTGTAGTGGCTGTAGAGCAGAGCAGAGAGAGAGAGAGGAAAAGAGAGACATGCACAGAGAGAGAGTAAGAGTACTCACGATGCTGAGAGTACTTTCTCAAGTACTGACTGACTCTGAATCTGAGGAATATTTACTCTCTGAGGATGACGGTCAGTCGTCCAGTGAGGACGAAACTGGCAGCGTGTGTGTGCAGCGGGGGCGGGTCCGCGCGCCATTACAGTCTCCAAGCAGCACATACCGAGGCCGAAGCTTTGCCTCTCCCTGGCCGGGGTGGCAGTAATTGGCGAGTGCCGAGGAGGGGAACTGGTCTGGGATGCATGGAAGCTCAAAACACCACGAAAAGTGACGGTGTTAGCGGGAATGAGAAAGACCGCAGAGTTCTGGGCGGACGATTGAGAAGCCGGGGGTAAAAAGCACAGTGAAGGCAGCAGAGGTGTTCATGCTCGGCCCGTAAATTACAGTGATGATGATGGGTGGGAAAACTAACCACTTTGAAAATATAGCCTTTTAAATCTTGATAGCAAAATTGAATATTTTCTTGAAATAACTCTGGTGCCTAAAGGGTTAATAATCCACTTTTGTATGCAATCCAGGCTTTTGAAGAGAGAGAGTATAAACAGCTGGTTAAAATATATTGATGAATAAATCCCAAAAACTGACACATGTGATGTGTATTTTTCCTGATATAGTCTGGAGGCATCATCATTGTTCATCTTTTTCTCTGATGTAAAAAAAAGCTAACTAAAGGTTGCAAAAATCGGCAATATTGTACAATCGCAATTTACATCGAATCGGCACCTAAAAAATCGCAATAAATCGAATCGGGAGAAAAGTGAAGCGTCCCAGTCCAAGTCCTCAATAATGTGTTTTAAGTTTTCATAACAGCATAACTTAAAGGGACTGTGAGGAGAGTCTATTACCGGCGACATTAAGACGCTACCCATGAGCACGCGCGGCGACTGTCGTAATTCTGCGTTCCAGTAACCTCAGAACTGGGAGTGACATCATCTCCGACTTATCAGCGTTGCAGTTGAAGTCTGAAAAAAACATGCCGATCTACCAGGCTATTGTTAGCTGTTGTTAGCACGCCCTGCGTTGTTGTTCACAAATATCACATGAAGAATGTGATTGTCACTATGGCAGCATTTTTGTAAATATAAGTCTAGCAATACAATGTATACAGCTGTTCTAGAGCGACACACCCCAGTCAGAAGTGCAAATAAATGGATTATTACAGGAGCTAAATAACTGTTCACACTGGGGGCATCCATCTTCGATTGTCAACTCGGGGATGGCGAGGTTTCACCGAGTTCCCAGTAGAAAATTCTGACTTCAGGGGACGTTCCAGCTGCAGTTTCCTACTCGGAACTTGGAAATTCCTACTTCTGACTACAACTGCAACGCACCACAACACGTTACCGAAGCCAAAGCGCGTGTTTGTTGTGTTGTAGCCCGAACCTTCCTCAGAACTCTGCATTGCTTTACAACTTCTTTTTTCAACAACTTACAGGATGCAAAGCAACAAGGTAATGTATCTCTTTCTAGTTACATAGCGGTAGTTTTTGGTGGGTGACAACAAGCAAGTTTTGAAAAACTTAGTATCGTAGTTTTGTAGCCGGCTATATATCACTACTAACAGCCCGGCGCTCTAAGACGTGTCCGAATAATATAAATTTGCTCTAGTTTTAATTGTCTTGTTCCTGAAGTTGAGTATCCAGTCCAGTCCAGCCCTGTCCTGTCTGATCCGCCCAAGAAGCTAAGGAATATCATTTATAGATCACCTATTTTGATGCTATAAAACTCATCTCAAAGTGCGTATTTCGATCAGGCATATATCTAAAAGTGAGACTTTTTTGCAATTACTTAGAAACTCCTCACAGTCCCTTTAAGTAATAGAATGACATTTGAAAGCCTGAAGTGGGTATGAATCAGTAGAATCAGAGTAATTAGTGGTGGACTTTTCAGATATTGACTTATACAGTATATTGTTTCTTTCTACAAATGGATAACAGAATATGTTTAATTTATTACATTAGAGCGGTCGATGGCAGCACACTATATTAGGCTCAATGCTATATTGCATTGCAATTTCAGAATGTATATTTGCAGCACATGCAACTGTGGTCATGACTCGAAATATGTATTTCAATTTTGTTTTCTTTTCCTTAAGCCTTATCCTGATTATAATCATAAAAATGCATATCCAGTTGCACAATGCTGATGTTTGTCGGCTATATCTTTTTTTTTTTTTTTTACATTATGCTTCAATATTTCCAACACTTGATCCAACAGACTTGTAAAAGGTAGCAAGAGTGGACCTCGGCCTACATTCACTACCTGCAGTTACAGCTGCCTTCAACTCTGTGGGCTCTAGCTTCTTCCTCCTTGG
Organism: Scarus forsteni; assembly: GCA_036419115.1. NCBI lineage: Eukaryota > Metazoa > Chordata > Actinopteri > Labriformes > Labridae > Scarus > Scarus forsteni. The sequence goes on from JAZDUH010000084.1 coordinate 22,310,482, forward strand.
GACTTGGCTCGGCTGTACAGCTTCTGGGGTCCTTTTGGGGATAGTCCTCGAGGCATGATGTTGGAATTCTGAGGCCCAGTTTACGTGACAACGTCACCAGAAATGGAAAGGTTTTTCCTCTGTATTTTCAAAATGGCTCTGTGTTCTCAAGGAGATGCAAGAACGACAGAAAACACTGTAGAATGCATGGCAGGCCGGTAGCAGGTGACGTACAAAACCCAAAACCAGTGAAGTTGTCACGTTGTGTAAATCGTAAATAAAAACAGAATACAATGATTTGCAAATCCTTTTCAACCTATATTCAATTGAATACACAGCAAAGACAAGATATTTAGCGTTCGAACTGGTAAACTTTATTTTTTGCAAATATTAGCTCATTTGGAATTTGATGCCTGCAACATGTTTCATAAAAGCTGGCAGAAATGGCAAACAAGACTGCGAAAGTTGAGGAATGCTCATCAGACACTTATTTGGAACATCCCACAGGTGAACAGGCTAATTGGGAACAGGTGGGTGCCATGACTAGACATAAAAGCAGCTTCCCTGAAATGTTCAGTCATTCACAAACAAGGATGGGGCGAGTGTCACCACTTTGTGAACAAATGCGTGAGCAAATTGTCCAACAGTTTAAGAACAACATTTCTCAATGAGCTATTGCAAGGAATTTAGGGATTTCATCATCTACGGTCCATAATATCATCAAAAGGTTCAGAGAATCTGGAGAAATTACTGCACGTAAGCGGCAAGGCCCAAAACCAGCACTGACTGCCCATGACCTTCGATCCCTCAGGTGGTACTGCTTCAAAAACCAGCATCACTGTGTAAAGGATATCACCACATGGGCTCAGGAACTCTTCAGAAAACCACTGTCAGTTACTACAGTTCGTCGCCACATCTGTAAGTGCTAGTTAAAACTCTGCTATGCAAAGTGAAAGCCATTTATTAACAACACCCAGAAACACCGCCGGCTTCCCTGGTCCAAACTCATCTAAGATGGACTGATGCAAAGTAGAAAAGTGTTCTGTGGTCTAGGGTTGTCACGATACTAAAATTTTCAACTCGATACCGATAGTTGGGAAAATATTCGATACTCGATACTATTTTCGATACCACAAGGGTAAAAAAAAAAGAACCCAATATTTAAAAGAAACCTTTTTATGAACAAAAAAATGCAAATATAACCTCTAGGAAGTTGTGCAAAAGTCTCATTTTCTTTATTTACTTCCTAATGCAAAAATAATAATACAATACAAAAAATATTGCTGCATCAGAACAAAATAAATGCTCTTTGAAAAAACAAAATTGTAGTTTTTTGCCCTTATTTAGACTACAGTGCAATTACAAACATAAAATCTTGATAAAAAGTGCTTTGTTGTTGTAACAATCAGGATAAGTACATTCTTGAAAGAAAAGGAAAACAAATGGCAGTCCTCAGAGCTGCAGTTTAGACCTATAAATGTCTGAACTGTGAACTATAATATTAAGCATATACTTCTGATCTTCAAGTATGATCAAATTCTGTCAGCTCAACAGTACATGCAAAAATCATGTACTGATACTTTGAAAGTGAGTATCGTATCCGGATACAACATTTTAGTATCAATACTTTTTTGAGTATCGATACTTTTGGCAACCCTACTGTGGTCTGACGAGTCCACATTTCAAAATTGTTTTTGGAAACTGTGGTCTTGTCCTCCGGACCAAAGAGGAAAAAAGAACCATTATAGGACTGTTATCGGCACAAAGTTCAAAAGCCAGCATCTGTGATGGTATGGGGGTGTATTAGTGCCCAAGGCATGGGTACCTTACACATCTGTGAAGGCACCATTAATGCTGAAAGGTACAGGCAGGTTTTGGAGCAACATATGTTGCCATCCAAGCAATGTCTTTTTCATGGACGCCCCTGCTTATTTCAGCAATTCAATGCCAAGCCACATTCTGCACGTGTTAAAACAGCGTGGCTTCGTAGGAAAAGAGTGCGGGTACTAGACTGGCCGGCCTGTAGTCCAGACCTGTCCCCCATTGAAAATGTGTGGTGCATTATGAAGCGTAAAATACAACAACGGAGACCCCGGACTGTTGAACAACTTAAGTTGTACATCAAGCAAGAATGGGAAAGAATTCCACCCGAAAAGCTTCAAAAATTGGTCTCCTCAGTTCCCAAACGTTTACTGAGTGTTGTTAAAAGGAAAGGCGATGTAACACAGTGGTAAAAATGCCCCTGTGCCAACTTTTTTGCAATGTGTTGCTGCCATTAAATTCTAAGTTGGTGATTATTTGCAAAAGAAAATAAAGTTTCTCAGTTCAAACATTAAATATCTTGTCTTTGCAGTGTATTCAATTGAATATAAGTTGAAAAGGATTTGCAAATCATTGTATTCTGTTTCTATTTACGATTTACACAACGTCCCAACTTTACTGGTTTTAGGTTTTGTAGTATTGTAGATAGACAGTGGTGTAAGAACATGCGTACACTTTCCGTGGAAGACAGACTGCTCATCAACAACAACAACCACAGTGTGTGGACGCGTGAAGGTGCAGGATTCTCTTGTCGGGACAGCAAATCTGTCTGGATATTTATGTCTGGATAACAAACTGAGCACAGTAAGCAGCACACATGTTGCTCTGTAGAGACTGCGACTGCTGTTGTTGTTCCTGGGATACGCGCGCAGCCGTCATGTGAAAGAGTGCTTCTGTGTTTTCTCTGGAAACGCTGATGCCTGTTTACTCAGATACAGATACAAAAACGTTTTCAAAACTTTTCACTCTGGATCCTGGTTTCAAAAGTTTTCAGATTTAGACCCTCCGGACACCGCTGTCTTGTAAACAGGAGGTGAAACGAAAACTCTCTGTCTGTGGTTTTTTTGGTTATCATGTAAACACGGTCTGAGACAAGCTGCTGCCAGTGGTGGTATGGCATACAAGTCCACTTCATATAGCGTTTGTTGAGTGACATCACACTACTTTTGTACAATGTTCCACAACAACAAGCTCTATCAGGCCAAGATTTCCCAGAGCTAAGCATGTTACCCACCAGCTAAGGTGGCCAACGTTTAAAATCAGTCTACAGCTGGTCATAAGGCGCTCTGAATATGTCATACTCTACCAGCAAAACATCTTACTCTGCTTTATATATATTGACCTGAGTTGAGCACAGCAAAATTGAGCAGGGAATGTATTTTAAAATTAATTTTGGTGATTTCCCAGTCTTAGTCAACATTAGCTAATATACAGAGATGTGTGAATGGGCCTTTGGGCTTTAAGCAGCTCAACACTGTGAGCTACAGAATTTAAAAAATGATGCTGCTCATGGAAAATTACTTACCAGGGTAAAGTTATATTGTCAAAAATGATAAATACTGTCGGCTTCAAGTAATAGTAGTGCATGCCACTAGTTCATTTGTAAAGTTGATGGTAAAAATGTGTTGCTACATTCTGCCTCTGTGAGTTGTGTGTTTGTTACAGTCGCTGGAACAAACCAGCTGTTATCATTATAAATGTATGAACCTGAATTCAGACAAAAATTTGCTCTTTTAGATACAAGACAGGGCAACACAGGAAGAAAAACATCACTGTCAGAGGTACTAAACTGATTTTTTCTTTCACTCTTTTTAATGGAACGCATGGCTTTATTTATTTTTTTTAGAAGATTGGTTTTATAAGTCGTTTTATTGAGGAAACCAACCGCATTATTCAAAAATTGATATACGTATGTTAATGCTTCGTCATTGGGAAAGTGATATACATATCTGAAGTAAAATATTATCCATTAAAATTGGGAGAGCAAAGTTGCATACTTCAGACGATGGGGTAAAATAATCTGTTGTTATAGAAGAAATGAACTGGTCCAGAACTGACGAAGACCCATCCCCCATCCTATAACACCTCCACTGGATCCTGGTCAATCATAGAATAGAAGTCGAACTCCTCCTTTACACCTTCAAAGCCTTTCACCGCCTCACCTCTTCATACCTGTCCGACCTGCTTCACATAACCACTCCTGCCCACTCCCTCAGATCCTCCTCCTCCATCCACCTCACTGTGCCCTCTGCCCGCCTCAGCACCATGGGGAGCAGAGCCTTCAGTCGCTGTGCTCTCCCTGCTCTGGAACTCTCTCCCACAGGACCTCTGAAACTGGAACTCTTTGTCCCTTTTTAAATTCAGACTCAAAACCTACCTGTTCAGGACTGCATAATAAATTTAACAGTAACCTACCGTTTATTCCTCATGTTTCATCATTATCTGTTGTGGTTGTTGATTTTATTGATGTTGTTTTAATATTGTACATTATCCTTGAATGTTGTGAAGGATGTTTTGAGATACAATTGTAGCGATTATTTTCTGGATATTACTGAATATTCATTAAATTAATTAATATTCATTTAATAACCAGGTTTGCTCTCATTAACTAAAGGGGGCACCATCCTTTTTATACAAAAAAGGCAAAATTAACTTAATTAGCTGATTTATTAATTTCATATAAATTAGATAAATCAATTAAGTCAAACTTATCAGTTTAATCAATCTCAAATCTAAAGACAGAACTCTCATGCAGTGATGTCAATCTTCCAAATAGAATACCAACAGACAGAACTTTAAATATATAAGGGTGATTTATTAAAATGAATATATAAGACAAAATAAAATAAAATAAACACTTAAGAAGGAACAAATGTCAGAGATATACTAAATCAATGATGCTGTCAATCAGGAAAGAAGATATGAACCCTCAAGGAACATTTAAGCATATGGAGTGGTTATAAAGGATTAATTTCCGAATTAACCTACTTGTAAAAGGTCAGATAAAAGGGAAACTATTGGAGAATTAAACCAAGACACACTCAAGCCCATCTGAAAGAAGATAGAACCACGCCTTACTTCGTGAAGCTTTTATGATCGGATCTCAGACTGGTCCGGAGCTACTGGAGATTCTGCAAAATAAAGTTTTGATGTCAGTCTTTTAAAATGAAGACTAGTGTTGATATCTGGACAAACTAGGGTGAGAGTTTGCACACGTGGACAAAATTGTTGGTACCCTTCCGTTAAAGACAGAAAGCCCAAAATGGTCACTGAAATGACTTCACACTGACAAAAGAAAGAAAAAATAAAAATTTACTGAAAATCAACTTATGAAAATCAGACATTGCTTTTCAATTGCGGTTCAAAATAATTATTTTAAAAAACAAAATAATGAAACTGGCCTTGACAAAAACGATGGTACCCTTGACTTCTTATTTTGTTGCAACCCTTTTGAGTCAACCACTGTAATCAGGTGATTTCTGTAGCTCTCAGTGAGGCTCCCTCACCTGTCCACAGGTATGTTGGCCCACTCCTCATGAGCAAACTGCTCCAGCTGTCTCAAGTTTGAAGGCTGTCTTCTCCAGACTGCATGTTTCAGCTCCTTCCACAAATGTTCAACAGGATTTAGATCAGGGATCATAGAAGGCCACTTCAGAAAAGACCAGTGTTTTGTTCTGTCATTCTTGGGTGTTTTTAGCTGTGTGTTTTGGCCCATCGTCCTGTTGGAGGACCCATGACCTGTGACTGAGACCAAGCTTTCTGACACTGGGCAGCACATTTCACTCCAGAATGTCTTGATCGTCTTGATATTTCATTGTACCTGCACAGATTCAAGACACCCTGTGTCAGATGCAGCAAAGCAGCCCCAGAACATAACTGAGCCTCCTCCATGTTTGACAGTAGGTACAGTGTTCTTTTCTTTGTATCCCAGAAGCTTTGTGGCTTGTCAATATGCATTTTGGCAAATTCCAGTCTCATTTGTTTATGATTTGTTTTCAACAGTGATGTCCTCCATTCAGCCCACTGTGGCTCAAACAGTGATGGATAGTGTGATCTGACTCTGATGTACCTTGACCTTGGAGTTCTCCTCTAATCTCTTTGAAGTTGTTCTGGGCTCTTTGGTTTCCATTCGTATTATCCGTCTCTTCAGTTTGTCATCAGTTTTCCTCCTGCAGCCACGCCCAGGGAGGTTGGCTACAGTCCTGTGGACCTTAAACTGCTGAATAATCTGTGCAGCTGTAGTCACAGGAACATCAAGCTGCTTGGAGATGGTCTTGTAGCCTTTACCTTTAACATGCTTGTCTATAATTTTATTTCTAATCTCCTGTGACAGCTCCCTCCTTAGCTTTCTGTGATCCATGTTCAGTGTGGTACACACCATGATACCAAACAGCACAGTGACCACTTTTCAGCCTTTAAATAGGCAGACTGACTGATTACAAGCTTGAAGACACCTGTGATGATAATTACAGGACACATCTTAGTTTAACATGTTCCTTTGGTCAAATCATTTTCAATATTTTCTCAGGGTAATATCATTTTTGTCCAGGCCAGTTTCATTAGTTTGTTTTTTAAAATGATTCTGTTGAACCACAGTTCAAAAGTATGTCTGATTTTTATTAGTTAATTCTCAGTGAGTTTTTATTTGTTATTACTTTTGTCAGTTTCAGGTTATTTTTGTGACCTTTGTAGGTTTTCCTTTCATTAACAGAGGGGTACCAACATTTTTATCCACGTGTGTACCTCTCAAGGAAACAGCCAGCAATGTTTTTTACCACTCCAAAAAGTCAGTAAGAGTTTTTTTTTTTTTTTAACCAAGGCCATTACAGAAAGCAAAGTGCTTAGCTAACTGGCTGCTTGAATGATGATATTTGAGTCTTGGGTTGACACAAACTCCCCACATGTATGTTTCAGTCTCTAGGGTACACATTTTGATTTGTGTTGATGTGTTTGCAGTCCTGTGCATGCTCAGATAGCCCCAGTGTCCTCGACGTTTGAGGTATGAACACAGCTCTCTGGCCAATTTGAGAGGAAAGCTTAGACGTTATCTGATGAAAGAGCACATCTGCATCAGTCAGCCCCTCCTCTGCCTCCTCCTCCCCTCCAGCAGCGAGCGTGCATGCATCTGCGTCTGGATCCTCTGATGGTCGTCGCGCGCTAATGGAGATAGATTCAGGCAGCAGTGAAGACCCAGCAGCCCCACTCTCAGCTTGGCCGCATCATTTCTCTCCCTCTCTTAATGTGCTGGTTCTCTCCTCTGAGGCTGTTGGGTGGGTTGTAAGTTGTCTCCTGACACCCCCCACCTCCCACCTACTCCCCCTCCTTTTGCCAGTGAAAACATCTGCCCCCCTATGGACCGGTGTCTGACAGCTCAGAGGATAGATGGAAAGTTCTTATCCTCAGCCTCAAACTGTTTTGTATTCAAATCGTCTGCTTGTTAAGACTCCCCTACAGACAATGGTTTTGTTGTGTTGTAGCCAAAGGCTACGTGAGCTTATGAGTTGGCCGGAGAGTCTAGTTACAGCATGTTTTTGGTGTGGGCTGCTTCAGCATTTTGTAGCTGGAGATTCAGTTATTCTGTTGCTCTTGGTTTGAGCTAATTGAAGCTCCGGTTGTGAACATGTCAGAGTCTGTTGCTCTCAGTAACTGATGGAAGTGATCAAGCATTCAGTGTGGGAGAGCCCAGTGAGCCTAATAGAGTAGAAGCTATTGGTCAGTCTTTACATAATCAGATGGTATTGACATTGGTAGAAAGAATGTCAATAACCATGTTTGTGCTGACACTATCTTACAGAGCCCAATCTTCAATAAAGATTAGATTTTCTTCCTGGAAAGTCTTTGTGCCATGTTCATGTGTGTATCTGTCTGCTGAAATCCAAATAGTGGGAATATGTAAGACGGAGGGATAAAGTTTTAACAGGATTTTGAAACTCTGCTTGGAGGGATGAATATTTAGATGAACACAGATGATGATGTAGAACTGGGAAGTTTGCTGCACCCAGTTATTGGACTTTAACACGCATAGAAGTTTATGTACAGGGCATAACTGCAAACTCTGAATTTACATGTTTAAAAGGAACCCTGTGTACATGAAGAACTATTTGTCCCTATTATGTACCTGTTAAGTGTATGTCATACGACAAGAACATACTTATTAGTCGCTATTATGTACCTGTGAAGTGTACTTCATACAGCAAGAACATAAGGTGTCAATTAGATATCTGTTATAATTATAGCCCAATCTCAGTGTACTAAATGATAACAATTATGAAGTACCTCTAGTGAATACAGAAGTGAATATAATCAGGGAGGTGAGGTGTTGAGAGCAGAGGTATGTTCTCAGTTGCTTTCACACCTACTGCCTGTTGTATTCTCACTACAAACTAAGTGTTCAAAGGGTAGATTGGAAATGGGCCTAGACCACCTCTTTCCAGTGCTCTCACATTGTTGTTTTTTTATTCCTTCTTAAACAAACTGAGGGACACATAATGTCAGAAAATAAGTGCCCTAAATTATCCAGGTGTGAATGCAGCCTCACAGGACACAACCTCTCAGTAATACCTACTCTTAAACCTATGCTTAGCATATTGTGGCATTGTTTATGACCAAATATGCACTTCCACCTCCCCCTGTTTTGCAAAATTAAAACCAATACACTCCCTGGGTTGGGTGGCATATCTTTCACCACTGACGTCATATTGACGCTCGAGTTGCACAGCAAAGACTCTGCCACAGCTTGAACAATTAACAAAGATCGCTTAGGTCAGCAAAGTCCACAGCAGAACAGATGCCTTTGTCCATTTGAAGTTCATGCTTACAGTCATGAGGGGAAGTAACTCTTGTGTAGGAATAAGTTACAATTACTCTTGATGTTTCTCCTTTCTTTTGCTAATCTCAGGGCCACATTTGCCACATCACAGTGCTGTCAAGCACAGAGTCCTTTTTTGTAGAATCGGATAATGAATAAAACAAAGATCATTTAGACATAATCAGGAGCGCTCTCAAAAATACCATGCATATGAAAAAATATATTTGATGTATACTTTTTGATCTTTTAACCCTGAGTTCCCTTGTATGGGCTTTTATGTGGGGGGCTGTCATGTTTTGCATGAGCTTTAAACCAAACTACATGTTTCTCTTTTTACAGTCAGTGGTGCTGACTAATATTGACAGAGAGGCTAGCCTTGTTTAAAAGCATAGAAAAATCTCTTTATGAGCACATTTTATAAGAAAAAATAATTAAATAGAGTGGATTAAAGCATTCCTCTTTGATACCCACTTAATAATGCATTTTACAGCACTTACTCTTGCATGGTTACAAAAATTAATGTGGGGGTGCACAAAGTCTTGTTTCTCGAGTGTCCACTTAAGGCCGGCAGCAGAAGCCCCAGAATTCGGATCCACACTCCCTGCTAAAAAGATGATTAATATATCAACAAATACCCTGCTCACAGCCTTACTTACATGGTTTGATTAATTAAGGTTTTCATGCTATGCATATTTAAGAACATGGTTGATATGACAACAAGCGCATGCAAGGTTAATTATTTATCAGAAGGTCTCAAGTTCTACCACAGCTCAGCCTCCTTGTCTGTTTCTCAGTTGATTTAATGTAAGTTTGAAATAGGGCTGGGATATATGTAAAAATATTGATAGATTTTCAAACAAGGTGCAAGTGAAGACGACATCCTTTACATTGATATGGTTGTTGCTGCACTAAAATGAGGCTTGATGTGTGAAAAGTGGTGGTAGATCTCTGGAGAGCACTAGAATTACTTTTTTTTTGCTGAAACTGATGGGCCAAATAGTTTGAGCAAGACAGCTCACATTTTATCAACACAAAATATAACATATGATGACTGTATAAAAGGATTAACTGCAGCCCTTAAGCTATAAACCTTTACAGCTCTCTGCATGGAATCAATCTTTGCTTTGTGCTTCATTATTGTGGTTGTAAAAGAATCTATCTGGAGAAATAGTGACATCAAGTATTGCCATTCAGCTCACACATATATCTTGAGAAATTATTTTCAACATTGAAACTATAACGGAACAGACTGAAACCAACAATATGTCATTATTCAGGTTGTAGTTTCATAGTTGGTCTTCTAAATGTAAATCTTTAAAAAAAAAATGGACTTGATTCGGTTTAGGTTTATGGGACCACAGTTCAAAAATGATTGACAATTGATGAAAGACAATTCACAAAACATCCCAAATGATAACAAAATTATATTTATTTCAGGATCTGCTCCAGTCATATTAATGATTTGTTAATATACAGCTTATATATTGTCATGTTTGTGTCAGCTAATTTGGTCAAATATATTCACTGCAAACAACTGATAACAAACAGTGCTTAATCGAAGAATAATTGTATTTGAGGCTAGAAAGATTTGGCTAATGTGCCCAGAACAGCACACCCCCTGCTCAATTTGCGCCGAGAAAGTGGAGAGGAGGTAGCACAAAACAACGGTAGAGGGTTCACTGTCCTCTGCTGCTTGTGGAAATGTACTTTATTTAAAGGGAGTATGTATCCATTAGGTCTGCATAAAAGATTCTTGGATATGTTAAAGACATATTGAATGAATATTTGGTATGTTTTCTTACGTATAAATTGGATTTGAACTGTTTTTTGTACACCTCTTATTTACTCTCATTTCTCTTCTTAGCTCTGTTCATCATCATCCTCCTCTTTTGTCTCTTAGCCTCAGTTGCTGTACCTAACAGTACTGAAATAGGCAAACTGGCTTCTTTTTAGCTTTAGGCTGATGTGTGAACTAGCGCTGAAAAGCTGTCATACGTCTTGCGGCCCACTGTTAAGAGTTACATCAAGCTGAAAAAGGTATGTTAGGCCATACCATTATTCTGGAAAATATTGACCAAAGAACATGAAAAAATAACCTGGCACTTCCCCTCTTGCAGATGAATTTAGATCAGTCTCGCCTCTAGCACTGTTGTTTAAAATGCTCATATTCCATTAACCTCGGGAAGAGGGAAGTGGAAGTGATGTCATCTCTGAGTTGTCAGCATTTCAGTAACAAAGTTGAATAGAACTTGCTGATTTAGCAGGGTATTGTTAGCTGTTGTTAGCACACCCTGCGTTGTAGCTCACAAATACCGCATGAAGAATATAAATAATATCATAGCAGCATTTCCATAAATACAAGTTGAACAATACTGTGTATTTGGCTGATTTAGTTCCATAAACACTAGTTAGAAGTGCAAATACACAGAATATTACAAGAGCTTAGTAACTATTTTCACTGAGGGCAGCCATCATTTGCCCCGTTTACATGGGTCAAAAATCCTACAATCTGATTGAAAGGTCAATCAGATTAGAAATGTCTCATGTAAACACCTTAGCCAATTGGATTCACGCGGATCTGATTGTATTTTGAATCGGATTGTAAGAGGTAGTCTACGCCGATTGATAATCCGCTCCATGCTTCATGTAAACGTCTGAGTGGAGCGGATTGGGTTGATAGAGAGTAGGGATGTAACGGTTACCGGTAAAATGGTAAACCGCGATAAAATTTCCCACGATAATCGTTACCATGTCCAATTAAAATTACCGTTATATCGTGCTTGATCACCACACTGCCTCAGTAACGCACGGTGATGCTACTCTTTGCCTGGAAAAGCCGGAACTATGTATCTGCCCTCGATTAAGGAGCCTCACGTGAGGTGCACATGAGCAGTTTGCATTGTTTGGCCTCTGAGTTTGACACATTTATTGACAAAAAAGACAAAAGAACTGTTATGAATATAACAATAAAGGGGTTAAATGATTTCAATTCTGTGTAAAAGTACTTTTAGAACATTTTGAGCACACTGCAACAACACCGCACATAATAATGATAACCGTGATAATTTTGGTTACAATAACCGTGATACAAAATTTCCATATCGTTACATCCCTAATAGAGAGGATTGTTCGGTCTGCGCAGGTGCTCTGTAGTACGTAATAGGCACGTAGTGACGTACGCAGTGCGTGCCCAAACAAACATGGTGAACAAACAGAAGAACTGGATGGTGTAGGAAACAAACGTTTGAATAGAAAGCCTGCGAGAGTTGAAAATGACTTCAGAGCCTCAAATAAGTGTAACCATAACACAATAAGTGTCCCCAACAAAACACGATGTGGGTCCATCTTTCTAGAGGTAAACAGGAAGCAGGAAGTGCCCCTCTTCTTCTCTTACACATTTGCAGGTAGTGGCAGAGTGACCTTCTGTGCAAAAACAACAAAAAAAACAATACAATCGGATTCAGCTGGGGCCATGCAAACGTGGATTGAACGTGGATCTCTTTACTCAAAGTTCATGTACACAGATTGAAAGAGATTCACATAATCCGATCGATTTCAATCAGTTTGAGGAAAACTACCCATGTAAAGGGGGCCACTTATTGTCAGCTCAGGGGTGGTGAGGATCCCTGACTTCCCAGTATAAAGTAGGAAATTCTGCCCTTGGGGGCGCTCCAGTTGAAATTTCTCACGCGGAACTCAGAAATCCTGACTTCCTAGTACAACTGGATAAGACAGCCCACTCTTGCCTGATTTTGATTAGTCAGAAGGAAGTGAATTTGACAAGTGCAGCACTGCTCCAACAGTTTGACTGTTTTCAACCAAATTCCTAAAACTGCCGTGCCACATGGTGGACAGGATGCCTTAAATTGATTTCATAAACCTGCCCTTCCCTTAAAAGGTTTGAATTGATTTACATGCTGTAGCCCTGAACCGTGTGGTGGTTTTGCTTAGGTTGAACATAGAAGAGATAAAGCCAGTAGAGTGACAGACATGAAGAGAGATGTCAGCTCTGGCTCCAATCTCTCCTGTTGGTTTATGGCATGCCAACTCGTCTTCTGGCGACCTTTTCCTTCTATGTGCCAACCATGCCCCTGGGCTCTGTGCCTGAATATGGATGCTCTGCTCACTCAAACACTCCGCCATTGCTCCTGCCTTCCCCGTCTCCATCTCAGACATCAATTTTTTCTAACCGTATTCGCCACTCTTTTTTTTTTCTCTTTCTTTGGCAAGGTGAGAAGCCTTTTGAGAGCGTCATTTGACTTCCTCCTTCTCCTGATTTTACTTGTTAATCTACTATTCCTGCACGTCTTCTTCATCACTCCCTCTTTTCCCCTTGGATGTCTCACTCGCTCCACCTCTGTCCAGCTCTTTTTTTGGTATTCTGGCAGAGCGCTTGCACTCCCGCCACCTTGGCCGGCTTGCTGAAAGAGCGAGAGCCAGAGATCTGACCTGCAGTTGATTCTTTGCCAGAGCAGGTCTCCGATGTCTCAGCGGAGACGGCAGCATGGCATTAGCTGAGCTCAGCACACACACACACACACACACACATACATACCCCGAATCATCACACATACATACACATGCTCCTCACTGTCACGGGGTACGTGCAGAAGAAGTCACACCTCTCCTTCTCTTCCCGACAGTTTTCTGGAGTTTCTTTTCTGTGCTCCCTCTCACCTCTCCTCAACTCTTCCTCTTGGCTCCATTTCCCCCTCTTTTTCTTCTTCTTCTTCAAAAAAGTCTCACTTTCATGCCAACCTCTCTTCTCACACCCCAGTTTAACTTCAGATACATCGCCACTGGGGAAGTCCTCTCTGCGAGTCTTGTTTCATACCCAAATAACACAACTTCACAAGGAGATTTTGTGCCTAGAGGTTTTCTTCTGATTCCCACATTGCTGGGTCTTATCAAACATGTTTAAAGGACATAAAAAGGAGGGGGAAAGTCAGAAAAATCTTTACTTGAATCCAAGCTAGGGCTGGGGGTCACTGACCAAAAATATGTTTGATACGTTAAAGACAAAGTACAAGACAGAGTGAAAACCAAAAAACTAAACTATTTGTTTTTTTGTTAATATTGTAAGTATTATTAAATACTCAAAAATACTCAAATATATTTAGGTTCCTTGTCGTGGGAGCTCCATGAAAACTGTCTCCCATCCCTATCAATTAGGAAACATCTCTTTGACCACACATAATGTCAAAGGGGAACAAGCAAATGGAAGACTGAGATGGACCAAAATAAGCCATTGATATATATTTTGAATTAAAATAAGTGTATTTGGATAGTGTGTGACCGTAAGAAACATAGTAGTCATAATACAAGACTTGTGTATTTTGATACAGTCTTTATTAAAGTCAACTCCATAAGAATAAAAGTAAAGATACTAGAAACCCAGTCTTTGTTTACAATGACCAGACATTTTGGACAACCTCTTATTCACTGTCTAAGCTGTAGATATCTTTAATTGTTAGAACATTCGAAATCTTTTGGATTTTGGGATTTGTAATATCAAAGTAAAGTTCTCAAAAAATTATCCCCTGCTCACCAGACCTTTTGCTTTCATCAGCTCCTACTGTAAAGTCTTTAACTAAACATTAGGTCTGGAACCAGTTAAGAATTACCAAAACCTATATAACCTATATTTATTTACCTCAGATATCATTTGAAAAAATATTTCAGTATTACCCTTATATTGCCTCGTCTTAGTTCAGACATAATTCACTCGTGCCTGCCCAGCTACATTAGTCATTAGTTTAACTTTGTAATTTAAAAACAAAACAACTCCTTCATTCCTTTTAAACTCTGACACATTTCATTTTTAGGCAGAACGAGGAATAAAAAACAAGTGCTTTAAAAAGCAGAATGCATAGATTTGTAATTTTGCTTGTCGGCTTACATGCATACTTCAGTGTGGGTGTGTTTATATGCTGATTCCTGTCAGCCTCTCCTCACACACAGTCCCTAGAGGCAGTGGGATTACTGTGGAGGACCCCCTGCATGAGCAGTGGTGGGAATAACTGCATATGCACTGCACTCCTCCACCAATCCCCTCTCCGGCTGCCTGCTCCCTCTGATCCAGACGGGGGGATTTGACACGGGATCTTACAGACGCGTTGACACTTCATCTTAGCGGCCTCCCGCTGCGATCTGTCAGCAGATCTCCTGTTGGGATCTGCACACGGACAGCCAGAAGAGAATTGTGTTTGAACTGCGGCGGCTCGACACATGTAGTGAGGACAAGCTGGAGGTAGAGGGACCTGAGCGAGGGTGACCTCTTGGTATGATGGGACTTTAGGGCTTATCTAAGTCTTTGACTTCTCTCTGCCCTTGGGCCAAGTCTTTTTTTAAGTACTTTTAATGTGACATCAAATCCTGCAGTTTTATCTAGCTTTTGGGGGCGTGAAGGTTGTGTGCCATCCAAAAAATACTGTTTTCTTTCCAGACCCCAGCAAACCCAAACTGACATCAGAGCTTTCTAACAATACTTAAGAAATGGTTTCCTAAAAGATAGATGTTTTTATCACTTTATATTTCTTAAACTGCAAAAATGGCAATTCATCAGCCTTTTTATGCTCTCCATATTTGATAAAAAAATAAAACAGTTTAACATTTTAGAACAAAGACTTGGTGAGGTAAGAAGCCTTTCTGCCATCCATGCAAATCAAGGATGCTCTACAGTACTTTAGCAAGTGGTCCACAGTAACTCTCTTTTTAATGTCAAACACGCAAATTGATAGGCCCTCAAACTATTTAAATCATTCACCAAAATGAACCAGCATTTGATTCTGACACCAACCTGTTCTGATAGCATTAATATTTTGAAACACAAACATAAATGAACACTGCCTTGGTTGTGTTGGTCACTCTGGCACGAGCAGTATGCCCAAGCTGATCCCACAAGTTTTCAATGGGGTTGAGGTCAGGACTGTAGGCAGCTCACTCCATCCTCTCCACTCTCAAATTCTGGAGGTAGAATATATACTCTGCTCTGTTGTGGTCAGTGTTGTCATCTTGTAGAACTGATGAATTCATCAATTAAACTTCACTCGTACGGAACTTCTCATACAAGACAATGTAGCACAAACTGCTTCATGAAAATACAACAACAACTGCTACACACACAACTGACATTTTGTAGAACAGACTTTGGTCCCAGGCTATGGAGCAATGGGATTGACTCTGGATGCAGAATCTCATCTCTGCTTTAAGATTGCCTCTAGTGATGACAAGCCTTGTCTAACCAGTGAGGAAGATGTCACCCCACATCTTCACACTGTCTCCACCAAAAGATGTTACTCTATGGTGCAGAAATTAGCAAAGTGTTCTCTGTCTTTTCTACACTTCACTCAGAAATCCAACTGCTGTAGCCAAACATAACATAGCTCAACATAACATTCCTCCGAATTTCTAGGTTTCAGTGTATGTTGCTCAATCCAGCACAAATGGGCCTGATGGTTAAGGGAAGTCCTATAAGACCAGAGATTGACTTTGTGCAGTCTTTTGCATATTGTCTTGGAAGAGAGCCATTGACTGTATTGTCTAGTAGACTTTGGGTGAATCCCAGTTGTACCCCTTAGCCCTCGTCTTACCCCTTACGCCTGGTTTTGCGAGTTCACGTCAAGCGAAGTGCTGTCCTGATACTCCATAGGGCTGAGGGGAAGGGCTAAGACCAAGGGCTACACAGCCCTCGAAGTAAAGACAGACTGGGACCTCAATTGAAACCAAGAGGTAAGACAATTTCCCATTATACACTGCGCCCGCCGACACGGAGCAACAACACCGCAAACCCAACCAAAACCGCATCGCCCCCTGACGTATCATCGCGCATCCATAAATACCTTGTTTTGGTCACCGTTGCTGTCAGCCGTCGCTCTGTGACATCACGTCCGCTCGAGTTTCACCACGATCATATCATATATCGTATAATAGGATGTATAAGCAGACATTATTCCAGCTGTATCCTCTTCACTCACTTATCAACCACAAAACATTGCAGCTGATGCCCTGCAGCAGCATTATTTGTGAGTTTCCCACGGTCCGTCTAGGTGGAACTAATGTCCTCACTGACTAATGTTTCCCACATAGATGTGGATTGTTACTCTGTAGTCCGGATGAATAACTGTCTGTCTAGTGTACCGTCACATATGCACACACCGCTGATTGATCAACTTTTTTTTTGCTTTGACATCGTGCGACAAGCTATTTGGTAGTGTGAAAAGCGGCTGTCGCATCGTGGGAGGGTTAGCCCCGCCCCATTGCGGCTGTACATTGACTTTGCATGGAGAGTGATCACCGAGGTAGTACAAGTAGCGTGCAGTGTGAACGCAATTATACTACAAATCTGAAGAAGACTGCCTGTGATTTGTGTGTGCTGAAAAAGTAAGGAAATAATCTTCTTGGGATGCCGTAAACGTGGCCTGTCATTGCCAGTCCACATTATATAAAACACGGCCTTCATTTTGGAGATGGTACTATGTTTTTTTGCTGATTGATTCTGTTCCTTTGGTTTGCAGGACAGCACATGGAAGTTTCCTTAGCACACGGGTCTTATCCACCAGTCAAACATGGAATTCCAATTTTTGTAGCAAACACAACACTGAACACTGGAAGCTTTTATCAAGAGTCAATAGCAACAGCATAAAAAGCTGTTTGGCATTGGCAGGAAAGATTTGGCATGTTAATGGGTGCAGCTTACAAACTCAGCTCTGGTTCTCATCCTACAAAGGCATGTTCTTCACAAGTATGGCACCATTTTAATGGGGTATAAACAGGCTTTATTGCCAAGAATCGTTGTTTAAACAAAGAAATAATCTACCAAACAAAAACGTCCTTACTGTTTGAGCTCAGTAATGTCTATGGATAGAACATAGGCTTAATCACAAGAATTGGAATTCTTTTTCGATAGCAAAACATTTTCTGTTGTCATAGTCATATCTAAATCACTCACATCACATTTTGCTGTCTTTATCTCTGTAAATGTTTACAAAGTAACATAATAGCTTGAAAAGGTGGAACAATTAGCACCAGAAAACCCAACTGTCTGTGCATGAGCCTTCAAATCTAGTTAAAAAGGAACCCTTTTTTTCAACAAGAAAGCCATTTCAAAGTTGATTTAAGGCACAACATACCCTGAAAAAGCAACAAATTAACAGGACAAACTGTTTCCTCATTAAGTTATCACAGTTCTCAACAATATTAAATGATACAAAAACAGGTTTAGATTCACAGCATTTAACACATTACATCACATCCTCTGCTTGTATTCAACGTAATGTGTTAGCTGATTAGCACTTTTGTCCTTTTGTCACCAAAGGTGCCAATATCTACTCAGGAAGTCTATTGAACACACTCATGATAAAATGGGACATTAACTTGAGCTCTTTTTCTCTGCTTGTTTACTGGAAGCAGCTTTACAGTGCAGGTCACAACTACCCATTAACAGCCATTCACTCTCACATTCACTCGCTGATGGTTATAAGCTTCAATGCAAGTTTTCCATCAGCACGAACAGCGCTTAAAAATTCCACTTCTTGTTTTGAGCTGTCTAATTAATTTGAATGGTGCATTCAATTCATTGCATAATTGAGGCATCATATTGTCCTCATACTGGACATACGGCTAACCGTTAGCCGCTACATTTAGCTGCTACATATGCTATGTCATAGCATCGCTGCTTGATATGGTTTGGTCTGTGACGAGTGTGATGAGCCAAACGATCGTCCAATCACAAGCTGCTGTTGTTTTTAAAGGTTCTACCCCCGAAAACATTTCTGTAGGGCGCCTTCCCAGATGGATAAGTGAAATATTTCCCATATGGAACTGTCCATCTGGCATGTCAGGTTAGACATACTGTATCTGACGTGCACTGGCAAATGAACACCAGACAGCCTCTCATGGTAACTTCGGTGATCGGATCTTTTGTGTTTTGTTTAGTTTTTTCTCTTTGTAAACACAGTCCAATCACACAGATCCATCATAAAAGGACAATCTTTGCATAATCTTGAAATGAAATGAACTTGCTTTAATAATGAATTAATTTCAGTGGTTTCTTTTTAGCTTTAGTAATATTTCATTTTGATGTCTGAATATTCACTGGTAATTAGTTGCTCATTAGCATTCTTATTAGTAGCATACGGGCTGCTTCTTAGTCATTATAAAAAGCTTTTAAGTGCCTTCTTCTAAATAACCATTTTATGTCTCTACAGGCCTTGAGTTTTCTTCTTGTACCCCCCAAATCAGTGATTATTAAGAATGCAATGGAAAGTCATTATTGTCTTAGTATGGTTTCAATAAGGTTTCAGTACCATGAGACTAATTCTTAATAGATTCTCCATCAGCTGCACAGTTATGTACTACATTTGGTACTTTGGTGACTAGTCAGCTCAGGGCTTCTCGGTGTTGTGTTTTCTCTGGATCTGCATCTCGTCTGTGCTTTGCACCGGACTTTCTACTCTGATCCAGTGGGCTTAAACTGCAGCACATTAATGGAAGGACGTCACACTGGTAGGTCTATTTAGAATGAGCCATCACAGGCAGCTACTGATGCTGTACACAGGAGGAGAGGGATATGTCCTCATACAACAGACTTTTTGTCTTGTCCAAAGAAGAGCTCTATTGCACAGAGGAGACAAGTTTAAACACCGAAGAGTTTTAAAACTCAAAAGCATTACATTAATAATATAATTTAATTGCAGGTTGAGATACTTAAACACTTTTAGCATTTACCAACAAGTAGCTGGTAGGCATTTAATTAGCATACTTTGAAGCAGCTAATTGGTGGTCAATATCAAGAACTTAAATTTGACTATTTTTTGGAACTATTTCACACAGCAACACATTTCCAGTTCATGTTTCTTGTATCCATAGGGTATATGTCATGCTCTGGGCAACGGCCCACCACTGCCTCTGTTCTTTAAGGAATTCTGAAAAGCCTGGCTAGGTGGGTATAAACATGACTGCTAATATTTGAGCCTTATTTTAACATTTATTTTGGAAAAATATCTGCATTTACATTTTGAATTGAGAGTACCATCTCCCCTTTAAAAAGGCAGGTTAAATGTCAACAGAGTATTAAATCAGTTTTTGAAGGTCTTTAAATGGCAGATGAAGCATGATTAAGGGGTTACTGTTACATTTTCTTGTATGTACAGTATGTAACATGGGTGTTATTAAAAAAATAACACTTTAAATTATTTCAATTTGTTATATTTATTTCAAACTCACCCAAAAAAGCTTTGAAATATCCACATATCACATAATCAAAAATCCTTTGACATTTTTCAGCACTGATGGATTTTTTTATTTTTAATTTACTGAAACTTTGCTCTGGAATAGTAAAGCTGAATCCTCTTACCAATACCAAACCATAAAAGCATGTACAAGGCATGGCTATTATATTATGAGACTGCGCTTAAGAGGATCAAACCTTGCAGCTCACAGTCACATTGAGTGATACATATCAAAGGTTTGGCATTCATGCACAACTGATTTAAGTTTCTGAAAATTACCATCTTTAGTTCACTGCTGGCTGCTGATTAGATTAGATTAGATTAGATAGACCTTTATTTATCTCTCTAGGAGACTCCCTCAGGGAAATTAAGATGACAGTAGTGCCATTCATAGCAAATAATAAGATGTGTAAAAAATATAGATATGAACACTGGCTGGCTCCTGCTCCTTCCCATCTTCAGTCTTACTGTTACTGTTACTAAAATGTATTGTTAACACCGCATGCTACGTGCATGTGTGTTTGAATTGCATGGAAGATTTTGTAAAGGCGGAGAGGATGTCAAAGATAAACGCCTTGAGCACTCATGCATGTCAAAAGCTTGTGAAGACATTTAGCAAATTTAAGTGCTTGAAATGATCGACAGCTCATTATGAGAATGAGACAGCAGAAATGATCTCCATTGATGAAGAGACCGTTGAGCAAATTTTGAATAAAAATTTTGAACATGACAAGAGTGTGAGTCAAAGATGTCCCAAAACACTTAATAATCAGTCCCTTTGGAATAGTAAGTCTCCCTCAATTTGTAGTTGCCTCAAAAATGCTTGTTTTTTCTTTTATTGAGAAGTCAGAACTTTTTAGAACAAATTTCAATCAGTAGCTTGCAGTGAACAAAAGACATAACTTTCTCAAAACTTAGATCAGTTGTGCATGAATACACAACCTCTAATGTACAACACTTATGACTGTAAACCATGAGGCTTTATCCTCTTGAATGCAGTCTCATTATTTAACAGCCATACTTTGTATTTTTGTCTCTGCAGTGACTTTCAGATCCCAGGAGACCATTTTGCTGACAAAACCATCCTGTTCTCTTCAGTTAGATAAATGATCAACCTGAATTCCCCAAAACATGTTGATAAGACTGACATTTTCATACTTGTTGTCTATGTTAAGTGTTGCAGTTACATTGTTGGAACCTGCCTTCAGATCAAAACTCAGAAGGAAAGTGTTTGAGTTTGAATTTACATTGTTTGTGTTGATGTTTCTCCCTGACAACTGCCTCCTGTTGTTCGTCTCTTCCAGTCATTGTATGTCCCCGTTAGTGAATAATGTATGTTTTATTGGTACTACATCGCCTCTGGGTTAGGATCTTTTTCTCTGTCTTTCTTCCTCTCATCTCTAACATGCGAGCTGATTGTCATTCAGCCGGCGCGGCGTCTTGGCTCCGACTCCTCTGATCCAACGCGGGCTGCTGCTGCTGCTCCTCATTGAAAAACTCCCTTGTTGTTTTGCAGCTGTAACACAGGGGGCAGCAGAGGTCAACTGTCCTCTCTCTCCCCCTCTTTCTTTCTCTCTGGTCGTCCTTTGCTCCTCATAAAGGAACACAGGAGCAGAGAAGAGGTTAAACTTTCCGAATATGATAATGCCTTAGTTGTAATGCATGCACCCATAAATGTTTCAAAAGCGTGGCAGTGGCTGTTTAAAACAATTCTAATTAACCCTGCGGGTATGGAGGAGAAGCATGTCTTCAAGTTTTTTCCACTTTTTTTTTTTTTTCCTTCTGTAGCGAAGCAATGTGCAAGTCTGTTTAAAGTGTTTCCAAACTGGGCTTATTGACAGAGGGATAGGAGGGGCAGTGCTGCTTCTCCAGAGCCATGTGGGATAGAGGGTAGTGCATGTGTTTGTGTGTGTGAGTATTTTATGCATATATTGTGTGTGTTTTTGTGCAAGGCGTGTCTCGTTGGGATGTAATTTTGAGGATGAGCCTTGTTGCAGGGGGAGAAAGAGCTGGAGGAGGATTAGTTACTCTCACTGAATTCATACACATCTTCCAGAGAAGGAGGAGGAAAGAGGAAAGGCAGTGTAAGGCCAGAGAGATGCAAGCTGTTATCTGCATGGACGTGTTACGGCCACCACCTATGCCCAACGTCAGTGCAGTGCAGTGGCTGTAGGGATGTGACAACTCTCAATAAATTACTGAACCATTCAGTATGACATACCAGTGTTCAGTACAGAAGTGCTTATTGTGGTATTTTCGATTTTGAGTACAGCTTTGAATTATTGTTGCCCTTTTCGCTCTATATTTGCTATGCTATGTCTGTGCCTTTGAGTCGGTGCACACGATGGGTAAAGTCCTAAGGCCAAAGCACCACGTCACTCACACTACTAGGTATGCACCCACACTCGCAACATGAAGGGTCTCTCATTCTTCCAATGTGTGGTTGGAGTGGGGAAAAGATAGTTCAGTGTGTGCGACACATGAAAATCAAGTATTTTGAGCTCATCAATACAGTTATGCCCCAGCCACACATTCCCCTTTCTCATGGCGATTGTGCACGACTGTCATAATCCTGATGAAACGTGCTTTGGTCGTGGTGCATGCGCTTCTTGGTCTGGATCAGCGTTGTATAGTCGTGGATGAACGGCGGGGAACGTGGAAGGGTCCCGGCAGTTTTGAACTGTTCAAACTGTCATGGAGAATCGCCGTTCTCAGTACAGTGGGGTGGAAGCCTAATGCAGGCCTAATGCGAACGGTATTAGCGTGGCATGTAAGGAGCTCGGTCGGGCTGATCGTGGCTCAATCCTGAAAGCTTTATGAGGACGACTGACAAGGACGTATCCATTTGTGCCCCGACTGTCTCCCGTTCAAGACGACGCAAGCGACGGGGCTCAGTCGAGGCTTACGTGACACGCGTACAGAGCTCGAGCAGGGCTAGCGTCGTGTCAGCGGGATGAATATTCATGCAATCCTCATCATAACGTTGTATTAACCTAACTGGAGCTGGACAAACACCACTGAAGCACTGTAGCAGCACTGTAGAAGCTCTACTGACGGTGTATTTACCGAGTGTGTCCAGGGTTGAGACAGTCATTTAAACCCGTATCATAGCGATCACACCAGCCTCCTCAATCGTGTACAGTTGAGCACAATCACTATGAGAAACGACAATGTGTGACTTAGGCATTATGGAGCCTCATTGGTTCTGTAACAAAGCCTAATTTTTTAAGTCAAACTAACACCAATCAGGTGTTCTCATAAACGCCAAACATGTCAGCATGGTCCATTCAGTGATGCAGAACAGGCCTTTTCCTTTTCACCCTGGATTTGAAGAATAAAATCTTGTAAATGCTAAAAAGACTCATGACATGCCAGCATCTACAGCAAGAAAAATTGTCTCCATATGCTCAGAAAAGTCCTTGAAAGGCCCATCCAAACTTTGTCTAAAGTCCTGCTGGCACTAAATTAGATTTGAAATCCTTGCTGAAGTTGAGGGGATACACTAATAATGAACTTATTGATTCAGCAGTTATATTATAATGCATTCAAGGGATAGCATGATTTTTCGAATGTCATTATGATGTGTTCTGATAAAATTTCAGTAAAGCCAAATTAAGTTTTTGTCTTTAAAATTTAATCTGTGCAGTTGTTTGCAGGTCAAATTTGTTTGTCCCTTCAGCATTATTAAATAAATTTAACAGATGTTCCCGTGGGGTTAAAAGCAATTAAATTTTAATGTGTTTATTTACTTCTCTGTTATTCTCATAAATATCTATTTTTCTAAAGAGTAAATGGAATAAATTCTTTTGACAACATAGAATTTTCTCCTCAATAACCCCTCGCTGTGTTTGATTAAAAAAAAAACTAAATGCCTCAGGATGGAAAAATATTACTTCAATGGCCAAACTGTCAAAACCAAACTTAATCAAAAACTGTTTACAGAAACCAGGGTATGAACTGAACCGCAGACTGAATTGCATCCTAATACCCTTAATTCACAGAATTAACGCCATGTGAACAGTGTGAACCTTATCAGTAAGACTGTGTGGTGACAGGGAGGGGATTCACAAAGTGAAACAGCAGCAGCAAAAACAATACAAAGTTTTGAAGACAAACTAATGAATCAAGTCCACATTTCTAAATATCTAAACACAGTGCTCTAAGATCACACAGACACAGACATGCCTGTTCATCTTGCTGATGACAAAAAGCACATTAATACATCTCCCCTGCCCCTCTCTGTAGAGCTGGGAAACATGATGTCCATCCCTCTTCCCCAGAGAGCCCTGTCTCCTACATGTAGCTCTATTGAAGTTTGCTAAGAAGTCAGGAAGTGTGAACTGCTTTATGGCATTGAACTGTTTGCCCATCTCTTTCACATTGGCTTAGACCAAGAGACAAAAGTCTAAACAAAAGTGGACAGTGACGGATGAGGTTAGGAGAAATATCAGAAGAAAGTTGCCCTACAAGAAGCTGGACTAGAGTATAATGATATTGGACAGATTTTCACACATACAGTCATGGAAAAAATTATTAGACCACCCTTGTTTTCTTCAATTTCTTGTTCATTCTAATATCTGGTACCACTAAATGTATAATACAATGAACACAACAAAAAATGCAGCTGGTCACATAATACTTTATGTCCTATTTGACATTCTTAAGCTTAATTGATTCCCAGGGTATATAAGAGGCCATTTCATGTCACAAGCAGCACTGCACATGCAAAGGCCTAGAGTGGTTTCCTGCTTACATTCAAGCCGTAGCACAACTCAGAAGTTGTCAGCTCTCACATAATGCCTAAAACAAAAGAATTATGTGAAGCCACAAAGGCAGCCATCTTGGCACTGCTGGAAATTGGCATGAGTGAGAGACAGGTAGTGAAAAACTGAAGATCTCCAAGACAGCCGCTCATTACAACAAAAAAACAAGCTGAACATGGCACTACCAAATTGCTACCTGGCCGTGGCAGGAAACGCCTTTTCTACCCCACGAGATGACTGCACTCATCCGCTCCTGTGTCAGGAATCGTCCGCCAGACCTCCAGGGACCTTAAAAATGAGTGGGCACTGTCGAGAAATGTGACTTGTTCAGCAAGGACAGTTCAAACCGACTTGTTGAAGCTGGTTTGAAGTCACACAGAGCACGCAAGAAGCCCGTCATCAATGAAAGGCAGAGGTAGGCTCCGTTACTCTTTGCTCGAGACCACAAGGATTGGACTGTTGATGATTGGGCTAAGGTTCTCTTCAGTGATGAATCCAATTTTGAATTGATGCCCACTCCAGCCAACTTACTGGTTAGGAGGAAGCCTGGAGAAGCTTACAACCCAGACTGTCTTGCCCCTACAGTAAAACATGGGGGTGGATCAGTCATGATCTGGGGTTGTTTCAGTCTGAGGAACAGGGCAAATGCAATTGTGTGAAGGCCGAATGAACCAGGTCATGTACAGGACTACCCTTGAAAACAGTCTTTCCATCAGCTGGAAAACTCTTTCCTGCCTCAATGACTGGATTTTCCAACAAGACAATGCCCTTGCCACACGGCAAGGTCAGTTAAAGCCTGGATGGAGAACCACAACATTCGCACCATTCCTTGGCCTGCTCAATCACCAGATCTTAATCCAATTGAAAACCTGTGGAAAATCATCAAACTCAAAATGGAGAACCACAAGCCCAAAAACAAAGAAAATTTGTTTGAATTTGTCCAACAGGAATGGGCTGCTGTGACAGCAGAACAATGTCAGAAGCTGGTGGAGAGCATGCCAAGACGCATGGCTGCAGTCATCAAAAACAATGGTTATGCAATCAAGTATTAACTCTTGTGTGTATCATGTGTTTAAAGCAAACAGAAAAGAAAACATGGAATGCTTAAAAGTAGTGTTTTGGCGGTACAATGCCATAGCTATTGATGTAAGAATTTAAGTAATTTTGGTTATTATCAAGAAAACCATGGAAAATGAATAGTTCTTAGTTCTTAAATTAAACTCTCTTGAGCTATTTTTGTTGTTATCATTATAAT
Organism: Scarus forsteni; assembly: GCA_036419115.1. Taxonomy (NCBI): domain Eukaryota; kingdom Metazoa; phylum Chordata; class Actinopteri; order Labriformes; family Labridae; genus Scarus; species Scarus forsteni. The sequence goes on from JAZDUH010000084.1 coordinate 22,336,339, forward strand.
TGTCCAAACAAATGTACCTTTAGTTGAGCCAGGCATTAAAATTAACAAGAAATTGAAGAAAACAAGGGTGGTCTAATAATTTTTTCTATGACTGTAGGTGAGAGCTTTCAGAAAATAGGCTACAAGTCAGACAGAGCTCAATATCTCATTTTTAGACTGTTGTGCCAAGTTATTTTTCCTATTTGTTGTATCCGCTATCAGTATTGATTGATTAATGTTACAAATTGTTTCCTTGGTTTAGTATAAGCAAATTCAGCCCATCTTGTCCAGCCCTGAATGAAATAGCCTCTATGAAGGGTCCTTTTAGCAGCATGGTAGCAGTTGTTTACACATGCTATACAAGAAAAAAGGACAGTTGACACAAGGAAAGCATTTTGCAGTTTAATAAATGGGCTGACCTTTTATCAGTTTGCATGGATCATTGTTTTCCCACTTGGCGTCTGCCTTGACCTCCACTTGTGTTTCTACCTATGGTTGTCTTTGAGGAGGTCACTTCGGTGTGTTATGCAACTGTGTAGTTACACTCAGATGTCTTCAGTGGTCTCTAGATAGTTTCAAAAACAAATTCTTACATATGGCTGCTTCAGTGCAGTTGCCTGAAAGTTACCAGTTGAATCATTCACCCTCTCTTAGACTGAGACATTAGCACAATGACAGTGAGTGCAGGTAGTGCTGCTGCTGGTGCTGTGGTCAGACTGCAAAGTCAGAGCTCTCTGGTGTGCCCTCCTGAAGAATTCTAAATAAATTACATTGTGTATTGGCAAGTGCATTACAGGTGTTTTTTGTGATTTTACAACTTTAGCAGTCTGACGTTGCCCCGTCCCAGCTTTTTTGGAACATGTACAGGCATTAAATTTAAATTGACTTAATATGTTACCAACCAACTCATGATGTATAACTCACTATTATGCATGATTAGAGGCCATGAGCTTCTTTTCTGAATCCAAAATAAAGAGACATTATTGAGCAATCGCTCTATTTTTATCTGCTTCTCAAGTTATTTAAAAGTCACCTCTTGACACACTAATTAAATTGCTACACCTTTTGAAGGTGAGGAAATCTTATAATTAGGCATGCATACAGTGCTAACAGTGTATGATCCATCAGCCAGCAGTTTAAGATGATCTGATGGTTCAGTTGATTTTTGATGGGTATACTTCATGTGACTTCTAAATTAATTCCTTCCACGTCAGGAAGTTGAGTGCTCTCTTGTGCCTCTGCTGTCATCTGCTGTCACACATGCGTTGTCTAATAATTTGACAAATATGCCCAGAGAACAGGTGAAAAAGTGCATTAGCACAAGGTTTAACCATGAGTTCATCTTAAGTTGTTCTTTTTTGTTCATCAAATCATTCACAGAATCCGAGTGCCTGTGTGTGAAGTTCATAGAGTTAAGCTAAACAGACAGATATGCAAGCATCCAGCCATCTGTTTCAAATTTAAACACCCCTCAGTTGCAGTTATGCAAGAAACACTAATCAAATAAATTTTTAGATTTGTTCTTTTTTCTCTCTCTCTCTCTCTCTTTCGGAGTGTCCTAGCTTATCATCTTTCTATCTTTCTGCCAGGTATCTTCACTTAAGCTGAAGACTAAAACAAATTTAGAAGCATGGTTAGTAGTCACATCAAACTAGCATGAATTTGAATGTAGCTTCTCCTCAGGACTCCTTCCAGCGTACTGGCCCCGTTCACATGGGTCAAAAAATCCTATTTACATTCAGATTGAAGGGTCAGTCAGATTAGAAATGTCTCATGTAAACACCTTAGCCAATCGGATTCACCCGGATCAGATTGTAAGAGGTAGTCAACGCCGATTGATAGTCCGCTCCATGCTTCATGTAAACGTCTGAGTGGAGTGGATTGGGTTGATAGAGAGGATTGTTCGGTCTGCGCAGGCGCTCCGTAGTACGTAAGAGGCAGGTAGTGACGTACGCAGAGCGTGCCAAAACAAACATGGCGAACAAACAGAAGAACTGGACGGTGGAGGAAACAAACTTTTTACTAGAAACCCTAATAAAACATGATGTGGATCCATCTTTCTAGAAGTAAACAGGAAGCAGGAAGTGCACCTCTTCTTCTCTTACACATTTGCAGGTAGTGGCAGAGTGACCTTCTGCGCATGTCAATAAAAACAATACAATCTTATTCAGCTGGGGCCATGCAAACGCAGATTGAACGCTGATCTCTTTACTCAAAGTTCATGTATACAGATCGAATCAGATTCACTTAATCTGATCGATTAGGAAAACTACTCATGTGATTACCAACCCTGCCTTTAATAACGTTGTTTCATGGACGTCAAATTAGTGGACAAGCCACAATAACAACCCGACTTAACTTTTTATTGACAGGACAAGAAGGAAGGCGATGAGTTTCCTAGCTGTAATTTCTTATCCTCTTTCCGGCTAGTTTGAGTCAGGGAGGCGCGATGGAGTCTCTCTGGTGACTAAAATGTTTTTATAAAGTCGTTTATCTCAAGTGCTTTAAGCTTGAGTGCCTAACCTCATGAAAAACCGAATGAGATCCAAACCAATGAGAATTGTTTTGATTGTTTTAGAGAGTATTAGTTTGTGTACTTTGCTGCTCTGCATGCCTGTTTCTAATGACTGCATGAAGATATTATGCTAATATTTGAATTCGTAGAGCCAAAGGCAAATTTCCACCAACAATGAACAACAAAGACTTATTCTATACCCTGTTGCCTTGCTCAAACGTTAAATGCCCTGTTATTCGTCTGCAGTCTGGTGGTTGGGACCTCTTTGCAGATATCACTGCTAAAAGTCTCTGTTATCCCCTGTAGGATAAAGAAATGCCAGACAAAGGCAAAATACAATGATAACCTTCTCCATTATATTTTCAAAGGCCACCTCCTCATCAATTTTTCCCGCCCCCTCAGTCAATCTGTCAGGGCATGCTCTGGCCTAAAGGTTGCTGGTTCAGACTTCCTCCCGCCAGCTTCAAACATCCATTGAACTTTTGTAATTAGCTCTCTGCTCATGGACAAGCCAAGTGAAGGCAGCCTGATTCATAAAGTGTGTTTTGTTTTGGAACACGGGGAAAAATCAATGTGCTTAATTTAAAAACTGTGTATGACAAAATAAGATTAAACAAGTGCAAGGAGGGATAAAAAAGGCAGAGAACGTTTTTAATTTTCAAGATTTAGAAGGACTCCTATGGAAGTTTTTTTCATGTGTACGTGTGCCGCATTACAACTTCAGGTTTACTATTTTTTAACCTCGGGGAAGATGTTGGAGAGCAGCCCAGGCTGACCTTAGAGGTCTGCAGAGTTCACACTCTGAAAGCAAATCACAGACCTGATATACAGACGCACTTGAACAGGCAGAACTGTATTAAAATCATTCTTCAAAAATAGTGTTTCAGAGGAAAGATGCAGTAAAGAAGTGAGCAGTATATGATGACTTGGCTTGTATGGGAGTCTGGCAATTTTTCTCACCAACACATGTGCTGGAAGGAGGGGTGGAATCGGGGTATTTGGGTGGATGTTGGGAAAAATTGAGAAGCGAATGTTTGGATCTCCTTTTTTTACCATGTGAAAGTGGAGCCCAGTGTTTACCGTCACAGACCTGGCTCCACTCTCGTCCAGATGGTCTCGTCCTGCATCTGAGAGAGCCCCATTGCCCCACAGCTCGACTCTCTCACTCTCTCTCTCTCCATCGCTCACCTCTCCTCTCTCATCCCCTCCATCTTATCTCTCATTCAAACCCAATCTCCACCTCCTCCTCTTTTCCTCTCTTCCTTTCATCTCCCTCTGCCTCCCACACTGATCATCAGAGTTTCTAACTTTTATTTTTTTCTCCCACATGTCCTCCCCCTCCCTGCTTTCCCTTCCATCCATCTTTGCCCTCCGTCATCTCCTGTCTTTTTTACTCTTTTATTCTGTGTAATAGAGAGTCAAAGAGTTGTAAAGGCTGTGAGGAGCAGCCAGATCACTGTGGGAGGGAGGAGATACTGGATCAACCTCTCCTCCTGACCCTTTGAGTCCTGCACTCGGTGCTTTTCGCCTCTGGAGACATTAGTGATTCAAATTTAGCACAGAGAATCTGGCTGAACGTCATGTCAGAGAGGGATCGAACAACACCAGCCACTGCGCACCCTCTTTTTGTCTCTCCTTTTCACTTTATTTCTGCCAAAGCGCTGCAGACAGCCGCAGGTATTTAATGAGGAGATAGCTCCCATTAAAGGTGAAGCGCTGGCTGTCAGAGGGAAGGGTAGTGGAGGTGCAGAGAGCACAGATTGAAGGGAGAGGTTGTCTTGGGTGAAGTCTGGCTGCATAGTCTGTTTGAAACACGGACATAGACTCTCTGACATCACCCACAGGTTGTTGAGGAGATACTGCAAAGTCTACAATGGTGGTTTGCATTTCAATAAGTGCATTTCCACATGGGTTTGCAAAAATTCTTGATACTTTTTGATGACATACACTCTGAAATTATGAATTCCCTCTATAGCTTTTTTGTAAGAACTGTAGCTCTTTATGAATATCAATCAATCAATCAGTCAATCAACCAATCAGTCTTTATTTTTATAATGCAAATTCATAACAAGTGTTACCTCAAGACACTTGAAGCAGGCTGAAGCCATACTCATCCCTTTATAGATAAACATATATGCTCATAAACATACTGTATATAAAATACACATACACCATCATGGGCAGCAGAAAACTCATTGATTCATGTAAGAAACGAATGCTGACCTAAGACAAGCTGCTATTGCTACAGTTTGAGACACTGGTTCTGATCAAAAAGTGTCAGCATACACAGTGCATTGCAGTTCCTCAGAAGCAAAAGGGGGATCAACACAGTGTAATGCTGCGTTCACACCGCAAGAGACCCAGCTACCAAAATTGCGTCGCCCACTGACGTAGCGTCGCGTGTCCATAAATGCCTCATTTTGGTCACCGTAGCTGTCGGCCGTCGGTCGGTGACTTCATGTCCGCTCGAATTTCACCGCGATTATATCATATAATAGGATGTATAAGCGGACATTATTCCAGCTGTATCATTTTCACTCTCTTATCAAACACAAAACACTGCAGCTGATGACCTGCAGCAGCATTATCTGTGAGTTTGCCGCGGTCCGTCTAGGTGGAACTAATGTCCTCACTGACTAATGTTTCCCACACAGACATGGATTGTTACCCTGTAGTCCGGTTGAATAACTGACTGTCTAGGGTACCGTCACACGTACACACAGTGCTGATTGGCTGATGCTGTACAGACACACACGACATCGCCTGAATAGATCAACTTTTTTTTTTACTTTGACATCGCGCGACGAGCGAAGTGATCGTCTTGTACGCGGCTGTGGCATCGCGGGAGGGTTAGCCCCGCCCCATCGCGGCTGTACATTGACTTTGGTAGTACAAGTAGCGTCCGGTGTGAACGCACCTTTAGGAAGGTGTTAATAATATTCTGCACTGCAAAATACACAGTGTTTGGCATACATACATGTTGAGCGTTGTGCAACCATTTGCTTGAGTATGCATTAAGCAACTGAAAAATACATAGTAAGCTGTATAGCACATACTGTAATTTTTCAATACACACTCAATTATAATAGGCACCCCGTTTTTCATGCTTGTTTCCAGGAAAACTGCTGTGCTCAAATAAAACGTGCACCCCAACTTTGCCCAAACCTTACTCTCTCAGACAAAGCTTTTGATTTTGGTCTGTCCTTCATTATCTCTGCTTTCTTTTTCCTCCAACCACGAATGTTAGCTTCACTCACCCCAAATTTTCTACCAGCTTCTCTGTCGCCCGCTGCCTCAGCCCCTTCAGTCACCTTTCTTGTGAATGCTGCTGGGTAACTTACTCTTTTTGCCGACATTTTCGATGGTAAATAACTGTTGTACAATTACTCTCTCCCAGATGACACCTGTTGACGATCTCACAGTACTTGAAACAGCGAACTTACGTCGTGTCATATTTCATATATCCCTGCAGGCTCAGTTGTAGTGTGCCGACCAATCAGAGCTCTGCTATTAGCATGACGATGTCTTCAACCAATCAGAACTCAGCTATCTTGGTCCCCTAGCTTACAAGATGGCATCCCGCAGTGTGTTTATGAAAGGTACCGGAACACGGACAATTACTTGATCATTACACAAAATAAACTAATTAAGACCCAAAATGTTGTATTAGAACAGTTTATCATTCAGTTTCATAAGAATTACAAAAGTTTGGCAGTAATGTTTTGTAGGGAAAGAGAATATTTCGGCTTTTGTATCAGTTGTGTTGTAACTGCGATGTTGGTGAGACTAAATAATTGACATATTTTGCTTGTGCTCGGGAACAATAAAATTAGACCTTATTTAAGAGCAAAAAATGCGTGTTATATACAAGACATTACGGTACATCAGTACATGATACGCTGAACACAATAGGTAATGAACTGTAGTGCATGATATGAACACGATACATTATAAAAAGTGCACAATAAACAGGATGCAATAGGTGATCCACATTACATGAAATGCAATACCTTTACTAATACACAGCAGAGATAACCAGATCAGGATTTTTTTGTGACCAATAACAGTCTATTTGTCATCATTCCTAGAGAACCCAGGTTGATTTTGCAGTGCAGAAAATCACAACAAATCTGAATTATGTCCTCACATTAGTTAAGACATATTTTCCTTCATTCTTTTCAGTGGGAAACCCAAGTATATTATACTTGCTTGGGACTTCAGGAAAGGGCTCCAAAATCTGGGTCAGTGCAGAATTCTGAAATTAAGTTTAAGGCTATAGATATTGGTTTGGTACATGAACTGAATGGCCCATACTGAAACATAGTTACACCAGTGCTGATATGGGATTTAACAAGGATTCTATTGTATTCAAACCAACCTCAAGTGTGTGCATTAGGAACTTTTTCTCCTTTCCTGGCAAAACTTTTAAACATTGGGACTTGAGACTTGGTGACATCAGAACAAATATTGAAACAAAAGTCAAAGCTTGATGTGCAGCATGTCTTAAGGCGTCTACACAGCAAAAACGACTTGAGCATCCTCGGCAATCACTCTCCATGCAAAGTCAATGTACAGCAGCTATGGAGCGGGGCTAACCCTCGTGATGCGACTGCTGCGTTCAAGACGAACACTTTGCTTGCTGCATGTTGCCAAAGTAAAAAAAAAAAAAAGTAGATCTTTTCAGGCGATGTCGTGTGGCGGTGCCGCAACAGCCAATCAGTTGTGTGTGTATTAGGGCTGAACAATTAACTGCAAATTAGATTAAATCGCAATATGGCTTGTTGCAATTTTCAAACTGCAGACAGTGCAATATTTTTAACCCAAAATGTGTTGAACATTTTGGCATTGTGATGTAGTTTCTTGCGATTTCATGCCTATTTAACCTTTTTTGACCCAGTTTTTACAACTTTATGCCTATCTTGCTCCCATTCATCTTTTTTTTTTTGGCCACTGTCAGACCATGTTTGGAATTTTTACATGTTTTTGAAATTTAATCCCAATTTTGCTGCTATAATCAATTTTCCTTAGTCACTTTTGAATTTTTTTGCTCTTTTTTTTTGCAATTTCATACCTATTTTGCATCTATTCATTTTTTTTCCCTCTTTCGCACCATTTTTTTACCCAGTTTTTACAATTTCATACCTATTTTGCTTCTGTTCTTCACTTCTCCACTTTTTCTCAAATCTTTTATCCTTAGATTAATTTAATGTCATATTGGTTTTACTATAAAAAGATCTTCTGCTTATATTTGTTTAAGAATACATAAGATGAGGAACCTTAAAACAATTGCAGAGTAAATTGCAATTGCAATATTGGGGAAAAATATCGCAATTAGATTTTTTTCTCAAATCGTTCAGCCCTAGTGTGTATGTGTGACAGAACCCGTGACAGACATTTTTTCTTGCGGACTACTGAGTAACAACCTATGTCCGTGTGGGAAACATTAGTCTGTGAGTACATCAGTTCTGCCTAGACGTACCACAGAATACTGACAGACGATGCTGCAGCAGGGCATCAGCTGCAGTGTTTTATGTTTGATAAGTGAGTGAAAAGGATGCAGTTGGAATAATGTAGATTATACATCCTATTACATGATATATGACATAATTGCGGTGAAACTTTTGTAAGGTTTACAGACAGGGCCATATGTTATGATTTAGAGTCGGACTCGGATTTTAGAGCGGACGTGACGTCCCCGAGCCACTGCGATGGGTGTCGGTGACCAATATGAGATATTTCTGGACATGCGATGCCACTTCAGTCGGCAACGCGATTTTGATCGCAGAGTTGCGTTTGGTGTGAATGCAGCTTCAGAGAGACTGTTCTTTGGGCTGGAAACGTGTTTTACTTTTTCCTGATCCTTCCACTAATGAGACACATAGGTAAAGCGGGCTAAATCGTCTTATGCTTCCCTGTAACTTTCTGCAGCAAGGTCAGACTGCTGCCTTTTGGCTGTTGAAGCTATAGATAATGCAAATTCTTCCAAGGTTTTTGGAGTAACACTTGAAACAAATACGCTGGGTCCTGTGGCTTTGTGGTGCTGTGATTTTGCCTGCAGGCAGAGCCATGCTGACTGACACAGTGAGGAAGGGTTACAGCTCTGGAAGTCTCTGTTTGACTGACTGAAGGAAAAGAAAGGGTTGTTTTTTGGAAGAGGGAGGTTTATGGTGAAATGTGTCTGTCAGTCATGCTAAATTGGCTGCTGGAAAGTGAAGGAACACAACAGCCCACCTTTAGTCAGCCAGGAGGAGAGATGGAGAAACGTTTGGAGGCTGTCTGCTCCTCCACAGTCTGCAGCAAAAACATGCAGAATAAACCCTGATATTCTCTGTATCATGCATGCAGACACATCAAACTGTACCCATTATACCTCTGTGAGAACCATCGATAGGCTGCGTGCCATCTGTTGCATCAGAAGCTCCTCTTTTAGGATCAGAACGCTGTCAGATTCAAGAGGTGCTTTGGCCTCTTTATAAAAAACTGCATTGATTTTATTGACTTTCCATTTGAGTTTCAAACACTTGTGAAATTGAGAGCCTCTGCATGCCTGGCTGCTGTCTGATTTACACATAAATTAAATGAGAGGGTGGAGATGAAGCGAGTTTTCACTTCAGGTTCAGTAAGCATCACTCTGAAGTGCAGCAGAGGGAGGAACAAAGGGCCAGGTGTGCAGTGGCTTTTATGCCTGGTTTTCAGGTGCAGATGTGACACATTTGGCCCCCAAATGTAAAGAATTCATATGATATACTGTATATGTATAGTATATCAGGCCATATGCATGGTTGTTTTAAGGTAAAGAAGCAGATTAGAACTTGTCTGCTAAGTCATTCTCTTTCCTCATTTCATTTAAAAGAGAGAATCACAGAAATGTTTGGCAGAGACATAATTAAAGGATGGAACTCTTCATCTGTGAAAGAGCAAATACGCTTCAGATGAGATTTACAAAAACTACAATCTCTTGTGTTAAAAGAAACATTTATTATACGCCGTGTGCACTTTTATGAATCTCAAAGAAACAAAAACAAATTAATTTATTTTTATTAATATTTTGAGCATATTAGAGGAATGAAGCATCCACTTGTTTCCCTGATATGCAAGCAGTGTGTAAAATGAATCATCTTTACTTAATAGACCAAAAAATGACATTTTAATCAACTTAAACTTGAAAACTTTTTAAACACATAAGCAGTATATTTCATGTCATGAGACTATATAACATATTATTAACAACCAAAGAGTGTTGATAGGATGTTTGACATGCTGTGTCTAAATTACCATCAGATGTTAATAACAAGACAACAGACAGTTAGTATGTCAGGGAAAGGAATAAGTGCAAAACTGACAGGTGTGAGTGCTACTTTGATAATTCAACTGCATAAAAACCATGCATTAGAACAAGGGTCAGCATGTAGATCTTGGTCTAGTAATTATATGAGACCAGGTTGTTGTTTTTTATCTGACACTCAGGATAGATCTTTTCAAATATCTGTGACATGTGGATCTGGTAAGTTGAGCTGCTTTTGGAAACTTAATTTGACTTCCCTCAAGCTCATAAATGTTCAATAAATGCAAGAAAGACAGAAATGGATTTAATGCTTTAATTGTTACAGTCCGCAGTTTTGTTTCTTATTAGGCTGCACAAGTTGTAAAAGGCAAATGTGTTTTAAATAATTGATTATTTATTTTCATTCTCTCCTTTAGTGCAGTGGTTTTCAGTTAATTTCTGTTGTCCGCTTTTTTGAGATTATGATGTTTTTATGCCTTGTTTACAGCTTGGAAATGCCTCTAAATGAGATGAATTATGGCAGCCTCACATGGCAGCCCCCATCAGTGGGCCCCTTAGTATCATATTAACATTATTAAAACTTCACAGCCTACCTGGGAGTTGTTGCACTGAGTTGAATCTATACCATGAATGATTTTAGCAGTTCTGAAGGCTAAAGGTGATCAGACCTGATGTTGGCGTTTTGCTGTTTACACCACCAGAAATTCTGTCAGGGTGCTTTAGCTGTGTATCTCAGTGTTTCTCAAACTGTGCTGCAGAAACTGCCTGTACAATAAATGTAGATGTATGATAAAATACTAAATAACAGCCGTGGTGTTAATTTGTTTCAATCATTGAGCAAAATAGGTATTATTTTGTACGGGGAGGCCATGTGGGACAGGCATTTAATTCCATTCTCAGAAAAATCCTGCTTAGCATCACATATCACATTTTTAAGGCAAGACTACAGTACTATATTCATACTTTTGGCCTCTTCTTTTAACTCGGCACTCTCTAAACACTCAAAATGCTGGTTAAATGAATCAACAATTAAATTCAGTCAAAGTTATACATTCAAATACTTTTCAAATTACTTTTTTTTTTGGGACACCCTCTTGTGGCGTGCCCGCATGCTGGTGACCCATTCCTGCATGCCTAGCTCTTAACTAGTCGTCTTCCTACCTCCACCACACAGCCTGGCCCTCTTGCTGTCCTTCTCAGAGAGATGCTTTTCGCCAATCTCTCACTCCATTGAGGTTGACAGAGAAGTGTTGGGCTGCTGCTTCTCCTAAGTATTAATCAGCATACTTGACGACAGAGTTTAATGTTAAGATTGTACTTTTCATTTTTTTTTCTGCACCGGTGCCATGGCGATCAGCAATAATGCTAACGGATGTGGCTAGCCCCCTGATGTTAGTTTTTTTTTCAAAAGTACGTACAAACATGAAAACGGAAAAAAACATGCAACAGCACTGGCAATGTCTTTTTCTTTCAATTTTCAAATATATATAAACTTTCCAGCATTTACTTAGAACATGCTGGTATTTGTCAAATGTACTGCTACACCCAGTGGTTAATTGGGACCCGCCGAATAAAGGCAACCCGGCTGTTATTTGGTATTTTGGGGTAGATCCATCTTACAGTTCTTGTTCCACTGCTTCCATGTGGCTGGATCTGTTGAGGGACCTATGTTCTTTTTCTCAGTGGTGACAGGCGAGGTGGTTCATAATCTGTGCATGTGCATATGTAGTAGTTATTAATGAACTGTCATGCAGTCAATCTTGCAGGTTTATGCACCTCAGCATGAACAACAAAAGGCTGATCACCGAGTGTGTGTAGGAAGATCAGTACCTGCATGTGTAAACTGTTAGATGAGTCACTGTTTTCCCCTCAATTGGTTCATCTCCTGCACATCCACAGTCTTTGATTCGATTTACTGAAACGCATTTCAGCCGGCATCTTGGCCAAGGCTCGCCGGTCGGAGGTCTCTTTCTTCAAGGCTCCTCCACCTCGTCCCCCCTGTGGCGCGGTGGCTGTGGGAGAATAAATGAGCGGGGTGCTGATGTTCAGCTGTTTCCTCCTTCTTCCTCATGGTGTTAGCGCTGCTCGCTTCTCTTGTCGGTGGGGTAAGCACTTTGCCGGGTGACAGCACCCATCCTTCACTGGGCCCCTGCCATATGCCGTGCCGCTGTCAGAGGAGACGACTGCAGATGCTCCAGCTGCTCCCTCCCTGCACGCTGAGCAGCAAATGCACACACACTTGCAAACACACAACCAGCTTCTGGAGCGGGATAAAGAGGCAGAGGTGGGGGGAGACACAAGGAGAAAGGATACACATGGAGATTCAGTTTGTAGAAATAGGCAAAAACAACCTCTTTGAGACTTGTGATAATTTGAAAAGAATGTCTGTTTATATTTGCATCAACAAAATAAGAATCAAAAGTGAGAAAGGTTGTTCTAATCTTAAAACAGGAGGAAAAATGTTGAATTTATGCAGAGAGTATGAGCAAAAACAAGTACAAGCTTGACTTCTCTCTTGAAGTTGGAGTCCTATTCTGCTGCTTTATCTTGTTAGAATTTTTTAGCTGTAACACATCCTGTAATTGATGCTTCCCGTGCAGCAACATCACATCAACAGGTTCTTTCAAATCCCATCAAAAGCCCTTTGTTTCTCCCAGAGTAGAGGCTGCACGCAGCAAACAAACAGGCAACTTTCCTACTGCTTATTTGTTTATGTCCTCTATCCAAACATTTCCTTCAGCGCTGAAGATGGAGCCACAGAGCCTCAAAGCTTTCACTTTAGAGCCTGTGATCCTCCAGCAGAGAAAACAAAACGGCTTTAAAGAGACCCAAATGGCTGGTGCTCACTGACGGCACGCAGAGGCTCGTAGCAGCGGTTATAATGAGTGTGAGGGAAAGTGTGTTTATGTCTGGAAATGCCATGGTCTGATGGTGTGAAAGTGTAAGAAACAGGATGGCAAACACAATACGCTCAGCTGTGAGTCGCCGCAGAGGCCATGAAGTTCAGGCTGACTCTAAATCATAATATATGGCCCTGTCTGTAAAACTTACAAAAGTAACTCTATGGGTGACTGGTCTGTGTGTCAGGCCTGTTTTGAGAGTAAATTAATCAAATACTGCAGCAAGCCAGAGCCCCAAAGCTTCAAAATTTGACAGTAGGGTACCTCTCCTCTGTCATTTTTTACAAGAAAGTATTTTAGACTTTTTGCATTTATTGAGAAAATATTGGAGAGAGACAGGAGGAGGGGAGGGGAAGCAGGCTTGATATATAAAATCATATATCATAGAAGACACCATACTATCTGATATAATACACCATCTGGTATGTGATTCAATTTGACACAACAGAACACGGTGTATGATGATATACGATTTTATAAATCCCAATGTTAAACAATTTGATGCAATACACTGATTTGATGTAGTTGAGCTGGATGAAGGGGAACAAACTAATAAGAGTACAAACAACATGCTGTTAAGCACATTTAATGGTATCTTAATTTTGTTGACCATTCAATTCAGACACCCTGCTCCTACAAGTGCCCTGACACGCCAGAGAAACAGTGCAATATTTACAATACAGCAAAGGCAACCTCTGGGCTGTGAGCTGGAACGAGACTGCAAAGAAGCAAAACTAATTTCTGTTAATTGAATTATGGAGACCAAAGGGTGATGGGAAACTACAACTTAGAGTGAAGGCAGTGTTGAACCTTGTGCTAATTGACTCTTCCTCCTGTGCTCTGTACGTAGCTGAAAATATACTTGACGGCATTGTGTGTGTAACTGGAAAACAGTCAAGACACAAGATAAAATACCCAATAATAATTAATAGAAACATTAGAGTAGCTATAGTGCATTCACACCGAACTCGACTTGGTGACCAAGATCGCTTCACTCACCCAAGTTGCATGTCCATAGAAAGCTAATTTTGTCAGTCACATCACTCAGTGACGTCATGCCTGATTGAGCTTCTCTGTGATCATATCATATATCATATATTTCTATGGATAGGATCTGCCACTGCTGTTAAATAAGGTGAAACTTATGTGCTAACTAATGCTCTCTGACAGGCATGGATTGTCACTCCAAGGATAGCTGTAATAAAAACAGTTGCTGTAAACTGCCACGAGTGTCGTCTCTGTCTCCAGTACAGTGTGAAGGGAGGTACAGTAACTTCTTCACTGGCTCTCCCCCTGAACCTCTTATTGCCCCTCCTTCTTTTTTTTCCCTCATATACATCCCACAACCCTTCCATCTCTTTAGGCATCCGTCCACTGCAAAATAGACACACACACACACACAGAGCTGATTTGCTGTCTCGACACAGCCATGCACATCGTGAAAAATGCAGAATTTTGTGACAAAGGCCACACCAGGTTGCATGTTCAAAGCATACAGGTATCACAACCAAGTCATTCAGAGCGTGTCCGTAACATAGCATGAGGGCTGGCCCCGCCCCATCACGGCTGTGCATTGACTTTGCATGGAGAGTGGTCGCCCAGGTCGCTCGAGTCCGGTGTGAATACACTTTTAGACTAATGACTAGCTGATGAAACACACAACATCATCACAACATGTACGCTGTTTGTACAGCATTTTCAACATCACAACCGACCTGCTGTCCACGACGTGTGATTGTGAGGCAAGTCAGCTCATTACACATTTTGTTCCTTATTTATATGAGAAATAGTCTCTAGTTCTGTTTCAGCTGCTACCATATAAGACATAATCTAAACCAGGGATGGGTTTGGATGTAAATCAGCACAGCTAGGGTTATTGTCCTGCAGGAGCATGGTATCTTAGTGTATTTTACGATGTCAAGAAAATTAAGATGGTGGCCACATAAGGCAAGGCGAGACAACTTTGTTTTTAGAGTATATTTCATATAAACAACAATTCATAGTGCTTTACAGAGGTAACAACAAAGACAATGTTACAGCATTAAACAAATAAAAATGGCAGAACATTTTAGTGTTTTTTTATGTTTATCTTTGTAAGTAAGGTTGTGTTTTTGTCCCATTGCAAATTTGCTTTCCAGTAAATGAATCTTCATCCATTTGCACACACAATAAATACCAAAGAAACAAGACAAAACAAAACATGATAAAATGACAACAGTGCTCATTACTAAAGATAAAACAGGCAAATAAACGCAAGATAAAATGATAATGTACCACAAACCAATGTAAATAATAATGAAGGCAAATAAATGGTATGTAAAAGCAAGAACAGAAAAGCAGAATCAGCAGAAAGGAAATAATGTGCACAAATCATTAAAAGTCAATGAATAAGAGTCAGTTAATACAGTTGTGTTCCACTCACATTGTGAAGTTAAATTCTAAACTCTCTCATGTTACTCTCCGTTTTGTTGTTTTCTTCAAAATCCCACCAGCTTGACATTTGTATATATTTATTCAAAAACTTAGCCATGCACCTTAAAAATGCTCCTTGACCAGTTGCCCTTACTTGAACAGCTGTGGGTAAAAATAAATGCCTTTTTGTGGACTGAATCATCGAACTACAATGCAGATCGGACTACAGAGCTGTGGAATTGTTAGATAACTTTAGCAGACAGCACTTTTGTAATAGTCAAGCAAAATGGAGCTAGTGTAGAAACAAACAGACTTCTATGTCCTAAGTTAGCTTTTGGAACAGCCATGGTATGAGTTTGAATACAAAGGATGTTTAGCTAGTGGATCTATTGACTTTGTGTCCAAAACCATATCTAACGTAAGGCCAACCTAATGATGCCTTGAGAATGTTGTTCAGTGTGACATCACTATGTCTAGCCTCTCTCCAGCTCCTCATGCTGCCTCCTGTTTCATTACGAGTCTCGACTTTTTGTTTTGTCCTGAATGTTTTGTGTGTTTGTACATCTTGAGGTCTGTCACTTTTCTGTATGTTCTCTGGAAACAAAGGGAAATTATAAAGCATAACACTTATTGTGCCTCTTAAAAAGAACCCACCAAAGGGTCCCATGTTATGACAGCCACTGAAAAAGCGTTGGTATAGGTTGAATAAAGCTCTTAAAATATAATCTACTTTGATTAAATGAATACCCTGTAATTACAGGAGGTTCTAGCTTTTGTCTTCTGAGCACAGCGTGAGCAGTGTTTATTTTTGACTTTTAGTTTAATAGCGTGGGGATTTGGGGCTGTGTTTGTTTAATGGTGCCGGGAACAAATGAGATTTTGCCATTATTCTCCGTTTTAATCAGTTCATTCACCTGTTGCAGCTGCCAGAGGGCGGCAAACTCAGACTCTGCTATCTGAGCAGCTCAAATATACAGTCTGTGCTCTGAGTGTGTCTGATTTTTCCTGAGCAATAACATCTAAAAGTGGGAGGAGAGGGCAAATAAGAAAGGCAGAGCGAGGGAGAGAGCGATCTGCAGAGCGGCTCTTTGACATCCAGCCTGTTTACTCTGGCTGGCTCCAGACTGGAGGGCCGGTCATGCATTATAAAAAGCTGGTGATGAGTTTTGTGCTCGGGGGGTTTCAGACGACAAGTTTAAAGATCACGGATCTATTAAGCCGTTGTAGATGAAAAATGATTGTGTGTGTTTGTGTAGTTTTAATGAAAATACTGCAGGTACAGGTCACTTTATCCTCCAACTCATTTTCTCAGCTGATATAGACTCACAACATCAACTCTGAAGTTTGCTTTTAATGCTCAGTACTTTCTTTGGCGATGTCTTTTCCTTTAGATGTGTAAACACCCAACGATTCTTGATACACTGCTACACAACCTCTGCTGTTCCCTTTATGTAATTAACTTTTAATACATATGTAATGAAGTTTCAAATACATTTGTTTGTTTCTCTCAGCAACAACATAACACTGGAATTGAGTTAGATATTAAACACAGTGTAGAGAAAATAATACATGTTGAAGGAGATTTAAATAATTTGTTTTATGTTTATTGTGCAAACTCTGTTAGCGTTGTTAGGGCTGCTGGTTGAAAGTGGCGACCGATCTTATCTCAGAGTTGCTTTTTCATGAATTAAAAATGGATGGCCTCAGAGTTGAAAATGAACATTCTGTTCTTATTGCTGCATTCATTTTAACGGTCTCATGCACTGTAAAAGCAGTAATACAAGTCACATGGTGTACAAGCTTTTTTTCTGAGGGAAATGGTGTTTAAACTGACTTTCTGTATGATCATTTTAAATCAGGGTGGGCTACTGGTGGCCCATTGGCCCTTATTAGGGCCCTCCTACTCCTGTCAAAAAAGGAAGGAAGGAAGGAAATATGACACAGCTTACAAAGGCTAGAAGTAGCAGATTCCTATTTTTGTAACTCCCTATGCACATTACCAAATCCAGTTGTTTTAATGAAAACAGTACAGTGAACACATTAATCTGTAAATCCCTGAAAATTAAGAGTCTACCATTCAAATTTTATTTTTGTCATGTAATACTGAGTATACAATCACTGTGGCCCTAGAGGTTACCAAAATAACATACACAGTTTGGTTTGAACTCAGATAACCAGTCATTCTTTTAGTACTCTCCTTTTAGTTGTTTTTGCATTTACCTCTGCTACCTGTATAAAAACATATGTCAGTCTTGTCCTTGGTCCAAACACATAGTTCAAACTTAGGGTGTTTTCACATTAGGCCCACTTGTTTCGAACCGTACTGCGGCTGGGTTCGCCTCCCTCCCCCTCCCCCACTGGCTTGCATTCACACTTGCAACATCGAACAATACCTGGACCCACTTGTGTATTTACTCAGTTTGAAACAGCAGGGGGCGATATGCACGTAACTGGTTGCCAAACCTGCTACGGAGGAGAACGAAGAAGAGGCTACCATGGTAACCATTTCCTACACCAGACAACCAATGTTTACGTTTCGCTCTCTTCTACATTTTCCTTCAAGTGTGTTTTTTTATCGTGTTTGAGACGACATCAGCGACCTTCTGGACCCTCGTAAATCATCGTAATCCTCAACCAGAATAAACAAATTGACAAATTGAGTAAGCAAAAGATTAAACCGCCGGACTGACAGGAAGTAATGAATCAAAAGTAGATCGGTTCGGACCACTTTGTTTCACACCAGTGAAACCGCACCAAAAGTAGGGAGATGGAGCGGGTCGAGACCACCCCTTCATGGAGGTCTTGGACCAGCTGATTTGGTGCGCACCAAAGTGCAGTGGTTGCACCACATTGATACTAACGTACCAAACCCTGGGCCAAAACTTATTTGGTGCGCACTAAATATGGTTGCTGTGAAAACACCCTAAGACATCAGTTGTTGTTGAGTTGGATTTACACATACACACATGTATCTCTACACGCACACACTCAAATATTCACAAACACACACATGCCTACCAGACACACATATCCTTGAATTGTAATGCTTTAAATGTGAACAATTCTTCTCATGTCTGGAGACTTTCTCTGCAGATGATGGACTGCCCATCTCTGTCCCTTTGATTGTCTCCGAACTTGCAAGCCTGTATTTTCCCTTTGCAATGAAAACTCACAAAGGCAGCATTTGGTTCAAGATCTTTTATTTTTCATCTGTTTTTCATTCTTGTGGAAAGATTTACAAGTTTGCGCTTCCAGTCTTAAATTCCTTTTTTGAGTGCAGCTTAAGACTTCAGAGAATGCCAATAATTTAGAGAACTGTCAAGTATCATTACTACAAATAGCATCATTAGTAGAGTAATTTTTTTTCGCAACTTTGTGCTGGTGTCGTTTTCTGAGCAAAATAGCTTCAGTAGCTTCATTAATGTGTTAATCAAGTAGTGCTGTAGTGTCTAAACAAGCTACACGTTTCCTTCATCATAGAGGGACAGCAGCAGAGCACTTTGTAACAGCCCAAGACACTTTTAATGATGAAGAAATGACATGCACTGACACTGTTTTCCTATGATGGCAGCACCACTGTTATCTTTCACACTCTCAGTGTTTGTGCTTCAGCCGAACTCATGAGCTGATCGTGGAGACAGGCGTGCAGACACATGCGCACAGGTGATTCAAAAAAGTAATCACAAAATAAATATGTATTATGTTTACCATCACCAGTGCAGTTCATAAAGATCAGCTGCCAATCATTCAGTTACTATGTGCCGAGCAGAGAAGAGGGAAGAGGGAACAGTTGAGGAGATCATTTCAGATTAGGGGAGACTGGAACATGGTGAACCAATGAAATCAGACAAGAGGCCTCATGTTTTTATTAGATAACCTTATAAGCTTGATTCATTGTTATTTAACATCATGCAATCTGTTCATTAGACTTTTTAATCCACAAAACATGATTTCTGCTGTTAGAACATTATTTCAGTCGCCTTTATTAAGATAAAACGGCATTAAACCCACATGATTTAGGACAGTTAACCAGTTGTTGCATTTCCTCCATCAAGAGGGAAGATGGTTGATTTTTTGTTTCAAGATATTATTTTTAAATGAATGCTAGAAATTAAATGCTTAGATAATGTTTGTTTATAAGGAGTGGTGACAGAAGTATTTGAAAAAGAAAATCAAAGAAATGCAGTACAGTAGGGCTGAACAATTTTAGGAAAAGATCTGATTTCGATTTTTCTGGCAGATATTGCATTTCACGATTTTTTTTTTCAAATCAAACTTCAGTGCAAAATTCACTTTGTTTACAGCACAGACAACAGTAAGGAAATAAATGATGAAAAAACTTAACACATTATTCACCTTCAACAGTGATGATAAATCTGTTTTCATTAACTTCTACTCCCTTCTACTCCTAAACAGAGGCTTTGTGTTGTTGACCTGCTTACCAGCACTTTTAACATATAGATTGTCTACAAATTTGTAGAACAGTATGTGTATAATACTTGAAACAACAGATCCTGAGTCAGTCAGGGGGGCTGCAAAAAATTGCTGCTTTGGCGATCTCAAAATTGCATTGTCTAAAATTGCGATTTTGATCTGAAAACGATAAATCTTTCAGCGCTACAGTACAGACACTGTTATCAGTTACGGATAGGTAAAATAAATGGAACAGTCCCACAAACATATAGAAAAGCATTGGTTGTATGTAATATAAAATAGATATCGTAGTAACAAAAAGAATCCTTTTGATGATGATATCAGCAAAATTGATAAAAATTGATTTATTAAGCTACATTTGTCATGCTGCTGGAACCTAGCTTGCTACTTTTCTCAAGAGTGTAGCTTATTTTTTTTCCTCAAGGAAGTAGTTACCCAGCTCACTACATTTTACAGGTAGCTTGCCCATCACTGCCTGCAGATCACTATCTTTGTCTACGCACTTTGGGTAGTGACATCACTGGGCTCATTCAGTCTTTTTCTCATTACGAGTTCTGGCCCTGTTGCTCTCTGATGTGTCCTCTTGAAGGATCCTCCAGTTAAAAGCGCAGGTTAGAGCAGCAAAGCTAAGTGGATGCTTTTTCCATGACTCACAGGCTGTTGTGTGTGCAAATGCAAGGTGAAAACTGAATATCTTCAGCTGTACCTTTGGAAATCATAGATAAAACATGTTTTTTGCATGCTGTTCACCCCTCTGTACATTCATTAAGGAGATATGTAAGTTATTAAAAATGTGCCACCAATAAAAATAAATATATGGCCTAAAGGACGGGCTGACAGAGCTAAAGTGAGATGCCTTTAAAACAAGCTATATAACTCAATAACTAATAGGGAAGATGTTCAGTAGATGAAATCAATGGCCTCAGGCAGTGTTACCACAACTATAATTTAATCATTAACAATTAAAATGGTGCCCCTGTCCATTCGCTACCTGTTGGGTAACCTGGCGGCCCGTCTTCCTGTTAGACTTTGTCTCTGCCAGCAGAATTGAGCAGTTTTCTCCCGTTCTGTCAGTTTTTGTTTGTCATCTCTTTGGAAAAATGTCTAAAAATCAATTAATTTCCCCACAAGCCTGTATAAAAAACACTCATCTGTCACAAAAACACACAGAGAGCCGACATCGATTCTGGCACTGTGCCGCCTGTCAGCATGCTCACATTTGAGCTGTCTATTACATCCCCAATCAAACAGGCATGTTTTACATGTCGCTCAGCACCATAACAATAATTAATACTATGCGTGAAATGCTTCTATGGTGGTAGTATTGTTTCTAAATTGATTTCCGATCTTATATTGAGCTTGAATGCTTCAAAGAAGCTTAGTGGCATTTGTTGACAGTCTGGGAAATGTGCAGTAAGGGGGTTTGGGGAAAAATTGACAGGTGAGACTGACATACCTTGACAAAAGCAAAGAGATAATCGAGATACATGCACATACTGGGTGCCATTAAGTCAGCAGCAGTATGCTTCTGATACTACATATGGAAGTCTTACCCAAATATGATCAGAAATATGCTTAGTTTGTGAAATAGGAGTAAATTTTAAATACTAATGGGTTACATCTAAAACCACAGCATGTAACTTTCACAGTTACGGGGCCCTCAGTCAAAACAACAGCACTTTTCACATTGTGTTTACACAAAAGTGCCACACAAAGCTCTGCCATCTTTGCACCATGAGACATCCAGTGCTGTGAGGATGTAATATCTGAATCAATTCAGTAGCGATACAGCTTTTGATGCACACAACACTACACACAAAGACAGAGACACTCACTCTCCCACTGAGTGTGTAGTCCATGCTCTAACCAGTATTATGCCTCCAATACAACCTCCAGAGGCTGAGAAAACTGTGGTGAACTATTAACCCCCCCAAATCACTCGCCATGATCTTCAGAGGTGAGGTGAAGTGTCAGTGTCACAGCTTGAAACAGCAGCATGAATGGGGTTAATAACAAAAGATGACATGTATAGGGCACAATAAAAATTATTTTTTTCCCAAATTGCTTTTTATTTTTTCTCCTATTCCATTTTTTTTCTGTTGAATTGCTTCTTCTATTCCGTTTAATTTTTTTTTGAGAATAAGGCTTTTAGTATTTTACACAAAGTTAACCCTGAAACACAGTATAAAGTAATGACATATCAACACTCACTCTTCAGGTGGTCCTCACACATGTGTTTACAGGTCGAGTGTTGACAAAATCTGTGAAACATTTGGTCGCCTGACACATGATAATCATTGGGAAACTGCTCTGCCCTATACTTTGGAGTTAGTTAGAGTTTCGAAGCTTCTTTGCCAACTTACATGCCGCTTGAGTCGCTGACCTTGTGCCACTCATTGCCCCTTGACGCCAGAAATCATTGAAAGTGAATGGCAGCTGGATGCCAAAACGCTCAGATTTCTTTTCAGCCGGTGTCTTCGGCGGCAGGTGTGACATGTTGACATTGTTTATGAGGGGAAGAAGAGGGGGAGAGAAAGTGAAGCGTGCATTGTCCGCAGCCATGGTGACCCCCTCGGAGCTTTTTCCCGAGAGATACGTTCTTTTTAAGTCAGAGAAAATGCTTTTATGTTAAATGTCGGCCATTTCTGTGCTATCCCTGAATGTCAATTCAATACTGTCAGTGTGTAATTTCATGATTCTGTTGCGATTCTGTGATTACCGATTTTATAGGTCCCTACATGTTGTGATGTTGTCAGCTTCGTGTTGTTGTTTGCATTGTTGTCGCTTATGTAGAAGCCTTGGCCGTGACATAGTGTTTCAACTTCAACAATAAATATGTTGTCTCGTCATGGTTGTTCTGTCATGACAGCCTGTACAATTGCTTAAAAAATAAAATATATTTTAAGGTATCTTAAGTGTTCAACAACAAAATATGGGTAACAAATGATTGCCTGTTTTTTTTAACTATTGAAATTTCATTCATTGTGCTTTTTCTAGTTACTGACACAAATTTCAAAAGATACTGGCATATAAAGGTGTTTTTGTAAAAAATTGGAAAAAGTGGGTATATTTCAATTGTCCCCATGTGCCTGCGAGTGTTTTCATGTTTCAGAACACACAGGACTGAAGAAAGAAAAAGAGACTACAGAGGGAAAGGAACAAGTGTCCTATGACTTAATGAATTTGATTTGATTTGATTTTTTTTTCTTTCCAAACTATTTCACGCATGGTAAGCCACTGTAAATCCATAAACAAACACATAAACAGGCAGAAAAAAGATTGATGCATTTTGAATAAATCATCTGGGTACTGAAACTCAATATTAACTCTGCGTTGCCTGTAGGCTTTAGACGGAGCTTACCACTGATCCATCTTGATGTCTGAGGAGCAAACAGGCAGGCGAGCGCTTAAGCAAGCACTTATCCTGGGAACTTAATTACTGAAACAAACGATGATTGTGGTGATACAGCCCAAATAATTCTTCATTATTGTTATTCTTTACCTTAGGTTGTATACAGTCTGTGCCTCCGTCTTTATCAGCAGTATCATTAACACCACAGGGATAAATGAATAAAAGTAAATCCGGTATTCAGGCACTTTGGTCAGGCTGACATGAAGACATCACCCACAGGATTGGTGGGATTAAACAATATATTCAGGGAAATTTAAGACCTGCAAGGCATTGCTCTCATCTTTTTGGTTACCACATAACAGAAAAAAAGGTTAATTCTAAAAGATTAAAAGATGTATTAACCTTTGTACTGTGTTGGCTTTCTCTATACATGCTCCACTCTCGGACTGGTTATGACCTGTGCTTTAAATCAGCTGTAAATTACTCTAAAAACAGTTATCTATAATGCATGTTTTCCCCTTATCGCTTGGTTACCTTGTCAGGCTTCATAGTCCATGAAAATACAGGTTTCAATATGTTTTGTGTGGGCCTTTCTTTGTCTGTATACCACTTGATTTCAATAAAAAAATGTGAAATGAACCTTAAGAGAATCTTATAAATCAATAGGTTGTATTATCTCACTATTGCTAGGGAGTGTTAGAACAAATATCACATAGGTTTATGTATATACATTTGTCCATTCTAATATTATTAACTGTAGTAAGATATACAGTGTGATGGGTTAATTTTAACCAACATATAGTTATTTAAATAGAAAGACAAAACAGTATTGTTTAGCAAGAGAACTCTATAATCATGAATATTTGTGAACATTTATGAACATTCAACTATTTACCTTCACAGATGCACCTTGATTTCAGTTTGTTTCAACAGAGCACTAGTAAATGTATTTTTTTTATTTTTTCATTTTCTTATTTTTTTAAATAGAGGTACCTGACCGAACCAAAAAGCCTTAAGGCAGTATACAAATATAAAGTGGTTCTTTTATGCATTTCAAACCCAAAATGGATCAGTACCAGTGGCGATTGCTTTAAAAATGCAAGGGAAGCTCAGCTTCCCCTAAAATGTCCCCCAAAAAAGTGGTGATATGTACTGCTGTGTGTCTATTTCATTGACTAAATATGCGCTAGAATACCTTCGCCTTTTGTTCTGAATCAGCTACTTATCACAGGTCACTGGTGCGACTTCCTTCTCATTCATCCCCGCAGGGTCTCAGCGCTTTAACACAGTCGGACGCCGAGTGTCTTCTGATTTCGATGGGGAAGCGTAGAGTGGGTTGTTCAACTGTGGAAACTGGACGGTCATTGGATAAACGCTGGGCTTTGTCCCGCCCATCGGATGCTCGGCGTCTCTGGGGGTCTATGAGGCAGTGGGCTGGCCTGGATGCTCGGCTTCTGCTTGATGATTGGATGATCTGTCTGAGGCCGAAATGACAGAGAAATGAGCCAGTCAGCAATCTTGAAGTATAACCCTCCACAGGAGGGTTTTACAGTCAGTTTTTCTGGAGAGGAGCTTCTCCTGTTTAAAGCGGTTCAAGTCTTACACCCGCAACTCAATGGGCCAAGGCTGTTGAAGCAGTCTAGCTCTGCTGGCCATTGAGAGAACACTATAAAATCCCTGGAAAAGACACCTAGTTGGTACGACAGGGTCACAGATCATTTTCTTGAAAAGGAACGGAGAGTAGAATTTATATTTAAATAAACAAATTTATGATGTAGGCAGGAAAAAAATGAGCTTCCCCTTCTTGACTGACCAGCAGCTGTCACTGGTCAGTACCAATCCTAACAAAGGAGGAATGTTAAAAGAAACTACATTTAGTTTTTAATAGAACCATGTGTCACAAGTCCTTAGTCTTTTTGACTACTCAAAGTAGCTTTACACCACAGGTCGCATTTACCATTCACACCCATTTGCCCTCACATTCACTCACTGATGGTTTCTATGTCAGTTTGCCATCAGTGTTGGTGAACATTCTCACACCCCTCCATACCAACAAACACACCACTGATGCAGTGGGATCAACTTGGGGTTCAGCGTCTTGCCCAAGGACATATCACCATATGACCAGAGCTGGGCTCAACCTGGAACCTTCCGATTACTGACCATTGACCCCCATGAAGGAGTGGGTTAATCCACCTGTTTTTATCATTATTACATGCCTCTACTCTGGTCACAGAAACATTTCTTTGTGTACAGAGATACTTTGACATGTGGCAGTGCTGTATTGAAATATGGTTTAGACTCAAGCGGCAATATGGGCTAAGATAGAACAGGATTCTGTTAGGGGTGTCTCCTTAGCAGTACTCCCTTTTATAGATGTAAAGTCAGCCAACAAAATCAAAACAAAAACGAATGGATAAAACACACCTTTAAAGTATGGACAACTGTAAAAAAAATGCTTAAGGGACCGAATCAATCTCAAGGGCCATGCTGATTGTAGGAAATATAGATTTCCCACCCTCCCTATGGGACAGTGGGTTCAGAGGGTGGGCTGACAAAGGTCTCTGTACAATTAATCAACTTTTTAAAGGAACAGAATTTAAATCATTCTCTCAGCTTCAGGAGCAATTTGACTTTCCATCAAAAGATTTGTACAGGTACCTCCAGATCAGACACTATGTCACAAATCACAAAGAAAAGGAAATGATCAGAAATAACCCCAATGAGATAGAAGAGTACTTAATTAATATTTTGGAGAAACAACACCCAATAAAACAACATTTATCTAACATATACAAAAGACTAGTAATGGACACTTCTCAAAATACGGAATATATTAAAGAAAAATGGGAACTAGAGATGAATGTTATAATTGAAGACTCTGAATGGAATGACATATGGGCAGGATGCCATAAGGGAATTATACTCAACAAAAATATAAACGCAACACTTTTGTTTTTGCTCCCATTTTTCATGAGATGGACTTAAAGATCTAAAATTCATTCCAGATACACAATATTACCATTTCTCTCAAACATTGTTCACAAATCTGTCTAAATGTGTGATAGTGAGCACTTCTGCTTTGCTGAGATAATCCATCCCACCTCACATGTGTGCCACATCAAGATGCTCATCAGACACCATGATTAGTGCACAGGTGTGCCTTAGACTGTCCACAATAAAAAGCCTCTCTGAAATGTGCAGTTTTGTCTCACAGCAAAATGCCACAGATGTCGCAAGCATTGAGGGAGCGTGCAATTGGCATGCTGACAGCAGGAATGTCAACCAGATCTGTTGCTCCTGCATTGAATGTTCACTTCTCCACCATAAGCCATCTCCAAAGGCGTTTCAGAGAATATGGCAGTACATCCAACCGGCCTCACAACCGCAGACCACGTGTAACCACACCAGCCCAGGACCTCCACATCCAGCAGGTTCACCTCCAAGATCGTCTGAGACCAGCCACTCAGACAGCTGCTGAAACAATTGGTTTGCATAATCAAAAATTTCTGCACAAACTGTCAGAAACCGTCTCAGGGAAGCTCAATTGCATGCTCGTCATCCTCATCGGGGTCTTAACCTGACTCCAGATCGTCGGGATGTGCTTGACCGGCGTATACGACAGCATGTTCCAGTTCCCATCAATATCCATCAACTTCGCAAAGCCATTGAAGAGGAGTGGACCAACATTCCACAGGCCACAATTGACCATCTGATAAACTCTATGCGAAGAACATGTGTTGCACTGCATGAGGCAAATGGTGGTCACACCAGATACTGACTGGTTCTGAGTCCCCCGACCCCCAATAAAGTTAAAAAATGCACATTTCAGGGTGGCCTTTTATTGTGGACAGTCTAAGGCACACCTGTGCACTAATCATGGTGTCTGATGAGCATCTTGATGTGGCACACCTGTGAGGTGGGATGGATTATCTCAGCAAAGCAGAAGTGCTCACTATCACACATTTAGACAGATTTGTGAACAATGTTTGAGAGAAATGGTAATATTGTGTATCTGGAATGAATTTTAGATCTTTAAGTCCATCTCATGAAAAATGGGAGCAAAAACAAAAGTGTTGCGTTTATATTTTTGTTGAGTGTAATAGTCAACTATGGAAAGAATTTGACTGGAAGGTACAAATTAGATTTTTTAATACTCCCCTTATTATTTCTACGTATGCGAAGAATTCCAGTGCTGCATTATGTTGGCGAAACTGTGGAAATATTGGAGACACCACACACATCTTTTGGGATTGTTCAGTATTGCGAGGATTCTGGGATGACATCAAAAGGGAGCTTGGTACTTTGTTGGAGATAGATGTTGCTTTAGAACCAAAGCTGTTTTTGTTAGGAATCATACCCAAAGATGTATACAAAGCCAAACAACGATATACACTGAGAATTCTCTTACTAGTAGCGAAGAAAACGATAACAGTAAACTGGAGAGACATAAAATCTCCAACTATAGGTCAATGGACCCAGAGACTGAAAAATGTGTATTTGATGGAAAGAATGATGGCCAGTCTGCAGCTGAAAATGGACACTTTTATTCAGAGATGGTCTCGCATTTCAAGATATCTGGGGGTTGAATGAGTGGAGTGAAATGAGAGAGAAATTTCTCTCTTTCTCTCCATTATTTTCACCTGTTTATTAATTTTCATTGACTACCTGGTTGTTCATTTGTTTCTGTGGCAGCTGGTTCTGCTGCGTGCGCCTACCACCTGTTTTTGTGATGTATGTATGATGTGTCAGGAAATGTCTTGTTAAGTGTTCTGTAATATGTTGAAAAAGCTTAAATAAAAAGTAAAAAAAAAAAAAGAAAAGAAATATAATATCCCATACCTAACAATATAAGGTATTAGCCAGCTAGATGTAGGGACCTTTTTTTAGACTAACACAGTTGCTAGCATGTCTGTGGTATCTTGCAAGAACATAATAATGAGTCATCCTGTTGAACTATAGTAAACACATTGAGGTTTGGATAAATATGTGGGCTGCAAATATGAATAAAGTGGCTTTTCCCTTCACCCATTACAAGGAGTAGTGTTTGCAAGAGGACGATACAAGGAGAAACACAAGGAAGTTTGATGCTGACTGAAGATGACAGCTAATGGCGTAAAGACTGTCGGGGCGGACAGTGTGTCTAAATAACCAGGTGCTACGATTAAGTTTCCGCCTGGTTAAGCCGTGGAATAATTGGTGAAGTTAGCCAGTTATTAGAGCGTCTCTGCCATGCTGCGTCTCAGAGCCCATAGCGATGGCCCTGCAATGCTAATTGGGCTATTTATACTGAACCACTTTGACCGAGCTCGCTGGCTTTCCCTCCAATTCACTTTTCAGCACTTGTTTATTTTTACTCCGGACTGGACTCAACACGCTCCTCCCCCTCCTCTCCGAAAGCCATTTTTCATTCCAACAGGAGCTTAAGTGAACTCCTGTCCTCTGCCCTCTGTCTCTTTGTCCGTCTGTCTCCTCTTTGGGTTGTTTTTCCTCCCTCTCTTTCAGCTCCTTTTCTTTCTCCCAGTCTTTCTTTGTACTGCTAATCAGTGTTTTATGTGTCTGGCGTCAGTGAAGACGTGTAAAGATGAATGTAAATCAGTCAGTCAGACCTGCATCCCCCTTGGAGAGTGATTAATAGAGCCAGCTGTGAAAACAAGACTGCCATTTTCACACACATACTGTACAGTCACAGAAATGAGCTGCTTACGAGAGGCCACCTCTAACCACAGACCCCCCCCCCCCTTCTCTTTCCGCACATACTTCTCCTTTTGAGTGTGATGGACTCTCTATTCTCTGTCCGTCTGTCACTTCCTATCTTTGCATCTGTATTCTCTTCACCTTTTATTATCCCCTCCCTCTCCTCCTCTCCCTTTCTCACTCCTTTTCTTGTATTTTATTATCCGTCCTCCTCTTTCTCCCCTGTCTTTCTGTCCCCTTCAGGCGAAACCCTCAAAACCTCCATCAGGAGCAAACAAGGCTTCTTGACATTCAATTTCCTGCTTGCCACGCACTTCTTCTATTGTGTGCTCTTCTCCTTCTTTTCGGGGACTCTCTTTGTCGGAGCTGAATAGGCGGATGGATGTGGCGTTGGATGGGATAGGCAGGCGGATGGATGGGGATGGATGAGGAGGGAACCTGGCGTTTTTCTCCCGTGTGTGAGGTTTTTGGGTGTCAGCATCCCTGACTAAAGCTTTAACAGCAAGGTCACTTTGTGGGATTTTCAGCCTTTTTTGTTGGAAACAGTACACTGATTGTGTTTCTGAGTTGTCAGCAAAGAAAACAGGGAACAAAGATTATCCGCCTGTTTTTTCTGCTGTCCTGATATTTTTTTCTGGACATAGATAATAACACAAAGTCACCGTCCTCTAATTAAATCTAATTTGCCAAATATTTATGCACATCTTAGGAATTTGTGACAACTCCTGCCAAAATGTGCTTTGGCAGGTACCATTGTATTTCATGTTTGTTGACAAGGCTTTTCTATTTCCCTGCAACACTGAGCTGTTAAATAAACGGTAGAGCAGAATACTGTGATAGTTGTTTTTTGGTTATTCAAGATTGATTTCCTTATCCTACAATTCTTGCTCCCATAGAAGTCCTGTAGAAGTCACTATTTGACCTTCGGCTAACTTAGAACAATACCTTGTTTCACTGAAGTGGCATACACTAGTCAGTGCTGGTATTACGGCTGCAAAAATGCTAAAATAGAAACTGAGCTTTTCTATGTAAAGTCCACTGTTCAATATGCACATGCAAGATGCTGTGTACTACTGCTGTACATTTAGATGTTTGGTGATAGATGTTTCTGAGCCCTTTTTCGCAGATTCTGATATCATTATTTTTCAATAGCACAAAGCCTCCTTTTTAGCAAAAACAACCTGTTCTTGTCACAGTGACAGTCTTTTTATGCTAAAAACAGATTTGAAGCAAGGAAAGCACCATTTTAGTACTTAATGAATTATACTTTTTATTTAAAAAAGGGAACTTTCAGTGATGATGGGGCAAACGTTATGATGCAAATGTGCATTCAAACAGTATTAAAGCCAGTTTGTAAGATTCTTGTTGCCAGTTTCTATGCCACAAATATTGGCTGTAAATTGCCGTAGTAGTAGACCTGTTACGACAATCAAAAAATCAATTAACCTTACGATAAATAAAAACATCCTGGGTAAGTTTGCCTGCATGTTTGTTTTCCTCCTCTCTTTCTACCAAAGAGGCTGAATGAGAAGATGGGTCACTCTGTACAACTTTCTCAAGACC
Organism: Scarus forsteni; assembly: GCA_036419115.1. Taxonomy (NCBI): domain Eukaryota; kingdom Metazoa; phylum Chordata; class Actinopteri; order Labriformes; family Labridae; genus Scarus; species Scarus forsteni. The sequence goes on from JAZDUH010000084.1 coordinate 22,366,476, forward strand.
CGGGTGTGTTGCTCTATAGTGGATTTAACGGATTTATAGCGGAGTGAGCATTTGTCATCCATTCAATCTTTGTGGGGGAGGCAGAGTTGCTCGTGCATACACACACAGAGAGCTGAGTGAGCATCCCAAGGAGTAACTTGGAAACAAACACTAACATGAATGATGGTACAAAAGCTACGGTTCCTCAGCTGAATGCCACACCCCCAGTGTGGGAATATTTTGGTTTTAACCAGAATGAACAAGGTGTGAACCTATGGACGCTCTATTTGTCGTATTTGTTTGAAAGTAGCGGCAATGAAGAAGGGGAGGTGCAGCAGAGCCTTCATCCTGACAGTCAAGACTTACTGAGGCGTTTGGTCAGCAAAGTAAATATAAATAAAACAGAGCAAAAAGATGCGTGCTCACAGACAGTGTTGTTCGCTGCATTGCAATAGAAATGCAACACTTCAGTACGGTTGAAAAGCCAGCAATGTTATAAACGTTTGACAGACGGTACGAATTGACTGGGAGAATGTGTGTCCCAAACCATCCTGGAACTGTATAAACTCCATTTTATTTATTGTTTTTTATTGTTGTGTTTGTTTTTATAAGATTTTTTTTTTCTTTACAGAAACAAGGTCAATTTTTTTTTATTGTTTTTGATTAGTATAATGATTTTTATTTACAAGCAAGTTTTACCAAAAGAGAGTCCATTTCATTTTCATTGGGTTTTTTTTTTTCCAACATAACGAGCAACTTTCAGGGGTGCACAGTGTCTCGCTACTGCTGCACACAGTGAGATCACCTGGCTCTCTGCTAGTTTGGCTACTAAACAGCTTCACCGACAGACCGGGCACCATCGAACAGTTTTCCTGACAGTCGCCACCTCTGTCATTGTCAATACTGATGAATTGGACCTTCTGATGGCAGGGGATCAGTTTAGCTGTGACTGTTTTATTGTGATTATGACGGAAATCTGGCTCTATCCACTTGTTCCCAACACGGCAGCTAAGCTAACTAGCTAGCGAGCATAGCTCCTCGGAGCCCGACGTCATCATCAGCAGGCTCATCCAGGGGAGACTTCAGCATAGCTGGGGACTTTAATCAGCCAGTTTAAATAAGTTTGTGAAATATGTGCAGTGTCCCACAAATTATTTTGACTTCCTCACGCACATTAACTCATGTTTAAAACAAAAAAATGGTTCTACCTGAACTAAAAACTACTTCTGATAAACTAATAAGGACTGAAAGGCAGGTGTGACAAAGAGTTCATAAACAATCTATATATTTACATTTTCAAAAAGGTTATTTTTTTATTTTGCAGGAATTTACTTCAGTTTAACACACTCTTTTATTTTGTACTTGAAAGCTCGGATAAAAAAAGATGAAAGATACCTATGAAAAGAACGTTACTTTAAGCGTTTTTGTTGCTTTCCTGTTTGCAACTTATTAAAAAGTTGTATCTTTACTATAATCCTCCTCTAGTTTTCATCAACTAGAAGTCCAAGATACAGAATGACTCTTTTTTTATGGTGATATAATTAATTTCCCAGAAGTTCAATGCATTTTTGCATGTTTTTGTACTCTAAATTTCCTCTCTGGTGTAAAGTTTAACGAATACTAAAGGACCTAATCCTAGATAACTTGCTCAAAATGTCCTTGAATGCACAACAAAGGTAAAAAGATCTCTGTTCCCGCCCAAGAATTATAAAGCTCTGATGCGCTATCATGGTTACATTCTATGACTTTGACAACCTTGAGAGCAAGTTTAGCTCATTAAACATTACTGATTTAACTATCAGGCTCTTCTTAGGAGATCTTTTTTTATGTTGCAATTTTTACTTTCAGAATCTTCTTTCACAAACTGTAACACTGATTCAATTAGATCCTAATAAACTGAATAACTAGCTAACCACGTTTAAGCTAGGATGCTGTAACAAACTTGTGTTTGATAGAACACACGGCCAGAAGAACTGAACTGCAAGTCAGTCAATCTCGGCTCTTAGAAATTGCTCAATAATTAGTGTGTATGTCAAAATGTGGGTGTGCGTTTATGTTAATGAGCCTGTTAGTGTGTGTGCACACGAGTGTGTTTTCAGTGATCCCTGCTGATAGATAAATGAGCCTGGTTGACATTGTCTGGAACAGGTGGTGTAGTCAGCAGGGAAGACAGAGAGACAAGCAGGATACACACACACGCTCACACACTCAATTTGGCTTCAATGGCGATTTTCTAGCTTGTTTGAGAGCGTTGCCAATCAGATTGGATAAAGACGGAAGGAACGGTGGTCTTTGAATAGCTTCCATGTTGAGTGGCTGATATGTTGATTACATAGGCAGGAGACCCACATTAATCATTCACAGCATGTTTGATTGACTGAGTTATTGTTTTTGATGTACATGGCACGGCATCTATTTTACAGCAGTAGAAACCTGAAAATGTTCTAAAGGAGCAGTTCACCAAAACAGGATAGAGTCAAGTCCTCTACTTCACTGGTTTGGTCCAAGAGGAGCAGTATGCAGAGCAGCTGAAAATGACTACTCAGTGTCTAATCACCTCTGCTCTGGTTATGGTTTTGCTGGCATTTGTTTGTGAACAGGATAACTAAAAAATGTATCATCCAAATTTAATTCAATTTTCAGGAAAGGTTAGAAAAGGGCCAAAAACTAATCAGGCATATTTTAGTAGTGATTGAAATCTGGATGCAGATCAAGATTTTTTCAAACATTTGTTAACATTGGAGACAAGGCAGTGTTTCACGTTTTTACTAATAACTTAAAAAGATTTCTGCGGATTTTGATATCATTTCGTGGATTGTTGGTCCAAGCCTTGCAGAGCAGACGGACCTGCCTGATTCTGAAATCATGCATCTCCATCTTGCCAGCCTCCATTGTCCAACGGTTTCACTTGGCTAAATGCGAGAGAGAAGAGAGGCGAGAGCAGCGGGCATGACCACAACAGGAAGTGACTTGCCAGGAAGTGAATTCACTTAATGTTGTTCAAGAAATGGAGGTTAATGTCGGTTAGCCTGTGGTCATCATGGTTACTCAGTTATACTTGACGAAATATGCTCTCCTCATGAGTTTACTTCCAAGGGGTTATCTTTGACGAGGTCATGTCACATATAAGTGTTCAGTGATACATCTGTGTGGTATAATTTAATGTTAAACGATCGGCTTAAGGTAGTAAAGCTAGCGGCTAGAGGCTAACGGCTAACAAGGGCAAACAGCGCTGCTATGACATAGCATTTGTAGTGGCTAAACATAGTAGCTAAAGGCTAACGGCTTACAAGGGCAAACAACAGTTAACAGCCATTAGCCATTAGCTAAAGTGGCTAACAACAGTTAGCCATAGCGGCTAATGACCATTATCTTTTGTTTGCCCTTGGAAGCTGTTAGCCTTTAGCTACTATGTTTAGCCGCGACATATGCTACGTCAAAGCATCGCTGCTTGATTTGCATTGGTCTGTGATGAGTGTGATGAGCCAAACAATCTTCCAATCACAGGCTGCTGTTGTTTTTGAAGGTTCTGCGCCGAAAACATTTTTGCAGGACTGTCCATCTGGCATGTCAGGTTATGTTGGCCCTGATACAACAGGTAACGGATAAATCTTGGTGGTGATTTTCCCAAGGATTTGTCAGCAGTGGGAGAGTTTTCTTATTTTTTGACTATAGCTTGCACAGCAATGCTGCAAATGCCTTGGCAGAGGCTTGTGCTCTTGGAGCACTTCTAGTTATATACACTTTGTGATTTTGTGTTCACAGGTTAGCTTGCTTGGAACTCAGGGAACATCTCATGTCAAACTTCAGCCTTTATGCTGAGGCCTCCTTGTGTATCGCCTTCTGTGTGTTGACAGCTAGAAATTCCAGGCACAAGGTCTCATCTGGAAAGGTTTATACATCATTTTAAATTATATGAAAGTCTTTAAAACACATAGTAAAGATTGACTTGTCAGCAAACTTTCCCCTCCTGAATATTCTTGTAGGAAACGTAAATGTGTAAATCAGAAACGACAAACAAATGTATTGTTTTTCCAACAACAGCTGCCACTCAGTAAAGACCTCTTTCCCAAAGCTGGCAAGTACAGAACAAAACCATCCCTCTTTTAATAAGTTGTGTTCAGTGTCTTTTTCTGAGCCTTAATGAAGACATGTTGTCCACTTCTGATAGCAATAATCGCTTTCTTATTGGTGGAGTTTCTGTTTTTCAGGACAACTTAACAGCACTCAAAGTTACTGCCTGTTTGCCATCACTGACCAGGCACAAACGTATGAGCTGAAGCATAGTGAGATGGATCACTGAAGGAATCTGGTGAAAGCTGCTGCTCTGCATGGTTATGATGTGAAGTCTTAACTGAACATTACTAGGGATGGGAGATGATAAGATTTTATAGATACTAGTACCATTAATGTTTTTGCTTATTGATTTGATTCTTTAATGATTCCTCACAATACCAGTTCTTTGTTGTTTGAGCAAAAGTCTGACACAGGTTTCCTGTGGTAACCATGCCAACCACATGTCACTCCTGATATACAATGCCATAATGAGAAGATAAATACTTCTGTAAGTTTCTGTTTTTCCACTTACTGAGAGTCCCACAGGAAGTGAATTTATGCTGAAAAGCAAGCAACAGATTTGACCACTTGTGCCCCCTCTCTGCTGTGATCTTTTAACCTATTTGTTGTTATTTCTGCTGACTGCCTCTGAGAAAAGCGTGACGCCTTTGCGAATGAGGGGTGAGAAAAGAGGGAGATTGACAACAGGAGGAATTTTTCTGATTTTCTCTGACTTAACTCCCAGCAGAGCTTGTTAATCTGTTAAGCATGGTGGAGATAGTGGACCATTTAATTATTTCAGTGAGTAAGAAGTTTTACTTCACTTTGATCCCTAAGGGAGAAACTTAAATTGGCTCACAGAGAGTTGTGTATTGAGAAACCTTTGAGTCCACTCCTTTTCAGTACAAAGCACTACATGTCAATTTCTCCACCTGTACACGGGATATTTACTGTTAACTATGGAAACATAGGATGTAGAATTAAATATTTAAAGAATGCAGTTTGGACAACAGGCATGTGACACTCCCTGTTGCAATGTCACACAACATTTGACTAAGTGTTCAGTTAGGACACAACGTAATGACTACAAAAGCACTCCGAGAGCGCTGACCTCCGCCAAGCAGGCTCAGTTCCAGCAGTGACTTTTCCACAACCTGTGAAACAGAAACAATTATAGATCACCAGATCCAGAATAGAGCCAGGATCTGGACCAATCTCAGCACATACGTGGAGGTTGTTGTCCTGTAGAAACAACACGTTTTGTGAACAATACTTTATATTTGGATTTTATATGCATTAATGAATGTCGTCTATGGGATTTCCCATTCTAAAGTTTTTTTTGTGAAGTCAGTCTGGATTGGATCCGGATGAGATCTGCCTTCATGATAGATTCATGGCCCCCATATTATCCTGAAAATTTAAAGGCGAATCCGTTGGGAAATGGCAGATATATTCTTTTTTTTTTTTTTTTTTAACTCCACCCAACTTTAAGCTATGAGATTTATTTCAAATTTAGGATTTTTTTATTGTAGTCCAATATCTTTTTCACCACCCAAATGTGATGCCTTCTTCCTTGGACCAAACTACACCTCTGGTAAAATTTTCATGTAAATCTTGCCTGTAGTTTTTTTCTGTAATCTTGCTTACATTGAATAAACAGACAGATCATGGTAAAAAACACAACCCCCTTGGCAGAGGTACTAATGCTACTTTGCTTCAGTGCTGTTGTGGAGACACAGTGTAAAGGGCTTTGGTCATGGACTGTATGTGTTGTACAAACACAATGGATGAAAAAATGGAAAGTTACATGAAAACGTAATAAAAGTTAGTGCACAACAGTGTAATTTAGGCCACCAAAATGACTTAGTTTGTAGAAGTTTTCTGATTTATTAATCAAGAAATTGAGTTGTGATCAAACTATGGAAAACTTTCAAACTAATAAATGAGGTAGAGTTGATTTTGTTCTTCATGATTGACTTTGTCATTATCCGTGTTTCACTTGAGAGTTTCAGATTCTAAATGCGCTTTCTGATGATGAAAACTGAATTTCAAGGGAAATACTCAGATTTTAATTTTGATGAATAATATTTCACACTACAGGGACGCTTACATTTGAATACATTGGATAGCTTTTCAAATACCTTTACTTTTCTGCATTTTGAGCATTTTTGATGTTTATTCAGACCCTCCATCATGAAACCAATATTGGCCACACCCCTTTAATCCAAACACACATAATGGTGAATTCAACAGATCAGCACATTGATGACAGCCAGCATTAGACGGTGAAAAGTTTAGGGAGGCTGGTGAGCTGTGTGTGTCAGTGGGGACAAACAGAGGGTGTTCATTATTGGATTTGTTGAAATGTGTGTGTGAGGAGCAATTTTAATTATGTGCTGCTGTGGTTTGGGGTCTTCCCCTCTCTCCCTCTCTCTCTCCGTTCTCTGTCTCTGTCTGCTCCTCTTGGTCCACATGACGTCCCTCCTCCTCGTTATTCCTCCTCTTGGCCGTTCCCGTGACAACTCTCCCGGCCGCTAATCGCAGTGAAGACGGACAGGAAAGGATCAAACGAGGGAGGGAGAGCATCTCAAATTGGCTCCACATTGTCCATGTGATCTTTAGACTCTGCCTCTCTCTCCTTTCTTTATTTTCTATAGCCCTTCTTACCTTTTCTCACCTTTCACTTTCATGTTCCACCTTTTTATTCTCTCTTCCTTCCCATTTTCAATTTTTCTCTTGTGTTCACCATTTCTTTTGCTTTCTCTCTCTAAAGTCTCTCCTTCTACATCTGGTTTTCTCCCAGAATCCCTCTGCTATTTGTCTTCCTGTCAGTCTTTTTGTCTTTATATCCTTCTCGTCTCTCAGATTTGCTGTTCCCTTTACCCATTTTTGTCCAGAGTTCTTTTACCCTGACTGTCTCTCTCCTATCCCTTTTCATTCTCTGTGACCCTTTCTGTCTCTCTCCCCCTCGCCTTTTTCTTTTGTTGCTGCAGTATGAGCTCACCAGTACGTAGCTGCACCAGACAGATTCACTGTAGATCTGTCCTAATGCTCACACCTGGCCTTTGACTATTGACTTTGGTGTTCAGGACATAGTCATCCATTAATGACTGCTCCTTTTTCAGAACAGCTACCTCAAATATAATGAGGGATGAAGATCTAAACCCACGTAGACTTGGTTCCACTTTTTTCAGAACCCTTAAATCCACAGAATTTGATCATGTTAATGCTGCTGTCAAGTCTTTTTGGGACCTGTGGCTAGTGCAATTTAGTTTTATTATTAGTGAACAAGCATGTTCCAGTTTGTGTAGAGTGACAAAAGCCCAGAGAGCTTCAATGAAAGAGTACACAAACTAAAAAGGTATTATCTTGGAAATAGTTCTCAATCAGCCTTGTATGTCACGATGAGTAACATAAACCCTAAATTCCACTTAATCTGTGTTTATACCACCTCTGCTCAGTGACAGGAGCACAGATGATAGGTTTCTGTTTTTGTCAATGGGAGTGATTCCACGCGACCAGCAGCATTGAGTCCCTGCTTCCTTTCAGATCTGTCCCACCTCTGTCATTTCCAAGCACTCTGCAGCCGGTAAACATGGCTGCTGTTTTTTCTGGATGCCTGAGTGCTATGCATCAATGTGGCACGGAGCAGTTGGAGCAAAATGGAATGTTGGACACAAAAAAATACATTGAATTATCCAAGCACTAAATGCGTTTTCTGGTGCAGTTTTGTCTTCTATTTAAAGGGACTGTGAGGAGAATCTATTACCCATGAGCATGCGCGGCGACTAATGCTGCGATCCAGGAACCTCGGAACTGGGGGTGACATCATCTCCGACTTATCGGCGTTACAGTTGAAGTAGGAAAAAAACAAGCCGATCTACCAGGCTATTGTTAGCTGTTGTTAGCACGCCTGCGTTGTTGTTCACAAATATCACATGAAGAATGTGATTATCACTATGGCAGCATTTTTGTAAATATAAGTCTAACAATACTATGTATACAGCTGATCTAGAGCGCCACACCCCAGTCAGAAGTGCTAATAAATGGATTATTACAGGAACTTAATAACTGTTCACACTGGGGGCATCCATCTTCGATTGTCAACTCGGGGGTGGCGAGATTTCACCAAGTTCCCAGTAGGAAATTCAGACTTCAGGGGACGTTCCAGTTGCAGTTTCCTGCTCGGAACTCGAAAATTCCTACTTCTGACTATAACTGGAACGCACCAAAAGACGTGTGCAATCCATAGTGTGTATTTGTTGTGATGCTAATGAATGCAGCTCGGACCTTCCTCAGAACTCTGCATTGCTTTACAACTTCTTTTTTCAACAACTTACAGGATGCAAAGCGACGAGGTAATATATCTCTTTCTAGTTACGTAGTGGTAGATTTTGATGTGTGACAACAAGCAATTTTTGGAAAACTTAGTATCGTAGCTTTGTAGCCCTCTATATATCGCTACTTACAGCCCGGTGCTCTAAGACGTGTCCGAATAATATAAATTTGCTCCAGTTTTAATTGTCTTGTTCCTGAAGTTGAGTATCCAGGCCAATCCAGCTCTGTCCGACCCGACTGGAAGGCTAAGGAATAGCATTTATAGATAACCTATTTTGATGCTATAAAACTCATCTTAAAGTGCGTATTTCGATCAGGCATTTATCTAAAAGTGAGACATTTTTGTAATTACTTAGAAACTCCTCACAGTCCCTTTTAAATTGTCAAATAATGTGCAGGGACATCAGTCATAACTAGAAAAGCACTCTGAGGGCGCAGACCTCTGCCAGCACCACAGTCCTCACCCATATTGTGATTTTCACTATAAATATTAGTTCATCTAAATATTTAGATTCTTTGGCCATTAAAACATACAAATATGCACGAATGTCAAAAATGGTCCTACCTCGCAATATTAAAGATTACTTGATAGAAATATTCTTGCAGCGGCATTTGATATCATGATGCCGTCCTGCTATCTTGCACCATCAGATAGTGAGATGTTTGAATGGAGGATTCTTGATACCAGACTGTGATTACCATTGTTTATTGCATGGTCAGTACAAATAGACATAGATACAATTGGATGCTGACATAGTAATTAAGTCTGTATCTCTTCTGCATTCATGGATAAAATAAGTACATAACTCAAATAATGATTCATGATGCATGAATTGGTCCATGACTAAAACTAGAAAGCACTCGGAGAGCGCAGACCTCCGCCAGCGCCACAGTCCTCAGCTATATTGTGATTTTGACCATAAATATTACTCCTACCTTTATTTCATCTAACTATTTAGATTCCTTGACCATGAAAACATACTATTAGCAACTGGATTCATCATGATATCTATTTTAGTCCAGTAGTTATTCATAGAAATCACATTTTTCGCCATGGTGGCCAGACGCTGATCCGGATCAACACCAAAATTGAATCAGTTCTTCCTTTTCCCATGCTGAACATTTCCTGAAAATTTAATCAAAATCCATCCATAACTTTTTGAGTTATTTTGTTCACAGACGGACAGACAGACAAACGGGCACACAAACTCTCCCGAAAACATAACCCTCTTTGGCGGAGGTAATAATGATACATGGCTTAAAATTCATTCTATCAATCCTTTAAAAATTCCTGGATCCAGACGTTGATCTGGATCACTCCCAAAATCGAATCATTTGTTCCTTTTCCCAATCCAGACATTTCCTGAAAATTTCATTGAAATCCATCCTTAAGTTTTTGAGTTATGTTGTTAACAGAGAAACAAACGAACACACAAACAGATGTCAGCAATGACATAACCTCCTTGGCCGAGGTAACAAGAATTTCCCAGTTTAAGAAAACAAAGACAGTCAGGGCATTTGTTCATGAATGCATGACACATCAAGGTAAAAGCAACAAAACCACATTAGTATGAACCCAAAGTTTATTTTACAATATTACGCTGAGCAGTTCTGAAATGACCATGTACCACAGAGAACACCTGTCTACCAATCAGATGGGCCTGGGTTCACTAGGAGAAGTGAGCCTATAACAGGTGGGAGATGGTGAACACACCCGAGTGCCCATCACAAATGAATATATGAACCTAATTTGTGGCCAAATTTGTTTGATTTTGATTGGGAACTTGGCTCGATAAATTTTGCAATTCATAAAGTGTATTTTAATTTTATGCCATCATTTCTGTTTTGTAGAGGAATTTCTCTCGCTGTGAGCTCCTTGCAAAACATTTTTTGGATTGCTCAAAGCATAAAACTGCAAAATCCAATTTTATGAGCTTTTCATCCCTCATAATGTAAATTTATTCTCAAAAAGAAATGTTATTGAGTGCAGTATTTATTTAATCAAGTCCTCATTTCAACATTAGAAGTATGCAGGGATGGTTGGCAGGCCTGACAGCGTGTCTGCACTTGCCGTCTCTTATTGTTTATTAAACACGATTTTACACATTTAGGACGGTGGCATGGATGGAAATATTAGGCATTGTATATGGTATAGCAGAAAAATGTATCGAGATAAGATCATTTGTACGTTTATTTTTTTATCTGACTATTCTGTGTGGATAGACATAAACTTGACACTGGAAAAATGTTTAGATATTAGATAATGTTAGTTTTAAGTTAATATCAGTCTTCAACATCTGTCACCTGTTTAAAGAATAAAACAGACAACCATGCTAAAATCTAAAAACATCTTATTTTTAAGCCTGACGTTAATGAGTGACTCAGAGAAAACACTGATGATCTTCTCTTCTTCTATACCCTCATTTTACTATTATTTTTACCATCAAACTTAATAGCAGCGTGTGCAGATGTGATGGATGACACCCTGTTTCCAAACGAGTAATTAAATGGTTAGCTCGCTCCTTGGCTAATAACTCATTATTAAGTATTTAAATTAGCATATCACTGACTTTGACACACACTTAATAATGTGTTAAAACATTTGTTAAATTTTAATCATGAGTTAATCATGCATTTATAAGTGGACAGTTATTAAAGTGTTACCCAATGAGCACATAATCGAGACCGTGACACTTGTTGGTACTAAACTCTTACTTTAAGGCCAAAATAACACTATATAGAAATATCTCCCCTACAGTTTCCCTGTTTAGACACAAGCCGAGCCCCATCTTCGAGCTTGAGTTGAAACTAAGCTTCTGTCACAGTGGGTATAATAAGGGATAAAATACAGTGAGTCTTTGCCCTGAGCAGAACTACAAAGACAAGATGTGCTGATTATCATAAGCGTGCAGAATTATCATACAGCACTGATTTCAAGTACAACAGAAGTGGGACTGATTTATGTAATTTGAAGTGCTGCAGTTGGATCAGACATCAAGCATGAAGATTAAACATAACCTCTGCAGCTGCAGTTTGGAGTTACCACAGAGAAAATACTGTGTTTTGCTTAAAAAGCAGTTGGCTCATTCAACTGCTTGGTAATAAAGATCACTGAAATCATACACGTGATGCCTTCAAGAATTTACTCCATCTGTGAAAACTTCTCTGTCCTAATCCAGTTGTTAAATATTCAGTACATGTCTTTGCAAGAAGAAGTAGATTGAGAGCTCAGAATCCTTGCTGCTCAAATAAAAAAAAAGGTTAAATAGCCAAGCTTAGGGACGTTTTTCCTGTACAACATTAATGCTTCAGCTTTTTGTTGTTCACCTTATATTACCCACAGAATGATGTACTTATGGGTGGGGTGGTGGGGACGTTTGGAGACAGTTGGGAGAAGTCTAAATGAGCAAAGGTAGCTCCTGAAAACAGCTTTTGGTTAACATCCTTTACCACACGTTCTAGTTTAGCACCGGAGTCAAAAAAGTTTGGGTTCCCTCCTCCTTGTTAAACTACCACGCTCGCTGCACAGCTTACCACTTTGTCCAGCACCTGAACAATGAGTTGTGTTAAAAAGATAAAAAATTAGAAGTGTTGATATTTCTAATTTATTTAAAAGATAAATGCAAAAAGATCTGATTAAAACGCCTACTGAGGCAGTTAGCATCTATATGAATCCTGTGTGTGTCACTTCCTGCTGTGTTGTCTTACTGGTAGAGTTCTTCAAAGCAGGAAGAGGTGGGAGCTGATTGGCCTGCCCACAGTTGATGTAGATTGGCGCTTGTGTCGTGGAAGTTTGACCAAAGCTGAGGATCAGTAAAGGATCTTGAGTCAAAAAGATGTCTTTGTGAAAAAAGTCTCTCTGCAAAGTCTGCAGAGAGAGTTCTGCTAGACGTGAGGAAGCACAGATTCTTAAAGCATACAGGCATCGTAAAACAAAATGTCACACACATAATTCTTACACCTCCCCTTCTGCTCATGTGAGACACACAATACCCCAGAACCCCAGTCCCTACCCCCCAACTATCTCCAACTTGGGACTTTTTGGCCTTGTTTCACATGAGGGGAAGGGAGGATGGCACAAGTATCTGTTATATCTCACGGACATCTTCAGTTTCTGAGGCTAGTTGTAAATCCTAGCCTTGAACTTCTCGCACCCGCACACAAATCCGATGTGCTTCGTGTGAACTCCTAATACACCTCAGACCATCAGTCACATCTGTGAATTAGCTCAAGGGCTATATAAGGCAACATAAAATAACACAAAAATGAATATGCCATCTCAGTGTGATTCAAACTAGAGCTAAACCTGTGGATTAATAATGAATGATTAATTTTACCGTTACACTTGGCAAGACAGACACTGAATCAAGCAGGTCCAGCTGCTGCCCAAGGTTGCAAATAACCAGTTGGTCAATAAATTGCTGAATATAAATCAGCTTGTGTATTTTGAAATATGTTTCTTGAGATGTTTCCTGAGTCCAAGCTCTTTGTCATCTAAAGGCGTGTAAGGATATGAGTCTTCAGATTTGAAACATGCTATGGATTTAGTCCTGTATTAAGTTTGGAGGTTTGGTAAAACTGTACAGTGTTCAGCAGTTAATATTGTTACTGACCTGTGGTCCGCGTCTGTTTCTCCAAGCAATTTCCTGTAAGATGAGCAGTAAACTCTTATTTTGCAGATTCTGCATCCTGAGTACGTCATATCTCTGTTTTACCAGAGATGGAGAATCTACATGCACACACTTGCTTTTAAGAAAGGACAGAAAGGGCTGGCTTTTTGTTTGCTGCTCCAAACAGACTAACTAAAGCAGTGTGACTGGCCAGTACCAGCATGCACCTTGCTTTAGCTGTGTACTACAGAAGCCAAAGACAAACGGGCCCTCGCAATATGACAACGAAAGTCCATTTAAATAAAGATTTTTTTAAAATCATAGAATAACGTGGAGAGTCAGAATCATGATTCTGACTTAATCATTTTTTCGAGACAGAGGAGATAGATCAAGATGTTTTGGCTTCACTTTAAGGGGCCTGTCAAGTTGTCCATCTTTTTGGCCTGTCTGCATGTACAGTAACTAAAATTCCTTGTTGAAGGAGTATTTATGAACTTTGGTTTGCTCTTGCAGAATAGAGAATTAAAAACATTTTCAGGTACGTGAAATAAGTAACGGCATCTGCAGCATTATCGCAAAAACTCTTGAAAATGTTTGTATTTCTTGGTTAAAAATACACTTTCTGTTAGCATGATGAAAGTTTTTGCAGAGTGAAACAGGAACACAGAACTTCATTAATACATATTGTATTAAATATGCTGCTGTACAGTAAATCTGTCAGTGTTAATCTCCGGCTTAACACATGTCAGAGGTCATGATGAATCTGTAAACAGGATGGAGCTGCTTTCCACTTCTTCCACATGATGCTTTCACTGCCGTCTCTGCTGCCAATCATCCTCTCTCTGCTCTCCTCCGACCTTTTGTCAGCCTGTTGACTGATATCAGAAACCTCAATGTGCATCAACACACAGTAACAAACCTCTCTCTCTAACGGTCGTATATCTCTCTCTGTATCAGCTCACTTAACCATGTTTGAGCACAAGATGGAAAAGAGTAAGAGTGAGCTGAGCCCTTGACTTCCTGCCCCCTCTTTGGAGACTCCGATGTTTAAATTTTAATCTTTCTCTGTGTTGCATCAGCAAGCGTTCACCTCTCTAAACATCCATGTGCGTCTGCACGTCTTCCTTCACGTTTTGTTGACTGCAATGCTATTATTGGATGACTTTAAAACAACTGTGAAGAATTTTAGAAGATTATGACGTCTTTGAAATCCCACAGAGGGCACAAAGTGGTGCTTGTTGACAAAGTTGGAAAATGCAGACACACATTAGAGTAAAAAGGAGGATTTGTTTGCATTCTTATGCTTTTTATTGTCTGTGTTTCAAAGACAACTGTGATATTTTGTCATTCCTTCAGCAATCAGTATTTGGGGTAAAAATACTGAGGTCAAATCAGTTTACTTCTTTGGAATAGGAACATCAAACCAGTCAAACTGTGGTGAACTTTTACACGCAAGACTGTGCCATTAACCAATTTCAAGCTGTCTTGAGAGAACTGACCTTTAGTGAAGAGGCAGAGGATCTAAAATGGCCATCTGTGTTGCATCCGTTAAACACTCTTCTGTTAGAGTAGAAACTGCTTCAGGAGTGTATCACACTCACTTACAGGTTCACAAGTCCTATGACTGAACTTAACAAACAAAAAAAATGGAGGCTTCCATATTGACTCTTTTTGATAAGAGAGTAACATTGCTGATTGGGTTTTGTGTGGCCCAAGACAAAAAGGAAGTTACCTACTGGCTTTCAGTGTATTAATTGAAAGCAAGGACTGAAGGAATGATCACATCTTACATTTAATGATGTCTTACTCAGATTTGTTTAGGATCAGCTGATATGTGCAAATATACTAGAATTGTATCTATGGATGTGATGGTTACCGGTAAAATGGTAAACCGCTGTAAAATTTTGCACGGTGATGCTGCTCTTTGACTGGAAAAGAGGAAACAGTGTTTGTCTGCCTCTCGATGAAGCAGTCTCTCGCAAACAGAGGCGTGCATGCGCAGTTTGCATTGTTTGGCCTCTGAAATCCAGCAGCTGGAGCCTCTCTTGAAACGGCTGAAGTCTAAAGTCTGGTCGAAGTTTGGATTTTATAAGGATGTGGAGGGGAAACTGAAGACAGTCACTCTGTCTAAAACACCAAGCTGCAGTGAAAGACAGAAATGCGCGTGATTAAAACTGCTATAACTCCTCGAGTAAACGAGCAAACTGAGAGAGAAAGAGGATTCATTGAGTCATACCTGAGTGTATTATAGGTGGTTTATTAGTATTTTCTGTGTGAATAATGTATAAAAGTTATAAATAACAGCATTAGTATCATTCTGGAGTGTGTTCTTGTCATTCTTTCACCTTATTTCGCCGTATTTTGTCGTGATAGATCGTCCATCTCCGTCATAGTTCATGTTTTATGGATTTATTCTGTCGTAATTTGGAAATATTAAAGAAGGAGATGTTGAGATCTGCCATGAAAAAGGAGAGACCAGAGGAGAGTCATGAAGGGGGCTCACTGCTTCAGGGACTATTGTTAGTAAAACAGAAAATAAATATATAAAAAAGCTTGGGCATGGTCTAATATAACGAGCTGTAACATGGACACTAATGCTGCAGGCAAACAAATGTGTGAGTGTTTGTAAAATAGGTTAAGTTTATTTTTGGCTTTCTCAAAACTTTGAACATGCTCATTTACAATTGTTTATGAAGGGAAACCTGTTTAAAGCACAGATCTGTTTTTTTCTTTTCTTGTAATTGCACACCTCTGCCAGTAGGTTATGTTTGTCTGTCTGTCTGTCTGTCTGTCTGTGAACAAAATAACTCAAAAAATTACGGATGGATTTTGATGACTTTTTCAGGAAATGTTCAGCATGGGAAAAGGAAGAAATTATTCAACTGAAACCAATTGCTAATGTTATGTTTTCATGGTCAATGAATCTAAATATTTACATGAAATAAAGGTAGGACTAATATTTATGGTGAAAATCACAATATGGGAGAGGACTGTGGTGCTGGCAGAGGTCTGCGCTCTCCGAGTGCTTTTCTAGTTACACACTGTTTAAGCATTTTTAACATAATAATTACAAATACTTGCCAGAATTGTTTACTTTTATTTCTAATTAAAAAAAGTTTAAACAAATATATTTACAGGACATTTCCTGACACAGTTATTGACAAAAATACAAAGGATCTGTTAAAATTATAACATTAAACTGATTAACTGATTTCAAGACTGTGTTAAAGTGCTTTTTGAACATTTTGAGCACACTGCAACAACACTGCGATAATAATGATAACCGTGATAACCATCTTGGTCACAATAACCGTGTGTTTGCACAAAAAACCCAGAGACAAAACTCTGTTATCATTTACACCTTGAGATATTCACCTTGATTCTGTGAAGACACTACCTCTGAAGACAAAGCAAATGTCAGCTCCTTCCCCCATAATGTCACTGCAATGTTCAGAGTGAAGGCCAGGGAGAAGGGATACGTTTTAGGTGGTCACCCAAATTTAGATGCAGATCCAGGAATTGTTTTTAAAGGATTTGTTTTCATTGCTTAATTGGGTGGTTTTCAATATGTTTGATAACTCTGAACGTAAGAAATGCCTCTCTGAGCACTTCTAATTTATCAAGTTGCTGTTACATTATTCAGAAATAGAACAACTATAGAGTAGAATACAACTATGCTGTGCTTTTTTGGGCAAACTACCACTGATAGTGTATTATGGCAGATTATTTAATTGGTATTAGTATTATTTAATATTTTGTTTGATAATTAGTTGAAATTATTTTGAGTCCCAGTTCAGCCTTGGGACCACTGGTTGGCAAAAGGTATTCAGATATTTAACTTTCTGTTTCTCAATTACAATATCTATATTTCGCATATCAGAAATGGTATTTTTTATTCCCTGTCACTTCTTTATCACGAATCATATTGCCACATTTGTGCCAAATATTCACCACGATTATTTGAGCAAAGGTTTTTAACCTAACAGTCAAACTGTAGCCCTCAAAATAGTGTCCTTCAAAGCCCATCAGCCATTCAGAAACCTGTTCAACCTTCAGGTAAATGATGATTTGCATTAGCTGCAGGTTATATAAAGAATGAAAGTACATTTGTTTCTTTTTTTATTGATAGCTATGAAAATTGATGCAGCTTATAGCAAATACGAGTGCTTCAAGACTGCGTGCAGTTCATGCCTATTTGTTCTCCAAATTTGTCCCATATGATGTTTGTGTTTATGGATTTGTGTAGATGCATGTTTCCATGCGTCTTTGTGCACGTGTGTGTTGCTCAGAGCCCCTCGTGCCACAGTTGGTTGTTGTTCGTCTGATTGGAGGCGGGGGAGATTGAACCTTGGTGATTTAGCCGTCATGTCAGCGGAATATTGATGCCCGCACGGCTCGGATGGGAAAATTATAAAGCACAGAGCCAGGAAATGCATCTTAATTGCTGTTTAAGTGGGCGTCTTCATCAGAAAGAGAGAGGGAGATGGTGGGCCGCGTCCCCATACGATTTGGAGAAAACAGATAGATGGGTTAACACTCCTCTGCAGCACTCTATAGAGGAGAGACAAATGAGCTCATAAAGATAGGCTCTAATAGAAGACTGCTCTGTGCATAGAGGGGGAGCGTCAGACACTGTAACTACATGAGAGGTGTCTGTTTATGAGGCTGTGTTGAAAGCTCACCTTCTGCTCGCAATCCTGAACAAGCCCCATTAAATGTCCCTCATCTGACTTCTTATGAGGATATATAGTGCTGTTAAATTTCATTAACGCTCCAACACAATTTACTCCCAAATATCAACAGAAGGAAATAGAGTCTCATCTTTTGCGTGCCAAACACACCTCAGATTTTACTCTAATTGGAAAGTTATGAGACCAAATGTATTATTAAATTTAATGAAATGGTAAAATAATGGCTGCCCAGGCCAAGGATTTGTCCTAATCTTGACTGCTTTGTTGTTACACAGAGAGAAGTAATATAAGACTCCACTGTGGCAACAACCATGTCATAACAGACTGACTATTCTTATAATAACACTGACAACTACAAGAAGTGCTTTGCGAGCACAATCCGCCAAAGCATTTCCAACATTTTCATGCAAGTTGTCGTCAAAAATGTGGAAAACTACTGTTCTGAAAACCTTCTAATAGTATCCTGGATCTGAAAGACTAAATATCAGCAGTTTTAAAAGCTGGAGTCTTAACAAGTCCAGACCATCTATGCCGGTAAAGATTTTAACAGCATATGTGATATTTGCATAAACAACCATGTAAGATTGTGTAGTGATCATACTAACATTAATACAGAAACTCTAATGATAATTAAATAGAAAAATCAATGAAAAGTAGATAAAAGGTAAAAGAGATTTTTTAATCTCAATGGGATTAAATAAAAGTTAAATGAAATAAATAAATAAATAGAAGGGTGTATGCCAGCTGAGCCTTGACTGGTAGATAATTTCAGAAGAGAGGGGCTTGATAACTGAGAGGTCTACATCCCATAATACTTAAAAAACTGAAGGTACCACAGCAGCTTGCATACCTGGGACTTAATGTTTAAGGCAGGTATGCCCTTTAAGGTGTACTGATGCTTCATGTATAGTAAGCGAGAAGAAGATATTCAAGTTATGTTCTTGAGTTGAAAGAGACCCCTTACAGAGAACCAATACAGAAGAATTGTATCTCTTTTCCTTGTTTTTGCCAGTTCACCTGTGCAGCATTCTGGACGAGCTGAAAAGCATCATGTTGCAAAAGAAAAACTCTAGTTGTTATTCTGTGCCACTGTGAGTTTATATGTTATCTGCATTCCTGTAATAGGCCACTATAGCAGACAGCATGCTGTAAACTCTCCCTCCCTTCATTCTCAGTGTGTTTATGTTGCTGCCGAGTGGTCAGAGTTGACACAAACACACTGTAATCTGTTGCTAAACCCAACCTGACCCCGCTTAAACCGCCGCTGGTCACTGTGGTGACGATAAAGCACAGTTATAATTGGTTTACTGCTTTGTTCGTCTTCTCTGTATGGAGGAAAAAGGTTCAGGTTACCGTCACTGTGCCAGCCGGCGATAAAGCCCGCTTTTTCTGGCTGCAGGCGCAGTCATGGAATGAATACTCGGGATTAATTTTCAGGAATCAGCTAAAAGAGAGGAATTAAATAAATATAGAAGAATGTCGTTTTGCTGAAACGTGTTCAGACTGCTCAGAGGGTTCTTCATTTTTTTTTTAAATGTTCACTTAGTTTGAAGTTGTTTTGTATCACTGCCTGGATGTCCCTGTGTGTGCGCTTAACAAAGTGAATGAGTTTAATTCAGGGTGGTTTTTGGAATATTCACATGATAATGTAAAAAAAGCTGCTGAACGTGGTTTTGAAGGATTGTCAGAGCATTTGTCTTTTTTTCCCTCCCCTTGTCTTTTATTTTGTTAAACCCTGTGTGTATTCTCCTCCCTCTGTCCTCTCGTCTCATTCAGAACCGTGTGGAGATAAATGACGGGGAGCCAGATGTCTTCAAAGAAATGATGGGCTTCCACTACACAGGCAAGGCCCCCAACCTGGACAAGATGGCTGGTGACCTGCTGGCTGCAGCTGACAAGGTACAGAGAGGGGGCGTGGAGGTGTGCGCATGCACCTGTTACGATGAACATTCACTCACAAACTGCTCTGCATAATAATGACACAAAATAAACACCTCAGAATAAGTGACAGCTCCGTATACACATGCAGGGGGGGGCAACTGGTGGCTTTGGTGCCACATGTGGGCCTCCTCTTACAGTTATTTATGCTGACTCAACATCAAATTTGTATCTCAATGGAATATAAACAAAAATGTATTAAGGATATATACTTGGGCTACTAATAGATAGCCGTGCCTGGGTTCCACTCACAAAATAGCACATCATCATCTATTTTTCTATAAATATTATGATCACTGGTAAATTTTGATCTTTGCAAATATGGGTGTATAAGAGTGAATGTGATGCAGTGTTGAGATTTGTGAGCCCCCCAAGTTTTTCCATCAAGCCTCCAGCGGTTCAGATTTTCAGTCCTATATGGATTAGGGTGATGGATTATGAACAGTTTTTCTAGATACATTTGCAGAGTTGGGTATTTTTTTGTTTTATGTGTTCTTTGTTTTTCTCAGTTGCTACTTGAGAGAAGGTAGACGTTTCTTTTCAAAACCTGGAATGGTCCTTTTTGAATAGTTGTAACTTGTCCCTGTTTTCATCATTGGAGATCAAACTGGTCATCTGCCTTTTTTCTTGTCAGCGAAATCAATAGGATTTTACCCAAAATGATTGATTTTGCTGTCTTTGTGATAATGCAGCTGTGGCTTATTTTGCCCTCTGAGCATTAGAAGCCATTTTAGACACCTCACTGAGCAGAGCAGCCAGAGAAGGCTCTGTATCTTTGCCTCTGTCATTATAAATACAACTAATCTACAAGCAACAAAAGCTCTGTTGTGATTTGGCACTGTGAGTACTCGACAGGTTGGTATTGGTACAAAATTGGTACTACATTTTTGAATATTATCATGCATACTTGTAGCCTCCAAATGATGAAACCCATGCACTTTGCTGGTCCTATAAGTTGTTCCCCTGGACAGTATATGAATAATAAGTTAGTTCACCTCTTTTTTTGTACGAGTTTAAATTATTTTCCTTCACAGTTCCTTCCACCAGACAGAGACACTTCTTGTGGCAACTAAGCCGTAGCATTATTTTAAATTATTTGTATATGTTTACTTGTAATCTATGTATAATATACTGCTTCCAAACCACATTTTATAAAAAATAATGGCTTTAATGGCATTTCAAGATGGAAATTTAGATAACTTTTGAGACATATTTTGATAACATTGAAGTTTTTTGTGTGTTATTTCTGTGTCATTTGGATTTTTTCTTAATATCTGAGAAGCAAGTCAGATGTACAAGAATCTGAAAGCTGTTTTTGTTCAAGAACCAGTCTGTTAAACCCATCAATTATTCTTATGTATTGACCCTGAGCGAGCCATGTTCTGCCAAATCAAACTCTATTACAGCTGCCTGCTACAGTAGTCATTGGCTGGCTCCACAGACCTTCTTGATTTGAGAAAACATTGGGATAACACCAAGCAACTGCACTTCCTATCCAGTACACATAAAGAAAAGCACATGACCTCTATGGCTAAGCCCATCAGCACAGTACAAATTGAACCAAAATGCTACACATTTTGCTGTCTTATGAAATCCATCAATTACAGCTGCTGTTGTTTCAGGTAAGTCAACCCTACTCCACTGCTCAAAAGCAGCCATGTTAGGCTTACCGGAACTCTCTAACAAGTGCTACGAGTTTAATATTAACCTAATGTAAAACATGTGTGTTAAAAGTAGCCTGATGACAGCTTATTTGCAAACCAACAGAGGTGACATATTGTGTTCCAGCTAGGTTAGTAAGAGTATTGCAAGGTCAAGATACATTGATATCCCAAGTGACCAAATTTACCAACAAGAAATACACATTTAATGGTTTGGTGGGAAACCAGACCAAATACAGTTGTTTTGATGAGAAATTTGTTTCTAATCATTGCAAAACTGTAGTTACAGATGGTTTTCAGGCCTTTTCAATGCAAATTATCTATTATGTTGTAACAGTTCCTGTAATCAGTTATACTTGTTATAGGCTAGACTGTTTTCATTCTGTTCATGATAGGAGCTTGTTTTGGAATTAAATCCCAAGCAAAGATGTTTAAAAAGCCTCAGAAGTTCAACAAATTATACGTGTATAGAAGAGGTGTTATTTCTTACTCTTTTTGTTAAAATCTTCTCATATGGTGCCAATATCAAACTGAGTTAAAGGCTACTTTACCTATAGCTAACACCATTAAGCTCAGAGAACCACTGTCCATAAATCCAGGTGCATAGAGCTGCTGAGTTTTTCACATCAGCACCATTCTTGTTGAAAGACTGTCAAAGATTGATAACGAAAAGTCCCCCACAGGCAATGCTTTAATTGTTTCTTTCTCATACTGAGATTTTTCTGCACTTTCTTACCTCGTGTGCAGCTTCACTCATGATGAAAGGTGTGAAGTTGCATTTTAAAAGAAAGTGTTTTTTCCTTAAGCTGTACTTAAACCTCGAAAGAGAACACATCTTTCCTATCTGACATGTAGATAATTAATTACACATCACATCAAATGTCTTATTTAGAGCAAGTTTACATGGATTTATGATCCCAATTTGTTGATTTCTAATTACTCAGCTTAATCAAAAGTGTATGTCACACAAACTTTTATAGTGTATTTTTGACTCAAAAAAGACCATTGTTTACTTAATTTTGAAAATTAGATAAAGAACAAACTCTACTGCCCCCTCCTCCCATCAAATCCCCTCCATAGTCTATCTACCTGTCACTTTTACTCCTCTCAGCCATATATTTTCTTCTCATTTAATCTCAGCCTTGTTGCCTGTGCAGTGGAGTAATTCTGCATTTCCAAACCATTACACAGGGAAACAACAGTTCTTGTTGGCAGCGTTGTTTAAGTAATTTCGTTTACCTGATGCTTCCCCTTTCTCTGTCATTGCCAGTACATTCAGGAGAGGCTGGAGGTGATGTGTGAGGATGCGCCTGTGCAGGCCTGAGTGAGAATGCAGACACTCGCCTCCTGTCCTGTCCTGCTGTGCTGAACTGCCCAAGATGTTTTCCATGGACTTCATAAACCATAGCAATATATCTGTCACCTTTGTTCAATATCATCATCAAAATTTGACACTGGAAACTTGCGAAGTAAATTAATTGTCTCACTACACCATTGCATGTTTTATGCTCTACACAGGGGGAGCAGAGTTATGTGGGGAGTGGTTCACTCTCTTTATAATCTTTGTTTAGAGGACCATCAGTAGGCAGTAACTTTGACATGACAGGATAACAGAAGAACATAGCAGCAGCGACTGTAATCTTGATTGTGTCCTAATGCATCTGTTCTTTGGAAGCATTTCCCCGATGATACAATTCATATTCAACAATCACAGTATTACACTCCACATCGTCGTTGGAAGGCACAAGAGACACTTGCTTGTCCAAGCCTGGGCCAAAATGGTTGTTTACTTTGGGCTAATGTTGCTAGCCACATCAAATTAGCCGTTCTTCATAGAGCAGCAAATGGACTCAGAAGCCTAGCTTGAAACTCATTGAGCTTGAATGTTTTCTACTGCTCACAATGCAAAAACTTAATTTTCCTGCTATCTCTTAAGCTAAAGATTCATTTGATTAATTTTCTGTTCATGCTAACAAAGCAGTTTTAACATACATTAACAAATGTACACTGCTCAGCCAGTTTTAGCAAGTCTGTGTGGAGGAACTGTCTTTGAGATTTGTAATATACCTTACTCATTGTAGATGATAAGACTGCAGTGATACCAGTTACAGCATTTATGGATGGGTCATTTGAATATTTGTGTGAGTAGTTTAAATGTGCAGCCTAATGCTGCGTTCACGCAGCACGCTACTTGTACTACCTCGGCGATCACTCTCCATGCAAAGTCAATGTACAGTCGCAATGGGACGGGGCTAACCCTCCGCTTGTCTCACTACCGCATAGCTTGTCAAGCGATGTCAAAGTGAAAAAGTTGATCTTTTCAGATGATGTCGTGTGTGGCTGTACAGCAACAGCCAATCAGTGGTGTGTGCGTGTGTGACAGTGCCCGTGACAGACATTTTTTCATCCAGACTACAGAGGAACAATTTATGTCCATGTGGGAAACATTAGTCAGTGAGGACATTAGTTCCACCTCGACGGACCGCCGAAAACTCACAGATAATGCTGCTACAGGGCATCAGCTGCAGTGTTTTGTGGTTGATAAGTGAATGAAAAGGATACACCTGGAATAATGTCCGCTTATACATCCTATTTTATGATATATGATATGATCGCGGTGAAACTCGAGCGGACGTGACATCACTGAGCGACGGCCAATGGCAACGGTGACCAAAATGAGGTATCTATGGACGTGCAACGCTACGTCAGTGGGCGACTGGGTCGCTTGCGTTGTGAACGCAGCATAACAGTGATTTTCCTCTCATGGTGGAATGAAGCACAGGCACAGTGGGGCCAGTTGTAGGGTCATCGGGTGGGAGCCACCCTTCACTGATGTTTCCCTGCTGGGTGGTGGAGCAGCAGTAGGGATGTCTCCCAACTGCAGCTGGCACTAGGACCCCTTATCTGGTCCTTTCTGTGGAGCCAGAGCCAAAAGTTCCCCTTCACAACCTCTTCTGCCTGATCTGTAGTTTTCCTGTATCCTATCTATGGATGCCGCTGGATGGAGTGTCCAGTGTCGCCCCTGCAGTCAACTTCCACTGGACAGATGAAAACCCTCCAAACTGCTTGAGAGCATGCAGCTACCAGCTCTGCATAATACTCTTTTTTCCTCTTGTGGGCTGCCTCCATTCTGTTCTCCCATACGATGGTGAGCACTACCATCTTTGTTGGAGTGGACCAGAGCAAATTGGAAATTTCAGCAAGTGATCAAGATTTGCTGCTATGTTGCTCTCCCCTCCTGGTGTTAAGAGAGCTACTGCTCCGAGTCTTGTCCCCCTTCCCGGCAAACTTACTCTGCTGTTTGGATGTTGTTGGGCTCATGTTGTTTGATTTAGGCAGAATTTCTCCAGAATCTCAGGAAGCCTGTGCAAATTTCCCTAAGGTGACAATAAAGTTGAAGTTGAAGTCGACGGTAGGACAAATTTTGGCCGTGCGCCAAGGGCTGGCAGGACTATGATGTACCACATCAGAGATGCAGGTTCTGGGAACTTGCTCCACAGTCCTCACCCATATTGTGATTTTCACCATAAATATTAGTCCTACCTTTATTTCATCTAAATATTTAGATTCCTTGACCATGAAAACATACCATTAGCAATTGGATTCATGATGATATTTATTTTAGTTCAATAGTTATTCACAAAAATCACATTTTTCATCATGGCGGCCAGACACTGATCTAGATCAACACCAAAACTGAATCACTCATTTCATCAAAATCCATCCATAACTTTATGGATTTTGTTATTTTGTTCATAGGCAGACGGACAGACAGACAGACAGGCAGACAGACACAAACAAACTCTCCCGAAAACATAACCTCCTTGGCAGAGGTAAAAAGAGAAGAGAGCGAAGAAAAAGAAAAGTAGGGATGGAAGGAAGGATGTTGTAAGTTACTCCAATCCGAAGCTGAGACTGGCTTGTTAGCCACCGTGTCAGCCCAGGTGATTTCCCTGGTAACAACAGCTTCTTAGGTTTTCCATTTCCCTTGCAGGTGCTGCCCTATATCCCTGATTTTGTAGCCTCACCACTCCAGAGATCACTTAGTTCCCTCCTCTTCTTTTTGTTAGCCCTAGACCACGTCTTGGGTGCAATCCTCCAAACAAAACTAGTCCTGCCTTGCTGCAACACACCAGCTATTCCCTGATGCTTCAAGCTGGTGATAACTTGATCATCTGTTTGCACTGCATCCCACTTCTATCCTGTCTTTGTGTTTCAGACAGGGATTTGGTGAGTCTCCTATTTCAAATGAGCCTCACGTTCTCCTTCTTGAAACCTAAGCTGATAGATTTCAGTGGGAGCATCGAGGTGTTTCTTCCAAACAGTGCAACAGTGAAGAGACATTGAGGAAGGCCTGGCTATGTAAACCACATAACCCGCTGGTAGAGGTTGTGATGGCAGTACCCGACTTTGGAACTTTTTGGGAAAGCAGCTCAGATTGATCTTGCTTAGGCCATCAACAAGCTGAAATGTAACTGCAGCAGCCATGTATTTGTCAGACAGGGCAGCAGTATACAGCCCTCAGAGAATTCTCACTGGGTTCTCTGCCAGGAGTGGGATAATTTCACCACTGATGGTGAAGGAGAGTTTGTTATTCCTTACTGCGCTACAGATTGATAGACTTTGGAACTTGTCAGGCTTTATCCTGATCCGGGCCCATGTAGGCAGCTCCTCGACCCTTTTTAGGAGCAAACAGAGCAAGTAGGAGTCTGGAGGAGAATGGTGACATCGTGCATGTAGCTTTGCAGAGCTGGGAGCCTCTGACCTGACTGGGATCCGACTCCTCGAACCATCTGCCTGCCACCATGAGAGATGATCTCAGATGCAGCAGTGAAGAGGATGGGGGAGGTGGAGCAGCACATTGCTATTCCTTTGTGGATGGTGCCATCCAGTTGAGATGTCTTTGGTTGTGTATCTGATATAGGTTGTTGAAATATCAACTTACTAGGTTTTGGATGCTTTGTGATATGTGAAAGAAGTCCAGTACAAATGCCATGAGCGCTTTAGGAACCATTTACATTTGCAAGGTCTAACCAGACTATATGGAGATCTGACTTGCTTTGCTGGTTTCACTTTGATTCCTTACTTTGAAGTCCCCCTCATCCCTTTTTGTCCTCTTTCCTTCATTCTCCACATCTGCCACAAAATAGAAAACCCTTACTCTGATAGACAAACAGTGGTTGCCAGGCTCCACATTAACACCAAGATATCCATATCATAAAACAGCACTGCTTTTGTTAAAGGCAAACCATAATATTTTAAAAATGTTATTTAAATGGCACATTTTGAGCTTAAATGATAAACAAATTAGATTTTGTTGGTCAGAGGTCAAAGTGTCTGGGCCTTATTGTGATTTTAATCTCTGAACATGATACATTGAGTATACTCTCAGGGATTTTCCTCAAACTTTGGAAAATGTCCACTCTGACCCGAGGCTAGAGTCAAGACATTTTGGAGGTAAAGGTTAGAGTCACTGTGATCTTAAAACAGGCATCAAGCAATCAATCTTTATACCAAGTACACGACCTCAGGACCCAGTACTGTACTTTCTCTTTTTGGCTGTTCAATGTTCAGCACTGACACTTTTATTCAGTATAAGAAAATTCATGCAAACTTATGGGAAAAAATTGGGGCGGACATTAGCTCAGTTGGTAGAGCGTCCGCCCCATGTACAGGGGCTGCCAACCCCCAGCAGCAGCTGCTAGTTCGAATCCCGGCCACAGCCCTTTGCTGCATGTCATCCCCCCTCTCTTCACCCGCTTTCCTGTCTCTCTCAGCTGTCCTATCAAATAAAGGCCATAAAAAGCCCAAAAAATAACTTAAAAAAAAAAAAACTTATGGGGAAAAATCATGTTCAAGAGCTCTGAAGAGAGCCATTTAATAGAAAAAAACAGCACATCAGGGTGCCTGGAGCAGTGATCTATGTGATCCAACAGAGGGCGCTGTTAGTGTAAGCCAACTGTACGCACTCATAATGCTCTATTGAGCTTAGTAAATTAAGTGTAAAGTAGAATTTCAATAAATGTTGGACAAACAGCTACTCTGAGCAACGACACTGAAACTTCTGGGGAGTGCTGTATGGAAGTATGAAGGATTGTACACAGTTAATGGTAAAAACAAAGACAGGTGTTAATTATTAGCAAAGCAGCAAATGAAAGACAAGCAGCATGATATCCTAAATAAGACAGTAGGCTTGTGCATCTGACGAATTATATTTAGAAAGTAAGTCAGTCTATGTTTCTGGTTTCTTTTGGCAGAATTTCATATTTTTAAGTCCAAAGCTTTTGAAGTTCTCTCCTGTTTTGATTTTCTTTTCTTTTGGGGAGTGGGGGGTCTTGTGCAGGATGTCATTTTTATCAAAACTTCAAGAAGAATGCACTTGCCTTTGTACTTTGTCACTGTTGTGGTATTCTGATGAAACAATAAAATAATAAATGCTTAGTGTCTGTGTTTCAGCAGGGCCAGCAGGGGGCTTCGAGTGTATTCCCAATTTAGCGTGTTGTGTTCTAAATCTGCTCTGAATATACTGATGCCAGTGAACACCAGACTGAAGTCCCAGCTCTTTTATACCCTGAACCATTTGTATCCATTGAAAATATCAATTACTGTGAACCAAATGAGTTGTGTGTCCTGGGAAAATTTAATCCCAGGAATGAGGCATTTTGCTTCTGTTGTGTTTAGCCATTTAGTGCAACCAAGCTCAACAGTTCAACTGCTAATCACTCTACTAAGATAATGTGAGGCCTGTTCATTCTTATTTGCATCAAGAGATTCATTTAAAAGATAATTTACTGTTTTGGTGATGCTTTCTCAGAGTTACTTTCTTGACATTCTACTTTAATGCTTTTTTAATGTATTATTTCAAAGTTAGCACATTTTCGATCCATTTGTTTTATCCTTTCTCCTCTTCAGACTGCTTTACCCCATCTCTAGGCCCACTTTTTTCATTGCCTCTTATTTTTCTCCTTTTCCATCCTCCCTTCTTTCCTCTCCTTTGCTCCTTTCCTCCCCCCTCCTCCCTCTCTTGTGCTGAGAGCTCCCGCATGCCTAAAGGTGTTCAGTAATGCAGATTTCTGCCCCTAATCCCGGTCATTAATTGTGGTTATGGGCGTTATGACAGTTTAATTTGCGACAGAGTTGTTGCGGTGCTGGGGAAATTGGCCACGGGGGACTCGTGGCCAGCAGAAAGCGTTATCAACCCTCCTCCTGCGGACACAATGGACAGCAACAAAAGCAACAAAACAAAAATCAATTTAGAGGACGAATATAGAAAACAGACGACACGGAGGAGCCAATAATCCTCCCCCACAGTCGCACCTCTACCTTTCTCCCAGACCAGTCTTCACAAGCAGCTTACACTCATTTAGTCTGTGCTCTTTATCCTGCTTCTGTCTCGTGTATTCAGCCTCTGCAAGGCAGTGCAAAGGCACCCAAACACTCTTTAATACTCGTTTTATTCGAAAGAGAGCAGACTTTTTGAATTATTCTATTGAATAAGGGAAAAGTAGTAGGTTGTATAAAGCAGTGGTCTGTTAAGACTTTTCTGTAAGTAGTTTTTTGTAGATAATAGAGGTTTGTCCTCTGATAACCACTCACTGCAGGTCACCGTTTGGCCTCGTTTTTAATTTACCCTCACCTCACTGCTTCTTTCTCTGTCCCTCTGAGCACACTTTCATTACTCTAACTCACCTTGCTGTATTTTCTTTCTTTATTTATTTCTGTTGTCGCTGCTGTCTCAGTCCACCCCTTACCCACCTCCCCTCTCGCTGCGGCTGCTCCCCCAGTGCCCTTCCCTGGCCTGTTGCCTCATCCGCAGCAAGCCGGCCATTACTGCAAGCAGGGGGTCACTTCCTGCTCAGAGGGTGGGGTCAGGGGTCGACTGGGGGGTCTGGAGCAGCTATGCGGACAGCATATGATTAACTGCACACAAACACAGCGAGCTGCAACACGCATGGGCACACACATGCTGTTGATTATTTACATGCAATAAAACTTGAAAAATGTCATTAAAGGCCACGCAGAGGGGTGCGTGATAGAGCAACGGAGCACCCTGAGGGCTGACCCCACCTCCCCACCAAGCCAGTCTGTGGTAAACAATGACAACATGGAGACCTGATTCATCACTAAGTTGTCAGTTTTCCTGTTAAATACTGAGAAAACATTTTCTTGGTGGGATTTTTGTCATAAAGATTTTGGAAAGTTGTTTTTTAGAGTGATGATGCAGACCAAGTTTTGCTTTGTTAGCCCCTCACAAAGACTCCTGAAGTCGTGCTAACAATGAAGAGACAGGAAGTTGCCAGAAACTAAATGGCCAACTATAACATACTTATTCATCCATCCATTCATCCATCCACCATTGGTCTCTCTGTCAGTCTGACTGCCCAACTTTAATCCGATCATTCATCCATCAAATCAAATCATATTCCATCCATTCAGTTTTTCCGTCATAAATCTGTTTTAATGTATCCATCTATCCTTGTAAACATCCATCCATCCATTTCTCCATTCATTCATCCATGCATACAACCAGCCACATCAAAAGTCATCCATTAATTCATTCACCTGTCTATCCAATTATTCTGCCATCCATCTATCCATTTATCTGTTGTCTAAATGCCAATCCATCTGTCTATCCCTCAATTTATCAATTAATTTAAACAACACAACAGATATCTATTAAATTATCCATCCATCATTACACTGATGCGTTCACCCATTTATTAATTAGTACAAAAACAGTTTTTATCCATTCATCCATTCTTTCTTTCATTTTTCTATCCATCAACCAACTCACCTATCTGTCAAATCATCATTTGTCTGTAAGTCTATCATCCAACCATCAATCCATCCATCAGTTTCTCCATTCATCTATCCATGCAGACATCCATCCAAACCAAAGAAAATTGCTTTTTCTAAATCCAAATGCCATTGCAGTGCATATAAATAAGACAACTAACAGAAAGAAAGTGTGAAAACATGTATTCTAGTTATTTATTAGATTGAAGGAAATCTTTTCATCATTGTTGTATTTATTTGGAGATAACCTATCACCCTTACTTTTCCCTTACACACCTACACTCTGGTACATGCTCAAAAGTATGATGCTAAACCAGCAGACGGAGGCCCCACACACTTTCCTTAAGTCTGCAAAATAATCAGCAGTTCTGAAGACATTAAAACCTCTCTGCTCTAGAAAATCAATGTTTATTTTCCTACTTTTCTCACATTTTTTTCTCAAATTGTGTAAGTTGCTGTGCAGCTTAACCTCCTCTGGACTCTTTAAAACCATTTAAAAATAAATCAATGTGGGAAGATAGCATCATGTCTCAGCTGAGTTGCTCATAGCTCAGATCCATATGTGATGTGTTGTGACAGGTTGTAAGTGGGCATCAGGCACAAAGGGTCACATGCCAAAACAGCTTTAAAATCTGCAGTCTGATGAACGTGATATGTTATGACATCCAAAGATATGATATCATATGACAGAGATATGAGTCAAGACACTCTCCTCAAGCACGCGTTTTTCAGAATTGGGGATTTTGACTTTCTTTCATTGTTTACTTCTTTATAACTCCGTCCTGTATGGATTTTTTTTCTTTAGGTTTTTCTCTCTTCATCTTCACCTCCTTTCTCTGTCAGGCTGCTGACGTAATGGAGATGGTTCCCTGGAAGTCCATGGTGATCTTTCAGCCTCTCCCGATAATGGAAGCTTATCACTCTCCTGCTTTGGCTCACTGCCCCCCTCTGAACCCCTGAGGAAACAGCTTAAGCAGTTCTTATGGTCCATGGAGACTCTACTGTCCTGAATCTGCTTTGCCTTTATGTGCCAGCAGCCCCTTTGCTCCTCCGTCTTCTGTTTAAGAAAAAAGATTCCTGGCTCGGGTCTGTATATAGCCACAGATGGGGAGCTGCTTCACTCCTTTGCAGCTGTAGATGAGATGGAATGAACTGCATACGATTTCAACCAGGATAATAATGGGTTTGAAGCTCAAAGACTAATGTATTCTGTGTATCTCTTGTCCATGATAGTGGAGGTGGTCACATACAAAATCCTCTTGCTCCAGAGAACAGTCTATACCAAGTCCCTTTATATATGATTTTATGGTATATTGATTAGTACAGTTTCTGGAGCCTATAGTGTGGTTTTAGAGGACAAAGTAAGAGTACTACTGAGCAATTTTTTCGATTATATAGAAGGTTTTGCGGTTTTGGTACAGAGTGCCCTTTCCATAAAAAAAAAACAAAAAGTCTGCAGTTTGAGAGAGAGGACAACCCAGCTATCTTTGAATAATAAGTATGAATTTAATGTTTCAAATCCTGTTCTGATTTAAACCAATTCTCATGTCCTTCAAACTTTGAGCACATTAGAATCAGAACTGACTTTGGGTGACAGTTTCTCCTCAGTGTGGACTTTGAAGAGTAAATAATACCATACTACCTGATGGATCTACAATCTGACTGTCAGATTATGGTTGATGGTGGAAATTTGGCTAACTGGGATATCATGTTGTTTGCGTGTCTGAGAAATTTTTGTCCAATGTTTTTGTTGATTTTCTTTATATTTTCTTTCTTTCTCAACTTTCTCTTTTTAAACATATTTTTTAAAAAGTCTTCAGGAGCACTTCATTCACAAAGTTAGTTTGGGAGAGATCTGACATCAATCATCTAATATGACTGTAATATTAATAAAAACATCATTTTTGTTAGGGATGTAAGATCGACAAAAGGCACTCAGTGACACTCACAGTTCATGAGAACTGCTGTGTTGTAGGTTTTGCATGAACTGTCTTTCTTGCCTTATATTTGTCTTTCTGGGATTGTTTGTGTGCCTGTGAGTCAACACTCTTTAGTATGTAACCCCTGCCTACACAACATGACCAGTTAACCCATTCAGATCCGTTATCTCTACACCCCTAATTTATGTTACAGATTAAAAGTGCCCCAATATTGGAAACCTGTAGTTTGACATTTATGGAATTACCAGCCAAATTTTTCCCAAAAATTTGGAAAACTGCTTTATTGTGCAATGTTAACAAAGATTTAACAATTCCTGAATGTCCATGTACATTCAGATAACCACCAAAATCAAGTCACTTCTGTCTTGTGCCGTGATTTACTGCCCCTAAACATTTCTTCAGTATCTGTTAAGAACTCTTTGAGATGTCCTCCCCACAGAACAACAAACAAATCTTGAAACTAGCAAAAACACCTACAAAACAAAACTTTCCTGTTGAATGTGAAAAAACGCAGTGTTTTTCTCTCAAGAGCATAACGAAGACATAGTTTGACCATAATACATCGCAGCTTTTATTCCTTAATGACTCCTTGCTATGCCAAGAAAATCCACTAAAGATGCCTATGAATATATATAATCTGTGCTTGCCCTGTGGTGACTGGAAAAGTTACCTCGAGTAACATTAAATACCCTCCCTAGCCAGTAGGTGGCTGGAGGAAGTAAAAATAAAGTTAAGATTTATTTTATGCAATTGAATTACTGATGTATATACAAAGGAAAGGGATAATTAAAACAACAGACATTTAAAGAATAAAATGAAAAATAAAAGACCCTGAATTTGGCCCTGGAATTTTTTATTTTAACAGCAGCATCAATTCTGAAAGGAGAAGCTTCCCAACAGTGCCATGGTACCAAGCAAGCTGAGACACCATCTTCAAACAAAACACCTTCCACTCTCTAACAAGAACATGGGGAGTTATGTTTTGTTGTGTTAACACACTGAAAAACAGGAAACTTCAATTAGAAAAAAAAACACAAGGTGACTGAGAGCTGTTGAGTCTACTTACATGAAGCTGAAGTCATCGTCAAAACAAGAAAGTCACACACAGCGACGTATTAACACGATCAGTCCCTGCCAGAATATCAGCTCTAATTTGATCTTGGCAGGTCCAGGTTTCACGCAGGATCCTTGAATGGTGACTGTATCTCAAGTACATTTTTGAATGGTTTGAATCATCCATGTTTTTCCAAGAATGAAATGTTCAGGAACAAATCTTAAATTGAATTTGGATTGTGAGGATCATGCAAAAATGTGTTGCTGAAAAATCACCCTGTTCATATCTTTAAAGTCAGCCAGCAGAATGTTAAAACACTTAAAAAGTAAACAAGGTGGTGCATGATAGTGTGTCTACTGTCAGTTAAGGACAATGAATTTAAGATGAAGGTTAAAAAATTATGATTATGACAATCATTGTAACTTTAAGCTAAAGGAAAGTGATCAAAAGTAATGTAAATACATTGATAAATAGCAACCACGTGCAACAGGCTGACATCACTGAACTGGACAAAAAGTGTCGTCCTGAAAGAATTAGGTGTGTATAAAATCATTGGCTAACTGTATTGTTGTACACATAGTGAGGACTTTTCCGAAAGGGCTTTTTCGTTGGAATAATTTGAGCAGATCTACAAGCAGCACATTTTCTCTGGACGATATTTCATCTTACAGACTACAAAAGAACAGATTTTGTTTAGAATAAGTCAAGGCTGCCTGTTTTTTTTTTCCTTTTTTGTGTCTCAATTACTTCTCAAAATAGATTTTGGCTGCATCTACCAGTTTCTGACTCATCAATAGAGAGCTCCTGCTGCCAGATCAGTGAGTGTGTGAGTAATACATTTTACTTTCCAGCTTAATCCTGTCATGATCACAGTTCAATCCCCGGTGAACATGCAGCTCACCTTGTCAGATCACAGGGCCACATATCCAGCTGAGTTGTATGTAGACTCTTTCTCTCTTCAGGTCTCAGGCTTGTTTGACTTGCTCATCGTGTCCTCGCTGTGAGAACCCACAGGTTGTAATCACTTCAGAGGCAGTCGCACCCTTTCTCTTGGACATTATTTTAACAGGGATTTCTCTGTGTTGACCAAAGTCGAGGCCCAGCAGGCTTTAAGGTAGCTCATCCCTGAGCCCCGCAGATTGCTCCTCATCAAACAGTCGGCTCTGGCTGACCATCTTTAGGGACGCACAGGCGATCTCCGGGCATTCATCAAACAGAGGAGAGGCCATTATTTGTGATACAGACAGTTTACTGTGGCTTCATGGCAGACTTCATATTAGCAGGAGTGATGGTCCAGTGCCATCATTTATTTACTGAGTAGCAACACATTTTGAAGATATGGTGATAGAGGTGCACTTGACAGTACAACAGACAGAACAATTTTCTAGATGTATATGTTTCAAGGGTCTTTTTATTACCGTAATACAGATTGAACAGAAGGGAGGTGACAGGTCATTTTAAAGAGGAAGAAAGATGATAACAACCCTGCAAAAAGATCCTACCAGATTTGGACCATGAATATATCACAGTTCTTTTGCGGTTTAAAGAATAAAATCTTATTCTGAATATCACTGTATTACTGTGAAACTGATTTTTTCACCTCTGACTATCTTCTTCACCTGTTTAAGTCTGACTGAGCTGGTGCTTAGAGTGAGAGCTGCACCCTAGGAGACTGTTATGAAAGTAAAATCACAACATAGAGCAACTAATCTAATTATCGAGGCTTTATCATCCATTTAAAGATCAGTAAGATCTCATCAGATTTCATTTATCAGTGTTAATGTACAGCATTACAACCAAATTGTTTTCTAAAGTATCTTATCTACGCTGTATGTGTGCTGCTACTTGCTGTGTGTGTATACAAGTTTATGTGTGTGTTTTTATGGACTACCAGATGGACCAAAGACAATTATCCATCTTGTCGGACAATAAAGTTGTGTACTTTAGTGCTCCCTAAATTAAGAATTATAGCTGCATTATGGTGCTTGGCTCTATGACAGTCAACACACAATTAGTCTACTGATGTGCATACATACAGAAAATGAGGCAAAACTAATTTAAAGGGTGATACATTTCTGCAGGACTTGACTAAATGAAATGTTCACTGTTGGATACTTTTTTAGCTATCGCCCAATCATATCAGATCAGTAGCTTCCTTTTTAGCTCAAATTGTTAGCTTCAAGGGGTGAAAGGTTTTTAGTCTTAAAATGACATTTGGCTGTTTTGGCATATTGATTATACCCCCACTTACGCTCAGTGTCAGCTGAGGCTGGCTCAAGACCGTCACAACCCCAAAAATGGATAAGTCCTAAAGATAGTGTCAGACATGTTTCTAGCACAATGCCTCCCTAATTGAATCCATATTTCAGTACAACAAAGTATTACATTTAGAAAAAAAAAACAGTTTTGGCACTTGAAAATCCACAAATTTGTAACCATGACACTTAAATTTGGTAAGTAGCTGGATTAAAAGTTGCATTAGATTATCAAAAGCATCTAATAAATGAGTTTTTTACTTTGACCAAGTAAAGGATGCACACATTCTCAGTAACATCACTCATTGGTTTTAAGAGTCCATTTATAGCCCAGTGATGGAGGCACCTTAGGAGATGACAAGATGGTACTGATAATAGTGATGTCACTAATTCCATTATCAGTCAGATTTTTCCTCAGATAGTTTCCCTTGATCAGTGTTGAGGTTTTTTTTTCACTGTTGAGAAAACAAGTTTTCAGGGTCAACAATGTTGAACACATGGCACTTAGAGTATAATTAATGCTGTGCTGCATTCAAAAATGTTCCAATTTGTTGTGGGTGTTTTTATGCTCTTGCTGAAAATCACAGACATTTCATCTTACACTCTCAGCATTATAATGCAGATTTTTTGCTGCACTTCAGTCAACATGATTACTTCCTTGTCTCCTTTTTCTCATCCACGTGGACTTCCTCTTATGATAGAATGACATCATTGTTTTGCAACAGAAATAAGTGGAGGGTATTACAAAACCCAAAACCAGTGAAGTTGGCACGTTGTGTAAATCGTAAATAAAAACAGAAAACAATGATTTGCAATCCCTTTCAACTTATATTCAATTGAATACACTGCAAAGACAAGATATTTAATGTTCGAACTGGTAAACTTTGTTATTTTTTTCAAATAGTAGCTCATTTGTAATTTGATGCCTGCAACATGTTTCAAAAAAGCTGGCACAAGTGGCAAAAAAGACTGAGAAAGTTGAGGAATGCTCATCAAACACTTATTTGGAACATCCCACAGGTGAACAGGCTGATTGGGAACAGGTGGGTGCCATGATTGGGTATAAAAGCAGCTTCACTGAAATGCTCAGTCATTCACAAACAAGGATGCGGCGAGGGTCACCACTTTGTGAACAAATGCGTGAGCAAATTGTTGAACAGTTTAAGAACAACATCATCTACGGTCTGTAATATCATCAGAAGGTTCAGAGAATCTGGAGAAATTACTGCACGTAAGCGGCAAGGCCGAAAACCAACATTGAATGCCCGTGACCTTCGATCCCTCAGGCGGTACTGCATCAAAAACCGGCATCACTGTGTAAAGGATATCACCACATGGGCTCAGGAACACTTCAGAAAACCACTGTCAGTAACTACAGGTCGTCGCTACATCTGTAAGTGCAAGTTAAAACTCTGCTATGCAAAGCCAAAGCCATTTATCAGCAACACCCAGAAACGCGGCCGGCTTCGCTGGGCCCGAGCTCATCTAAGATGGACTGATGCAAAGTGGAAAAGTGTTCTGTGGTCTGACGAGTCCACATTTCAAATTGTTTTTGGAAACTGTGGTCATCGTGTCCTCCGGACCAAAGAGGAAAAGAGCCATTATAGGACTGTTATAGGCGCAAAGTTCAATAGCCAGCATCTGTGATGGTATGGGGGTGTATTAGTGCCCAAGGCATGGGTAACTTACACATCTGTGAAGGCACCATTAATGCTGAAAGGTACATACAGGTTTTGGAGCAACATATGTTGCCATCCAAGCAACGTCTTTTTCATGGACGCCCCTGCTTATTTCAGCAAGACAATGCCAAGCCCCATTCTGCACGTGTTACAACAGCGTGGCTTCGTAGTAAAAGAGTGCGGGTACTAGACTGGCCTGCCTGTAGTCCAGACCTGTCCCCCATTGAAAATGTGTGGCGCATTATAAAGCGTAAAATTCAACAATGGAGACCCCGGACTGTTGAACAACTTAAGCTGTACATCAAGCAAGAATGGGAAAGAATTCCACCTGAAAAGCTTCAAAAATTGGTCTCCTCAGTTCCCAAACGTTTACTGAGTGTTGCTAAAAGGAAAGGCGATGTAACACAGAGGTAAAAATGCCCCTGTGCCAACTTTTTTGCAATGTGTTGCTGCCATTAAATTGTAAGTTGATGATTATTTGCAAAAGAAAATAAAGTTTCTCAGTTTGAACATTAGATATCTTGTCTTTGCAGTGTATTCAATTGAATATAAGTTGAAAAGGATTTTCAAATTATTGTATTCTGTTTTTTATTTACAATTTACACAACGTGCCAACTTCACTGGTTTTGGGTTTTGTAGAAAGGGAATCATTAAGGTGAATGATATCAAGGCCTCAAACTGGTTGGAACTGGCTTTCAGTTGAATTCAATCTCAATTACCACACCTTAAACTCTCAAGCACTAGCCATTAGCTTTAACTAACTTTTACCTTGGTATGAACTCAGAAAAACACTTGGTAACGCAGAAGCTGTCATTCAGGTGTTTATTTGCAATTTTGGATAATTTTTGATAAATTTATGAGCTGATGGACATGTGAACATATGTCTTTGCACCACTGCAGCCCTACTTTAAAAATATTTATTATTCTTTGGGATGAAAAACAGAATTGTCAATCCAATTATAGCAAAAAAAGTGAATTCATTAATTAGGATTTTATTGAAACTAATGATCTGAAAACCACACCTTATTTTGCAAACACAACACTTAATTTTTACATCAAGCTTTAATGAATACACCAAAAAAATGTTGACTTCTTTTTTAATTTCAGTCCTGTCGGTCAAATCTGTTTTGATCAAACATTTATCATCACTGTGAAGTAATAAACTTTATTCCCCAATTTTTTTATGATTTCTTTATTTTCATGAAACAGTCCTGCTTGTCACTCTCCACATTGGTGAGTGGGTGTTATAAACAACTGTAAACATTTTTGTACGGTTGGCTAATCAAACAACTGTACAAAAAATTGTCA
The DNA here is from genome assembly GCA_036419115.1 of Scarus forsteni. NCBI lineage: Eukaryota > Metazoa > Chordata > Actinopteri > Labriformes > Labridae > Scarus > Scarus forsteni. Next base: position 22,404,781 of record JAZDUH010000084.1, read on the forward strand.
TAAGGTCAGTAAAATAGTAATTTATTCAGTAATGGAGCATTTTGTAAAGTAGCACTGTTGCCTGGCAGCAACAATTTATTAAATCGGGGGTGTGTGAATGCTAACACTACCTTTAGTCTAATAGCAGCTATGGCTGAAAAACTCATTTTTTTGGTAAGGTTGTTTGAATCTCCCTGTAGTTTTTGTCTTTGTAGTTCTTTTTTGTCAGGAAATGGAAGGACTTAGACCACAACATACTAAGTTAAAGTCACATCTGGGTCCCCCTTAAAGCTGGGGTTGGCGATCTGATTTAGATACACTTTTTGTAATACTGGTTAAAATGGTCTTTATGACCCGATGGTAATCAACTCATAATGTGTTCTTAAAACAGAGCGAAAAATATCCGCTACCTACAGCAGGAGTAAAACAGGAAAGACACCAACCAATAATCTTGCAGGGATACCTTTTTTTACACCAATCAAATCCCGTCGCCATTCTGCGTGCCTGCTGCGCATGCATTTTCCCGGCGTGCACAGACAGTGCGTGTAGCATGTAGCATGTAGCGTGTAGGGAACAGACTCCGCTGGAGAATGCTTACCTTTCAAGTTTTGTCTTTGAAAATAAGGGAAGTCCGCTGTGAGCTGTCCCACAACACCAACCAGGCTCCAGTATCCCTCACATTTTAAGACAGATGTACAAGAAATCTAAAATAAACTATTCATTTTTCTAAGTTTGTTCCGCTGTTGGCTCTAATCTCGCGAGAACTGCCATCCATGCCACTGCAGGTGGCAGTTCTCGCGAGACTTCTTCTTCGGTGGTTGGCATCCATCATTTTGGAGCATTACCGCCCCATTCAGGCTAGAGACAGTTCAGTTAGGAGAGGCAGAGGAATGTTTTTATTATTATATCATCACACGGGAGATTTACGGGAGAATACTGATACAGGAGGACGGGAGAAAAGAGGAGAAAATACGGAAAATACGGTAGTTTCATGGCCAAAACAGGAGATTTGACAGCTATGTGGAGAATGTCAGAGGAACTACCTATACCCTGATCAACATCAGGCTGTGAGTACTAACTGAATTTACATGTTTGTTTTGTGTTTTCTTCGTGCTGACTGAGACATGACTTGGTGTAGTGTAAAACAAACACGTTGTGCTGAGGGTTTGGAGTTGAATCAGTCTTCTGGATGTAGCGGCTGCGCGTGTGCATGTGAGCGGGGGGTGGGGCTAGGCGGAGCCCTGAGGAGATGCTAATTGTAAACCCCAGCTTTAATGATTCAGATTTAGAAAAATAACATGTAGATAATTTAAATCAATTTGAGTAAGTATTACAAATAATAGGGGAAATTAATCAAAATTATCAAACCAACTTTTAGACCCTCTAATCATAGCAAATTTACCGTGTAGATTATTTTGATTATTTTTCCTGTTTAAGTCACATGACTGCCCCTCCAAACATTCTGAGTTCATTTTCGACAAGAGCGATGGACGTGCCGCCAACATGGAGGAGAAAAGTGCCAATCTATCAGAGGACCATGTAGTCAAGAAAAATGCTGTCTCTGTTGTTTGGGAACATTTTGGATTCTGTGCAGAGGACACCGTGCAGAAGAAGTTATGTGTAAATATTGCAGGAAGACCGTTTCGACAGCTGTTGGTGACACCATCTGTTTGTTTCAGCTAGGACTGGGTGATATGGCCTAAAAATAAAATCCCAGATTTTTCCCCACAAAACTCGATTTACGATTTTAATTGATTTTTTTTCCTCTCAAAGCAAAAAAACTCCAAGTGACATGAATCATGTTCTGCCTTTATGTTGTCAAAATAAACCAATCAGAATTTCCCTCGTAAAATTAAAGTGTGTGTCATAAAATGTTGAATATGTAGTTCTAATGCAGGCAGGTTTGCCTACATGAACACTGAAAGCTGAGGGATTTTGACAGCTTGTTAAAATGTTTCTCTCTGATCAATATTTGATCTAATTAAAAAAAAATACAAGCCTTTAAAAGTGCTTGTGCAAAACCTGCCAGGGCAACCATCATGAAAACTGTAAAGTTTTAGTATTTATATTTATTCAACATTTTCAACAACTCACAATTGAAGTAAGTGAATGAAAAAATCTCGATTTTGTATTTTTAAATCTTCTGCAGAAAATAATTCGAATAAATTGATTTAATCGACATATTGGCCAGCCCTAGTTTCAGCATTGCAACAAATAATCATTCATTAATCTTATTTTAGGTAAGAGCTTCAATTAATTGTGAAACTCAGATTAGGTTATATTGCCCAGCCCTACAAACAGTCAACCTTCTTGGTCATTAGAGGCATTGGGCCTCATGCAAGAACATTATCGTATTCTCATCCTAAATTTTTCGTACCTTTTTTCTTATGTTGGGTTCGTACAAACATGCTCCATCAGATTCAACAAACACTTCTTTTTAGAAAAGTGTCTAAATGACCCGCAGAAACATGATGAATGCCACCTGTACGTACTTAAGCGCGCATGCACGAGGATAGTATATTTGCATAAGTAACACCACAAGAATACCATATAAGGCTACGTTTCCCACACCGTAAAACAGGAGTTTTCATTCATAAAGATGGCGCAGAACACATGCTCTCTTCCAAGTGCCTGGCGTGCCAGGGCATCCAAAAGAAGAAGCTCAGCCATGAAGCAGCTGGTTAATCTCTCATTTAACGTTTTATATTGGCCAGTCTAATAAACCTTCAATTAATAGATTTTAATGTTTTCTCTGGTTTAAGATCCTCAGATTTATTTTGTCTTATGCTATATTTTATTAAAAAGGCTTGAAATTAGTTAAATGTATAATCAGTATGTAAGGCACTTGATTTGAAAAGAGCACACTAATTTGTTGGGATTTTTAGGACAAGTCTGGACCACTTGGGATTTGTGTTCGTACTTGAAAGAAAATTCTAAATACGAAAAAAATGCTGAATGCGACAAATTCTCCTAAATCCTTCATACACAACACTCACGAACATATTTGTTCATACGAATGGTTCTTGCATGAGGCCCATTGTTTTTAGGAACAATAAAATGGACCATGGAGCTAAAACAGGGATAAACGGAAAGAACATTTCACGAGGGTCTTAATCACAAGTTCTTGGCCTGTGCTGCTAACGTTCAGTTGTCAGTAAAGGAGCTGTGGTATTTAACTTTAACACTGATTTCATTTTTCATGGCTGGATGTTGCCACTTGACTATCATTCTCTATTTCATAAAAATCCTAAATTGACAACAATTAACATTACTAAACCCATGTTCAATCTCCATGGGGAACAATGTTTAATAGCTGACACTTCATAACACCACAAAACAATCAAATGAGATGTCTGGACCGTATTTCTTGGTTTGAGAACTTCACTTTAAAGGTCAGATTGTGTGTATGTGTGCACACTGAAGGCATATGGTGCTCTATGAGTGGGCGTGCATGTCAGCACAATGAGCCTTTTTTTCCATGTGTCCCTGAGATAGAGGGGAGCTCTGTTAACTTGAGTCCTTCTGGCTGGGATGACCTTCCTCATTCGAGCCGGAATATAAGGCATCACGGTGTGTGTGTTTTTTCTGACTTTGATAGTCAGCTTGTGTAGCAGCTTGCAGCCAGCCTTGTCTGTGTAAAGACGTGTGTGTATGTGTGTGTCTCCATTGGCCTTAGATGAGACAGTCAGGGTGGAGATAGATGGAGCGATACATGTGGAGAGGCGTTCTCTGTTGTTGTGCATGCCGTATGAGTTGTCGCTCTCTTCATCCTCTTCGCTCTTCCTCCCGTGCCTTCCCATCATTCTCTTCTGAATTTATGAGTGAGAGGAGAGCGAGGCGTGGCAGGTCAGTGTTCTGAAAGACTGTGCCGGGCTCTGTGTCCGTCTCAGCCCGCCGTTGCTTAAGAGGAGGAGGAGTTGAGATGGATGCCTGCTGGTCTGCACTGACTGGCAGGAGGAGGGAGAGGTGAAGGGAGGGTGGGAGAGGACAGACAGCAGTTTGGTGGGAGGGAGGATCAGTTTTTCTTGGAGTTATGAGTTCATAAGCATGAGTTTTGAGCACAAAAGAACTCAAGCATTTCGATGAATATACATTTATCACTTACTTCCTTCTATGCATAAAACGACTGTGGGCTTTTTACCTGGTGATGAAATGGACTGGAACTAATAATGATGCAAACACACAATGCAGAGAATAACTTTATCATTTCTATTCTGTTATGTGTTTAAACTGAACCCATGCTGCATGATATAATGTCATGTCAGCTGAAGTGGGTTATTGCATGCTGAAAAAACAGCCTTACTGCAAATATTGAAAAGGAGCAGTACTTTTGTATTATCAAAAAAAAGTAAGATCACATTCTCTTTTCTTACATCTAAAGAGGAACAATTGGCTCAAATAAAAGATACACCTTTGTTCATGTGCCAATAACTACATAAAACAAGTTCCTCACGGGGGCTTTGAGTCATTGGACAACATACTTTTCTGGTCTTGCTTCATTTATGCGTACTACTTTTGCTGATTTGTTTTGACAATTCACTTGCTTCTTCCTTTCAGGGAAACTAAAAAGTATATCGTCCCTCTTTTATTATAACTAGAGAATTTAAGGCTTAATACGGCATAATTAAGGAAGAGAGAAAACCTACATTGAAAGGGCAAAAAATTGGTAACATTTTTTAAAAGTCACTAAAAAGCACATTTTACAGGTAACATTGAGGTGACATTGAGTCTTCAACATAATGTTGACACTTTGACTGATAACTTGGAAAGTTTGAGATGGATTTGGATTGCATTTTCTGAGAATGTTGGTCATGGCATAAGGGAGAAGTGATAAGGTGTTGGCTGATCTGAATTGGTTGCAGATCCAGGATTTTTTTTAGGATTTGTAGACATTGCATGATACTGCAGTTCTGTACATGTTCAATCAAGACAGTGTCGGAAATGTCGGAAATGCCATGGTAGAGGTTTGTGCATATGAAGCACTTCTAATTTATAAATATTATATAAACACAAAATGAGTCGCAACTTGTTATCTAGTCATCATCAAAGATTGGAGATGACTGTATATTTACAGGAGCTGTAATTTTGCCTCTGCTGAGAGAGACTTGTCTAATTTAATGATAGGATACTATTTGTCGTGACACTTAAAACAAAATACATCAACAACAGCAAATGACAGACAGCGGGCGTTAAAGTTGTTTAAGAATGCCCCTGCCTTATCTGGTTGTTGCTGCATCAATTTCAGAGCCTGCTGTTTTCGTTGTCATGAGTTCATGAAAACAGCACACACTCCAGCTTCATTTCAGTAAATTCTGTTTAGCTCACAAAGTACTCTCTCCTCTCTTCTTTTTTGGCAAAGAAACAAATAATTCCTTTATATCATGAAAAGTGGGATAGGATTGAATGTAATAAAACAACAATGTTTGAAAAAGTGAGTCATGAATCTGAAGCATCATTAGCTTGAAATAAGCAGGAAAATCGTTTGGCAGAAAGAGCAGCATCTTTTACTCACATCACTTGGTGAATTTATGTGACTCATGAGTTGTCCTTGGTGAACAAAAGGCTGTCTCAGTATTGTAGTTTAAATGCTCTCGGTGATCATTTCCTGGAAGTTCTTTGGAATAATATCTCACAGGATGTATTAGCTTGTAAGAGAGTGAAGCTGATTATTTTTGCTGATATAAACAAGCCCATCCAAAATTATGTGGTCTTTACAAAATTGAAATCATGTTACTTTGATTGTTTTTCTCAACCCTGAATTGATCATACCGGCTTGAAATTTCAAGCTTTGAAGATAATGTATTATCTAATTAGCAAGATTTATAGAAAAACATAATCAAATTATGCTGCTGTTTTGATACCTCGTAATTTCTTCATTGATCAACAGGAAAAGAAAAGACAGACAGCTTTATGCTGTAGTGTTATAAAATCCTACCAAGCTTTAGAGTATCCTGCAACTGTACATAATTAGCTCTGTTCAGTGTGTCTCAGGCTTATTCTTTGTTTACCAGGCATACACTGCAAACTATTTGACTTAAGGACTCATTCAATGAATGAGAGAGATGCGAAAGACAGACATGAATTCAGAGATTTGCATACACCCATCGCCGCAATATGAAGACCCTCATTCATCTGCGCTTTGGTAAGACTTGGGGTGAAGATAGTTCAGCATTTCCAAAATCTGAAAATTCAATGATCCCTGAGCTAACCAATGCTGCTCTTAAGCCTTGTAGTCAGGTCTTGTAATTTAGTGACACAATATAAATCTACTGGTGGACAAAATGACATCTAGTTTTGCAGGGGAAACATAAACTCCAAGCACATCAGCGTAGTGCATCAACTGGGATTTTAGAAAAACAGATACGTTTTTTCAGGATATTAAAGGTTCTTTTTTCCCCTCATTACCTCCTTGCTGTTCTTGTAAAATTATCCAGAAATACTCGAGAATGGGTAGAATTTTGCTTTGAAGCACCTGAACTGGCCAAGATCACCAAAAACGAATAAAACTGACCAAATATTTATGCAACATGCCTGTTACCTATTATCCAACAGACCAATCAATAATGCATCAAAACTGATTCAGCTAAATACCACACCCAAGGCCCTCATGCAAACTTCACCTCAAAAAATCATACTACTCAAAATTTAAAATCTGCCTTTGCACCTCTGCCTAACACCAGATTAATGACAGCACATTATAGCCTCTCCATAAGGGAAACATTCTGGTGTACATCCCTCATGATACTCTGAGTAATCCACTCAGATGGTATCATCAGTGACAGGCGAGGGGATCTGAGGCCTTGGGGCAGAGAAATGGAGGGGTGAAGTGACAGGGGTAATGGATGGATAGAGGGATGAAGAGTGATCGGGTGTCATACAGGTGGGATAGGGCCAGACAGATAGCGAATGAAGGAGCAATGGAGAATGGATGACCGGAGCATCTCAGACATCGACGTCGGTGAGAGATTTGTCTTCTTTGTGCTCCATTTGTCTTGTTTCTCCATCTTTTTTTCCATGTCCGAGCGAGTTAAAGCTCTCAAAACTATTTACTCTAGCTGCACAGGTGCAGTGTCGACAGCAACTTTCATTTACTGTACCTGCTTTTAGAAGATTCCCCCCTTTGGAAACAAAAGATTAGAAGACTTGCACAAACAATCAATCGACAATGAACTGTTTGCTAATAACACCGGATGAAGAAATTAGAGAACGAGACTTGGGAGTTAAATCATTTGCACACAAGGACACAATTACGAATATATATATGAGCTGCTAATTGCTTTGTGTGCACCAATCCGTCCTGTGACTGTGCCGGTGCAATATTACGTTGCTGTGGGTGTTTGCTTGGGCTCATAACTGCAGACCATTGCGGCGGAGACAAGCTCATATATTAAGATAACCCCGAAACGGAATGGAATTGTATTTCCCCAGCGGTTCAAACGACTTCTGTGGTTGTAAACTGATAGTGGATGAGATTTGGCTTTAATGAAGCAAGACTTATTGTGCACAGCGCAGCAGAGGTGCATGGGTGTCTGTGTTCATTACTCAAGTGTGCGTTTGAATGTGCGTGTGTGTGTGTCCATGTTTCCCCACCCTAACATGAGGCGGCGTTATCTAAAGCCGCATGTTTGCCGGCGCTCTCACGGCGAATGTTATTGTGTCACTATTTTTCTTCCTCAGAGGTTGTTTGAGGGCTGTGATTTATTTTGCCCGAAATAATCAAGTGAAAGGTTTTTATTTCGTGTTCATCCCCGGTGTAATCTTTTTCTCAAGGTTGTGTGTGTTTGTCTGCGTGTGTATGCGCACGCCGTAAGAGTGTCATCTTCATCTGTTTATTAGAATGTTCCCAACTGGCCTGGCTGTAATGAGACCTGTGGTGCCGACGAGTGATGGACTCATCATGGAAGAGAGAGAAAGAGAGAGTGAGAGAGGGTCCTGCAGAGGAGGAGGAGGTTGGATCGTGTTAAAAGGGCCCAGGCCAATAAGTGATATAAAAGTGATCATTTAAACATGCTTAAATAGACATCATGTATTAAAATCACACAGGATTTCCTGACTAAATATCCTCATCCAAAAAACAGTAACACTGTATTAATATGGCTCATATTCCAGCAGGAATTATTAGCTCAGTTGCTAAGTAGCTGGGGAAATATTTTACCACCCTCCTTCCTCTGGAGTATTAATTCTGTCCAAACAGGGCTGAAGATATATTATACTAGGAGAGATAAATGAAAAATAAATGGCCCCCAAGGCTCTTTTCAGTTCACAGACTGTAGTGGAATGAGCTAAAAATGCAATATTGCAAAAATACAAGTAATAGACAAAACAACACAATGAAAACAAACATGAATGGAAGCCTACAGACACGCTTCAGGCTTAGTTAGGCACTAATTAAGAACAACGTAGCTTAGAGCTAATTGCCAATGTTAGCATGCTAACATTCACACAGTGACAGTGTCAACAGACTCATGTTTAAAGCCATTATACTTAACTTTGAATGTTAGCATGTTTATACTTTCCAGATTAACACTCAAAGTAAAGTAGGGCTGAACGAGGTAATGCTGAGGTAAAGCAGATGTTTAACAGATGTTGCCCATCAGAACTGCTTCCTCAGACCACAGCTCTTTTAGTCATACTTTAGTAATGCCACTGTCCCATAGACGGTGTCTCTACTCCTGCCAGACCTCTGCTGTGCGCTCTGAAAGTATGCAGCCAGTTATTGGACTGTTTTCTAATCAGGTATGAAACCTAATGTTGATTAAGTCCTTATGTTTATCTTGAAAGGTTTCAGAGGCCTGGGATTGGATTCATAGCTGCTGTGAGAGGGAATACGGCCTTTCTACATGGGCCTGACAAAACCAAATAACTGTCCTTTGCCCAAAGTTCAGTTCTTTTGTTTTTGCTTTTATTTATACTTGAACATGTCAAACTCCCTTGAATCCATTCGCTTACCCATTTTTTCTGTTTCAAACATGTGGATCAAATGTTTACTTGCTTTACTTAAATCCCACAAACTGACAGGCGCCACAATACAGACATTATCAGTTGAACGGTGTTCATTATGCCTTTATGTTACATAGATATGGTCACTTTTCTTCACTTTTCACTATTAAATGAAAGTTATGGACAAACGTGCGTCAGAGAGCTTCGCCATCTGGAACAGCTGACGAGAAAACGGGCACGGCAACGAAACCATCTTAAGTTTAACCTGCGCTGCCGGGATGGGGAAGTAATACCGGCCAGCTTAAACATCAAAAACCCTATACCAACGAAAAACGTGGAGCGGATGATAAAGAAAGTGCGGATGAATCTACATGCCTGAGATAAAAGAAAAGTGACCATATCTACAGACATTAACAGTTGTTCACTCCACCTGTCAGTGGTCATGACGTTATGCCTGGTCGGTGTACAGCTCCCTTGTGTGGGAGGGGGCTTTCTCTTTTCCTAATTTTTCTATTCTGCAACTTTCAAGAGAACTAAACTTTCAAGTACAAAATAAAATAGTGGGTAAAACTGCTGTCAGTTCATGCAAAATAAAATAAATGACCTTATTTAAAGTGTAAATGTATAGATTAATTATAAACTGTATTTGTCACATTTGTCTTTCAGTCCCAGAGTCTTCATTAGTGCATCAAAAGTAGGTTTCAGTGCAGGTAGAACCACTTTTTTAATTGTACAAGTGAGTTAAATGTGTGAGGGAATCAAAATATTTTGTGAGACCCTGCACATATTGCACAAACTTATTTGCACAGGCCTGATTAAAGTTACAAGCTATGATGAAGTCTCCCGCTGATGAGTCCTCCGGCAGTAGGCTGATGATGTTGTAGAGCTCCGAGTGAGATATGCTTACACAAGCACATTTAGCTAGCTAGCTAGTTAGCTCAACTGCAGTGTCAGGGACAAGTGGGTGAGCCAGGTTTTCTTTATACTCATCACAGAACAATCAACGGATAAACCGATACCCTGCCATCAGAAGGTCTAAGTTGTCTGTTTTGGGAACCACAGATTTTTCATTTGTCAGCAAAATGTTGGGTCTGAGAGGCTGCGTCCATAGCCGAGCAGAGAGCCCTGTGGTCCTGCTGTGTCCAGCAGTATATTGTGCGAATGCTGAAAGTCGCTTGCTCTGTTGAACTTGCAGGCAAAAACAACATTCAGCAACTCTTAGTGAGTGTAGGTGAGTTTTTCCCCATACGCTCCATCACCCATAGCCACAGCATCAGTACAGAGCTCAGAGCCACTACAACAAGATGCGCACCCATCTTTTGCAACGTCATCATTCTGCGCAGCTTGGACACTGAACAGCATTCACTGTTTGATGAGAAAGTAAGAATATAATGGCGTTACATCAACAAAACTCTGGCTGATATTTAATACTTTAAAAAGGGCTATAATCGGCTATTTTAATCGGCAAGTTGATGTATGTATGAGTCAGGCCCTAGAAGACAATCAGAAAATGTGTGATTCTTTGGAAATGTTTTGCAATAACTCAGTCAGTCAATCTAATATTACTTTTTGTTCCACTCACTTCAAACCCACAAAAGTCTCCAATTCTGTTGTACAATGAGGTGCCGCATACAGGATATTATCAGTTTATAAAAACTATTGAAATCTAGTTTAAGATATAAAGTATATTTGAGAGAGACATTAATTATTACTTTGAATTATTATATTATATTATTATTATAAAATCACTATAAAAAGTTCAATTCACTAAGAATAACACCTAATTGGTGCATCTTATAGCTCTATGTATCTATGTAGCTCTTTATTTTATTTTTTAAAAATTGCCAAAATTTTGCTTAGTTTATATAGCTGCTACACAACATGCTTTTTTCTGTAAGAACCACAGGTTAAAAGAGCAAGCCTTACTTTTAAACAAGGATGGAAAATACATCTTGTTTTTGCATTGTGATGGATGTTGTACTACATTACTTCAAGGCCATAGCACTTTGCTGAACTGCTACCTTGTCAGTGTGAACACAGAGATGAGAACAACAAACTTAAAATGAAAATAATAAAAAAAAACAATACAATTATATACATTTATATAAAATAAGTGTGGATTGCAGAGCTAGTTTTTAGTAATTTAAGTTTTTCAATGCTGGGTTTTGCACCATAAATACCATAAGTGCAAATGCTAAAATATGTTTAACAATGTTACTGAACACTACATAAGGTTTACTTTATGTTGCTAGCTTGGTTAAACAAAAAATGTACATGGAAATGTTATGTATGGAAATAAAGCATGCATATTTGTACTTATTCTTGCATACTAACAAACATACCTCTTGGCATTCTTTCATGTATATTGAGAAACATTTGCATACACATTCATCAGTGTTAATTACTAAATTATGTCTTATCCACAAGCACCCTGTATCCTCTCTTAAATGAAGGCTCCTGTTAAGTTCTATCTGTCTTGTTTTACCGAAGCACTACCTGCAAAAGGCTCCTCCTGATCATCAGAGGTAGCAGAAGATGATACTTTGACAGACAGGACAGAAGCAAGAAGATTATGAGGTTGAATATACACTTTTTGAAGGGCTGGGAATGTTTTTTTATAGACATTTAATTAAAACAATCGCATTTGTTAATGAATCAGACTATTTTTAAAGGAGACATATGCTTGTTTCTCCTTTTCACTATGCCAGACTAGGATGCAAAGCATTTCTGCCCTCAGTACAAGTCATTTAGTTCCTTCATTGCCCCACAATAGCGTTCTCAAAATCCTTATTTTAGGCCATTACCAAGCTCTCATTGAAACGCTCGGTTTTCAGGCTGACCTACAGTAACCTCGCAAAGTCACAGCCCTTTGTGCTCTGATTGGTCAGTTCTATCAGAGCTGCCGAGGGGGTTGAGCCAGCCTGTCCCTCTTCTTCTACTGTATTTTCCGGCAGGCTCAATGCAGCGACCGCGTATTGAGTCCCCCTACATGCCAGAGCTGGTAATGAGTGAGTGTGAGCTAGGGAGCTATACACTGCTGCTGGGTGGATGTGTTCCTCGGTGACGGTTTTGTGGCTAACAGACATCACAGAGGAGGAGCTGTTTTATCAGATTACTCCAATAAAAAGAAAGGTACTTCGTGTCGTCACGACGATTTAAATCTTGCGGACATCTCGCTATGACCTATTTTCAGAGGCATCAAATCTCGTTCTAGAATATCAGAAAAAATGCAATATCTAATTTTTTGAATATTAAGGGGGTGTAAGTTCTTGTTTTCAAATTTATTATATTATATGTAAGTATTAAATCATGCATCAGCATGATATGTCTCCTTTAAAGACATAAAAAATCATAAATCCTGCATTTTTATGTTCATTTGAAGTCAAGTGTATGCTCACATCCTTACATTCTCATTGTTTAACCATCAGCATGTATAGTTTTGGAGCAGGTCATACCAGTGCACTGAGCCTTTATGTCCTTGGACCGCGTATAACCTTGAAAACAGAACAGGGGTACAAACACATTACATCTAACCCTCTCAAAATAGTGCATTCCCATACAACATCACAACCACCAATGATTGAAGAATTTTCTCAAAGAGAGTTGTAGAAGATTACATTGATTGCAAAGTTGGGCCACATGAAATGAAAAATCCAATATTAAACAGAAATATTAACCACTGGCAGAGTGTTTTTTTTTCCAGATAAATGTTTGTGGTGGCAGAGGTAGAAATTGCTCTTCTCTGTAGAAAAAAAGAAAAATGTTGTCTGAAGAGGGAAACCATACAGAGCACAAGTATAAAAAGAGAGAAAAAACAACAGAGTATAAAGCTTATAAATAGGTTTCTCTGTAAGGCAGTTGTGGTCAGGTAAAGAAAGAGAAAGGGAGTAGGAGAGAGAGAGAGAGGGGCTGAAGGACATCACAGAAGAGGGAGAAGCAGGGTTGTCTTTTGAGCACTGTGGTTCATTTGTTACCTGCGTATGGGTAAATGAAAGCCCCTTCTTAGCCTCGTTAAGCATGATGCACTGCCTTGGCCATTGGCGCAGTGCTGATTAAAATTCGCCCTCCGGAGTTTTGGGGGGTGGGGGGGAGAGCAGCTCGCTGAGGCTGCACTCCTGCTCTCCCAAAGCAAATGGGCCGAAAGGTCACGGCTCGGCGACCTATACAGCCATGCTTTATTTATTTGGCTCTTTTACTTTGCCTGCCACTTGGACAGGGAGGGGGAGAGATCTTCATTCATGATCAGCCTTATACACCCCCAGTGTACCATGGACCTTCTCATGTTGGTTAACAGTTAGGCAGGGAGTATCAACCACATTTCTTTTATCTTCACATGGGGGCATTGTAAAGATAAGAAGAAAACACATTATACAAAAACTATTCTGGTTTAAATAACATAATTCTAGTTAATATTTTCAGTTTTTACTTTACTTAACTTTAACTTCTAAAGTGATATCAGTCACTATTCTACATTTTTCAGCCAGCCACATGAGACGATTTATCTCTGGAATTGTAATGTTTTTTACCACTGGATTTGACTCCAGTATGCTTCTTCTCGCAGTTGAGTTTTTTAAGTCTCACCAGGGGTTTTTGTGTTACCAATGCATGGTATGTTGTAACCTTTCGTTGATTTATATGCAACTGGTCTCCTTTTGTTCAGTTTATCAATCAGCTATATGTTAAGAGACTAGTTGTACTCTCTACATGCTTCTTCCTTAATTTTGTCAGCAAACATGCTATAAAACACAAAAGTGATAAAAATTACCCAGGCTAACCTTTTAAATTGCTAATAAGAATAAAATGACATCTTAATATACAAGAATAATCAACATATAAGTCTAGGCACAATTTAAAGTTCCATATCTTTTTATGATCAAGAGTTGGCCATCATTTCAGATGGTTTCCATTTTTAGTTTTGTTGTTGATCAGTCGACATAAAAAAAATATATAGTACCCAATGAATCGCCTTAAAGTCGTCGATTGTCTCTAATGATTGTGCTGATTTCCACTTGAGCAGCTGGATGGGCCTAAATTAAACTTTTTAATGCTTTTTCCTTTTTGGCAGACTATGGTCGATTATATTGACACAACGTTCTTTGTGGGCCAGTTAATCTTTATGTACAATATACAGAGAGTTTGTCTCCTGTGCTGCTTGCTAATGTGTGATAGTGGTTTATGTTTGCCTCAAGTTTTGAGTGTTTCTGTTCAGTTATTGCTGTGATGTCATAGATTTAACAATGGGTCGATACACTGAGCAATGCTTTAGGATTTTCTGCTCCATATTGACCAGTACTGCACCTGCTGTTTTTAAGTCCTCTGTCTTCTCTGTCCTGTTTCATGTCTGTGAAAGTACTTGATCTAAAAGAATTCTAAATACTCTTATTCAGAAGGGTGACTCAGTGAGACTCTCTGGCCACTGTGGATGTCCTCTCACCATGGACCAGTGCAGTTGCTCAGCCTGAAAGTTCCTGGCACACAGTGCCGGCATTATTTCTGGTCCTAAACTGGATTGATCTGTCAGAATCTGCCAGAGACTCCACCCCTAAATTTGATGAAAGTCATCAGCTCCATATGTCTGAGTTGGACAGCTCATATAAATTTTAACTGTTTGAAATACACTCATCAGCCTCCTTGTTTTAGAGCTCAGGATATGACACAAATCAAGGCAACTGAATTTATTTTCATACATGCACGTTTACTTTAAAATCCATCCAATCTGATTATCTGTGGGCAGTTGTGTCTTGATATCCCACCATCTCAGTCACAAAAACCTGATGAAAAAGTTGGATCAAGTGTTTGTGGGACATTTTTACGCTGGGCTTCGCTGTTACGGACCCCACCCAGCATTGTAATTCCCCCTTCCTCTCTTTCCTTCTGGCTTGCTTCAACATTTACAGTGTTGCTTTATAACTGGGTACACTTACATATTTGGAATTTCGATAAACAGTCTATGGCACACTATGCTGCAACTATGAGTGCTATTATAGTGATTGAGAGGCCCTCATTGCCCCTTTTTCTACCTCCAATGTCTAATGAGCATTGTAGAGAAAAAATCATCCTGTGCTGTAAATATATGATGAATTAGGAAATACAAAAGGAGTTTGGAGTTGCCTTTACCACTCTTCTCTCAAACAAAGGTAGACTGCCATGCGAGACACATACTCGAGCACATTTGCTCTCTCATCTCCTGCGTTCTGTGCCCAATGAGACTTAAATTGTGCTGAAGCCTCCTTGAAAAGTGGACTTAGGCACAATGCCAAAGTATGGTTCATTTGTATTCATACATACAGAATAAGAGCCTGACATTGACACAAAGTGTACTTGGATTTCTGCCTATCCCTGGTATGAAACCACCCTTACTTGTTGTGGGATACTTCAGGGTTACAATTTCCAGATGTGATGTTTGCATAAAAAACTTTTTTGAACAAGGTTCTTCATGATGAAACACATAAAATAAAATGCTTTGACAGTATTGTTGTGTAGCATCAGTTGGAGATAGATGAAGCTTTTTCCCAACAGTTTTTGTTATTTTGTGAGTTGGTTTGGTTTAGGTTGAAGTTGCAACAGTAATTCCATTTTTTTTCTTTCATGCTACACTTTGTCAAGTGGACCAGTCAAGTGTTGTGTAATATATCCTCCTGCCACTAGTTGGTGCTGGAGCTAAGGCTCTGTTCTTGCCATCTGGCCCATGCTTGCACTTTGACTCAGGAATACACAACTGGGTTCGAGGACAGTTCTTGTTCGGTAATGTGATGGAGAGTGGATATCTTGTGCAAACTTGTGGCACAGTTTCATCAGATGTTTGTTGAACCAACTCGGTAAAGTCTAAAGTATACTAAGTAGAGTACAGAATGTGTTATCGAGGCTGAGGGTTAAAATAACAGCTGCAGTGTTTTCTGAGGCTGTCATATTCATCCAGATGATGTTCCGTCCTGCCAAGAGCAAAATTCAAAAGGAAGCAAGCTTGCACCTTTTGGGATGAATTGGTTCTGGCTTCCAAAAACCCACATCATCAGTCACCCACAGCAGACCTGATAAACTCAGCTCACTCTGAGTATAGAGTGTTTGTTACTCCGTGGAATGAAGTACAGCAGAGAGAGACAGCAGACATACACTTTTAATCTCTCCCCTGTTTCATCTCTTCCACTATTTTCTCCCATGCCTGTCTGAGTTTGTTGCATCAAATTCTTCAATAGAGACAAACGCAGACTGTTTAATTGCTCGGAACATTTTGGGAAGCTCTCTGAAAGGAAAGAGGAGTTTTTTTTTGTTGTTTTTTGTAAGATATACAGAATTCTGTTTGTGTTGGAGATCAGGCACTTCACACTCTATTAAGCAGGATTTCTTTGTAGGATTATAATAGGCTATTTAAACCGCATCATGTCACAAGATTATCCAGGTGTCATATTTTTTTCAAGAACGCACTGGTAAAAACAATTTTCACCAAATAGAAACCATCAGTACTTGCTGTTTCCATGCTTTTATTGCTTTTATACGTGGATTTTTATCCGTTCCACTGCTTTGCCTTAACCTGCTTTGTTGAGTTTTTCATATTAGTGAGATCTTTTATTCATAAAACACTTTTCATTAACCAAGAAGTCCAAGATGATCTTGTTTTTCTCAGCTTTTTGCTTGTATTGTTTCCTCAAGAAGAGAGTGTGCAGCCTTAGCAGTGGGCAGACATACAAGGAAACTTCTCGCAGGTAACTTGTGTCCTGTTGGCTGCATTGTTGGAAGTAACACATGATATTCGCCATAATAAGAAAGTTCTCTGTGAGTAACAAAACAATCCTGCAAATATGGGGGAACATTTTGGCTCTGTGTGATGCACAAAACTTTTCCCATAAAAAAAAATCAAGTAAAAATTTGAAACTTGCACATCTGGAGTCATATTTTGCATCTTGGTTAAGAAAATGAAGCTTTTGTCTCAAAGGTTGCATCTTATGCAATTTTTTCATACTCTGTTTGAGTGTTTGCCCCAAATATGTCATTAGGAGATGATCTAGCATAGTAGTCACTCCCTGTGTTGTTGTTAATGTCAAAAGGTCATGTGAAGTTATATCTTCAGTTAGACCACCAACTTCAATGGGCTATCTATTTCTGATTTGGAAGCGTATGATATTGAAGTACCTAAGACTTTATCCATCAGACACACTCGTGTTCAGTCTCTGATAGTCATGCTTTAACTAAATGCTAATGAAGGCATGCTAACAGGCTTTGAATAATGACACCAAAGGAACCTTTTCAAACAAAATCAAGACTTCAGGAAATTTGACTGCATAATGGGCATCGTCTTCTTGTGGAATACGACACATCTGATATAGAATTTAATCAACATTAATGCCAATGATAATTCTCTTTCATAGGATAACTAGGTTGGATTTTAAGATGGTGGGTCAAAGCTTAAGGTCATGAAGTTTCATTACGATCTTTTGCTTATGAATGTATTGTAATAAGAATGATGTGAGGGATTTTCTTTACACTACAGTTAGGGGTGTCCAGATACAACTTTTTCACCTCTGATACGATATCAATATTACAGCCTTGAGAACTGGCTGACACCAATATCTGTCCAATATGATATCAGCAGGAACCATACAAACTTTTATTGCTTATTTTGCGGTATGGAATGTAAGAAAAGGTTTGATCAAGAGAGATTACTCAAACAGAGAACAGTAGTCAGCAATAGTAGGTATGAGAAAAACTGACCGATTTGTTATTAACCAATGGGTTCAATACATTTTAACCTTGAACATAAGAATTTAGTACAATTAAATACATAAAAAGATACTTAAAAGACCCTATAAAAGTAACCTAGAGAAATCCAGTAAAAACAAAAACATGTATTTTTAATGTCAAAATAACCACTGTAGCATATTCTACAGCTAAATTAAATATATAAAAATTAAATTAGAATGGACTACTTGTATCAGTGTTTATATAAGATATTTTAGATGCAGGCCGATATAATCCAATATTTGTTTTTTAGCTGATATTGGACCGATGTCTACACTGTTGGGCACATTACTTAAAAAAAAGAAATTAGTTATAGTTACTACTTTCCCAAAAAAAATAACTGAATTACTAATGGAATTACTCCTTCATAAATGTAATTAGTTACCAGGCAAAGCGATTGGTGCGTTACTTTTTGATAAAAGCTTTTACTGCTTGAACTGCGTGGCTCCATCTCTCTCTCCCTCTGCTGCAGCAGCGCTGACTCATCAGCGGAGTTCTCTGTGTTTTCCTCACGAGTTTTTAGATTTAATCACAACAGACAAGCACTTTATTTTAGGACACATGTGTGTTCTTGCCTTTTACTTCTTGTACTTCCATCCTGAAAACAGCAGTTTTAACTCACAGACCACTTCAGACTTGCCGTTGCTGCAGCTAGCCGTGTTGCCAGATTTTGCAATTGAAATAAGCATTTTTAAAGAGAGAAACCTACATGAGGCATGTATTAATTTTAATCCATGTTACATTTCAATTTCAGAGTCATATTTCCTCTTTTTATCTCTTAATTTACTTATTAAACATCCCTTTGTTTGTAGGTGAAACATCCTTTTCTTTATACAGAAGTGAAGCGAGGGGCCACTGTTATTTGTAACTCCATTATTGCTGAACAGTCTAGCCTTGGTATTGTAACCAAGAAGACACGTCAGGTTTTTATCTAAGTTGTATCCTCTACAGCATTATCGTAGTGTAAACAGTAGGAGCCACATTCGAAATCAATTTAATTCTGTCTATAAGGATTTATTTTAGGCGGAAAAATCATTTTTACTGTAAAATTTTAATTTCTGTTAGGGTGGGATAATATAATTTTTATAACTTCTGAACTGAGTTTATATTTATGGTAGATCATGCACCAGATCCCTCCTGGGTTTGAGGGCACAACAAGCCCAAATGAGCAACTGCACTATAGGAACAAGCTCAAAAAAGTGCAGCCCACAACTCCCAATATACACATGCAAGTTAGAAAAAGAAGCCGAAAGTTGCTTATGATAAGCAGACCTGGCAACTCTGGCATCAAGTTTTCTCGTCTGTCTGTTAGCAGTGCAGCTCCTGTTGGTGTCTGGCTAAGCGAGGCAGGTCAGATAACAGCTGCTTGACATCAGTGCAAAGTAACGCGCCACATTTCACTGTCAATAACGGTAACGGCGTTTTAGCATTTCAAATAGTTATTAATTAGATTACACGTTGCTCGGACAAAAATAACGGCATTAATAACTCTGTTATTTCTAACGCCATTACTCCCAACACTGGATATCAGTATTGGATTGGGACACCCCTAACTACAATGTCCCCGCAATGTAAAACGTTGAAGCCCAATGTCCTTTGGTTTCATGAATCTCAACCCTGTATATCAACACCCTGGTATTTCTTCTTCACCCACAACTGTACTTTTATTTTTGAAAATGTAAATTATGCAAAGGCATAAAGAGTCAGACAATAGTTCTATTTTGTTTTTTTTGGCTTCACTTCTGTACAATACTTGCAGATAGATGTGTTGTTCATCCACATATAGAGTCAGTGGTTTGAGCAGAATTGCTTACACAGCAAAAACTGGTTTTAACTTCTTGGGCCTGTCATGTCTCTTAAATTCTTTGATCTGAAATCTCTCAGTTTGTGAAACATCACAGTAAACTGTCAGCTTCCTGACATTGTGCAAAATGATGCATGTTTTCTAGCATTTCAGAAGTTTCAAACGGTTCGGCTCCAACCTTTAAACTAAATACATTCTTTGATCCCCTGGGGAGATGTCTGACATTGCTTTGCTCTCACCTATGATATTCTCAATTCAATTTCCCTCCCTTGCTCTCTGTTCTTAACACCTTCCTTTGCATTGCTCTTATCCCTCCAACTCTGCTTTCCCACTGTTACCCCTCCTTCAATCAATCTCTCCTTCAGCGTCCTTTCCCTTTTTCTGTAACCCTGTCATCCCTCCCTCCAGCCTCCCTCATCTTTATTCCTCTTGTCTCCCTCTTTCTCTTTTTCTGCGTCTCTGTCTTTCTGCCCTCTTGGTTCACGATGTAGGTCCGGCGAGGTGTAATTGGGTTGTGCTCTGTTAGAGAGCTGCTGGGAGAAGAGCTTTAATCTTTAGTCTCGCTCCAAATGTAAAGTGAAGGCTGGAGGCTTCTGGCCACAGCTGAGATTTCCCTCCCTTTTACCACACGCATTTTTGAATATTTAGCTTCTTTTATCGAAACACAATGCTTTACCACATACAGAGGATTATACTCTGGACATTTTCTTAAAAATGACTCACAAAACACATGATTTCCAGTCCTATTTGCATCAAGTCAGCACCTTCCATAGAGAAGAGTATACACTGATTCTGCCCACAGCAAGTGAAGTGCATTACTGCTCTCCAGGTGGTGTGTTGACTAGATAATGAGCACAGAGGTAATTGATTGGGGGTTGTAATTAGTGGTTAGCTGTCACTGATTAATCACAGTCCACTACCTTCAGCGTTATCATCCCAGGGTCTCACATTGTTTTGAGCATGAGTTTTCGCTTCACAGAACAGCAACTGTGCCTAAATTTTGATTGTCTCGGCTATGCATGACAGTCAGTAAAAGACGTTTCAAATCTTAACCAATTCCTGGAAATCGAGACCCAAAGGTAGACTTTTCCAATCTTGTATGGTTTGTAATGAGAAGACCAACGCAGCACAAAACACACTTATAATTAATTTAACAACAGCCAGCTCTTTTACTCTCAAACATATAATCTTGCACAGTCAAGCATTACTTTGAAGTACGCAAACTAAATATGGTAATGGAACCGTTGTTGAACCACATGTGATTTTGCTGAAAAGGTAAAAGCAGTTTGTATTTATATTTTGGATTAATCATGTGTACACACTTCAGTGTCATTGTTTTTTGTTTAAAACAAAAAGTGGGGTTCCATTGTCTGTTTGTTTTGTTCAGTGTGATCTATCATTAAATGTCTTGCATTTATTCTATTTCAACAAGTGTACACTGGTCCCAAATATCCTAGAACATTCAAGTCCAACTCAGAGGTTGGACTTGAGCATGTATGAATTCTTCAGTTTTTTTATTGCTTGCAACATAACATGACAACATTTTTATGAAGCTTCTCTCAGCAGTGTTGCTCAGTCTGCAAGGGATTGGCTGGGGACATTAGGGTTGCCAATTTTAGTCCAGAATGACAACATGCTTGGAAGTTGTTTTGGTAGCTGACTTCCTGTGGCACTGACGCAAGTTATTACAGATGGCAACGAAGCAGAAGAGGGTTGGTGTCCCTTGCCTCTGCAGCCTTTAGGCATAGGGTTTGCACCTTACACCCTTAAACTCAATCCCTTATTGAACATAGCTGAGGGTACAGATGAGTCATCAGGAATTATAAATAGCAAAATTGTGCTCCCAAACCTGACCTGACCAATCTGTTTCCTTTTTTCGTTTTTTAACGACTGAACATTACAGACAGTAATTGACCAAGTGATGCATTAAGATGAGAGCTACTAGCAAAAGCAAATGCTACAGTAAAGGCAACAATAAGGCAAACATATAACCAAGGCGACCTGACAAAAAAAAAATCAGATGCAAAATAAATACACCTTAAATCAACAAAACCTCAGGATACTAATTGTTGGATAGACAGAGTAATTTTTTCCATTCCCCTAATGTCACTCCAAACTCCAAACCTGTGGAGATAAAGCCTTCAGTGCTGCAGCCCCCACCCTCTGGAACACTCTCCCTGCAGATGTTCGTAGCGCTCTATCTCTGGACATTCTCAAAAACCATCTCAAGCGCCACCTGTTCACCACAGCATACAGTTTTCATTTAACAACCCCTCTCTCTCTAACCAACCCTGTAAAGTGTCCTTGGGTTTCTTGACAGGCGCTATACAAATCCAAGATATCATTATTATTGCTATTATTATTATTATTATTCCCTTTTTAGCTTAAAAGATGGCAGTTTTCAGGAAGCACTAAAATGTATGCCATTTAGAGAATAAAAAATAAGTCAACAATTAAGCTTAAGATAAATTTTAAATACCAGCAATTAGGTAAAAGAAATGGAACTATTCTAATGGCGATAAGTGCAACCATTTAAAAAATTAAAGTATGTAGAAGCACCGGCTTACAATGTGATATACCCACGGTTTTGTTAATTTTATTATTAAAAAGAATGAGTTGAAGAGTTTCTTTTGTGCTAAGGGGGTCCAATGATGTTCAACATGGTTTGATTGTCATGGCTCAGGGAGCTTATTTCATCTTGGGTAGGTGTTATATCCATTACAGCACAATGAGGGACATTTTTCAAGTGGACATGAACATATTCCTGAAAGATAAAGTAAGCATCGGGGAGTTATTTCTCATGTTAGAGCCTTTCTGCATAGGCCATAGATGCATATTTTTGTATACCAGCCAATTAAAAGTTGTTTTGCATAATATCTAATGATCAATTTAAACATTGTTACGCAAAACATTAAGCTGTTCCCTATTTAGTCCATCTTCTTTGGTCTAGTATTCTCTTGTCAGCCCAACTGTGATATATATTTTTTTCTAGGTCAAACTACCATAAACATAAACATGGTTTTAACCAGACCTGATGTTCCAGACAGCAAGTCTAGCATGTTTTGCTCTTTCTATGACTTATTCTGTCTCATCAGAGATGTTATATTGAAGGACAGAGTACTCTCACAGATGTAAACAAACCAAATAGCAAAGTCAAAGGAGGTGAATGTTCTTATTTTAAGATGGAATGAGAGAAGAAAAGTAAACTCAGGTCTGAATACAACACCCCTTTCTTTATGACTTGCCATGAGGGAACAACCACCACAGACTGTAGAAAGAGATGTAATGGCAAGAAACAGTAACAGGACTTGTTGTAGTAACACCCATCTAATCACCACAACTTAAGTTTTTTCAAGTTAGTGTCCCATTGACATCCATCCAACTGTATGATTCATGTTTACTATTGTTGCCATGGCTGTGCTTGTTTTGCTTTCTGCCTCAGTAGGCTTGCTCCAGGATAGATTATTGACTAGTCTGACATGACAAGACAGTCACTGCTTAGGTGCTGCATTCTTTCCTCTGAGCATCTGTTTCAGCTTGCTTAAGATATTAACATCACTTGCCTTTATGTTTGATAATTCCCTTAAAAATGCTTATCTGACATGCTGTAACATTTGTTGTCAGTAAGCATTCGGAGTACCATGTGCTTTATATTGCTAATCCAAAAAAAACCACATTTTAATCACTGCAAATCTCCAGGAATTGACAGTAGGGTTGACATAGACTTGGAGAAATAATAACATTGATAATTGGAAAGTGATCAACTGGCTTGTTTACAGAACTATCAAACACTCAGGCCTTTGCTAACTTTTGTTTAGAAGTGGGGGGGGGGTTGAGCACAAGCTTGCTCAATTATTTTCAAGTGTGGACTCAAATTAAGCTTAGCCCTGACCTGATGTTGCCAACCAAGCCGATGCATTAAGCATAATTGTCTGCTGTTTGGTTTATCTGTTTTCCTCCCTCAGTCACTCTCATTAAAAATATCTAAATAACAGGATCATGCAATTTCCACCCAGGCCCTGAGGCTCCCCTATTGTCATTTCTGATTAGTGCTGGTTTGTCAAATTAGTCCACTCTAATCTCACAATTAAACGATCTAATAAGTCTCACACTGGTATCAGATGAAACTTTTGTAAGTGACTCATTTGTATGCTGAAGCTCGTGAAATTATCTCAGTTAATAGGATAATTCCACCACTAATCAGCAAGTTTTCACTCAGGTGACGTCCTGCTGAGCTTCCTGCTACGTCTCCAGATTACTGACAGATAGTGAGCTAATATTACACAATGAGAACACGGACGTGTGTGTGGTCCTGTGTTTAGTTTGATGATTGATTGTCAGAGGTTCATACTGTCAAAGGAACATGCAGAAGCACACAGCAGCTTCACCTCCTGAGGTTCAGGATGTGTGTTTCTGTGTTCATACTTTTTTGGCCTTCATTTTTTTTGATAATATTGTTTGTTCAGGATTTAAAAGGCATGTCTCTCAACTTAACTTTGGATCAACCTACTAATAAACAAAGAGGTCAGACTGGGCTGGACTTGAGACTTGAGGTGTTAGCTTTGCGTTTAGCATTGTTAAACTTGTCCTTAACTACACATAACCTGAAACCTTTAAAATAATCAATGGGGACAATGTAGAGAAATCCACAACCTGTATAATGCTGCGTTAACACCGCACGCTACTTGTACTACCTCGGTGATCACTCTCCATGCAAAGTCAATGTACAGCCGCAATGGGGCGGGGTTAACCCTCCCGTGACAGCTGCTTTTAACACTACAACAAAGCTTGTCGCACGATGTCAAAGTAAAAACAGTTGATCTATTTAGACGATGTTGTGCGTGGCTGTGCAGCAACAGCCAATCAGCGGTGGGTGCGTGTGTGACGGTACCCGTGACAGACAGTTTTTCAGCCGGACTACAGAGAAACAATTTATGTCCATGTGGGAAACATTAGTCAGTGAGGACATTAGTCCCGCCTAGACGGACCATGGTAAAGTGACAGATAATGCTGCTGCAGGGCATCAGCTGCAGTGTTTTGTGGTTGATAAGTGAATGAAAAGGATACAGCTGGAATAATGTCCGCTTATACATCCTATTATATGATATATGATCGTGGTGAATCTCGAGCGGACGTGACGTCACCAAGCGACGGCGGACGGCAACGGTGACCAAAATGAAGTATTTGTGGACGTGTGACACTACGTCAGTGGGCGACGTGGTTTTGGTAGCTGGGTCGCTTGCGGTGTGAACGCAGCATAAGACTAAAAGCACATCCAAAGTTTGGCAAACTTGATTCAGATCTTGGTGATGCTGCAACATTGTCAAAATTTTTACTTGGTTTGGTTATCTCTGAGATTGCACTTTGCAAGGAAGCCCAGGGCCTGTCAAATGCTACGTCTTATAGCCACCCGCCACTAGTTGGGGCTGTAGTCTTTGTTCCTGCTATCAGACCTGGAAGTACACCACCATATCCCAGTTACAGCTTTGTTTAGCATGAATCAGTTCTTCAGTATTATCTAATGTTAACGCAAGATTTAGGGTGTGTCAGGGAGCACTTGCATATTTACCCAAGCCATGTGTAATCATCTTTTGCATGGACTTGTAGACTTAACCCTGGAACAAGAACTAGCAGCTGGTGTTGCTAACAATGCTAATGTTAGCAACTCTTCTTGACACTGTCATCAATCACTACATAAGCTCGCCAACTGCTGTTGTATTCAGCCAAATTCAAGCCACAATTCACTACTTTTTGTGTTTTTGCATTGTTTGGTCCTTGTTTGGTTAGCATGGCTTTCACACCCACCACCAATCAAATTTAGGTTTGCTGTAAAGCAACCAGGACCCTCTGTTTTTAGGTGGACTGGAGTTCAGTTTGTTGCTCCAAACCTAGAGTTTGTGTGAGGTTTCACTCCACCCCGAATCAACCAAACTGTCAAAAAATGTGAACTGGTTTGTTTGGTCCAGACTGAACATTTAGGTGTGAAAATGTCATATGATACATTAACTGTTTAGACTGAAGCCTTTCCTGGAGCCAGGCTGTAAATATGTTAATTTAAGGTGCAACAGTTGTTTATTTCCCATACACAATCATCTAACTTCTAGTATTTCTGCAACACTCAAGGGATGACAGTTTTAGTACATTAGCATTTTAAACACTGGAGGCTTTGTCTTTGTCACTACACTTGAATTTGTTTCCTTCTATCATGATTTTCTTGACTGATCAAATTGAATTGGACAAAATGCATCAATCCCACTGATTTAATATGTCAGACCCTCACCCACATTTGGTAGACTTGACCCTAACTCAGTTTGCTAGGCCCAGTGACATTTTATATATACTGTATATCTTGGTGTTTGTTAAGGGAATTACGTGGTGTTGAAAAAGTGTTCTGGGCTAGGAAATGTCAGTGAAAATCCTCACGACTATAGAGGTACAGTTAAGTGTGTGTTTGTTTATGTGTACCTGAGTGTTAGGAGAAAAAGAAACGGGAGAG
This sequence comes from Scarus forsteni, assembly GCA_036419115.1. Classification (NCBI taxonomy): domain Eukaryota; kingdom Metazoa; phylum Chordata; class Actinopteri; order Labriformes; family Labridae; genus Scarus; species Scarus forsteni. The sequence continues at coordinate 22,430,736 of JAZDUH010000084.1, forward strand.
AAAATCCCTCATTTCACCACAGTGCAGAGGAATGCCAGCATGATGTATGAGGTCACTCGTCCTTCAAGAAGCTTTGCTCTATCGGCTTTTAGCAAGCTGCTCCCCAAACACACACACACATACATCCACACACAAACACACACTCTGCCTCACCACCAAGCCTCTGCACACCTGAAAGGTCAGTGTGAGGAGTGCTGGTCCATCACTTCGGCCATTACCCTTCATTAGTTGTAAAATATCTCTGTCCGGCTGACTCTGTGAAAAAGTCTCTGCTTATCACACGTTTCTTTAAGGACCTCATGAATTCTTGAAACTGCCAATCGCCCTCCTCTTCTCTGTCTGAGGCGTCTGATCGCTCAGGTGAGCTTAAGTCATCTCACATTCTCCTCACACCTGACTGAGGTGAGTCGGTGTGTCTGTCACTCACACACACTCACGCACACAAACCCTTGGGTGCTTAAGAATTCCATCAAAACCTTCACAGCGGATGCTATTTTCTAGCATCTTTGTTTACGCCCCCCTTCATTCATATTCTTTATTTACTGTATGTTCAATTCAAACTTTTCATTAAAATGCAAAGGATTTTTTCTACCTTTTTTCCCTCATTTTTTTAATCTGCCAATTTCCCATCAGAGCACATGAGGATTATCTTGACATAAGTTTGTCTTTGCTCTGATTCTTTATTTCTTCTATTTTTCTGCTGCTCTGGAGGTCTTGTTGTTCTCAGATTGGAAAATAAAAGTCCATGCTACAGTGGAATAATAACTGACCCGGGCTTTTCTCTGAATCTTTCTTTATTTATGGATATAAGCATTTCGTGGAAAATCCATATATTACAACAGATGAGCCCATATCTAAGTTTTTTTTTTTTAAATAAGAAGTTTATTTAAATGCCATAACTGAGCAGAAGATTTAACAGGAGCCCTGTGAAAAATAACGACATTAAAGGTTAATAACAAAAGTAGCAGTGAGAGACCCTCAAATTCATATGACATACCTTCACCAGCCATCCATTCAGCTACCTCTTGATGCCAATATCTAAACACTCAATCACATGGCAGCAACTCAGTGTGTTTCAGGATGTTGGCATGGCCAAGATCGACAGCTGAACTTCAAACCAAGCACCATAATGGGAAAGAAAAGTGATTTAAGTGACTTTGCATTTTCTATTTTTGTTGTTGGATGGGCTGGTCTACTAAGGCTACGTTTACATGGACACTCTGTGACTTAAAACGCAAATATTTTTCCTTTGCGTATTCAAAGTCGACCTGGGTTCAGACGGAGATGCTGGAGATGAATGAAACCACTGCAGTTTGCATGCCTGTTCACTAGATAGCGGTGGAGGTTTGCAGAGAGGCAGCGCTGCCACAATACACGTACGAAGAAGAAAAACTTTTCGCAAACAACAATGGTGAGTGGACTCACAAAGACGCAGGAGGTTCTTTTTTGAACAACAAATCAGCTCGGACAACAAATCTGTCTGGATAGTTTAATCTGGATAACAAACCCCGCACGATAAGAGGCTCACACGTTACTCAGTAGATGGCCGAAGCTATTATTGTTCCTGGTGTGCAGCCTTCATGTGAAAGAGTTCTGCGCATGCGGTGACGTCAGCGTTTCACCCTGAAACGCTCTGATGTGGGTTTACACGGCACTGCATGGAGAACGTGTTGAAAATTCTCCACTCTGGAGCCTGGTTTCAAAAGTTTGCAGATTTAAGCACTCCAGGTACCATTCCCATGTAAACAGGAGGCCAAAACGCAATGAAAACTTATCCTATTTGACCGTTTTAGGCCATGTGTAAATGGCCCTTGAGATTTACATGCAAATCCCTCTCCAGGTTTTATAGACAATGGTCGAAGAATGAGAAAATATCCATATCCAATAGGGCAGAGAGATAGATAGAATTTTTGAAAAAAAAAACATTTTTTTTCAGATCAACAACAAAATTGAATCAGTTCTTCCTTATCCCATGCTGAACATTTCCGGAAAATTTCATCCAAATCCATCCATAACCTTTTGAGTTATTTTGTTCACAGACGGACGTACGGACAATCAAACTCTCCCGAAAACATAACCTCCTTGGCGGAGGTAATCAGACATTTAGACAGAAGTTTTCATATCAACAGTAGTTGATGTGCTAAAATCATTAAAAGATCCACCATTCTGCAACTCTTTTGACTACAGAACCTGACATTGGGGTGACTTTGTACTGAATCAGATGGAACAAAAGCACATTTCCTTTTTATCATTTCATGTTCATACAACAGTATTTTGAAGTGAGCCAAATCACATGAAAAAGCTGCCCTAAAGTCTTTACATCTCTACAAATGTTGCAATGACTCTGAACCTCACTCTGCATTATGGGATGAAAGTTAGCAGACTTAATTACCCACAAAATAAGTTGGTGTGCAATAGAGGAAACAGGATGTCTCATGGATGATTACAAATGAATATCTTTTTCAGTGCTTCGCATGCTTTGGGTTATGAATGCCAACAAACTCAAAGAAGAAGGGCATTAAATGCTCACCAGTGTCTACTATAGGCCAGAATATCAGATAACATGGCTACTTTTTACACCATAACACCTGCAGAAGTGTCAGCAGAGAAACTGTCAGCACAGAAAGGGAATCCTTGGGATCCAGTAAATTATTAAGCAGTATTTTGCTACCTGCTTAGTTGCCTGGTAGCCATAGTGCATCATTATCACATTACATGTATCAGTACAGCAGTATGATAAATAAACTCATCACCCAGTTTTACGGGGTCATTGCGTCATCTGAGTTCTCCTTGCTAACAAGATTTTCGAGGGCTTGTTAGGTGGCAAGAGACCGCCTGCTTCAGGTGAGCTTGGCTGTGTTCACCCAATCTCTTTAGTTCACTGTACTCCAATACCCTCCACAGTCACCAGATATAAATCCAACAGAGCATCTTTGGGATGTGTCTGAACTGGAAAATAGCATCATGGATGTGCAGCCGACAAATCTGCCACAGCTGCATGGTGCTGTCAAGTCGTTCTGGGTCAAGACCTCTACAGAATCTATGCTACGAGGTTCAAGGCAGTTCTGAGAGCAAATGGGAGTTCAGCCTGGCACCACCACAGCATACCTAATAAAGTGGCCAATGAGTGTATTGTTGCCTGTCTGCACTTTGCAGCCCTCATGTTGAAGGAAAAACAAGGTGCTGATTCCAAAAGTGGTTGTCTGCCCGGGAGAGTAAGCAACTCTCGCACAGGTGTAAAGGCTTTGCAGTGAAGTTATTACACGACCGGAGCTGGTAAATTATCTTTAAAGGGTGATCCCATTAAGTTCACACATTATACCTGTTGTTTTAATAAACAACCTCCTCACAAAACCCAGAATGAATAAATAAATTGCAGTGGCTGCTCAAAGGTGCATGTGCAATGATGGGAATAATAATCATCACTGTGCTGTCGCTCCAGCTAATGAATATGAACACGATGCCTCGTACAATATGGAGTCATGCTCCATTGCTGCTAATTTAGAATGTGTAACTTCATGCTGTCTAAGAGTTTGAGCAAACATTTCATCTTAGATTAAAGCTGTAAACCCTAACCGCTCAGGACTTTTAATTTGCAGATTTTACTGTGAAGCATCTTTCTCCATCTTGCATGATGACTGTTTCCTCCTATGCTGCTTACAGTCATATTATAATGCATATAATTGCCTGTTATGCACATACAGTAAGAATGAGTTTGAGCTGTGTGACGGCTTTCATAAACTAGCCGCACACAGTAAGTAGGTTGCTGTGCCGCAGCAATCAGCGAGTTGCATGTGCCTCTCCGGTGGGAATCCATTAATAAACAGCTGACGACTTGACGCACACTATGAGGCACAAACAGTGGGGATGGACTGAGCTGTTTGATTATAATGAAGGCATACACAAAGGGAACTTAAGAGGCACTTCTCCAGACTGCATGCAGTAAACATGTAACGTATGGGTCCATGTTGTGCTTTTGAAAAGTCGACTTTTGTTCCCTCTGTGTATGATGTATGCCGCTCTGTGGATGTGTTAGGAGGATGTTGAAAGACTATTCAGAGCAGCTGACGTGAAGCCCGATTAGGATTTTTTTTTTTTACTTTTATCCATTTTTTCCTTTTCCTCCTCCCTGCCCTGATGAAAAGATGCAGCTTAGATGTTGTTTGGGCAAAAAATCTGTTCAGCATCAAACAGCAATTGATGAATTGCTCATGAATGCACGTCAAATATTTAAACATCTTAATCAGAAGAAATAAAGTTATTGCAAAACAAGAATTGAAGGTTTCTTCATATTATTTGTAAAAATCAGACAATATTAATAATGGGGTTGATACTTTGGCAAGTTTATAATTTTTGTGCATTTTAGGCTGGCAGCATACTAGACAGTCTTCAGCATAGGTCAATTTTAGAAAAGTGGCAAACCACAAAGGTAAGGACCTTTGTGCTGATGTTTAACATGTAATCCTATGAATGCATGCACTAGAGCAAGCAGTGCTTCAGAAACTATGAACCGGGGTTCACTGGTAGGCCCATGGATGTATTATAAGAACTGGATAGCGTGGCTCTGCCTTCTACCATGTAACGGTTTTGAAGCCATAATATCCCCCGTCAGGCGCCGCCATTGTGCAGCCAGTAGAGAATCTGGACCATATCTGGACGCAGCTGTCATAAACGGTCGCAAAACTCCGCAGCATACAGCAGCATACACAGTCATTGTGAAACTGCCGTAAACCGCGGTTATTTTTTAAACTCTAATAACTGATGTAGCTGATCTACAGATGGGAGAAATATTTCTACGAGGTTTTCTGAAGTTTCACTACAGCCTGTTCAGATGAATGGGGGAGACGGAGAGTTGACCTATACTGCAGCCAGTTACCAGGGGGAGCAGTTTTTGTGGCAACTTCACAAAAGCCCAGCGACATGACGTCCATGTTTTTTACAGTCTATGGGTAGGCCTCTAAAATGCTGAAGATGGCTAACAAGAAGTTATACAATAAAACCATGAGAATCATTGAAATCAGTTTGTAGTTAATGACTCTCACTGTGCTGCTGGCAGAGGTCTGCGCTCTCCGAGTGCTTTTCTAGTTTGTCTCTGCTTTTAATATCATGGATGGAACACACTCCTTCCTTTATATGAAGATTTTTTTTTTCTTTCTCCTCCAATCAGCTAACTGAGCCCCCTCCTCAGCTGACTGAGCCCCCTCCTCTTCAATCACATTTCTCTGTGACCTCTGTGAGGTAATCATCCCCTCGCTGTCATATTTCCCAGAATAATAAGATTAATATTTGCTTTCCTGCCTTCCATCCAGCTTTTCACCTACGCCTTTTCTTCACTCTTTCACCCCCACCACAGTCGAGACTCATGCTCCGTTCACGGCATAACTCCGCCGTAAAAAATGACGATGTCACGCCGAAGTCTAGTCGCCAAAGACTCTCCATAAATCCCTTCAACTTTTTTACTGCGCTCACTATATCAAATAGGTTTTATTTCTCAATAACTCCTTACGCCCTTCTTTGTATTTGTCTTCTCTGAGTTGTAGGTGTTTGATATTTTCATGACGAGTTCATTTATTATATTTCTGACACAGCCTGTTAGAGCTTATACTCCCTTTGTATTTCATTCTGGTGCTTGATTATATTTTACACTGTACTGAGCAAGGTTTGAGAATAGACTTACTGATACTGCATATAGTGAAGAATATTACATCCACAACAAAAAAAGAAAGATCTCCTGACATCTGCTCATCTTTGTATGTGTGTGCATACGTGTTTGTGTATGTTCTTTATAGCAATAGGAAATGGGCAGGAGCACAGATTGTCCAGTGTACTCATTTTTTAAAAATTCTTCTGACATCTGGAATGGGTGAATTAATGTGATGTCAAAGTGAAATATTCAGATTGAGTCATTTTCCCTGTAACTGATCAAATTAGGATGTTATATTTATATCTCTACTATAATAACACGCAAGTCTCATGTATGATGGAAGTAAGGACATAACATTTTTAAGTAATTACAACATGTAAGAGGCTTTAACATAACAGAAAATATTCAACATTTTGGAGAGTTTTGTCCTAAAATTAAGACTGTTAATATAGTTTAAATGAAAGCGTCATGGGTCACTGATATCTGGTGGCCTCAAATGTCAAATAACATCAGTTCAGGGGTAAAAAACACACAAAACACACATACTATCAAAAATACAATTAAAAGGTACAACACTTGACATTTCAGAAAACATAAAGCCATTCCAGATTGTAGAGTAGCAATGACAGCCTTCTTTGTTGTGAATTGATGTCATTTAATTTCTCATATGTGTGTTCATGGTACAATTACATCAAGTAATCTAATGACCACAGGAAAAGCAACAAAACATTAAGTCAGCAAATACAAATTTGTTTTCTATGATGGTTTAATGTTAACTCAAACTAGAAAGTCCTTTGTTTTGCAAACCTTAGTACAATTTGAAACAAGAAATTTACAGAACTTCAAATTTTGATTTTATATTTTTTTTCATTCATATTTTTGTACAATTCAATTTAAAGGGACTGTGAGGAGTTTCTAAGTAATTGCAAAAAAAGTCTCACTTTTAGATATATGCCTGATCGAAATACACACTTTAAGATGAGTTTTATAACATCAAAATAGGTTATCTATAAATGCTATTCCTTAGCTTCTTGGTCGGGTTGGACAGGACGGCTGGACTGGACTGGCCTGGATACTTAACTTCGGGAACAAGACAATTAAAACTAGAGCAAATTTATATTATTCGGACACGTCTTAGAGCACCAGGCTGAAAGTAGCTATAGCTGGCTACAAAACTACGATACTAAGTTTTTCAAAACTTGCTTGTTGTCACACATCAAAAACTACCGCTACGTAACTAGAAAGAGATACATTACCTCGACGCTTTGCATCCTGTTAGTTGTTGAAAAAAGAAGTTGTAAAGCAATGCAGAGTTCTCAGGAAGGTCTGGGCTACAACACAACAAATACATGCTTTGGCTTCGGTAATGTGTTGTGGTGCGTTGCTGTTGTAGTCTGAAGTAGGAATTTCCGAGTTCCGAGTAGGAAACTGCAGCTGGAACGACCCCAGAAGTCAGAATTTCGTACTGGGAACTCGGTGAAACTCGCCACCCCTGAGTTGACAATCGAAGATGGATGCCCCCAGTGTGAACAGTTATTTAGCTCCTGTAATAATCAGTTTATTTGCACTTCTGACTGGGGTGTGTCGCTCTAGATCAGCTGTTTACATCGTATTGTTAGACTTATATTTACAAAAATGCTGCCATAGTGATAATCACATTCTTCATGTGATATTTGTGAACAACAACGCAGGGCGTGCTAATAACAGCTAACAATAGCCTGGCAGATCGGCATGTTTTTTTCCAACTTCAACTGGAACACTGATAAGTCGGAGATGATGTCACTCCCAGTTCCGAGGTTACTGGAACGCAGCATTACGACAGGCGCTGCGCGTGCTCATGGGTAGCAGAGTCTTTGTGTCAATAGATTCTCCTTGAAAAATACTTTTGGACTTGACAAACTCTTTCTCAGTTGCATACATTTGGCAGAGGAATATAATACTTTTGTATATTTTTACAACTATGCCCCCTTTCGTTAGGTTGGACAGAGTCAGTCCATCACCAGTTAAACAGAAATCAGGTTTTTATTTTATAAAGTAAAACTTATTGTTAAGACTAAAGGATACCTTCAGTATTTTTATTATTATTTTTTATTAATTCTGGGACTTAAAAACATGTGTTTTTGTGTTTTATGATTCTTACTATATAGGTTTCTAAACTTTTGGTCTGTGACCTTCAAAACATCAGTGCAAAAAAACTACTGACCCCAGTGTTCCCCAGAGATGCAAAAGCATTTAATGATGTGCACTTTAGCACACACTTCCAAACTCTCTTTTTAGGGATATTTAAAAAAACATGACTTTGTGACTTCCAAGCTTAATCTCATTGAATGACTTTGGTTGAATTTGAATGAAATCATTTTATTTTATCTTAGCAGGGACTGTGATTTTATTTTATTTATTTTTTTGCCACTGTCTATCATTATTAGTTGGCCTGTTCGTTTGATTATTAACAGGATAACTAAAAAAGGATTTAGAATGGAATTTGATGACATTTTCAGGAAAGGTCAGAAATGGACAGGGGGCCGATCAGTTAGATTTTGATGGTGATCTGAATGTGGGTCCAGAAATTTTTTAAAGGATGTTAACAGCATTCTACAAAACAAAAAGTACCTCACAAGATAGTATTCAGCACTTGTGTGCATGTTTGTTGAACTTCAAAAAGACCTGAAATTTAATGAGCTGGTTTCACAGGCACTTTTAAGAGGATGCTAAATGATTTGGAGACTGAGGCATCTGGCTGTAGATGTTTTGACTGATTTTTTTAGTTCTTTTCATAGCCCAGCTTTTTAATTAACTGCTATTACTTTTCTTCTCTTTGTACTTTAAGTGATATGCATGTTTTGTGTATTCAAATGTATTGTTGTTGTTGCTGTAACTAAGTTTGTTATCTGTGCTGCTGTCTATTATGGTCGGGACACTCTTCAAAAAGAGATTTTTTTTGTATTTCAATGACTTTTTTCCTGATTAGATAAAGATTCAATGAAAAGAATAATGTTACGAAGGTTACATAACATTGATAGTCATTGTTAGTGTTATTTAATGTTAGTAATTTAATTTTACTGAAAAGGATCTTAACCTAAACTCTTAGAATATAGACTCTTGTCATTCATCACATTTTTCATAGATATCTAGGTTTTCTTCTGGCCATCAGGCATATTTCATATGATCACTGAAAACTTATTAAATTACAAAACAGTTTTTTTTCAAACTCATTTTAAGTTTGTATTATATTGATCATTACTTAAGTTTTTCTCAGCCATTTGCAAAATTTATGTAAGCAGAGGTTCTTGTACAACTAAAAAGGAGCAGTCCTGCAGTGTTTTATTTAAGGCAACAGTCTTTTTACCGTTATATACAGCTATTCTGTCCCATGAATACTTCTATTGCAAATCTTCTTTCTCCGTATTTATCAGAATTTCTTCTGCTGACAGTGTAAAAGAACAACAACTTAAAGCAGCACAACGGAAGATCTCCGCTTGACCTGAGCGAGAACTCAACTACCCATGAGCCCTAGCGCGCGCATACTGTCGTAAGGATACAGATCTGCCGGTTACGTGCGTTTGTTTTGTAGGCGAATCACAGAAGCCAGGACTTTGCTCAAAAGTATTCTTCTGTCTTCAGCGGCTGTTTGCAGGATGGATAGCGACAAGGTAATGCATTTATTTTTGACTAAATGACGATGTTAAAAATCGCTAAGTTCAACTTGGTTTTATTACCGTGAAGTCGCCCCCGTCCTGTTGAAGCGATGAAGTGAATAAAAGTAAAGACAACGACGAGCTGGTGATATCACACACTTGAAATAGGTCTGAACAAAACTACATACCGGTACGTTCTGGATTTGTTGTGCTGTACTTTTTTCCTGTCAAGTTTTTTTGAGAAACTTCGTCATAAATTAGTCGCCCAACATACCTGATAGTAGTCGGACATCCCTCCTCGTCTTTTATTTCACGCCAGCGAGTGAACGCCGAACCGATGATTATTCTGGTCCGAGCATTCAGCTTGTTTTTCTCTCGCTTTCTTTGATTTGTATCCTCCAACAAAACTTTTCTCTTCCTTATGTTCTTTGTTGCCTCCGCCATGGTTACAGCTCTGCGATTGGCTTTCGTCGAGACTTCTGTGTTTTAAACGAATCGGGAATCGGGGGAAGTGACATATGCCGTAAAGCAGTCCAAACGTGTAGTTTTTTAGTGTGGTAGGGTTCCTACCATCCACCTCAAAGTTACATAGCACCAGTGAAAGGGATACAGACCACTCCAGACCACGACAGAGGTTTCATTGAACTCATTGTAAAGTGGTGGACCATATCAAAAAAAAAATCGAAGGATTATATTATGTTTGAAAAGCTACATAGTGTTGGTTTAAGATTGGAATAATATAAAGTTGAAGCTGCAAATGAAAATCTAAAGAGCGTTAAGACAGGTGTGTTGTTTCTGACCCTGAAACAACACACAAGGGATAAAGAATCCAACATATTACAATCCAGAATGAAACTGCATCTTCCAGAAAGGAATGTACTCATAAAGCTTAGTGAGTTATGAAGTTTTCTACAATAACTTAATAAATAAAATTAGATTAACTACCTCTCTGTGTATGTAAATGAATGCTTTGGCATAATGTCCTGCTTGATGAAGTCCCTTGTGTTTCCCATGTTGGAGCAGTCCAGGTTGGACAGTATATGTGACCAGTGTTAGCGGGACCTTAAGCCTAAACAATATTGGTCCTCACTGGGGGCCTTTAGCGATAGAGGTGGTAATAAAATAAAGATGAGACTGAGCCCATGATATTTACAGAAGGACAATGCAGTAACCAGAGGACTGTTAGTTCTGCTGTGAAGCTCTGGGGTTGTGATGAAAAGCAAGGGGAAGATATTAAACCTGAACCGTTTTGTAAAAGGCTGCCTTTTTGCCTTCTGCACCTGCCTCTGAGAGAACCTGGGTGTCATGTAAATAAAGAAGAAGAGGAAGAAGGATGATTGCTTCAGAGGGAGCGGGACAGCAAAAGGATGAAGGGGGAAAGGGGGCATTGAGAAAAAAGAGTAAAGAAAAAACTGAAAAATGTGTCAGTGAAATATTTAGAGAAGGTAAATGGAATCTTCTGAGAAATGAAGGATGAAGAACGGCATATTGAAACCTGGGAGGGAGAGAGTCAGGGCTGAGGTAAAAATGAAAAGTGAGTGGGCGTGAGAATGACAGTCAGAGGCTGAGGCTCCGCTCAGTATGCGGGGCAGAGCAGGCGTTTGGATGTGGACGGTCAAACGGCTGATACAGACCCACAGTGACTGCAAAAGTGTACAGATTCATTCTTTTAGGACAAACCAGACTTCCTCGACACGCACAGCCAGATCCGAATTACAGACATTTTCAATAGGAATTAATAAACATGAATACGGCCTGTAATCAAAACATAAAAGAGGGCATTTTTAATATTTCAAAATGTAATATCTGAAACTATTTCTGCTCCGATAACATCATAGACCTGCTGTGTTTTTAGCGCCTCCCTGCCCAAGAAACTGAATGAAGAGATGATAAAATATATTAAGAACCAAGACTGACGTGACACCGGTGTTATGCTTAATTCCACTGCCCATTTAGATGCTAAATAGATGAACTCATGTGTTCATGCCTTATCATCCCTTTCTACAAACTTTAATAACTGAAGTTTTTACCATCTGTGTGTGAAGTAATTGGATTAATGTGTTGAGTTCTCCTCAACTTCAGAGCAGACACCAGTCTTTGCAGCCCTTAAGGCCAGAGCCATACTTCCTGTTAACTACACAGAGATATGATGGCATTGCTTAAGTGTGTCAGTTTTGTGTGTTCTTCTTAATTAATGCCGAAGAGGCAGACTTGGGCTGTATATACACGTGACCGCCAGGATCAGTGTGGAGGCAGAGGAGCCATGACAACCCATGAGTCAACACAGCAGCAGGAGCCATTATAGTTTAACTTTGTACAGACAAACTGAAAAAACAAGTCGACTTTCATCGACATTTAAATGATGAGTTATTAAGACTGTACTAACATGTCTGCTACTCTAACAGATGGTACAGTAAACAAATAATCTTTGGAAGACGACATTTTTAGGAAGTACGTTTGCTGGAGCTGATTAACCACTGACCATGCAAATTAATGACTCCCATTTAATGTTCCCCAAGTCTATGTTTCTTTGGCTGATGTGCCCCCCCCCCCCCCCCCCTTTTTTTTTTTTTTTTTGTGGCTAAACTCACCTCAAGTCCATGACTAGCAGACAGACACCATTCTTTTGACTGTGCATGCTGTAACAAGAAAAATATTGGCAGACCTCACCTACTGCAAATGAGCTTACCTTAAACACCAAGATTAGCATGTTATGTAATTTCTCGAATAAAAATACATATGAAAATACATACAAACCAAGCCACAGGGCACATACACAAAATAGAAAAGCACTCGGAGAGCGTAAACCCCCGCCAGCACCACAGTCCTTACCCATATTGGGATTTTGATCATGAATATTATTCCTACATTTATTTAATCTAAATATTTCGATTCTTTGACAATGAAAACATACCATGAGCAATTGGATTCATCATTATATCTATTGTAGTTCAGTAGTTATTCATGAAAATCACATTTTTCATCATGGTGGATACAGACAGTGATCCAGATCAGTTCCAAAATCGAATCATTTGTTCCTTGTCCCAATCCTGACTACCTAACTACCTAATTAACTAACTAACTAACTCACTAACTAACAAAAAACAACAGATACTGGCGATAACATTACCTTCCGGTGGAGGTAATCACTGCAGACATGCTTCAAAGTTTGTCAACAAAACAAAGCACATCCTGGGTGATTGTGCCCTGTGGTTTTGTTTCTTTCAAAGACTACATAACGTCCTTGTTATTGCACACACAGTCAATAGAATGATGTGTATTGGCTTGTTATGGACTTAGGAGTGAGACAAAACACAAAATGTAAAATAGAAATTGGCATATCCATTTAAAACACTGTTTTTGTCATGTGAAAAGCTTTACAATAAGGCAGGAGGTGACACTGTTTTCACTGGTGCATTTATGATGGTGGCTGAAAGACACCAGTAAACACATTCGCTCATTAAATTGTAAAACCAAGACAGTTACAACAGTGCATAGAGGAAAGTATTGTAGGTATAAAGTAAGGCTGGGCTGAAGATGTGGTATAAGAGCTGGTCTTCAGTTTTTTTGGTGACTTTACCCTAATAATTTCCCTTATTGCAGCCATTCTTGCAGTCACTTTTTACACAACAGGTGGTTGCATATAGTCTGAGACCTTTGAGTACCTCCGATGGTATCCCCCAGTAACAAACTTTGCATGCAAAGTATACAAAATTATACTACAGATGTAGACATTATATATACATATTTTCATGAGGGCTCTCAGCGAAGTGCTGATGAGTCATGACCAAAATGTTCAGTGACCCATCGTCATCCCCACCCAACTCTATTCAAGGAATCTGTAAACCAAACTAAACAAAAAACTTAACTTTCTGAGAGAGAAAAACTTTTTAAAAATGACCCCCTGGTTTGTGTTGAGAGGGCTCTGGGAAAATGGAAGTGCACTTTCAGAGGCATTTTTTCTTTGTTTTGTGAAATGTATCTGTTACTTTAGTAGTGGGTCAAAATACCTCTTTTAACTTTAAAGCTTTATCCAGTACAGCTAATACCACCATTCTGCTATTTTCTGCCCATCCCATATGCCATAGTTTAGATTTTTAAAGAAATATTTTATGAAGTAACAAAGTAAAGCCTGATTAACACATATGGTATATCACAACTCTATATTGGCCCCCGAGACTCACTGAAATTTTCTGTGGAAATAAATTTACATCAGCCACTCCTTTATTGTCAAAACTCAAAACACTTAAAAGGTGTCATTATTTATTAATAACTTTTCAAGTCTTCTAAACCTCCTCTTATCTGAGCCTCAGTTGACTGCACTAGCCTACATTTAGCAACCCATTTGAGTCGCAGATGTTGACATTTTGACATATGTAGAGGGGAAAATGCAAAGAGTTAAATCATTAGATTAAAGATGGATCCAGGTTCGTGCGTAATGACTTGCTGTCACATTGTCATCACAGGGACAGTTGAATAAAGCGAAGCCATTATATGTATTATTATTAGAAACAGCTTTACTTTCCTTTTAAATGTCTGATATGAAAAAGGCAGATTGACAGCAAGCCTGAGTCCATTACTGTTACTGTTCCACCTGTCCTCAGAGGTACTTAAAGATATTCAGTACTTTTTTTTTATCATCAGGCAGTGCCTCCATTCATATGAGGTCAAATGAAGTCAAAGCAAAATGAGAGAGGTGACAAACGCTGTGCTCTCAGCGGCTAGAGTCATTTACTCTTAGATTTGTCATGTAACTTGACCATGCATGCCCTTGTGATGCTGAGGCTACCTTAGAGAAGATAGAGGACAAGCAGCAAGCTAACTTAAGCAGACAAAAACAACAATGAAACACCAGAGGAGTGCTGTGTGGAAATGTTATGGGTTCTACTTTGTTTATGGCTAAATTTAAGACCAGGATATCTGTTGATATTTTGTAAAGCAGCTGGCCTACACTTCAATGATAACAAAACCGCCAGCTGACAAGTTAGCTTTCAGCTCAAACGAAGTGGTGGAGGAGGCAGCACAGTCCAGCATCCCATTGCAAAGTGTTGAACCCTTTGTAGCTGGAGGCGCAGAAAAAGACCATCATGGATAAGATCAAAGATTCATCATGCAAGGATATGTGGCCTGCTAAATGAGTGTTCTCATCAGCAGGAAATATTGTAAATAAAAAGAGAGCAGCACTTGATAATCACAAGCTATATTTTCAGTTTGTTTTGGTGGAAATTTTAGTGTTTGTTTTTAAAAAAAAATATTTGGGGCTTTTTGTGCCGTTATTGATAGAAAGAGAGAACGAGTGGATAGGCTTGTGAAATGAGGTGGGAGAGAGAGTTGGGAGGACACTCTACAAACTGGCCACAGGCTGGATTCAACCGGGGCCGGCAGGAACATGCACACGGGACGTGCCGGGTCACTTACCACTCCTCCGAACCAGCACCCTGAAATTTTAGTGTTTGAATGTAAAGCTTTGAAATTATCCTGCATTTTTGTGAGTGTTTTAATGACATTTTTTGATCAGTGGGTTGCCACTTGGTGGTCTTGGTACAGGACTCTCATCAGTCCTCTCCTTATTCAGTCAGAGTTATCACAGTAACCCCCTACAGAAAGCCAAAAATCAAAGCCCACCTAGATCTGTATCTTGGCCTGCTTCCTGCTTTTACTTGGGCTCCTTAGGCAGAGAGTTCTATTGACTAGCACTGCACATCGCATCTTAAGTAAAAACTGTCTTTATGTATTTATTGTGTCCTTCTAACCTTTCTGCAAGCACCAAATTTGCCTGAACTCCTGGAATTGCAATGTTGTCTGGAAAACAATTATTTAAACATCATTTCATTAAGTGATTTGCCCTCATATTTTTCTTCTAGCATATCTCAATTCAAATAAAAATCAAGCCTCACTCACTGACCAAGAAGCTACATAGAAAACCCCCTATTTTTTTGTTTTTGTGTATACATATTATTATACTACACATTACTACAAAATAAAAATTCTACTGTTAGATAATGAAATGGAATACAAGCCTAATAGAAAGAATAAGAAGTACATAACAGTCATGTCACATGCACATGTATTTACTTGTACTATCATCACTGTAGGGCCAACAACTTCTTATTGTCAAAATTACTTCTTCACAGTAAACAAAAATATTGCTATACTAAAGTGACACTCAACAGAAAGTTTCTTGCGACTTGTTATTGGTTTAAAATGTAGTGAACCCACACACTGGTGTGAAAGGTGGCCAAATATTAAAAAGAATAAAAAGAAAATCATAAAAAATTGAGATCCCAGGTGTGGCTTTACAGTGACTACATGTAAATTGTATGGGATGAAGTTTTTGTAATTTGTGTCTTAGGGACAGTGAGAACTTTTCATTTTGGTTCAAAGCTGAAAAACTGTGGAAACCCCTGTTCTTAAGGTTTTCCTGCACACATTTAAAATCTAATGTATCTGTGGTCAGCAAAAGTGTCCAGTAATAGTTTTTAAGGGTCTGTGCACCAGGCCACTTACAGGGCCTTGAAGGTCACAGCACTCGACCAGTGTTAAAAACTACGTGGTCATTCTGCCCTGCTAATAGAATTAGCAGGCCATCTGTTTTCATGCGGTGTGCCAGCCCGGAACCCCTGCTAATTATGTTATAATATCCCGTTCAACGGCACATCTTTTTAATATTCCCTATGCACACACTCCGGGGGCAGGCTCCAATAAAAGCAGGTGGCTGGAGACAGAGATGCAGAAACACAAACCCACATGCTCTCTTCTAATGAAATAACACTGGAGCTGAAAGTGTATATCTTACTCGAACTGGGAAATATGTTCAGAGGCTGAGCCATGTTGCCAAGCGACTGCTGCCTGGAATGGCGTGTGTGTGTCTGTAGTGACAGACAGATGGAGGGAGGAAGGACATGGTGAAGCCAAAAGGCTGGAGTTACTGTCTCCCTAAGTCTGCGTATGTGTGTTTGTTTGCTGGAAGAGATGTTGTTGTTGTTGCTTGGCTGTCTTTGCTCTGACTATGATAGTTGTGTTTGCAGAGTCGCACTTTAGCACATCAGGGGAGGTGAGCAACACCATTTAATAACCTGGCCAGGTCCCCGCCTCTGTAAAATGCTATTACCATTCTTTGCACAGCACACATTGTTTACAACGTGTCTGCTATTACAGCTTAATTATGGGAATATTGGGCTGCCGGCACAGCTTTTCTTGTTTGCTCTGTTGGTGGTTTGTAATCGGACTTTCTCATTTTTGCTCTACAAGGCCGGGCTTTGTGTTGTTGTTGTTTCCTCTGCGTGCCCTTGTGTTTGCGGATTGACCTTGCTCCAGACAAAGTGAGACAGAGACTTACCCAGGCGCTTACACTGTGCCTCATTAAATTAGAGCACTGTCAGAGGGGAGTTGAAATAATGCCTCCACGCCCATCGTCTGCCCCCCTCTTTGTCATCCGAACGAGGCCTGTTATATTTCTCCTCCTTTCTCACAGATGTAGCCACTGATGCTGTTCAGGGGGGAGTCACACCTCCACTCCACAGCGTGACTCTGCGTATGAATAACTCAGCAGCCCGCCCAGCATACCTGACACTTGCCTTACAGGTGCACGCTCATGTCATTTTATTATTTCATCATGCAACCATCTGCATCCAAGAGAGACTGCTGAGGAGACACAATGCACATGTTCAGTGAGATTAAGATTTGTACCTGATTCAATAGTGCACATGCAAACAGGATTTCAAGTGAAAATGCAAACACACCTGATCACAGTGTTATTTTACAGCTAAACATGTAGGAGTGGCTCAGCCAACCTTGGTAAGTTTGGTTTCCATAAACATCATTTGGAATCATCCCAATCCTTTTATTTACCTTCGAGAGTTATTAATTTATGGCTAGTGACTCACATATAGACTATCCGAGCATTTAGGGTTAGGGATAGATTCTAGGATGTGACGATACGCTTTTCTCCCGATTAGTTTTTTTTTTTTTACATTTTTTTAGGTGCTGATTTGATTTAAATTGCGAATCTACAATATTGCCAATTTTTACAATCTTTAGTTAGCTTTTTTTAACACCAGCGAAAATGATGATGCCTACAGACTATATCAGGAAAAATACACATCACACGTGAGTCCGTTTTTAGGGTTAATTCAACAGTATATTTTAACCAGCTCTCCACACAATCTCTTCAAAAGCCTGGACTGCATTTAAAACTGGCTTATTAACACAGACTGAAATGAAGCTTTTAAATATGGAAAATAAATAAATAAAAAATTCCCGATACTTATGTGAATCGATTTTTTCTCCCACCCTAATAGGTTTTGATAATTAATCATTTTATTTTTTATTCCAGTGACAAATAAGGAAAATATAGACCTTCACAGGTTTTCAGGACCACTAACGTCAAAGACATGGCATTTCTGATATTTAATACCCTAGTGCACTTAAAAAAATACCTCTACGTTTTTTATGTTTCCACCTTTGCTTGAAGTTACTCTGAATATAGTGCCACTACCATCATTTTGTTTCAAATTTAGCTAAAATATCAGCAACTTCTGTTTCCTATGTGCCATGGCCACATTTTTGACTTTTTTATTGTTTTAACTCTTTTCCTCAGATGGGACTGTGATGCCCTTGATTTGTAAGGCTCACAGAAGGAAGGGAAAGGAACTGATGAGAGGCTCCTACAGCACAAAGACAAATGATATTCTTTTAGCTTACTGACCCTTCTTTGACTCCCTGATAGTGTGACTGACCAACCAATGAGAATGAGAGAGCACTTATCAAACTCGCCATAGTTGGGCGACTCCTGTCAGGCAACTTTTGTGTTGGCAGATTGAGCATTGTGGCTAAATTTTTAACCATATTGTGTCACTTCAGGACTGAAAATTACAAAGAAAATTTATCAACACTCAGAAATAAGAAAAAAAAGGCGTTTTTTTATGTTTTGGAAATACCCAAAAGAAATAAAAGTACCTTGATGGCATGAAAGTCAGTGTTAGATAACATCACTGGGTTATTCACTGGAAGTAATTCTAGTTATTTTTGACATGTTTAAAATATTTTGAGTCATCTTGATGCATTTTGCTTTAGTTTTGTTTTTATTCTTTCACTTCAGCCTATTTTTAAATTGAATCAAATTAGCTAAATATGAACAAGACTAAGTTAAAAGCAAGTTATTTTAAAATGTTTCAAAAGCAAAAGGCAAAAAACAACAGTTTGTCAAACTTAAGTAGGGCACACACAACCTGACAATCGGCTGACTTTTGACTTGAATATCTGCTTATGATCAAGCTCAGCAAAGGACCGAATATCTGGAGGCACTAAAGATCATCTTTACTGAATATCCAGTGGTGTGTTAAGGAGCCGCCACTTGAAATCCTCAACATGGTCATTATTTACAACCAGAAGTCCTGATGTGTGTGGAGTGACAGTCGAGCACTTCTTCTGTGATTTGTTGCATGATGAGTAATGGCAAGGCAAAAAGTTTGATTAACATCAAAATGGAGCTCCAACTCGTTGATTTGTTTAATAAAGCACACGCATCTGAACAGCATAACCATAAGAGAAACTGATAAGGAGGGGAACTGGCCAGAAATCACAACAGTTGAGCATGTCATAAATAGCAAACTGTTTGCCGAATCTAGCTTCATGACGCTGTCCACTATATTTGTTTACATGGTTTATGGTGTCCTATGTCTCTCTCTTTTTGGCATACCACAAACAAGAGGAACAAAACTGATAAATCCGACAGTTTCTGTCTCCTCTCACTGCTTCAAATTTGTGTGATCAGGCCTTAGTGGAAGTTGCTAAGAAGGACAAAGCTTTATTAAATATCAAGTATTTTCTCATGTTTGCAGTTTACTTTCAACACAGCAGGTATTGGCATATAGCCTGAAGTCTTTTATCGCAAATATATTTACGAAAACACTCATGACACACCTTGGAAGTCAAAGTGGCTTTAGCTTCCCGGCAATATGCTCTATTGTTTACTGTAGCTTCACGGACCCCATAAGCTTCGGAAACACCTGGTCCAGGGAGTGTCCTCCATGTTGAGGAGGTGGTAAGTGCCTTGATGGCATCATCAGGGGAAATTTTTCATATTTACTACTTGGCATACAGTCCTGCTCAGTATTATTGGCACCCCTTCATTATTCTCATTTCTTTAACAATATCTTTAGAAATAAATTGAAATGTACCAAATTTATGTCATCAGGATCGCTTAATTGAAGGTCCAAAGTACTTTAAAAAAAAACTAAACATTTTTACAAGTTAAATATTGTAATTTCAAAGAGAGAACTGAAAAAAAAGCATGTGCAGCAATAATGGCACCCCTCTCCAGTATTTTGTTGCTCACCCTTTGGCACTGATGTCAGCCTCCAAATGTTTCTTGTAGCCATCTATAAGCTTCTTGCACTTCTCACTTCACTTCTTCTCTTCTATGCAAATTGTCCAAGCTTTTGAACACTTGGAGGTTTCTTTTCCCCAATGACAGATTTCAGCCATACCAAAGGTTTTCAATTGAAGTAAGATCAGGAATCATTGCTGGCCATTTTGAAACAGGCCCTTTTTTTTCCCTTTTCAACCATTCCTGTGTGCTTTTGGATGTGTGCTTTGGGTCTTTGTCTTGCTGGAGGGCCCACGATCTTCGACTCAAACCAAGTGTTCTTACACTAGGTAGGACATTTCGCTCTAAAATTTCTTGATAATTCTCTGATTTCATGATTCCTGTGATACGGTCAAGGCCTCCACTACCCAAAGCAGCAAAGCAGCCCCAAACCATTATGGAACCTCCACCATGCTTAATTGTTGGTAGGGTGATCTTTTCCTTGTATGCTTCAAGTGGTTGCAATTAAAACTGCCTATTCTAAATATGACTGCATGATCATAGAAGTTAATGAAGTATAATTTACAAACCTTAATATGTGAACATTACTTCTGCCAAGTTTGAGTCTGATAAAGTGATGCAGAGCAAAGTTAGAGAGGTTTGTAAAGAAGCTGTTTGTACTGTCACATTGTGTACTTAAACTTCATGGGTGCCAAAAATGATGAGTAGGTCTGTATATTCTCTTAAAGATTGAGCCTGAAAACAGGGAGAGGAGAGATTCTTCTAGACTTAAAAACAGGTCGTGTACATGTTTTTTTTTTCAATTAAGAGTGTATCTGATATTATATTCAACCTTTTATTTCAGTTAATCATGCAAATATTAATTGATTTAATGCTAGTTAAAGCTAATGCATTTTTGACAGGTCGTCGGTTGACTATTATAAATATTTAAATCACTCTTTCCTCATCTTGCTAATGCCCAATTTGTTCCACCAAACTTTAAGAAATCATTAACAGTGCCCTGGTTAAACAAGAAACACACACACTGAGAGACACACATTGTCTGCTGTGTTTAGTATTGGCCCTCTTCAGGCTTGTTTTGCTTTGACCATGGACATTGTTTGCATGAATCCCCTAGCTTCATCATCATGGCGAGCTTTTCCTTAACGCTACACATATGCTACATCATCATTACCTTATGGGATCAATTTGAAATGGATAAAAAACAGTGTGGTGATTGTTTCTGCATGCACCCTCTTCATTAGCTTTCAATGTAGCAGAATTGTGCAGGGATAATGGAGGCATTTCATCTCCTCACACACCCCCCTTGTTAAATGTGAACAAATTGCTCACTGATTAACATGTCAGGAAACTGGCCACAGCGGGTGCCTACTGTAGCTGCTCCACAATGACGCTGTAAGAACAAGAGATAAGGCATAGAGAAAGGGGAGCATTAATATCCCTTTGAAACTGACAGCGGATCAGCCACATTACTATGCTGCTGTCGTATCTTTGTGTCTGACCAGTCGTGTTGATTGGGATTTCTCCCCTGAGGTAAAAGACCCTCTGACAGGATTGGAGGCTTTAGTCTACCGTCAGACGCCTGTCTGTAATTTGTGATTACAGCACAAGCATAAGGGGTGGCAGGGATTAATTCAATCCAGCACACAAATCTGATTTCCTACATTTGCATAGTAATGAGAAAAAATGTTGAGTGTTTTTGGCAGCTGGCAAAACACAAGATGGCTGAAACTTAGAAATTTGGATATTTACTGCTGTAGTGTCTGGTGAGTTGAGGTCAGTGGCTGGTTTTGCATGAATTTGCATGAATTTACATGTGAATGATATTATATACTCGTGGATATTTCAGTGTCTTTGTCTCTAATGCTTTGCCACTTTTTCTTGGTCAATCATCACATTTTAAATATTCATTTGTCATTTTTTGGAATCATAAGCTAACATTGTTTTGTGGAGTTAATTTAACTGAGGATGAACACTGACGAACCTAAACAAGTTAATGGTCAAAAGTACTACAGGATCCCTTATTCACATACACTAAATGATAAACAAAGATGCTGTTGCATTTAGCAGGGGTGTTTATAGCAAAACTACCTTTGACAAAACGTAGTCTTGCTTTGTATTTGGAACAGTTAAAGAACAACAAAACAGATGTTTGTGCATTTTTCTCTGAAATTAAGACAAGCATGTTATCAGTTGGTTTTTTGTGTTTAAGTAAAACTGTATTTATGATAACACTGCCACAATTGCATACAAATGTCAGGCGTCACAATCAGTTATGCAGCATAGCAAGCTCGCTGCCAGCACTGTATCTTTTGAATATTGAAGTCTATATTACATCTTTTCCTTTGTAAACAGCAGTGAACTGCACAGAAATCAGACATGCATTGCTTAGTATCACTGAAAACAGACTCAATATTTGTTGTTTGTCTTTGAACTCACATGTGCACTCTTGTAAATGCACTTTCCTGTGCTTGGCATGTTATCGGAGGATAGCACTTGGGAGCTAAGGGTGTTCACAGCTACCCGTTGTTTGAAAAGTGACCACAAACTGTGAAAAATATGTTGATTTTGCAATTAGAACCACCAGAGTGAACAGCACAAAAAAAGCGAAATAATTAATTATACTGTATGTGGTAGCGCTGGATATCTTTAGCAGCCTTTCAATACAACACAACAGAACAGACAGAATTCCTGACGCTATATGTTCTTATTTTGTACAAGCAGACTGCAAATTGTTTAAATGCTCTTACAACCTAAGGCACTTACGTTTCAGGTATAGGAACATGCCTCTGTGTCTGAGTAGTTAACAGGAAGTATATCCCCAGCTTATTTTTATTGGTTTGACAGAAAACTTTTCAAGAAACTTCTCTGTGCAAGCCAAACTAGTTATGTCTTGACATATTCAAAGTGAAGTTAAAACATCTTAGGCATGGATGTAGGTCAAAGTTCCTCAAGTATAGATGATTCTCTAAATGATACAAGCAACAGGAAATAAGGAAATACCCCATCCATAGCGTCCTGCATTACTCTGCTTCACTCTATGTTGCTGTCGAAGAGTCAGAACACTCCATCAGAGTTTATTGTAATCAAGCTGAATTTGTTGCTCATGCTTGCTCACTTAAAGAGGACATATAATGCTTGTTTCTCCTTTTCACTATGCCAGACTAGGATGCCTGTAAAGCATTTCTGCCCTCAGTACAAGTCATTTAGTTCCTTCATTGCCCCACAATAGCATTCTCAATATCCTCATTTTAGGCCATTATTGAGTGCTTGTTGAAACGCTTGGTATCAAGGCTGACCTAAAGTTACCTCGCAACGTCACAGCCCTTTGTGCCCTGATTGGTCAGTTCTATCGGGGGTAGACCCAGCTTGTCCTTCTTCTTCTACTGTATTTTCCGGCAGACTTGAAGCAGCGACCGCGTATTGAGTCCCTCTACAGGCCAGAGCTGGTAATGAGGGAGTGTGAGTGAGGGAGCTTTATACCCCTGTTGCTGGATGTGTTCCTCAGTGAGGGTTTGGGGCTGACGGACATCACAGAGGAGGAAGTGTTTTATCAGATTACTCCAATAAAAAGAAATGTACCTCGTGTCGTCATGATGTTTGAAATCTCGCGGACATCTCGCAGTGACCTATTTTCAGAGGCATCAAGTCTCGTTCTAGGATATCAGAAAAAATACAATATCTAATTTTTTGAAAATTAAGGGGGTGTAAGGTCTTGTTTTCAAATTTATTATATTGTATGTAAGTATTAAATCATACATCAGCATGATATGTCTCATTTGATGTTTAGTAAAGACACTGTGTGATGTTTTAGAATGTGTTATACAAAAAGTTAACATCACTTTACAACAGTTCAGTTCAATTCCGCACTTGTCAGTGGCACTTCTTACAATCAAACTATTAAAAATTATGATCAACTACTGAAACCTTTCTGTGCAGTGGTACAACTTCCAGGGCCAGACCTTTGCTAATTTCCGGGATGTAATTCTTTCGGGGTGCTTCCATTTTTCCTCTGTTATTTTTTCATGAATTAAAGCAGACATTGAGGTGAATCGCTGAAAAACTGACTGTAAAGATCACTACCAAGAAAAGCAGAAGAAGAATTACTAAAGATCTTGATCATCAAGAGTTTGCTGACTTCTTAAGAAAAGAAAATAATCAGTCCATCCCCTCCCGACAAAACTATACAGGTTAACTACACAAGCTCATATAATCTGACACAGTGCCAATTGAACACATCTTTTTAGTTTGGTCTATCTTATTTTATGTGGATGTGAACACAGTGTGCCCTTATCTTAAGCAGCTTCTGCTCTGAAGAGTCAAACAATATACTGAAGTATTTGGACTGATGTGAAAAATGAAGGGAATTGAACCTGTTTTAATAAAAATGACTGATTAAAGTCTGTAAGCAAATTTGATGGAAATGACTTAAAATCATTTTCCTTTTTATTGTGCAGCCAATTCAGTTTGAAAACCTCAGGGTGCAAAGATCTTAAGTTTTATAACTTACCCACAGTATGTGGTTATGGGCTCTACCAGAGCAAAATGAAATCAAGAAATTTTGCCATCTCCGTTGTGAGTGGACTCAGTTGAAAGACTACACAATAAAGGGTTGAAGTAAGGAAAATATCTGTCAAGATATGGAGGAGATTTTATGAAGTATCATCCCCTTGCTGCTCACTAATGTAAAACATACGTTGTATTAACTTACCAAACGTAAAGCATATTTCTTGTTGAAATTAATATGATTTTCAGTCTTGTCACTGTAAACCAGACAAGATATTTTCCAGGGTCCACTGCTGAAGGACCTGTTCACCCACACAAGTGTGTGCACACATATAAACAGATACATTGAGACACATCTTTCTGACGTTACAGAAATGCTTGAGGGTATATCTAGTGTTGGTGTTTGTTAGCGTTGAATGAAGTCAAGAGCAGCTGGCATTGTTGGCTTATTCATTTGAGGGTTCGTGCCCAGCTTCAACTCTTATCTGTCAATGTGTCCTTGGGCAAGACACCAAAGCCTAAGTTGCTTCCATTGCTGCGTCAGTGGTGTGTAAGGTCATAGATGTACAGTATAATATTATACTGATAGACACCTTGCATTGATACTCAGAACCATCAGTGAGTGGAAAAGTGAATGAGTAGATGTGACCTTTGAAGAGTCAGAGAGACTAGAAAAGCTCAATGTGAGCTCAGATCTATTAACCGTTTTACCATTTACCCCTGAAGTCACATATTGGGGATGTGGAAGAGACCCCACATATGAGGACAACACAAATTGACACAGGCTAAAATGGGAGACTAAGTATTGAGTATGTGTTTATGTAGCAACATTGTTCTTTTACTGCAACCGCCATTGCAGTGGACTAGGAGAATGAACTAATCGGGCGGCCGTTAATGAGGATTAGTTTTAGTCAGTCTTATACAGTAGTTTTCTTTTTTTTTCTTCTTCTTGCACCCCTTTGTGGATGGAAATCTTTATGCTCCTACCCTCAAGGGGGCATTAAGGATGGAAAATCATGTTAACAGAGGTCTAGATCACCTATTGGGCCACTCTGCCTTTGCACCCCTTATTTGAGAAGCACTGACCCAAATCCCCACAGACAGGATAGATTTGCTATAGTTAAGCTTGGGTGGCATCTTCAAGTTAAAGACATCACAAAGGGAGAGGCACTTGGTGGCTCCAGTGATCTTGTTACCTGCCTATCTCTTAAGATAGAGACGGTATCATCATGACCCTACAAATGCAAAAAACATCTTGTGAAATCTTAAAATGGCTTCCATGATATTAATTTAAGCCCAGGAAAATGTATTCCTCTTGCAATGCTGTAATCAGCTGTGTGGTTATCTTCACAGCACAATGCACACTTTGCCTCCTCTATCTCTCTGATCGCTCTCCAGTCCTTGAGTGGAGATTGTGCGATTTCTTGCCAGGCTGACTCACGCTCTTTCACCAGCAACATTCCTGTGCAGCAGCCTTGAGTAAAGCTGCCTCTCGGTCTCCATTGCCGTCTGATGTGGTTGAAGTTTATGAGCCACGCGGGCAGCCCATTAAACCCGGCGCTCTTTTGTAAAGGTTGTCTGCCTCTTAAACGGTGTCATTTTTATTGATGTGTTCCTCTCCCGGTCCCCCCCTCCTCTTTCCCGCTCTCACTCTCATGTACAGAAATATGCGATATGGCCCTGGTTTAAATTCAGTTCCCCAATTGGAGCTGTTTATTATGGCAGACAGGTGTGCTGTAGTGTGCGAGAAGAGTGTGTTTGCGTGAGTGCAAGGGGCGGTGACTGTCCCAGCATGAAACGATACAGCGAATTAATGTCTTCTTTTCATGGATTGCTTCACAACCACACACATACACATCTTCTCCACATGCTACATCCTGCTTAGCACCGACGGTATAGCAGCTGTAAAAGCGGTCGACTCTGTGATCGGACCAACAAATCACAGCAGGGACGATGAGAGGGAGCCGCCCTACCGCTAAGACATCCACGTTAGAGGACAAGCTGACAAGAGACGACAGCTTCTGCCATTTTCCAGAGATTCCCCTTTCTGTTTGTTGCCATAAGGACAGCCATTGTGGTTTTGCTCCTGCATCACAATGATGCTAACCTGCAGTCTGGATCCACTCTTATTTGGTTTTACTTTCAAATTATTCTTTATGCTCTTTTTGTGCAGAGTCACCTTTGACATCAATTTCTCGCAGTGCATCATGGGTGGCTTTTCTGAGCTGCTGTGCCAATATAAATGTAATACAGTGAGTAATAACTCTGGCTAAGTATTGATCCTGTGGGATTTCAAGACTGTGTTAAGTACTCCATCTCATCGGCTTCAATCTTTACATGACAGACAGCTTCTGTCTGTGTGTGTGTGTGTGTGTGTGTGTGTGTGTGTGTGTGTGTGTGTGTGTGTGGGGTTATTATTTTGTTCTGCAGCTTCTCTGTGCACATTTATAAGAGCTGTGTTTGTTTGCAGTGGAGGCGTGGATGAGAGTCGAGGGGATGGAGAAGGCAGACCTGATTAGCACCGTAAGTGCTCGCCATGCCTCTGCAGTCTGTCCCCTACCTCGACACTCCTCAGTTCCCCCCACCCACACTACCTTCACTGCTGCCCCCCTCGCTCCCAGAGCTGCTAATGACTGCTAATTGTGGCACAGCAGGGGAGAGGTGCTAAAAAGCGGATATCACCAGCCATGCCTGGCAGAGCTGCAGCCCCCCAGCTGGGAGGCTGGTGGCCACTCATCTGTCTGCACCATGCCTCAGAAAGTTGAGTCAAGTTTTGTGTGTTCAGGAGGCAGCAGTGAAAAACAATATATCCATCAGTAACATGGTTAAAGGGGCATTTCGCACTAAATTTTAGTTTAGTTTACTTTAATAAAGGATGACAGTTCTCATGAGATGAAAAAAAACATCAAACTTCAGTTGACAGATTTAATTTGTAGGTTCACAGAACTTTGGTCTTTTTATATAAGCTCGATTTTTTTTTTATATTAAGTTTACAGCTCACTTCAAGCTGAGAAAAAACCCTACGGCTACAAGTAGTTACCTTTTCAAACAACTTTGAAGCAGCATCATGTCAATAAATCAGCTCTCTGTCTATTTCCTTTTTAATTAAAGCAAGTTTTTTTTAACTGACACATGAAAAACAATTTCTTTTCAGAAAGAGCATTAATGAAAACTGTAACTAAGTATTGGAGACACGGGAGATTTTCAGCCTGCAAAATGACCTGTGGTGATATCATGAAGACATTTTCAGTTATTTTGGCAAGACTGTTAAACACAAAGCCTGTGTTAAAATCAGGGGTGAAGAGTTTGAAAGGTTAGATTAGATTAGATTCAACTTTAGTGTTGTTGTACATGTCACAGGAACAATTAGCCAAATGCAAGTTGCATCTCACCAGAAGTACTTAAGCAGCAGTTTAATGACATATGATGTAGAGAGTCAAAGATATGGGAGAAAAATAACATAAATATGTGTCTACATGTATGTAAGGCTATGAGCAGTATGTTCAGAATGAGTAATATGTATGTACAGTAGTGCAATGAAATGCTCAGATGTAAAGTGCAGTTAATGATACAGTGGTGCCAGTAAGGACCTGGCAGTCTATCTAATGCCCCGTTCAGACTGGCCAAAAAAATATTTAAACCAGGTAACCATCAGCTCCTGACAACAGTTTGAAAGGGTTTAGTCAGCATGTCGACCCGGGTTGACTGATCCTGTGGCTTGCGTCCGATCAGCTTCAGTGAGAGCATCACAGCTGGGTCAACCCACTAATTTATGTCGCCTAAATCCCAAACAT
Source organism: Scarus forsteni (assembly GCA_036419115.1). NCBI lineage: Eukaryota > Metazoa > Chordata > Actinopteri > Labriformes > Labridae > Scarus > Scarus forsteni. Next base: position 22,458,645 of record JAZDUH010000084.1, read on the forward strand.
TTTCCAAAGACACACACACAAAAGATAAGAGTAATGTATTCTCTGGACTATAAGTCACTCCTTTTTTTAAAAAAAAGATTTGGTTTGTCCTGGAGGAATGAGCCCACAGATCAGTGCTTGAAGAACAAGCTGCATGCCCATTTAAGCTCAATGTTAAAGACGGGTCCAGATACTGACAGAGCCTCCATGCTCTGCATTCTTTTTGTTTCTGCACGTGTCTATAAAGCTTACAGATACGGGCCAAACAGATCAGTGCCACTGGAAACCGTTTGGCAGTGTTGCTGTTACTACCCATGTTGTAGCTCTAGTGAGACACAAAGAAGAAATAATAATGGCTGAACTTTTTCAATAGGAACTCTGCAAGATAATTAGAAATTAGAAACATCTGTATAAAGTTATGTCCCCTGGACATCCAGATAAACAGATGCAAAAACAAACAAATAACAGCTGGGAGGAGATTGGGGAGTGACCAAATATCAGTTGGCCAGTAGCGAAGGAGAAGTGTAGGTCTGTTTGAGCTCTCGTGGTGGATATATTAGTTAATAGCAATGCCAATGAAAATCAGGGGGTCTTGTTGGTGTTACTGCTTCATACAAGGCAACCACCTCTCCAATAGAGCACTAAATAAATGGAAGTTATAGTCCAGTGCAACTAGGTGTTCTTTTTCTCTCTCTTCATGACACAATTTCTCACTCATGCGACTTATACTCCAGAAAATACAGTCCAGAAATTACTGTACCATTTAATTTGAGCCTTTGTGTATTTAAAAAAAAATCTATTTTTAAGACATTCATCTTACTGATGGTTTAACAGTAACTCTGGGTGTCTTTAGTATTTCGTACAAACCATTCATGCTGCTGCCAAAAAGAAAGAAAACATCAATGCAACCACGCACATCCACAAGGCACAGATTTAAACAGAATATAAATGTACTTTTAGAAACAGGAGACAGCTTGATCACATGTTTTATTTGTGTTTAAATCATCATTTAAAAGGAGAGCCAACACACACAAATATCACCACTATGTAGGAGTGAAAATATTTCCACATATTCGAGGAAAGTATTAAGTTAAGCTGAAATATATGATAGGCAACTCACAAGGCTTTTTTCAAAGAGCTTCATTACTGTTCATTTTTCCGGTGACATATTATTAATGGTAAAAAAAGCCTGTGGTGAGACAGTTGGTGAGTGAAAGTCCTGTCAATCTCCACTCTGACAGGGCTGGAGGCGCAGCTCAGACCCCAACAGCTCCCAAATCTCTGACAAGTTTTGATGATGTCTGCAGCTCTGGTGTGATAGATTGCATACAATAATTCTGCACCTGCATTTAAACTGATGCTTGAGATAGAAGTAATTGAGATTTTCTGTCTAGTTCTGAAGTTATTAAGCATCAAGCTGTCATGCTGGGTTTGTTCAGGAGACTTCTGTTGCTCATAAGATCATTTTTCATTCACTTGAGTTTCTTCTTTCTCTTTTAATTGACATTGAAGGATTGGTTAACATTGTTAGACAGGGCAGTTTTCCACATTTTCACTAACTCTGAAGTGCATCTTGATTCTTCTGATTCATTGTCTGTAATCAGATAGACACATGTTGCTAGCAAGCTCCAGGTCAAAACGATTAAGCTCATTCAACAGATCCACTGCTCAGTCGGCACCCTTTAACACAGGAAGAGGTAGGAGCTACAAGTGTTACAACAGCAGGAAGTGACTGCTTGCACAGAGATAAGTATAGATACTCTTTCCAACCTGAACTGCAATTTAATTGCAGTTCCACTAGATGCTGCCATATTATTCTCAATCAGTCATCATCACCTTATAATAGCTATAGCTATTGCTATTGTATCTAATGATTATGCCACCTTAATAACTACCTTTACAACGTGTAATAAGATGCCACATCTAAGGGGGTTGACCTCTAACAAACTTTAAATCAATTGAGACAGATTTGAGAACAGATTTATGGCACAGTTGTCCATTGATTTGTCTCTATTATCGTTTCTTATTTAGTCCCTATTTCTTAGGGCTGGGACAATTCACTTTTCTACCAATTTGATTTCTTACGATTTTTAGGTGCCAATTCAATTTAAATTGCAATTCTATGATATTTGCAATATTTAGCTTTTTAAACAACAACAAAAAAGATGAACAATGATGATGCCTACAGACTATATCAGGAAAAATACACATCACATGTGAGTCAGTTTTTAGGATTTATTCAGCAATATATATTAACCAGCTGTTTATACTCTCTTTTCAAAAGCCTGGACTGCATTTAAAAGTGGCTTATTAACCCTTTAGGCACCAGAGTTCTGTCAAGAAAATATTCAATTTTGCTATCAAGATTTAAAAAGGCTATAGTTTCAAAGTGGTTAGAGATAATGGCAAACTGTCATTGTGAAAAATCCTCAGTATGACCCAAAATTTGTGATGGAAGTAAATTCACTAATCTAATTTGCATATTATGATGTCACCAGATGGCAGCCATATTGGAAAATAAACACAAATAAATTGACATGAAAGCTTTCATCTCAGGGACTGTAAAATCATACCAGCCATGAAATTTGGAGTTTGGTTTGGGGTTTATCCTCTCTAAGAACTGGTGGGCATATCTGTCTCCTTTGTGATAGGCTTCAGAATTCAACGTCCAGAAAAAAAAAAGACCAAGGCTCAAAATTTATCAGAATTCTGTCTCCAGAATACCCAATAGGCTCATCAAAATCTCCGGTCCACTTGTGATACTCTTCTTCATCCCTGAGTAAACTCAGCCATCATCATTACTGTAATTTACAGGCCGAGCATGAACGCCTCCGCTGCCTTCACTGTGCTCTCGTCTGCCCAGAGCTCTGCTGTCTTTGTAATTCCCGCTAACACCGTCACTTTCGCTGTGTTTTGAGCTTCCCTGCATCCCAGACCAGCACCTCCTCAGTGCTCGCTGATTACTGCCACCCCGGCCACAGAGAGGCAAAGCATCGGCCTCGGTATGTGCTGCTTGGGGACTGTAATGGCGCGCGGACCCGCTCCCGCTGCGCATACACGCGCCGCCATTTTGGTCCTCACTGGACGACTGACCGTCATCCTCAGAGAGTAAATATTCCTCAGATTCAGAGTCAGCCAGTACTTGAGAAAGTACTCTCAGCATCATGAGTACTCGTACTCTCTCTCTATCACTCTGTGCGTGTCTCTCTCTCCCTCTCCCTCTCTCTCTCTCTCTCTCTCTCTCTCTCTCTCTCCCCCTCTCCCTCTCTCTCTGCTCTGCTCTGCAGCCACACTCGCGTCCCTCGGTCCGTTGTGTGTGTTTCAAAATAAATATACGCCAAAACTTTGATAGAAACCTGTCACCTGTCCACTATCTGCCGGTGAAAAGTAGTAACACGATTCAGCTCTATTTTAACAGCTATGGCCTGTTTTATTCAGCAATGTCGCTTGTCGCAATTTTGCGGCTAAGCGCCTAAAGAGTTTGGGGGTGGGGGATCGATTTTTGAACAAAAAATCTAATTTAAAATCGTCAGACAAAAAAATCCGGATACTTATGTGAATTGATTTTTTCTCCCACTCCTACTTTTTCTCCACCCACCCCCCTACCTTTGCTCCCTCACATGCCCTCACACAGCTTTGGTGGATGGCTTTTCAACGTGAAACTGGTTCTGCCCTTGGGATAGATAGATAGATAGATAGATAGATAGATAGATAGATAGATAGATAGATAGATAGATAGATAGATAGATAGATAGATAGATAGATAGCAAACGGACGGACGGACAATAGACTGATAGATTTATCGGTAGGTTGGTTGGTTGGTTGATGAAATAAGAGTATGGTTTTAACCTGCTCTATTGTTAAGAATCCCAAGATAGCGTTTGTCTTGAAATGGTCCTATGCAAACACAGATTGAATTACTGATTGATCAACTTCTTTTATTATGTTATTTGTCATGTTTGGCAATGATTTCTCCTTTGTCGTGGCTAATGTTTTGTGCTTCACATTACAGTAGTAGCCCCCGCCTACTACATCATCTTACTGGCCTGTGAAGTGATTGACAGGACAAATGCTTAGTCACCTGCTGGAAGTGCTTTTGAAAAGTTCCGTCCTTCCAAAACATCTCTTGTGTGTTGTTGATCAGGTGGAATAAAGACATACAGTATATTCTACACGGTAGGGCTGTATTATATTTTTTGCCGATATCCAAAAATGCTGATATTTTTGATTCATTATCGCTGATTCTGATACCGGTATCTCTGACCAAGAAGAAAAGCTCTGTTCTTAAAAAAAATGGACTAGTTTCTTTGGTGTTATAGTATATTTTTTTATGAGAAACAGATGTTAAACAAGAAAAACAGTATTTAACTACTACAAAAATGAAACTCTTGACTTTTAAATGTACCCATGCAATGATGAGAAGGCGCATCCATATTGTACATTTGTGTAATTGCCAATATGTGTTGTTGATATACCAGCTGTAAATATCTGCAAATATGTCAATATCAACCGATACTGATATTTATTTTGCAAGCTGGTATAGGCTGATACTGATATCAAACTGATAATATTGTGCATCCCTACTTTATAGTATTAATATATGAGATGGTCTGTCTGGGTTGTCGTGTTACATCCTACTGTTGCCTTGGCCAAGAATGTCCGATCACCTGACAGGTGGTTGTTCTCTATGAGTACTTTTAGTTTAAAATATAATCAACTCTTGCCATATTAAAAAAGTTGAATGAAAAATTATGGAACTTGTGCAACATTTGAAGGTGGAAAAGCAGTCAAAATATCAATGATCTGGTCTTTGTAAGGACTTGCCAGCTTTTCCTAGAGGCCTGGAGCACCGCTGTTTTTGTTGTTTGCACAATTTTATGTTGATCTTTTTCTTGGCTACTGAACATAATCACTCTGCGGATCAGTGGATAAATTGTTGACGGATCAGCATGCATGTTTTTGAATTTGCATGTTGAACCAACTTTTAACCTATTTTTGGTTTGGTACGGTTTATTTGTTTGCCATTTCAGCCAATATAACAAGTGTTCAGTCATAAGCAGCAGGAGAGCCACAATAAGCTAATTTTGTTTGGAAATAGAGATCCTCTTGGCTTCTAAATTTCTACTGAAACATTAAATTATGGGCAAGTTGCCTCTCTGTGTAATTCTCCTTTTAGTCCCAGCCTGGCCCCGTCCACTGAATCTCACTATCACCTTCAGCAGTCTGTCCTTCAGTCTGCTGCCTTGGGTTTGTCTCAGAGGGGCTAAAGAAGGACACATACGCCACAGAAGAGCGGGGATATTCTTCCTCTATCCTTGGGCATCCTTTCTGATATATTTTTTGGAGTGTCAATTATAATGCCCATGGATGAAAGATCACAAGCCTCATATGCAATGCTGTGATAAACTTCTCTTGCCGTCTGTGTGGTGTATTTCATTTGGATTGGGATTTGGCAAAGGGGAGAGAGTAATGTTCAGATGAAGTGGCTGACCTGTTTCTTTGTCCTGTGTTAACTCTCCTTCTCATATCGCTCCATCTCTCATTTCAGTACAGGAAATTTCCCTCTTGTTTCAAACCCAATTTTTCCAAAACTCCCTGCGTCAGCAGCAGCAGCCCCAGCACCGGCCGCTCTGAAAGCACAGTGTCCAATTAAAGGCTCATATCCATGCAGAAAAGAATCATTTCTTTCTCTTTCTCTCTCCGCTTCCTTCACACGCTCAATCCATCTTTAATATTATTTCCTCCCATTCTCAATTACCTTTCTCTTTCTCAATTACCCTGCCTTGTTAGAAAAACGGACATGCCTGAGCACACTATGAAATGCTAATTAAAATCAAAATGCGGAACACAAATTTAGATCTCACATCAGGAAGGTTTTTTTTAAATGTTACATCATTCTCTCAGAAGAGTGTTAGTGTTTTTTGCCAGCTATTGCAGATTGAGGGTGATTTCTCACCTTAACTGTTGGGGGAAGTTTTTTAAAGCATGAGGAGGTTCTCACTTTTTTCCTAGTTGGACATATGTTCACAGCAATCAAGCACTTTGTCACCTAACAAGGCTACAATCACCTGGAAGAGGAAGCCTTGGCTAATTTTAATTAAATCCTGGAGCACAGAAAAGCAAACTGCTTATTGCAGGTTGACTCATCACATTCCAGAAGAAATAGCAGAAGTAACATATTAATGATAATAATAATTATATAACTTGCCATCCAGAGGAGTTTTTGCACAACATTTTGGTGCTTAAGCCTTAATTAGTAATGGCAAGAAGCTTACACTATTCTCAGGCTCATTAGCAGACCTTTACATGACATGACAACAGCAACCAGTTAAAACAGAATACAAATCACCTTTTTAGGCTTTCAACACATTAACCTCCACTTTTACAAAGCTGCCACTGGTGCACCAGCTCTGCAAAGTTCAGAAATAACCTTGTTTGAACATTATTCTGATTTTGAACAGAGTTTACACTCATCACACACATCTTAGAGGCAGTTTTGGTTTGACAGTGTGTCCTCTGTAGAGAAGTTCCATTGAAATATGTAAACTATGAAAACTTCCTTTATCCTACTCAAAGCACAGTTAAGTTGTTGACAATATTACTGCATGTTGTCACTAAAAATATAATACTTGGTCTGTTGGTTAAGGCTGTAAGCTTTAACAAACCCCACATCATAAAATTCTGACACAATTAGATATGATTCATTCACCGTATATCACTTAACGGAAGTTGTCTGGAATTATTTCCTGCTATTAGTCTGTACCGAAATATGGTGCTTTCCAGTTTTCTAGGCTGCAGGGTGTGAAAAAAAATGCTTTATACTGATGATAAATAACACCAAAACTTTCTATCTGCTGCAACATTTTGTTTTGTTTTAATATTACTCTCTCAAGTTAAGAAGAACTTAACATCCCCTTAGGAACTGAACTGAAAGAAAACCAAACTTAGAATTAATCAAGTCTTCATATCAGGCTCAATGTGGACTCTTAACCAGAATTTATGCAAAGCTGATGCGAAAGGCTACAGGTTTCTCCTCATCCATATCGCGGTCAGAGTTCCCTGCTCCCTTTGACCATAGATGTTATAGTGTAAGTCGTTACCATGTTAACTGGTCACTTATTTGAAAAATATGCCCATTGGTTAAAAATGTTGGCAAGAATTATAATCCCCTCTTTGCTCCAACTTAAAAGACAAGTTCCTTTTAGTTAACTTGCTCAGTAGCCACAATGCAAAGTACAACCAGGTGGCATGGCATTTGCTCATTGTTTCCACGGAAAGCAACAAAAACACATGACCACGAGACTTCCCTTTGTCTGTGTGTACTTTGGCTCATTTCACAGTGTTGCAAAACGTGTGTTGTGTGTTGTGTTTACATTTTTTTTTTGCATGTCAGCCCCAGCTTGCAGTGCTATGGCTTTCATACCACACATATGTATGCTTTGTTTTAGCTGCATCTCCCCATTGCTGCTGTTTTTATCCATAAAATTTACCTCAATAACCGATATAACGGATATTTTTCCTTTTGACTTTACAGTAAAATAGCATATATGGAAAAGGGAGGAAAGTTAGCCTTCAATAGTTGATAAGTATGTAGACTACCTGGCCAACAAAAACATTGCCACCTGGACTTAACTAAGCATACAGGTATGAGCCTCCTATTAGGTAATTACTGCATTGGTGATAATCTTTGACAAGTTATTTAACCACTTCTCATTTCTTAAACAACCATGTCAAAAGACATCCTGTGTTTGTGGAAAAGATGGCCAAATCATTGGCATGCATCAAGCAGAGTAAACAACCAAAGAGATTGCAGAAACTATTAAAATTGGGTTAAGAACTATCCAACGCATTATGAAAAACTGGAAGGATAGTGGGGAGCCATCGTCTTTGAGGAAGAAATGTGACTGGAAAAAAATTCTGAATGATCGTGTTCAGCGATCTCTTAAACGTTTGGCTAAATCAAATTGAACAAAAACAACAGTAGAACTTGGTGGGGTGGGGTTAAATAATTTCTGCACTCACAATGTGAAGGTAACTCAATAGATCGGGAACCAGAAGAAAAGGCCTCAGTTTGCTAGGGAGCATTAAGATTGGACTCTGGAGGACTGAAAGATGGTCATGTGGTCTGATGAGTCCAGATTTACCCTGTTCTAGAGTGATGGGCACATCAGGGTGAGAAGACAGACAGGTGAAGTGATGCACCCATCATGCCCAGTGCCTACTGTCCAAGCCTGTGGGGGCAGTGCTATGATCTGGGGTAGCTGCAGTTGGTCAGGTTGAGGTTCGGCAACATTATGGCCCGACAAACAAGGTTAGCTGACTACCTGAATAAACTGAATGACCAGGTTATTCCAGCAGTGGATTTTTTCTTCCCTAATGGCACAGGCATATTCCAAGATGACTGTGCCATGATTAGTTGGGCTCAGCTTGTGACAGAATGGTGTAGGGAGCATGAGACATCATTTTCACACATGGATTGGCCACCACAGAGTCCAGGCCTTAACCCCATTGGGAATCTTTGGGATGTTCTGGAGAAGGCTTTGCCCAATGGTCAGACTCTACTTTCATCAACAACAAAATCTTGGTGTTAAATTAATGCAACATTGGAAGAAAATAAAATCTTGTGACATAGCAGAAGCTTACAGAAACAATCCCACAGTGCCAAAGCTAAAGGCAGTCCAACAAAATAATGGAAACTTCCTGTGTGTCATTGTCTTTGGTGGTGACTTTTTTTTGGCCAGGCAATGTATGATATTCAGGAAGAAAATCTCCCTACAAGTGACTTTATTCAGTGTACAGTTGACCCCTAAGGATTTTGGAATTAATGGTGTTCTGAATAAACCAGGAGAGTTTTTTTTTTTTTTTGTTACCTCAGATGACAGACCTGGCTTTCTCTTTGAAAAGACCAAACAGGAAGTGTAACCAACGTTTAAGACACGTCCGCTCTTGACAAAAAGTCAACAACATTGTATCAGTTTTCTTCCCAAACTTCCATTTAGCTGAAATGTCTTTTTTTTTTTTTACTGTAAAATGGTACTGAAAAGTAATTTTCATCCTTTTCCTGATACAAAGTAAACACTGTCTCTAAGCCTCTGCTACCTTCCTTCTGCCTCCTCTGGCTCTCCCTGTGACAGATGTCTTTGGTCAGAGGTGAACAGGTAACAGACGACCCCGTTATTCCCTCCTGGGTACCTGGACCCTGCCCTGCCCCGCCTGTCCTCTCCCTCTGTCCCACCACCAGCCTCCTCCAACCCCGCTGCCGAGCCCTTTGAACACCCCCCAGCCCTCTCTGCACCTCCATCAACCTCCCTCCGCTCCTTAGTTTCCACCCTTCCCTCCCTTTCTCCTCCCTCTCCCTTCCTCTGGGTTGTATCTGGTGGGCCAGCTCTACCCTCCTCTCCTCCCCCCCAGTGGTGCAGACCTTCTGGACGGAGCAGATGGTAAGAGAGGGCCAGGAGGAGACGTCCTCTAACCTGGGAGCCAGGCCAGACGTGGCCCACAGTGCATGCCTGATGCCTGCCTAATAGACCTGGACTGGGCTTGCAAGAAATGGCCTCAGTCTGTGTGTGTGTGCAGTGCACGTGTGTGCGAGTGAAAATGGCAATGTGTGTTCTTATGAAGCCAATATTTCTGTTTTCAATGTCGCAATTAACATTTTTATTGGAATTTGGGTTATTTAAACTTCAGAGTCTGGCTGCAAGGTTCTACCTAAATGCCAAAAGAGTCCAAAAAAGTTAGATTCTTGATGTTTTTGCCAGTTTCAAAAAGCAAAAAAGTAACTATTTAGTTAGGCAATGTACTCCTGCACAAATTGAGTCCTTGTTTATCTTTATTTTTTTCTTTTTAATTGTCAAACACTGTGAAAACCAGTTTGGCCCCTATTTTTAGAACTTTTCTCTCTCTTCGTCAAGTACAAAATACTGTTAAGTCCAGTCTCCAAGTTTTAACTATTGAAATGCCCTATTTTGCACTATAAAACAACTTCAGTCTGCTCAAGTAGTTAGCTGTCCGTGTTAAACAACCAGATGAACAGATGCGTCCATTTTTGTAGTAATCTCTTAGTTTGAGCCAACACTCTTGACCATGCTAGCAACACAAAAGAACTACAAAAGTGGTTTGTCTTCCTGTCACCACCGGAAGTGAAAAGCGACTCGGAGTGGCTGCCGGCGACACACATAACAAAACAATATGGAGGGAGGAGACGACATGTCGAAAAGAGAGCTGTTTACAACACCCGTATGTCAGGCATGTGAAACTTCAAGGCAATGCCTTTTATATGCACTGAAACTTTTACCTAAAATAAAAATAATCGGGACAGCAGTGGGAGCAATTTTGATAGGAGCGGGATGGGAGTGGGAGTCACTCTACGGGAGTGGGACAGAACAGGATTCATTTTTATGCTCCAGCCCGGGATTGGGACGGGAGGGGATTTTTTCTTTGGGAGTGGGACGGGACAGGACTGAAAATCCGCTCCCGTGTCATGCTCTACTGGTAACTCTTTCTTTACTGAGGTCAAGAGAGCTGACGATCAGGTTGTGGTGAGAGCGCCCTCTGTTGGATGAAACTGTCCACTACTCCCTGATGTGCTGCTACACTTATAAAATTGATAAGATTTTATTGATACTAGTGCTATTAACGATCCTACTAATCAATCCAATTCTTTACCAAGTCCGTTATTGATTCCTGCTGATTTTCTGTGTGGGAAAATGTTGGCCTGTAGATTTTCAGTGGCGACAATGTCAAACACATGTCACAACATAGATAACTGCTTCTGCAAGCTGCTGGTATTTCCACTCACTTAAGGTTCTGCAGTAGGTACCTTTTGTAAAAAATTAAGCCTCAATTCTGACCACTCTGGTCCCTGTCAGTGGAAGTGATTGATAAGGGAATTGATTGGCAAAAAGACTCATGATATTGATAATTTGATGGAGCTTTTAAAGATTCTCAACTGGAATTGTTTTTTTATTTCTATCCCTACTTATATTATATTTTACATTTGAATGTTAATTTACCCTTTGGTTACGGATATTTACTCCCATGCTTGTACAGTTGTTTGAATATCAAGTACAGGGTGACCGCACTACGATACACTGTGAAACTAAAATGAACTAAAACAGCTTTTCAAGTCAAAGGTCAAAGTCATCTTGCCTCATGATTTTTCTGTGGTTGAAAATGCAGTAAGTCCTGAATTATTAAAAAATTTGTTGCACAGATGTTTCCCCTGACACATCTATAAAATGATTTGAACGTAGAGCTCATAAGTCGAAAGTAATGTTTGGTGCATTTTCATCTTGCTTTAAAGAAATTTTGAAGGATTCTACTTAAATTTTGCAAAAAATTTTCATCCCGAATTTAAGATCAATTGAGCAGATTTAGGAGTTGAAAGATCGGGGTCACTGTGACTCAAATAAACTTACTAAACATGAACCTACATCATTTAAGAAATGAGATCTTCACACTACCACAAAATCCACCCCAATCCTTCTTCTTCACCCACTAATGCACTCTTACTGTCTGGTACACCAGGTGGACTCACGTAACCACCAGGCAGGGGTTGTTTATAAAACGGTACATGTTTCAAATAGTTTTAAACACAGTCTGAACGTCAACTTGTTTTTACCAGAAAGTGACTAATTAAGTGCCAAGAACTTTTCATTTAAAGATTGAAATGCGTGTTCTTTTCCTGTGTTTATTTGCGGTGAGTTAGATTGCAGTTGCACATAATTAGAAAACATCTAAACCGTTTCTATGGTAACACCCACATCCCTGGGCCGAGGTTGAAGATGCACGGCGCTCCTCCAATTGCTGGGGTCGTACCCCGGGTGGTGTTTTGATGTTTAATGGAGGTGTGGTGGTGAGGCTGTTACCACTTAGAGACAAACTTTGAACTGAAAACTTCTGCAGATGAAATATTTTCATTTCTGAGGGAAACCCAATCTACATGTGTAGGTGAGTTTGATCCGAGTAAGTGCGCAGTATGATGGATGTGTCAGATTGAGGAATAGATTGAGTTGGTCCCAGAGGAGGTGCTTTCTCCCTCTCCTTTTCCTTCTGGAGCTGTCTGAGAATAAATGTATCTACCTGGGAGAGTTTTCCAAACCTCTGATAAGCCTTACATCTGTCTGTCTGCAGCCTAATACCCCTGAGCTGTGGTTTCAGGGCACTTTCCATGTAACAAGACACGTGTTCTGTCTCCAGATTCAGGAGAGAACCTCTCCTTGCTCTTGCTGTTTTTCAAGTGTATTTATGGCTATTCCATAAAATTCATTTAAAATTCATTAATACCACAAGGGACAAATTCAATGAGCTCAGCCTAGTTTCCCTCATTTGCCCAGCGAGTCCAAACGGATTGTTGTTCTCCCCAGACGCTGCTCCTCTCCAATCTCTTCCTGTTATTAAATATTCAAATCTCCACCGCAATCACTCTGTTTAGCAAACACTCAGGGGACTTCACCACGACTATTAAAGCCGGGATGATTGCAATGATTTGTTTTTGTTTAGTTTTCCTCCTTCATGTAGCCGACATGCTAATTGCTAAAGAATTGCTTGCTAATTTGTTTGACCATTGTGGTGATATTACCTTCACCTAAATTCATTTAATCCTCCTTTGCCCCCTTCTCTTGTGTTTCCATGTAATATAATATTGTTCCATGTATACACATTGGCTGTCAATCATGAGGAGAGATAGGCAGTATCCTGTAGACTCATGGTCTAAAAAGCCTTGATCAGTCTTTAAGGACAAGCATTCAGTATAAAGAATCTGTCTTCTTTCAGTTGGATGTGTAAATGTACTGCATTGTGTCAAAACTGAACAACGGCATGTATCAGCCCCTTGAAAGTTTGAGAAAGTGTTGGGGTTTGTTTACAAGTTTTTGAAATGTTTAAGAATTAGAATGACGTGTCTCATAGTTGGTTGGAAAATTTACACTGACTGTACGTTGCCAGCCTGTTTATGGTATTTAGACAGGGTATAGCAATCTGCCAAAATGTTTGCAATCAAAAGAGAGAGAGCACCATCCAACTTTCAAAAATAATAGTCATAGTAGTAATTACATCAAATCAAAGTGCTTATAGAGCACAAACCTTTTCCATGGCATTTCTTACGCTCTTACGCTTATTTTTGTTAACTATTTAGATTAGATTTTTTGTTGCCAATATATTTGTGCATTTCAGAAAGTGTTCTTATCTTATCTCTTATCCTTGTGGAGAGGGATTGTCTTTTCCTCCATATTTGTTTAACAGGGATACATCTGTCTGTGATTATCAACCAATATTCAAGCAGGAAGTTGGGTATTTTAAAGTTAAACCCAGTGATGAGAAACATGACTATCCTGTAATGAGTAAGCCAGGAAATCACAACTGGCCTCATGTGGCATGTAGCTTTTATTGGGGACAGACAGATGCCACTTTAAAGGCTAACACACATTAAAGTCATAAGACAAAAATATCAGCTTGTTTTATTTGAATTAGACCCCCAAAAAGATAATTTCGCCTTATGTTGAAATTTAACCAATTTAACATACAGCACGCCCTTCTTTGTTGTTCACAAATACCACATGAAGAATGTGATTGTCACTATGGCAGCATTTTTGTAAATATAAGTCTAACAATACTATGTATACAGCTGATCTAGAGCGACACACCTCAGTCAGAAGTACAAATAAATTGATTATTACAGGAGCTAAATAACTGTTCACACTAGGAGCATCCATCTTTGATGTGTCATTTCGGGGATGGCGAGGTTTCACCAAGTTCCCAGTAGGAAATTCCAACTTCGGGGGGCGTTCCAGTCGCAGTTTCCTACTCGGAACTCGGAAATTCCAACTTCTGACTACAACTGGAACGCCCCAAAAGACGTGACCCAAGCCAAAGCGTGTGTTCGTTGTGATGCTAATGAATACAGCTCGGACCTTCCTCAGAACTCTGCATTGCTTTAGAACTTCTTTTTCAACAACTTACAGGATGCAAAGCGACGAGGTAATGTATCTCTTTCTAGTTACGTAGCGGCAGTTTTTGATGTGTGACAACAAGCAATTTTTGGAAAAACTTATTATCATAGTTTTGTAACGGCTATATATTGTTACAGTCGGTGCTCTAAGATGTGTCCAAATAATATGAATTTGCTCTAGTTTTAATTGTCTTGTTACCGGAGTTGAGTATCCAGGCCAGAGTTTTCATTGTCTTGTTACCGGAGTTGAGTATCCAGGCCAGTCCAGCCCTGTCCAACCCGACCGGGAAGCTAAGGAATAGCATTTATAGATAACCTATTTTGATGCTATAAAACTCATCTTAAAGTGTGTATTTCGATCAGGCATATATCTAAATGTATTTTTTTGGCATTTGTGCCTTTATTGATGGGAGAGAGACAGTGGATAAGCTTGTGAAAGGGGTGAGAGAGTAGCGCAAGACACTCTGCAAACTGGTCACAGGCGGGATTCGAACCTGGACTGGCAGAAGCAAGTACATGGGGTGCCTGGTTGCTACCCACTCTGCCAAACCAGCACGCCGATCAGGCACATATCTAAAAGTGAGACTTTTTTGTAATTACTTAGAAACTCCTCATAGCATCTTTAAGTAATGGAGTTGGGATACCCACTGCCTGGGATGAAATAACAGTCACCATCGCCACCAAGGGTGAGGAAAGCATGACAAAGCAATCCCATATTCAGTGCTTCATTGATTGTCTGCTTTGACATTGAGGATATAATCTCAGAGAAGTTGATTCCAAAAGGGTCAACAGTGAATCAAAAGGATTACAAATAGATTCTAGAAATACTGCAAGAAAGAGGCCGCAGTCATTAGGACGGTGTTCCAGATTCAGAGACAACCATCTGAAGACCTACTGCACTGCTTTGATCAGTGGAAGACCTGAATGGAGCTGTGTGTTGATGCATAATGGAGTATAGTGAAGGAGAAACACTATGAAAAATACTCATGCCAAATAAAACTGTATTATAGAACTAGTCTCATTTTTAAATAACCACACCTCATATGTCGAGAGAAATGGCCCTTCACACAGAAGTGTTGATGTAAAAGTAAAAGTTCACTGAAAATACAAGTACACAAAAGAACTACTCAGTTACAATGATGTGGGTAAAAATAATGATTTCCTTTCCTTTCCTTGTTTTTTACCTAAATGGGAAGGGGCATCAAAATTACAAAGACTGCTCTTGAGTATACACCCACCTAATGTGCACACACACGCTTAAACTGATTTCACCCTCCCACACCCTCTCCTTCTTTGATCTTTTCAAATCTAAAGTCCTCACCCGCCCTCAAAAGATATGAAGGAACATTGAATTTATCTCCTATTTCCCTGTTTTACATCATTTATCATCACGTCTGTTGTGAGGGGCTCCTCTCCTCCACTGAAGCAGATTGTTTCTCAGCCCATCTCCGCTGTCGTGCTGTTTTCTAATAAGCGCCGCAGTCATTTTTTTTGTGTGTGTGGCATCAGTGTTGGCACACACACTCTCACATCACCATCCGAGGAGCTCCAGCTGTGCCGAGGCTAGAACGGGCGTCTCGTGTCCTGCCTTGCCACCCAGACCGCTGCTGTTGCCTCCCTCCTCCTCCGCTGTGTGAAACGTCGCTGCTTTAGCCCTGGAGGTGATGCTAATGGGAGATTTTAACTACATTTCCCTCCTTCCCCCCTTCCCCTCGCCTCTTCTCCCACCGCTGCTGCGGATATGAGCCTAGAGCAAACACAGGGCACTCTCATTAAGGGACTAGTGCTGGTATTAAATTCGCTGTTATTAGAGAGGCCTGCTTTCATTTCACTGGCACAGCAAACCACAGACACCCACAGGAGACTCGGGGTGAGGACTAGATTACAATCATACACTCGGCGGTGTGGGCGCATGCATGTGTGTGTATGTGTTTGTGTTTTGGGGGCAAGAACTACAAAATGTGTTGAGAAATATAGGAGTGGCAGACATTGCATTGTTTTTTTGCCAATTGCATGAAGACAGCCCAGTTTAAAGATAATAGACGATAATGTTTGCTGGGCAGAGGCCATTGCTTCAATAGCAGGGTTCTGTGCTGTGTTTTGGCCCGGCCATAGTGGTTCAGTTCCCTGGCGGAGAAAGGGGTGGTTGAAGCAGTGGTGGGGGGGCATTTTTCACATTACAGCTCACCCCCTGCCTGACAAGTCAAAGATGGACAAAATCAATAAACATACAGCAACAAAGACTCAGGCTGTGCAAAATCAATGCCTCTTATTTGATGAAAAAAAATGATTCCACGAGCCAGAGCAGAGAGTGCCCCAGCTTCTCTCTCAGTGTGCAGGCAGATTGGCTTCTAGAGGACTGGATCCCGAATAAGTGCTACCATCCACATAGCCTGGAAAAGAGAATTAGAACTATAACTACCATGTTGTGGTTTTATGCAGGCCCGGAATGGCTAATTGGGAGAACTGGGACAACTGGGTGGTCCGGGCTGGTTGTAGGACCGCGAGGGCTGGAACACAGCATCAGAAAGACGTATTCCAAGCTGTTCATAAGTGGGGTTCATAGATAAGTGCATGTAGAACTGCTACAGGTGCAGTGTATCAACACGGATGCCATATTGCGGAGGGGTACTTGCAGTTGAAAATAAGTCACTTGCCCTCTTCAAAATGGTGCACGTGAGAAGCTTGAAGGCAACATCTATGTCATATATCTCTGTATATCGCTGTTTCAGAGATGCAGGCAGCCAGTTTCATTGGGGTCCGTCTCACTGGAAACAAATGTTTTATTCCCGGTTTGATCAGCATCATAATAGAGCGTGGAGAAAGTTAGGTTTAAGAAAGAGGCATCTGTACGTAATGACATGGAAATGTACCCCAAACCTAACATGTTAAAACAAGCTGGTGGTCTGATTCGATGATGATACAGGTAAACATTAACACAATTGATTCACAAAACAACACAACATATACAGTTTAAATGATGTTTAATTTTCGTGCGTGTTATTGATAGGCATTTAAAATGGTTTAAATATATTCTGTGTAAACAGAAGTGTTACAGTCAGAACTAACTACTAGTCACTCGTATAGGCCCTCATCAGCATCAGCAGACCCTCAGAGAGACCAAGCCCCCAGAGCCAAGCAAAGCCCCCAGCCTTTGGGGTGCTGGTTTGGCGGGGTGGTTAACAACCAGGCACATCCCATATACATACTTCTGCTGGTCCGGGTTCGAATTCAGCCTGTAGCCAATTTGCAGAGTGTCTTCCCCTACTCTCTCACCCCCTTTCACAAGCCTATCCACTGTCTCTCTCCTATCAATAAAGGCACAAAACGCCCTAAACAATACATAGAAAAAAGCCCCAGCCCATGTCCCCAGAGAGGGCAAATGGGATTTACTGATAACTTGATTAAAAGAATGTGGTTTAGCCAATTTTATTAGTAGAACAGACCCGAATAAAAGACTATTGAAAACAAGGGGGAACTAATGATAGGCTTGTAGAGCTGTATATCCCTCCAGACCAAAAAAATCTACTGTTATTCAGTACACTATGACCCGTCTCCTGTCAATCACAGGGCCACATAGAGAGACAGACAACCATTCATGCTCTTACTCATACTTCAGGGCAATTTGAAGTTACCAATCAAAGTTATGGGCATGCTTTTGGTCTGTGGGAGGAAGCTGGAGTGCCAAGAGAGAACCCACACATGCATGGCGAGAACTTGCAAATTCCACCTTAAAAGGTCCTGATCAACTAGGATTAGAACCTGCAACTTTCTACCTTGCTGTGAGGCACTTGCACTACCTGCAGCATCCGTGCTGCCTGTTTCAGTCCCAGCACTATTTATTTCCAGGAAACTAAGATAGCCACTTATGCTTTATAATCCCAGAAATAAAGAAACAGTTTTATTGTTTGAAACGCTCAATTCAGAGCTGTAAGGGAATAGGATGAGAGGAATTTTAAATAATACAACATGTTTTGATCTGAAATATTATTTATTACTTTAATCCAAACAAGTTTCCATGTAATATGAAATTATAAAATACAGTAAGATAGATAATTCCCTTTATTATACTTGTAATGTTTAAATTATACCGACAAGTTGCACGCTGACAAAGGCTGCTGTACCATCACGCTCCTGGTTTCATGTGTCTGTGAGATATATAATATAGAGTTAGATTGCACATATGGGTGACTTGGACGAGCACTTTCTATCTCCCAAATTATATCAGTTTATTGTCAAGTCAGAGAATACATTTGTATTAAAGGAAAAGTTCGGTTTCTACAGCTTTCACATTGTTTATAGAATGAAGTAGAACAATATACTCACCCAGAAGGCTTTCCTGATCCAAACAGTGCTTCAGGAGATATTTAGATCCAAAATCGAGCGGCGGATATCCGTATAATGGTAGCACATAGGGCATACAGCGCCGCTCCTAAAACTGCATTAATCGTCCAAAAACTCATTAGTTTCACCAATATTTCATCATGGTCCGCTCACGCTACTCCTCCATTACAGTCTGTGTCGCTCCAGACATGTTTTTGTAACTGTGCCGACCTCTGAACTGAAGAAGAAGAACGTATGCCTCCGCACATGCGCTGTACTCTCTGGAGCGCTGCCTCCGCGTCCTCCTTTCGATGAGCTCCTCATCTGTATACTCTGGCTCGAAACTGTAAGGACACCCATCATATTCAAAGTTCTCCTCCACAACATCTTCATCCGATAGATATTTGTCCATTTTGCACAAAACTGGAAGTAGAAAGTCGTTGTGTAGCCGGCTGACTTCCCCTGAAACAATGAGCCGTACTGCGCATGCGCGGAGCAAGCGCTCTTCTTCTTCAGTTCAGAGGTCAGCACAGTCACACAACATGTCTGGAGTGACACAGACTGTCGTGGAGAAGTAGCATGAGCGGACCATGATGAAATATTGATGAAACTAATGAGTTTTAGGAGCGGCGCTGTATGCCCTATGTGTTACCATTATACGGATGTCCGCCGCTCGATTTTGGATCTAAATTTCTCCTGAAGCACTGTTTGCATCAGGAAAGCCTTCTGGGTGAGTATATTGTTCTACTTCATTCTATAAACAATGTGAAAGCTGTAGAAAACGAACTTATCCTTTAAGTCCGACAAAATCACTTGAAGAATTCTTCACATCTAAAATGCATTAACAAGGCAAAACTATGAGGCCTCAGGACGCCTGACCTCGTTCTTTCAAATTCTTTTCAGAGATTTTAGAGATATTTCATGTTCATGCAGGATAGGCATAGGTGCTCAGTAACTTTTAACCTAAGGTCTAAAATCTTGTCTGGTCATCTTTTAAGGAGAGAACAAATATGAAGAGCTTGACAGAAACCCCTTAAGGCTTTCTTGAGGTACTCATTCACAAACAGGGATGACACAAAAACTACATTACTTGAATCTGACCCTTGAGCAGCAAGGTAAAGTTGCTCCATGCTTCTGTCATGGATGAATACATTTCTTAGAGTCTAAAAAAAGATTTAGGGAGCTTACTACTGCTTTAAGTGGATGGCAGTGATGCAATAGCACAATTCATTTCAGGGAAACTCATCCTGCTTTGCATTAAGGGTCAGCATAGTAATTAATCAATCAATGATTATTTGTTCATAAAAATAGAAACAACCAACAAAGCCACTTGGAAATAATGTGCATAGTTTTATTAGACACATTACATAACAAACACAATGGAAGAAAACTAGAAATTTCAAGTGAGAAAAAAATAGCAAAGGGATTCATGAGCATACCTATCAGCAGTTGTATTCAGGAGAGAAAAGATAAGGTTAAGGTTTAGTTTTAGATTTATTCCGGAGCTAAAGCAGGAGGCAGAGCAGGAGGAATGGTTAAGAGCTTTATGGACTAATAGGGGGATTTTGTAAGTGATTCTTAACTGTACAGGGAGCCAATAAAGTGATTTGGGGACCAGTTATATACTCAGATACTTTTATCAGGGTGAAGACTCTGCACTGTTTTGACTGAGCTGAAAACTGCCTTTTGTTGTTTTTTTTTTCTTTTCTTTTTGCTAGCCCAGTAAATGAAGCATTACTTTAATCTAACCTGGTGGAAAAGAGAGTGGGAATTATTATTTTCTGCATCAGTTTAGATCCTATGAATGATCCTACCTTTGATATATTTTTAACTGATAAGATACTGTTTTGGTAATATTTCATATACAGTATGTTAAGTGCAGAATCTTTAATTACACTAGGGATGGTGAAATTCGGGTGGATTGGAGCATTTGTCTCTTTTTCTTTGGGCAAACAGCAGCAGGTGCTGACATAGCTTCCTTCAAGCCAAAAGTTGAAGTTGCTGTTTTTTAATCATTTTGCCACAGACCCTGGAGTATGATCATAGGTGACTGAATGAGTGATAACAGACTGATAATTATCAGCTTCCAATCAGGAAACCTCCACTAAAAAGCCTAAAATTACTGCGTAATTGTGGAGAAATACAGTATGGTAGCCTCTTGCACCCACTCAGAGGTCTGTGAGTGTAATTGCATGGCTGTTAAACACACACAGTGCTGTTACACCTCCCCCTCAGAGAGAAAGTGGAGTTATTTTGTAGCATAGGTGAAGTCTACAGGTGGTACTATCTACTATCAGAGAAATGTGTTTGTCCTTGGTTAAATCAACTTCTTTGATTTATTCCCAATTTCCTTTTACATTTTATAAGGTTGACTTAAGGACATTGACCGAGCCGATTCCACTCACTTGAGTAGGTCTTCTCTAGGACATCCTCCTCATCCACCTCTGCCTGTCCTACACCGCTCCTGTCAGGCGGCCCTCGGGGCATGGCGGGCTGAGTGACGGGAGCGAGCCAAAGTGACTGTGACAGGGGAACTCGCATCAAATTCCCTGACAGTTACCTCAACAACCCCCTCTGATACTGCCGTGTCACAGGCATAAGGAGATTACTGAATGGATTTAGTCAATGTGAAATGTGAGTGAGCGCCCTGTGATACTAGCTTCTCTTTTTTTTTCTATTCTCCCCTGGAGCCAGAAGAGCCTGTGTGTGTGATACGCTGCTATCTGGCGTACTGTAGGTATTTGGCTGGCTCTGCTTGGGAAGGCGACAGAACAGGTGGCATGGAGATGGTGGTAGGGGGGGAGAGGGAGTAAGTCGGTGTGAGACGCCGCAGGTGTCCCGGTCGGAAAAAAAAAACAGTCGTTACACACCTTCAAAGACACAAACAAACATAATTATACTGGAGATTTACTGCAGCAGGACCCCATTTGACTCTGTATTTGTTGCTGTGTTTGTGATTGCACCACACGGGCAGTTTTTCATGGTGGCAGGCGTCTCTGCTGGCGCTGTAAAGCACAGCGGTGTGTTCAGCTGTGACTGGGACTCATTAAAGGAGGAGAGTGTCCGTCATGGTGCCTGGCTGTCTCTGTCTCTGGTCATCCAGTGGGGAGACTCAGGGCCTCCTTCCTCATCCAGCCCTGCTCTTTTCTTTCCTCTCTTCCTCCTTTCGACCTGCTGCTCCCTCCCCCTCCATCCTCTTCCTCTCTTCCATCTCTCGACAGGGGTTCATCTCTTGTGATTCTCTGCAGCCCATTATCAGTCCCCCACCGGCCTCTATCCGCAGCCCGCCTCTCAACAACAACACACAACCACTCGATCAAAGCCCCAGAGGGCGGGCAGCTTGATTGATGCTTATCAAAGAATCCATTGTTGTTGACCTGTGTTGCCAATCCCAGTCATCATGTGGGCTCGCTTTATTGCTGCTCTCTCATTGTGTTGTGTCACCGTGTTGTTAGCCAGGTATTGTTTCTTCTTCATCCCAAACAATCTTCAATAATAAAAGATGCTGCCAAGAAAAAAAAATGTATTGACAGGCCTGGCTGACATTCCCTCATTTATACCTCTGTAATGTAGTTTCAAATCCTTCATGATGGACCCTGAAGCCTGCAGACAGACAAAAGCAACAAAAGTAACAAAAGTGGGTCCACAGCTAAACATAACAGCAGAATCCAAACAGATTCAACAACACCTTATGTAATCATGTTTTGGACTTGCACAGAAGGCAGCCTGTAAACAACATTTTTGATGCCATGTCATTTCACATAGACGTTGAAATAAAGGGATCTGATCGTAACTTGTGGAAAATATTTACAATAGCAGCAAAAAAGGCTGTCACCTGTAAATGGTTACAGAAAGATCACCTGCCAATAAAAAAGTGGGTTAAAAATTCTTAAAGAAATTCATGAGTTGGAAAGGTTGACATTCTTATTAAGACTGAGAAATGATTTGTATATTAAAAGATGGGCTAAATGGAAGCTATACTTGAAAGAATCAAATGATGCCCTGTTGGTCTGCCTAAAGCATATTCACATCATTTGAATTCTTGTACTACTCCTTACTGTGAACTGTGTCTAATTAAAAGTCTTGGTATAATGTTTTAAAACCCCTGTGTAACTAATACTGCAACCCTTTTTTATGTCTTGCAATGTCTTGTTTGTCTGGAAAACAAAAAATTAAGCATAAAAATAAAACACAGACATTGGAGCCGTTTTCTGGACACCAATATGAGGTGATGAGATCAATTAACACACCCAGAACAGTAAGAAAAGTTCGAACGAAAAACTTCGTAAGTGCACAAACAAAGACGATGAGGGAAGTTTGAAGTTGAAAGAATGTGAATGAGTCAACGCAGTCAGTAATGACGTGGTTTAAAATCTGGTAAATCTGGCTTGTAGATTCCAGTGTGAAAACCAATGGATGCTTGGTTAAAAGTGCCTGTTTTTTCTGTATTAACTCCGCAACATAAAGAAGATAATTTAGCACGATTAAAGTGAAACATCCTCATCAGACTGGTTTTGATCAGCAGAAAAATAAAACCAGATGCAGTCTTTTGATTTTTTTTCTCTGTAAGGGCACTCTCAAACCCAAAGCTTGGTCACTCACTTAGGTTCAAGCGTAAAATTGAACCCTTGTTTCATTTTTTGCTTGTTTTCGATTCCATTTTCTTTCACACTGCTGCCAAAGGCCATCAAAGTTGTGTAATGTAGCCTCCCGTCAAACGTTTAGATTGCATGGGGTGGCACTTATGGAGTTGTGGGGTTGGCATTTTGACTAGAGTGATGTGCAAACATTTTTTTGCATCAATTTGACGTTAGCCTGATAAGAATACCAGACCCTGGTATTCTAACAGGTTGCCAACGTTTGTAGTACTGCCAACGTTCGCTGCACGTATTCGGCTGAATCCAAGCCACAATTTACATTCTTTTAGTTTGTTTGCTCGGTCTCTTTTTGTCATTAAATGCAGTTTTATGCCCCTATAAAATCCATGTTAATATTTTCCCATATTCCTTCTTTTCCATTTGTAATTTTTGAGATTTTGTTTTTTTAGTATTTTACGCCAATTTAACCCTGAGAGATAGTATAAAGTATGTTGTCGTCGTCGTCTCGTCGTCGACTTCTCCCGCTTATACGTGGTCGGGTCGCAGGGGCAGAAGCCTAAGCAGGGATAAAGTAATGAAATATAATCACTTACGCTTCAGGAGGACCTCACACATATCTTTATATGTCCAGTCAACAGTGTGTTGACAAATATACAGAACATTTGATCTCCTGACACAGTAATCATTGGCAAACTGCTTTGCCCTGGACTCTACAGTTACCCCGGAGTTACAGACCTTTTTTGCTGACTTACGTGCTGCTCATCACCCCTGGTCGCCAGTGATTGTTTAAAATGAATGGCAGCTTGATGCAGAGGAAACTCAGATTGGTTTTGGAGTGAACACAGGGTCAGCCGATGTCTCAGACGGCTGCTGTGACACGTTGACATCATTAATGAGGGAGGGAGGAGGGGAGAGGATGTGAAGAGTGTACAGTACTGTCTGCCCCATCAGTGACCCCCTGAGGGCATTTTCCCATGAGATATGTTCCTTCTTAGTCAGAAAAAATGCTTATGAATAAAAAAAAATGTCAGCCATTTCTGTGGTATTCTGTGTTTATATAGAAATCTGCGTTTAATGCCAAATACCGCGATTCTGTGATCTAATATTTTATAGGGCCCTCCAGTTTACTTTGGCTGCAACCCAGTTCTGAATAACCGCCTCTTCTTTCCATTTTGTTTGCAACAACCAGTTGATTGGTGCAGGAAGGATTGAAACATTGAATTGATTTGTTTGGGAAAATAATGTCCTAATATGATTAAAATTACTCTGCTTGATGAGTGTTCTCACGAGACATATCATGCTGATGCATGATTTAATACTTACATATAATATAATAAATTTGAAAACAAGACCTTACACCCCCTTAATTTTCAAAAAATTAGATATTGTATTTTTTCCTGATATCCTAGAACGAGATTTGATGCCTCTGAAAATAGGTCATTGCGAGATGTCCGCGAGATTTCAAACGTTGTGATGACACGAGGTACCTTTCTTTTTATTGGAGTAAACTGATGAAACACTTCCTCCTCTGTGATGTCCGTCAGCCCCAAACCGTCACCGAGGAACACATCCAGCAGCAGGGGTATATAGCTCCCTCGCTCACATTCGCTCATTACCAGCTCTGGCCTGTAGGGGGACTCAATACGCGATCGCTGCATTGAGCCTGCCGGAAAATATAGTTGAATAAGAAGGACAGGCTGGCTCTACCCCCGATAGAACTGACCAATCAGAGCACAAAGGGCTGTGACGTTGCAAGGTAACTTTAGGTCATCCTCAGATCCGAGTGTTTCAACGAGAACTTCATAATGGCCTAAAATGAGGATATTGAGAACGCAAATGTGGGGCAATGAAGGAACTAAATGGCTTGTACTGAGGGCAGAAATGCTTTACAGGCATCCTAGTCTGGCATAGTGAAAAGGAGAAACAAGCATGATATGTCCTCTTTAAGACCTTTCATGTAGTTTTGCTATGCCTTGCCACATTTCACCAAATATATAAAACCTGAGATATACAAGATATGAAGTTCAAAGCAGAAAACCCTGACAAGTATCTGTTTCTGTATTTCTATAGCGTTAAGCAAAGTCATTTTGAAGTTTTGTTGACATATCACATTTAGACACAAGGGATGATCAGCAGTTGAAATATTCTCTGATCTGTGGTCTTCAAAATTTTCTCAGCTCTGAGGGAACATTTGATCAAAGTCTGACTTAAGTCACACACATTTTTTTTTTGTGATATCATGTACAAGCGAGTGATGAACTTAAGACCCCACGACCTTGCCCTTTGACTTCCATTATCTTGAAAGTTTACCCTCAAGTGAAAATTCTTGCATATTTGGGCAAAGTTTAAGAATGTCCCTTGACATTTTCTTGAGATATTGCATTAATAATTGCATTAATTGGTGGAAAGAGAGACAGCTGGACAGACTGACAGACATGCAACCCAAAAACATAGTGCCTTTTAACTCAGTGCATGTCCTTTAAAAAGGTGAAAAAATGCTTTTGTGGTTTTTATTGCAGTTTTAAGGAAGAGTGGGCATCTTTATAAATTTTTAAGGCTGTAAAGGATGAAGCTAATCTCTCAATATGTTTTTATAATTCAGTACTTACAAAAGAACTGGTTTGACCTGATCAATCAACTTTTATGTTGAAGCATACAGGTTTGGTTTTTCCGCCTCCCACCAACAGTCATCATCTCACACAGTGAACATGCACAGTACATCAGGATGATCACCAAGTGAATAAATGCAGATCTCCATCTATGTATGCATTCTTTATAATTCCAATGAAAAGGGAACAATAAACCTTTTGAGTGACGCTGTGGTAACGGTGCCTGTTACATAACAAACTTCAATGTAAAAATGCCAGTCCAAACTGCCCCTGTTCTTTTTATGTGTTATTATGCACTAAGGACAGTCAGTGGGATTTCAATGGAACATTTTGTGCTCTCTTTTAATAATCTACTAAATGAACACACAGGAAAAAAAAAAATATTCATGACTGCTATTGAATAGTCAACCTAGTTACCAATAAAGTGGACAAAAGGATTGAAAATATCCAACATGTGGATGCTGTGAGTTTTCAACATAAATTGTACCTTTTTTAACTGATAAATTTGCTCTAGAACAGAGATGGGCTGCTTTAGTTTCCAAGAGGGGCACATAAAAACCCTTTCTTCCTGAATGTGGACCACATTCCGACAAATCATCTCACAATCTTAATAAGGAAGATACTTAAACTTTCATCAAAATCAATTACAGTATTACTTTTTACTCAAATGAAAATAACAATTTGTAATTCAATATTTTACACAAAGAATATTTTTTAGAGGATGCAAAATACAATAAGTTTTTACCACATACAACACAATACCAATATTCTACTTTTAATCCTTTTTAATATATTCTGATAAACCATATAAGTCCACATAGGGTATTATAATAATTTAATTCATCCATCCGTTGTCAACTTCCCTTTTATCTATTTTTTTCCAATCACCAGACCCTCTCTCCATACATCCGTACATCCATTTACTCAACTTCATCCATTAAATGACTTATAAGATGTGCTTGTCTGTAAATCGATACTTAGTTTATTCAGCCATTCATGGTACAACTGTCTTTTCATCCATCCTGCCCCAGTTTACATCATTACACCATCCATCCAGCGACGAATCCATTCTACTTTATCTATTAAATGACCTGTAAGATGGGTCCATCTGTTGATCCATAGTTATTTTGTTCATCTATCCTTATTACAATTTTCTTTCTGTCCATTCTGCTTCCAGTTTACTACATCGATCCATATGTCCATCCATCTATTCTTTAATTTTTCGTTTACCAGTCCCCCGACTATCCATCCATCCATCCATCCATTCAGCTGTCTGTCCATCCATCCATCCATTAAACCTTATCTGTTACAGACCTTAAGCTGTGTCCATCTAATGATCTATAAAAAGCTTATTCATGCATCCAACTTTTTTCCACCATCCTTCTTTCAGTTCACACCACATGAGTATCCATCCATCCAAGCCATTTAAAAATCTATTTGTTTTGTTTTACCGCCTAGCAATTTCTAAATCCATCTTTCTTCTCCCCCAACTATCCTTCGTCTCATCCATCTTGCTTTCATCCATGGGGATATGAGCGTTACCCTCTGTGTAGCTCTCACACCAGCAGGTCCAGCACTGTGTCAGTGTCAGTTCTGCACTCATATGTGGAGCAGCTCAGACTGGAGCTCAGTCAAACTCAGCAGTTGCACTCACTTCTTCTTCAATGTCTGTCTCTCTTCCCTTATCCCCCCCTCCACCCTTGTTGTCCTTTTTATGTACCATCTTTTTCCTCAAAAGGAGAAGTTTCTCTTCCTCCCTGCAGACCAGAGCTGATATTTCATCTCCAGACCACTGCGACTCACTGTTGTTCCACCACTCTTTTCTCTCTCGCTCTCTAACACTGATGTACTATGGGACAAACACCACGGAGGGAGGCTGACACACAGCGGACATGTTGACATATACGAGGAGGTGGCATGTGAGAGGGCTGAGACCTCTGTGGCGCTCAAATGAGAACGGACATCGCTCATTTCCAACCTCAAATTGCCTTGCGCTCATCTTTGACCTTCGCTTAACAGCCTCACTCAGGCAATACACCATCCATGCTCACACATGAAAACAAGTGTGTTTATGCTGCAACATGTGCTTCAAACCATAAATACCCTCATTCACACACCTTACAACAACATCTGTATAAATATTGTTAACACTCCTGACTTTGCCTTGACCTGTCAATGATTGTGCAACTGATTCAAATCTATATACACGCATTACAAGGTGCAGGCTGCAGTTTGAATCTATTACAATTAGGACCTTTGTGTAGCACATATACTGTCAGCAAACCTTTAATGAATCCATCCGTCCATCTCATTATGCACCAGTCAAGCCACTCAACCAAAATACATGTAGTGTTTTATCCATCGGTCCATTGATCCACCTAATTATCCATCCATCAAGTCACTTAACCATCTATAACCCTAGACATCTATTCTTTTATCCATCCATTCATCAATCAATCCATCAGTTAAGTCACTTCAGCTTCATGTGCTATCCTAAACAAATATAATTAACTTATCAAATTCCATAGTCATCATCAATTATCCCAAGAAATGTATTCCTTCAGCAAGATCAACAAAGAATGGATTGCTCCTGCTAATAGTACCATTATTTGCACAGAATTAGCTCACGTTATCTGCCCTGTTTTAGTGGATGCATTTTGTGTGCATTTCCCCCTTTGCGTATGCTCTGTGGATTGAAGGCTATTTTTTTCCTCTGTCATTTGCACAGGTTTAGCAGGCAAAAAAGCAGTGCAATCCTTTTGAGGATCTGGCCCAGTATTTGTTGACTTAGGTGCTGTAAAACTGCAAGGAGACATACCCGGGAAGCTGCAAGCTAAGGCATAAAACAAACAAAACAAAATGGAATAACGGGACAAGAAAGCACAAATCTTTCTAAAAGATATCTAAATAACATAACACAGTGGGCTAGGGTTGTCTAATTGGAGCCATGGAGAAGACATTGGTCTTTAGCAGTGACTTAAAAGTGATGAGGGACTGGGCAAATGTTACATGGAGAGGGAGGGAGTGCGGAAACCTGGGAGCAGCCACCTTAAATACTCAGTCTCCTCTGGTTCTGAGATGAGATCTAGGCACCACCAAAAGCAGTTGGTTGGATGACCTGAGGCACCTAGCTAGAGAGTAGTGGTGAACCAGAAAAACAAGGTAGGACAGGTCTATTCCATTCAAAACTTTCAAAACAATCAATATATGTTAACATCAATCCTGAAGTGTACAGGAAGCCAATGGAGACATGCCAAACTGGTGCTGTATGGTCATGTTATGGTTAATTATCTATCCATCCATCATCCATCTATCCAACTCTCCATCCGTCAACCATCCATCCTTCAAGCTGCTTGTAATCCAGCTATTGAACTACTATCCATCCAATCTCCGTTGATCCATCTATTAATTCATTCAAGAATACACCCATCTATTTATTCATACATGCTTTCATAGCCATAGCTCCTAAGCCATCAACCACTTTCTTATCCATCCATCTACAGTTTACATCCATGCATTCCTTCATTCAGCCAATGAGTTAATGCATTTTTCTTGTTCTGTAAAGCACTTTGAATTTTCTTGTGTATGAATTGTGCTCTACAAATAAACTTGCTTTGCCTTGCCTTAACCATTCATCCATCCATCAATCAGTTCTCTCATTCACCAATGTATTTATCCAACTGTCTATCCATCAGTCATCCAACCTCATTTATTGATGTGTTCTTTCATCCATCCTTTCATTCCTCTATCCAAACCTTTTGTTTTTTACCAGCCATCCATCAATCCTTCTATCTACAGATC
Source organism: Scarus forsteni (assembly GCA_036419115.1). Classification (NCBI taxonomy): domain Eukaryota; kingdom Metazoa; phylum Chordata; class Actinopteri; order Labriformes; family Labridae; genus Scarus; species Scarus forsteni. The sequence goes on from JAZDUH010000084.1 coordinate 22,487,903, forward strand.
CATCCATTTAGGATGCAATGTGCAGCTGACTCAAATCAAACACACATTACAAAGTGCAAGCATCCATTTATATCTCCATGCCCTCAGGGTAAAGCCTAGTCTCCATGGCTACAAGATCATGTTGACCAGTTAAAAACCCTAAAAAAATAATAACTACCCAGGAGGCGGTTTGATTGATTACAGTTTGGAGGGAGAACTGGCTGAACTGTGGATGTTCCCGGGTGCTGCACAGTCATCCGGGTGACATTTCACCTCATGGGCAGTGATGAGCAGCTCCTTCGCTGCTTCAGCAACTTCCTCTTTCTCTCTCACTCTCTTCTTTCCACCTACAGCTCGATCAGCCCGTGGAAACGGCCTCGCTCATATAACTTCATTACTTTTTAATGCAGCTGTAATTACTCTGCCATGTTGTAATTGGACAGAGATATGAGAACAATAAAGGATGTCAGGACAGAGAACAGGCTTTTAATTGTGGGTTAATGATATTTGTTTTCCGTCGTGCTCTTCTTCTTCCCCACCATCATGGCTCAGTCGTGTGGGCTAAGTGTTGGATCTCCAGGAAAAAGAGAGAGAGAGACAAAGAGGGTGCACATTCCTCTCCCGGTGATTCCCCCGCCCGCCCTCCGCTTTTGTCATAGAGAGGCAGCACATTAACCTGGGATCAGATTAAGGGCTGTAACAGAGCCAGGTCGTGCCGTGGCCAAGCGGCCTGGCTCCTCTGGGCTCAGATTAGACCTGACCCCTGACCGATGTGTCAGTAACAGATAATGAGCTTAGCTTTATCAGGCTCTGTGTGCCCCCCAAAGGGCCCACACGGGATCCTCGCCCTCCTTCTGTGAATCGGGTGTAGACTGTGGGAGTAGCACAGGGGTTAATGCTCAGATAAGAATCATGTTGCTTTATCGGCTCTCACTGGAGGCTTCTCAGCTGAGAGCAACTCAGAAAAAAACACAGTGATTGCTTTACTCAGGGGGCAGATAGTGCGCAAAGAAGCACTTAGGAACACTATTCATTAAGTGGAATTTTGTCTCTACAGTTACACACATTTACTTCAAAGGTGTCATGTTTAAATGTAGAGAAAGTCCCTGCTGCACCTTCACATTTTTATAAGCTATTAATCTAATCAACATCTGCATGTTTATTTATGTATTTTTAAGGTTTTTGGAGACTAGCTGCAACATTTTTCCACTGTTGTGAAGTGGCATTTACAAAACACTATTGATTCGGTCGGGGGGTAGATAGAATTACAGATCAGAACAAGGTGACACATTTTTCCTTACCAACAAGCCCACAGGGCCACAGCTCTTGTTCTGAGGCAAACATGTTTGTTTTGTCCCATACTTGTCTGAAATGTCCACACTGATCACTGAACAAGAAGGGAGGGGTTGGTGGGAGAGGTTTGCACAAAGTAATTAATTATGAATGTCATTTAGTCTCATTACAGCCGTAATTACAGAGTTTTGGTCCCTGATGCTCAGCTGAAGGTTAAAACTGGGCCGCGCTGGATCCTAAAGTGATTTCCACTTGACATCAACATAGAAAGTCACATCATTAACTTGTTAAAACCAGATGTGCCAAAGTACACTGTCTTTTCTCTTGATAGTCGTGAAATTAAAAGGCCCCTCTAAAAAATGAAAAAGCTAATTCACCCTCTTTACTGTTAAAAATGAAAATAAAGGCCCTAAAATGTACCCACTGTAAGTAGTCCACTGAGCAACATTTCTACTGGTAATTTTACAAAGAAGACAAAAGAAGCCCAGAGGAGGTGTTAGTGAAAAATACTGCACAAATACATAAGCTTAGAATACACAGCTCACTACAAGAAAATAACTTAGAGGCAGATGGGATTTATATGCCCTTCTTTTTGTTTTACATGTCTCTTCTACGTTATAGATTACCTCTGAGTGGAGAATGATAAAGTCCATGGCAGTGGGACTTTTTTCCATCCTCTCTTGTGAACTACGCCAGTGGCTTTCTGATGCACTCTTCCAAAAAAGACCTACCATTGTGATGTCGTACTGCTCTTATGTGTGCTCTTATTGGCTCTGCAGAAAAATAACCAGACACTGAAAATGTGGATGTACTGTGTTGACCTGACAAATTACCAGAGCGTTGACCAGTCAACCAATCAGAGCAGGCTGCATACATGTAAGGGAAGGGGGCCTTAAACTGGCAGGAGCTCTACGTGTCTGAGACAAACTAACAATTGAGCTGGATCAGGAGAACTTTGTATATGAAAACAAACAGGTTTTCAGAAAATTGGCAGTTATTGAAATTAAATAAATAAACACAAGTCCAGGCACATATAACCACTAGGGTTGCGAATTGATAAGATTTTATTGATACCAGTGTTATTAACAATCCTGCTAATCGATCCAATTCTCTCATGATTCTTTATTGAGTCTGCGTTTTCCGTGTGGGCAAAAGTTGGTCTTTAGATTTTCAGTGGCAACGATGTCAAACTCATGTCACAGCATATATAACCGCTTCTGCAAGTTACTGGTGTTTCCACTCACTTAAGGTTGTGCAGTAGGCACCTTTTGTAAAAAAAAAAAATGAAGCCACAATTCTGAACCCTGTCAGTGGAAGGAATTGATAAGGGAATTGATTAGCAAAAGGACTAATGCTATTGATTCTTTGATGTAGCTGTTAACGGTCAACTGGAACTGGTTTTTGATTCCCATCCCTGATAACCACTGAAGCTACACTAAGGCATAAATTGGTATTCCCAGCTCTGGAATTTAAACTGGACACTACAGTCCTCAAGCTAGACTGGAAATTTAACCACAATTTTTTTACGCCAAGATACTTGTTATCTAGAAGCACCAAACACATTGTGGTTTGGGGCGTGTCAGTCTGAATTTACTGTTATGAGGATGCTAATTTTTAAAGTATACAGTTACTAAAATGAAAAATTCCATGAGGCCAAACCTAATTGCCGACCTTGTTCTAGACTTTTATTGCAGAGGTATTCAAGGTAGAAGTATTGCAACGCTCTGCATTATTAAAAGGACAACAAACAGCTCTTATATCTGTTATGTCCCACCTCTGGCTTCACTGTCTGGAGTGATTGATGGGTCAATAATAAACCTGTGCCAACAAGGGAGACTGACAAATGTAAAAAGTAGGAGGTAAAAAGATGTGTGAGGGGAGTTTCACATCCTAATCCATTACTCCCTCTGTCCACCTGTGGTGTGCATATGCTAGCAATGAGGAGGGGATTATCAGGCTGAGAAAAGAAAAGATGAGTGAAGCTGCTAGATTAATATCCTGCCACGGCAGCCCCTGGAGACATTAATTTCCTCTTTACCACCATTTAAAAAGAGCGGCGTGCGTCAGGGTCGGCGGCTGCTTTAATGGAGAAAACGAGACAAAGGATACCACAGCTTTGTTGTAGTAAACTTAGTTCAGGTCCACCTTTACACCTTTAGCCCTGCATGTGTCTGTGTGTGTATATGTGTGTGTGCATGTGTGTGTGTGTGTGCGGTGGTGTGATGGATTGAATCTCTGAGTGCTTGTGCCACTGGGAAGCAAAAGAAAGAAGTCATGAGTGTGCAGGCATGTGAGAAGATTGAAACGTGTGAGATAAAGAGGGAGTATATAGAGGGTGTGTGTGCTGTGTGATGCTCTTCTTCTTGAAGTTTAATTTGATTAAATGAGAGTGCTGTCACTGGAACCAATGAGAAAGATGATCTTGCTCCCATTTCTGCAATATTAGGCTGATGAAAATGATGGCATTTTTTTTCTATCTTATGCGCCATGTCTTGTAATATTTTGTGCAGCAAAGCTTAGCGGTCTGACATCACTGGAAATCTAATTGGAAATGTAGGAAATGGACACTAATTGGACAATATATGTATGAGATTATCTTTGTGCTGTTTCTTTTTAATGATTAGTGATTCAGCAAATCAATCACAATCAGTCACTTGACAAAGAAATATGCCTTCAAATTAACATCAAATTAGGATAAAATTGTTTTTGGGAGAGGCAACAGTTTACTGTAAGTGTTGCAATTCAGCATTTAAACATCCATTAAATAGTTTAGAGGACTGCAGTGTAACCATTAACAGCTCAAACTGTTATTTATACCTATCAACAATATGGAGAGTGTCTTTTTAAGCAATCTTTAAACTTTAGTGTTAAAGTCTGTAATAGAAAAATCAGCTATGGTAATATTGTATCAATTTCATTAAATATATTTCATACACAACAACATTGTGACTTGTCCAAAGACATCAAAACATCCAAATACACATTTCTCCATTAAGTGTCCGACAGGTTAGTAGTCTTTATTTTGCCATTTTTATTTTCATATATGAATAATACTTTGTATTCAAAGTGTTGTCTTAAGAAAATAAATAAGAAAATAATAACATAGTAGAAACTCCCATGGCGTCTTCAGAAATGACTGAAGCCCAGAGCCATAAGTCAAATGTGGAACATAATGAAAAAAGGACATGCCTTTGTTTTTGTTTTTTTGTGTGGTTATGGTCAGTTTAGTGGAAAAATGTAAATAAAAAATTCTTTAAGGTGGTGTCATTTGTAATTGTTACATAATGTTTCCATACACTGATTTTTACATAATTGCCACCTCTAATATGGCAAATGAGCAATCACAATGCATAAGCCAGAGTAGCAGCAGGGGTGATCAATCAAAAGTCTAGGAGGATCATTGCAGTTGTTACATTTTGCTTGTTGAATAAAATAAGAAATATCCAAAATGATATTAAAATGCTTCTTTGATAAGTAATTTTTTATACTTAACTATTATTGTGATTTTTTTTCCTGTTGTGCAGATAAACTCTTTGGAGCCCTGAGTCGGAATTGGAGCCTCATAACACTTTGCTAATCGTCCCTCAAGTGTTTTTTTTTTTTTTTCATCTGTTTTGCAAATTTGTCCCTTTCAACGCACCATTGCTTTGGAGATTGTGAAATAGCCTTTTTCTCTGGTGTGCTTGGATTTATTTCCATTAAACTTACTCACTGGCTACAGTTCCACACATTTATAATATTCATAAAGGATTAGCTGTTTCTCTTTCTTGATTGTGTTGTTTGCTTTTTTAATGTCATATGGATATATAAATAGTATTTTTTTTAATAGTTTTATTTCCAGTGATAAATACTAATGAGAGCTTTAAATCCTGTTTTTGTATCTTATGAGGACACTTAATAAAAAAAATCCATAAAAGGACTTGGGGCCAGATCCTCAAAAGGATTGCACTGCTTTTGCCTGTGCAAATGACAGAAAAAAAAGCGTGCAGTCCTCAAAGCATACGCAAAGGGTGAAATGCACACAAACTGAATACAAGCTGCACTGTCACTCCTGGCTGCACCAGTCCAATTTGCATGCATGTAAATTAGGGAATATTCATAAATTCAGTGCAAAATTACCCCCTTCCTACGCAAGTGAGCCTCACTGCAAGTACCACCTTATCCACAAAGACCAGCGCTAATTGCCACAGGCAGTAAAGCGGCGCTATCTAACGGCAGTAATAATATAGCCAACTGTGTTCGTCTCTGTGACCATTCCACCATTTTTAGTAAACATGAATAATTTGCCTTAATACTGTCTGTTGAAAACCCCTATGAGCCCCTTGACCACTTTTTGGTCGTGTGAGTTTTTTTTTCTGCATTTGTTTTGGCTGTTTTAATAACAAAAGTCACCCCCCCCCAAAAAAAAAAAAAACAGGATGAACTAAAACAAAAAATTAGACAAAAAAAGTGACACCTATGGACTTATGGTCCTTTGACCATTTTGAACCAAATAGTGTTCATAATAAATCATTTGAAGTTTTTTTTTCTTAAGGGGCACAATTAGTACTTTGACATTTATACATTTGGCGGCTGTGTCTCCGGAAGTAAGGGTCGTCCACTAAATGCGGAATGCCTCACTAAATAAGGGGATAAATGAGTAATACCCAAACAAACCCGAGACATAAATACAACTCAACTGCTCATCCTGACAATAGTAATTCAGTGGCCTTAGTGGTGGGCCACAATGGGCTTTATGTTGGCCAGAAGACAGGACCATGGACAGCTCTGCTCTGAGGTAAATGGTTCAGTGTTTTGTTTTTGCTGCTCAGTGTAAAGGAGACGGTCAATCAATGAAACATCTTTATTTAAGTAAGTCAATCTCCTCAAAGTTTGCAGGGACAAACCACCTATATGCCACATGGCTCATTGCAATCAGAGGCACAAAGTGTGCTCAGATGCCAAACTGTATGGGCGTGTTAGCACCGGCATACGATTAGAGCAACTTCTTCTGAGGATAAGGCCCTTAACCAGGACAGATTGCGTGAGCTAATTCTGCACAAATAACGACACTGTTAGCAGGAGCAATGTGTTTTATGAATTAAGATACCAGTCTCTTAATGTCAAAGGAACACCATTGTGTTTGGCTCATAGCTCATATGTGTTGCACTTCACAGTCCTAATTTTCCAATACGAGGCGTGCTGGGCTGCTTATCACGTTTGAGCTTGTCTGAAGTGTCAGCACACCATTCAAGTGCTCAGTCATTAGCTCGCTGCCATTATAAATCTTCCCCCTTATTAGAAACGCAGAAAGCTCAATAGCTGGAAATGCAGCCACTCACAAACACTCTATCAAACCATTGCCTTATTGATCGGCCTCTCTCCGCTCATTCACCTGCACTCAGATGGATGGACCTCAGAGTGTCAGTCAGCACTGTGAGTCAAACGCCTCTGTATCTGCCCCCTCACAGCCGCTCCCTGCTGCGACCGCTCCGCTCAAATGTCACAGTAAATGAGCTGGCCAGGCTGTGCTATGGCGTATGTGCTCATCAAGCCACTTTCTCCTGCTTGTTTGTTGCCATAATGTTGTATCTCACCCCACAATCTCTCCCTTTCCTTCCATCCTCTGTGGCTCCCTGGAGTTTGGGGTCATTTGCTGGCTTATAGGTGTAATTAAAGGCCTGTTAATTATTTAGCCTGCTGCAGGGGGCGAGGCCAAATTTGGACTCCAGTTTGATCAGTGTGAGACTTGTTGAGTGCTGGAAAAGCCTGCAGCTTAACATCAGTTTCTTCCTGAGCCGTCATGCCCAACTCAACTAAAGAACAATTTTAATCTGAGAACTGAAAAGCCCCACAGATGACCTTGAATAGTTCCTGGCATGGCTGTGCACGTGGTCATTACTGAACTTAGAGTTCAGTGTATTTCAGCTGTGTCATATTTGCCAAGTCCTAGTGAGTTTGCATAAGGGGGCTGCAAAGGGGTGCACCAACTAGAAGATGGGTTTTCAGTTTACTTTAGAGCTTAACAATTTTAGAAAAAGACCTAATTGCAATTTTTCTGGCAAATATTGGTTTTCTTTAAATCAAGCTTCAGTGCATTATTCAGTATGTTTAAAGTATAGACAACAGTAAGGAAATCAGTGATCAAAAGCACATAACACATCATTCATCATCTTATTTTGATGATAAATAATCAGTTTTCATTATAAGAAGAAGGGAAGTGATAATGTTTTGGCAGTGATCCAGGATTTTTTAAAGGATTTGTCAACAGCAAAAGATAGGGCAGTTTTCCACATTTTAGCTAACACTCCAGTAAGTTTCCCACTGATTTTATGACATTTTCAGGGAGTGTTGGTCACAGCACAAGGGAGAACTGACTACATTTTAGTGGTGATCTGAATCCAGATGAGGATCCAGGAGTTTTTCAAAGCTGTGTTAATAGTGTGAGATTGGGCAATTTTCCACATTTTAAAAACTAACTTAACCAACAATGCCATGGGGAACATTTTGCACTCAGAGCATTTCTAGTGTCAGGCAAAGGAGGTCCTTGGAATGTCAGTATAATTTATGGGAGACTGGACTTCACCTGCCTTTGGTCAAAGCATGTTTAAAACCCCCAGTGTTAGACCTTTCTTGAGTGGTCATTACATTTTGAGTGGTTGAAGCTTTATTGTTACAGATAGACATTTTTGAACAGCTGTGGAGAGAGATGCTTTTGTGTTCTGCAGAGGAACATTTCTTACACAATGAATAAATTATCAGAATAGTGTTTAGATTCTGTCAGTTATCGAGCTGACAGAATCACTTTCTTTTAAACACGTTTTTAAACTAATACATATTCATTACTTTATTATTTCCCTCTGGGTCCTTGTATCCATTTACTCAGAATACAGTGTGTCTTCTTCTTACAATGACTGTGCTCAGCGGCACCATTCAGACTCCCTCATGCAGAACTAAGGCACTGAGTGCGGCTGTAATGTTTGAACTGTACTCTACCCTTCTGTGAGCTGTTTCGACTGCTGCTGTGCTGCCCTGCTCGTCCCCTGACCGGCCCGTCACCTCCATCCTTGGGGGGGGGGGGGGGAATAATGACACTAATACCTGTAAGCAGCACCCAGCTCATGCCAGCCTGGACGGAGGCGGCGGGGGCACGCTGCCTTTTAAACTAATTTCAAGCGCGTCAATTAAGCGTTTGATTTGTGTTGGACAGAAATCACTGGCTCTGGCACTGCCACTTCAACAAAACCCCCTCTCTTCTAGCTCTACACACACGCATGCTGTTCCTCCTCTATCCTCCCATCCTCGGGGGACCCAGAGAGTCATTGATTGGTTGAGCTGTTCGCCCCTCAGACGGATCAATAATCACTGTGTTCTCCCGGCGCTGTGCTCGAGGGGCGAGGCTGGGTAGACGCTCATTTGCCAGTTCCCATGGGAGCCACTCAGGGGTCCCATCGGATGTTGGGATTTGAAGACCTCCTTGATTTTTTTTCTTGAAGTTTCCTGTCTCAGAAGTTTTACTAAATCAACCTTTGAGGGAAGTTAATATTGAGTCAAACGATAAACGCTTTAATTGGCAGCAAAACTGGAACAAAAGATTGTAGCCAGTGTTAGAGGCTATCTCGGTTATTATTGGGTCTTCTGTAGCTGAGTGTGCTGCCGTGTGTGTGTGCTATGGTAAAATAATGAATTTTTCTTGATTAAAAATGCTCTCAGAGAGCCAAAGCTGAAGTCCTATTGATTTCCATTAAAAGTAATCAAACTTTTTATAGTACTTGATGGGTGTGGGAATTTTCTTTTTTTCTTTTTCATTTTGAAGAACTATTTGCCTTGTGCTTTTTAAAATGACCACCAATCTACACAGAAGACTTCAAATCATCGCATTCATCAATCAGACCTCTCCATACTACACCCTGCTCCGATATCACCAGGTAATAGCCTGAACCCTGACCTCGGGGAAGTATTGGCGGCGTATCGCTGAAGCCGTGTAAAGCTTCAGAAAGTTTAGAGCCGTGTCCTCTGATTCATCAATCTCTAAACCAATAGCTGGGAGATGTCTCGATGAATCTCGCCTCAGTACCAGCCCTGAATCGTTTCAACCATCAATCTCCGCTCTATTAGACTTGCACTGTCTGCTCCATGGCCATGTCTTCGCTTGGGAGTTATGGGTTGAGGGTATGGAGGAGGGTGGGGTTGGAGACGGATGATAGAGACATGCAGGGGAGGAGCAGAGTGAGTGGAGCTTAGAGCCGGCAGAGATATGACGGTATTTAGGCAGAGATGCACAAAGAGCAGCTGCATCTGTCACTTTAGCCCCCCTCCCCCCTTACCACTCAGCCTGGTGGTCCCCGCCGCTCCATCCGCTCATACCGGCGGGTCATAAAGAGTCCCGCGCCGCCCCATGTTCAGGTCATAAAACCGAATTAAAATATTAAATCTGTCAGGCCCTGTCCTCGTAAATAAGGCCATATATTACTCCTCCATCCATAAAAGTGAAAAAGGGTCGGGGCATTTTATGAGGAGGAGAAGCGGGCCTATTTCAGGTCCGATCGCAAAAAAGCCACCTCATCACTGCCCCCACCTGTGGACGGGGCTAATTATACACTGTGCAGAGTGATGGAGAGGACGGAGGGATCGATGGAGAGAGAGTGAGGATGAACTGCAGATAGACTCAGAGACAATGCGGCTGTTTTTCATCTCTAACAGTTTGTTGAACATGTAGGAAAATGAACATCAAATCTAAAATGAAATGACTACATTTCTGCTGACGTTTTATTTCCCCAAGCAATTATCCAACCTGTTTCCAAACAAGAAGAAAAAAGCCACTTTGTCTCTGTTGGTTGTGTCAGATATGCCTGATGTCCAGCTGAGGAAAGATTTCACATTTTGTCAGGACTTCCTCTTTCTCCTTTCCCCCATTAAAAAGCTAATTTGTTTCAAAACGATCATAAATGAATCTATAAAAACAACTCATAAAATTAGAGGATTTTAATTTGTCGAAATGAGAAAAATATTCAGTTTGGAACTGAATTTATTAACACCACCACATTAATTATATCTTTGCACTTTCAGGCTTGCTGAGCATTTCTTTCTTGTCTTTAATCATCCAAGCCCCCGTGCAGAGGCTCCATGTCTCTCTCACACAGAGCCCACCACCCTGATACAAGGATGGCTTGAAAGAATATTCAACATTAATTCTTCTAAAATTAGCTCAAGACTTAGTGTGAAATGAAGTTTTTTTTTATGTCCAGAAGCTGAAAGTGTTTGGTTAAATGTCTGATATGTGGTTTGTATCGACAAAGGGCTTAAGATGATGTTAGTATTTTATTTGGAAAGAAAACACAAATATTCTAAAAATCACATTTTGCTTTGTTTTTGTTCGAGTTCGAGTTCATGTTGTTTCCAGACTTTCACTGTGCATAATTCTGAAGTTGCCTTAGAATCCACTTGGATATTGGATTTTGTCTCAAACGCACATGTGCTGAGTATAATTCACCATAACACAGGATCAGAGGAAGCCAGGAGCTTGTTTTCAAACCGAGAATACAGAACCATACAGAAGGACTCACTCTGTTTTTAGCAGCTGCTTGAATTGGCCTAGGGTCATCAATCGACGTGGTTACTAATGATCAGCGTTCAAACAGTTCTGATGTGTTTTATTCATTGATCATCAGTCTGACCTGATTGAATGTTTCTACTGATCGCTGATGGTTTCTTTTTTTAATTCTCACCTCTGAATTGAGTCTTTGCACATCAGCAAGTTAAGAATTGTATGCATCAACTGTCCTCTTGTTATTCACATCATGCAGGGTTAAATATATTTACAGCTCCTTTCAAAGCACAGGCAGACAAGTGCATGAGCATAAGGTTAAACCAGGAGTTTATCTCAGGTTGTGCTTCTTCATTCATCACAGCAGTGACTTGTACTGAGAGCCTGTGTGTTAAGTCTGTGCAGTTGAGCTACACAGGCGGATATACGAGGATCCTGTTGCGCTGTGTTGTGTCCAAAATTCGTCACACTGTAATTAGACTGTTGATTGTTGTTCTGTATGGCCAAATACAGGTCCAAAGTCTAGTGTTTGGGAACTTCTGGTTTACTATCTGTCATTTAAATCTTATTTGCTTGGTTTTACTCAGTTAGCCCTTACTTAATTTTGTCTTGTTCGCTAAGTTTGTTTACAGCTGTAGCTAAAGCTTCTGTTTTTGTTCTAATTATTATTCCTGCATAATCACCTCTGCTAGGAATGTTGTGTTTCTGCCCGTTTGCTATTAGCTTGTTTTGATGCAATTTTAAGGGAGCCTAAGGGAAACTGCAGGCAAACACATTTTAAAGAAAAAAAAACAGTTTCTTTACATTTTTTTGTTCTTTTGAAAAATAAGCCTAAAAAGGAAATTCAATTCCCGCTTGTCCCATTTTAATGCTAAAAGTTTTTAAACCTGTTGAAATGGAGTTAAGGATTTCAAAAGAACGTTTCTTTATAATAAAATATCAATTTACTATTATGGATTTTTTTGGTTATTTATCTTTGAAAGTCTCAACCATATATATTTTTTGTTCAGCCTTTGTTAGTTTATTGCAGTTCAGTTTGGCTTGGTTGTATAAGTTTTTGAATTTTATCACATATAAACTTATATACATGGATGCATTGGCAAGAAATGACTTGCTTTATAGAAGAAGCTTAACGGCGAATGTAAGGTGGTTTTGTAATTTAACTGATTTTAGATGGAAGCAAACACAAGGAGTGAGTGACTGTTAACTGTACTGAACGCCATGACAAGGCTTTACTTTTCCATTTGCAAGCATCTCTAGTTTGCTGCTACCCTGGCCTTAACTAATATATCAAAACTTAATATGAACCTCAAATTTTATTTAAGAATTCTGAACTCGATCTTTACATCTGATAATAAAAGGAGTACTTTTCTTCATGACAGATGGCAGGTATACTTGTGCCTATGTGGATATTTGGCAATAAATGTTTGGGTACACCATAATATATAGCTTCTTCTGTCCCTCAGTTGTTTACTTATTTTATCTTGTTAGATAACACAAATACAGAGGACTGTATGATAGCTAATCTTCAGGTAATTTTTGAAAACACAAATCCAAGCTGACTTAAATTAAAGCTGGTTCCTCTACATCCTCATTTAAAGGTTTATACTGCCCCTCTCTAAAGGTTGAGCTGAGCTAAGCCTCAGTGAATTCTACCCACAGCTGACATGCCTCCCCTGGCGGTGCAGTCCAGCGGTCCCTGAGATCAGAACCATTAGCATTAGCAAGCGGAAGGGATGTTGGGATGGACGTCCACCTGCTACTGGGCAGCTGCTTCTGCCCGCTCAGCTAATTGGCTGGCAGGTGGCCGGGACGACACCAGTGAATCTCAGCCAGGAAGAAGAACAGCGAGGACATCAAGTCTGCCGGTATCCTGGGCCGAAGATGAAAAGGCTTCTGCAGCATGAAAACAAGCCATGCACGCACACTCACACACCAACGCGCATACTTCCTACTTCCCATTACAAACAAGTCGTGCACACACACTCACAGACTCATCTTTAAACTTGTAAGCCTCGCAGCATTTGCTTGCGACACACATGCACACAAATAAACACAAGCATTTGCACCCTCTTTCTCTCTTCTGTTTTTTATTTTATCCAACACACACTCACACTCAATGCACACACACACTGGCGAACAGTCTTTGAGCTTTGTAGAATAACCTTGGCACCAGCATGGGGTCTGCTTCGCCAGTCTGGTAGATAGATGGTCCTCGACGCAGGCTGGCACAGGCTTTTCATTATGTTCACAACCAATCCATAGGAACCGAGTTCTGGATTTCTTCCCTTCTACTACTTCTTCATTTGTTCCCTCACTTCCTGCTTGCTCTCCTGCTCGGTCCCTGCTGCTTTTCTGCATTGTCAGTGACCATCCTCTCCTTTTATCTATTGTCTTTTAGCTGCAGTTTTGTTTTCCCCTCTCCTCTCTTCTCCTTTCTTCTCCTGGCTTAATTAGGATGTGGGGAGCTGGTTGTCGGTTGAGTAAGCTCAGTATCAGATGATTAATTGCTGGAGGGGGGTACGGGGACCCAGGGGCAGTATGGCCAGGGGAACGCAAGGTTACAGGATGGTATAACCCCCATTCCACACGCCTCTTCTTCTCCTTCCCTCATCCTTTCTCTATCTCCATCTCTGTCTCATTTACCCTCTCTCTTTCTCCTTGTTGATCTGTTGTATACTAAATTCCCCTTGTCTCCTTGTCTGACCTAAGCGTGTTGTCGGTGAGCGCCGGCCAGGGCCGCCTCGGAGCAGGAAACATCGTTGGACATATGTGTGCTGTTAATTAAGATAAAAGGCCGAAGGCAGATGTATGGCAACGCTAAGCAGCTGTTCATCACTGCAGCCATCATTAGCTGCATGTATTCATTAACAAGGCTGGTTTTTATGCCTTTATGCTGGTCAGAATGTTCAGACTCACACTGTGATTCGCAGTAACTCTCCTCCTCGTTCTGTGTTTTCAGTGGTCAATGGAGTGCCGACCTTGGCTGCCAGCAGGTTGAGAGTGTCAGGCTGTGGCTATGATTAGTTTGCAGATAGTGGACCTTGTCAACGGTCGGCCAGAGGGCAGAAAATCTATTATGTGATTGGTTGGTTGGAACAGAGCTTGGTCGCAGCAGCATCAAGCCGAGACTCTAAATTTAGATTAATGGAATAGTCGTCGGCTAAGTTTGTAATTAATAGCAGTGTCCTGTGGGGGCCACACGTAAAACTAAAGCCTGAACCAAGCCGGACACCTCCCTGACCCTCACGCACCTCACACATTTTGTCAACTAAAAAAGGAGAACTCGTCTATTTACTCTGAGTCTCTTTTTATTTATGGCTTGTTTTGACTTGACTGCTCTGCACCAAATATTGTCGGGCGAGCAGAGTACGTATAGTATATTGTGCAGAGTCACAAAAACTCCTTCAGACCGTGCCTGCGAAAGGGACAGCAGCCCACCTTGAACAAAGCACATTCTGACACGAAGTGCTGCTTCAGCTCTTTGCGCGGAACTCATCTTCGACCATTTTGTTTGTACCTGAAAGCGCGCCTTTCTTTCGACGTTCGCCATTCTCTCGCTGTATTCTCAGCTTTGACCCTTCTCTCTCTTCCTTCATTCCTCCGTATTTTCCCCCTCCCCTCCCCACGCCTGATGCCGACTTTCTCTCCCTCCATCATATCGAGCCGTCCGTCAGTGTGGGGCTGGGCGTCTCTCCGTCTTTGATGGATGGGGAACACGTAGGAGGAGCAGCCGTCCTTAATAGACACGGCGGATTGAAACGCTGGGGAAGTAAATGTTAAGGGCCTCATAAAACATCCACTCCCCCCTCCCCCGTCCTGTGCTGCCCTCCCCAATATCACCCACACACCTTCCTCCCTCAATCACCCTCCCTTAGCTTCTTAAATCTCCACCCACACACCACAGATGACTTATCAGTCGCCTGTGAGAGTTTCTTTTCCTGTGTCTGTCTTAAAGATAAAATATATAGAATTCAAACACTGGAAAAATTTAAAATTAATTAGCAAAATAAAATTAATTAGAAAAAATGACAATCAAGGGCCTTGAACATTTCCACTTTCTCAGTCCACAGAAAAGCTCAAAGTTTTTTTTGTTGTATAACAATAGATAGATGATTAACAGTTTTAATCCAGAACAGCAACAGAAATTAAACATGGTAGAGCCACAGAACGATGAGACTTACAGCTGAGTAAAACAAATATCCTTTAGTGGTGATGTATTGTTGAGAGTAGTGATTGTAACTGAAGTTATAAAGTTTTGCAGATGTTTTTTCAGGCCAGAGGGATTGAACTTATCTACATTTTAAATATGTGATTAACAAATGCAAGGGCTAAAACACCTGCTTGCATTAAATAATTAAAATGATTGCAAATAAAACAATGTAGAAGAGTAGTGCATGGAACAAGCTGAAAATCCCAAATTAATAAAATCAATGCCTGCCAGCTTATTATTTGATTATCAAAGAAGTGTTTGTTATCAGCCAAGTGATTTTTCACAAATATGAATTTTTTTTGTTTTGGTCATAAACTTCCAAGAAACCCAAGTAAGAGCCATGCAACTATTGACAAGTGACAACAGTCATAAAACTGTGAAGATGCTAAAGGAAAACATTCTGAATATAGATTAATTGCAGGGATGGGCAACTGGCAGCCAAAGCCACATGCAGCTGTCCTCCTCACTAAACCTAACTCAACAGCCAATTTTGCACATCCAGATTTTTTTTTTAATAGTAAAATGTCATTCTGTTTCAGTCAGACCTGCTGTTACAGTCCCATGTACGAAGGCAAACTGCATTACAAACTGGAAACTTCCGATCCTTTTAATCTTTAGTACCTGTTTGTTTGTTTTTTCATAAGTAGGTGTATTTTGTTTGTATCGAGTATATCTCACACTACCTTAACAGTGCAAGATGTAAACATTGCTCTATTTATTTACTGTATATTAATGGGAAAGTTAACATACTTTCTAAACAAACTGTGTTTGGCTACATTCCTCCTTCACCAAATTTTACACTTGGCACAATGCAGTCCGAAATGTACCGTGCTCCTGGCAACCTCCAAACCCAGAATCGTCCATCAGATTGCCAGATGGAAAAGCGTGATTCATCACTCCAGAGAACGCATCTCCACTGCTCAATAGTCCAGTGGCGGCGTGCTTTACACTACTGCATCAGGCGCTTTGCATTGCACTTGGTGATGTATGGCTTGGATGCAGCTGCTCGGCCATGGAAACCCATCCATGAAGCTCTCTGCGTACTGTACTTGGGCTAATCTGAAGGCCACATGAAGTTTGGAGCTCTGTAGCAATTGACTGTGCAGGAAGTCGGCGACCTCTTTGCACTGACGGAGAGGGGTCAGCAGATGCTGACCCCTCTCCGTCAGTTTACATGGCCTACCACTTCGTGACTGAGTTGCTGTTGTTCCCAAACTCTTCCATTTTCTTATATTAAAGCTGACAGTTGACTGTGGAATATTTAGAAGCGAGGAAATTTCACAACTGGATTTGTTGCACAGGTGGCATCCTATGACAGTTCCACGTTGGAATTCACTGAGCTCCTGAGAGCGACCCATTCTTTCACAAGTGTTTGTAGAAACAGTCTGCATGCCTAGGTGCTTGATTTTATACACCTGTGGCCAGGCCAAGTAATTAGAACACCTGATTCTGATCATTTGGATGGGTGAGCAAATACTTTTGGTAATACATATATATATATATATATATATATTTCACTAGTCCATCTGGGAAGGAGCCCAAAGAAAGTATTTGGAGATGTACAGAACCCTTCAAGTGTATATCTAGCAGGTGGTTAGACAGTCATTCTGTCAATCACATTCATTATGGGCCAATCAGTTAATGTAGTAGGTGAGTGTTACTACAGCAGTCTAAAGGATAGCATACAGGCCACTTTAATAAACAAAATCCTGGTAAATCATGTTAGAAGTGGAGCGAAATATCCTTCCTACAGAGAAGTTTGTAGTGTAGTTTTTTTGTTTTTCATCTGTTTAAGAAATGTAGTCAATATCTGATATTTCTGCATCTGAGTGGTAGTCACTTGCTGCTGTCGCCTTGTAGCTTCCACCTCCTCTGGCTCTAAAGGATGCTGATTGGGCCACACTGCTTTGAGCTGCTGACAACTGTCGTAGATTGGTGCTTGGCAAGATGGATCTGCCTGATTACAGAAATTGAATAAGGCAGATCCATCTGCACTGCAAGGTTCATCTGCTGGTATTTGTCCAATAATTGGGGATTGGCGGGATGACTAATTCTACAAGTATCACTGACAGGTTCCAAGTGAAGAGTTCGGAGTTCATGACCCCACTGTGACACATTTAGATTTGATTGACTGAAACATCATTTTTTTATACACTTGTTTTGACACCAGCTCATTTCAGCCGGGTGTAATTTTCAAGGATTTGACTCTTTCCAGACATCAGTTCACTCTGCACTTGCAGAAATTTTGCAAAGACCAAAATATTAACCTTTCTTAATTTGCTGTGTACTTGTTGCCTTTGATCTTAAAATAAAGTCATGTTAGTATCATGCATTCTGATGAAACCCATATATATGTGCTGTACAGCAGAAGCCTTGAATCTCCAAGATGACTTAAGAAATTGCTGAATGAAAACCCACACAGAGCACTAATTTGTGAAAAAAACAATCATGAAAGATGGAGATATGAGGTCTCTGCATGCCAACAAGTATTCTTTTGTTAAATCTCAATTATGTTTAAGCTCTTAGCTTCATTTTGTCACTTCTCAAACAGGGTATTATGAGGCATAATGGTGTATGTACTCACATGTATAAGTTTAGTTGCTGACATATTCAGATGTCTGAAGTACATATATTTTATGTTGCCTTCACTAATTGCTCATTGTTCTTTTTTTACTTTTAGGTTTGGGATGAATAAAAAAATGAAACTTTTTTTTTGATTGCCTTATTGAGAGTATGCTTCAGGTTGACATTTGGCCCTAGACATCTGTCTATGTCTCAGTTTTTTGGACCTGTGTCCACAAGTTAAGACCTGTTTTTGTAATTTCCTAATTGGAGGAAGGATTTAAAAAGCCTCACACCCTCTAGAATCGGTGACAAAAAGTGTTTTTTGCAGCATATCAGACTGCAGCCAAGTGTGATATAAGGTATATCAGGTTCATGCAAATTCAACACATTCATGAATAAGATATAGTAAATCAAAGAATGTGTTGTTAAATAGCTGAGCTGGTGCGTAAAGAGTTAATCAGACAGAGATGTTTTTTGAATTTGCATTTGTATGGATGTGATTCAGCTCTGAATTTGATTCTCTGCTTCCCTCCTCAGCGTGGAAGAATATGATGGATAAAGTCACAAGTGGACCTTTCACCCCAATCAGACGTCCACCAGAGCCATAGATCTGATGGTATGACACCTTCCAGCGGCGACATGTCACTTTGTGTATATACAGTGACCAAGGCAGCCCTTTGCCCCTGACCTGAGTAACCGTCAGCTCCTGTCGAGCAGTCGACATGTAGGAGGGGGATTAAGAAGACATTGGTAAAGTTGATTTATTTCCTCACGCCCCAGGCAGAGACAAGGGAACCATGTTAAAGAGGCTCCATCAATAAGCCGGCGCTCCAGCTACCATGTTTTCAAGAGGCGGTAAGGTCAGCTTTTAAAGTTATGGCTGCGGGGTGATAGCTGTTACACCGAATAACTCAATTCCCCCCAAGGTGGAAGGGTCAAGAGGAGTCAAGGACAGTATGGAGGCGGGGGGTGGGTGGAAAGTGAATTTAGCAGCAGAGTGGGTAGGCTGGCTGTTTCATCTGGAGCATTGACCCTGGTCATAATTCCAATTGCCTGACTTGTTTGATGC
Source organism: Scarus forsteni (assembly GCA_036419115.1). Taxonomy (NCBI): domain Eukaryota; kingdom Metazoa; phylum Chordata; class Actinopteri; order Labriformes; family Labridae; genus Scarus; species Scarus forsteni. Next base: position 22,506,548 of record JAZDUH010000084.1, read on the forward strand.
AGAAAGAAATCCCTCAGTGTGAAAGGAATTGCCTTGCCCCAGCAGCTCTATTGTGTGTGTGCGATAGTGTGTGTGTGGATAGAGAAGGGGTTCAGACCGTGATTTAGATCTTCAAAAATGGACCCTGAGTTGAAAACCTCGCTGTAGAAAATATTTAAGGTAGTATTAAACGTCCGAAAAGACATACTGAAGCCAATACGAGGCCCGTGCGGATCCAGCCATTAATCATCATAATGCAGGAGGCATCCAGCTATGAATTGGAATCCCCTGCCTCATGCAACCTCAATAATCCCATTATTTAAAAGCCAGAATAGGAGTTATAGTAGCATGCTAAAATCTTTAAGGTGAAGGTCGACACATTACAGCATAGTAAGGAAACAGCATCAGCTCCCCTGTGTGCTGTAATTCCCCAATGGTCATATTTCACAGCTAACCTCCAGCCTCCTACAGGGAGCTTTTGTTGAGGTCATGTTTGGCAGACCAGCCAGTGATGTCATATTCAGTCAGAGCATGTAATAAAATATGAGACACACGGAGGATTTCAGGATGGATGTGCTGATAGGAGTTAAAATTTGTCAAAAGATTTGATCTGTACAGGCTGCAGAGCTGACGTTATGCGACAGGTAATGAGCAGGAAAATATTTGATGAGTAGAGATATCTATCATTTAAATGAGCGGGGTGTCAGCAGATTATAAAAGAACGCACCAGCAGAACAGTGGGGACCAAACCCAGCTGTAAATTATTGAAATATGTGTTCAGGTGGGGAATACATCATGTGTCTTGAGGAAAAAGTGAGTGTGCTTTTGTCGTCTTGGAGCTTGTATATTCACACTTGCTTTCAATTATATTACACTCAAGGGATGGAGCGGGGTATGACACTGAGTTTTTACATTATATTTAAATGATTTGTGACTACATACAAGTTTAGCAGGGATTTAAGTTCAACATCTAGTTGACAAATTTCCATCATGTACGGTATGTAAATTTTCATGAAAAAAGAAAATGACAGTGGTTTATTGACAGCCATGTATTATGCATTTATATGTATATTTAATATTCTATTGAGATGGCAATCCTATGTACTCATTTTACCTCATTTATGATGAAACAAGATCAGAAACACCCTTTATAAGGTGATATTCATGAATCCTGACAATTCCTGCAAGTGATAAACACTGAAGGAACACTTTTTTAGACTACCATATGATTTTCTTTAAGTTACTCTGAATGAAATTAAAGCCCCACTATGTAAGATCCTACCTTTCAGCTCTCTAGTGGCCTCTATGGATGTTGAGTGTAACCGCACTGTTGCAAAACACAGCGCCTCAAGCCAACATGCATTTGTTGACATACAGACAGAGGAGAAGCGTGTTGACAGGAGGTCTCGAGAGACCAATAAACCATGTGTACTGATAAGGTAAAGTCTGATCATGTTTGTTTTCGAATAAATCCTTTTCAAGCATCAGCTGTCAGTTGTTAGCAACATGGACTGACAAGTCCAAAAGTAACAGAGCGAAATCAGCATCGATCAGACATCCCCCCTCGTTTTTCAGCTAATATCAGCGAATGAACGCCTGGCCAATGTTTATCCTTGTCCAGGCATCTAGCTTGTTTTTTGCTGCTTCCACCATGATAACAACTCTAAGTTTAGCTTTTACCTCAACTTCATTCTTTTAAATGAATGAGGAAGAGGGGGAAGGGACGTATGCGAAGTTGTAGTTGTTAGTGTGGAAGGGTTCCTACCATCCACCTCAAAGTTACAGAACACCAGTGAAGGTGATACAAACCCTCTCAGACCATGACAAAGGTGTCATTCAACCTATTGTAAGGTGATGTACCATCACAATGACTCTAGAAATATTACATTGAGATTGAAAAACTACATCGTGTTGGTTTAACGCCTGAAAATAATTTGCTTTAAAAATCATGTCTGTCCCAGGTTCTCAAGAACTGTTTGAACTTTAACATAGTGAGGAGAAGCCCTGAAACAGACAATTGAAATCTTGATATAACTTATCTGCCCATTATTGGTACTGTACTGCCCATGGAGAAAGTTTTAGTTTGAATGAAATGTTAATTCCTTATAGCATTATAATTAAGAAGCCTTGAACTAGGCATCTTAATTGACTCTTTCAAACTGTCTGAAGCATGGAACACCCACATCAGCAGTTTGTTTAAGTTTGTTGTAATTAGTCTTGACCAAAACTTTACATGGTTCATAAAGTATTTTTCTCTAACTGGGACCTAAATTGACAAAATGAACATCACCAGACCATAAGACCCTCAGGAAAGAAAACCTCTGAGATGGTAAATCTATTAAGTGGTCAAATAATTTACCACATCAATTCTTCACTATGTATTCATCACTGGTATTGTATTTTATTTCACTGGAAAGCCTGATAAGTCACCTATACAACGAGGTACAACTTGTATGGTTGTGCATTTGTGGAATGAGTAACTCAGCAAAATGTCTGGGGAGTGCATCAAAAAATTATTCAAATCCCCAGCAGCTGGATGGCACAGTTCCAGTACTAGGGATGTAGTGATATGAAAATTTTGTATCACGATTATTGTGACCGAAATTATCATGGTTATCATTATAATCACAGTATTATTGCAGTATGCACAAAATGTTCAAAAACTACTTTAACACACAACTGAAATCGTTTGACCCCTTTAATATTATAATCATAACTTTCTTTTAGACTATGTCCAGGAGTCTTTTGTTTGTTTGTTTTACTGATGATAGTCCCTGAAGCAGTTAGCCCCCTTCATGAGTCTCGTCTGGTCTCCCCTTTCCCTGGCAGATAGCCTTACTATTTCCATATTACGATAGATTAAATCCATAAAATATGAACTTTGACGGAAAAAGACTATCAATTTCAAAATTACGGCGAATACACGGCAAAAGCACGGCAAGAACACACTCCTGCATGATACTAATGCTATTATTTACAAGATTCATACATTATTTAGGCAGAGAATACTGAAAAAGCACCTGTAATTCTCTCAGGTATGGCTCACTGAGTCTTCTCTCTCTCTCTCTCTTCCTCTACAGCTCGGTCAGCTTATTTACTGGAGGAGTTACATCGGTTTTAATCGCGCGCATCTTTTTCTTTCGCCGCAGCTTTGTGTTTGCATAGGATGACTGTCTTCTGACAGTTTCCCCTCAGCATCCTTGTAAAATCCAACATTTAACCAGACTCCAGAGTCCGTTACAAGTCTCTGTGTCTCTAACTTTTGCTTTCAGAGGCCAAACAGTGCAAACTGAGCATGTGCGCTTCCAATGAGGCTGCTTCATCAAGGAAAAAACTCGTAGTTCAGGCATTTCCAGTCAAACAGCAGCATCACTGAGCGTTACTGACGCCATTTGGTAATCAAACATGGTAAAACGGTCATTTTAAAAGGACACGGTAATGATTTCCATGGGAAATTTTACCGGGGTTTACCAATTTTACCGTAACCGTTACATCCCTATCTGGTACACAGAGTGGCAGCATTATGTGGTGTCAGCCATGGTACCATTTCCAAACTTCCAAAATACAACCCACAAATTTGGCTGTGTTGCTCATTCCTGAATTCTTTCATGTTGTCCCTCATTATAAAGTTGACTAATCACACTTTTCCATGATGTAAAATTATTTTACCTAATACACACTCACACTTAGTGCACATACATACTGGCAAACAGTCTTTGAGCTTTGTAGAATAACCTTGCAAAAGTGAACTAATTGACAGGAATGGTGTTTCAGAACATTTATGAGGATTATGGTTGGATAATTTGAGCATGTCTGTGTAGGTTCTTCATCATCCAGGTCATGGTTTTTCAATGCTGATCAAAATTGCAACTGGACTGTTTTAGACAATTCATGCATGTTGTTGAGATTTAACCAGTTACAACATCAGCCTTAGATGAAGTATTTTAATTTGTTAAATTGGTGCTGTCTTTAAAAAAAGGAGATCAGAAAATGTAGCTGTGCAGATCAACAGGCGTAGTGCACTTGAGGACATTTGATATTCAAATACTTCCCAACACTATTTTCTGATTAGACATAATAGAGATGCTGTAAAATTTCTATTTTTGTCCAGTATTTTCAACATTCCAACACTATATGTGAAATAATTAATCAACACCAGGCTGCAATCCTCTTTTAATTTGCTAAAATGTCAGAGTGGAACTATAACTGCATGACCGTCCATTATCATTTAGAGGTCGTATTAAAGTCTGGCCTCCGAATTACCTCCCTGCTATGAGCCAGCTCTCCGTCGCAGCTTTTCTCTTTTTAAAGATGCTGTAAACGTAGAGAAGCAGTGCCATCGATATCAATCCACTCTAGAGCAATAAAAAAGGAGCAGTGAGGAGTTTATTCAGACATTTTACAGAGGGGAACATGTCCAAGCTTGTCCATTTCATAAGGAGAAACTCTCAAAGCATTTGCTGCTTCGGTCGAAAACTCTCTAGGTCAGCCAAGTGTTTGTCCATGGAGTGCATTTGGAGTTACTCAAGGGGAACTTTACTGTTACAGCATTTATGCATGTACCATTTTATTAAGTTCCTCTAGAAGGATATGATACTTTTAAGAAATCCTCTTTGTGGCTGCAGCTTTGCCCTGGCTTTTGGAGAGACTTTGGGCCAAGTAGTGTGAAAGCCTCAGACATTTTTTTACCAATTAGACTGAAATTTACCTGCTCACTAAAACCAGCACTACTGCAGTTTTATGTTCCTGCAAGTTTTCTCATGAAAGTACAGCCGTGTCATCCCTTTGATGGGTTTATAATTAAGTGACAGTGCAGGGGAGAAGGCTTGGTGTGGTTATTCATTGAGTCTTACAGTCATTGGATAAACATGAAGCAAACAAGAAGTACAATGACTTTTGACGTTGCCCCTTGGAAGTATAACTACCTTGTTCTTAGATGATAGTGAGTATTTGTGCAGTCTGGTTGAAATCCCTCATGAATCATGTTCGCAAGCAATTATCATGAGGCTCTATGACCTTGTCCCTCCAAAAGGCATTCAATTGAAAATAAACTTTGATTAAGGGTTTCTTAGGATATAACAGGAACGGGATAAACATGAGACTCCAACACCTTTGATTCAGGATCCCATTACTAACAAGTCGATCATCTGGTCTTCGTGACTGTTTAAGTAAGAGTGTGTTTTGTGAACATTGAATAACATCTCAGAGGATCCTTAAAAATGCATGTTGTTCAGTAAGGAATGGCAATAAGGCTCTGCATTCATGACCCATGACCAACATTGAAATAATTCATCCTTGGGTCCTATTGGTCATTTCTGTTATGTTTCAGGAAATCAATCAATTACAACTGTTGAGAAAATCCACTCCCAAGCAATGGATGGACATAAGACACAGCCTTGAAAATCGAATAATTCCATCCCTTTTGAATTAGACCTTTGTGTAAAATGTAGAGGAAATTTGTCCAGGCATTCTTACTTCACCCTTCAAGGCAGCTGGATTTGCCAGGGTCCATTGTGTTAGATCCATCTTCCAAAGCTTCAAGCCAAAACAGCTTAGCTCATTCAGAAAATGACAGAACTGATCAGCTTTTTAAGCAGAAAGGGGCAGTTTGTTTGGGCGTCACATTGACAAGCATGGAATAAACGAGGGGCTCCATGACCTGGACCTCTGAAACCAGATCACTTCATCTTGTGTGTCAGGTCAGCACATTTGAACAAAGTTTGCTAGAATCCCTCACATCACTTGCGTTCAAAAGAAAGTGAAGAAAATGGTACGCTCATTCAAACAAAACAGCTGCAGAAAGAGAAAAATATCTGCATGCCAAAGTTGCTCCAAAGTCAATTTAATAACAAAAATCGCCACAGATGTGACATTTTGGTTTGCAGCCTCTCAACAAACATTCATCTCAACGATCATGTTTGATGTAAGACCTGCAACCAAAATGTCAAATCTGTGGTGCTTTTGTCAATTAACTGACTTTGGAGCCACTCCTGGTGTGAACACTCATTTCTGTTTTTGCAAAAGCAAGGGATAATTATAGGATTTCCTGATTTTGAACTTTTAACTGAGGTCTCTGAAACTAAATCAGTTTATTGGTATGACAGAGTCGACATTTGTGCAAAATATGAAGATAATCCCTGAGCTGCAAGCCTGGGATAAATGTGGGCCTCATTAGATTTGACCTTGGTCCCCCAAAATGTAATCAGCCCATCCTAAAGTCAGAGTGAACACATTTGTGCAGTTTAAAGAAAAGGGATAAACATGTTCCATGACCTAAAAGTTTAGCCAGGGACTTCCAGAAACATCCAGGAGATGACATCTGGACAAAGTCTGAAGCACATCCCCTTACAAAAATCAGCACAGGATGCACAGATGGATGGGTGGCCTGACAACATTTTGCCTCGAGACTCAGCTGTTGTCTGCTCGGAGGCATAAATATCTGTTCAGTTAAAGAAGAGTGGCTGCAAAAACCAAAGCTCTCTTCCTGAAATAAGAGGCAATATGTGACGAGGAACTGGAGGCAAATGAAGACTGATGGAGGTGCTATATGCTCTCTGCAGCTGACTCTGCACATCGACGCGCTTGTGATGAACTCGTGCAGCAGCGTTGATAACGACGTGAGCCCAACATTCTCCCATGACAGGCCGAAGGATGGGAGAAGATGGCTCTGAGTGTGCGAGTGTGCCTCAAACAAAGATAATGAGAAGAAACATAGCAGCCAACGATGTCTTTGCCTTATCAAGAAGCAGCCCCGCAGTACCGAGGACTGGACTGTCAGCAGAAACAAACCTGCAGGAACGTACGTGTGTGTTGGGTCTTGCTTGGTTGGTACCTTTGGGGCAATAGAGAGAGCTCGAGGGAGATGGATAGCTGCCGGGAGGAGGGCGAGGAGGATGTGTTGGGAGAGATAGAAGCAACACCAGGGCCAAAAAAATCCATCAGGCTGCAGTTTTTGAAGGACAGTTTGCCAATGAGAGCCTCTTCCCATCAGCCCCTGAGCTGATCCACGGCCCGGCCTCAGCAGGGGAGACGGCTCCTCCTCCTCCTTTTGAGTTCACACCACTCGCTGTTGAAGGTTATATGGAGAAAAAAAGAGCGAGAGGCGAGAACAAGCTACTGAGAGACAGTGATGGAGAGGTGGAAAAGCTAACCTTTACCAGCTCTTGTTTTACGTCTCCCTGCCTCTCTTTTTCATTCTCACGTTTATAGCCTGATATGAGTGCATAGCTGAACACCTTCCTTCTCCTATGAAGAGTTTGGCATAAACACTTCTCAGTTACACGAAAAGAGGAGAAACTGTAACATTTCACACCTCCTTCGCTCCCTCCTGGTTCGCTCAGACACACACACACACACACACACAGATGTCGACAGTCCTCTACATGCACACACATCCTCACCTGATCGTCTTCTAAGGGAGTGAATAATTACTCCGCCAAAGGGCACAACTGTGATCTCTGCCTGGTATTTAAAGCCTTGTCACTGAATTTAAATTATCCCTCTTCTCCATCGCTTCTTTTAGTTAAGTGGGAATGTCCTTTTTTTTCGGGCTAATGCAGAGATCACAGCCCTAATGTCTCCATCATGGCTTCCAGCTAATGCTGCCACATTGCACGACACACATGGTGAACTTGAGTTTCCACACCACCATTGATGTGTGAGGCTTTTTGTCATGACCCATCAGTACATTTCCAAATTATTGGACCTGGATCTAAAAATGGATCATGTTTTTTTTTTTTGTCCATTGAACCAGCGAAGTGTCAGAATGATATTTTATAACGTGCAAAGCTGATGCAAGAGGTTAATTGCGATTGAGATTGAGATGTAGAACAAACAGCATATTTGAGCAATTATATTGAAACTGGCTGTTATACAGTCATTTTCAGGAAAAACTCATTTGCAACCTCACCGCAAAAAAGCAACCTATTTAAAAGCAGACAAAAGATGCTAAGTAATTCATTAATCACATTAACATAATTTATCTTCAGTAAAACTTAAAGCAGCACTACGGAAGATCTCCGCTTGACCGGAGAGTGAACTCAACTACCCCTGAGCTCTAGCGCGCGCATACTGCCGTAAGACAGATCTGCCGGTCGCGTGCGTTTGTTTTGTAGGCAAATCACAGAAGCCAGGACTTCGCTCAAAAGTATTCTTCTGTCTTCAGCGGCTGTTTGCAGGATGGATAGCGACGAGGTAATGTGTTTATTTTTGACTAAATGACGATGTTAAAAATCGCTAAGTTCAACTTGGTTTTATTACCGTGAAGTCGCCCCCGTCCTGTTGAAGCGATAAAGTGAATAAAAGTAAAGACAATGACGAGCTGGCGATATCACACACTTGAAATAGGTCTAAACAAAACTACATACTGGTACGTTCTGGATTTGTTGTGCTGTACTTTTTTCCTGTCAAGTTTTTTTGGGGAACTTCGTCATAAATTAGTTGCCCAACATACCTGATAGTAGTCAGACATCCCTCCTCGTGTTTTATTTCACGCCAGCGAGTGAACGCTGAACCTATGTTTATTCTGGTCCGAGCATTCAGCTTGTTTTTGTCTCGCTTTCTTTGTTTTGTATCCTCGGACAAAACTTTTATCTTTCTTACGTTCTTTGTTGCCTCCGCCATGGTTACAGCTCCGCGTTAACGATTGGCTTTCGCCGAGACTTCCGTGTTTTAAGCGAATCAGGAATCGGGGGAAGTGACGTATGCCGTAAAGCAGTCCAAACTTGTAGTGTTTTAGTGTGGCAGGGTTCCTACCATCCACCTCGAAGTTACATAGCGCCAGTTAAAGGGATACAGACCACTCCAGACCACGACAGAGGTGTCATTCAACTCCATTGTAAAGTGGTGGACCATCACAATGACTATCGAAGGATTATATTATGTTTGAAAAACTACATAGTGTTGGTTTAACCTAACAGGGTAATACAACTACACCCTAAACACTACTTTTTTTTGCAGATTAAGTTCAAGTCATGAAGCAGAAAAGCTGTTATAAAGTGGTGTTGCTATGTTGAAGCTACTGCAAAGAATGTTGGTATCACTTGCATTGAAAAGAAAGAGTATCACTTTTTAACTGCTTTTCCTTCTCAAAATGTCAATCATGCCTTGAAAGAGGCCATATTGTGATTTTTTTTTGTTTTGTATATTCAGTAGTTTGAAGGTATACTTCTCTTCAGCGCAAGACAACACAAGCTGCTGAACCAGGATTTCTTTCTCTGTTGTGAACTAGACTACTTGCTCTGTGTAAAAAGGTGACTTCCAAAATGTACCTACCACTCTGCAAAGCATAGATTGCAGAGCTGTTGAAAATGTGCTGAATTGACAAATTGCCACAGAGTAGACCAGAGGTGCTGAGAAGGGCTGCATATGGAAAAAGTTTAAGGATGTCTTGGCCACTAATGTACCCCGTGAAATGGAGGTTAGAATGTGCATTTTGACTGAATTATCCTTTAAAGAATGATAAACAGCCTACATTTCACCTTTCCACCTCTGGTCTACTCTGCGGTAATTTGTCAATTCAGCACTATTCAGCACATTTTCAACAGCTCTTTCTCTCTTTTATGACAGCTCGTATGAATGTGTGTGGGTGTGTGTCTGTGGGCGCAGGTGTGTGAGTTTGTATGTTGATGTCCGCAAGTGTGTGTCTGGATATGTCTCTTTATTTGTGGGAGGGGGATAGCCATGCTTTCTGTTTTTATGTTGTTTTTAGCCTCTGTGAGGCACTTTGTGTTGCTTTTAAGTATGAAAAGTGCCTTATAAATAAAGTTTGATTTGATTTAATTCCAAGGCAAATAATCTGGGATTTTGGGGTAGCCAATAAGGTTTTTAGGGAACACAGTTGGTGCTTACTATCACAGGATTCCCCCCAATCAAGATGTTTATGTTTCTCCATTGAGCAAAAGGGAATTTCTGATGACTTATGTTCACATTCAGAAACATTTCACTCCTTTTTAAAATTTTTTATCTTGTCCAGTTACAAATTAACCGTGAGCCACAAGTGGCTTATGGGATGTAGTTTGGACACTACTGGAACAGCACATTCAAAAACAAAAACAGACAGATTATCTCAGACAGCGAAGCTAGGACAAGACAGGGCACTAAAATTTCAAATCTAGCAGTTTGTTTTCAGACTAGAAACAATAAGAAACTGAGTCAGGTTAATAGACAACCTTAGGGGATACAATGTTTTCAGCTTTTGAAATTCCAAGAAAAGCTGCACATTGATGATGGCTGGCAAACTAAAGTACATTTTGGAGATCAAAGGTCATCAGGCATAGTCCTCACCCCATTCTTGGGAAGTTGATATCTTGAGAACAAAGTTTTTGTTTAAATTTGCATGAATGATCAAAGATGTAAGGATTTTAAAGGAAGAAGGTCAAAAACCCTTGGTTTCCCATGGTCATCCTTGGCTTGGCTTTTCAAGGCTGCTTTGCAGATTTCTGAAAACAAACATCACATTTTTCCTCTCTGAATTGGTTGCAAACTGATTTCTTCTGGGAGATACAAAGTCAAGGGCCAAGGTCATCGGGTTACCATGACCATGTTGCAAAATTTGTGATTTACATTGACACAAAATCACCACAGGCCTTCTTGACCCACCACTGTACTTTCACTTTTTCTTGCTTGTATACCATTCAGTGGCATAAAACTACAGTGGTAGCTCTAGTACTAATTGCCTTGTTACAGGTTGTAAATTGTTAGATTTTCTTTCTTACCAGTCAGCCTTTACGCAAAACACATTACATTTATAAATGCTGGTGAATTGCCAATTACTGATGAAGATAGAGTAAGAAGTAATGGTAACTAGGGATGTCAACATTTACAATTTTTTCTACAGCAGTAAACGTGACTACTAACCGACATGTAACCGGTTACACGTCAGTGATTAATGATCTTTTTCTAACGCAATTGCACTATATAACTACTAGAGGGTTCTGCCTCCTTTAGAATACCCCCTTATTCCATTAAATCACAGACATAACAGTAGTTATCAGACAAAAACCTTTATTCAGCGAGCAGAACTGAATAAGCAGGCAATCCATCTCACCATTTTAAGGCTTAGGCCTTCTTATGACAGAAAGTGAAATGAGTTGAAAATGAAACCATCTATAATTATGACAGACAAACTGTACAAGTGAAAGCTGAAAAAAGGTTTAACCTTCTTTTAAATTCAATGTTTTAACTATAACTCACTGTTGTACAATATTTTTTAAAGTGCAAACTGCATCCCTCTTTCACCACAGGAGCCACGTCTGAATTTAATATGTCTCATAGTAAAAGTAATCTGGAATTGGCGAGAGAAAGCAACTCAGAAAGAAGCCAATGTAAGCTGTGAGAGAAAAAACATTCATCTTTATATGCACAAAGTAAAAAAAAACAGAGGGGGACTCTCATAATTATTCACTCAACTGTTGGAAAAAATTTGTTTTCTTCGTCCTCTTTAGACGTGAGAATTTGTGATCAGGTCGAGAAAAGCCAACAGAGAAACAACGAACAATATAATGTACAATAACACGCATTAATACAGGCAAAAATAACCAGCCATTAACAGTTTTTGTTTTTATCTGCACGACATTTGCATATGAAGAAGATTATGAGCGCCACACTCAGACACAATAGCAGCAGCAGCAGTCTCTCCCTCCAACTTGTTCGGGTGTTTGGTTTAGTTTGCATCATGTGCTGCTGCTATAAGCCAGTTTTGCCTGACATAGCCGACACTAAACAGTATTTCCACTGGTAGTTTGTTTGAAAAACTGCCACACAGTGCTCGGCTTGATGTTCGCTGCATCGCATCTCCAAGGCAACCTGAAGTGACGCGACACTGGCTGTGGCTGCAGTTCTTTTATATTAATGTAACATTGCGGCCTATTCATCTATAATATATGCAGATAACTGCACTAGTGCCAATTTAATCAATTATAGCCCTTTTGAGAGTATTCAACATTGGCCAGAGTTTTGCCGATGTTACGTCGATATATTCTTAATTTCTCATAAATCAGTAAACGCTGCTCTGTGTCCAAGCCGTGCAGAATGATGACGCGGAAGACGACTGCCACGCGCATTGGTGGTGGCTCTTCTTAGCTCTCTGCTGATGCCGTGTGTGTGTGGATGACTCGCCCACACTCACACGGAGTTGCTCTTTTAAGCCTGAAAGTCCGACATGACGAGCCACTTTCAGCAGTGCTGCGTGCACAAAGTTCTGCTGCTGCTGGACACAGAGAGATCACCAGTCTCTCTGCTAGTTCGGCTACCAAAGCAGCTTCACAGACAGACCGGGCATCGCCGAACAGTTTTCTGACTGACGCAACCTCTGTCGTTGTCAATACTGACGAATTGGACCTTCTGGTGGCAGGGGATCAGTTTAGCCGTGACTGTTTTATTGTGATTATGATGGAAATCTGGCTTTATCTGCTTGTTCCCGACACGGCAGCTAAGCTAACTAGCTAGTGAGCTATCTGTGCTAGCGTTAGCTAGCTGATGTCACAGACGTCATAGACGTCATCAGCAGACTCATCTAAAGGGAGACTTCATCGTGGCTGGGGACTTTAATCAGGCTGTTTAAATAAGTTTGTGAAATATGTGCAGTGTCCCACAAAATATTTTGATTTCCTCACTCACATTACCTCATGTTGATAATAAAAAATTGATTTTACCTGAACTAAAATCTGCTTCTGATACACTAATGAGGACTAAAGGCAGATGTGACAAATAGTTCATGAACAATCTATATATAAATTTACATTTCTAAAAAGGTCATTTGTTTTATTTTGCAGGAATTTGTCTCAGTTTAACACACTCTTTTATATTGTACCTGAGAGCTGCAGAGAAGGAAAATAAAAGATGCCTATGAAAAGAATGTTACCTAAAGTGTTTTTGTTTCTTTCCTGTTTACAACTTTTTAAAAAGTTGTTCTATCTTTACTACAATCCTCATCTAATTTTTCATCAACAAGAAGTACAAGATACAGAATGACTCTTTTTTTAAGGTAAAGTATAACAAATACTAAAGGACAAAGTATGTATATATATCGGCCGATTAATCAGTAATCTGTATTTTTTTCTGACAAATAACGGTATCGGCATTGGCCTCAAAAAATCCATATCGGTCAGGCCCTAATTATTATCGAAAGCTTTCATGCAACATTGTCACCCCTTAAAATACTATCTATTTCAGTGAGAAATTAATGAGGAAGAGGAGAAAAAAATGGCGTGTGCACGGTTATGATTTTTCTAAACTGTTATGACTTGTTATCCATGTATCCATTTAAACGTGTAGATGTTGACACTCCTAATGGTAGCCACACTATAACACACACACAAAAAAACATGAAAATCATATCCTAGCTTTGTGGTGACTTTCACAACAACAGCTTCTAGATGTGTTTATGCTCATGGATGTCATTAGTATTGTCATCGTAGTGAATTTGACCTTTGGATGGAGCAGATATTGGAGACTATGATGTTTAATTTTGCAGCCACTAGCTGCTGCAATCCATTCTTGGTGAATTAGGCTTCTATTTATTTATTATATTGTGTTACTTGGAGAAGCAAAGATGTAAAACCCTATTTTTTGTTTCTCTGCATGAAAAACTGATTTATAGAAATAACATATTTTACAAGCAGAGGTAGGGGCGAACGATTTAAGGAGGAGTGTGTGAAATTCTACCCTTTTAATTAGTTTTTGCAGTTATTCTCTTCTCTTCCCACCATGTTGTAGCCCAGGGCCATCTGTGCTTTCTTTTTGCAACAAGCTCTCACTGCCTCCTCGGCCTCCCCGCTGTTTCTTCAACCCCTTCACTGCTCTATAATTTCCCTCTGTTGAGCATGTGTGCCCTGCTCTGTGTGTCCAGCCTGTTCAGAAAAAAAACACAGTGACTGGCAGATAGAGAGGGCTGTGCTGCTTCATCATGAAAGAAGCTGCGGGGGCTGAGAGTCTGATCCCATATTTTGTTCGTATTAGTCTCCTCGTGTTGCTCTTTGGCGGGGACTCGGCCCACCTGCTCATCGAGAGAGACTATTAAGATGCTGGTGCATGAAACCACTTAAGTGTGTGTTCTTAATTGTGTGTGGGCAGTGAGCGCATGCATGTGCACATTGGCTGGTGCACAGTAGCGTCCGTAGCAAGTGCATGACCGTGACAGAATTGATAGACAGCACGGAATATCAAAGAACATCAAGTATATTTGATTCAAAGCAGCGAGGGAGGTTTGATAATGAATTGCATCTGGATGGAGTTGGTATCCAGGTAACAAAAGCTCTAATCCTCCTCTATAAAATCTGCAGGTCTGTGTCCAATATAATGGAGAAACAGATGGAAGGAACACTAACGATGGTCTACGTTTTCATCATACTAATGTTTAGACTTTGACCTAGGGCTGGAAATTGTGTTTTTTCATCAATACCTCACAAAACAGCACAATCAAAACCTATGGTATCTACTTAAAAACATTCAGCCTGACTTTTTACCTAATGTTTTTGGTAAATTGTATTAAGGTTGTCATGTTACCAGAACTGCAAACTTCAGTATGATACCAAAAAAATCTATATTCTGTTACTGTTTGGTACTGTGGCAAAAATAAAATAAAAAAAAAACTAACTAGACCTAAAATATACTTTTTAACAACCTGCCCTTGTTTTGTAAACCCGCATGCATTATGAAATATTTATTCTAGCTCTAATTTTTCAGATATTAAAACTTTTTAAGAAGAAACACTGTATTTCATGATTTGATACAGATTGCAATTATCTGATTTTGTTTTTAATTCACATCTAATTTTTTTTGAGTAAGCATTTTTTGTCTTAAAATAATAGACTTAAATTATTATAGTTTCCATTAATGAGTAAAGTTTCCTTTTTACAGTGTTCTAAATAGCAGATGGAATACATTAGCATATTTTTTAATTATATTGTGGATGTTTAAGACTTTTTGAAAGGTTCTATAAGCTGGGTGAAAATGCATATCTTATACTTGAAGTGATAAGTCTTATAAATTCATTAAAATGATCATTTGGCCTTGTGAAGTTTTTAGCTCTAATTATTGTCATAACCGTGAATAATTCCTTTGGTCAGATTGTTTATTGTAGTTTTTAGACACTTAAGTGCTTCGTTCCTTTGGCACAAGCCTGTGGTCTTGTATCCATGTACTTTACTCCAACTATCACAGCTCATGAAGAATTGCACTATGACCCGTACGCAGTGTTGTGTGTAACGCGTTACAAAGTCACAAAGTAACGCGTTACAGTAACGTGACTACTTTTTCTAGTAAAAAGTAAAATAACGCATCACTACTGAAAATGTGGTAATGAAACATAGTTCCTTTTTTAATGCGGCGCAACGTTACTTTTCCCAAAGACAGCTCTGACACTGGAGCTGCCGTCTCAGCAGCCCACATAAACACAAGCAGCCTTGCCAAGTCTGCTCGTTGTAAGCTTCTAAGGGCCACAAATCTTGTGAGCTGCAGCCGGGAGTCGCATTTTTTTTGGGCTTGTTTCTAAACGTGAAGTTTATTTTTGAGGCTCTTCTGTCTGTGTGAATCCCCCTGATTATCTCCCAGCTCCCAATAATAAAACAAAACACGCCTGCAGTAGGTAGTTTGTCCACCTCCTCGATTCCTGGTTATCGAGCACAACCCCAAACACACTCATGCACACAACGCATGCGCCAGAGCCAAAGTTGCCAGGTCTGCTCATTATAAGCAATGTTTTTTTTGTTTGTTTTTTTAAATAGCTGCTTGGTACTGTGAAATTGAAATCTAATGTAGATGAAAACTGACACACTTTATGTAGATTTCTCTTTTTTGAAATGTGGTATATCACATTAATAAATTAAATAGCGGGGGATTGCTTATTTGGGGCTTGTGTTTATCAACCTGGTTGATTATTTCAGAAGAAAAATCTGGAAACACTGGACAGGAGCTCTCATTCCACATATGTGACATGATTTTGATAAAGCAAAGAGCACAAAAGAAACTGTTATGTTCTCTGTAGTAGAACTTTTTGTAGGCCTTCACATTTAGGATCAGATATGGGGTTCTGTCTAAAGTAGTGTAAAAGTAGGGTAACTAAGTAAAATAACGAGTTAAAGTAACATGTAACGAGCAAACACTATTTTTTAAAAGTAGCTTCCCCAACACTGCCTTTACGTGTACTGAGTCCACATCAGGTTTTGTTTCTGAGGCTGCTCCAGTGTTCAGCAAACAGAGCAAAGACACCAAGAGCAGTTAGCACAGATTTTCTTTTTAGGAGAGTTCCATTATGAAGAGCAGGGAGATCACTGCAGCTGAACTGCACGATTACCCCTCCTATCATTAAAAATATGCAATAATTTTGAACAATGCTAAAGCTAACCATTTCCCTTATTTTATATTATCTTCAAAATCCTACAAAGTCAATTCTTGTGCTGTGATACAAAGAAGTTGAAGAGAATGATGATGTATTGTGTATTCTGCATTGAAATAGAAATATTTTGGTCCCTACTGCCCGACCCTTCTGTACTCTGTGTGAAACATTTAGATTTCCTTCAGAATTTCCCTTTTTCTGTCAGGGTGAAAAAAAAGCACTTGAGAGACCTACACCAGAGTAAAGAAATTTTCAGATGGGTTAGTACTCTGGCCTTTAACACCACTTCAAAATAAGCAGTGGTCTGTTGACCCAAGTTTTCTGCAAAATTAGATTAAAACAGAAAACAAGGTGATACCTGAAGCAGGGTTTTCAGGTGGTGTTTGTCGTAGAGAGGAATCCTATACAATATTAGCTCTAGAGGAGTAATGAAATCAGATTTTAATAAGTCCTCATGCTTTTCTCTGTATCTCATCACGCTGGTATAAGATCTAATCCTTATTTGAAGCTTTCAAAGTGGATAGAAATCAAAGCATTGAGGTTGATGCTTACTACTTTGCCTACACTGTTCTCAAGGGAATGATGTGGAGTGCAATCTCTACCTTTAGACTCTTTGTGTTGTAGCATGTCATGCAAGACAATGACACATGATCTATTTTCCAGCAGTCTCCAACCATTGTAACAGCAGTTTGATACTAAGCCATAAAGAGACAAAATAATAAATGTATGTCCCTCTTTTGTCTAATAGACTCTGAGGTTTAGTATTTTCAAAAATGACTTGGTTCCCTCACATTTGTCTGTTGAGCTTAAAGGAGACATATCATGCTGATGTATGATTTAATACTTACATATACTATAATAAATTTGAAAACAAGACCTTACACCCCCTTAATTTTCAAAAAATGAGATATTGTATTTTTTCTGATATCCTAGAATGAGATTTGATGCCTGTGAAAATAGGTCATTGCGAGATGTCCGCGAGATTTCAAACGTCATGACGACACGAGGTACCTTTCATTTTATTGGAGTAATCTGATAAAACACTTCCTCCTCTGTGATGTCCGTTAGCCACAAAACCGTCACCGAGGAACACATCCACCAGCAGGGGTATGTAGGTCCCTAGCTCACATTCACGCATTACCAGCTCTGGCCTGTAGGGGGACTCTGTCACGCTTGCTGCATTGAGCCTGCCGGAAAATACAGTAGAAGAAGAAGGACAGGCTGGCTCAGCCCCCGATAGAATTGACCAATCAGACCACAAAGGGCTGTGACGTTGCAAGGTAACTTTAGGTCATCCTCAGATCCAAGTGTTTCAACGAGAACTTCATAATGGCCTAAAATGAGGATATTGAGAACGCTAATGTGGGGCAATGAAGGAACTAAATGACTTGTACTGAGGGCAGAAATGCTTTACAGGCATCCTAGTCTGGCATAGTGAAAAGGAGAAACAAGCATGATATGTCCTCTTTAAATTAACTCACAGGCTTCCTGTTTGTGCCTCAGCTGAGATAACTACAGATGAACGGCCTGAGATAAACCCGCTGTTCAACCTTGTGTTAAAGTACTATTGTAGTTCAATTATGAGCACAATTGTAAATAAGCATGACAAATGTGAAGCCTGATTCTGGAGGACGTTAGAGCTCAAGACAGAGTAAACGACCGTAGGTCATAGATGATGGACACTGAGACAGCTTATAGATCAGAACTGAAATAACAAACAATATGTAATTGTAGGATCCAACTTGCTTAGACTTGTGACATGAAACACACCATAAGCTCTGTCTGCATGCCATCCTTACATTTTCCTTCATTTCAAGACTCAACCATCTGGTGTTTTTGTGTAATCTCTGACTTTCAATCAGCATCAGATATTTTTGTTTAAACAGCTGACTTGAAAAAAAAAGAGTGAATTTCAGTTTGGACTTCCATTCATAGTAAAACATTTTAATCAGATGTGTACTGTATGAAAAACTTTCCAAAGACAAACACTCCTTTGACAAACTCAGATGAAAGTTACCCATATTCATGGTCACAGATTGTGCTTTCATGTAGTTTTTTTCAGGAAAACTAGCTCAAAGATCCCTCTAGTCTGATTTAGTGTCCAGCCTTGAACAACACTAAATTCTTTCTACAGACTGGGATCTGGCTTGCAGTGCTATAAGGTCACACTGGTAGGGTTCTGCAGGGTGTCTTGGTTTAATAAACCGTTTTTGCTACTTGTGCTTTTAACAAGATTAGAGGGAGATGTCCCAGACTATAGACTTGCGCATAGAAGTATTCTGTCTTACAGAATAAAAAAAACACAGTGGAGGCACTACTCGCTGCTTACACACTAGTTTTTGTTTTTATTAATTTGTCTTTTTGGTTTTAAGGAAGATATACCTTGCATAAAATGAGATTAATAGCAAATATGATAACACTCCAGAGTGTTGTAGCTGTTTGTCAAGTGGCTTGTTGCTTGCCTCAACTCTACTTCTTTGTTTCTGGGTTATCCCAGAGTAAGCTGAAGATGTTTGAGACAGACATATATCAGTCATTTTACTGTTTTGGCTAAGTAACCAGCTAAGAGGACTTAACTCAAAAGCCAAAATCATCAATCATTAATGCATTGTTTTGCATTTCAGTAAAATACTGTACATGCATAAAAGAGCTAAGTTTGAGATTTATACTGAAATTAGTTATAAATCCTCTGAGTTCACAGATCGTAGAGGATGCTAATAATGTAGAGATTAACTGTTTTTCAGAGGCTGCAAGTCCCAGAGTAGCATGGGCCACCTCTAACACCTGATTGGCCACAGCACGTTCCACCCAAATAAAAATCAAAGTAGAAATGAGAATTTGACTCACCAGTAACTGTCTGCAAACTAATGTGGTTTCAGTTCAATGAAACAAAACATTTGTAATACTTTAATGAATATTTTGGGTAAATTTATAGTTATTGTTATAAAATAAATTGTTTACATTATTCATTGTGGATCAAGACAAGGATCAAACTGAAGTTTTCCCAGCTGTGTTTGGTGTTGAGGTGCAGTAACATTTAAAGTTATTTAGTTATGCCTGTAGTGAGTAGTACATATTTCAAGGTTTCAATCAGCTAAATGTAACCCTGCAGCGCAACTGGATTGCTTGGTTTAATGTCTGTAATAAACACTGACAGCATTTTCCAATGGAAAGGAAATTTTCACTCCACTTGTGTTTTAGTGAGAGTTTGTTCTACAAAGTGGCTCACATGATGTACTACATGGTGGCAACAGTGCCTGCCTACTACATTATCCATTTGGCCAATAATGAATGTGATTGATAGAACAAACAACCAATCACCTGCTGGAAATGCTTTGAAAGTTACTGCCCTAAAAACACTTTCTATGAGCTGTTGCTCAAATGGACCTGTGAACTATATTGAAAGATCTATCTGATGTGTCAGATTAGTCAAAATGGACCCTGGCTGCATTGAATCAAGTACATCAGATGCCTAGCCAATAAAATCAGAAATGGTAGTGTGTCTAATACATGCATAAAGGAAAGCTGTCTTGATCCTGCATTTACCAAAGGCTGTATTTCTTTAAATGTCAGTTTTAGCTTCTGCTTATCAAACAAAAAAAATGCTTGTTTTACAAACATTTTTGCTGTTCAGAGTTACATTTTAAATTCCAAGAGAACAAGGGCTGGAATTTCAATGGTTTATTTATTTATTTATTTTTGTAGTGACATGCCAACTCGCTGTGATATCTTTTACTTATCATGAAATAGTATGTTCACGCTGTACCAGTTTGTAGCTCTTTGTTCAGCATTTAGCTTTCAGGTAGTAGATTAAAACATGACTAAGCATTCCTGATTTTTTTTTTTTTGCGTGCTTCTGTCTGGTCTTATACTTGGAAAGACTTGTTTACAAGTGAGGGCGGCTGTGTGTCTTGTTTTATGCTTTAACCTCTTCCAGAAACAGCGGAGGTCCCAATTTTGTGGAACTATCATTTTAAAGTTTAGGAGCCCCTCCTCCCTGGATTGAATTGATAGTGAAAAAAATGTGTTAACAAAGTGTCACTGTTTACTCGCTCTCCTTGTCTCTTGTTGTCGAGTCTTCCCAGACACACGTTTTCATACCTCAAGGTTATTTTTCGGAGTGTCTATTTATCATTTTAAGCTTCACACGCCTCCTCCCGCCCCCTTGTGCCGTGACTAGTTATTTTCTCAATTGACTATCGTCCAGCTTCCCATTACTCATACTGAAATGCCCTTTCCTCCAAGGGAAGTTCACACTCTTAAATTGTTTTTTCTTTTTTTCCTGGACAACAAAAAATTATTCTGTACTTCTTGTAAAGCCCTTATCGATGATTGTTATGTTGCGGTTTTTGGCCCTGCGCGCATGTTTGACCAGGCGCAGATTTCAAATTAACCTCAATCCGGCTTCCCTCCAAATTAGATTTCCATTCTTTCTGTCTTCGTGTTGACTTATTTGTCTCACTTTCATCATCTTTGGCAAGGTTATCCCCAGGCAGGAAGCGCTTTTATGGGAACAAGGGGCACGAAGACGACAAAAAAGAGGGAGGAGGGGTGAGGAGGGAAGGGAGGGGGTGGGCTTTGCCTCCAGCCATGCCGTAATCGATCTTATTTAAAGGCATGTTGCGAGCTGAATGTTTGAACCCCTCCCCTCGTTAACAGTTGTCTGCGATTTAATTAAGAAGTAAAATGAATGTAATGTCAGTTACATCCTTAAATGAATGGAGTGAAGTGTGTAGACGAACAACAAAGAAGCTGACGAGTGGAGAGAGAGAGGGGAAAAAAGAGAGAAGGCTAATTAGGGAATCGAGTTGTGTTCAAGCATCATTTCCAGTTGATACATTTCCGTCCCCTTCTCTCTTTCAACCTCATTTTCCCTCTTCTTTTTTTTCTCCTTCTGTTTCCTCTCTCTCCGCATGTATATCTGCCAGAGCCCAAGGCACAAAAAGAAAAAAATCTGTCACATCTTTTCTTTGCCACTGGCGCACACAGTATGGGTATGCAAATATGGTAAAAAAAAAAAAAGACACTAGAGTATTGTTGACACTCTTCCTACACATAGATCATGAACAAATATGAGATTCTGAGTCCATACCTCTGTGAGTAGAGTGGTTTGAGTATTTTTTTATGGTTCTTTATTGATTTTTAGAATGTTGAAAACCACAGTAAATGCCATCATATCATCCATACAGTATATCATAAACAGAAACCATGAGGAACAAAAAGGTAAAACAGACGACCTCCACTGCATGACCCACAGTTAAATACAACTTTATTCAGATCTGAGGACTCTTAGCTTTATATATATATATTTATATATATATGTATATTCATCTTTTTATCTGTCCTGTTTTGTTTATATTCTTTGCAGAGTGGACCGGTGTTGTCTTGCAGTCTCTAAGGCCAATGATCCACGTCTGCGAGGCTGCTAGCGTAACAACACAGTCCATCCTTTAGCAACTTGACTGCCCTTAAAACATAGTCCAGCAGCCTGTCTTTTGAGAGGGTGGAGTCTCAGTAAGAGGTGAGAGTATTGCTGTAAATCAGAGAGGATCGGTAGGGAGCGGGGTGCGGGACTTCTTCCAGGACACTTGGCACAGTACGTGTCCTTGTTTCTACACCAGTTCAGCGCTCCCACGTGGGAGAATTCAGCTTCTCTCCGGACGCCCTGCACAATGATAGGAGAAGTAGTAGGGGAATGGGGTTGAGTTAGAGGGGGGAGTATCGAAGTTACTGGGGCATATCCGTGTCGGGCACTGTGTTGGCATGCTCTCCAGGAAGATCTCATGTCCTCCCAATCCAGCGGGCTTATGTAAGAAGCTTTGAACATGAGAGAAAAATACCTAAAGCAGCACATCTTTAAGACCAAATGTGTGCACACACGCATTTGTTTGATGGGATCTAGGTAGAGAGAGGAATAGATAAAGAGGTGGAGGAAGAGAGAAGGGAGTCCTCAGTACTTGGCGTTAAGCTCGCAGAGATTAGCCAGCTCAGATCAGTGTGAGGCAAAGTGGGGTGGGGTGCAGGGGAGGGGTGGTGAACTACCTGCGGCAAGGTTCAATGCCAGGGTAAGGGGAGTTTGAGAGGGTATGAGGACTGGCCAGTGGGGTCAATGACAACGCATCGAAGACAAAGGTGTACAAGAATGTGCAACGAGTGAACATATAAAAGGAAATAAAGGGAATGGATGAACTGTATATTGTTTAAAAGAAATGATAATCAGTCAATTTAATTACCTTACATTGCAGTAGGGTCAACACAGCTGGTCATGACAACATTGAAACTTAGTGGTAAGATCTTTTCCGTAATCAAATCCTGCCCCACTGTCGTTATACTTACTAATTTCAAGTCCTTTTCTGAAAGAAATATGCTCAATGGTACCTCACAGTCCTGCTCTGCTGAAGCCCCCCTGCAGACATACAGTATATCCACATACTCTGTTTACCTTGAAGGCCATTAACATATGATACTCTATAGTTGTTCAAAATCTCAAAATCTTTACTTTTCTATCCCATTTCCTTAGAGTTGCAAACAAACAAAACAAATATACTGGAATGCAATGTGAACTGCATGTTGTCGAGTGCATTACAGTAAACAGTTGCTAAGTACCTTACCCAAAAAATAAAGCTAATGATAAGGACAAGAACAGTTTTAAGTTTGGACAAACAGTATTTTTTCATTCAGCAGTGATTTTTACAATTCCTAAAAAAGAAAAAAGCAATTTTAGAGATGAGGACTTTGGCCTGATTACAGCACAGTCCCAGATGGCTGACCAACATTCACTTCTTGAGAGGAGCATGACATATATGGCTCATGGGAATTTACACCAAAACAGCCAGTTTAAACAGGGGGAAAAAGAGGTTTATAGACATGCTAAACTCTGAGCGAATTTTTCCCCAAGAAAGAAAATAGGAGATATCTATGACAAGTGTAGAGTTGCTGAATAGAGGTTTAACAAATCATCATACCAACCAGACAATAATTATGCTATTTGTGCAATACTAAGGCTTGATCTGTTAGTGTCACATTACCAGTTTGTAGGTTTAACTACATAATGCTAGCTCAACTGTAATATTTTTAGAATTAAAAAATATATAAATCTGTTGTTCATACAGTTGCAAAATCAGCTGAATGTTTTGACCCCTTAGAGTCATTTCAGTTTGATTGTTTTTATTTATCACATGTTGATGTTTTGGATGGCAGCTCCATTAGACCAGAGCTCTTGTACTTAAATTATGGCCAATGTAGGCTACATTAGTCAACTCCTCGTTTGCATAAAACTGCATAAATTATTTAATGTGGAGTGAACTATGTATAACATTTGATATTGTGCTTAGTTTGACTTAGCTTTAGGGCATGTACTTTTTAAATATAGCCACACTCCAAGCCTTTAAAGGGGTAGTCACAAACCAAAGGTTGTCACTAATATAAGCACCACCTTTTTATTGCCAGTGGACTAAAGACAGAGAGCAAAGGCATTGATTCATGTATACTTACTGATGTGCAATTTACAGACATGCATCCAGCAGTAACAGGATAGTCAGACATGTCAGGTGTTCAGTTTCACTGGCTGCCAGTCCAACATCTATACTGCATGTTCCTCTGAGACTCTTTATGTGTACTTTCAAATAAATACTGCATAATCACTTGCTGTGTGATGTGGCAGGAATGAGAGTGTGTCTAGACAAGCTTCCTTGAGCTGGCACATTGATTGATGGTTGCCTTTTAAGAAAATTCCCTTTGATTGCACAACACTCACAATAAGAAAGAAGCCAGATACTTTTCAGCAATGTGTAGCTGAAACTAGGAGATGCCATTCTGGATACAAACACACTTATAGCAGAGAAAACACCACCATATTATCAGGCGATATTGGGCAATAATTTACCCTTCTGGCACAAGTCAGTGAATCCCACATTTCTGATGGTCCTTGGGATATTCTGACCACTGTCCTGTAGAGTGAGATAAGCCAAGAGTGATTTTGCCTTCCCTGATCTACTAACTGAAACTGTGAATAATAAGTTGTCTAATCATGTTTTGTGGGTAAAACACAGAAGACAGATGAGCACTACAGGCTGTCATGTGGACAAAATAGCTATAACAGCAGAAGTAAATGTGAGAACAAAACCAGCTTAGATATGAGTAATCAAGGACCAATATATCATTTTTTGGCAACAACACTCAGCTGAAAATGTTCAAGTTGAGCTCATAGCTGGCTTGTTATGAATGAGAATGCTCCACAGTGATTGCACTGACTTTTACCCCCCAATAGAAAAGCATAAATACAAACTGTAGTGAAAGCTGTGTAGCCATCTGCCTGCAGTTATCCCCATATGCTCAAAGTAAAGTGAACTTTACAAAGTATAGAATGTGTATAAAATGTACTGAGTTGGCCACAGTTTTACAATTTGACTCACTCTGCAGTTTGCTAACTTGTCAACATACTCAAATGTAGGAGGGTCCCATAGTTTCTTAACTGAAGAAAATACATTGTTATTGTAGCATAGATGGCACAA
The DNA here is from genome assembly GCA_036419115.1 of Scarus forsteni. Taxonomy (NCBI): domain Eukaryota; kingdom Metazoa; phylum Chordata; class Actinopteri; order Labriformes; family Labridae; genus Scarus; species Scarus forsteni. The sequence goes on from JAZDUH010000084.1 coordinate 22,531,376, forward strand.
AAATATAGCCAATTAACTGCAGCAGTTAAATCTCACATAAAAACAGGGGATAACCTTTTTTTTTACCCACACAACAGTACTTAAGGTGAAGGGACCATCTTATTGAGGTGGACATCTGAACTGTACAGCACCACAGGAAATACTGGTGTCCAATTGCTTCACAATGAATGTTGATGAAATTTTCAGGGAATGTTGGTGGCGGCACCAAGATTGGTGGTGATCGGAATCCAGATGCAGATTCAAGATTTTTTTTCAAAGATTTGTTAATATTTTGAAGTGGGTCAGTTTTCCTCATTTTTGCTAATAACCCAATAATTTCTCAACGAACTTGGGTGGCATTTTATGGGAATTTTGTTCACACCACAAGAGTTAAGTCTTTTCTTGTTCAAGTTCAACAATGGGGTAGTTTTACACAGTCCAAAATGTTGGGAATGCGTTGTTGGAAGTTTGTGCTCACACTACTCCTTTTTTCCAGATTTGATTGGTTTTGGACCAAAAAACATTGTATGACAGACTGTTTCCACTTGTCTTGGTCTGAACAATTGTAGTCAAAGAGCAAATTATACTTTGGTACAATGACCCTAGTCATATTGAGTTTGTTTTCTCTTCGGATGCACCCACACTTGGGCCAGTAACCATGCTATGCTGAATTGGTAGACACACAGCAAAACAAGCTTTGTAACAGTAGAGTAGACTTGGGAAAAGAGAAGCAGCAGGAGGTGGAATGGAAAACGATGTTCATAAAATGAGGAAATAGAATATAATTTGCAAACAAACACTAAGGCCAATGCAAATGGCAAAAAAAATGAGATTATTTTTGAGGCGATTTTGATGCACCATTGCCTTCACATTAGGAATGAGGTGATTTTAAGAATCAATACTGTACATTCTAAATAAGAATTACTCTATGGCAGTTCACATGGGCTCAGTGTCAAGTAGTATCACCGGATGCTTATTCAATTAATTAACCTGAAAACGATCAACTAAATGGTCGCATCTGGAAAGATGAAGACTTGAAATGTTATTCAGGAGATCAAACTGCCACAACTGCTTCTGTGCCTTCTGTTCACAACTGTAGAAGCTTGAGTATATACTCATTTATTAGTGCAGCTCAATGCTGTCTTCTTCCATATCGTTATCAATTAAATGCTTTTCTTTGTCATCTTTCTGTCTTTTGTCAAATTAATGGAAGTGCTGGTAGTTAAACACACATTTTTACACTGTTTCACCATACTTTAACTTTGAAATACAATTTGTACCGATAAAAGGTGCCTTCATTGGTCAAAACTTCCAGAAACTTAACTGCAGTTTGAGGAGTAAAAGCTGCACCTTCACTGTTGCATGGGTGTGAGTTTGCATTGGCTGGCTAATAGGGCCATATATTTCCTGCACCCTAATGATATGGATCGCCATACAGAGACCACTATGCAATATTGTGCTATGCATAAATTGTACATGCTGACCACCAGAATAAGAAAATTCCTTGCAACAGCTCTTTTCTGTAAGAACAAAATCTGTCAAGGACAAGTTTCAAAGAGTTGTAGGACTTGAGACAATTAGGTTGCTTTCACATATAAAATTTGGTGAACTTGGTTCAGGTGGAAGTGAGGCTGCAACATTGTTTTTTTTTCTTTCACGCAGCACTTTGTCCGGTGGACGAAAGCCTGTCAAATGATGACTAGTATAGCCCTCGAGAGCCAGTCCCTCGATTGGGCTACAGCTGTGGTCTTTTTGAAGTAGAATTACACAACTGCCTTTGAGTTACAACATTATTTACCTTGAAACAGCTCAACTCAAAAGCCAAATTAGTAGACTACAGTTTGGTCTGGACCAAAGATGTTAGGTGTGAAAGCACTCTTAAATTTTAGAGTAAACTTCATAGATCTTAAGAAGACTTAAAATTTAAGAGTGTGGCTTCTACTGCAAAACTTTTGAGCTGAACCATACTACCAAAGGTTTGCTTTGCCACTGCTGTCACATCATTTGGGGTCATTTTGACACAGTAAAATTCATATCAATATACATATCACCACCCAGTAAGTGATGATATGTTGTGGTATGGATATCCTGAGCACAAGCCTACTGGCTACATGTTCGAAAAAATTATTACAAGCAAATTATTTGTAAAAAACAAAGAAATAAAACTGTGTCTGTGGTGCAAAGACCTTCAGTGTGTGGTGTTACTGTTTGTCGTCTACTCTCACACCACATAAAAAAACAAAATATTTTATTTTACTTTTTATTTGTTCTCCGTGGTGTCTCTCCCAGTTTTAAATATGGTAAAGATAATGATAATCTTCAGTGAGTGCCAGGCTTAAAGAGAAGCAGAGGATTGACTCAGCCATACGAGCAGTATGTATCATTCCTGCAGGTGTTTTTACTGTCAGTCTCCTGTGGAATTGCTCACGCACTGCTGCCGGAGTTGATTTGGCAGCATATGGAGTAGAGCTACCCCCCTCGTTAAGAGTAAATTAAAAACTCGAAGCTCTGATGTGCACATTTACAAGTCTTTGTTGCTATCTTTAGCTTGAACAGCCACTCTCTTCTCCCCTCTCCTCCTACTCCTGCTGAGATGATGCCTTTATGTCTGGCCTTATGCTTCACCCCACAGGAGGATGCTGTTATTCATGGTCCTCTTGGGACACTGCTGCCAGGTCTCGGCTTTATCCCTCATATCACATCAAATTAGCATCAAACCGGGTATCTTATCTCGCCGTTTAATGACTCTTCACACCTGTCTTGTGACAATTCGCTGCTAATGAACTGAAAAGTCATTGTGTCCCCGTAAGAAGGATGGCGTTAACCCCTCTGCACATGGCTTACCTAATTCATAGCTCCATTGTGAGCTGCTCTCCGCTGATATTGTTTGTGAGAGCAACATGAGATGGGCCAGCCTGTGGCCATTTATCTTAATGAGAGCAGTTAACTCCAGGCCCCTGCTTTGGCTGCCGGCTCTGCACTGAAGAATAAAGAAGCACAACAATCTCTGTGAACGTCCTCTTATCCTCTCACTGTCTTGATTTTTAGGAATGCAATTCGCCCTCTTGTTGAAACCTTAATTAGTTCTAAGGGAGATTAAATTATATGTAATTATTATGATAATATTTTCATTTATTCAAGATAACGGGCCGCCGTTAGTGAACATAGCATTTGTCGGGAGAGTGCAATCTCCCGCACACAGTCAAAGTTATCAAGGCGTGAAATCAGGAATCCTGACGGCAACAAAATGTAATCTTTTTCATACAGAGGGGACAATAGAAGGAGCTGCATACTCTACATCTCCTTCTCAACTTTAATTAAAACAGCTCACTGAATCTCTCCCTCTCTCTCACCGCCTCCTCTCTCCCACTTGCTCCCCCTCTTTCTCTCTTAAGTATGGAGGACCAAGTCTATCTCTATGCAGAATCTATTTACTTGCTTAACATTGGACTTGTCTCGAGTCCTGGCCTGAAATCTTTGTTAAGCAATTCTTTTCTAGCCTAGCGATTTCTTATTGTTCTATTTCCTCTTGTCTATCCTTGTTTTCCATTAAAATAAGGGAGACTTGCATGTAAGGTATGGCATGATTAGGTTTACATAAGTGGCAGATTTTGAGGCACACGCTTGAGCACATGTGACCTTTAAAGTCCAGTATAATTGTGTTTTGGGACTGCTCCTGTAACTGCGACAGGGATGGAGGTGTGCTTCTGCAAGGTATGCTTGCTCACACATGGGCCCTGGTGCACAATGTGAATTTATTACATTCCTCATGGCAATAATTCTAAAGAGATTTTTCAGTTTTCTGGAGGGTCTTGGTTGGCCTCCAAGCAAACCTGAGTTTTGTTTATGATAGATGAAAAGCCATCTGAACCACATAGAACAAAACAAGGGAAGTGAACCAAAAATGAGATCAATGTGCCTTGAATTTGTTATCTTTACAGTAAACAACCTACTGCAGCATCAAAAACAGTGTCAAGTAGAGAGTGGCTTAACGTTAGCATTGCGAGTACCGCAAACTTCTGGTCCTCTTTACTGATTACTGTTTAAGAGTGTGTTGGGAATATGGTGAACCATTGCTTCATTTAAAGCAGTGTGAATACAGTTATGCCTTTATTTCATTGCTCAAAACACTCCAACACTGCTTTATGCTGAGGACTCAATAAAAAAAGGAGCAATAATGTTACAAATTCACCCCCATACCAACCAAGTTTTCCAAACTTTATATCTAAAAGCAGCTAAAGAATATGTTAATCAAATCTTTGATGGTCTTCCTTAAGGGCTGCTTGAGAAAGGAATGCAAGGAACTTGGGACATAACGTGACACTTGCATGGAAGCACATTGTGGTTCATTGCGTGTGCTTCCTTCTTCTTCTTTAGTGACAAAACAATCATTAAACTCCACTTCAAAACTTACTTTGAAACAATGGTAGATCTTTAGAGGGCCATGTTAGACCAAATAAAGTATGAAATAAGCAGTAAAGCTGGTTCAGATGCAGTCAGTCTCTCTGTATTGCTCTCCATTGTGCTGTCACTGCTTGTAAGATGTGTGCATTGTTAGAAGGCTCGATGACATCATTATGTTGGGGCCTGGTTGTGGCTTGATTAGTGTGAGTGCAGGCTGGTAAGAGACTAAAAAAGAAGACATTTGCTCTTTCTTTTTAGTGAGTCAATGTACCTTGTCCATAAATTCTCTCTCTCTCTCTCTCTCACTCTATCTCTCCTCCTAGTTATAACGTAGACACATCCTAGGACGGAGAGGATAGTTTCAAATAAATGACCCAACAGTTTTGGTGAAAAAAATCATGCATGGGCCTTTTCCATCCATGATGCTAAATAAATAGAGTCCTATTTTTTTACTGACAACAAGAGCAGCATAGTAGTCTCACACCTTTTAAAGAATTGATATATGTCTCACAAGTCATCCACAGGTGAACAGAAGTCTGTCTGAAGTGTTACAGAGTAACATCTCAAGCCAGTATTTTAAACCATAAAATATTGACGTAGAGGGGATAACAGTTTGGACCTTCAGTAATCTTTTTCACATGTTGTGACAGCTGCACCCTGAGCCAACTATTGGTTCTGGCCTCTTTACCTGGGCTTACATACTGCCTTTTTGAGAGCTGTGTCTTACAGATGGAACCACTTATATTTTCCCCACTTTCCTTTTGAATCCGTTTGAATCTTGGTTCATAACTGGAATATGCTGAGACCTTCCCACCATTGTGGCCTTAATAGGATCCCCGCAATGACTCGACAAACACGTAATGACTAATTAATGCTGTTAAGAGAAATGGTTGAAGCCTTCTGCATGTGTTCTTGTGAGGAATGTGCCATCTCACGCGGACACCCTGCAAATGCATGAACTCAGTGAAATTTTGGCAAACCCTCAGTGAGGTGGCTCCCAGTGGTTCGAAGTTGGCTGGCATTTGACTAGAACTCGCAGGACTATATAATTGTTGGCCAGTTGAAAACTGGTTCTAACAAGTATGTTATGCTCAACTACGATGACATGCTCAACGGGGATCAGAGGTGATCCAGTGTGTTCCATAATGTACACAGCTCAATGCTAACAGCTGAGTATTCGGCAGTATGAAAAGTAGAAATATGGATAGCATGCTGAAACATCAACATGCTGAAACTTTTGCTGATGGAGCTTGGCATCAAATATTACCTGTGCCAGGTGTTTGACGTTGCTGACAGCCTAAATATTGGGGACTTGCCTACCAACTAAAAATAGTCAGGGATATGCTAAAAACAGAGCCATGTTTACTTTGTTATGGCAAATATGTATGCTACATGCATGGAGTGCATGACAGGTAACATATAGACAGTAAGGCTGCACTTCTGGTGTGTGCTTCCCCAAGTAAAAGTCTGATTTGACGCTCCCCTTGTTTACATAGAAATGGTTATATAATTATTATGAAGAATTCCTTGGTCAGCTTTGCAGTGGATTAATTCACTGAAAGGAGATTTAGGTTCTGAATTTGAGAACAGCTTGTGGAGAGACTAAGAGGACACAGCCAACATGCAGCACACACTCCTCGTTCAAAAGCCATGTTATTGTGAACCAGAGCTTACATACAATTCAGCCAACATACATCTGATCTGAAAAAGCTGTAATTTATCCAGGCCAAGCCAAAACTGTTTGGGCTCGCTGTCATCCTAGAGCTTGCCATGGACCCTCATAATTCTTAGCTGCACCAAAAGCCTTTTTTCCCCTTTGAACTGTTTGAGTGAGGAGAATAACCTCTTAAGAAAGACAGAAGCATAGCCTGAACAAAAGTGTGAATAGCTACACTTTACATTCATCTACTCTTTTTACGAGGAACATCACTGTTCCCTCTTTTACATTTTCAACGTTTCAAAGTTAGACACTGTATGATATTTGTAATAAAGTCTCGGTTTGTATATAGCTCTCTGGTGAGACTTATCAGAGCATTTGAATCCGTTCTTTTACTGTGAAAACTGCCTTGTGACTTTGCAAAAGTATGATTAAAAGAACATCCAACATGAATAAACATCTGAATGGAGGAGAGAAAAAAAGCTGGCAAGAAAGTTGGCATCACAAAAAGTGGATTGAGGTAATAATGTGCGAGTTGGCGCTTTTTTTTTTTTTTTTTACACATTTCCAGTCCCACATAATGAATGCTGCTGTTTAGCATTCCAAATGCCTCATCATCTGCATACTGTAGTTTTAGTTTTGCATATATGTTTTTTACATCTTACAGAAGTCAGGCTACAAAGAGGGCTCTTTTTTTAAAGTGTCATCTTCCACCGTGGCGTTAAGGACAATTCACAGCCCTGGTTTCCTTCCTCTTACGATGCAGTCACTCCTCACCCCCACTTCTTTTTCCTCTCCCACCTCTCCTCCCCCTCTACAAGCCCTCTACCCTGAAGGCAGGTAGGGCATCTCGTTGTGGTAGTTGTAGTCCGGGCAAACTTTCTGAACCAGGCGATAGTCCGTGCTGTAGAAGGAAATGTAGATACAGATGACCTTAAAAGGCTTGGAGCAGATCCAGGACACATGGCTCTGGATCTGCTCCTGAAAGCACGTCTTAGATGGGTCGTAGTTGCACAATGACGTGCGCTTGCTACGATCCACCTTCTCATAGTCCACACGGCAGTTGAAGATCTTTGAGTCCTTGGGGTAGACTACGCTTTGACGCTCTAGATCAAACTCCACAGCTTTAACTGGTGGCACTAAGCTCACTGAGATGTTCCCCTGGCCTGTGGAGTTGTGGCGAAAGTAGACGCTGAACGTGCCATTACCGTGATCCACGATCTTGCCGGTGATGAGCAGGTTGAGCCTCACAGTCTTGATGTTGGAGTAGAAGTCTCCCCAGCCGAACATCTTCTTGAATTTGCCGGTCTTGACGATTGGCCGCCGTTTGACTCTTGAGCTGGAGGTGTCCGGTTTGAGGAGGTCGCTGCCTAACATCTCCCAGAACTCTTGTTTGGAAAACTCCTGCTTGGAGAACGGGACAGGAGAGCGGTATGGCAGCTCTAGCGAAGTGGTATTCGCTGCTCTGTTTTTACTGTGAAGCATCCAACGGCTTAGTGGCGAGATTGGAGTCTGCCCACTCAGGATGCCCACTGTCTTTGTGGAGGAGTCGTCTGAAGGGCTCTTGGGGCTGGAGGAGTCGTCTTCTTGACCCAGGGCCACCTGAAGTAAGAGAAATCGAAAAAGAAAATAGAGAAGAAAGCAGGCAGTTATTAGTGAGGTAGAAACGTGGACAGAAAAGAAATTAAAGGTCTAATCAATACTTAATTTACTGTTCATACCTCTACTGGTAGTAGCCTTGACATTCTATCAATGTTATATAAATAAATAAAGGCTGAAATTTTGCAGCTATTGCTATTATTACATTCGTTTGTTTACCTCTGCTGTGGGAGAAAATACTCCTTTATGTCTGGTCTTCACAAAGCCGATGTAATTCCCTAAGCCCTCCAGTAATGGGCTAGTATGTCTCCACCAAACTACTGCTGAAGCCATAGGGATCAGACAACACATTCAAACAGAGAGTCTACACCAAAACTGAAGTCACATAAGTGTGCTGCCTTATGTGGAGTCTGGGTATCTTAATCAATATTTCCTAGGTGGGTGACAATTTTCCATAAAGGCTATAATACTCTACAACAATAAAGCTCTGTTATTAAGGGACGTGTTGTAGAGTTAATTCTATGACAGTGGAGGTTTGAGGTGAGTTTCAGCACTTTTTAGGAGTTTTACATACACCAAAATCAGCAGAGCAAAAAAGAAGGTATACAACTTATATTTCTAATTCTTTTTTTCTTAAATCTCCTCTTTCCAAGAAAAAAAAAGTCAGATAAGGTTACTTGAAGATCCTCTAACTGGAGAGTAACTGCTCTTTCATGAAAACTTAAATCAAGAAACTTGAAACTGTGCTCTCTTTTTTAAAATTCAGCTCTTTGCTTTTGAAGTAATGTAGAGACAGTTTCGAAACACGGATGAGAACTGGTGTGTGTTTTTAAATGTGGGAGAAAGTGAAATGGAAATTGAATAACAATGATGATCTTATAAAGCACAATCAGAAGCATGTCTCTAAACACACATATCTTTTGGAGTAGAGTTTTTTAATGATTGTCTGTGGTGGTGCAATTTCATGCAAGGGTACAAAAAAGCAACGTGTTGAGACGTTTTTCAAAGAGCAATGCATTCCATATTTTGTAGGGGTGTAACGGTACACAAAAATCACGGTTCGGTACGTACCTCGGTTTTGGGGTCCCGGTTCGGTACATTTTGGGTACAGTATGGGAACAACGCAAAACCATTTGCTTGTTTAGCACGTTTATTTAACCAAAAATTTGTCATTATACAAACTGAAAACCAAAATAAATTCAATGTGCTGCTTGGTAATACTAATAAGTTAAATAAAATAAATAAACAACAAATGTATGAGATTGAAAATAATGAGTTTTATTTTAAATTCCTGGCTTAAATGTGGACGTCTGGGTACTTTATACCAGGGCTCAATCACCTTTAGCATGTGTTTAAAACCAGCATTTTCCACAACTGAATTTGATCTTAGATCCTATGCTATAAAAATGCTGATGGATGCTGTTATCACTTTGGCCTGATCTGAATTGTCTGGGAGAGGCTGCTTGAATGCAGACAGCAGTTGAATTTGCACTACAGTGTTTTTTTTTTTTCCTTACTGCGGAAATCTTTACACTTGTGGTGTCATTTCAGGTAAGCTGGCATGTTTGACGTGCTGCCGGAAAAATATCCGACCTCAGCTGGACAGTATCGGCACACCGCCTTCGTTTTATCCACCTGTCTTTCTCCATTGCAATATTTCACCTGGAAGCCAAAGTGTTTCCAAACAGGAGATTTCAGCGACGGGGGAGGGTCTCCAAGTTCTGGTTGGTTGCTAGCAGTAGCCATGATGCACAATTCAGACACAAGCTTTTGTGGTTACGTAAACTCTTTGATATTCGTCTTCTGATTGGCTCGCCGTGGGACGTAACGTCCACATGATATGCACATGATCGCAAGAGCACGAATCACAGACCACTTTCCTCATGAATATTAAAAAGCCTTCCCTAACCACGCCAATCGTAGACGAGTACCCCCGTGAATATTAAAGAGCCATGTGCAGCGGCTAACGTAAACTTACTGTACTTGTTTGAGTACAGCACTGTACCGAACCAAACGTCCTTTTCTAGCGGTTCGGTACGGATACATGTACCGTTACACCCCTACTTTTTTGAGTGCTGTATTTGACATTATTGGCAAAAAGTAGTGAGGGCTTTCTTATTCCACACAGAATATTTGCAGGAATCACAAGAAAATGTAAGAAGTTATCATTATCAGTATTTTCACTTCTTATCCATTACTTAAATGTTATGAAAGCACCAAGTGCCTGTGCTTTACACAGTGTGATATTTTGCCTGCTTTACAAGCTAATATTCAAAATAACAACCAACAAATTGCAGGTTTCTACTTGCAACATTTTGTGGATATGTTTACCCTATGAGCCATGGGTCAGTAAAATTTGTATGTGAAACAACCTCAAATCCCTGCCCAATTTCCACAGGGCAGGGTTTGTGTTCTAGGATGCTGTAGCATTGTGGGAGAGTAACTGGGAGTGAATGTGTAAGCAAACAAGTTACTCATTTTGCCCCAGTAGAAACTAGATTAAATTTTTCAATGTCCATCATCACATCAATGTAAGTAAAATGTATAAGTGACATTACTGCAAAAACAAACAGTGCGCTGTTTTCATTGATATGATGTTTAGATGTATACTAAGCTGTCAAAACATACATACAAACCTACATTTTCAAAAACAAGGTTCAGTTTAAAAAAGTCTCTACCTCTTATGGTGATACAAAACATTTATTTTGATTGGGTAATACCAGGGAATTACCTGTATGTTGCAGCAGTAGCTTCATAAAACCCAGACATCTAAAATGAAAATTCATGGCAGAAATGCCCGTAAATTCAAAGACAAAACTACATCTTTAGGAGGTCTGAGTATTGTTTAAATGCATAGAGCTAAAACAGAACTATCTCTTTTCTTTAACTAACCAACTACTATCCACTTAAGCAGAAAGAGTGTCAAGTTTTAACATTTCTCAAATGCTGGGGAGGAGATTATCTTTCTTGTGAGTGGGCAGAATTTTAGCACATTAGGACAGATATTTAGACACAAAGCTGGATGCTTCTATTAAAAGCAAAAACGCCATTTCACTGGAGTTGCCATACCACCCCCTTGCAGGACTTTCCAAACAATAATTGTGGGAGACGTTAGGCAGTGACCTCCTATCACAGATGTGTTCTTTATCAAAGATTTTTGCTTCAATTTTCATGACCTTTAATATAATTTTGTACATCTCTATTGCTGAAATCATTGAAATGTGGGTTGGTGATAAGTCACGTAGTCTTATGTCATGTACAAACTTAAAATGCATGTTTTCTATACCTTCACAGAGACTTTAACAGGTAGCTTCTGATGAATTAGCCATGAAGCGCTCAGTATTTTTCTGCCTTTTGATTTTGACAGCGCACACACAGCATGTGTGTATCTAAAGCCGTAGTAAGAGTGAACAATAAGTGATGCAAACATGAATGGGAGGGTGTGTGTGTCTGTGTGTATATATGAACTACCCGGGGAGGTTTAACAGCGATGCATAATGCATGCATTCCTGTCTGTGCTCTGATCCATCTACTGTCTTGACTGCCAGAGCTTCCTTATACAGGCTTAGTCGGGATTATTAAGTCTGACTCATTTTTATTCCATTTTATGCAGGTTTTTCAAGCTCGCTCGGATTTGTTCACTCGCTCGGCAGTCAGTCAGCGATATTGATTTTGTGTCCCTCGAAAGGAAAAAAAAGAACGTGCATTTCCTTCCATAACAACGAGGATCACATTTCAGCTGTCTTTGCGAAGGGTTTTCCCGCTGATGTGGTTGCGGTTTGGTGTTTAGACTCACATGGGAGGGGTCATTTTTTCCCTTAATCTGACCTTTTTTTCACCTCGGGGACCCAATTCTCTGCACTCCAGTTACCTTTTTGATGCCTATCTAACAATTTTACACAAGACTTTTTCCTTTTGATGTTGCTAAAAGTGTTTTTGAGATTGCTTAACAAAATGTTGAGCACCTTGAGATACACTGATTTAATCTGTATGCCTTCGAGCTAGTAAATGCCAGGTCTTTAGGCATCATGCTTTAGGGATATATGTGCATCAAGGCTACTTTTTTGATCACTATATCTCAAGAAAACATGCAGGGTTTTTTAAGACTTTGCACTTTGAAGGATAAACTGCTTAGATTTTGATTGTCAAAGGCACTGGGTTTTATGTTCACCCTTTGCTTGTGAATGCATTGCCTCAAGGACACTTGAATGTCTAACTCTAAGCTTGGCACAAATGTCCACCCTGACTAAAGATTGAAATGATATGATTTTGCAGGTCAGAATTTAAGGTTAAGGTCACTGAAGCTCTTGTTAGTCTTTTACTTGTGAACACAAACCATACTCAAAAATGTATTGATGGACTTTGTTTTAAGCTTTACACAATCCTCACTTCTAAAAGAGGAGAAGCTGGTTGGATTTTTTTGTGAATAAAAAAATAAATTCTCCTTAATGATCATCCCTTGCTTGAGAATGCACAACCTCCCTTTGAGGAGGTTTCTCTGAACTCAAACAATTGTATGTACTGTTAAAAAATGGGAGGCCATTTTCATCATGTTCATCCCTTGATTTTCTTAAGAATGCCTTGGTGTATTTTCAATCGAGTGTGTCCACTCTTTATCAAGAACTATCAAAGATTTTGAGAATCAGATGTTAGGGGTCATAGGGTCTCTTACAATATTTCAGGAATGCTTGATGTATTTTTCTCAAATTTTAAACAAAGTCAACTGTGAAAGAATAAGGTCCCTACGCTTTCAGGGAGTGTCCTTAAATTCTGAACTTAGGGTGATGCAGTGATGATGTGTTTCTGTAGGCTAATGCAGGGTTCACATCATGCTGTTTTTAAGCTAAAAAGCTTATAAGATTTTTCACTGATGTCTTGATTCATTACTGATTGAAAGGTCTGTAGTGAACAAAAAATATGAAACTTGTATGTTTAGTTCTTTGTGAATTAGTCTGTCATGCTGCAAAAGCATTAGTATCTGGTCATTTTGTAGTCCCTTTAAGAAGTTTATGAGCACCTGCCCTTAAAACTGCCCATTTTGTGTATTTATCAGTAGGGATGGGAACTGATAAGATTTTATCAAACCAGTGCTATTAACAGTCCTGTTAATCAGTCCAATTCTTTAACAATTCTCTTATTGATTCCTGCAGATTTTCCGTGTTAGCCTGTAGATTTTCAGTGGCAACAATGTCAAACACACGTCACAGCATGGATAACTGCTTCAGCAGGTTGCTGGTGTTCTCACTCACTTAAGGTTGTGCAGTAGACGCCTTTTGTAAAAAATAAGCCACAATTCTGATGCTTCTGAACCCTGTAAGTTGAAGGAATTGATAAGGGAACTGATTTGCAAAAAGACTTATGATGTCGATCCTTTGAAGGAGATGATTCTCAACAGGAACTGGTTTACGATTCCCACCCATGTTTATCAGAAACACGTGTTCTGAATCCTGTATACTGCCAGCCTCAGGAACCAGGAAGTGCTTAAACACTCACTCACTTCTGCATTTCTTTACAAGAACTGAGTAAAAAAAGATTTTTGAGATCAACGGTCAAGGCTGTTGCGCCCTGTGATCATCTGTTGCTTGTGAGAGTTGTATCTCAAGAATGCTTTTAGAGGATATCCTTCAGACATTGCACAAATCTAAACTCTGACTCAAAGATGGACTAAGTACATTTGAAAAATACAAGATCATGGAAATCATGACTCATCTTCATCCCTTGCTTTTACATGTGATATCTCATGAGTGCTTTAAAGGGGTTTCTTTAAACTCAGCCTATAATAATGATTAATGTGATGTTCATTTCTTACTTGTGTACAAGCACAAAACTCTAGAGCATCATGGTCCAAATGTCCCCTCAGACTCAAACTGAAATGATCAGATTTAGGAGTTGATTTAGGATCTAAAGTCAAGGTGATCTGTTGCCTATAAATGGGATATCTCAGGAACCTCTGCATCAATTTCATTTAAATCTGAACAAAACTGGAATCTGGCTCTAGGATGAAGTGATTTGATTTGGAATGTCAGTGCAAGGCAAAAGCAACCTCAGCTCTTGTAAACACATTAGAATAATGTCTTTAGGAATTTCTATGAGCGCTCAAAGGTCACTGTAGCATCACACTGTCACATCTTTTCCTTTTGACGTTTTGTTTGTAGTTGCACTGTCACACTGGTGTCTACCTTGTGAGTGGATGAACCATCAGGTTGTGGTTATAGTTTGTGTTGCTCTTTCTGTGTTTGTTCTTGGGGTGGCTGAAGCCATGCCGGATGACTTTAATGACAGACACCAATCCCCATGACTCCTATTGAAAGACTAGTTTGTGTTTGATTTCCTCTCTAAAGTGAGCTGGAGGCTGCTGAGCACAGAGGGTAGCTCTCAGCTGGCTTAAGAGCCCCTGTGGTGTCCTACAAAAAGACCCTTTAGTGTTCTTGAAAAGCATCTTACTTTTGATTTGTATTAAACCCTCCCTTACTCTAAAGACCTTGAACTCTTCCCCGCTTCATCTCCACTGACACTCCTTGTCTTAAGTAACTCCAAGATGGCACAAAAACTTGTATCTTAGAAAAAAAAGTGCTGCAGTTTGATTTGTGGTTCCTTGCTTACTGAGCCAGGCAGGAGGGGAGACGATTGATTGTGTGATTGTGTGAGCATTGTGCTATTGTTATGCTGAAGATTTAAGTGTCTAGCACCGCTGGAGGTGTCAAATTCTGTGTGCGGCTCTAAGGAAATGAAGAAAAATCGAAACTGAATACGTTTACAGAGAGATTTTATACTTCTTTGATACCCTTGAAATACATTTGTGGTTTAATTCTTGTATTCTCATAGCAAAACGTCACTTCTTTCATCACACCATCTGCATGCTTTAACAATACAGGAACTCCATAGCAGTGCATTTCTAAGGTCACAAAGGTCATGAATTTTACAGCAGCAAGCAAGATATTTTTCATCATTAAATATTACAACCCTATTCTACTTTTCCGCTCCATTTTGAAAAACTGCAAACTGCTACAACTCTCTTGCCATTCTGCCTTTAACTAGGGAAGTATATGAGGTGTAAGATTGAACTATCAGCCAGCTTTGACTTTTGCAATGTAAGCAACTTTAAATAGTGTTAAGGAAGCCCAGAGCTCACTGTTGTGTTCATAATACCAAAAGATAAATGCAGTGCTTCACTTTGGAGGGATATTTCCATATTTTACCATGCATACAGAGACACTGTATTGGTAACAGCTGAGTAATATAATGTCTTCTGTGGGTATTTGTGCCACTTACTCTCCTTCCTACTTAAAATACAGTGCAAGAAGTCACTCTTTGATGATGCACAGCAAATAATGTCTTCTTTTTCAGTCACCAGTGGTGCGGCATTAAAGAAGTGTTTTAATGAGTTTCAAAACTGTGTAACAGCGGGATGTCTCTGCAGTAATGTCAGGGGTGTGCTGTTCACTGGGTCACACTCAAATATGCACCATCTCTGTAGAGCAACGCAGCAAAGTGCTGCTTTGGAAGGGCAGAACAAGAACCACGAGACTTGGTATGTTTTGTTTCATGAGGCTTGGCAAGATGTATCCCCGCTTTAAGTACTGAAGGCAAAGTGTGGGCAACGGGCAATCGGGTCTCAGTGAGGGGGCGTGGGTTCAGGGTGATTTTGTCATTTGTCATGTGCACTAAGTGAGTCAGTGAAAACGGCTGGAGAGGATGGGTGGTGGCTGCAGGCTCTGCGTCGCTGTGGTAATTGTGAGTCATTCAGCCTCAGTGAGCACAGGGCCCAAGGCCTCTCTCCCAGCAGGGACCGTTGGGAGGGGGGGAGCGATCTGCCAGTTCCACAGGCAATAATCAGCCCGTTACAGTGACAGGTACAACGGTTTAACCCCCTCTGCCCCCGGTGACTGAATCAGACTATGGCCACACAGAGGGCACTGAGATCGGGAGCCACTTAAGCGATAACTCTTACAGGAACAGGGGACCAGTCCAAAAATAAGAGGCTGCTTAAAACATTGGAATGCTGTATCAAAATAAAACCCACATTTTAGTTTAAAGCTACAGGCTGACTGTTGAAGGTTTGATTATTTAGAGAATGTTCAGATATCAAGTGAAAGTATTAGACCCATATGAATAAAATTATTGGTCAAATTAACATTGTCTGGAGCAAAGCAACACAGTAAACATGATGTTTGGGACAGACTAGACAGACACCCCATGACAAAACAAGCTGTTGCCTGAGAGTGACAACAACAATAACTGCATTTAAATGCCTTTAGAAAAGATGAAAAAGCAGCCTTTCTCAAACTTAACCTAATATCAAGTCTAAAAGTCTTCTGGGGCCACCTAAACCTCGTCATAATCGTAACACTCAGGTCATATTTACTGCTACTGTGTTTGTTTTGGTTTGTTTGCTCCTTGACTAGTAGTGATTATTATAATAACGTTTAAGTTGACACATGATGGTGTAAGAATGCATCTGTTGTTACCAAACAATAAAACTATGTATTTTCCTCTTTTTTCATTGAATAGGGAGACTCATGAAAAAATGTTTTGGTCACTGTTCTGTAGTTCCATTACTCAAAATCCCTTTCATTTTCACAATTCACCCTCATCGTTAATTCTTTTGCTTGGAGAGAGCGACTTTTATTTAGGGGGACAATTACGGAGAACCAGACCAGATGGAAGTTTTTAGCACATCTACTTAGCTACCTTTATTTTTTTTCTTTTCCATGTAGATGCAACTAGACAAGACTCCCAGCAACTTCACAAGTGGGCGGGCCAGGACCCTCACTCACAATGCCACATCTGGAGCAGACAGGTATCATCTGAATTTTCAAGAAAGTACCTTTTTCCTACCCTATGGTAAACCGTTTAGCCAAGTTAGCAACATGTTCACCACATGAGACCAGATTTTTTCTTTTGTTTAGCTAAGTAAGTTGTAGTAATTAATGCTGCTTAAGACCAAATAACACATAAATGTACATTAGCTGATGTTAAGAAATCATAAACATCTGAGTGAAATATGTGCCCAGTGTCAGTTTGGTTGTGTTCAACGCAGGTCAGTGTATCTTAAACAGAGAGAAATGTTGTGCTGGTGAAGTCAACGAACACCATATAAAGCTAACACATATGCCATTTCAGCATGTGCAGCTTCATCTGGTCTCAGTATTCCGACAACATGCCGAGAGGATGAAAAATGGCTGTCCCCATGGCTGGCTTAGCATAATGCGACTTGTTGTTTCCCTCAACGCCGGCAACAGTTGGCTAAAAGGTCATTTTTGCATTATCAGCTTGATATAATTACAACATTAGTTGGGGCTTCAATAAATAGAAAGTGTCAGAGTTGATCTTGAATCATGTGCTCATGTACATGCAACCAAAGCTATTCTTAATGCTTCTAGTAGATTTTTCTTTTCAATCTACATGCACCCCACCAGGTACTTGTCAAGGTAAGACATCTAGATTGTAGCATTATGGTTTTTGTTTTTTGACATGGTATAAATTCATGTCAACATTTAGCAAGACTGCCAGCTCATCACCAGAGAAAACCACACAGGATATGCATACATGTCTCTAGTGTGAGCAATTATAAGTTTGAAAGACAGTTTTAATGCTTGCATGATCTTAAACTATGTAAATTGATTAATTATCTGATTGATTAATAAAGAGAACCCGCCTGTGTAGCCACCATGCAGCTTAAAAGCTTGTGCTCATCGTGGGAGCTAACATGTTCAATAACCATTCCATTTTCTCTTACTGATGAGTTGAAATCTTCATTTCTAATATGACATCAATTTTTAATTAAAGAACTCAGGCAGCTCCGATTTCTTAAGTGTTCATCGATGCTTTATTCTTTTTTTTTTTCCCAATTCTGTCTCCCCTCCGTGTCTCCAGATCTAATATGCTCACTGCAGGAGACTTCTCTGTTACATGATTAAAGTCTGAAAATGGCATTGGCCTTATAACTAATTATTTCTCTGGCTGGTGTGGCTCCAGATGGAGGTGAGGGGAGAGAAAGGTAATTTCACAAGAAACAAGCCATTTGACTCTTAATGAATAATTTACTCCTGCTTCTTGGGGGTCATCAGAGCTCAGATCTGCAGTGGGTAACGCTCTCCACATAGAATCTTTTTATTTCAAACTCTTAACTCACAATCTATTCTTTTTTATTTCTGCGTCCTCGTGCTGCTTTCAGCTCATTTTGGACAGGTTCACGTGTGCGGTCCCCGCGGGCTCGGCTCATTTTATATTCTTGGAGAGAAGCTGGGCTCTGAATTGGCTATCAAATTTTTACATTATAAGATATTGACAAGTTGCACAGAGGGTGGAGAGGGGGAGGTAGAGGGGCTGTTTTATTCTCTAGATGAGAGCAAGGAGTAGAGCAAGGGCTGATGGGACGGAGCTGATTAAAGGATGAAACAGTACTCACACCTGTCTGGTAGAAGCTGCAAGGACCTTCAATTGTCTTTCGAAGGTTAGAGCAGATGCAGCCTGATCATTGGCTGCAGCCAGACTTATTATGGAGTAACTTTTTACGAAAGTCAAGAGTCAAATGCATGAATTCCTAAAAGTCTTAAGTGTTTATTCAGTGAAAAGCTATTCACTTAAGCTTTCTTGTTTATTAAAAAGCTCTTGAGCAAAGGTTATTCAGCATTTGAGATAAAACAGGTAGTTGCTTGTGGAGGGGGGTTATTGGAGGTGAAAAGAAATTAAATAAAAAGAGCAACTTCAAAACTATCAGTGTTCACCATCTAAGTCCAAGCCTATAGATACAGTTGGGTTTTGTGGAAATAGCCACAAAGTACATTTAAATGGCTTCAATATTTTTTCTTAATCTCCGATATTTTCCTTCAATGAAATCTTGAAACCAGTGTGACATCAGTACCAACATATCTGATGCCTATCAGCTAAGATTTCAGTGGGCAATTTCGGGGAATCCATCATAAGTCAAAGACGTAGTTGCCAAAACCTCTCTGCTTTTTCTCAGTGAACTGGATCCTCTCCTTGTGCTACTGAAACATTTAAAACAGGTATCAAATTGATCATCGTGTTGACTGTTGCAAGATTACTAATGCTATTTTATCTACTTAAAATCATGTCTTATCCAAAATAGACTTTTAATGGTTTCATACAAAACTAGAAGTACTTCTACAGTACAGACCTCAGTTAAATAATTTCGAACATATTCAGATGAGTTGTCAAAAATGCGGAAATCTGCCCTATCTTGCACTGTTAGCATACTCTTTCAAAAAATCATAATCCACTTTTGGATTTGGATCCCCACTCACATCTTGACTTCAACCCCAACCTGATGACGTTTTGAGTTATCATGCTAACAGTCAAACAGACTAAAATTCCATGAAAATTCTGGATCTGGATCTGGTCTTGGATCATAACCACAATCTCTATATTTTTTCTAGTGTCATGACCAACATTCCCTTAGAATTACATCAATTTCTGATGATGACGTTTTTAGTTATTGTGCTAACAAACAAATGACAGTAAAACATTCCTCTCTGTTGGAGGCATGCATCCATCAATTGTCTCCAAAGAAGCCCAACATGAGAAAAATGCTCCTCCTTCACAAGGTTTGCAAATTTTACACTTACTCAACTAAAGTCATTACCATCTTTAACAGTCATCTTTTAAGTACACACAGTAGGATCAACTAACAATGATGTGCAAAATAAAGCCAAAAAGTGGTGGGATTTTGAGACAGGCTGCAACTCATTTTAAGTCCTAGTTTTCTACTTGTTTTGCAGAGCCAGGGACACACACACACACACACACACATGCACAACATCCAAGTTAAGTTTGATTTCTGTGATAACTTCAACATGTTTGCTTCACAGAAATCTCCCTATCCATCTGAGGAAACAGCCCATAGAAAGTGTTTGGGTCGGGCAGAAGCTTTCAAAAGCAGCAAATGATTGACTAATGTTCCATCAACCACATTCGTTAAGTGCCAATCAGACAATGTAACAGGCAGGCCAAAATAGCCTTTCTATCAACAAATGTTTGTAATATTGTAGTTTGTTTTTCATTTAATAAATAAATATGGCCCCGATCTGATAAAACTGCTCCTATAGCTGTTAGCATCTATGCTTATCTCTGTACCAGCACTCACCAACACTTCCTTCTGTCATCTTGCTCGTTTGTCCTTCCTCTTCTTACATTGAAGGACACTGATTGAGCTGTGTTGCTCTGGTGCTGTGGTGGGTACCATCCCTATTACAACTGCTCAAGGGTATATTTACACTCTTAAATTCAATAGTTTGAGGCTCAGCTAAAGTTCGAGAGGTTTTTATTAAAAACTAGTTTGAGTTAGTACTTAACAAGAAATGTTTTGTTTTTTTATGTTTGCTTGCTTTTCTGTGAAATTGCCTTTTTGTGAAGCAACAAATCTGTTTTTTGTAATAATAATAATAATAATACTACAGTTTATTTAGAAGAGCCTTACAAAACAAAATACAACAGACGAAGATGGATAGGTGGATGAAAGTGGAACATTTATGGTAAAGAGTATGCAGTCCTGAACAGGTAGGTTTTTAGACTGGATATAAAAAGGACAAAAAGTTCAGGTTTCGAATGTTTTAATCAGTTTTTTTTTTTTTTATACCAGCTCAACACAACACAGAGAGGAAAGAAAACCTGGAATCATATTCTCCAATACTTGCTCCAACACTTCACAGCTCGTGCCTACAGTTTTAAGCACATACTTGTTTTGGTTTTGCCATCACAGGCTTTTATAAAATAGAAGAAGAGTCTGTGATGGTTGATATGAATTAAAGATATAATCCTTTTAAGTTGTTGTACGCCAATAAATTACTGTAACAGAAAGAATATCACAATTGAAATTTCAGGTTATGTTGCTCAGCTTTCAGGGCATTAAATACAGTACTTTGACCTCAATACAGATGTGGTTGCACCACAAATACTTAGAGACTCAATCACGTCAGCGACATTTACATGCCAGCCAGATGTGCCTCCATTTATATGGCGAACACGGAGGCACCCCTGATTGCTTTGAAGCTCTGTGGAACGTCACAGGTTGCATGCAGAGCACAAAGCCTCCGAATGCATACACATCTGTCACACAGCACGGGCAGCCGAGAAAAGTGTCACAGCAAGCTGCCTCTTCATGCTGAACCGTCTTTTTTCCCTTTTCTAGCTGAAGTCTTTAACAGATAGGACCGCATGTGAGCAAGAAAGTGAAATCTGATCACAAGCGCTTACTTGTGAAACTACCAAAACGCCTCCTGCCAGCAGGTGTGAACCGCCATCCGTCCAACACTACTGGATGAGACTGACACCAGAGAAAGTGCTTTGTTGCACCTTTTAAATAACTAATGAGTTCTCTCTTTTCTTATGTCCCTTTTTTCTTTTATTAAAAACAGATGAGAGATTTTGTACGATTTATACTTTTTAAGATTCATACCAAAGACTTGTGACCACTCAGTGGCTATTTTCCTGACTTCGCACTGAAGGTGGAAAACGATAAAACTGTAAGATCTAACACCAGCACTGATAGTGTCAAATCTAGATAAATGCAAATTAAAATACCATTAAAATGATTATTCTTAGGTTAATGAAGCACTGAGAACTGCTTATTTTTCACAGGACTACAGTGTCAGGGGGTAAACAGTATGGTGTTGATCCACAGTGTAGAGGGTGGCTAAAGCTAATGTTAGCCATGCAAACACTGCTGATCTGTGGTTTCTCTCAGCTTGGCTTTAATATTTCTGTTCTGAATGTGTTTTTTTTTTTTGTTTTGCTTTAGTCAAGTGATATTACATGAGAATAATGTGAAAAACTTTTTAAAAAGCAACCAAATTTTAGCCTTAAATTTAGTAGAGTTGTTCCTATGAGAAACTCCAAATGCTTTTGTTGGTTCCATTGTTCTCATTCAGTGACCTTCATTTACATTTGAGTTTGAGAGAATTTATGCAGCAAGCTATCGCTATTAAATATAGTACTAGTGAGTAGCTGCAATAAAGTTCAGAAAACTTGGTAGGAAATGCTAAGAATAAGCTTAATTGACTTGTGAACCTGATGTGAGCTACTTTGTCATTCAGATTTGTAGTATCTAATCACCCACATCCCTTTTCATTATCATAAGTCATAAAGTCATAAAACCATAAAATACCATCTTTAAGGTAAATAACTCAGCCATTAGCTGTGGTCAGACAACAGATAATGTTAGAGTCTGGTCACATTTAAGATATTTTTTTTCATCAAGGACCAGAGAGATGAAGAATTTTACTTTTTCTATAATCCCAAATTATACAAAAGATTGGTAAACGTAAACCGCCAGAAAACGTACTTGTGTCGAACATTGACTTAAGATTTATAAAACATTGTTAGCTGACTTCACAAAAGACTTGAATTCTAGGGCAAAATGTTATATATCTGCTTTTCAAATGACCATCCCAACAGAACACTCAAAATCGAGATGTATTTCCTGGTGTTATTTAAATTTGTGCTAACAATTTCTTTTATATTTCACGTTAACTAGCAAGGGCTTAACTACAAGCATTACTTGGGTTCATCAGTACCTTGTAGGCTTTCATACATGCAGCATGAAATCACTTTGGATGTATAGAGAGGAGTAGAGAGCCACATTTGTTATCTCTGTTTCTGCTTTTAGAGAGAAGGAGAGATCTATTTATGTCTTCTCATAGATAGCATCATTTATGCAACCTAGCATTAAAAAGGGTTTAAGTCCATAATTGTTGAATCTTTGACAGTTTGGAGCAGAGCTGAAGTGGCGTCAGAGATTTAAGTAAAAAGAAGCAGAAAAAAATGTTGATAAATGACCGTATTTTGTGCATAAACTTCTTTTTCTTGAGGATACCCAGAGGGTAGTAATTTAGATGAATCTCGGCTTCAATCAAGTCTCCAGTGACCATGTTGCAAAAGTTACCCAAAGGTCTAACTACACTTTAATTTTCAAAGCAGCAGCAGAGGTTCTGTTTGGGTCACCTTTTTCAAAAACTTGTCATTTTGTAATGAACTGACAAAAATTCAATTTTGTACGTTAGGTCACCAAACTTCTCACAAATTAAAACACCACGGATCTGAACAGGGTCAACCTGATGTGGGCTGTAAATAATCGCATGGCTGCCCAAAGTGACATTTCCCAGAGAAGTAAAGGTTGAAATAATTGCCACTCACTGCTGTCCCACATTCACCAGCACTGCATTCTCCATTCAATACAGAAATCACTGCGCTCTGCAAAAAAGAGAAATGTTCCTATTATCCCTTTTCTTTAAACGCTCAGCTTTCAAACCCAGCCAAACTCCCTGATCCTTGTGGCTTTTGCTGCGCTTTAATTGGAATCCCCCTGTAAAGACCCTCGGCGTGCCTCGTCTGGACATGTGCACCACTCTGACCCTGAAAATCAGTGTAGCGTCACCGGGCAGCACGCTGGTGGACTGCACACTTCTTGTTCATCCACGCAAAACAGACTGTTTACAGATTGGGAGAGAATTGAGCATATAAATGGGCTTTTGGCTCTGGTGTTGTTTCCAGCTGCTGCAGTCACACCGCGAGGAGGTCGGTGTGAAACTCTGGGCCTGCAGAAATCTCATTGACAGCCTGGTACCCCCCTCCTTCTAATAAACCCACCTCCTCTGATCCCACATGGCCTTCTTCGTAGACTGTTTGGATGCTCTTTGAACTTGAAACAACTTAAATTTCTTTCTATATTGACACATTCTGTAACATACTCGCACTGCTCTATGAAAATTAAAATGTCTGTTATAGATTTTTCCCGTCCTTAGTTATTCCTCTGTGTGAAAGTCAAGCGCATCTTTATCTGGATCCCTTGGGAGCTACACCCACTTATTCCACCCGAGGCTCCGAGTCATTTTTTCTTTAAGCTGCGCTCCGTAATCCACCCTTCGCTATCCGAAACCAGCAGACAAACCTTCACATATTCTTCCAGGATTTGCTCCGTCTCCCCTGCAGTCTTATAGGGAGCAGCGCCGCAATAAATTGTGCGGCGTTCAGAGCAGACAGAGTATTCTGTCTCAGGACGGTTCGGCGCTTCAGTATGAAGGGCTGTCAGTGTGTCAGGGAGCATGCTTTCTCTGTCCGTCTCTCTCTCTGTGCACAGGGAGCCCAAGGGGGGAGGATGGAGAAGAGGAGGAGGGGAGGGAGATGTGGAAAGACAAGGAGAGTGAGGGGGGTCCCAGCTGAGGTGAACCTCGAGGGTCATTCTCACTGTGGTCATGCATAACTCAAGCTGTTTTACAGCAAAGGCAGGGAGTGCCGAGGTTGTCCGTTATAACGCAGACGGGTCTCCTCATGCTCTGCTCTTCAGGGTCTTATATGTGTTTCATGTCTCGTGATTGTTGGGCTTTGGATTTGAACCAGACAGTCAATAAATGGCAGATTTTTAACTCAGGTGATAGATCAGGCATCCCGTGTGCAGAGGCTGCAGTCTTGTTCAGGATGGTCATGGATTTAACCCTGGATTCTTATACTTTTTGGCACGTCATCCCCACTTTCTATCCCAAAATGTCCTGTTTCTCTAAGCTGTTCAGTCCAAAGGAATATAAATGCCCAAAGAATCATGAAAAGCAAGGTGAAAATTTATGTTAAAAACCGGCAAACATTTAAAAATACATTTTACACTTTACTATGATATGATAAATTACATTTCAGGATACATTTCTTTTATTTCACAATTTTTAATTTCAGTGGACAAAATTATGATCTTCGTCACACCTAGATTGTTGAGGAGAGTTGTTCTGATAACAATAGTCAATCCATGCTTAGCTCAGTTGGTTTGCATATATATAAACAGCAATCAATCCCTGTTTCAGCACAAACAATTGCGCCTTGCATATCTGAAATAGGTGGTCTCAACTCATTTCCAATCAACTCTGGAGCGGTTCATTTGCAGTGAGGACACAACTAACACAGCAACAAACGCAAGCAGGGTGATGAGTTTACTCATCACACTACTGCAGGAGAATAAGCAGCAGTAGTATTAATAATAACTGCATTACAGTAACAAGTCAACCAGCTTGATGACAAAGTAAAACTTAATAATGTTTATGATCCCAAAGTCAGTTTTTGTGCACATGCACAACATACCATGAAAATATCACAAGTTAATGTGACTCGCAGTCTCTACAGCAGATCATCACAGGACACAACAAGCAGACTGATACATCACCTTTTTAGTTCCCAGATTTTTGTCCAGCCCTTAAAAGCAAGAGAATTCATCCTTTTCAAAGCTGCCCTCTACCTTCCCACACTGTTGACAGTTTTTCTTCTGCAGACACCTCTACAGGAGTAACACTGTCATAGGTTACCATGCTATGTGGTGCCTCTGGATACCAGTAAGTGTTAAAACTCCCTGTTCCCTGTGCATAGAGTTTGTTTACACTTTTCTCTCAAGCCATGTCACACATTAGTAAATACGCTCATCTGTGCTCATCTGCTCACAGTGCACTCACTGTCAGAGCAATATTGGCAGTGATGTAATGACAAAAGGTAATATGACTCACTGCTGCACTGGTAAGATTTGCTTTTCATAACACTGCCATGGGAACATGAAACCATCATTGGAAAAATAAATAGAAAATAGAAAATATAACATTTGTGGCATTTTTTTTCAACTGAAACAGAAAAAGTAGCAAAACTGTAGGTGTTAAAATTACCTGTAAGACTCACAGTGATCATTACATTTGTTTAAGTCGCTATTGCAGAAGTTGCAAACTTGTGCTGATTTGCAGCACTAGAGAACTTGGTTAGAAATCTGTCACTTATACTTTTACCTTTCCTTTTTTGCAATATCAGTGTCATTGGGAAGTGTGTTTGACATGTCTTTGTAAACTGGAAACTGCACTGAAACATTTTGGATCTTAATAACATTACAGCTTAACAGACAGACCTGGCAAAGCTTGAAAGCTGTGCTGTTATCATCGGGAGAATCATGCTGCATCGTCGCACTGCATCGCCTGTTTCCATCCATTTAGAGTAAAGTAGATTCAGAAAACGGGGCATACTTAAAAGAAACGCTTTGTAAATATAATTAAAGTTTGCTTTGACTTAAAATGAGGTAAGTAGCAGAGTTATTGGCCTCATCTGTAGGAATATATAGCTCAGCTCCCATGATGTTTCCTTCATTACAGGGGAATGATGATCAAACTTGCTGGGGCATTTGTACTAAGTATTTGCTTTTGAAATAGACCTAAAACAACCTGATAAGAAAAAAAATCTACTGACCCTTTAACCACTAATTGCTGAATGAAACGAGGAAAGAGGAATCTGGATTTGAGCTTAAAAATGGAATTTCTCGTCAGCCGACCCCCAAAGTTATTTCTATGTTTCAGATCCCACGTAATCATGGACACCACATTATCTTGGTTTAAACAAACCCAAGTATCCTGCTTAGGGTTATGGTTTTAAGTATCCTGGTTTTGGGTTTGTGTGCCTGTGGTGTCCTGATTTCAGAACCCAAGATACTTCAGTTTCCTGTTTACCTCCAACAGAAATGTGAGCATTGTGTCATGTCATTAGCTTATTGTTTTTGGACTGCTTTCTGTGAACCTGTATTCATGTAAACATCTTTTCCTGAAGATGATCAAAACACGGAAAGTAATCATTAAAGGACACTTCAGTCCATGTAAGCACCGTCAGTGACACACTGATGCCGGGTATGCCCGTTGATATTAACCGCCTCCACCTGTGTGGTTATGTTTTTAATGGCGTTTGTCTGTGTGTGTAACCAACTGCTAGCAAGGTAACTCAGAAGGTTCTGAATATATTTTAATGACATTTTCAGGGCATTTTGGTCATGGCACAAGGAAAAACTGATGACATCTTGGTGGTGATCGGAGTCTTGATGTGGATCAAGGAGCTTTTAAGGAATTGGTTAGCATTGTGAGATCGGGTAAACAGAGGCAGATATGCCATTACAGAGGTTTTTGTCTGTGGAGTACTTCTAGTTATTCACATGCTGACAAATTTACTCTCCACTGATGCAGCCATTGGTGTCTTGGTCTCGCCTAAGGACATATGGAAATTTGTCCACAAGGGCTGGGAATTGAATCCCAGACTTTCTGTGGATTTGTTTTATTTATGAAATTCACCAAGGAAAATATGTATTTGCTGGTGTCTGTTTGTCTGACTGTTGGCAAGATAACTCAAACGTTATGAATTTCAGAAAATGTTGATCGTGGCACAAGGAAGAACTAATAAGGTATCAAGAAATTTTTGGTTTTTTTAAAATAATTTGTTATCATGATGCAGGAGGGCAGTTTTCCACTTTTTCCACTAACTCAGCTAACAATGTCAGATATACTTTAGTGGAGGTTTGTGCTCTCGGAGCATGTCTTATTTATTATTAATTCATCTTTAAATTGCTCCAGTACAACTTTTTGGAAAATTTTAACAGGGTAGAAAATCACCTATAAACTAATATATAGTAAAGTGGGAAACAGTACCAAAACATGCAGTAATGCTGTTAGTTTAGTATGATAATCATTTCTGTGATAAACCAAGCAGGGCTCCAGAGTGCAACCATTTTGGGCGCACATGCACCCAAAATTTGTGACAGTACACCTAACATTTCTTCTTGGGCGCACTGGTGCACCAAGAAAAACTGTTGGGCACACTCTTACAAATTAAAATTGACAAAAGTAACTGCAGTAGTGGAAAAATGAGCCGAAAACGGACATGACACAGCACCTACTTCCTCTCGTTTCTCTGTCCCTGCGTTGCATCTTCACAGGCTGCAGGCCCACCCAAACTCATACACACACACAGCCTTCAGTAATCATCCAATCAGCTGCTAGTATGCAAATGAGCCCAGACAGAACCTGACCGTGGTGTCAGGTTTCAGCACGGAGCGGTAACTCTGAAGAGTGACAAAATGGTGACTATATGGCGTTAAAGGTGACACTATAAAAAATTTGGGTGCACCTAATTTTTGTGCTGGTGCACCTTAAAAAATAATTAGGTGCACCGTTGCAACCAATGCAAAAGGTTAGTCTGGAGCCCTGCCAAGTGACTGAGTTTGGTCTGGAAGAGGCCCCTGATTCTTTATGTTGAGGATAACTGAGAATGTTTTACAAAATAATAGTCATAGAGATAGAGAACATGAAGGGTTGGCAGAGGTGGACGTAACCATTATTTTTTTAAACGTCCCCATTTTCCCTTGTTTTTACAACAAGATGCATGTTTTTGTTCAATAACTATATTTAACATAAAGAGGACTGCAGAGTGGAATGAGTTACACAAGCACAAAAGGAGGCAGTTTCTATGTTGTTTGAAAGGAGTGAATTGCATAAAAGCATGGGAAACGTGCTTTCATGGTTAATAAAATAATATGATGAATGGTTTAGTATAGTATATGACGTGTGGTTTAATATAATGCAGATAAATTGTCTGTTGAAAATCAAGCTTTAACAAGTATGTGCTCATCTAAGCGCCATTGCAAGAAGGTTGCATGTATCACCAGGCTGTTCCACATTAATACATTTCCAATTATACCTGTTACTTCCCATTACTGTTACAAATCACATCAGCTGTTGTGTCTCCCTCCAAGAGCACAGAATCCATCACAGCAATTAGACTCTTGTACATCCAAATAAAATGGAATGAGTTTCTTAATGCTGCATCCAAGTTAATAAAATGTAATTCAGGGATATAAATTAGTCTGTTTAGTCTGGGATTTGATGCTGTTCAAACAAGGAATCCGGAGTAGTGCATATTGTTGTGCAGCCAAACAGAGAGAAGCCACATTCTGATAATTGCCCCTCTCACATTGTCCTCTCATGATTCTGTCTGCACCCACAGGGGGAGAGATGTCACCCATACAATAAACCATTTTGTGCTTTTGCAACCCTCCTTTTTGATAGAAATGCAGTGATTATGAATGACTTTTGTGTTTCCTGCATTGTGTGTGGGATGTAAGGGGAAGACAAGAGGCTTACGAGCTCTGACATGCCGATTGCAGCAATGATGGCAGCGAGGAAGACTCTAGAGAGAGAGAGAGAAGACGCCATAATAAAAAAAAAAAAAAAGAAAATTAGTATGCACTCGGCGGTTGCTGTCTCACATTTGCGTCTGCGTGCATTGTATGAAACAGGGAGGTTTTTGATTAGTTTTCTCAGGATTTAAAGTGGTACTTCTGCTCAGCTGGGGATGAATGTGGCTGGACAAGGTCGGCGACCCTGCGAGGATTGCGGGTATCTAAGAAACATGAATGTGAAAGTTTGTGACAGGCTGGGAGAGACAGAGGAATCTGGTGTGGTTTGATGTCTCCTTTTTCATCTTACAAATGAAAATTCAGTTTCATGGATGTACCATTCAGTCTGATGAAGATTTATCCTATTTACTTAATCTAAAATGTTGTTGTAGTGCTGTGAAATGATTCATCAATGTCCTGTTGCCTGTGCAACCTCTACACAATTTTTTTTTTGTCAGTATGAGAGCATATTTTTTGTTTTTAATTCACATGCCAAGTATTTCTAGTGAGTCTTTCCTTGCTCACAGCAAAGGCAATTGAAGGGTGACAGTAGAAGTTTGGTTTATCTTTAAACGCTGATTTACATAAGCCTTATGTCCTCTTTGTTATGTCACCTTCATGCAAGTGCTGTAAAATTCATATAGTTGTAGTTTCAATTACTGTGATAGCTTAAAATGGTCATAAAACAAGATAATCAATATCAAAGGTCACATATCTTAATTTATTTCAACTAATTAACACTGGTCCAAGATGTCCCCATTGCGTAATTGTTGATTGTATTGACAAAAAATCTACTCAGATATAAGAAGCACGCTCATAAACCCCTTTGTTTCAGCACTGCTCAGAACAGACTGTTTTTGCATAAGCTAGTGATGCAACAACTGTGAAATTCAAGGCTCCTGCAAATACAGATATTTCAAATATTAACCTAGCTGGTGCCAGTTTCTTTCTAATGACCTCTATTGGTAATTTCCCAAATTCAAAAACTTTCTCTCACATTTAATTATTATGAAAATGGACCACAGGTTGATTAACAGGTCACTTACATTGCCTTATAAAAATACTCCCTTAATCACCCTATAGGTGTGCCAGGTGACACAATGAAGTTGGTAATACACAGCAAATAAACATCAGAAATCGATACCTGTTCACCATTCATTCAGCCACTGATATTTCAAAAGCAGATCAATATCAGCTGGTCTTAAACCGATGCTAATGTGCAACCCGAATGTAAACCCTTACGAGCTGTGCCATAATGATTTCGCCCCTGGCATGCATCACTATTTACCCACTTGATAAACATTCCAGTGATTAGTGGCCTATTAGAGCTGAATGATTCTCAGTTTATCTTATCAGCTTTGCCCATGACAGCCCTGCCATGTATCAGCACTGAGCTCTTGCTATCAACCTACTGCCACCCAAAAATCCACCTGCAGGCTCCAACAGACGGCTAAGAGTCTTTCTCTTTACTTCTGCGTGGAAAATGGATCTGCAAAGGGTGATGAGGTCACAACCTGGACTCCAAACTTCTGTTGTAGTGATTTCATAATGCTTCAGGCCGTTAAAAACACAAGTTGTCTGGCTGATATAAAGTACTGGCAGTGCTTAGTGCATCTAGTAGACAGGACTACTTTTAAAGTTGCCCTCGGAAACACTGGATGTTTAGTCAGTAACTTCTACTTAATCGAACGTCACTGGAGGCTGCTGTTCTATTTCTATTCTTATTTGTTTTGTCAGGGTTCCCATTCTTTTCTAGAAATCATTTTCCAGGACTTTTCCAGGACTTTCTCCAGTGTCACATAACCAACTGAAGTTACATTGTTGCTGTGGGCAGTTTTCAATTCTAGTTAGCCTTCTAAAAATCAAGATTAGAGGTTGATGAACAATATCTCTAGCTATTGATCATATTAATCATAGAATTTCTTTGTTTCTAACTCTCCAACGCGAACATTGTCTGTTAGCTATCTGTTTAGTCTGGCTTTTATGTGTCTTACTATTATAAATTTTATGGTTATACACATTTTTTAATCTCTATTTACTTTGCTTTTTTGTGAATAGATTTGGTTAATTTAGCCTAAATGTTATTTTTGTCATTTTTGTATTTTTTCTTTTTGTCCCCACTGTTTTGAGTTTTTACATTTTATGCCTTAACTTGCATTATTTTACATACTCACATTTTCTGGCTACGTGTACATTAGTTACCAAGTACATTTCTACTTCATTTCCTATGTTTCAAGCTAGAAGGAAGACAAATATTTTTCCAGGACAATTTAAGCTTTTCCAGGACATTTCATTTTTTTTCCTCATTTTCCATTTGTTTTCCTTGACTGGAGAATTGGGCAATCATCTTCAAGGTTTTCCAGGATGCATCGGAACCCTGTTCTGTGCTACTGACTTGGAATGGACCACAATTATTCTGCCATTGGCTGTGGGCTTTGCCATCAAAGCCTTCTCTATAGTGTTTACCTCGTAAACCTTGCCCCCAAAAATGACATAGTTATAACCTTGCAGAGCAGCTGGATCTACTTAATTCAAAGTATGTATTCAGACAGATCCATTTTGAGAAGAAAGAGGTGAGTCCTACAAGAGTGGCACAGCAAGAGGCAACTTCAGGCTTGTAAACGATGGCTGCTGGCATAGAGATTTTTATTAATCTGCCTGCTTACTCGATGAAAAAGCTACTGTTTTAGCGCCATATGCCTCCTGATTTCTTAACCAGTTAACATCATCCATGCAGAAGGTGTTTACACATCTGTCACGTAAATATGCAGGTGCCACTCGATGCAGCCTAAATGCAGCTTTATTTCATGGCTCAAAATACTTCTGAACTGCTTTGAGTTGAACGATAATATTACATGAAGCTGGTTGTGTATTTCCTGGTCATAGTGCAAGCTCGATGACAGGAACAGAGGCCACAGCTGCAGCACAAACTAGTGGTGGGATGCAAGATTACATATTTTTTGACAAACTTTGGTCCTCCTGACAGAGAGTTGTTGCAGCTGATGGAGTCCACTGAACTTTAGGTGTGAAAGCAACCTCAGATTTATGAAGTAATTCTTGTTATGTACTTTGCTTCTCATTGCAGCACCCACACTATACATTTGTTTGGCCAGTACTGAATGTGATGACAACACCATCTCCCAATCAACACCTGGATATGTGTTTGAAAGGTGCTGCCCTCACCTAAGACTTTCAATGGGCTATATTGAACTGTGTATCCAGCGTGTCAGGTTTACATAATTAGCCCTTTTCACTAAAAAGATTGGCACACAAAAGGGAATTCAGTGAGCAAAAAACATCAGCAGAGGTGAAATTCAGCTTTCAGGCATGATGACCATGTCTGTGTCTGAAATGAAACAAACAGCCATATGAAGTATTAAACCAGCCTGCCTCTCACGGCCATGCGCAGGCTACCTGAGGCTCATCCTTTCTGGAAAATTCCTGATTGAAAGAGCAGCTGTGAGCTAAACACAAGTGTTCATAGAGGGCCAAGCTTGTATTAAGGCTACAGGGCACACAAGGTAGAAAACTGAAAAACTCAAAGCTGCTGTCAGTTTTTTTTTTTTTAATTCATACCTGCTTGTTTTAGAAAATTTGAACACTTTAGCCAGACATGTTGATGAAGAGCAAACATTCTCTCCAAGGTAAAGTGGGTTGATTTGGTGTAATTGCAGGGGGAAGAGAGTTCAGTTCACTGGAGCAGATAAGTTCAGGGTCACCTCATTCGTTGTTTGATAGTTACTCAGGTCGACAGACTTTTGTTTCGCCTCTTCAAGAACTTAACCTCGGGTCTTTTGGATTCAATCTTGAGCTTCAGCAGCTGTAATTACGGGTGGATTAAGTGTATTTTCTTGAATGTTTTTGAGCAAAATGAAAGTATCTGCCATGACTGTCAATGAGGCTGATGTTTAACTTTCTTCCTTTTTTTAGCTCTTTATCGGCTTTATCTTTACCTCACTCTTTTGCTCACATTTGCTTTGCCTTCACACCTCTGTGCATCTGCTCCGTGTGCTTTCAGTGTGACAACTTATCTCACATAGGCACCTGTCTCTACTCTGCATGGAGTGTGAGCTCAGTTTGGCTTCTATCCTTCACTTAAGCCCTTATAGACACGTATTACCCGTATATCAGTAAGAAATCAGATTATCAATCAGCAGAAAGAACCTACTGAAAGTTTTTGTGGGAATATTCCAAATGTCACGGTCCTGCTTCTCGAATGTGACTGACAGCTTCTCAAATATGTAGACAGCAAAAATGGGAAACAGTGATTTTAAAACAATAATCATTAAATCAGACAATAGCTTAAGATCAACAGGGAGAAAACAGTTATGCATGATGATGGATTTATGCTGATATTTGCAAACTCAGTCTGTTACTGACAAAAAATATAAACCTGCTTTTTTTTATTAAAGAACACTAAGTCTCTATGACAGAGGGATGAACCATTTCTTCTTATTGTGACTGTTTCTTTCATATATAAAATGAGAAATAAGTTTTATATCTAAAATAAATTGCATTGCATTGATTTTAAATCTAGACATTCAGTCAGTAAAATAGGGTAAAGCGTAATGGTTCATTGATGTACACTGCAGATATTGCAGCTAATAAATGAATAAGACTATGTCCACATAACCATCTGGAGTGTTTGGTTAATATTGACACATAGGAGAGTATGTTTGAGCGAAGTTTGGGAATTTCCCTAAGCTGTTTATAAGAATAAATACATCCACAAGAGTGAAGTTTTAAAAACATCTCAACATAAAAACACATACATGTCTGTTATGATGCCAGTAATTTGCTTTTTTTGCAAGCTCCTTGCAAAAGCAGATTTACTTCCATATCTTTTCAAACTGCAAGTCTGACTGGTATTACAGTTTAACTTGTTAAGTAACTAAGTAACCATTTCTTTTTTATACGTCAATTTAAGGCTGCTTTAATAATCCTGATCAAATGTTCTGAGGATACTCTTGTGGGTTTCAACTAGGGATGTCCTGATCAACTTTTTTGACCCCTGATTCTGGTCCAATTACTAGATAATGTGTACCTGCCAATCCAGAGTCCTGACCTAAAATTTTAATTTACAGAGACAAAACAGCAACACATTATTATTTCTTGTGTAATATCTACTGACAGTTGGTAATGGCTGTCACATCCAACCTTCCAGTGATCAGGGAAACAATCCTGCCTCTATAAAAGTGCACGATTGCTCCACACTCAACAGATGTGG
Organism: Scarus forsteni; assembly: GCA_036419115.1. NCBI lineage: Eukaryota > Metazoa > Chordata > Actinopteri > Labriformes > Labridae > Scarus > Scarus forsteni. The sequence goes on from JAZDUH010000084.1 coordinate 22,565,210, forward strand.
AGACAGTCGGGAGCTCTTGTCCATGCTTAGGTGAAAATATTGAGTTGTCTTCACTTGCAAAAATCAGTAGAGAGCCATGATCTAAGGAGTAAACAAAGATCTGTATTACTATCAACACCTGTGAAGGGTCATTCTACAGAAACGTGGATTTTTGGGATGGCAAAATGTCTTCTGCTTTATTTATTTTTTTTACATTTAAACTTCAATTACATTGTTACATATGCCATTGACTTTATGAATAAACATAAATGAAAGCTTAATGATTTTTTTTTTGGTGCATTTATCACAAAACACCATTTAATAAAGTGTATCCACACATCTGATTGTCACTGGTGTTACTTATTGTTACCCATAGGAAAGGTAACACCAGTGACAGTTTCACAAAAAATGCCCTTTAACAAAATGGCTGCTGCAGAGCATGACACAGCATGTTACTAATCTTCATCTATTCACTAAATTATGTCTTCTAAATACATTTTTATTTGTTTGTTTGCAATTCCCTGCCAATAAAGTTGGTAACACCAGTTACGTCAACTAAAAGCTTCATATAAAATCATGAGATAAATCTTTATATTTCTGAAAACTGAAAAAGGACAATGGGCCTCATGCAAGAACCGTTCGTACGAACAAATATGTTCATAAGTGTTGCGTATGAATGATTTAGGAGAATTTGTCACATTCTGCATTTTTTTTGTATTTAGAATTTACTTTCAAGTACGAACACAAATCACGAGTGGTCCAGACGTCTTAAAAATCACAACAAATTAGTCTGCTCTTTTCAAATCAAGTGCCTTACATACTGATTATACATTTAACTAATTTCAAGCTTTTTTTAATAAAATATAGCATAAGACGCCAGGCACTTGGAATAGAGCGTGTGTTTGGCGCCATCTTTATGAATGAACACTCATGTTTTATGGAGTGGGAAACATATCCTTATATGGTATTCTTGGGGTGTTACTTATTCAAATATGCTATCCTCGTGCATGCGCGCTTAAGTACGCACAGGTGGCATTTATCATGTTTTCGTGGGTCATTTAGACACTTTTCTAAAGATAGAAGTGTTTGTTGAATCTGACGGAGCATGTTTGTACGAACGCAACATAAGAAAAAAGGTAAGAAAAATTTAGGATGAGAATACGAAAATGTTCTTGCATGAGGCCCAATGTTCTTACCAGGGTCCCTCTTCATAGATCTTCAAGAAAGAGGTCAAAGGAAGTCAAGTGATGTCGTCAAAGTGATTTCTTTTTCCAAAATAAAAGACTTTTGTCACATGGTAACACCAGTGACATGACTGCAGGGGACGACTACTATTAATTATATTTTATAATACTTATTTGGCATTTTGTTTTAAAATGTAATTTAGATCATATATTTGATAGTTATTTATACATTTTTGTACTTTTTTTTTTCAGAAAACCTTTTTTTTAACTCAAAATACAGCACTTTCTCTCCATCAATGACCGTGGGGATGAGCACTTTTGTTGTGGTTGTGGTTCTGGATAATTGATTGAATAGCAAATATTACCAAGCTGATGGCTCCAAATAGTGTGATAGCTGAAATAATATGTTTTTTAAATAAAATACTTTTAAAAAATCAAACACAAACTGTTTTCTTTAGGAGTAATATATCTCTTAAGGCTCGGGACAGAAAAATGCATGTTTCTGTAGAATGAGTCTGAACATATTAAGTAACAATTAATTGACTGTATTTGAGTTTTCTATGGTTTTGGAAAAGTGTCTCATGGAGGGATCTAGTTGGATGTCATGCAGGGTCACTGGAGGATTTCGATTTTTCTGTAGTTATGTTTGGCTAAAGGAGTTATTAAGGTGGGATGCATGTTTTTAAGGGAACTGCTTTGACACTAAAGCACTGCAGGAAATGCTGATAAAGTGAGTGTGAGTGTGTCCAAGAAATCATCTGTAGATGTTTGGAGAAATTTAAAATCTGCAGGTACAGATGATCGACTTTATGTGCAGCTGTCTGTTGATATTGATATCATGTGGCTAACATTGGCTACTTCTGCAAAACCAAAGCAGCTAAATTTATGAGGTCAGTTTTTATACTTTTGTTTTTCTTGTTTATATAAAAATATTGTTCTATGGAATTAAGATAAGAACATAATTCTACCTTTAATAATGACATCTATATGAAAATTGTGATTTTCTTGATATATCTAAAAGAAAGTCAGCTTTAGAAAAAATAAAAAATGTTTTTTCATAGAAACCTGATACAAGTCCAAGAATTTGTACTTTATAGTTTTGCCTTTTTATTTTCTCAGATACTGACTTTTACCTGAGTCTTACAATTAATCCAAAAGTCAAGTTTGATTGAGAAATTTCACTTCAGTCTTAAATTTCAGCCTTGTTTCCTGAAAATTTGACTTAGTCTTAAAGTTTGATTATTTTCCCTAAATCTGATGGTGTTCTGCATGAAATTTCACATTTGTCTTAAATTTCTAACTTAAATTTCATAATACTATTTTTTCCAGATTTTTTTCTTTATTTTAAGTGCTAAAATAAATCTTAGAATGTTTTTTCCAGACTCCTGATTTTTGTGAAACTGAAGTTCAAAAGTTCTAACCTTTTTCAAAGAAGTTGACTTTTACTTATTATCCTGACTTCAATCTTAAAACTTGGATTCTTAATCTTAGCATTTTCATTTTAATTCATTAATTCTTACATTTTCTTATCAAAATTTGACTTTTTATTCCCTAACAGTTCTGACATCAATTTCAGAATTGTGATCTGGAATTTAGACTTTTGTCTTTTTCCCAGACTCCTGACTGCGATCGTATGACTCTGATTAAATCTTAGAAGTCTAATCCCAGAATTCTGACTTTTTCCTCAGAATTCTCTTTACAATAAACAGCTAAGTACATTTTTTTTTTTCAGAATTTGCTTTATCCCTCATTATTACTTCAAAACTGACCAATCTCTTTTTTCATCAGCGCAAATCTTCTTCATAGATATTTGTATCAGTTTGGAGGAGTTTGTGAATATCAGCATAATGTTAGAACCAAAATCTAGCTGTTCAGGTCTTAAACTTGCAGGTACCTCTTTTAAGTACTTTCCTGCATCTTCACCCACGACAGTTTAACCAAATCTGTGCGAAAACTCCAACTTTTCCTTCTAAATACTCCAAAAAGTTTCCTCTTCCTAAATGCACATCAGTTCCACAGTTCACTGAAACAAAACCGGCTGGCAGAGATGAAAAATAACTCCAAAACATAATTCTTCAAGCACTCAATTATACAATTGAGATGCTTTATATTATTCATAAGGCTCCATTTGAATCAGAATAATTAACATCTGAACCACATCATTGATCACACAAACAGGAGGCGCAGTGGCACCTCGTGTTAACAGTCGACTTAGATGAAAAAAAAGGGCCTCTGGAGACCTGCGGCCTTTATTACAACCTAAAATCCTCCAGATTGAACGCATAGAGGGCTTATGGAATTATTAATCACACTTCTGTTTCATTATAAAAGTTAGTCAATTTATTAATTGCTGTATAATTTATCAGTGTCATGGGGGCTAATGAATTACCCAGAATCCAGCTGAGGGGCGTCGTGTACGTTTTTTCAGAGCTACATGGTCTGCAGAGGGAGAGAAAAAGCCCAATTAATTTCATTATCATTAGGCACAGACCTTCAGTGGTACAATAGACTGCGGCCCTGCAGCACATCAAAATGCTCCCAGACAACACGAGAGTGCGTGTTAAGCCTATTATCCCACACTCTTGTATCTAGTCATACAGCAGCTGAAAAGGCGCTCATCCCCCCATTTTTAAAACCAGCGTGTGGTCTCATCCTCCCTCGCAGATCTGTTGAATCGGCTCTGTCTCAGCCAAATAAATCCACGCATGTGTGTTTAGGCTTTTCGCTCTCCAAAGGGCCATTACTCCACCCTGAGCACCTCAATAACACCTCAACATGAAAAGCACAGGGTTGTCCTTGAAGGTACGCAGACACAATCGGGGTGCATCAAACAAGCTCTCGACCTCACTTCAACGCTTCCTCTGACTGTACGTGTGGTTTTTTTTGCATGCGTGCGAGTGTGTCTGTGTTCTTTTTGGAGCCGGGCCCCTGTGAAACTCAGCCCGGGGCTTTCCGAGCAGAAGGATGTTCCACTTTTTCTCTCCTGTGAATCAAGAGCCGATTTATCTCATTAAAGCGCTGCTTTTTAATAAAACTGCAGGCAAACATAAAAGCTGTAGCGGCTGATCCAAATTTGATTGTAAGGTTATGTAACGACTGGAGGTTCTCATTAGGACCACAGAAGGAGCAACACAGCTGGTGTTATAGGTCAGAGCAGGGCCTGAGGATGGAGCCAAGATGTAGTTTATAAACTTTGACTTCAACTTTTGTTTATTCATTTATCCATGTAAAGGATGCAGGATGTCATGTTCCTGCTCATGTCAGACTTCTTAAAAGTTTCTGCTTAAACCAAAGCCAGTTAATTCAAAACGTTTTATTGTTAACAACTAGGGCTGAACAATTAATTGCAAATTAGATTAAATCGCAATGTGGCTTGTTGCAAATTTCAAATCGCAGACAGTTCAATATTTTTTACCCAAAATGTGTTGAACATTTTGGCATTGTGATGTAGTTTCTTGCAATTTCATGCCTATTTGAACCTTTTTTAACCCAGTTTTTACAACTTTATGCCTGTCCTGCTCCCATTCATTTTTTTTTTTGGGCCATTGTCAGACCATGTTTGGAATTTTTACATGTTTTTTGAAATGTAATCCCAATTTTGTTGCTATAATCAGTTTTCCTTAGTCACTTTTGATTTATTTTTGCCTTTTTTTTGCAATTTCATAACTTTTTTGCAACTATTAACTTTTATTTTCCTTCTTTTGTCCTTAGGTTGATTTAATGTCATATTGGTTATACTATAAAACGATCTACTGCTTATGTTTGTTTAAGAATACATACGATGAGGAACATTAAAACAATCGCAGAGTAAATCGCAATTGCAATATTGGGGAAAAATATCGCAATTAAATTATTTTCTCAAATCGTTCAGCCCTATTAAGAACATAAAGCAAGGCTCCCATTTAAACACTAATTTTTAACAGTTTAAAATACTTTAGGAATTCAAGGTCATGTGATGCCCAAAATAATATTCATACATTTTATTTTTCCCCCAAAAGAGCCAACAGTTAGGGGGCGCTTTGAATGAGACTCATCTGGACATTTCACTGTAGCGACCCCTCTTTGTTCGGGGAATAAGATTTTCATTTTTGGTTCACTTTTTCTCAAGATAGTTCAGAGATGCACGGTATTATCAAAGCGATAGCTGTATCGTCCGATAATTGCCTAAAACGATGATTAGCACTGGCATATAAGATATTTGCAGATATTTACAGATGATATTTTGCAGCTATAAACTGGCCACCGTTGTTTTGTATTGGGTGTTTCATGGCAAAATCTACAAACTGTAGCTGTCCTGTATAAACCACTTATCTTCCAAAGTTCTGTTCTCAAAAGTTAAACTACCAAATTAAATAATATTTAATTGTCCTGATCACTGATTTTATTTTTGCAATTTTATTAGGTTAAAACTACATAAAATCCCACTCACCAGCATGGAAAGTGATCAAAGCAGCATTTACTGAAAAAAATTAAAGTGATAAAAAATGTAGATACGAATTTTCGCCTGACAGTGAAAAAATGTACGATGATGTATTACTTCATCATCATTAGATGTTTTATTCATCAAAAGTGGAATTTATTGAAGAATAAGATGTTCTGTTTCACATCTGTCTTTAATAAAAATAGACAGTAAATAAAGAACCAGTTAGTTTCAGTGTAGGGGAGGCTTTGTGCCCTTTACAGAATATGAAGGAATCACCAATATCAAGTTTGGAGATATTGGCATTTATATATCAGCAAAAATCCAATATAGTGTATCCTTAATTCGCATCCATCCATCCATCAAAACGTTTGCGTCAATGAATTAACAAACCGTGTACAAGCAAGAGAAGACTGGTATAAAATAAAGTTTGAGAAAATGTGGCTTCAAGGTGTTTGAGCTAATAAAGATTCTTGCAAAGATCTGCAAAAACGTGTCAATGTGTAAACCCGGATTTAAATATTGTAGGCTCTGAGATTTAGGGAAAAAAGAGGACTCTTTTATATCCCTTTGGGTCTCGAAGACGTCTTAAAAACATGTTTAGTATCGCATAAAATTAAGAATAAAAAAATGTATGAACTTTTCTTTGTTTGGTTTGAAAATAATCGTAAACACACTTCACAATGTGCAGGAATTCTGATCAGTTCTTAAAGTCAATCAAGGGGAGATTTTGAAGTACATAGAAAAAGTTGAAACCCTCATTGCGAGTAACACTTCTGTGGGTCAAGATGTGGAAAAAGTGCTAAAAGTGCCTGTAGTTTTTAGATATGGAACTGGACTCTTTTCAAAATGCCGTTTTTTATATATTTCTCAGATTTTTCCTGTCATAGAAGATCTGCTTTACAATTGTGGGTGGGCTAAATCTGTTTGACATTTTTTGAGCTTGACTCAAACTCGTGTATAGCTGTTAATGTCAATCAATGATTTAATCAGAATAACGAGAAAACAAGCCAAACAACTTCAGTCTGACTGCTCTTACCTGCTTATTATACAAACAAACATTTTTATTGCCGTATCTGCTTTTGTTTTATTTCTTGAGAGACATAAAGTTTTTCCTGAACTGTGGCGGTCTAGTTCAGTGGTTCTCCAACGGTGTGCCAGGGTGCACTTGTGTGCCTTGATAATAAGTGGTTATCTCTACTACTGTTGTTAAAGTAATACGTTTAAACTAATTCATAGTTTTTAAATTTGTCCTCATCAAATTCATTTTTTAAGCACATCTACAGCTTCTTCTGCCTTGAGGAACCATCATAACAACATGAAGGGAGCACCAGCCTCTGAAGGGCTCCATACTATCTGTCTCTTCAGTTCACCTAATCTTTGAAACTGTGCCTATGAGCTATTGCTGTTTACTGCTCCACTTACAACAGTTCATCAAAATAAAACATGTCAACAAGGTTAGTTTCATGGATGCAAATGTGGTGTGCCTTGAGATTTTGCCTTGACCTTAAGTGTGCCTTGGGCAAAATGCTTCTAAAAACCACTGCTCTGGTTATTTAGAAGCAGACATGAAACAAGGCAAACGATATTTTATAAAATAAATTAATTTTGTACTGTAAAAACAAATCTCAGTCTTGCCAGTCTCATGGAAAATTATATTTTCATTAGTCACCGTAAAACTTCTTCTGCCTCCTATGCATTCTGCTCAGATGCATGGCTGCTGTACTGGCTGCAAATAAATGCAGACGTCTCCATTCAACGATACCATGATTACCTTTTTCAGCTGTTTCTTCCAATATAGGTGTCGTGCCCGTAATAACATAATCCCTCGTTTATTTCTATCAGCGAGCGGAGTGGCAGAGAGTGTATAATGTGGTGAGAGGTATCACTTATTTCAAGGTTATTTCACCACCTACTGTCAGAGTTCTGTATTGGATCAAATCTGACAGCAGGGGGAGAATCCACAGAATTGACTCTGAAATTCCTTTAGCCTTTTTCTGTAGGTTCTGGCTTTTTAAAATCCCAATTTTCACACCCACGATGAAATCTAACAAATATTAACTGAAGTCAAAGTTCCTCTGAGCCAGACGTGTGTAGGCAGCTGCAGGGAAAAGCCACAAGCCTGAACAGTTATATTCAGCTTGTCAAAGCTAAAACTTTATTCTCTCTTTATATGTCTGTTCCTCTTTTTTGGCATCAAGTCGTGGCTGCTCTAACGTTTATTTTAATCCATTTAATCCAAGACTGTGGTAAGTGAATGAGGCTAAATGCTACAGAGGTCGAAATCTAAAATAAAGTGAAATTTTCAATCGATGTGAGGGCTGCTCTTTTAGAATCAGTGACATATTTTAGATTAATAAACAAAAGTCCTGCTCATTTGCAAGCAAAGTCCTGTGTGAAAAATGTGGCTTTGAGCTGGATATCTAACGTTACCTCAGACCACCACAGGGGTGCTGCCAGAAATTTTGGATCCCATGAAAAGACATCGTACCGCACAGTGAAAGGCATCAGTCACTAACATGAGTAGATAAGTAAATATATGAATATGGTGGAATTGAGAATAGGTATGGTCCACTGATAGCTTTAGAGTTATTTCCTTCTATATGAAGGCATCGCCAAGACAGCTACACTTCAAAGAGCAGAGAAAACACTCTTTGGGTAAACATTATGCAACAAATGGCCAAATAAACTCTGCAGTATTAGTGATTTTTTATTTTTAATTTATCACTGACATTTAAGACACACCTGATTCTTAAACCTTGCCTAAGTTTTAAAGTTTTGCAGGTGACACATTTGTCCCATTCTGTAACCATTTTAAAGACCCAAAGACTTCAACACGTCATTCAGACATTAAGATGTAGAGCAAAATGCATAAATGAAACCAATATGCAGACCTGAGGCTGGATGAGCTGGTTTCACTGGACTCCTTTAGGACGTTAAAAATGTGAATACTGAGGGATCTGGCTTCAGATGTTTTGACTGATGCTCTTGTTTCCTTCAATAGTCAAGCTGTCATTTAACTCTTTAATTTTTTTCGTTCTACTATAAGTATTATATGTGTGTGTCGTTCTTGTTATTGTAACTTTGTTAACCATGCTGCTGCCTATCTTGGCCAGGACACTCTTAAAAAAGAGATTTTTTCTTATCTCAATAAGTTTATTTTCCTTGTTAAATAAAGGTTGAATAAATCAAAAATGTATATATACTCTATGAAGTCCCCAAAGGGCCGCTTTTTATGGTTGTTACTTTATGGAGTTAAGTATTGCAAAAGATGGCGTAGTATTATTGTTTCTTGTACATTAGTGCGGAGTAAAACACACTTTGGCAAAATGCAGTGATGTTTTTCAGGGCACCTGTGAGTCATGGGCCCTGAGAATCTTCCTGACTTCCCCCTCTTTACGCTCCCCCTGCTTCTGCATAGTAGGGTTAGGGTTTTATTTACGCAGAAGCTTTACGCGATTGAAATGATCTGGATGCTCATCAGGACGTGTCAGTCAGTAGAGTCAGGCGACATCAGCAAACCAAAGACTGAGTGTCAAGTTTACACCTTGATGTGGTTCCAGTGAAGCACAGGGCAGACTCAGCGGTGACGGACAGCGGCGGCACCGTGCGCTCTGCACGTGCGATCCGCTGGGACGAGTGAGTGAAACTTGCTGTAACTGAGCCGAGGAGGGTCAAATTGAGAGGCATTCGCTCAAAATAGTGTGATAGACACTGAGGTAGAGCAACAATATTTGTAAAGGCTTTTGAAAGCAGCGACCTGCGCATATCTGGCGATATTTATCTCTGCATCTCTGCCTAAACATACGAACATGCATGCCATAACATTCATGTATTCACGTCAATCACTGCGCACATTGTGTCTGCGTGCCTGCGTTTCCGTCCACTTTTCTGCGCGAGTTTAGAAGTTGATGGTGCAAACGGGATGCAGGCACCGTGTCATGCGTGACCGCGCAGGTAAAAGGTGTCACGCGGATGGAAGACAAAGTCTCCTGCAGCGAAACGGATGAAAATGTACGAGGGACTTTTCATTTTCTTACCAAACAAGCGGTTCCGTTGAGGAGGAGCAGGATGAAACCTCGGTTGGGACGCATCATTCCGGCGCGTAAAACCCCAAAACTCCCCCCTCCACCGGCTGCAGAAAGCAAAACTAAAAAAAAAAAAAAAAAAAACACAAAAAAACTCCTGCACGCGGGCTTCTCCTCCTTCAGGAAGATGCTCTCCCTCCGACACCGGATCCCTCTCTGCTGACGCACGGTCCCATGTCCAACACAGGCTGAGCTGCAGCTTCCAAATTTCAAAAAGGCACCTCAAAACCTCCTAGACACCCCCTTTTTTGTCTTTACCTCTAGAAACAATCCTGGGTTTGAGTCAGACTAGTAATGATATGAGAAATCCATGAATATGCAGCAGGCTGTTAACATCCATGCAGACTGGTGAAGGGATCCCAGCGTGAAGAAGTGGAGGATATCATATCTGGAGTGGAGATCCTCCTGAGCTGCAGCCTCCTGCACAAACAGAGCGGTGCTGAGACAGGAAAGAGCGAACACACACGTTTTAACAGTTTCTACTCCCTCTCTCTCTCTCCCTCTCCTCTGTGTGAGTGTGTGTGAGCCCCCCCACTCTCTCCCTCCTCCCTTATCCTTACAGTATCTCTCCACCTATCCAGCTTATCTGCCTTTCTCACTCCCACTACTTTTCTTATTCCATGCACCCATTTCACTCTCATACATTTTAATTAAGATATAAACAAACAACAGCTCATGCTCTAGTTCTCTTAATGCCTCTGATATCATCGCTAATCTCTGATCAATATTTCTCACATCATCTCTGCCTTTCAGCTGAGGAAAGTTTGAGCTTCTTTACAAACCCTTTCATTTAACAAGACCAGTGAGGGCTGGAAGTACTTGATCACTTACTATCAGACTATACAACCAAGTACACACCTCAGTTCCAATGAAGTTGGGATGTTGTGTAAAAGACACAGAAAACAATGATTTACAAATCCTTAAAATGTTCAATTAATTACACAGATAAACAAATGTCATATTTTTTATGTTCACTTTTGACCCTGATACCTGGAACACTTGGCGTGTTTACCTCTGTTGAATCATCTTTCTTTTTATCCCTTTGAGTCTGCATTTGGGAAGTGGGGAAACTAATGATTGAAGCTTTGTTGCTGAAATTCTTTTCATTCTTGCATGATGCATCAAGTGGCTCAACCGTATGAGCAGCTCAGGGTCCTTATTTGTTCATTTTGTGCTCCATACTGCCCCTCGCATTTTCAATGGGAGTGAGGTCTGAACTGCAGGCAGATTAATCTAGTACCTGAAGTCTTTCACTGCGAAGCCACGCGATTGAAACACATTCAGAATGTGGCTTGTCTTGTCTTGCTGAAATAAGCAGTGATGTCTCTAAAAAGATGGGAGCATATTTTACTCTAACAACTGGTGTCCAAGTTACCCATGCCATGGGCACTAACATACCCCCAAAACATCACAGATGCTAGCTCTTGAACTTTGCTGATAACTTGTCCTCTCCCTCTTACCATGACGTCCATATTTTCAAAAACAATTTGAAATGCGGACTCACCAGACCACAGCACACTTTTCCACTTACCCAGCTCTGGCCCAGAGTAGCCTGTGGCATTTGTAGGTGTTGCTGATGTATGGCTTTCATGTGCACTGGTAGATGTTGTGAATAACTGTGTTAACTGATATTGTTTTCCCCATGTGTTCCTTGCACCACGTGTTAAATTATTTTAGAAAATGCAGGGATTGAAGGTCACAGGTATGTATTGTTGGTTTTTGGACTTGTGCAGAGACGTCTCTGGATTCTCTGGATCTTGTGATGAGACTTTATTCCTTGCAATTGTCCGTTGAGGAATGTTCTTGAACTTTTTGCTCACTCTGTTGTTCAGAAAATGGTGAACCTAACCCCATCCTTGCCTGTGAATGACAGAACTCCATTTATACCTCATCATTGCACTCTTCTGTTTCTAGCTAACCTGTTCACCTGTGGAATTACTGTATTTTGTTTTTATTTAACTTTCTCACAATGTTCAAACGTCATTGGGATTAGGTTTTGTTGTTGACTATTCAATGGTTTGGGCAAAAGAGTTTCCTTCAAATGCCAGTCTCACTATTGACCACATTAGTGCCTCCCTGCAGTTACTGTTGTGTTGAAAATACAACGTTGTACTTCTTTTAGTTTAACAAATGACAAATTTAAATTCATTCTATCATTAGTTGGAGATACCACTATAGTACAGGTGGTACAGTTTCTGTTACATGATATGTTATGAGAAGATATGAGGTGTGACATGACTAATGTAACATTATATTAAATAATACTTGCATTACATTAACATGTGATACCGTATGAGATCATGTGCGTGATACAATACATAGTAATGTCAGGGGTGGGCAACTTTGGTTACTCTGAAAATGCCTTTTTTGTTTGTTTGTTTGTTTTGTTATTTTAAAGACTGTTTTCAGGCATTTTGTGTCTTTATTGATAGGAAAGACAGTGACAGTGGATAGCTTTGTGAAGGAGGAGCAAGAGAGAGTAGGAGCAGACACTCCTCAAACTGGCCACAGGCTGGATTCTAACCTAGACTGGTAGAAGAATGTTCTGGGGAGGCGCCTTGTTGCTTACCACTCCACCAAAGCAGCAGAGCTCCAATAATGTTAGTCTTGGTTTCTTGGGTCAAATAGATGGAAATGAAAAGAAACTCACAATCAGACAGTCAAACTAGATGTAATTTCATTAAAATTTTAAATACAATGGTTTCTTCCAAACTTTTGATGAAAACATTTATATCCTTTGACTCAAAAGCATATTTAAAGCATCATTTAATTTGCCAAAAATGTCATTTAAGTCAGTTGAAGGTACATTTTTAATGAACCAATATATACTGGTTATTAAAGTTAACTTGACTTATACTTTTTTAATGCATCCAGCAGTGCTTCATTAAAGGCCTTAATGAAAACCATAACAGCAGATCTTCTAAACTAATGTCTTATAAACAAAAATAAACAAAACTCAAGAAAAAAATTAACATATAGACCAACAACAAATAAAATATATGCATAATTTACATTGTAATATAGGGTGGCACTCTGACGCAGCAGGTTTATACGCTTGTCTCACAGCAAGAAGGTTGCTGGTTTGATTCCCAGGCAGGGATCTTGCTTTTTCCAACAGACCAAAAACATGCTCATTAGGGTTAATTGGTGACTCTAAAATGCACTTAGGTATGAATGTGGATGTTAATAGCTGCCTGTCTCTCGTTTTGGCCCTGTGATTGGCTTTTTATCAGTTTAGGATGTCATGTCAGCTGGGACCCAAATAAGGGATGAGTGATATAGACCATGGATGAACGCTGCAATACATTGAACTTTCTGTGGACAACTTTTGGAAATGACATGTGGCTGGATGACTGCATTCAGTTCATAGTAAAGACCAGGTGCTCTCCTGTGCAATAGGTGAGTCAGTATATTGATATAATACCTGACACAATATTAGATACAATACGTTGTGCAGTCTAGCACTTGATACTGTACAACAGTTCATGAGACACCTGATACAATATGCAAGATATGTGATATAATGCAGTACATGTGAAAATATTTTGTATCCCCAAAAGGATATGAAACACAATGCATGACACGATATGCAATAAGATTTGTGGCTTAAAATTCTCAAGGACTCTAGATCCAATATGTGATATATATTCATGATAAAGATTCAATCTGTGCCGCAGTACTTGATTTATTATGTGATACAATGCATGATATGAAACATGATCCAATATGTCATACTGAAAGTAACAGATTACTGTTAGAAAAGGAGACATGATAACTAGTATAGCAAATGGTACGATAAGACCTGTGATATAATTTGATGGATGTAACATTGAATAATACATTGTATGATGTATAAAAACTAACATGAAATGATATGACGCTGTAGTACAGTATGTAATATAAACCAAACATAACTTAATACAGTTCAAGGAACAATATGTTACCTTATGCATGCTGCATTACGTTATGGAATATGTGATACCAAGTGTGATTCAATGTGTAATGTGATACTGATATGATATCTGGTAAGTTGCAGTCCACTAAATGATATATGACAAAAGACCCAGCAGAAGAATGTTATCTCAAACCAGCTCCTCTGTGATAGTCTTCATCAATACCTAATATGACTTGTGATTCAGTATGTGATAAGTCATCATAACATTGTGTGATGCAGTGCATGGTCTCAAACAGCATGATACTAGCATGTCATCATGATACTGTAGTTCTGCATTAGTTTTTACCAATACCTGACACAATTCATGATCCGATATCTGATTAGATATAAAGCAGAATGGCATTTCTATAATGACACTGTTGTTATAATACTGTAATTCTGCAACAGGCTTTACTGATACCAGAAATGATTCTTAACATGATCCCTAATACAATACACTGTCATTTCTGATATATGATATATGTCCCTCAGCAACAATATTTAGAAATGTTACGATACAATTAATGTCCAACAATGACATTATCATGACACAGCATTTCTCTGATAGGCTTTATTGATACCTGACACTATCCAACTGACGTCAGTGGCGCAGTTGGATAATGTAGACACATGGCGATGTGTCCTTGGGCAAGACACTTAACCCCAAGCTGCTCCCAGGGCTGCATCAGTTGTGTGTAAATGGGCATGAAAGGGCGTGAATGTGTTAGAGATACTGATGGATAACTAACACAGAATGTGAGAGTGAGTGGGTGTGAATGGGTAAGTGTGACTTGCGCTGTAAAGCAGCTTTGAGTAGTGAAAGACTAGAAAAGTGCTATATAAGCTCAAGTCCATTTACCATTTACCAAAAAAATGGGAAAATTTATTTCCTAATATCAGTAAAAGTCTTTATGAGTTGCTGATGAAAATTATGATATGACACATGGCTCACAATAAATCTTGCTACGAACTTCATTGTTGCTTGATATATAACTTTATACAATATATTATATATTTCATAACTAAGCACTATATATGACAACCCACAAGATTTGATGTACTATGTTACAGTATAAGGTATCACTTCTTCCTGTCATTACAAACAGACAACTGTAGGGGAAGTAATCACAGGGGTTGCTCTGTTTCCTTGATAAAAAATAATGGTACGAGTTAGTGATTCTGCAGTAAAAGGGATATTGCAAGACATTCCTGTCCTACTGTATCACCAAATGAAATCCTGACTATGCCTTTTAAAGGTAAAAGTAGGAATAAGTAGTTATTGACTACAATTTGGCCAGTTTGACGACAAATATGAAATTATACAAAACAGCAAAAAAACACATCATACGTGTTCCAGTAGGTGATGAGCCTCATCATGGGATAAGATATGATTTGTGACTAAATCAAATATTGGGTCTAAGAGAATAATAGCATAGTTTAGCAGTTATGCAATGTTTCTTAAATTAAGTGACTGTCATGCTGTACATGATTTTGATACAGTTACATAATCCCAGTGCGTTCCTGCCATTACATATCAAAGGGTAATAATAAAAGTGTTTTGGAATATACTATAGATATAGAGCTGCGGCTATCGATTCTTTTTGTAATCGATTACTCTATCAAATTTTTGTCGATTAATCAAGTAATGGGATAACTGTTACATTACGCTCACTGCTCTTTTTTTTTTTTTTTTACATTGAATCACTACGCATTATTATTATTTGTAACACTCAAAACAGAAAAAGCCAGGTCACTTAAATTAACAAATAAGTTTTCTTATTTTGAACATTCTGAGCATAAATGGGATCTCAAAATCTATACTTTTTATTTTTACTCTGGGCCATATCTTGCTTTTTTCAGTATTTTTTTTTTTCAAGTTTGGTTATTTTTATTTTATTTGTATTCATGCTTGTCTCTTTTTTGCTAAATTATTGCCTTTACTACTGTACTTAGATACTAAGATCATTTAACTAGCTAATGTGCATTTCTATAACATATGAAAGCATTCCCTACATCTGCTTCCTCTACTCACTGTCAGTGTTTCCTGTTCTACCCTCTACAATCAAATTAAATGTAAAGTTATTGGATGTGAAAAGTATGTGAACAAAATACACATGATTCTGGGCAAGTAGCCTCTGCATTGGTTTATGTTCTGAACCAGCCTTTACACAGAGCCATAATCAAAGTAGGTTATTTACCAGCCCATATCTCAGTTATTGATCACATTAGCTGCTTCTGTTGATGTATCGTGAGTGTCATCCTGTTGTGTCACTCTGAGGACGCACAGACCGGATGTTTACTGTTGATGTGCTGCAGCATTGACAACGTGCTATCATGCTAAGCTACGTGCTAAGCTAACTCCGTTTGACATCAGACACACTGCACTGTGTTTTCTTTCGTCCCCTCTTGTAGTGACCACACACTTAGGGCACTCTCTGCCATTTCTTCTGTGAACTCTCTCCTTTCTGTCCTTCTCTTTTCTCTTCCTTCATAATTTTACAAGCCGTGCAGCAGCGGAGGTAGCAGGCGCGTTGTGCCGCAGAAATGACCGTCCGTGTCAAAAACAGTGCACTGTATAGTAGCCCAGATATATATTTTATATGTATAATTATATATTAAACGAGGCTTTGAGGCACACAATTTGCCTCGAAGATATGCTGTAATCGAATAATCAAGATTATTCGAGGAATTGTTTCAGCTCTATATAGATATACTATGATTAAATAGTTAGCAGTGTATTTTTCAATAAAAATATTAATGTCTGGCATCAGCAAAACAAAAACTGCATCCCATAAGTCAACATTATTCATGTATGTAGTATCAACATTATTCCAACCACTGATCATTAATGTGGGCAGAAGCAAATCATTCATTTGGAAAGACTGGGTCAAAAGACTCAAAGCATTGGGTCAGTTTTCAGTCAATACTTGTCACAACAGATGATTCTTCTGTCATTTTATCACTTGGGAGTCCTCAGCCTCCTGCTGACTGCTACAATCCAACTGTTTGCCGAGCTTGTGAGAAGTATTGACAGACACCGTGAGCCTCTGACCGTCTCCTCAGTCGGGTGTGATTAATAAAGACTTTCCCCACAATAACACACAGTTCATTAGGAGCAGGTTAATGGACTGAATGGGAGATATCGCTTTGCGGGCTCCCTTGGCTCCCAGCGGCTCCATTTCTGCTTAATTAGACTCATAGATGAGCTTTTTTCCTCCACTTTCTTTCCACTCTTTGCTCCTGTTCTATCTGACATCTTAACTCTCTGTCACCGGGTCAGCACCTTTTCTTTCCCCGTTATTCATTGGCGGTTTTACCATTAGGCAAAGGTAGGCAGTTGCCCGGAGCCTTGTGCTCTGAAAGTTCTCAGGATGTAGTCATTATAAGTGAGCAGCAGCCATAAGGTGTATATCTACGAAGTTCTTTCAGTGGTCGAAGTCCATTTTAAATGTGCTGCATACTGTTGGGATTGCAGAAACAGGTTGACAATATTTGGAAAAGTGGGCATTGTCGGATTCTTTGGGCAATTTTGAGTGCCTGCAATATCCATCAATTGTTTTTTAATAATGAAAATATATTTCACTAGCTAACATACTTGTCTAAGTTGTTTCACTGTTATTTCATCTAGTTAGTTGTTTTCTGCTTGCACAGTTCCTTCCTTATGTTTGATGAAACTTATGTGAAATTATCTCACGTTCTGGTTAGGAATAAGTTGAAAAGTGGGTGAAGTAATGCCAATTATCTCTGCTTCTTTAAGATGCTGCCTGTATAATTGTGCAATTTGACTTGTTTAAGCCAGTTAATTTAGATTTTATTTGGGTTTAAAGTGTTGCAACAAAATTCCTGCATATTGTCTCAATGTACAAATAAGTGTTCTGACTTTAACAGTTTTTGCTCACGTGTGGAAGTGGCACTTGTTTCTCTGACTTTTTCAGATATTGCCACCATATGAATGTAATTTTATATCATATTAAAGTACATTCATAAAAAGCCATTAGTTATAACTAGGGATAGGTACCGAATTCTGTAGGTACTACCTAGTACCGATTCACATAAAATCAAACGGTGCCATGTTTAGGTACCTAAACGCATCCTTGTGACTGTGAGGGAGTGGAAGAAGCAGGCATACTATTGGGTAGAGTAGGTGAATTTCCATACCGGACTTGAACGCAGCACAGCAATAGCGTAATGATGTCAGCATCCGCAGGTTCAGTCAACAAAGCAAGCATGGCTGAGAGAAAGCGCTCGAAAATATGGCTCTACTTTATTAATGTGATGGAGATTATGCTCGCTGCAGTATTTGTGACGCAACGTGTAAGGCCAGCGGTGGAAATACTTCAAATCTGAGGAAGCACCTGGTGAGGCACAAAATTTTCCTTTAAGCTGAAGAGTGCACAGTTTTTGATAGCCTCAGATCTACGACCACAAAGGATTCATTCGGCACTGTTAGTACGCCTGTGTCCAATGGCGACTAGTCGTCTGCAGCCAGAAACACAGGAAAAGAAATGGCTTTAACATTTGGTGATGGCAGCAAATGTGACAAAGAGGATACCTGGTCCAGGTAAATAAGCCTTGTGTTTAAGATGGTGTTAGCGTGGCGTTTTAATGTGCATTAGTTATCATTATCAGGTCGGTTCCTCGTACTTTTTAACGTTAATGTAAATTCTTTTTTTTATTTACAGCTCTGTTCGACCCATTGTCAAACTGCCCTAAAGTCAAAGTGAGGGCTGCAGTTAATTTATGAAGTTGTGGTTCATTTTAGTTACTGGTTTTCATGTTGAAGAAATTTTTTGAACAACTACAATGTTACAATACAAACAGTTGAATGTTGTTTTGATATATATCTGTCAAATTTTGTATATTGAGAAATAAGTTTACATTGAAAAAAATTTGAGATCTTAATATTAAACAAATTAATATTTATTACCCCATAAACACACGCAAAAGTACCGAAAATTAGTACCGTTGAGTACCGATACTGATTCCCAGGTACCGGGCATCTGTATGGTATCGGTTCAAATGTGAAAGATACCCATCCCTAGTTATAACCAAAAACACTTAAAAATACAAACAATGTTTGTTTGTTTTTTGCACTCTACGATTTTTAAAAAAAAAAAAGGGATTAAAGAAGTTTTCCTCTTTCCTTTTTTCCAAACAGTGCCAACAATCGTGCAATTTAGAAAGTGCTTTGTCTTAATGATCTGGTTTTTATTGTTGTTGTTTTGGGGGGTTTTTTGGCCAGAGAAAATCTTGTTCACTGTTCAAATTTCACTATTACCAGTTGCAGATCACTTTACAAATGCTGCAAACATCAGTGTTTAATTGAACTGCGTACTTCAGCAAATTATTGAAGAAATATCAAGTCATTAACACAAATGATGTGTCCTTGCCTGTCAGGGGGTAAAACTGGCAAAGTCGATGATATCCTGTTGCTCCCGTCCAGACAGTCCAATCATTGCCAAACATTGCCAACAAACAGTCTTATTACATTACAGCTTAGATGGTTTGTTCTCACATTTGGTCCAAATTATTGCAGAGAAAGGGCTTTACAGTGATGCTTCAGCTAGAAAGTTGCTTGATTTGGACTCTTGTATTGGAGTTTGCATCTTTCTTGGTGCGATGTTGGTCTTTCACGGGGTACTCTGGTTCCTCTCTTGGATCAAAAATGTACTTAAAATGTTTACCTGGAATCCTAACTGCATTTAGCTTTAAATCTCCATGTATCAGCCTTGTGATTGGCCGGCAACCAGTCAAGGGTATGTCATGCCTCCCACCAAGAGTTAGCTAAGATAAGCTCCAGCCTGCAATCTGAAAAGGGACTATGCAATACAGAATAAAGATGGATGAATGGATGTTGTGAGCAAAGTCCAGCTCTGTCTAAATTAATAAATAAATTGTTAACATTTGAAAAATCAAGAAAAAGCAGTCAGTCCCACACACACAAATACACACACACTCCTTTTTGTTTGATGCTTTTTCTATTTCATTTCTGAAAAGAGCAAATTTATTACGGAAAACATGAATTTACATAAATATGAAACCATCGCAAAATACAAATCAAACTTCTCATATTCCCCGACATTGTCAGGGAGAAAATATGTTTTCACCAGACTGTCTGATCAGACTCTTGGTATTGCAGTCAAATTCCTTCTTGCTGTCAAGATGCACAAATAGGTTGGCAACACTTGGAAAAGTCGGGTTAAGTGGAGTTTCTTTCACCCACTTTTTAAAATGTTGCCAACATACCGGGACAATTTTGTAAGTATTTAATGCAAATGTATTTTAAAAGATATTTATTTCTGGGTGAAGCTTACCCATATATTGATAAACATTGCTTAGGTAGCTGTGTAGGTTAGACAGATGTATATCTTGGTTAAAAATGACTGAGAAATGCTAAGTTACTTCAAATTTATTAAAACTGACCCTGCCATTAATTTTCCTCTGGATGAAACCCCCATTTGAATCCTCTTGATCTGCTTCTTTTCTCTACACCTGCTAATAAACCATGTGCTGTTATCTGATCGCTGCCGGTGCTAAAGGGTTAATTGATCCAAGTTCGGGGGTTAATTGGCTCGACAGGAGTAACGCAGAGGGATTTGACTCCTAAAGGTGAAAAACCATGGCCTCTGATCGGGTCACCAGAGGCGAGGAAGCCCCAGTCGATGTGGTGTGACTCAGACATGAAAGAGATTGGTCGCAGGGAAGTCTTTTCTTCCCCTCAGACTGTGCATACACACGCAGCTTCCCTCACTCATTATCATGCAGGAGATGCTGATGAAAGATGGGAATGAGCTCATCGACTGAGGAGGTTGCCTGATTTCTCTCTCTCTCCCTCTCTTGCTTTCCCTTTTATTAGATTATTTCAGACTCCAAACGTGTCTCTGTATAATTCCAGCCAGCCTCTTCAGTTGCCCAGGGTGTGAGGGAGCTCTCTGGGAGAGGAAACAGCAAACCCATAAAGGGAGATCCGTTCCCCGGCCCACAATGTGAAGAAAAACAGCAACCATAACAGAACGCCTTTTAAAACCGAGCACGTTCATTCATACACACACACTCACTCCTGCACATAATTACAGGGCCGTAACTCAGTCTGTGTGCTCTCTGGGGAAAGGCAAAGGCAAGCGACTGCTATTTTTTACTCACTTGAAAGAAAAAAAAAAGTACAGCGGTGTGGATGCTACGATACCCATCATTTGACACCCAGTATCGACTTATCTTAATGTCGTTTCACAGACGAGTCACATCAGTGTGACAAATAGGAACCAGTGTTGGTGTATTTCCCTTTTATTCAAGTCTCCTGCCAAACTCCAACAATTGTGCTCAATCATTGCATTGCTTGACACGTAATCCTATTTCACAGTATAATTCAGTTTGAATGAGGAGCTGCAGGCAGCAGACAGCCCTGTGAGATGTCAGAGGCCGGGACAGCAGACCATACGTGAGCGCAGGCTGCTCTCTAGTGGCTCTGGACTGATCTACACTAAACAGATGGAGGGAAAGTCTTATGAACAGAGTATAAGACTGTAAGAGCCAAGCAAATGTGAGGACACATATAATTGAGCATATTCAGTTATGGGAACACATTCAGAATATTGAAAATAAAGTTGAAATACACCATGAGCTTTATGTCATCATATTATTATAATCCTGGAAATTTTATTTGATAAAGTGTACCCTAAACTTGTGTTCAAAGTCAAATTGTAACGACTGTTAGAGGATGGTCAAAACCATTCATGTTTATAAGCCTTCTAGTTTTGCATACCAACTAACCAAGGGCATAGGTTTAATTTTGACATTGGTGGGGACATAAAAGTACACGAAGACGGCCCCCTGTAAGTTGATGTGTTTTACATTTATGTATGTTTTTCAATGTCATGTAGAGCTTATCAAACAAACAAGCAAACTATCCTATTCAGAAAAAAACTATTCTACCGCTATATAATTAACCTCCAGCCTTTCCTCCTAAATCTATACTGTCTGTTCCTTTACCAAAATATATTGATGCATGACATATGAATAGTGGGACAATTTGGGATCAATCAGAAATTTGATCATATGGTAATAGTCTGGTAAATGTAGAACCAAAACCAAAAAGGACCACCGATAAGTGTATTCCCCAACAATATGAATGTATAAAGTCATGTTATTAATACGAGATTTAATTGTATTTTTTTCCCACAAATTTTTATTGTTGGTCTTAAACGGTTGCTGCCTTTCAGTACAAATAATACATGGATGATAAATAAAATCACCAAAACAGGTATGTCTTGGCATGAAATATAAGCTTTTTTTAGTTATATACTATGCTTGTTTTTTTATGTTAGGGACCATACAATAGTGGCATAATATTGATAGGGATGTGTCCCTAGCGTCCCTACCCAATTCTACGCCCCTGCAACTAACCCTGATCCATCTCAATGCTCCCTCTGTCCAACTCTGAGCTCCTGTCACTTTCAGACCCCATTCCTCATTTGGGCTCAGTCTGTTCTTCTCTGTGGTGATTGGTCAGTCCAATGCAGTTCATCTCATTGCCATATTTTCAACAGCTCTCCATATTTCCAACAGACTTTGCCCTGCACTGAGCGAATATCCCAAGCACATGGGCAAACTACTGACCAAACAGAAGATGCCATTCAGAGTAAATGATTCCTGTAATTTGAAGTTTATTGGGATACAGTAACACAGTTTATTGGGAGGCTGCAGCAGAAATATTATGATCTGGTAGACAGGAAAGTAGGAAGGTAGGCTAGAGGAGGTGGGAAGGTGGATGTAGGAAAGGAAGTCTAGAGGTTAAGTGGGACCGTTAATGGGGGGTAGGTTAATAGGTAAGTGGGTTGATAGGCAGTAAGGTAGGTGGGTAGGTTGGAAGCAGGGGGTGGATTAGCATTATAATTCCTCAAGTTGCTATCATTGAGCAGTAATTATGTACTTGTACTTTTTCAAGTTGTTTTTAAATATTTTATTTTTAGCTGAGAATTTTTTTGGATGGATTGTATTTTGTTATGTTTGTCAAAGCATAAGAGTACTCATAAAAAAACTAGGTAGTCACATAGATAGGTAGCTAGATGAGAAGAGGTAGGTAGGGAGGTTGTTACGAAGATTTGTGAGAAGAACGAGAAAGGAGGAGGATAGGAATGATGGTTGTGTAAAGTTGCGCAGGTGTGAAATGGAAAGTATGGGGTGATAGCCTCGATAACTACAATTAGGAACATGACACAAATTTGGCCATTAGGAACATCCCATTCCCATTATCATTATAGCTGTTAATGGAGGTATTAGCATGATTTCCCTATCCATGGTTGATACATCTATAGTATCTATATTTAGCACCACATAGTCATGGGGTCCCTCTTGAAAATGGGATGTCACATCTCAAGAGGTCTACCTTTAATACATTTATTCTTAACAGAGACAAATATGGTCAGGATGCACTTGTGGTCTGGGCAGCCATGAGTTCGTCACTACCATAAATTCTTATTTTCACTAAGGAAACAATAGATTATACTCCTATAAAATGATCACCAAAACCATTCAGACATGAGGACCCTCCTGAAAATGAGATGTAGCATCTCAAGAGGCCAACCTCTAATAAATCAGGCAACAGGTCGATGGTTTATGGATCTGTCACTAACTTTAGTTCTTACTTTAGTCCACTTGTCTCCTCTTACCTCCCTTCCTTTGCCCACACACCCAACACAGCATCGTGTGGATTTGCTGTTTATCATGAGACTGGGATCCACATTCAAGATTTCCTGCTGCTTAACAGAAGGTTTTCTCTTGCCGCCATGATGGAGGGATTCATGATTGGCTAAATGGATTCATGTTGGGTGTTGGATGTATATATTTGTATACATATATATATAGATATATAGATATATATGTATATGTGTGTGTGTGTATTTTTATATGTATATATGTATCTATGCACATATGTGTATCCATAAAATGAAGAGCTTTATGCTCTATTGTAAAGTGTCTTGAGATAACAATTGTTATGAATTGGCGCTTGATTGACTGATTGATTGATAGGTTCATGGGATGGTATGAAGGCTTTTTGTAGGATGGTATGGAAGTGTTGGTGGGTAGGTAGAGGTAGATAGGCTGGTAGGCTGCAGGTAGAGGGTCAGTAGTTCGATGCTGTGGCAAGTAGGTAGCAGTGGCGATTGCTCTAAGACTGCAAGAGAAGCTCAGCTTCCCCTAAAATGTCCCCAAAAAAGTGGTGATATGTACTGCTGTGTGTAAATTTCATTGACTAAATATACGCTAGAATAGCTTCATCTTTTGTTCAGAATCAGCTACTTATCACAGGTAACTGGCGCGACTTCCTTCTCATTCATCCCCGCAGCGTCTCAGCGCTTTAACACAGTCGGACGCTGAGCATCTTCTGACTTCGATGGGGAAGCGTAGAGTGGGTTGTTCCAATGTGGAAACTGGACGGTCATTGGATAAACACTGAGCTTTGTCCCGCCCATCGTACGCTCAGCGTCTCTGGGGGTCTATGAGGCAGTGGGCTGGCCTGGATGCTCGGCTTCTGCATGGTGATTGGATGATCTGTTTGAGGCCGAATCCCTTTTTAATTGACAGTGAAATGAGCCAATCAGCGATCTTGAAGCCAATCAGTGATCTTGAAGTATAACCCTCCACCGGAGCATCTTTCAAGTTTTACATTCAGTTGTTCTGGAGAGAAACTTCTCAGTTTAAGCAGTCTAGATCTGCTGGCCGTTTAGAGAACACTGGTAAAATCCCTGGAAAAGACACCTAGTTGGTACGACAGGGTCACAGATCATTTTCTTGAAAAGGAATGGCGAAGGAACAAAAGGTAGAATCTACATTTAGATTAATAAACAAATTTATGATGTAGGCCGGAAAAAAAATGAGCTTCCCTTCCTTGACTGACCAGCAGCCGCCACTGGTAAGTAGAGATACAGGAAGAAGACATGTTGATAAGCAGATTGTAAACAATGTACGTTGAGGTATGAGAATATGGCAGGTTGCTAACAGATAGATATTAAGGAGGTACGGAGGTACATAATTGACCTTTGAGCAATTTTAGCAGCATACAAGACAGGAGATGACTAAAAACATCTCATACATTGATCAAAACATCCACTGCCCCTTAACCTTACATGTAAGTATAAACCCAAACTATATTTTCAATATATAGAGTATGATCGTGTATCAAAACCTAATAAGATACATTTGAGACTTCCATTTTTGATGAGATAGAAAATGTGATTATTTTGATTTAGAGTGCACTGCTCCTTTAAAACTAAAAGTACTTAGTCTCTGGAGTCTGGAGTAAACTGACAACATGATGTCCTACATATTTTTTTGTTTAGATTGCTCTTACGCTGCACATGTTATTTGTATCTGTAAAGTGATCTCAGTCCATGTGTGACACATTTGTGCATGTTGAACTGCAGGCACCACATGTTCCCCATCCACCAGCATGAATCCAGATGTGACTATAAGTGAGTAATAACACTTTCTGCCACCAGAGGGTAGTGTTAGCAAAGGAAACCACCTGGACTCTCCCTCTTGTTCCATCTAGCTTAAGCATCCAATAAAAATGACAGAGTGACATCTGTAAGTTGGACTTTTGTTTTCTTGTTTTTTCTTTCCATTTAAGGAGAATTTGGCTGCTGGAAATGATGTTGTTAATTTTCTAGCTGGGATTCCTGGCTTAGGATGCCAATTCGATATATATTTGGAAACTTGTTTGATCACCTTCGTTACGTTAAAAAGGGTTACATTAAGGAAGAGAGGAAGGCATTTTCTTCTGATGTTAAACATCAGCGGACATCAGCTGCTACTTCTTTCTTTGTCGTAGCTTTTTCCCACCACTCTCTCCTGCTGTAAGCTTCCATCTTCAGAGATAAGAAAATACACCTCACAACTAGCTAACAATGGACTGATTAAATCTCCACCAGAGAGCAGTCAGTCATCTCATCCTCTTCTAATCAATATCTCTCTTAAAGCAGGGGGACAGGGTCTGATAGGAGAGTGGCTCAGGAGGAAGAAGAGGGTGATGACAGACGTTGGCACTGCTTACAAGCAAGATCGAGGGATGAAGGAAGGTTTAAATGTGGATTGAGGGATAAAAAAAGGTCTGGAAACACAGGGTAGAATCAAATCTTCAGCTCTGTGGAGGTCTGCGTGCTCAAGATCCCACAATCCTGTAATGATTCATCTTTTTCTTTTTGTTTCATTTCCTCCATTATTTAAAAAAAACAGATTCTTATTCATTCACAATTTGTTAAACTATTGATTTCTTACTATGAATGATTACTGTTCTCTATCTCTTATCTTCTTTCAGCAGTTTATCACCCTCCTCTGCTAGCTTTTTGCTCAACTTCAATGTAAATGTTTATGCACCACAGAGGGTTAATTAAGTTGCAGAGGGGCAAAGTTAGTCTCCCTTCTTCAAAATTCTGCATCTTATTTTTCTTATTTAACAGGAGTTTATTACTTCCAGACCCAGACAGAGAAACCCAGACACAGAGGCTTGTCCAATCATAATGTTCTTTTGTAGCAAAGCTCTTGGAATGACTGCTAAGTGAGTATTGGCCCTGTGTTGGTCCAATGCTTTATAATGAACTCCACGCCTTATTAAGAAAATTTATTGTAAACAGTCTTTGTTGCCTCAGCTAATTGTCTTGTTCCACACAGAGGTCAGCATCAACACATTACGAAAAGCTAGCTAATTTATACCACTGCTTCAAACACTTTAAGATGTGTGTTTACAAAACAAGCATTTTAACGAGTCGTACCTCATCATTTTTTGCAAAGATTGAAGAATAGAGCCATCATAGAAAGCTCAGATTAGCTAGAGCATACTATAGGTCAGCTAAATGTCATGCTGGAGTTGAAAAGTGTAGCTGTGTTCATTTTTAGTTTTTGAACTATGACTAAAAAAGTTATCTGCTTAGATATTCTAATCTCTGTTTGAGTTAAGGCTAATAGGTGACACCATGTCCTAACTTAACTGTGCTGGCCTCTGCAACAAAATCAAGCTAATTACATGGAACCATATGTGAGTGGCCCGACTGCCCTGAAGTGATGCAGGGCAATGCTGGGCAATGTGGTGCAATGTTTTTCTCCCCTGTGAGTAGGCACAGACATACAGGAAAGAAAGGTGGGATATTGTAAAAACACTGGAGGGATTTTCTGTTTTTTTCTTCTTTTTTTTTGAGATCTTGTTCATTCTTTTGACACAGCAGAGATAGAGAAGCATTCAATCACAACAGTGAATGAAATAATCTACTGTGTCTTTAAATCCTGAAATTAATTAGTTTCAGGCTTAAAACCCGTAATATATTGGTTTGTTTTAAACTGCAACTGAAACAATTATTTAATCCATTTTAAACAGCTTAATTAGACCATGTAGTTACACTGACTGTAGTCTAAAGTCAGATGCCCTGGTTCAAAGGGTGCAGTGGTGGCTAACTAATGGATGTTGGCTTAGCTTTTGTGCCAAAAGATAGTTAAAGTAGAGTGTTGATGAGCTTTTGAGCAGAGGACTTGAAAAAGATTAAAGCTGTGGAAAAACAGTTTTGTTTTTATGTGGTTTTTTTTTTTTTTTCAGAATGTTGTATAGTACCGGTTTGATGATTTGAGATGATATACTTCAAAAAGATTGGGCATATTTACCTTAAACAGTGTAGTTTGCAATGACAAGATAGCCAAACTTTTGAATTTTGTGGTGAAAAGGGTTTTTGGTTCTAAGTGCAAGTTTAAAGAGCTTTAGACAACCAAGACTACAGGCGCTATGACTGCATTAGCTGGAGGCAAAACATAGCAAAACTGAAGGCAAACAGAAATTTTCACCTTGAGTTAGCAGGCAACATAGGAGTCTAAGTAGTTCTTTTTTTCCTGATTGCCACAGTTTTGACTCAGCTGGAACATGGCAATTATATTCTGGCTCATCAGTGTTATTTTTTTATGTAACATTCACTGTCCCAAATAGAAAGTGACCTCACAAATTTAAGATGAACCATTTTATCTTCAGCAAATGCAACAAGCTACCTGGCACTAACATGTCAGGAGGACTGTTACTATACAATGTGATATGATATTAGACAACACATGACAATATGATATGAGATTGTATGATTCAATGCAGTAAGATATGCTATAGTTGTAGCAATACAGTTTAAACAGTACAGTATGTAGTAGGGCTGAAAAATACATCGTTATGGTATCTATATCGAGATATGAACATTGAAGATATTACGATCAACAAAGCAATGATATAAACAATATAGATTGTCACAACAACAATATAGAAGTCACAACAAATTTCACTTTTACAATTGCCCTTGAATGCACCGTTTGGTTTTCACCCAACCTGTTGTCATACCGTATCGATACAGAGATATCTGGCATGAATATCAGATATGAAATTTTGTCCATATTGTTCAGCCCTAGTATGTAGGGCTTTTCACATGTGCTTGCTGCTGACCATGTGACAGTGTATTTGCTTTTTCACAGACAACTACTCTTTCTGATAGTTTACTTATGAAGAGGTTTGATCAACAAGTTGCAACCTGCTTTTCTTGTATGGTCAAAAGCACTGTTTTTAATGCAATTATTCCATGCATGAAAGGCGTGTTATTATATAATATGATATGGTTAAGTGCAGTAAGCTATAATCCAAAATGATTAAATGGAATGTGTTTGGGAAAAGACAGGGTATATGATACTGTAGATAGACAGACAGACATAGAGATTAATGGACACAGTACTTTTTTAAACACCTTTGTGAAATTTAGTAATATTAATAAGTTATTAATTCATTATAACTAATTTATAACATTAAGTAAAATTAATTGTAATAACTGGTAAAATTATGATGTGACATTAACAATATTATGAAAGATATAGTACATCAGATTATCCAACTTAACAATTTGGCATGATCACACCATATAAGTAAATTCAGTATAAGATGACACAATAACCTTAAGGCACTCTTGTGTTGAAAAATTGTGTTGAAGTTCAGTGATAAACAATATGAACCATCTCTACACTGAAATTCTGATTCAAATTAAACCTGAAAGTTCAGACAAGTCTCCAGTATAAAAATAATAGTTTCTCAGAATGGAAATACCACGTTATATGTATTTCCACGGGCTGAAAAAAAAACATATTTTCATTTGAATGCTACTTATGAAAGTTGCTTTGTCATCAAGTCTAATACAAGCGTGCGGCTCAAAGTTTTCCAACAAAAACCTTCATAGACACAACGTCCAAGAGCACAGTGGAAACACATTGAAGTGTTCAACAAGAAGCTACAGTTAAGTTGTTTTTAATAGAAGAAGAGAAAAGTAGTCTGATGTTTTCACTAAAGGACATCTGATCTCAGTAATAATTTCAAATTTATTTCCTGCCAATATCCTTTGTCTGTTTATAACCTGCTTCTCAACAGTGAGTCCCTGCTTCAGTTCATGTTTTGGTGCAGGCTTGTCTGAAGGTGTTAGTGACTCAGTGCTGCATTGCTGTTTGTTTGGGTTTTGACAGCCTGGGAGGTGAGAGTGACTCAGTCTTAACACCAATAGATTTCAGCTTTGGCACTTCGTTCCCACCGTGCTGCCTGTTTGACCTCCCTCTAATACTAAAAATAAATATCCCAGGGAGCTCAGAGAGTCAATTCACAATATCCCACTGTGAGGCATGATGGATTCCATTCAGACTCCCTCTAGTGTCTATCATATGACACAGTTTAACCCAACATGGCTTTTTATGTAACCTCTGACCTTAAACAAGCCAGTTGAACTGCTCGTAAACATTTCCTGGACTGTTACTGGAGCCATGGATCATGGCTGAGTGCCTCAGGGCTCAAACTGAATACATTTGTATTTTTGTCAGAAGTCCTTCCAAAGGAAATCTATTAACATTTTGGTTTACTTAATCAACATGAGTGACAGCCATCACAGTTAGTATGGCAACATGGAAAAACAGAAACTGTGTTCCTAAATGAAGAGACTTATTTTGGCCAAATGGACATATCCATCACTAGAAAATCAATTAAATTGAAGGAATGTCTCAGGATATTTGAAGTTATGTCACATTAACTTATAAGTCTGGTTCACATTTTCAACATGCACAGATGTGCTGTTAATTGATGGTGCAAAATGCAGTCAAAGCTTGGTATGAATGCATAGTTAATTTGTCTTTGCATATATTGTTGATGCACAAATTCAGATTTTCTAAAGTTTCTCTTAAGTTTGTGTCATTATATCTGATGGAAAAGGAGATGATTTGATACTCTGCAGTTTAACTTAATATGGCTCTAGTGCTGATTTTCTCAGTTGTTTTACATTTAGTTTTAGTCCTTGTGTGCTTAACTCCTGGATTGTCAGGAAAATGTTGCTTTGAGACAAGTGGGCATTCCCACTTTGGTCCTGTTTGTTTGAATGCATGTGATAATGACAACCAAACTGTGTTTAAAACAAAAGCACATATTGCCTTAAAGACAGAAATACAACCAACCCAGCAACCAGACCAGAACAGAGCAGCAAGGGTTTGACTCATCACACTGCAGTTTTATTATTATTATCAGCAGCAGTAGTAGTAATAGTAATCTGGGTACCAGGCAATTTCAGTGACAACACACTCTGAAATGTTTAGGTTAATAAAAAAAAAATCAATTAAGTTTTTCGTTGCTTTGATAGTCGAGCACAATATACCAATATAACTTGCCATCCAATCTGCAGGGCATTACATCATTTGAAATACAAAGACAAGTATAGAAACTCATTCGGTTTCAAGAACTTTGACGATTCAGCCAGGTGGTTCTTTCCTTTTCATTGGCTGAACCTACACTTCTGCCTCGACTCTTCCATATTGCCGTTAGGATCTCTCTCTCCCTGTTGACTCTACCACCGGTGTTATAGTGGGAAGTGTTCACTGACAATTACCTCAATAAACACAAGCAAAAGACCCTCTTGTTCTTGGACAGAGTTTGTTGACTTTAAGGAGGTGTCAGAAAATTTCACAAATATGCTCATCTGTGAAAACGTGAAAGACTGTGTAGCTCCTCTGTGTTTCATTTAACTATAACTCAGAATTACAGGGACTGCTTAAATTGGTTCAAGTCCCACTTATCTGATTGATACCTGTTTGTACACGTGAACAACAAGGCCTCTGTGAACACTTAAGTCAGTTAGGAAGTTTCTCAAGGTTCTGTGCTGAGTCCAATTCTTTTCTTCTTATTTATGTTTCCCCTTGGTGATGTGAGGATGAAGCCAAGTGAAACAAATCAGTTTTCTAAACTAAAACTTGTTGAAAGGACATTAGATCTGGATGTCCAGACAGTTTCTTATTATTTCTGAACTCAGACAAGACAGACATTTTTGTGCTGGGCCCAGGACACTGAAGAGAAACCTTCACGAATGATATCACTGCCCTTGATGGCATTAGCCTGGCACTAAGCACAACTGTTAGAAATCTTGGGGTTCTAACTGATCAGGAGTTGTCCTTCAACTTCCACATTTAATTTTTGCAGCATTGCAAACAATCAGGCCTATCCTGCCTCAAAGTGATGCTGAAAAGTGAGACCCTGCTTTTGTTACCTCTTGATTGGATTATTTGAACTGTCTTTGATCAGGCTGTCCAGGCAAGTCCCTTAACACACTTTGGCTGATTCAGAATGCTGCAGTACATGTACTGACTAGAACCAGGAGAAGAGATCATATTACTCCTGTATTAACTTCTCTGCATTGGCGCCCCATAAAATCTAGACAAGAATTCATGATTCTTCTTCCCACATGCAGCTGTCAGTGGGCAGCCACCAGTTTATCTTTAGGAGCTTGTATTGGCATACAACCCCTCTAGAAAATTTCAATCTCAAATACTGGCCTGCTCATGGTACCATCAGTCTCTAAAAGCAGTATGGCAGGTTGAGCATTCAGTTATCAGGCTCCTCTCCTTTGGAACCATTTATCAACCGTTCCAGAGGCTGACACTCTGTCTACCCTTTAGCAGAGACTTTAAAAATTCCTAATATAAGATAAATAAGATATAAGATAAAGCTTTCAGATTGGCTTTCAGCTCATTTAGGCTGTAATACTAAGGACAGCCCTTGCATTGTGTGTGCTTTTCCCACTTTGCAATGTTACATGAAACAAACCAAAGGAAAAATGCAACATTTAAAACTTTGAGACTTTCATAAGAACACAGCAAATAACTGTTGATGTAAAATCACCCTACGTTTTTGGAGGACTGGATATGTTCTCCATTTCACTTTCTGTAGTTTCAGTCTGGATTTGTTCTAAGAAAACTTAAAATCATTTTGTTCTTGTTTTAGTAAAATAAAAAGTAATCACCTTTGAACATTCGCCTTTGTCAAGCCTTTATTCTATAATACCAAACTTCATTAACCATATAAAGAATTAATGTAATTGTATGTTGCTTGTATCAGTGCGCTGTCAATATTTTATTCTAAAATGAACTGATAAAGACAATAGAATATGAAAATGCTAAGATACCTTGACTTATCTGAGTTGGGGAGTGCTGACGATGCTGAAATTGTTGTTGGAAAATAATTTTAGTCTAATTTTAAAATAAAATAAAGAATTTTAGTTTGAATGTTTGGACCCACAAGTTGATGCTCGGAAGTTGGGGTGAAAGCAAAAGAGCAGTACTAAAGCATGGCATAGCTGGCTGAGCACAGACTAATGATGCTAAAATCTTATAGCCGAATAGATCACCAATTGGTGGATGTTCCAGATGAAATCTGGACATTTTTAGTTGTTTGAACATGAGAATAGCATCCCAAAATAATGTGCCAAATCCTCCTGGAAGAACCTCCCTGGAAAACAGCCTATGATTCCTCTGTAAAGCAAAGGTGAGGGACCATTGTTCTTGTTGTCTTCCAGCCGCCACTTTTCAGTCTGTCTTTGAATTCACTGCTACCCGCATGTTTGTCTGTGTTGTTCATTCCATCGATGCATCATTCTTACAACTTTGCAGAGAATGAATGTCCTGCCAGTCCATTTAGTTTTAATTTGTATCAATAGATTATAGAGACACAAAATGAATCCAACAATGAGCAATCATTTTTTGATATAGGTGAGAAATACCTTGAGTGTAAAAGTCAAAATTTGAATCAAGGAAGTTTTCAAACCTGGACTCTGTTCTTTGTGCTTTTGAAAAATTAAAGAAAAAATGGGCCACAGTTTTACCTCATCACATAATGGAGATCTTTCAACTCATGTTTCTAAAGAGTCATCCATCACATGCATAATTATGAATGAGAAACAGGTGAGTCTTTGTTCTGGCTAGAGTATCTTCTTCTCTTTTAGTGTCCACACTGATCACAAGGAGGCCTGCAATATGTCACAACCTGTATATAATATGAGAGCTTCCATTTAAAGATAGTGGTCGGTCCATATGGCCTATATGACTCTATCTTGCTGTGTGAATGTGGGGTCCTCAGGTTACACTGTTTTTAAAGCAGAGTCCCTATCAGCTGGGGTGCTCTGAACATCACACACACAGGGAAGGTCAACAGGCGGGGCTGCTGTTAAGGTGTCCAACTTCAAGGCCTTAGAGCGGGGCCTTTGCGTCATCAACCATTGTGAGGTGGGTTGGACCAGTTGGAGGTGCCACGGAGGGAAACCAGCAGGGTGCCCTCAGGGAGACGAAGGACAGGGTCCCTTTGAAGTGGTAGCAGATCTGTGGCTGTGTGACCCTTCCAAAACCCCATTCCACTTCCACACATCACATATGGACACCTCAGGGAACTACCCCTGGGAGCACTGTGGCTCCCAGAGCTGGGCGATGTAACCTGAGAATGGCCGTAGCAGCCTGTCAGACCACTGATGAAGTCTTCCCATTGGTCCAAACAGGAAGCAGGCGTGACCCTGTGAAGCCCCAGGGTCAAATACGTCTCTAGGAACAGTGACAATTGGATTAGTGTCTTATGGAGGCCAGACGGCCATGGGACCCCATAAACACAGACCCGTTCACACAGGTAGACGTGGCCTGGGAGCACTTACACTTGCACTGTCATGGAACAAATTTTATTTTTGCTGCCAAGCCCTGAGGCACTGAGGCTCTCTCTTGGTTATCTCTTTTGGTGAAAACAGTGAAGTGCAGATAGTTATGTGAGAAAAAAAGACCAAGGAAATATGGAAACACTAGCCCTTTTAGGTTAAATAAAAGTGTAGAAGTTCAGACTCTGACACTCTTAGGCCTTGTGTTTGGGTCTGAATCCACACTGATGCTTATTACGATTGAACGATTGAACAGATGCATGAAGACAAGT
Source organism: Scarus forsteni (assembly GCA_036419115.1). Classification (NCBI taxonomy): domain Eukaryota; kingdom Metazoa; phylum Chordata; class Actinopteri; order Labriformes; family Labridae; genus Scarus; species Scarus forsteni. The sequence continues at coordinate 22,599,084 of JAZDUH010000084.1, forward strand.
TTTCTATTACTCTGGAAAAGCATGGAAAAGAAAACAAAAGTCTATAAGTGGGAAAATAGGAATGGAATATTGACTTTGAAAAGTTGAGTTACTTTGTCCCATTTAAAGTGATCAGGAAATTATCCTGCTTTGAGAGAAAGTGGTTTGGAGCAACATAGAAGGCTTTTTTAAAGATTGATCATTTTACTCACCATGACCTGGTGCAGTTGATTGGAGTTTATTGCTGTTTCATTGGTACCTGACCACTGATCCCCCTTTTGAGTTTCTGTGAGATCTTGTGTCTGGTCTATGGTTTGTGGTCTCACATTCTGGCTGCACTGTCCTGTGATCATTGGAAAATTATTTAATCAAAAAAATCAGCCAAAACTATTGTCCATCTTTTTGATTGACTAAGAAATTGAATTTGTCTAGTTTGTTGCCAGTCCTCCAACACTACCTTCCTCCATTGATTAGAAATGTATTATCCCTGTCTTTCTTCCACTTTGGTCAAACTGAATGAGCTGCTGCAATGAAAACACTCAATCAGGTGGACAGCCATGTTGAATGGACTTTTTTTGGACTAGTTTTTTGGACTAGCTCTGACATACTTTCCAACAATAAGTGCTTTCTTTGGTTAGATTTGTGCTTAATTGATGTGAAACTTTATAAAACAGAACACAGCCCAGAAAACAGAACAAAAAAATGCCTGACATTACGTCCTAGTGTGAAAGCTTACATTGACTGGCTATGGTTTAACTGAATAAATAATTAATCAATAAATACATCTGCACAAAAAGTTGCATATAATGTGCAGGTGACTTAACTGTGTTTGTATGAGGAGCTTTCATGCATCTCTTAGCAGAAACCGAAACCAGTTTAATGCCAGTGTCAAACCAACAGAAGCGTTTGTTAGCATAATGATGACAGAAGTTCAGAAGTTACAGCTGTGTTCATATCTATGTGAGGCATGGCATTTGTATGATAAACATAAACCTAGTGTTTGTCATTCCACCATATTTACATGGACAAACATTTAAGATAATCAATGCTTACACATATGTAAAGGTGAAACTTGTCGAATAAGTCTGATGTGCAGCTTTGTCTAAGGGTGGCACTAAAACTGCCATAGCCAAAAGATCTCGAAAGTTTCTCTAAGTGCAGTCACAAAGTATTATTACTCTGTGACTTCACTTTTGTCTTGTTATATCCCCGCATCAGCAGAGCACTCCTTCACGCCCATGATGTCACCGTTTCATTTTTGTTTTATGATAGGTGATCAATAATTGAGAGTGTGCTTATCCTTTTTTTCAATAGATGAGTCATACGGGCTGTCATGCTGCCCTTTCTATCTTTAGCCTTTCATTTATTTTTCTGGCATGATTTTTTATGTGAACAATCTAACAAAAGACAAAGCTCGACTTCAGGGAGACACATGGGAGAGTCACAGTTTTATGGCTTTACTCCCTGCTCCCCTTTCTCCTCCTCTGACTTACACTTTCTTTTTGCCCTCTCACTCCTGATCTTTCCCTGCTGTCCCTCTCTTTCTCTTTAAGTAGATGAGGCCATGCCATCATCACTTTAACAGACTTAAAAAAAGATGATCGGACAGATTTAATGCCACTGGAGCCAGTTTGATCGTCTGCTCCAAGCATTTTCTTGTGTCTGTGAGTGCATTTATATGCATGCGTGCACGTGGTTTGTGTGTTTGGGTGCTGATATACTGTAAATACATGTCTGAGTGTGTGTTTGTGTGTGTGTGGTCATATAAGTGCATGTAAGCATGTGGCTGGCTCAGAGGAGCAGTGGTGCATACACAACCATCAGTCAGAGTCTAGAGCCAGCCTTGCTTTAATGGCTGCCATAATTAAAAAAGCTTTTAGACAAGGCTGTGCCACTAAAGGGGGCAAGGTGGGGGTGGGGGTGGTGCTGAGCTAGTTGAAAAAACATAGTGAGGAGTGCAGGACAGCCGCCTACCAATGAGAAGATACTTTTTTTTTTTGCATGAGCACACTGCAGGAACATAAAGAAATGAAACTTTTTTTTCTTTGACTAATTTTACTATTCACTTAAAGTTGTGTTTACTATCGAATTTTTGTTTGAATATTATTTTTCACACTCAATTTGGTAATATTTAAACTACAAGTCTCAGGTTTATGGAGGAAATTTGAGTTGTATTTGTCTTTCTCACCCTGCAGCATCAGACTGTTGGTTTGTCTCAGGACAGCAGAAAGTACTTGAGCAAAATTCAGTTTAAGGTTTATATTTTAGATTTGAAAGAAGAAAGCATGCTTCACTTTCATAGCCTGAGGGCTGCAATGTTACAATTTGCTGTGTAATATTGAAATCAATAGGTATGAATTATCAAACAAGGCAGAAAAAAGCTGTCTAAAAAATCGTTATCCCAACGTTCATACATTATAACTCAAACACAAATAATAAGGCACAATTAAACAACAGAACAAGCCAATTAATACAGAATTAATGCCATGTGAAGCTATTAGAAGTATTAACTAAAATGTAACTTATCATTGAACCTTTCATAAAATAGATAAAGTTTTGTTTTTTTTAATTTATTTCAAAATACAAAAAACCAAAGACAAAACCCCTTTAAACCAGCCCTGCTCAGAACAGGCTGTTTTGTGTAAATCTTTATGAGATGTGTCTAGCTGCTCAGAAAGTGGATGTGGCTTTAGTTTTCCAGCATTGTTTACTATGGCTACGCAAACACGCCTGAACATGGTCCTTCAACTGGAGCATGTTGTGGGCTGAACAAACACATACAACTCAAGGATATGCCACTTCCAATCTAAGGCAGGTGCCATATTCCTTAGTGTGTATGTATCTAACTTTACACACCAGGTGGACTGCTTCATATATCCATAAGGTATATTTCACATCCATGGAAAATGATTGAGAAGAGTGGAACATTTTATGAAATGCCATAGGGTGACTGTACAAATAATATCTGTCACGTTCATAAAATTTTAGTCAGGGATTTGCTGTCACTTCTTGCTGTCACCACTATTAACTCACACATATAGCAGCTGATTTTTTTGTCCCTTCAGGGACACTAAAATTCTGGCCTGTTTCTGACCAGCAACAATTATTTCAAAATGAAGCTTTCAAGATTTACACGGTGCTGCTCCAACAAATTAACCCTTGATAATAATTTTTATATTTTGTTTGAATTACATTGAATTGAATTCAGTGGCGGCTGGTGAAAAATATTCTTGGTGGGGCAGTACTGTGCAACACTCAGTTTTTAACAACCATCCCACTACGATTCGACGCAAACTACAGGCTCATCCGTAGCCAAATGAGTCATATAGTTTTATACATTGGTAAATAACAAATATGTATATTACACCGTTTTAGACCTGGATAAATTGGAACTGATAAAAAAAGCTCAAAGACATGCTGTAAATTTACTCTGACAAACCAAAAGAGTTTTTGTGTTAAAAGTACCAACTGTTTGTACCAGGTGCTTCTCTTCAACAGAGACAGGGTGAAATGATCAGGGCTTTCTGAATTTAGGGCCTCATGACAAGAATTATTTACTGTTTCCCAGAAACAGGGGCTGGGTCAACTTACCCACTGGCTCAATTTACCCCACTCTCCCCTTCTCTGACATTAATTCTGACATTCACTCAGTGAACAATCCCACCTGCCCACTCTGCACCTGTGATGGGCTCATGGCTGCTGCTTGGTGCTGCTGCATCTCTTCTGAGGGGCTACAAGACAAAGTTTCCCCAGTTATGTGACGTCATCACACGGTGCAAGTGTCATTTTATTCAACACCTTCCCTTACCAGTTTCATCATCATCCTCTTTCGTTTCAGACCGCGAGCCTGTTTTGTTAAAAAAGTCGCTATTTTGCACATTTTGCTGCATCATTTTCAAGCGCTTTCCTCTTTTTAATTCTTCTCTTTTCCGCGCCAACCTTGCGCTTTTTGACCATCTTGTCGGCAGTCCAGCACCGCGGCTACTATCTGGCTCATCTCACAGACTCCGACTGGCGGAGCTAATTGTTTTTAGCCTGCGCGGACGTGTTGTTACGTCAGGATGCCTCTGGAAAAAAAAAAATGCCCAGGGAGACGGCCCACAGGGACAGCGGTAACAGCATGGAAGTAATACTCACTCAGTGCCATGAATGAACACCAAACCAAAAAATTATAATAATATTAAAAAATGTATATTAACACCGGCCCTCACGGCCCAAACGTCAGGCCGGCCCACCGGAAATTGTCCCGGTTCTCCCGATTAGTCACTCCGGGCATGACCGACACAAGCCGAATAAACCCTAGGGGCGAAATAAGAATCGCCCTTCGGAGATTATTTTCAACCACGCTGATGGGCCAAATTCACGTTGATAGGCGCTTATCTTGCGCTATTAACATTCCCTTATTGGCTAGTCGTCACTGTCTCAGGGGCGATATTTTCAGCGCCCCTGAGACACAGAGGCAGAGACGAGAAGGCTTACTTTTGTTCTACTTTAAAGAAAATTAATTACTTTATATCTTAATGGAAAAATATTTATTTATATTTATGTTATATTACATATTTAGATAAGTAATTTTTGGTAATATTCATTTTTTCAAAATAAAGTAAATACATTTAATATCACACTCTCCACTGGGGGGGCGGCGCCCTAGCGCCCTCTATTGGCCAGCCGCCACTGATTGAATTGAAGATGGATCAAATTTCAACAACACAACAACAAAACCATGTGACTGAATAATAAGGCAAGACAAAGCTCGTGTGCTTGGATGGATGTACGTGCATATGTTTTTATTTTCCATGATTACATGGACATTCCTGTTTTCTTGAAGTCTAAAGAGATTACTGCATTTCAATGAGAAAATCGGGATTGCATGCCCAAGACAACAAAAGAAGATGTCGAGATCTTTGAGAAAATCAACCAAGATTTACTCGCTGTCAAGGGCAACAGAGGTACATGTCTATTATATGGATGCATGCAGCTGCAGGTGCAGTTCTGGATAGTTTCCATACATCATAGATCTTTCAGCACATCTTTTTTTATTTAATGCATACGTCAGTGATTCTATGGAAACAGCTCCACAACCTATGTTTGGGTCCCGACCCATTGAGAGCCACTGAGTTAGGCAGTCATTATAAACGCCAGTAAATAGGTCCTGACATTTCACTGATTAAGGATATGGCAGTTATGGCCCGAAAAAATCTTATTTCCCTGAGATCCAGCGTTCAAAGAAAGTTTTATACATCATGAACTAGAAATTCCAGGTTGAATACTATGAAAATGAATTAAGGTTGAGCACAGGGATGAACGTAATAACATTTCACAGCTGGTGAAGTACATCTACAGGATCAACATTACAGACAGCTGTCTTTCATCTGTCATGCTGTGGTATTGCTTCTACATCATGAATTGCCCGTGGAGAGTCAGGAAACTCATGCTGATGTTAGGAGGAACAGGGAAGTGCTCCAGCTTGTCCGCGGCAAAGTCTCTGATCTTGGCATATGTACAGCTTAATCATACAGAAAAGTTACCCCGAGGTCAGGATTTGTAGAAATACGAGGAAATATTTTATTTGAGCCTTATAAACCATCCCAATCTATCTAGTTGTGCAGAAAACCATTGCTGGACTGTTCCTGTGGCCATTAGCTGCTTTGCTGACATGCCTTGAAAACATTTATGTTGCTGGAAAAACACCACGAATAAGGATGGAAACAATTACACGTCTTGGACATGCCTGAGACTATAGTGTAAGACCCTGAACTAAACATGCTCAAATGCATAAATATTCATGAGAACTGGGGCGAGAGGGGCTGTATTAGATAAAAGATTTAATAGAATTCAGGGTTTTTTTTATGTTCAGAGGAAATGCATATAGCTAGGTTCAGCTGCTACTCGGTAAACTGTATAAAATTACATTACACTGGCTCCAGCAATGGAAAACGTAGCCAATTTTAACCATTTCTTTCTTTTCATCCAAACCAGGTTTCCTGAATGAGATAGTTTTCCATTTGTAAACCATGTTTTCACACACTTCATCTTACACTGCAATCCAGAGTGAAGGCGTCAAAATAAGTTTACTCCCCGTGTGGTTGTGATTAGGGAGGTCCCTTAAACCCCCTCCCAGGCTGCCAAAACATTCAGAAACACTTTTCATTTCCTTAGCTTAGACTGGAGAGCATCCCGATCCTCACTCATGAGCACACACACATGAACACACACATGATTCTTGTCCGTATTAAGGTAAATGATCCTTCTCTCTCACAGAAGTCCAGCGGAGCAAGCCAGCTTAACTGCGGCCCTCTGGGGTCTTGTAGTGGAGGCCTGAGCCTGGTGTGCACGATCACTGTGCCCCTTATTGAATGTAAGAGGAGAAGGGAGACATCCCTGTGTTTATGACTGCACTCGGATGGTTAAGGAAATATAGTTTTCTGTCATGACTTTTTTAGTTTTGTTTCTTAATCATGGGTGTTTTTTATATCAGTTGCCACATACTAAGTATCGCTTAGTGTGGGAAGTTTTTAAAAGTTAGCAAGGTTTTCTCATGTATTCATTCCTGTCCCATCAAGTGTCACTGCTGCCTGGTGCACAGTTTTGCACATTGCAGACTCACAAAGTCGGTGACATAAAATACCACACACAAACATGATTCTTGCCGAAGGTTATGTGCTGTTTCCGAAGTCAGTGTGCTATTTTTTGGGCTTCTTTTTTGAACAAAATTTTGTAATTTTTCTTGATACTGCAGAGGCTCCATCTCGAGATGTTTGCTCAACCTGTAAAGTTCAACTTAACCTCCCCACACCTACCCCATGAAACACCATATAACCTCACTCTGCCTCATCTGAAGGGCCCTGGCAAAGCTAATTTTTATTTTTAAGTGCTTCATTTTAGCATCTCGGACACAGCAGTCCTTCGTGTTACCCACATACTCATTATCTATCTCTCTCTCCCTTGCCCGTGGAGCCAGAGGGCACGTGCAGATGGGAGTAGGCAGGGTTGGGCATAGACGTGGTAGGGGATGAGCAGGACCACTCCTCACAAACATGTCAGTGTTTTTAGTCTGACAGCCAGCAACCCAATAAAAAACATGCTGCTGACCTATTTTGCATGAATGTTCATTTTGATTCAGAAATTGACACATGAAGTCTCCAAAGGTCAAGTGTATGTTTAACCTTTTACTTGTGAATACGAAGGATATTTTGACAAACACTTGGAGAGCTTTCTTGACCTTTTACAAAAATGTAAACTCTATCTCGTGAACTACATTAACTGATTAGATTTTAGAAGTTAAAGATCATGACATGCAACCCTCAGACATGATTTATCAATGATTTCTTTTCTTTAAATTTTGCAAAAATATTCACCCTGACTTTACAATGAACTGATTGGATTTTAAAGGTCATTGATTAAGATTCAGTTCATTGAGTCTCAAGTTTTATCTTGACAAAATATTTGTTTCCGAGTTTTTCACAAACATCCAGTGTGACTGAAGGATGAAGCAGTTAGATTTTGGAGGGTGACAAAGTCATTGGGCTTTGTTTTTATCCCTGTCATTTGGGACAAAGGAGAACTTCAACAGACTGTGAAGCTCCCAATGAGAAACTTTATTAGATTCTTTAGGCCTGAGACAGATCTTGTTGATTGAAACATCTCAAGTTTCTCATTTGGGAGCTTAAAAGTGTGTAGATTTTATTTTTTTGTAATATTTCCTACTGTTGATTTTTTTGAATATTGTCTGATTGTACTCACACTAGCTCTTTTTTTATCCCTGTCATTTAACACTGTATCACGGAGACAGCTCAGTCAGATTTTAAGTTTTATCTGATTTAAACAAAAAATGAAGAGGTCAACCATCAAGGTCTTATCTTTAACACTTTCTCAAGTATGTAAATCTTATAAATGCTTTGAAGAACTTCATTCAAACTTTACAACAAATGTGCTCTCTAACCCCAAAAACATTGGTCAGATTTTGGAGGTCATAGGTTGAAATTCAAGTTCATTGGACCTTCTGTTTGACTTAGTAAGCTGTTGAAAAGTGGCTAAAATGGTCTTTAATGAAAAAACCTGACTCTGGCCAGTGTTCAGAGGTTGCATGTGTTCAACATTTACAGAGCTGCAGATATTCTCAAGCTTTTCATGTGTTCTTGATTTAATATTCACCTTGTTTTTTGTTTCAGTCTGCCTGAATCGGCTGTCATTTAGCATTTCTAATCTAAAGTAGCACATAATATTTCATTTTTACTAATATATTTATGTATTCAATTTGTAAAACTTTCCTTCCTGTAATATCAGTGCTCCAATAGCTGCCTTTGCATGTTAAACCCTGCTTGCTGCTTAATGTTCCATGTTTTTGGCAGTGTCCCATTATATGCTGGTGAAATGACCCTTTAACTCCCCGTGGAGGTCATTAAATTTTCAGTCAAACCGACGTCGTGCCGTGTTTTACATTATGTAGATAGCGTGTCTGGGTGAAGACGAGCCCCCCTGTTGTGTTCCAGTAATGGGAAATGGGTGTCTAAGGAGGTGGAGGTTGAGTCTGAGGTGTTAAAAAGCTTGAGGCAGATGGAGTCTCCTGCCCCCCGGGCCAAGATGGGGGCACCAGGGGTGTCTGAACTTGTTCAGGAAGAGAACGAGCAGGGGTGCAGGATCCAAGCAATTACACTATTTGGGTTACAGGGGAGCTATTTATTTGGGCGTTTGACATGTTTCGGTCAACTGGGGGAGCTGTGTGGTACGGAAAACTGATAGTGCTGAAGTGTATTTATTTATTCTGCAGGCGAAGCGGCAAAACAGAGCAGGGCCAGGGAGAGAAAGTGGAAATTAGAAAGTCAGAGAGTGTACAGAAAGAGAGAGGGAAGGACAACTTATCAAAGAGAGGTTTTTGACTTTTCTCCCAGCATGCTGTGCACCGAGTCCTGTGGAGTGGTGTTGGGTAGAGAGGACATGACTTTTATTTGACTGCATGACTCTTGAACCACAACATGATGCTGGCCACTGACCAGTGGTTGGATGAGATAGGTTTTGATCCACTGGTCTGTAGTTTGCTACCATCAAAGCACCCTCAAGTTATTTCAAGTTTAAAGTTTTTTGGGAGCTTTTTAGTGTTCGTTTTCTGTTTCATATTTTTATTTTGTGTAGGCAAGAAGAGCAAGGGTACATACATGTTTACATTGATGTCATCAAATACCACCATTGTATGCACCATTTGGATTAAATTTGTACATTTTAACAAGAACAAACAATAACCACAACAAACACATAATAATGGTAGTAATAACAAATAATAAAAGATAAAAAATGAAAATAAATAAGTAAAAAAAAAAATAGTAATAATAAAAAAAAAATAGATAAAATTGTATACATATATGTACATCTGCATACATACAAACATACACCTACAAATGCAAAAAAAAAATAGGAGGAAGGGAGGAGGGTGGGTGTTACATTGTTGTAAAAAGATCCAGAAATGGTTGCCATTTCTTGTAGAAATTATTCAGTTTTCCCATTTTTGAATTTCTAATTTTCTCTACTTTAAAAAAAAAGACATAACCTCATTAACCCATTGTGTGCTGGACAGAGTTGCTGTGGATTTCCAATTTAAAAGGAGATGGCGTTTAGCGATCAGAGAAGTTAAAGCTATTACTTCCAATTCGTTTGTGGAATATTGGGCATAGTGTTCAGGAAGACCAAAGATACCAATGTGTGGTGAAAAGTCAATAGTTTTTGAGTACAGCTTAGATATAGTGTTGAAATAAATTTGCCAGAAAGTTATCAGTGCTGGACATGAATAAAACATATGTGTGAGATTGCAGGGGGAGCCTCCACATCTGTCAGTGTTTCTTTTTAAATTAAGACCGGAAAGAAACCTGGAAGGAGAGTAAAAGTGGGAAATAACATGAAGGGAGAGGCCAGGACTGTAGCTTGGAGCGAGACTGCTCACATTGAGGACTTAGCCTCTGTACATTCTGTGCCATTACAGCAAGATTATTTTTGCACTATGTCTTAAAGTGGTTATAACGTCAAACTGTAAAAGGATAAATGGATAAAAGACTGTCTTTTCTGACCACTCAAAGTGCTTTTACACATATAATTCACATCCACTTATAATTTCACACAATTATGTTTAACAAACTTATGTTTGGAGACCATCATTTTCAGGGAAGTCAAGTTGGGATGCAAGGCAGATGCAGTGAAGGTATGAGTAGCACCAAGTCCTGTGCAATCCTGGAGAATTACAGGGTAGAGGCAACCAACACCAGCCTGACAACACCCCAGCTGTGAATCCAGTTTGTCAGATAAGGAGACAAGGCCCATTAGTGAAGGGTGGCTGCAGGCTGATGACCTTTCAGTTGGCTCCATGGCACGGTAAGAAGTGCGTCAGGCAGAAATGCTAATCATGCTTTCCCAGCCTGTGCTCAATCACGGGAGATTACTAATTGACTGTCCAAAAATATCAGTTAATAACATTTATGTAACGTAAATTAAGAAGCCTCTTAGGAAGCAGTGGGATCATTTGGGGGTTAAAGGTCACATATTGGTTTCTAGTATTCCTAAAAATATGCGTTCATTGCCTTTTTACTGCCGTCATAGGAAAGACCCTCTTTTTCTTCTGCAGCTTTCTCCCCTTTCAGCCGGTTGTAAAAAATACTCCCTGTGATGCCATTAAGTGATATTCTCCCTCCACACACATCCATCTTTTTTTTTTTTTTTTAAATGTATTTTTGGGGGCATTTTGTGCCTTTATTGGAAGGAGAGAGACAGTGGATAGGCTTGTGAAAGGGGGTGAGAGAGTAGGGGAAGACACTCTGCAAACTGGTCACAGGCGGGATTCGAACCTGGATCGGCAGAAGCAAGTACATGGGGTGCCTGGTTGCTAACCACTTCACCAAACCAGCAACCCCACGCACATCCATCTTGAGGTGAGCATGGATGGTTGACACTCCCTTAATCGGGGTACACACATAAAGTTTATCGGACTGTTTTTTGTCCCAACTTTCCTCCTTCCTGACCATGGTTGGCAAATGCCCAATTATTTCATGTCTTATAAGATTGTCTTATAAAATTATCCAGTGATCTCAGGTGTGTTAAGAACGAATTTGTCTGGATAACCTGCTCCAACTATCATAAATATTAAACTTGTTCAATATTTTCAAACAAAAAACTTCACATGTGAGGGGAAAGCCAACAACTCCTGAGCCTTGATTCCGTAAATTGTGACACGGAACAGAATGTAGCCAATCAAGAGGCGAGCTGACTGAGGAACAAGGAAGCAGGCGTAAAAAAGACAAGCATGGCTGACCTAAAACTTAATACATAAAGTTTGGTAAACCATGTTCTTGCTGGCTCCAGGATTTTTTCCACAGTCTTTCTTAGCACAGGGATATTTCGGAGCACATCTCATACGGTACGATTAAAACTGTTACCTTTATGTGTGGGCTCTCTACCAGATAAACAATCTCTTCTGATTTTGAAAATCCTTATGTGTGGACCCCCTTTCCTTATTTAGCTCCCTTATCTTTGCCCCATCCGCAGCATTTTCTAACCCACTAGTGCCAGTCACCTCCTCTTAAAGAAATATCTCTAGGCATGTATGTGCTGCCCCAGTAAACATTAGAGCACAATGCTGTAAGTAGAGCTTCTTAAAATCACACCACTAAATAATCTTTATTCATGAAGTTTATACTGCTTTTCCTAAGCTGTATGAGCATTTCTCAGTGGTGTCCTTTGACCACTGGTAACTCCTAAGACATTCCTGGATGCATTGAGAAGGATCCTTTACAATATCTTGAGACGGATAAGATACTTTATTTTTAAGAGTGCAGCCCAAGTTAAATCTTTAATATCACTCCTTAAGGATCAAATTTTTTACAATGTCAAGAAATAACTGTACAACAGCAATGCACTAACCGCCAGTCACAGCTTATTCTCCTTGTCATCCACTTCACTGACTTTTGTCAAGTACTTCATTCATACAACCTAACTTCAAAAATGCTGAAATATCCTGTTAAATCTGAAGAAAATGAATGGATGAACAATTCAAAACTTGTAGCCATTCTAGCCACAATGTCGCCTTCTTCTTTAACCATATCTAACTATGCCTGCCTCTTCTCCTTTCATCATCGTCAAGTCAACCAACATCATGTTGGCTTGACTCTCGGACAGGCACCAATGACATGATGTCTGAACCACTGGTAGCTCCTTTGACAATGAATGCTTGGACATAGGATGTATCCTTGACAATCATATTAGGAGGCCAATTCGCATGGTGTTAGACCTCAAGCTTTAATTTAACACATTCAGCACAGAAATAGCATTCAAGTTAGATTTTCCTGTTTCCCAAGCTAACAACTTTATGAATTAATGCGTAACAACAGAGCAGTTTGATGCAATAAATGAAAAGCAGATGGTTTAACTCAGTCTTTGCTAGTTTTTGCTTCTGTGTTTATCTTTATAAGGGAAAATATAGAAATACTACAACACTCAATAAACTCTTCACAGAGACAATCAGTTCTGTCTCAGCCACAATTAGGTTTGTAAAATTAAATTTGAGTCTTCAGATTACTGGTGGCTGAATGTCAAACAGTTGAATAGAAAAACATTTAAATGAAACAGCTTTACAAAAGAATTCTGGCTGCCACAGTGTTGGAACTTTTGGCTCTCATGGGAAACATACATCAGCAGGCTACTCTGAACACAACCTCGTGAGTTCTGGAGAACTCAAAACAGCTTTGAGATGGTCTCAAGTCCCTGACAGTTGTAGCTGCTGACATGCAAGTTTGCCCAGTTTGCAGTTTAAGATATCATGTTGTTGATTTTACAGTTTTGCACAACAATTTCAAACAATCCTCGTCCTTTCTCCATGGCTGTTTGTGGGTTAAGGAGTTTACATGTATGTTTCCACTCCGTTCATAGAGCTCTTGTGCATGCAACCACAATATGAAATACCACAGAAGAAGAAAAAAACAAGACAAAAGGCTCAGCTCTCTCAGTTATTATCCATCATGTTCATTCTTAATACAACCTGGTCTTTTTCTCCTTTATCTGACTGCTGCCGCCCCGACCCTGTTGGCGCACACACAATCATTTCTTATGGTGCTAATGCTGACCATGTGTATATCTGTTAGCTATTTAAACCCATAGAAGCATACTTTGAGCAGACTGTGAATTTATTAAAGTCAATACAGTTCAGTTGTTTCTTACAATTTTGAACAAGCAAAAGTTTCATCTTAAGCAATTTTCACTGAAAAACTTGCAGGCTGCAACACCTGGCTGTCAGGTTTAGAGTAAGGTAGGTGCTTCAGTGTCTTCAGAGAATTTTAATGGTGGAAATTCAGCAAATCTTAAATTACTGATTAAAAAATGTTTTGTCTCTGATTTGTTTTAGTTTGGATTTGGTTTAAAAGCAGAATGGAGCAGACACTAATGAAGCTGCATATTAATCAGAATACTGCCAGGAAGTCCTTAAAAAGGTCTGCATAAATCAGTTAAGGTCAAAAGGGGACCTTAGTTCCATTGTCTGCCTTCACCCTGGATAAATTACAAACTGTTGAAGCCAGAAAATCTTACAAGCTCCAGAAAATTCTTGGCCTTTAGTTGTTGTGGGTAAAATACAGTCTCTTCCAAAAGCTAATAGAAGCTGTCAAAGTTTAGTCCAATTCTTATATGCAGCTAAGTTACATGGCCACACACTCTCAACTGTGTCCAGATTGCGGTGACCACAAATGATCGATCGCTGTTAAACCCATATTCCAAATTTGGGAGTGCACCGTTCTAAGTAGTTTGGAACATGTGTTAATGGCAGTACGTAGCCCAACCTTACACACACCATTTAATATGCACTTAGTCTTAGCAATGTCATCCCACTGGTTGCTGAGGAGGCATTTTGGCCACCAAAGGTGGAAAATAGAAAAAATCTCTCCATCTTAATCAGACAAGAAGTGAGCGGTGAAGCTGAGGTGCACCTTAAATCTTGCAAACAGCTTATAGCATTCTCATTCTTCAGTCAGGTTAGTTATAAATTCAAGCCTTAAAGTTGTTTTTTTAAATGAAGAACTTGGCTATGAGACTAAATCTGGTTTGATTCTCTTCTTCTACCAGGCATCAGCCTCTGGTGTTGAAAGTAAAGTGAAGTCAGTTGTCTAAACACATAAATGTTTTCAAGCAGTCGCCTTATCGCTCAGACTCAGTGAATGCTTGAGTGTGAGGCATGCTTCAGCTCCGGCTTGCATCATTTAGACTTTGTTCATGTCTATGTACAGTCTGATGAGTAACCCAGAAAAGTAACCTGGCCTTGAAGCCACCCACAGGTAGACACTGACAGAATGGCAGCTTTTCTTGCACATCTGCTGCACCTTCTCTTATGCTGCATCACCAGTTTAAAGGCCTTTGAACACCACATGTGATTTTTTTGTGCAAAATATTCACACCTAATTATTTTTCTTAGAGTCCACAAGCCCTCAATGCAAGCTTACACACCAGATTTATAATGTTGCCTCGTGAGAAATGTGGCTTTTACGTTTTCAGACATTGGCTGTTTTCTACCAAAGTTTCACATCTGGCAAGCCCACATCTGACCACTGAGATCACCTGTCGTTGGCTTGTGCGTCACACTCTGTCAAACATTTAACATGCCAGCCCCCTTGATGTTTTTTTTTTTTAATCAAATCAGTCCATTTTATTTGAGCAAAGTCTTCAAAATTACAAGGATTATTCATTTAAAGGTAATAAATGGAGGAAGATAGTAATTGAGCAACAACAATAATTCTAAACTCAAGCTTCTCCTGTTGTGAACAGTTTGTCCTAAAACAACTGTGGTGCCATATCAGCTTAAATTGCTGAAACTCACAAGTTCTCCTCTTCTTTACAGAATCAACATGCCCATTTAGTCTCTATTTCATTCAAATCATCCCCAGGTCACAGTCTGTTTTGGCCACTTTGGCATGATCTTTTTAGATTGTACACAACGTTTATATGCAAGTATGCATTACTTGCACTGTGAATGGAAAGAAACACCAAAAATCACCTCAAAAATATTCACATTTTTGGACTGTTTTTTCGCATCGCATTGGGTTTGTATCTTTGACTCGCTGTGTTCATTCAGCCTTGTCCATGCAGGGATCAGCTCATTCTTTTTCAGACCTCAATGGCTTGAATCCTGGTTGTTTGGGATGAAAAGTTGCAACCTGAAGTCTTTGCAGAATAATATGCAGGAAAGTCCAAAAACTCAGTCTTTTATCTCCGCAAGTCTTGTGTTTTTGTTTCAACACAGATCCAAATGGCGACTCGATTGGGTCAGATCCTTGAAGTCGTTTTGCCTCTTTTCCAAAAGATTTCAATATGAGATTTTTTTCAGTTCTAACTACTGACTGGGGAAAAGCTTGAAATTCAAAGCCATCTGTTGATATTAAAATGATCTGCAGGGTCACTGTCTTAATTTCCTGTTGAAGGTATTTCCTGTGTTTCTTGGATCACATGTTCTTTGGTCCTTTGTTCTGTTGTGGAGGAGGTGTTGTTTGGATTTTCTGTGAAAGAAATTCAAACCTACATTATACGCAGTGTTGGGAGTAACGGCGTTAGAAATAACGGCGTTACTAACGCTGTTATGGTTTCCCAGTAACGGGTAATCTAATGAATTACTTTTTCATGCGTTACAACGCTGTTACCGTTACTGACAGTGAAATGTGGTGCGTTACTTTGCACCGATGTCAAGCAGCTGTTATCCACGGCACGAGGAAGCGCCGCGCCGCAGTCTTGCTCTGACAGACAAACCCTCACTGAAAGCGGCACGCCGCCCCGAAGGGGGAGGGCTGATCCCTGGAGAGCCACAGGCTCTCATGAGACTAGTGATGTCACTATCTCATAAAGCATGTTATGGATTGAGAAAAGAAATAAACAACACCTCACTTTCCTTCTCTAAGGTCCTTTTACTGGTCTCAACAACCACACAGCTTCGTGATTTATTCGACTTTTATCCGCTTATATCCTGTATCCTTGTTTAGTGTCATGTATACAATGTTATATATTTCTGTACCTCTACGATTCACTTTCTTCGTCCATGGTGTCGTGTTGTCTCTGGGACCCTCTGACGGACTGCTGACCTGATGCTCGTGCCTCTGGTTTTGACATCATGAAAAAGAATTGAGCAAATTTACGTTCGAGAGTCCGCGCAGTGTTTTATTTTCATACTTCCGGATACTCCGCACGTTGACTTCCTGTCTGGTGCTTTCTTAATGACAGTGAATTTACGAGGTTTGGAAGCAGCCGCGCAGAAAATAGACCTGAAGCGAATCTCCAGCCTTGGCACGCGCCGGCGCTTCACCAACGCAGAGCTGCGCGGTTCGGCTCCCTTGAAACGTACTTCGGAGCACTTCGCTCCCATTCTGGTCTATCAGGCAAATTCCACGACACGCGCTCCGGCGCAAACTGCTGCAGCAGGCAACAATAAGGAAGGACACAGAGACGTAGACACACAGTTCAAGCAGCAAAAGCTTTTTCAAAAAAGTAACACATCAGTTACTTTACCTGGTAACTAATTACATTTATGAAGGAGTAATTCCGTTAGTAACTCAGTTACTTTTTTGGGAAAGTAACTAGTAACTATAACTAATTACTTTTTTGAAGGAACATGCCCAACACTGATTATATGTAGGAGATAGTCTTCATGTCGTATTCCCTGTTCAGCGGTGGTTTCTCCATCTTGACTGAAATTCCACCTTTAAACCACTGACCTTCTCTAGATAACATGTAGATGTTGCTGTCACCAAAGAATATAGAGTATAACATATTAGCTATCTTCAGAGCCCTTTCCCAGTCATTTCTGAGAGGTAAAGAAACTTTTTGGTGGGGGGTGGGGTTGGGGCAGCTTCAAGAATCTGAACCCATCCAGTTGCAGCTCTGATCAGCCTTTGATAACCATGACCTGGATGTCTGAGAGCCTACACAGACATCTTGTGTCTCGTGGTATCTCCTTAGATCACCAACAAAACTAATATCAGATACCATGTCTTTTCACCATTTCCTGTCATAAGTCATCATAAACTCACTAACCCAGCACACATTACTTTTTAACTGTTGATAATGCATAAAGCTACAAAATAATTTCAACATGAAGCCTATCTCTTTTACATGAGCACTGCTAAAGACTTGGGTTAAGGTGGAATTGCAAAGAGCTAAGCTTTGAACTTTTGCCCTTTAAAGTTTGCTTAGATGATTCCAGCTCAGAGGATGTGGAATCAATAAAGCAAAGATGTGGTATTACTCTTCAATAATATGAGCTTTTCATATTCAGAAGTCACGCTTTTTATTGAGTTGTCTGTGGTAGGAAACGGTCGTGACTCTTGTGGTGGAAATCGAGCTGCTCTGCATTCTTCTTGTGCTGGGCATGAAAGTGGCTTGAAAGATTGTAGACTCCAACCAGATCCTGTAGAAGTACCCTCCTGATGGAGATTACAAGTGGATTACCTGCTGAGTTTACATGGTTG
Source organism: Scarus forsteni (assembly GCA_036419115.1). NCBI lineage: Eukaryota > Metazoa > Chordata > Actinopteri > Labriformes > Labridae > Scarus > Scarus forsteni. The sequence continues at coordinate 22,616,537 of JAZDUH010000084.1, forward strand.
GATACGTCAGTCAAGGGTTATTGATTCTCTTCTGCACATGAGGAACAATTCTGAAGGAGATCCCCAAGGACTCTGTCTCTCATGCTGTTACTAGATGAGGCTTATATTTATTTGTGAGGATTTGCAAGGCAGCTGATTAACACAGCTTCATTTAAGGACTAATGGAAAAGTGGTTCGTGACTGGTTGTCTGATGGAGTCAGAATTGTTGTCGAGGCACTTTGTCACCTCTAGACTCATTAGGTGCCTCTGATGTGGATAGTGCGTCACAAGGATGATTGATTATTCTCCCTTGTGAAAATCAGCAGCAGCCTGGCCTTGTTTAAAGAATATGAAGTAGTTTTTGAGTCAATGTTTGATTGCATTCAGTGCACGGGTGAAGTTTTACTGCTGCAGGGCGGCCTTATCTCAACATAATTCTTCTGCATTGGCAGGCGATGAGTCACATCAACCCAAGAACAGGCTTCTGTCGTGACCTTGTTGAATTTCTCTTATTATGAATATATTTATTCTTCATTCTTATTTGATACCGGCAAACAATTTTTTTTGGAAATGTTAGGTTTAGCTCATTAAATCTGCTCCATTTGATGAAGGTTCCCTGTCTTGTCCAACTGAATAACTAATCTGTCTACTTTCCACATTTCAAAAGAGATGGTGAAGGACGTTTTTCTTTGTGTTGTAGTTTATATTTCAAGGAAGTTAAGAAACATGTATCCTAGGGATGTTACCAAGGAATTTATCTTAGGTTCATGAAATGCAAATTTGAATTCACCCTGAACCACAAGTATGAATGTAAGCCAACTTTCAAATTTCATCACTGAATGATCAGTACTTCAAGCCTACTGGCTCAGGATAACAAATCCAATGCAAAATATGCTGAACTGTGTTTAGCCGACCAATAACCCCAAAGCAGACCAATGAGAACAGGCTGGCCTCTGTGGTGAAGGGGGCCTTAAAGTGAAAGGAACATCAACAGATCATCTCAGAAAGAGTGAGAATAGAGGTGAATCAGGGAGCTCTGAATGTGAAACTGACTGAATTCTGAACAAACCAGTTATCAAAATCAAATAGTTGAACCCAAGTCAAGGCAAAAACTCTGACCTGTTTGCTACAGCCATGGATTGGTCAATGCACGTGGGACAACTAAAGCATTTTGGTCATTCCCCCTCACACCACAGTCCCATATTAAAGGCAGAGGAGGTTAAGGTCACGTTTACACCTAAAGTCTGTCAAACTTGTTCAGGTGTGAAGTTGCTGCATTGTCATGTTTTCTTGCTGTTTGTATTTATTGATTTAAACATAGTTATGTGCAAAAATATACAAATCAAAAATGCTACCCATTGTGTTACACCATAATACATCATGATATCATAACAAAGTGAAGCCCTGACTGAATAATCAGAATTTGTATTGAGATGTCCGACTGGAGAAGACGCACGGCACTAGTGGCGAGGGACAGCATTTTCTCTTCAAAGAAGCACTTGACCATAATAACAAGGCTGGCGTGTTTAATAAAAAAAAATAGTTTGGTGAAGGCAACAATGTTGATGCCCTAAATCTTCTAGTCTACTTGTCATGCACATCTCTCGTACATTTATATTTGTTCAATTTAAAAGTAAAAATAAAATCTTAGATGTCCTCTTTGATGTGAAAAAGGCTAAAAATAAGCTTTTGTTTGATCTGTGTACAGTCAAGTTAAACAGGTAAAACAGATGTTATGTATTTTTTCCATAAAAAGCAGCATTCACTCTGATTCCCACCTCTTATCTGGATCACATTGGTTTAAACTACAAGATTGCATCCTGAGGCAGCGAGCACACTGATTTATATCTTCCAGCAGCTGCTATATTTGGTCCTATCTAAGTTGTAACTTTAGACCATCATTCAATTTCAGGTGAATAAGCAGCAGCTTAGATAATCTGAAACTTCCATTTTCCAAGAGATGATTCCAGAGAGGAAGAAATTGGAAATGATTTTAATTTTTTGTATGGGAGGTGTCTTTTAGTAGCCACAGACCAAAAAAAATCTGCAGTGATTAAATGTTCCTCTTTGAAAATCTACCTGTCTCTTTGTCCCATTTGAACAGACTAATGATCGGAAAGATCACTCTTCAATAAGAATGTGTTGAACTACACTCCTGACATATCAACCCTGTGAAAATGTTATTTAGGTCTTTCAAATTGTGAGTTTTTCCTGAAGCTGCATGATTGTTCCTCATTTTTGGCTTCAAGAATTGTTTTTTTAATCTTGTTATCTTAAGGTCAAAAGCTAATGACGCTGTTATCTTGAGAAAACAAAAGGCCGGTTCTCAGGTTAACACGATACTCTATCATAAGGAAATTACTTGCTTATTTTTGTTTGGTGCTTGTGAGGTCCCTAAGGGCAGCTCTTGTTTTAATGACAAGGACTGATCTGAGTGTTATCTCTGAAGCGGAGACACAATCACTTTTCAGGCTGTGTAACCCTTAGTGAAGCGCTGTTTGGTGCATTTTTCTGTGAACCAACATTTAAGGCTTGTATAATTCCTCATGGCTGTCAAGACTCCATGTATGCACAACAGAAATTCTCCTATTTGAGGAACCAAAACTATTCAATGGAAAATACTTGCACTTTCACATAAAAACAGTTTCATTATGTTTGCATCTTGAGGGAGCAGATGTTATTTGCCTCATAAAACAAAATTAGCAATTTGAGAAAAACAGGAACACTGAAAACTATTGCAAGCTTGGCATTTCAAGAAATCGAAGAAATAATCTGAAAACAAAATGCCTGCAAAGTAGTTCCCTGCTAAAGGTGTTATGTTATACTAAAAAACAGTGATGTGTTTTGATTCTGCAAACAATTTAGTATTTTACAACTCTGTGTAGGTTTTTTTATTGGCAGCAGACATTATTTGAAAGTCAAAAAGGGCTGTCAGCATAAAAATATTGTTAGCAATGAGATTTATGTCCTAAAATCAAGGCATTAAATCAAATAATTTAGTCAAATCATGAGCACTGGAGTTAAACAGACATGGGGCAATGGCTGTGTGTTGCTTACTGTCAGATCTCTGCTTTTACATTGAAGTTAAGTTAAGACTGCTTATTCAAAGCTGTGTGCTTTCGCCTTAAAGGCCTCAGGTCCTGGTGTGTTTGAATGTTGTGCATGTCTTGGGTGTCTGTTATGCAAGGACTTGATTCAAGCTGAATTAAAGAAAAGAAAAATTTCATCTATGTTGAGGATCAGTGGCAGCTCTTTTCCCCTCCCCTTTGAAAACGCTTGGATCTGAAGGCACATGGAGGCTACAGGTGGCTATATTTATGAGCTTTGCTCTGATTGCCCGGATGATGCCTGATGGGGGGGTTGCAGAGTGGACTTATCATGCCTGTGACATGTAGAAAGCACATTTATATGTGGAGGCTGTATAGCGATTACATCATAAACCCCAGTAAGTAAATAACAGTGTTTGAAGGGGCATTTTCTTTTAAGAGATATTATGCATTTCTCTGTGAACTGAGTTAAGTAAAATGTGTCATGTCCTTTTGCTTTGTAAGCCCCTTCCAACAACAATAAAAGCATTTAACCTTAAGTGTGGGGTCACACCATTGATTTAGATGATTGCTTGACCATGTTCACAAATACGTTTGTTAATTATCTACTTTTCTTCTGAGTCTGTTTGAGACATTCTGGTGGAGCTTCTGTTGCTTCGAGGCCCTATGTCCCAAAGTGTAGGGTGGTCTGTTCTGATTGGTTGAATGGTTCACTCTGTAGTATTTTGTCAGTTTAGCTTGGATTAGCACATGCTTTCAATCGCTTTACATTCTTTCTATGGTCAATGCTTTGCACTGGACTTGCTCCACAGATAAGTGTCAAGTTTTGGATTTGAAAACAAGGGACATTCCCCAGCATTCACTTCCCGCCGTCCCTCCATCCCAACCAAGCTCCAGTATCTCTTACATTTTAAGACTAGTGTACATGAATGTCTTCTCATTCGCAGCCATCCATCTCGTTTCTCTTAGTTTGTTCACACTGTGGGCTCTAATCTTGCAACAACTGCCACCCAGGCTACTGCAGATGGCAGTTCTTGTGAGGCTTCTTCGTCGTCTTCGGTTTTATGCGGTTGGCATCCATAATTTTGGTGTGTTACTGCCCCATTCTTTTGATTAGGCTAGTGACAGAGTTCAGTTTGGAGAGATTTTATGTTTTATAATACAGGAAATTAATGGGAAAATACTAATACGGGAGGACAGCGGGAAAGAGGGATAAACCCCTAGACTGTAAAAAACATGGATGCCATGTCGCTGGGCTCAAATTGAAGCCGCCACGAAAACTGCTCCCCCTGGTGACTGGCTGCAGTATAGGTCAAATCTCCGTCTCCCCCATTCATCTGAACGGGCCGTAGTGAAACTTAAAAAAATCAATACACCTCGTAGAAATATTTCTCCCACTTGTATGCTGTGGTGATATGAAAGTATTATTGGGCTGTGTTTTTTCCAAGTCCTCCTTTTTCTGAAAAGTTTCTTTTTCATCAGTTATTAGAGTTTAAAAATAACCGCGGTTTACTGCAGCTTCACAATGATTGTGTACACTGTATGCTGGGGAGTTTTGCAACTGTTTACGACAACTACATCGAAATATGGTCCAGATTCTCTACTGGCTGCACAATGGCGGTGCCCTGACGGGGGATATTATGGCTTCAAATCTGTTACATGGTAGAATACGGAGCCATGCTATCCAGTTCTTATAATACATCCATGGATAAACTATGGTAGTGTCCTGATCCAAAACGGGAGACTTGACAGCAATGGCTCCACATGTCCAACAGTCCTTTTACTGACGCACTGTGGATTTAGTTGTCTTGTTCATAGATGTACACAGTGTGAAAAGCCCATGATAGTTGTCCGGTCTTTATGTGAACGACATACTATAATCAGAGTCTTGCTAAATCTTTACACGAGGAGGGTTTTTCCAAAAATGTGTCCCATTGATCTAAAAAAAGTCACTTGCAAATGCATAAAAAGTGAGTTGACAGAAAAAGAGACTATCTTAAAAGAATATGTGCATGGGTACGAGGCCAGGGGAGGATGAAAAACGTGGTGAGGATCAGAATGCCAAAAACCTCTGAAAGCCTTTTTCTGAAATTGCCCTTATCATAAAGTCGAGTGTTGGGCATTTAATCAAATTCCAAATCAAAGTTACTTTAATAAAGTATTTAATAGTAATTAAATGACCAAACTTGAACAATTAACTGTAATTTAAAGCATAAATCATCCGACAGCCTTATTTAAAACTACTACTGACCACCCAAAAGGTTAAATGTGCACTGAAATGACAACAGCAGACATGAGACACGGTGCCCTGATCCAGGAAGACTTAATCCTCTGTTTACATTCATTAATAAATCACTAATATTGGCACTCTGTTAACACGAAGAGTCAGCATTTGACAGATGAGCTGAATGATTGTTCACATGTTGGACAGGGAGAAACCAGTTGTGCTGTGAGCTTTTATTTACAGACGGAGCAGCACACAGCGTCCTCACCTCCTGTAGGTGGCAGGGAACATTTTCAACACGGCGATTCATCAAGATAAAAACTTCCTCTGCTTTCTTATCTCATGTTCTGCAGGTCGAGGCCTCTGCCCTGCTCCGGCAGCCTCAGCGCCCTGCTCCATGATTGATTGTGTAGAGGTGCTGCGATTTAAATTCAATGGTAACACAAACCGTGTTCTGAAACAAACCTCCTGCTTCCTGCCCCCTGAAATGTGATTAGCTATGTTCTTTGAGACCTAATGTAATATAATCTGTAATATTTGATTGCAAATGTGAATGTAAATGGCCCCGAGCTTTTAATGTATCAATGTCACAGCACCGAACTTTTTATACTTTGATAATGAAACTAGAACTACCGCCTGGTAATTTCATGCATTTACAAGCATACAAATACCAAAGGTAAGACGTGGCAGGTCAGGAAAAGGTGGTTTTGTGATAGTGGATGTTACACTTGTATTAGGAATCCTAACCCTTTCATGCACAGTGTCACCTACAGTGGACAGATATTTATTTTATATTTTATGCCATTTAGGTTAACCATGTCCCAACTACCAGGTGGTAAACACCAAAACTATGTTCTCGAGTTTCATAAAAAATATGATCTTTTTTGTCTTTTTGTTCATTTTGAGATGTTACATCCTAAATCTAAATTGCCAATAAAGAGGGATATGCACCACACCCTTCAGGATTAAGTGTAAATGCCTTCTATTCTCAAAGAATTAAACAGGTAAAAACATATTCTGTAATTTAAAGAGATGTAAGGAACACTCTTCTATAGATTTTAAAAAATAAATATTGTTCTTGTTTATTTTCACCTGTGACCAAAAAATAATCTGTCACATTATTCAGAAAAAGGTATATTCTGTGTATAGTTTAGTTAAACTGCAGATTAAATAAACATTATATTTTGCTTTTTATTTTCTATAATTTTAATCAATGTTTGTAGCAAATATGTGCTTGTGGATCTATATTAAGTTCCATTAAATTATTATTTATTTACTTACTTACTTAAAATATAATATATTTAAACCAACACTATGTAGTTTTTCAAACATAATATAGTCCTTAGATATTCATCGTCGTGGTCCACCACTTTACAATGAGTTGAATGACACCTCTGTCGTGTTCTGAAGTGGTCTGTATCGCTTTCACTAGCACTATGTAACTTCGAGGTGGATGGTGGGAACCCTGCCACACTAAAAACTACAAGTTTGAACTGCTTTACGGCATAGGCTACGTCACTTCCCCCGGTTCCCGATTTGTTTAAAACACGGAAGTGTCGGCGAAAGCCAAACACAGAGCTGTAGTCATGGCGGAGGCAGCAAAGAACGCAAGAAAAAGAAAAGTTTATTTTGAGGGTACAAAACAAAGAAAGCGAGAGAAAAACAAGCTGAATGCTCGGACCAGAATAAACATCGGTTCGGTGTTCACTCGCTGGCGTGAAACAAAAGACGAGAAGAGATGTCCGACCGATGCCGACTTGGCCCTGTCATTGCTGGACTTGTAAGTACTTGTTGATTGTTTACCATCCGTTTACAGTATTCGTGAGAACGTACCAGTATGTAGTTTTGTTCAGACCTATTTCAAGTGTGTGATATCACCAGCTCGTCGTTGTCTTTACTTTTATTCACTTTATCGCTTCAACAGGATGGGGGCGACTTCACGGTAATAAAACCAAGTTGAACTTAGCGATTTTTAACATCGTCATTTAGTCAAAAATAAATACATTACCTCGTCACTATCCATCCTGCAAACAGGCGCTGAAGACAGAAGAATACTTTTGAGTGAAGTCCTGGCTTCTGTGATTCGCCTACAAAACAAATGCACGCGACCGGCAGATCTGTATCCTTACAGCAGTATGCGCGCGCTAGAGCTCATAGGTAGTTGAGTTCTCGTTCCGGTCAAGCGAGAATCATCCGTAGAGCTGCTTTAAAAACTTCCCAGTATTTTTTAACTTGTTCAAAAGTAAAAGCAAATATTTTAGAAAACATTCCCTTGTGATTTAATAAAGTCATGCATGAAAGGGACTGGGGCTGGAAGGTGGCCTGTTCATGTCCTGATTAAAACATTATTGGAAGTTGGTTTAGTAGCTGGGCAGATGCCTCCTGGGGCACTTCTGCCAGTTACAGCAAATAGTAACGCAGCTGAAGGGGGTTGACGTCCCTTGCCTCGAGAGCCTCAGGGTTTGATCTTCATTGCAGTGAGCACCTTTGCAGAATAAGAGGATCTGATGTTGCTCTGTTCTTGAGATATCACATTCACAAGAAAGAGGTGAACAAAAAGCCAGATGAATTTAATACTTGCACAATTTGAAAGATACAGGACCAAAGCGTTGTTTATATAGTATATGTATGTTGGACCTATGACCTCTAAAATCCAGTAGTCTGTTTTTTGTGCTGTTGCAGAAATTAGAGTGAAGTTTAATTTAATCCCTTAATATGTTAAGATTTTATGTTCACAAATAAAAGATGAACATCATGCTCTATTGACCTTGACCTTTGTCCTGTGGCATCCAATCCATTCAACTTTGATTTAGAGCTAAAATTGGTCCTGATATTGCTTGCAAAAGAGAAGAGTATAAATTCTAGTTCCCGTGACATATTACCACCAAAGTCAAAAGCTTTTTGTCGAAAACAGATGTGGCACTTTTTGCTATGATTGATAGAAGTCCCCCATGTCATTCCTGAGCTATTGTGTGCTCAAACAAAGAATGAACTCTGGGTTACAGTATTTAAATTTCACCTATGACCAAAATCAAAGACTTTTTTGTGTCAATAAAAAAGTGTGAAATGTGATTCCCTGAAATCCCTAAACCTCTTCATTATGTTGTTTTCAAATAAAAGAATGAACTTAAGACTTTATAACATTGGTCTTTGGCTTATGACCTCCAACATCTAAACAATTCACTGCTGAGTCAGAGCTGACATTCACTTTTAGTTTGAAGAAAATAGCTCCAAGCATCATGAAGATGTTGCAATCAAACGCAGAGGAGGACCACGTCTCCATGACTTCAACACTTCACATATGACCTTCAAAGTTGACAGATTATTCTCTTGTGTCAATGTGGACATTTGGTCTAAGTTTGATAAAAGTCCCTGGCAGCATTCTAGTGATATTTTGTCCAAAATCAAGCTGGCATTTTCCCAGAGTTTAAAGAAAATGGCTCAAAGATTTTAAGCTCAATGCATTCACAGGTAAAGAAAGAACGTGAGGCTTCACTACCTTGACTTTTGGCTTTTTGCTACCAAAATCTAGCAGTTTTTTCCTTGAGTCACAGTGAACTTTAGAGCTGAGTTGGAGATACTAGCCTTAAACATTTAAGATATGTCACATTTGTAAAAATTCTACAGTAGCTCGGACAGACAACTCAAAACCCATACAATCACCAGCCCCTGTTATCCCTGACATGGAGGCATAAAAACTGCGTGAGTACTATCTGGTAGACATCAGACCACGTTCTGCTAAGTCCTTTAATGTTGCTTGTTGTGGTTTATTTTCACATCCATTTCTGCTCCAACTATTTGTTTTCCCATCATTAAAATCAGTTAACACGACCTTGACTCCATGCTTGAGGTGTTAGGGTTACACCGAGCATGGGTGGCCACAAAGAAGTGATACAGCAGCTAGATTAACGACTGGAGGGAGGGCGACATTTGTTTATTAACGTCACTAAGTTTCTTTCTTGGCGTTGCGAGGACACAGAGGCCCCAATTTGTCTGGTTAATGTGGCTAAATCCGCTTCTGGAGATTGTCCGGGGGTCTGCCTGTCTGTCTGCCGCCTGGCTGTGTAATGCCTTCCAGGCTGCTGTCAGGGGGAGGATAAAATTATTTTTATTAATCTGTTTTTAAAGCCTCACAAGGTTCTGCCGTCGAGGGCTATCAGAGTGAACAATGATCAGGAGGAGACAATAGGTTTAGCACGGACATTAGAGCCACTAATGGTCCTCTCTGTCTTACACACATGAATATACACATCCGCCTTTACTCATGTTGAGAGTAGCATGCTTGAAAGATTAAAGATTTTTCACACAAACGTCAGCACTTTATGGCAGGTGATTAAAAGCCAAAGTGACAAAATCAGTAGAGTATTTTCATTTTATGCCTTTGTTTAAAAGAGAGCAGCCAGTTTCCATTACAGTCTTCTGTTTCTGTTTAAATCAAGCTAGGCTGCCATCCAAAACCGAACAGCATGAGGAAAAAAGAATGAAATAAAACTAAAACCCCCTCTGTTGGCGACAGCAGCTATTGTGCAGCTGTTTGACTCTGAGAAAAATAATCTGGGTGTTGTTCTGCCTCTGTGATCTGTATAATCGGGCCGCTTTGGGTTTAGAGACTTGTTGCTACATACTGAGCTCTATATGTGATTGTCTGTTTACAGTGGTCACGTTAGCTACAGAAATAATACATTTATAACTTCTGTGTTCTGCAGCCAGAGCTCAAGGTAGATTAGCCATATTATCACTGCAGCAGCTGCTTGATGGATGTGCTTACAAAGAGAATTGCTGCTGAACACTAATGACTGCTTATTATCTAAATTTAAATGACTGTATCATCCTCCCGGCGTCGTTCGCAGAGCCATCATCATCTTTCTGCATACACATACAGGCTTGTTTAGCTCTCATACTGTACAGCATACCTTGCACTTTTGTGAGGTGAAATAATCAAAACATGGTTCTGATTTACTCCGAGCTGTCTCCTCCGATCATCTCGTCTTCCCGCAGGAAGTGATTTACTGTCAAACACATTCCAAGAGTAAATCCAGAAAGCACACGCTGATTTATCCCAACAGACTTTTATTTTTCCCCATTCTTCTGCCTCCTTTATTCCTCTGCCATCGTGGCTTTCACTGTCTCTTCCGTAGAGCATCAGAGATCTGAAGCAGAGGTCTAAGTTCTGCCTGCTCCATGCAAAGGCCTGAGGCAGACTTACATCCATGCATTTAAATAGGACTACATACTGGTAACAACCAAGACTGAAGGCTTTTTATTTATGGCAGCCAATACATCCACCAGCAAGTCCCCCAGTCTCTTCTTACGGCTCTGAAATATCTTAACAGTTTTAGCAGTTTTCTTAAAATTCTGCCCATATGTCCACCTTAATATGACAGTTAGGTGGAAAGATTTTTAAGGGTATAGGTCAAAGACCAAGATCATCATGGTTCTATGTTCATCAGTTGGTAGTGAATGCATTATCGTGAGAAGGTTCCAGTTGATCGTTGTGTAAATGTCCTCTGTGACAATGTGGTCAACTGATGAGATTTTGATGGTCTGTCTTGAAGGTTATGGAGCCTCATGTTCAAAATGTCTATTTTGACCTGGGGTTGAGCTAATCCAATTTTAAGAAAGTAACTCAAAGGTCAAGGTTCTCCAGTATGTTGTATGATCTTTAAAAAAATGAAAAACCGACACAAATGTCCACCCTCCTGGACGGGCTATCTATAGTTTCTAGGTAAGAAGTCAAGATTTATGGGCCTCATTATTGTCAATTTCTAGTGACAGTCAAAGATCAAGGGTAGGTTCATTGATAGTACGAACTTAAGTCATGTATGAATCAATTTAGTCATAGACCAAGTCATGTATCATGAATCATTATTTGATTATGGACGTATTCTATCCATATTTAAAGGATAAGTTCGGTTTCTACAGCTTTCACAGTGTTTATAGAATGAAGTAGAACAATATACTCACCCAGAAGGCTTTCCTGATTCAAAAAGTGCTTCAGGAGATATTTAGAGCCAAAATCGAGCGGCGGACATCCATATAATGGTAGCACACGGGGCATGTTAGCGCCGCTCCTACAGCTGCATTAATTGTCCAAAAACTCATTAGTTTCACCGATATTTCATCATGGTCCGCTCACGCTACTCCTCCATTATAGTCTGTGTTGCCCCAGACATGTTTTTGTGACTGTGCTGACCTCTGAACTGAAGAAGAAGAACGCTTGCCTCCGCGAATGCGCAGTATGGCTCATTGTTTCAGGGGAAGACCGTCGGCTACACAACGACTTTCTTCTTCCAGTTTTGTGCAAAATGGACGAATATCTATCGGATGAAGATGTTGTGGAGGAGAACTTTGAATATGATGGGTGTCCTTACAGTTTCGAGCCAGAGTTTACAGATGAGGAGCTCATGAAAAGGAGGACGCGGAGGCAACGCTCCAGAGAGTACTACGCATGCGCGGAGGCAAGCGTTCTTCTTCTTCAGTTCAGAGGTCAGCACAGTCACAAAAACATGTCTGGGGCGACACAGACTGTAATGGAGGAGTACCATGAGCAGACCATGATGAAATATTGGTGAAACTAATGAGTTTTTGGACGATTAATGCATTATTGATATTATTATTGATAGCTTTCTGGGTGAGTATATTGTTCTACTTCATTCTATAAACAATGTGAAAGCTGTGGAAACCGAACTTATCCTTAAGTTTGCTATCCATGCACCCAGATTTTAGTTACCCACATATACAGACAAACCCCACAGACAGAAAGTCTGGGGTACTGCCATAAATAGAAACCACTGAAAGAAGATGTCTTGGACCTGACCATACTTCAAGTTATCAATGTATGCATATTCATAACTCTGCTGTATTAGATTTCTACTGTCATTTTTGTTACATACATATCTATATAACTGAAGACGATAACCTGTCTCTGTTTGTCAGTATTTCGCTGAACCAGCCGTGATAAACTACCCGGATAAACCTCCAGTCTGATATTGCGTATTATTGTTTCCATTGAACATCTGATAACATTCATCAAGCACCATGATCATCAACAGCTTGTAAATGAAATATTTATGAAGTGATTTTTGTTAAACTTTGCATGGTCACCCACTTTGAAGCAAGAATGAACTACTTCAATTCCCTGTGCTGTGAGGTCATTGCAAGACGTCTTTGATTGTCATTTAAAACCTTTGTTTGCGATTGCAGTATCTTTTTGAAGCAAAGACTCATCACCTAGATTTTTATAGTCATAGGTCAAATGTCAAGGAAATGGAGCCTCATACCTTCAATTGCTTGTGAACGTAATATAAAAGGCTTTGAAGAATTTCTCTCAAACTTTGGACAAATGCTGAAGATGAGTCAAATCAATCAATCAAAGTCATAGGTCACAGATAAAGATCATTGAACCAGATGTCCATTATTTTGTTGTTAATGGAACATCTTCAAAACACCTTGTGGGTTTTTCTCGAAACGTTTAACAAATGTCCTCTTTGGTTTAAGGCTTAGATGTACTGTGAAGCATGAATGAAGTCCTTTTGTTTTTATGAATCACAGTGCTGTGAGTCAAGATTGTGTTATAATTTTGTATTATGTTCAGAATGACTTGGAGGATGGGGGAAGACCAGTTTAAAAAAAAAAAACAGAATAAAGGAAGGAAACCAGAAATAAAGTAAAAAATAAGTGATATTTATCGAACACAAAAACTTACAGAAAATCTCTGCAAAAAACTATTACTCAATTTCAAAATCAGAGTTTTAAGTAATCAGAAACGGTCTTCAAACCAGAAAGTAAAAAAGTCTCTTGATTAGGATGGTCCTTCCATTTGAAGTGAAAGATGTTTTCAAAAACATTTGTCTTCTGGATGATCACTGTGTGCTTGAGTCCCTTCATGCAAGTTCTTCTCCCTCTTTTCACACCAAAATGACTCCTGAAATAAAGTCCTGGCTGCAATGGCTTGATTGCAACTCATAGCATTTTGGTTGTAAACATACTCACTATTAATGCTATCTCTCATTTTGATGTTGTGGTGGAAACAAGTTATAAAATGTGATCTGTAATGTTAGATTTGGTTCAGAAAAACATGGGCTATGGTTAGCCCCCTGAACTCTGACTGGACATGGTTTGAGTGTTCAATAAAAGTATTCTGGCTGATTTCAAGCTACTGCTTTTGTTTATTTGCTCTACTCTTAGAGAAGACATATCATGCTTGTTTCTCCTTTTCACTATGCCAGACTAGGATGCCTGTAAAGCATTTCTGCCCTCAGTACAAGTCATTTAGTTCCTTCATTGCCCCACAATAGCGTTCTCAAAATCCTCATTTTAGGCCATTATGAAGCCCTCGTTGAAACACTCGGATCTGAGGATGACCTAAAGTTACCTTGCAACGTCACAGCCCTTTGTGCTCTCAATGGTCGGTTCTACCGGGGGCTGAGCCAGCCTGTCCTTCTTCTTCTACTGTATTTTCCGGCAGGCTCAATGCAGCGACCGCGTATTGAGTCCCCCTACAGGCCAAAGCTGGTAATGAGTGAATGTGAGCTAGGGATCTATATACCCCTGCTGGTGGATGTGTTCCTCCTGGATGTGACGGATGTGACGGTTTTGTGGCTAACGGACATCACAGAGGAAGAAGTCTTTTATCAGATTACTCCAATAAAAAGAAAGGTACCTCGTGTCGTCACGACGTTTGAAATCTCGCGGATATCTCACAATGACCTATTTTCAGAGGCATCAAATCTCATTCTAGGATATCAGAAAAAATACAAGATCTCATTTTTTGAAAATTAAGGGGGTGTAAGGTCTTGTTTTCAAATTTATTATATTATATGTAAGTATTAAATCATGATCAGCATGATATGTCTCCTTTAAACATCTTCCTGATTTAATGACACTGATTAGATATTCCGAAATACTGTTAAAGACACACTTTTCGTTTTAAATTCTCATGTCTTTGCTTCAGTTCATAGAGGACCTTTTTTCTTTTTTAACCTAAAAACCTTTAAAGGAGGAACAAATGCACTGATTGTATAGCCATACTTTCTATTCTAAAATTCAAGTGGTCAATCTTTTTCTTAACATCTACTTCCTTATCCTCAGTTCCCTTGTCATCTCTGTTACTCTGATCCTTCTCTTCGTCCTCCTATTTCCTCCTTTCTACCCATCCGAGCCGGAAACATCCGCTTCATGGCTCCACACTGACAAAGACACAGCTGGTCTGGGACTGCATGGGGGCCGGCAGCAGCAGCAGCTTTATTTACCCCTCTCTCTCTCTCTCTCTCTCTTTACGTCTCACTCTTTCTCTATCTCTGGTTATCCGGCCGGGCCCTGGAGCAGATGGCTGCGTTGCTCGATTGGACTCATCCATTGTTCCACTCTGTAATTGGTACTTGGAACCAAGTGCCTCATATATTATGCAAAAGGGGGCTGTTTTAGTGCGTAGTGAGCCGGTCCTGCTCAAGTGTAATTCTAATCAAGTGAGTGCTTCACTGCATTATGCATCAAATGATTTGATTTATCTTTATTGTGGGCCTGAAACCAGGTAGCTTCAGATTTGAATGCCTGAACAAAGGCAAGAGAAGGGGTTTGAAGAAGTAACTTGGTTATCTATTAGTCATCCATATGATGTCAGTAAGAAATTCAATAAGATTTTCCACAGGAGAGCCTGCAATGATGATGAGCTGAAAATAGTTTTGAACAGAGAATCAGTCTCGAAAGATTTTATGGGAGAGTATAATGAAAACTGAAATCTGGGAAAGATTTAGTGTAGTCTGCACCAGGTAGAAGATGTATTCATGCCGTTAAAGCTTTGAAAATGTTCTTTTGACTAATAAAATTTTAGTGAACTGCACACTTATGGGGTTTTCACATCATATGAAGAAGAATGGGAAAATAATGTCACATCGGCAAATATTCATCCACACGCCCATATCAATAGGCAGTTTAGGTTGTCTTCACACCTAGACCATTTGGGAGAATTGGTCAAATACAAGTGCTCAACTTAATTCTTTGCATTTGTATGAACAGAATAATCGATCCCTATTTCGGTACACACAACTGTGTGGAGGTTGCCTGACACAGGTGGCCTTGGATTGTTTCCAATAGCCCCTGCAGTGGTTTATTTACATAGTGTGATGAGTTAACTGATCATGTACAACAGTAGTGCTGTTGCAGTATAAGCAGCAGCAGTAGTAATAATGCTTGCATTATGGCTACAAGGCCAATGACAAGAACTACTTACTGGTAATGTTTGTGATTCAACAGAGTCACTTTCTTTGCACAGGCCCAACATGCCATAAAATATCAATAACTTGATAACAACATCTCTACAGCAGATCATCACAGGACTCAATAACACTGACTCATGCAGAAACTTGCTTAGTCCACAGAATTAAGTCCATCTCCTTCAAAGAGAAATGATAATTTCCTATACTGTTCTCTTCTTTTTTGCATCGCTGAGAATTTCTTCACTGAGTACACTTCTCTAAGTTTTATGCTATAAGAAGTTACCATGCTGTCTTGTGTCTTCTCTGGTCCTATGGAGACACCAGCAAGTGTTAGCCAAGTGAAAGCCTCTCTTACACTAATACAGCAGTTGTTTAGGCTTACACAGGTGTGCAAAATTGTTGGTACCCTTCCATTAAAAAAAGAAAATCCCATAATGGTTACTGAAATAACTTGATACTGACAAAAGTAATAACAAAAAAATCCTGGAAATTCACTAATAAAAATCAGACATTGCCTTTGAATTGTGCTTCAACAGAATAATTGAGGAAAAAAAAAAATAATGAAACTGACCAGGTCAAAAATGATGGTACCCCTACAAAAGATTGAAAGTGATTTGGCCGTAGGGACATGTTAAACTGTGTGTCCTGTAATTAGTATCACATGTGTCTTCAAGCTTGTATTCAGTCATTCTGACTATTTAAAGGATGAAAAGTACTCACCATGCTATTTGGTATCATGGTGTGTACCACATTGAACATGGACCACTGAAAACTGAGGAGAGAGCGGTCTCTGGAGATTAAAGAGAAAATTATAGACAAGCATGTGAAAGGTAAAGGTTTTAAGACCATCTCCAAGCAGCTTGATGTTCCTGAGACTATAGTTGCACATATTATTCAGAAATTGAAGGTCCAGAGGACTGTAGCCAACCTCACTGGATGTAGCCACAAGAGAAAAATTGATGATAAATTGAAGAGACGGATAATGCGAATGGTAACCAAGGAGCCCAGAACAACTTCCAAAGAGAGCCAAAATGGACTGAATGAAGGACATCACAGTTGAAAGCAAATCATAAAAAAGTGAGACTGGAATTTGCCAAAATGCATATTGACAAGCCACAAAGCTTTAGGGAGAATGTCATTTGGACAGATGAGACAAAACTGGTGCTTTTTGGCAGGTCACATCAGCTCTATGTTCACAGACACAAAAATGAAGCATACAAAGAAAAGAACACTGAACCAACTGTGAATCATGAGGGAGGCTCAGTTATGTTCTGGGGCTGCTTTGCTGCATTTGATACAGGGTGTCTTTAATCTGTGCAGATACAATGAAATCTTAAGACTATCAAGGCATTCTAGAGCAAAATGTTTATTCCAGTGTCATGAAGTCATGTGCCATCAAACAGGATAATGACCCACAACACACTGCTAAAAAACACCCATGAATGGCTCAGAACAAAACATTGGATTGTTCTGAAGTTGCCTCTTATGAGCCCTGATCTAAATTCTATTGAACATTTGTGAAGGAGCTGAAGTATACTGTCCAGATAAGACACCCTTCAAATCTGAGACAGCTGGAGGAGTGGGGGCCAAAATACCTGTAGACAGTTGCAGAAGTCTCATTGAGAGTTACAGAAATTGCCAGAGAACAGGTTGTGCAACAAAATATTAATTTAAGGGTACCATCTTTTTTGATGGGGCCCGTGCCATTCGTCTGTTTTTAAAACAATTCTGTTGAACCACAATTAAAAGCAATGTCTAATTTCTGTTAGTTAATTTACTGTAAATTTTTATTTATTATTACTTTTGTCAGTTTCAAGTTATTTCTGTGACTATTGTGGGTTTTCTGTCTTTAACAGAAGAGTACCAACAACTTTCCAAAGGTGTGTATATCACAAGATATGTTGACATTGATAAATATGCTCAACTGTGTACCAAGGACATTATTCTCTATTGTTATAATTGTACTATCATTTTGGCTTTTCTCTTCATTATGCACTTGTTGTCAGCCTGGATGTGATGTAATGAGGTAAGGCCAGCAGTGGCTCTTTGGCCTGGATGTGGATCTCTTCAGAATACTGCTATATGAATATGGAACGATCCAAAGGAAATGTGTAGTTATTTTTTACAACTAAATTGGAACAAAGCGACTAAGTTGTAGCTGTTGAAAACAGCATAGAGTCTTACCTTATCGGAAGTCTTCTGACTGTGGTAAGAGACTCGAGAACCTTAGAAGAAACCATGCATGACCAGAGCTCTTATATACTGAGAAAAAGGTAACTATGGAAAAGAGCACGTTTGAGTCTTTAAGTTGTACTTAATTCCCCTATATGACAAAGGCAAAAAGAGGAGGTAGTCAATGGACTACACAGTTCTAGATCATATGTGACCCATGTATCTAAAATGGAAGCTAGGCTATCCATATTTTTTATTGCACTCTGAGAGCTTGACATCCATCATTCATAAAGATCTACAAATTCTGACTTGCTTTCCACTTCTCCTGTGTCAATCTTGAAGGTTATGAAAATTATCACATTCTTTTTGTATGTTTTACATTTTACATTTCATCCCAACTGTGAAGGGACCAGGGTGTTAAGCTCATCTGCTCCACCTGTTAAATAATTCATTGATTTTGGGTGTTGTGTGAACATGAAGCAGATTTTGTAAGAAAACAGCAAGTAAGTTGACTTAACCCTCTGCTTCATAAATGGAGGTCAAACACACAGGGGCAGTTCACCACCATTAAACTCTGTTTTCTATCTAACTCGTACTCCTGCACAGATACCCGCAGCTATTTTTCATACACAATACATCTGCTGGTTGTCACAACAGCCATCCGTCCAGTTTCAACATGTGAGTTTGATATGGCTGATCCATTTGGCTGGAATGTAAACAGATGTCAGTGGTGGTTTTAGGGGGGCAGGACTACAATGCAGGCCAAGGTTGGCTTCAGACAGAAACACAACACCCCCTGGACTTGTGGGCTCACTCAGCTGGAGCTACCAGGACTGAGCTGTTGGTTATGTTAGATGGATGTCTCCTGGTTGCTTGGATTGGCTTTAATCTTTGGTAATTATAATGAGAGGGCACTGTGGAAATTTTGGGTCATTCATCCTCAGGTCTGCACCTGCACTGTTTTAGTTAGAGCCAGGTCTGGACTCAGATATGTCATTATATTATTTTTTTCTTTTTATATTATTTTTTGTTTTAACTAAAGACTTTTGGGATTTCTTGTTCAGTTTGAGAGGCTATCAAGGTCTTAAATTAAATATCTTAGATGAATATGACCTTTTCCAGTTTTCATATACTACCCTGATCCACCTGTAGTCTCTGACTGTCTGAGACCCTCTGTTAAAACTCCTGGCTCTTCGGTTTTGTCCATTGATCCACTGTAACTGATGGAAGTCAACTGTCAACAAAACAGGGGCGGGGCATCACTTTGAGAGGCCTATTTAGGTAAGGGAGACTTCAGGCAGCTACTGGCAGCTGTAAAGTGAGGTAGAGGTAAAGGTTTTCAGTAGCTGGTCTTGTCTCGCTATTTATTTTGAATCCATGTGTCATACATGAACAACATTGCTTAATCACACGAGGATCGCCTGATGTGATAACTGATTATTGAAGGACACACATTTCAATGCAAGATTTATAATAATTAAGTGAATCATCAAAGGAGCGAAAGAATATTAAAAAATGACAAATCTCAGGAAAAACTGAAAAGGCAAAGTGGAGAAGCTGAACATTCAGGATAAAACAACAAATGTTCTTTACTGTAAACACCTAAATAAGAGGAAAAACACATAAGATACAGCCTTTATTTGTCAAGATCAGTCTTATTCTAATCTGCAACAGACTGTCTTTAATTTTCAAGACAAGAAAAATCAGACAGACTAGCCAAAAGATTTAAAAAGAAATCCCCTCTGTGAATTCCAAAGATGCCATTTCTGAATGGATTACTTTTATCAGAGGAACCCTGTGTGTTTTGGGGGAACAAAGGGGGATTTTTGCCCTGGACAACACAAAGTAAAGACTTGGCTTATTCAAATGGGAGAAAAAAGTAACACCAGATGTCCTCTGCAATGAATATAAAGCGGTCCCCAATATTAAAGCCATAGAGCAATGGCTTTAATGAAAAACAACCCTCTAACTCTCTTCTGTTATCTCAAATTATTGATGTTTGTTGGTTGCGTCAAGTTCACATTGCTTGCTCGTGCTTGTTCTTGCACAAGCATAAGCATACCATGCTGAAGTACATCTCCCCTGAGCATACCAAGGCCAGAGAAAGTGTACTTAGAACAAAAGACTCACACCAAACAGCTGAACTAGACTTCAAGGATGAAACTCCTGGTGAGGTATGGACAGCAGATTATATTATACTGCTTCCAATGTATAGAGCTTCATAATATTGGTTTGATGGTTCAGAAAATGATGTTAGTATAATATCTGTATTAAAGAGTTGTTATTTGATTCAATGGAGAGCCTTACATACGTTGTGGTGCATTGTGGAGCAAGCCAACCTCTACTGATTAAATCATATCAACCCCCTATTGACACATAAAGTTGATGTTTTCCTGTAATAGTAAACAGCATTGATTTCTTCCTGTTTTGAAATGCATGTGCTTCATTGTACATGGATGTACCACTGAGCCCATATGCTGCTGTGAGTGTGTTAGTTGAAGGGGGAGAAGGTGTCGGAGAGGGATTACTGGAGCGTGTCCTTGTTGAGGTGCTTGCCAGCACTTGCCTCCTGTGTTTAATGTAACATATGAGGAGGCCCAATTAAATTGTTGCAGGCGCCAATGTGTGAGGTGGTGTTTATTACAGGGAGGGAAAAACATTGGGCACTTCAAAGATTATAGGTGTGAATTTGTGAGATGGTTGCAGCGTTTGCAGCCGACAAACCTGCACAAAAACGTGCAATTCTCAAAGCAGATGAGGAAGAAAAAGCAGATGTCTGGTGCATTTTATGTGTCTAAACTGGACAGAATAGTCATGTTTTCATGCAAGGACCTGTCTTTGCATAATTACTCCAAATCACAGGAACACACTCACAAAGGCCCCACACAGCCAGTGTGAAAATGATAGGCATTTAGAGAGAATTAAGGGTAACTGAAGCACGATTTGAAGATGTACAGCGCCCACATTTCACAATTAACATGGCAGCAGAGACAGTACAGGGGAAACATCTGTTTATTCGAGAAAGTTTAAATAATCTTGTCATTAGATTTCTATATTCCAGTTTTATATGCAGCTCTTTCAGTACTATCTGTTTGGTCCGGATGAGCTTGGGATAATTTCAGACTTATAGTACCTAACTTCAGCTCTCAGCTGATGGTAACAACAACAGTTGCTAATAATAGATTGCAGACCAAAACCAACTTGCAAAGAGATTCGTGCTACGAGTGCCTACTTTCATTGGTACCTTGATGTTCTGAACTCAGTTTTTGTTCTCATGTCTTCTAATTAACCAAGCAGTATGCTCTCTTATTAGCTTTACCCATCACTACCCTCCTAGAAAGATGGACACAATAAATCCTTTCTATCATACGCAGCTGTCTATCCCTCCATACTACTCTCTCTAGGTTTGGATATTTATGTCTCAAGCACATTTAAATAGGCTCATCAGTAACATGACAGAGCTATAATATCAACAAAGTTAGTCCTGTTATAAATCATTGTTTGAATGAATTTTAAACATATAGCTTTTTACCATCCTGTTTTATAACATACTGAGCTCCCATTACACCTGAACCCTCAGTTTTCTCTCTTGCTGTACTCTCTGCCAGGTCATGTGTAATAAGCCCAGGGCTGAGTGAGGCGTCGAGAGAGAGACAGCCATGAAATTGAGGAGCACAGGGAAGTGTCTTTTGCTGTGTAAAAGGCTGGATGATGGGATTCTTTAAAAGATTCAAGGTGAACATTTTGGGGTTTAAGGAAGTGTACCATTTCGATGTGGCACTAAAGAATATCACCCGTATTCTGTAGTGCCACTACAGAATACAGGAGAGTCTGGGAAAGTCTGGAGCCTGCTGCAGGTGCTGAGCTTGTCTAGGAGGAATTTGGCATGTGGCAAAACAAATGCAGAGAGTGACATGCAATATGAGGGGATTACAGATTGCAGCTTGGATATACAGGGGCACATGATCCAGTGATTGGGTGCAAGTCTCAAACATCTAGTTTGAAGAAGACTTTGAGGGGGGAGTCCAGGTTTCGTCTCAAGTCATCTCTGTGTACGACTTAAGTTCCAATCAAGTCTGAGCCTTTAACTCTAGTCACTCACTCTGCCCTCAACCATCTCCTAGCTTTAGCCAATGTATCAAACAATACTGAGATTGGCTTACGGGATTTTTTTAGCCAAAGACCTGTGTGAAATTAGTTACCTTACAGTGCTGATGAATTCAACCGATTCACTGTATGTGATTTGTCAGATCCATCTTGCAAAGCTCCAGGTCATAACAACTGAGCCTGCTCTGAAGAGGCAGTGCCTAATCAGAGTCCTATAAAGCAGGAACAGGCAGGAACTATGAGTGTCACGACAACAGAATGTAAATATTCGCATAGATGCTGACAACTTCACTGACAGTTTTGTCTGTTCTGGACCGCATTTCTTTTGTAAATGAAAAACAAATAACAATAAGTGCGTTTCCATTACCCTTGGATATGCACAAAATGTAAATAGTGGAATAAAAAAACTGGTAATGGAAAAACCTGAATTTCGAAATAGCACGAAAATATCACTAAAAAGTTTTTACGCTTTCATGAGGTGGTTTTTTTAGACGTTTCAATATTCAAATACTGTATATCGCAAAAGCGCAATGGAAACACTTTTTTCCGCAATTATACATCACAGGATGTATAATTCCTTCTCTCGGAGTAAGCATGGCGCGGTACGTTTGGACAGAGGAGGAGACGGAGACTGTTCTTGCCATTATTCTTGCGAAAAACACAGCTGCCATACTAGACAGCATACAGCAGAGCCACAACATCGATGTAAACATAACAACGCCTGCATGCAACAGGTTTTGGGTGTCCATCTTCCTGCAGTGAAATCTCATAGGATGATATTTCACGAGAGTTACGATGCTCCTGCCGAGAACAGCCTTCAATGAAAACATGTTCGAAGTGCAAATATGCTTTGTCGAAATTTTAGGAATATCGTTTTTATTTTGCGAAAAACTGCAATGGAAACCCAGCTAAAGACAGTAATGAAAGACAAAGATACTTTCACCCCAATGTTCTCAGGAGGCTTTGTTCTTTTGACTTGCTCAGATTTTGCACTTCAGACTGTGGAAGGTGCACCAGTCTACTGTAGTATCTTACTGGTCTGCAATGAATGCAGTTGATGGATCGTCCAAATCGCCAGCTAGAAATGCTTTGAAAGTTTGAGGCCTTACTAGTCACTATCTATAGGCTGTTGCCCAGATCAACTAGGGAAATATATTCTGAATAGAATAGAACAGCCTATCTGGTGTATCAAATAAAGTGCAAAAATGTTGAACACACTTCATGTGAGAAAACCATCATTAGCTGCCATAACTGCATGGCACGTTAAGCACATCTGTGGCATCCTTCAGCTGAAAGTTTTTCTACCCCTCAATAATATGCAACAAAAGGTTGCACATTATTGCTGTAAACTGTCTAATCAGGATATAACTTAAGCTTTACTGGATTGCACATTTAAACAGTTAATCTTAAATAAGTATTAAAAGTGAATCCTAAGATCCAAACTTCTCTATTCCGCACTGATAATTCAAAGATGCTGCTCATCTGCATGTGGTCCAACAAACACATTTCTCCATCAAACAAACAATAGTGGACAGGCTTTATCATGCAGGGGATTAACTCAGAATCTATTTAACATAAAAAACATTCTCAGTCTCATTTACATATTTATTTAATGTTTACATAATGTTATTTCCAGTCTCCAGCTTCCATTCAATGGGTCTTCTTCAATGGACTGTAATTTCCATGAAAATAGAAAGGTGGAGCCCACCGATTCTGTCTGCAGCTCCCTCTTTACTGATTCTTTCTGTGTCTGTGATTGCAGGTGGTGACTCATCCTCGTCGCTGCCATGATCTCCACTCACAGGACACATGCAGGGATGATTACAGCTGTGGACAAGGTATGATCACACCTTCTTCGTGCAGAATTCAAACTTCAGAGTCTGTGATGAAGGCGGAAAACTAAAAGAAATTGTCTGGCTGCGTTTTTTCCTATTTGTCAGCTGTCCATTCCACCTGGTCACATTCTGAGCTTTTGTCATTCTCGGGACGATGTAGCACAAAAATGTCTAATGATGATAACCGTAATTGCAGCTCAATTTGTCTGCCTCCACCTCCTCTATCACCCCCACCCCCATGTTCTGAATAATCAGCCATCAGCAGACTTTCCCTGGGTTTTCTCATGCAATTACGTAGAGCAGTGTGTTATTGGTTCTCATGGCAACCCCCTAAGATAAACATCAAAGTATGTGATACTGAGTGGCTTATTGATTTAACAGATCCAGGACGTGCTCTTGTAATGTGTCTGTGATTGCCCTTTGACCTGTCTTTATGTTCTCTGACAACATGGCTGGCAGACTCTGGCAGCAATTGTGGTTCGCAGCTTCAAAACCCATCCTGAATCATCCTCCCACCCCCTCAGTTCACTGTCTGCCACCTCAGAAACTTGGAACACAGTCCCTTTGGGCTCTCATACATTAACTATTCTACATGAGGAAAAGATTTTGGCATATTTATAGCCCCGCGATCACAACACAGCTCCTTTGACGTATTCACTGCAGCTTAAAAAAATACACGAACCCTTCTTTGAATACGTTTGACTGATCATCACATGCAAGAAAGTACAACTTTGGTTTACACAAACCTTTCACAATAAAAGTTACGAAGTACTCCACTTATAAAGCATGTTTATTTTGACTGGGCTTTTGCTTTTGTAGATTTAGACATCACTGCTGATTGGTTGTCCATTCATGTTTCTTAGCAAAACCAATGTTTTTATGTGATATAAACTTAAAATCTTGCAACATAACTGCAATTAAACATGACAGAAACTGGTTAAAAGACAAAGCAGGCAAAATATCAGCCCCACTGTAAACCACCAGGGAGTTTATTGAGTAATCTGAATCACATTAGCTCAAGGTTAAAAACAAATGTTAGTCTTGTTTAAATAAGAATAAAAAATAAAATGGTTTTGACTCATTGATGCAATACTTCGATTAAATATTGACCAAGGAAACATCTTTCCACTGATGAACACTAAAAATAAACAGCCATGGGGATTAAATTGAACTGACCAAGAATAATTGTCTTTGAAGTGAAGAACTTCCAACTTGATTTTTGTTCATGACCATGTCCGACAGAGCAATGCTGCTATGCCTATGTCAGGTTGTTACCGTGTTGTTTGTCTAAAAGTATGCGTTTAATTTTGCTGAAAGTTTCAGGGAATTTTAACACAAGTTCAAGAAAGGAGTGATGCAGTTTTTCTGGTGATATGAATCAGGAAGCAGATCCAAGAGTTTTTAAAGTATCTGTTAACATTGCACAACAGCACAGTTTTCCATGTTGTCAGTATAACATCAGAAATGCCCTGGTGTGGGTTTCTGCTCTGAGCACCTCGAGTTTACTTATATATCAGAAATCATACACTGTTTCTGTCTGTGGCCAACTGTGTTTGGAATCTCACTGTTGTGCTGACCTGTGGTCATGTATGTCCCTTACAGGATTTTTTTGATACTGCCATTAGGGCTGGGCGATATTACCTCATCTCAATATCACGATTAATTGAAGGTCGTACCTTGATTACAATCAATGAACTGTTATTTTATGCTATGATGGAACAAATTAGAGGTTATACCAATGGTCATCAACATGGTCTTCCTGCAGTATTCACACTTGACTTCTTTCTGCTAGAAACCAAAGCAAAGTGCCCAGACAATGGAGACGGTATCTTTGTTGGCTACTAGGTCCTCTGATAGACTGGCACTTGTCTCCTCCATTGTTGGTGGTGCGTACTTCGCTCTTGGCGAAAGTGAACATAGACTAGATGGAGGGGGCGTGGTCATGTGACTTGCACAGGGAATATTATCAAAATAATCGTCATGACTAAAATAACTTTGATTATAGGGTGTAAATGTCAATTTCCATTATTTTTCGATGAATTACCCAGCCCTAACTGCCATGAAGTGAAGGGCTTCTGTTTTTATTTAGATTTTTTACAAAAAATTCAAACTGTTAAATATGTGATCAGGTTCATTTCCTTATCACAGTTTGTGGGTTTGAATGTTGAACTGTAGTTGCTAGACTGCAATTTTCATATTTAAAGTAACATTTTGTGTACATTTGTGTCCAATCAGGAGCCAACAGTGATAAACAAGAGATAAGATAACTACCTGTGTGTTTCATTAATTTTAAAAGTGGAAGTGTGGGGTGCTGGTTTGGCGGAGTGGTTAGCAACCAGACACCCCATGCACTTGCTTCTGCCAGTCCAGGTTCAAATCCCGCCTGTGACCAGTTTGCAGAGTGTCTTCCCCTACTCTCTCACCCCCTTTCACAAGCCTATCCACTGTCCCTCCAATCAATAAAGGCACAAAATGCCCATAAAATACATTAAAAAAAAAAAAGTGGAAGTGTGAGTAACACTATCCAGACAGAGATCATTTCTAAGGATGCTTTTACGTATAAAGTCCAGTGCACTCTGTTTGGCTGGTGGGCAGTCGTGATATTGTTGTAATGTTCATTTAGTTTGGTATTCTTTCTCACAACTTGTCAGTCGTTGTGTAATGTAGCCACACCTCTGGCTGCGGTCTTTGTTCCTGCCATCTGGCCTATTATTGCACGATGACCCAGAATTACACAGCAGGGCACTGAGAGATAGGATTGTTAACTTGAAGCCATTTTTCATTAACCTGAGACTCCAGATAACTGTTAAACATATTTATTGGACACAATTCTATTGGCAATCTGGGCAACATCCCATATAAAACAATTTGGAGAGGAAGAACCTTTGAAGAAAAAACAGAGGGTAGTTGAATGAACATTATGTCGGCCAGATTCCTAACAGGCCAACCAGAGGCTTTCAGGCACTCCATCCTTTCCGAATAACTACACCACCTTCATTGCTATAGCCTCTTGGTTCTGAAAAGACACTGAAAATCATCAGAGCAATGTGCATCCATGTTCTGCACAGACATTAATCTATAAAGAGTGACACAGACTGAAATTGCAAGCAATGCTGACATTAGCCACTTTCAACTGGATGCTATTTGTAAATGTTAGCTTGCTTTCTCTTAGAATGTTCTGCCAAATTCAAGACATATTGGCCAGCTTTTTGATTTGTTTCACCTGCTTAGTCTGATTTCACTCAGATGGCTGTCACACCCACCACGAACAGAACTCTGGTTAACTTGGAAGCAAACCAAGACCCCTGTTTTCAGGCAGACCAGAGTTTGGTTCTTTGGTCAGCACTTGTGTTTCAATGATCTTTCTTTAAAGCAAAAAGCAAACAGAAGCCCGTTTGGTGTTTACCACATGAATTCTGCCTAATTTCCAGAGTGGTCTGGTTTGGTTCAGTGCAGTGTGGTACTGTTACGGAACAGTAAGCCCTAATCTTGTTTTTGTTTTCACTGCCAGCTGAACCCTTACTGAGGGCAGAGATGGGAGCTGGGAGGAGAGGGTCAAGCCGGCTGCATGAAAATGTGACATCACAGCAGCACGACACAGTAAAGTGGTCTGAAGTAGTGTTCAATAATAGAGGACTTCCAGCACTCCAGTTCTCCGTGGAGCATTGTTTTGTGCAGACAGTCTTTTCAGCAACAGCAGAGGACAAATCGCTCTTAATCCACTGCTTATTTGAACATGGCGAGGTTTGTGTTTTCATATCCACTGTTGTCAAATGAGAATTGACAGCTTTTGTGACCAATCAACAGACTTTTAGCTCCGCTGTTTGGGGCCAGTTTGGTACATTCTACATCTCCTTAGAGGGATGCCAAGAAGTGGGACCACACTGGTTATTTGGGTCTCTTTTTTTTATCCCACGGTGGAAACACCAGTAGTTGCTTGCCTTACCAAGCCAAACTGAGCTGGACTGCTTGGTGGAATGCAGCTTTGGTGGAAGAGTGGCTTTAAGGGCCCCTGTTGGCCTTGTCCCCTTTTATGGTCCCTCTGCCTGTCACTGTATGAATCTTTTCTTTTGTTACCAAACAATTAGTTTATTTTGATAGGGTGTAGAGAAAGTCAATAGCTTTGGGGTGTAAAATGACCTCAAGCTACTGCGAGCACATTGTTTACAATCAGTTCTACCCACATAATATGTCATCAGAACATAAAAATGGACCAAAACATTTCGTCCTAAACTACTCATGTCTCTGTTTATTACAAAAGTGCATGACCCTTTTCTCTTCTTAAACCCTTGCTAATGTGTCATCTGTCATTTACAGAATCACACCACAACACTCACTTCGGCCACAGTAGAAATCCCCCTCATTTTTTGTTTCCCTGATCCAGAACAGTTCTCATTTCACTAACAGACCGATGTCTTCATACTGTATCTCTCCTCTCTCTCACGCTGTCACCCTTCCTTTTCATCACTTGCTGTTAGTGATCACCACCTCTCTGTCACTGCAGCAGCCCGGTGTGGTTTCAGCCCCCAGACATCTTCTCAGGGAAGGCGAGGGGCCATGTCTTGTCATGTGATTTCCAGGCCGTGTCTGGAGACAGCGTGGGCGTTGGCAGAAAGAAAAAAAAGGGCGCAACTGGGTTTACTCATGCAACCCATGGGTCTGTTGCGGTTTAGGCTTTTGTGAACGAGGTTATTAAATCGTCTGTTTCCTTCACACTCGTCTGCCAAACAGCATCAGCTCATGCCTGACCTCCACTCCCACCCGCATGCCTGTCTCTTTACCTTTTACTGTGATGGCAGGGGAAGCAGGACCTTTAGTGTAATTATCCTGACTGCATCTCCCTCATTAGGCTCCTGCGGTGGAGCCCATAAACAGCTGCAAAGTGTAGCCCCTGGTGAGCTGCACAGTGTTCACCCCTGGACTCCTCACCCACGCTTAACCTAAAAAACACATCACATAGCTATTAGCCAAACCTTCAACCAAGTTATGAGCACAAGTTAGTGAAAATATAAAATAGAAAGCACTTGGCCATCATTGAGGGCTGCATTTTTGTACTTTTTTAAACATTCTTGGCTCCCAGTAATAAGCATTTCTCTTCTTTCAGATCCTATGCCAGTGTACCACCTTTGGAGCATGAAATCTGGGAAATCATCTGTATTTCACTGAAGAATAAACCAGGAATGTTGTGCAAATCCAATCTGTGATAGTAGGACTGGCACTTAGTGTGAAATGTGAATTAAAACAAAATGCAGTGAATTTCAAAGTCTTTCAACCAATATTTGGTATGATACAACACAAAGACAAGAGGTGTCAGCGCTGTCAGTTAAACCTATTCTCCTAAATATACACACTTATGAATTTGATGACTGCACCACATTTGAGAACAGTCGGGACAGAAACGTGTTTCCTGGTATTTCATCACCTATCCTCCTAATGACACTCTGTAAGCATTTCCAGACTGATGATGCTCATTCTTGAAATATTAAAAGTGAAATTTTCCATCCTTGCTTGATATACATCAAGGATGATGAAACTATGGCCCAAGGGCCAAATGCAGCCTCTGGCCCATTTTTTATCAGCCCTCCAGACCCTGAAAGTAACTCCTAAATATGGACCACATTTGTTGAGAACATGAACCATGTGCTCGACTGATAAGGAAGCTCATGTGAATTATGGCATGGAATAGCATACCACATTTTCAGTACTGTCTGCTCCATATTAATCAGGCCATATCATGTTTTTTTTTCAGTGTAATATTCTCCCTGTAATATACATGTGAAAGAGCCCTGTGAACAGCACCGTCAAGGGTTGTCTTTATATAAAAACTAGGTGTTACATTAGTGTTTGTGAACATAGTCTACTCTAGCAGTCATCAAAAATGAATAAATGAACATGATTTAAGGCAATATAAGGCGTCTTAAGTTCAACAAAGAGCATTGTGCTAACTAGTTTTGTTATATTCAAGCACAAACACTCATAGAGGGAGGGGTTGGCCGTTTTGTGTCTCAATGTGAAATTAACCAGCTGCATCTATCCTCTGTACTACACAAAGCTTTATTCTCATCCTGATCCAGAGGATGCCAGGGCTCTTAATATCTGATTTGCCAGCCCAAAATCTTCAGCATTGATACAATTAAGGTAAAGAATATTGAAATTCCTTGGTATATGGCCTTCAATGTTAAGACACCTATGACGTACATTTTAAGTTGCTCAGCATGCTTTAAAGTATGCCATACATATTTTATGGGAGATAAATCTTGACTGTTAGCAAGCCAGTACCAATACTCTGAAACTGTGGCGCTTGCTGTTGCTTCCCACTATGAGTTGGAATTGTCTTTCTGAAATGAGCAGGGTTGTCCTAGAAAAACAATTTTTCTGTATGGCTGACATATTAGATGTCTGCTGACAGAGCAGGTTGAATGGTAGATGGCAGAAACCGTAATGGGAACTTATAGGCATACGAACATCCGGGTTACCTTTTGATGCAGGCGGATACATTTGGGCTTGCGGTCAAATTCTATGAAATAACAGTGTGACTTGTGAAAATCCCTTTAGGATGCTTCAGGATCAGAGGACAGGAGCTGCTGATGTGTGTAAATCTTCAGCCTCTCGTCATGCAGATCCTCAATACCATAATGAATATTTATACCTTTACGGACCCCAAAAAAGATTTTTCAAACTTAAAAGGCAAAGCAGAAGAGCTTAAAGAAAGTTTATCTTCAAAGTATTCAGTGATTTTTTATTGGCTAAAGACACAGCCATGTTATTAATGAGAAGTTTACGTGATGATTGCTAGCGTTAACATTAGCCTAGAAAGTGCATGTTGCAAATGATAGTTTAAGCCTCATGAAGGACTTGCAGATATAAAAAACTGACATTAAGAGCCTTATTAGAATGGTTCTCTACACAGTGAAAGATGTTTATAGTTAAACGTGTAGGTTTCAGTTCACCACCAGGAGATTTTTATTTATTTAGAGTAAAATTTCCATTAAGTTATGGCATCATTTTCGCCATCCAGCCCAAATCGACAGTGTGATATTACAGAAAATGTTGATATTGTTGGTCTTTGATTTGCCCAATATCTTTAGAACAAGTTGTAAGGAGAATGTTGTGTGTTTAAAACAAGTGATAAATTCAATCAGTTTAAACCTTGAATATCTTGTTGTGTTGTATTTTAATTGGCATTTTACACAATGTCCTAACTTCTCTAACACTGGAGTTTGTATGTATTGACAGCTGAAATATATCAACCACACTGTAATAAACTTAGTTTACATTTCTTTCTAACATGAACATGGGCTGCATGGAAAGTACAGTTGACTCACAGAAAGAAATTTTCCAGTTTGGCTCTTTGGGTTCAATCAAGGCCTTTCTGTTTAGAGTTCGCATGTTCTCTCCATGTGGGATTTGTGTTAACTTTCTGAGATATATTAAATATTCCCAAAAGTCATTATTTGAGTGTTAAATCTCCAGGGCTGCCAGCCAGGGAAAACAAATGCCCTTTGTTTGTAGTGATCTGGAGTTTCACTGTGTAATGCATTTATACTTTATAGTATACAGAATTTTGTTCAGGTTTTTTTGAATAGTTGGTAACATGTGGTACAGGGCATCATGTTCTTAAACAATTAGCAAATCATTGAAAAGACACAAATCAGAAAACTCAGCACTAATTTCATCTCTGGACAGATTTTTATCAGCCTTTTGATTTTTTATTATCTTATGAGGGAAAGTTTATACTCCACACTTGCTCTAATTGCAGCTACTTATAAAGAGATTTAAAGTGTGAAGTGTTTAGATTCTTCATGTCTTACAGGGTTTAAAAAGTTCTTAAATTGCCCTAATTTTTAATGCAAGTTGATACTCTGATCATCTTCACATACCACTGCGAGTAAACAGATTCACCACATACTCTCTTGTTTGCTCATGCGGTGACGTTGATATATGGTTTGTTTACTCCACATCCCAATGCGGCTCACACTGAGTCCCCTGCAGGCTTAGTGTGCGAGTCTTATTGAACTTCGGCTTTGTTCAAAGCCCCCCTAAGGTCTACTGCATCCCTCATTTTCATAATCACTAGACATTTTGATCAGGGACTTGGTATGTTAGGCCATAAGTGCAACAGACTGAATCCATTAATGAAAAGTCAATGAGCATGGTCAATAAGGCAATTTAGCCAAATACATGAATCAACAATAGTGTGTTAAAGCTTTTGCCATTAAGTGTGGGGGTGGCCATTTTGCTACAAGCTTTGAAAAAATCTGATGCAATTATGATCAGAATAATGCTTTGTATTGACCAGCCCCAGAGGCCATGAGGTGCATGGGGCGGGGCTGCTCTGGGGATGACCCCTTTCCACTTCATGATTGATAGGGTGTGTTGGAGCAATTCCAGCCCAAATGACTCAGGGTGGGCCTGCGTGTGGAGCTGCGTCCAGGGCAGGCTCGCATTATTAACTTACCCAGGAAGAGGGCACCGTAAATAGCCTGCAGTGGAGCCTCGATGGGGGACACAGCAGGAATAAAGAGGGGAGAAGCAGCTCCGCTAAACTCAATTTGTAATTTAATCCAGGGTGCTGCCATCGATCGAGATGGGCTCCTGCAGTAGCAGCCAACCTGAAGCTGGGCAATGGATTAAAAAATGAGCTAACTTGTCATCCTCGCTCTGATGCTACTGTTTCTTACCCAGATTGTCATGAAATTGTCTCATTGAGCTCGCTAGACCTCATCTATTCATTTTTCTCAATCTCAGTACATTTCAGTAACCACAAAGTGCTGAAAACCAGTCTCCTACTTTCAAATGAGTTTCTTTTACTGGTAGCTGAAGTTGGTTGGCTGAAACATGTAACAGCTGCACATATAAGGGATGGGTGGTTTGAGACTGATAACAAAAAGGAAAATGCCAGGATGCAAGACATTGGAGACAATGATTAAGTTATTGTGATCAGATTCTCTACACATCACTATAGTTAAGGATATAAATTGCATCTTCTTACCCTGAACAACCAACAACCATCTGTAAGCTGAAAAATGGTTATGCCCATCACTGGTGAAGAAGCTGGTCACAGTGTAAAGCTACAAGACAATGGATCATCCACACGAAACTCCTGCAGCCAGGAAAGATTTACACTTATGCAAGGAAGTTTGGGAAGTATTTTTATGGTGCATGCATCACAAACACAAAGACATCATCTGCTTACCAGCCTAAAAATCAGATTTGCTTTTAGCTTTGGTAAATTTCATAGTAGAACAGTCAAAAATAAACTTTGATACTGTTTTGTCTAACTTAAGTCATACATCATAATAGTTTTCACGCACAATTATGTGTCTGAAGCCTGCCTACAACCACTTCAACATAAAAACCCCTCCCCTTTCTCTGTTGTCTTCTCCACCTTTCAGGCCCACCTTTGTTTGGCCCACTGACTATCTGTTAAAAGTTTGTCAAAACTTAATCCAGCTGAATACTCTGTCTATGATGCTCTGTGAGAGCTCCTGCCATCCAAACCCCCATAGGCTCAGCCTTTTCTGATTGGTCGACCATTCTGTTCTGAAATTAATCAGTACAGCATCATATTTTCAAGAACTCAGCATTATGTCTGCTGTCCAAATACTGCAGTGGGCATTTTAGGCTATCAGGCTTTACCTGCCATGAAAACAATGATAGTGTCACACTGGTAGGACCATTCAGGGGTCTAAGGGAACAAGCCATTCAGGTGGCTAGTGGGGCCTTAAACAGGGGAAAGGGGAGAAGTCCTGATGCTGTGGACTTATTTATTGTACATGGAAGTACTCTACTATGCAGAGGGGACATGTTAAACGCACTCGAGGGCATCCAAAAACTGGAAAAAGCACAACATAAGCTCTTTAGTCATTCTTTGAATAACAGTCTATACACAGGAAGTATTTTTGTCTTATTTATGTTAAAAATTATGTTTGAGCTCACTTTGACCTCACTGTCCCTGTTAACCCTCGGGATTTCGTGGAGAGTAAATCTTTTGTCTACCGTATAATACAGTGTCGTGGCAGTGAGGCGCTTCCCATTCTCCTCTGGGGCGTTTGATGTGAGCTGAACGTTTGAGAGACGATACCTGTGTTAACTGCCAGCTGTCAGCCGGGACAAGTAGCTCCCTCCACACCAGGGAGCAGATTTACATCAGTCATGGCTAAAGTGCTGTATCTCCGCACCCATCTACACCTTCTGCTGCTCCACATGTGCATACCAGACAAGCTGAGTGCATTGTTGCAAATGAGCGTGGGAGGTTGGATGTGATGGATGCCTCGGTCCTGTCAGACGGGTGGTACAGACAGCACTGTGTTAAATAAACTTTATGTCTCACAGCTATTGACTTGACAGCATTAGCACACTATATGTGACAAAACCAAGCTCTCTCTGTACTGAGGAAGGATAAACTCTATATGAGCCTGATCAGGCTCTTCAAACACACTCTGCTTGAACTGTTTGCCATATGGAGAAATGAAAGGCTTAAACATTTATACGCTCTGCCACGGTAGAAAGGGTGAGGGGTGACTGGGCAGCTCTCCTGTGAAGTGATACGTGGAATTCCCCAACAGAATTTTTATTAGTTGCGTGTTTTGCTTGCAAAATCCAATATAATGCTTGAAGTACATTGTGGTAAACTGTAGTTTTATGATTCCTCCCTTTAACCGCCTACTTCAGCATCGCTGTTCTTCTCATAAAAGGGAAACATTTACCTTTAAAATCAATGTTTTTTTCACTGATAAATGCTACCATGTATGCATGGAGCTTGTTTGTTGTTTATACCGTTTTCTTAATTATTTAATACATATGTAGGGGTATGCTGCTACATACCATATTGTGTTGAGGTAAACTCTGGTCAATGTTGGACCTAATCCCCATTAAATTTATACAAAGAAGTTTGAAGATTCAAAATAGGCCCAATTGAAATATGTTGCACAGTATAAAAAACTGAAGCTTCTTCAACAGATTTGCATTTTTGATTATCTAAAATGCAGGATTTTGGATCACCCTTAAAAATTAATCACTTCTTCTTTGTACCATGACCAACATTTCATAAAAAAACTCTCCAAATTCCATTCTGATCTATTCAGCTATTAGCATTGATTTGGAAAACCTCCCCGTTTGCAATGTGAACAAACCTGGATGCCCACCCAGATTATGATCACTACTAAATTTACATAACAATTTCATCCAAATCACTTGATTGGTTTTTGAGTTACCCTGTGTCATAAAATGACACAAATCATACCAAAGGTGGAGTGGAATGTCCAGAAGACATGAGTTACGATGAGGGGAGATTAGGGCCAGAGTTAGTCCAGTCTATTTCATGATAATAATAATAATACATTTTATTTAAAAGCGCCTTTCACAACACTGAAGGATGCTGTACAGGATGAAAACAACAATAGGATCAGCAATAAAATCAACAATAAAATCATCAAAACACAATGATGAACAGGATGACTGAGATCTTACATAGATCTAGACCTGTTTCATAATTGATATCACTGTAATGTACGTTTCACTTTGAGGTCAAACCTTATAAGTACCCTGAACTTAATCCCATTCATTTTTGGACCAAGCCTTGTACTGTACTGTATTGTATTGCATTCTATAATAATGGATCATTGTTGTCTCTCTAATGGGGATATTATTTGATGACTTAATATAAGCTGTGATGCATTCACTGACCCTGGACAAACTCCTCCTGTGATATGTCTTTTAGATGATCAATCTCACATTTTCAGCACAGTGTAATAAACCTCATTCCCGCCCCCATGCTCCCTCTTTCCTTTCCCAATCTCTTTGTACAGTTCATGTATGCTGTGCGGCAACACTGTCTTACTTTCAGCTTTTTATCGGTTCCATGTGTTTCATGCTCGATCTGGGACTGGGAGGGAATGAATTGATCCCTAAAGAAACAGCCTGCTTCAATTCCCTCCATCAGTTTAGCCAATCAGGACCCCTGCTGCTCCCACTCACTCTCATGATGGTCTCACCAGAGGTTCAGTAATATCTCCTAAAATGCTTACAAGCACACAGACATGAACACTTTCTATACCTTCATCTCTTTGATTTGTACACCAAACTCTGTCAACTGGTGGACAAATAGAACATACTCTATACAGCAAATTGAGTTTGTTTCAATTAAACATTCAAACACACAGGGTTTTTCTTAACCTATCAGTAATATTTATTTGGCATCTTCCTTGTTGAAACTTTTCTCTTAACCCTTTCAGCTTAGGGGTTTGTTTGGAGTTTCAGGCTCAGTATGTAAAATTCCATCGTCAGAGGCTCTCAACTAAACAAAATAACTACAGATGAGTCAAGTCCTGAGAGTAGTGACCCACAGTCACACCCACCCACTTTTATTGTTGACTGTTGTGTCAAATGAGGACTCAATTTAATAATGTTTTATAAAGTGTGCATACTGAGCAGAAAAATGAGTTTCCATTTGGTGGACTCTGAAAACTGAATAGTTAGAGAGACTGTTTTCAAAACTAACTTCCAAATACGAGATACAACATATTGTATTTGGTCGTATGTATGACTGCCAAACAGTGTTTTTGTAGTATGCTTGACCCAGCTGAGCTGATTCTTCTTTTTTTTTCCTGGCTGGTGAAACCAGTTATCATGCAAGATTCGTTTCTGCCCCCTACCAGGCTAACTTTTGGATCAGTGCAACATTTTTTTTTTTTTTTTTACTAAAAACACCTTATACATCCATAAATACACAATTTATTTTAATAGTGCAAACAAATCTATGGACTTCCCCCTCTCATTCCAAATATTAAGATGACGTCTGTTACTGGTCATAAAAACAAAAGGATCAGTAGTTCAGTCAATAGCTAACATCATTAAATAACATCCAAATGGACTACAAAAGTATCTCAAGTGATTTATGTACACCAGTAAACATACACATGAGAAATGTGTAACATCCATGTAACCACTTGGACGTGCTCTGTTATTTTATAAATGTAACTGAATTCATGCTAATGCTAGTATGCTAAGACTGTTCCATGGAAATACACTACGGCTGTCATCAAAGCTTTGCATTGTGGGTAACAGTGGTAGATGTAATGGTCTTGTGCATCCTGCTAATTTATTAAAAAGGAATATAACATCTTAACCTGACACGCCAGACGGACAGTTCCATGTATCTGTCACGGGAATATTTCACTAGTCCATTAGGAGAAGAACCATTGGAAAATGTTTTCAGAGGCTGAACCTGCTGATTGGACGATCATTCTGCCAGTAACACTCATCACAGACCAATTTAATTCAAGCCACAGTATAACGTAGCAGCTAGGCCCTGTTTAGCTTAAACTACATTTCAGTCCTTAGGCTATCGTCCTACATTAAATTATACCTCACAGATGTATTATTTAACACTTACACATAAAATGGTCCTTGTCAACGAAATCCCCACCAAGTTCTCCCAGTAAACATCTGAGGAGATCATATTTTGCCAGGTGTCATTCAGTAACCCTGACTGCGGGCTACCATACTACCGGCATCGTTCGTGCAGCATTTCCGTATCTCTCCCAGTTTCCCAGCAGTGATCCCCTGTCAGGGGAAGAGCAAAAAGATAATTTCCCTTAAGAAACAGTTTCAGTAATATTCTTCGCTCCTGTTTTAAAGAAGAAATTGAGTCAGATTCTGATAAAACTGCAGACAACAAACATTTTCAAACATGTCGTCACATCCTGCTGTCATTACGTCTGCCCCGAGTGAAGTTGT
Source organism: Scarus forsteni (assembly GCA_036419115.1). Taxonomy (NCBI): domain Eukaryota; kingdom Metazoa; phylum Chordata; class Actinopteri; order Labriformes; family Labridae; genus Scarus; species Scarus forsteni. Next base: position 22,653,859 of record JAZDUH010000084.1, read on the forward strand.
AGATGATTGGAGCTTGACAAGATGGACCTGCATAATTTCAAACAATAAATCAGGCAGATCCATCTGCTCTGCAAGGTTAATGAAATCTGTGTATTTTTGGCACACTGCGGATTTTGCAAAATATTTGTATACTCTTGTGTCATATATGGTTTTTAGAAATGTCCAGAGACAAAAGGATAAAGAAATGAAAAAGTAGCAGTTTCCACTAGGGCTGGGTATTTCCAGCAACCTCACGATACGATACGTATCCCGATACTAAGGCCACGGTACGATATGTATCCCACATACACGTAAATTCCATGTAAATTGTGAACATTGACTACGCATTAAACAAAATTCTTGACAAGTTTATTTTTTTCTTATAAGAAGAAAAAGAACAAGGATGAGTTTGAAGTGGTTCTACAACTTGAGAGACATAAATTCAGATCCTCAAAGATGGTAGACCTAAGCTCAAACTTAGAACATATGCTTCATTATGTAGCTCATCACCTACCTTGAACTGTACCACTGCTAACATTAGCCAAAGTGTATTGACAACAACTGTCAAAATATTAAGGCCATATCAATTCTGTAGAATCCGTATTGATACACGGATCCCAAAGGTGTGTGTGATGATATTTTGAACATAGGCCTAGTTCCCACTAACCTGTCCAGCAGCCTTTCACGTGTTAATAAGGATGAGATTCATGCCATTAACTGTTGACTCATGACCTTCAGATTTTAGTATTGACCCTTAAGACAAAATTATTTTGTTCACACACAAAGGGTTACCAAATGGCTCCATTACTTTTGGCTTTCTTAAATGACTTCCCACACCGTATAACTTTATTCCTGTTACATTGTGAACACATTTGCCAAGTTTAAAAAATCCCTCAGAGCATGCTTGTAATATTATGTTTGCAAAATCCCTTTCTCAAGTAATGGAGTAGCATGAGGCTTCACAGCATTGGCCTCTGCTCTACCACCTCTTAGTAGTTCACACTTAAGGCAGGAGAAATATTTCTGCAAAGTTTTGCGTTCTTCTCATAATTTGTTCACAGGCATAAGATGACAACAAGACTCCAGAGCCATAACTTTTAGCCAATGACCTCCAACATCTCATCACTTAACCCTTGAATCTAACTGGCTGTGTGCTTATAAGTTAAAAAAAATCCTGAGATATCTCATTCACAAGATGTGACCATTACATATTGGTTGGTAGGATGCTCAGACTTATGGTACATAATGCCCTCTCGTCTTGGCTGTCCTTGAGCAAAAGCATCTAGAAAACATCATTTTTATGTCCTGGTAATTTAAGAGTTAAGCATCATAGGAGATCCTAGAGTGACTCCTTGGTCCCTAAATCTTTAGCTCCAGACGACACAACACAAGGACACTTCACCCTTCAATGTGATCTCTGCTGTATTTATGGAAAAAGGTCAAAAAGCCAATGAATCCCTGCATGACTTTCATGATGTCATGCAAACCTTTGCCCTGAATGTAAATCTCACTTTATGATTACTTGGCGTGTTAGGAATCACCCAGCTGCTTCGGGCTTTGGGGGAACTGGGCCATTTGGAAGATTAGGTAGAGCCTTTGGAGGTAATTTATAGTAAGTCTGTGATTTTTCCTAAATTGAAAAATTTCACCAGGGAGTTTTTGGTTCAGCGGTTCATGCACCCGCCTCTTTTCCACTGCACATTTTTCCTTTGCCACCCCAGTACTCCCGACAACTTTCTTTCCTTTGTGGCGTGATTTATGTGCCGGTTAATCCGTCACAATCACAACCTGGGAAAGACGTTTTCAGCACCATCGCACGCTGTCAAGGGCAAAGGGTTGTGATTTAGGGCGTGTGGTTCTACTGCCGCTGTGAAGGGAGGAAGAAGTTCGAATAGAGCCCGGTTCGCTTGGACACGGGTCACTTGAGAATGTGAAGCTCCAGCAGGAAGCAGGGCGATTTCCTTAAGGTTTATTTTTCTTCTTTTTGGAGGGTGCAAAAGTGTGCTGGTGAGCAGGTTTCAATTGAACATGATGGATCAAACATCTTGGAAAATAAACACACCCTCACAGAGTCGCACAGTTTGTCATTCTCTTTATTGCACACGTAGTAATTCACTCCATCAGTTGTGCACATATGTGTAAATGGACATGCACATACACACACAGTCAATTACCCACGCTGTTCGGCGTGCAGTAACACCGGAGCTCCCCTGACACTGACTTTACTCTAAACAAACAGCCAGATGAAAGCTCAGGTCCACGTCACCGTTAGCTCCACACTAATGAGCTGACCAAAGGTAATGGATTGCTCATTACTGCAACTTAAGTGAGTCTTGCCGGAATTCGTTAAAAGGAGAAATTTAACTTCATCCATGTCTGGCTGTCATTTTCAGTGAGACTTTAAGGTGGCTGCCTGAGCTATAGGGTGAAAATGAGGAAATTACAGGGATGTCAGGACTACTGAATTATCCTGAACAAAGACCTTACTCAGATGAACCTTATTCAACTTAAAGGCAAGCTAGGGTTTTAAACCATTTGACAGTGCACATTGTGTCTTTTCTTTACTCTGTGTTTCATTTCCTCCACAGTTGGGTTGCGCTTTTGCTGGCATTGAGAAGTTTGTTGTTTGGTAGTGAACATGAAAACTCAAAAGTAATGAATGGATTTTTATGATGTTTTCAGGGAATTTTGGTCATGGCAAAAGGATGAGGTGATTTGTTTTTGGTGGCGAGCTGAACCCAGATGTGGATCCAGGAATGTCTTAATAGATTTTTAAGCATAGCAAGATTGGGCAGATTTTTCACATTTTCTCAAATAACTCATTAATGTATCAACTGATTTTCATGACTTTTCCAGGGAATAGTGGTCATGGCACAAAAAGAAGGGATAGGATTTTAGAAATGGTGGTAGTGCGAATCTGGATGCAGATCTAGAAATGTCTTAAAGGATTATGAACAGTGTGAGATAGGAGTAGTTTTCCACATTTTTTGACAATAACTCACCTGACATAGTTGGCAATACCTTGAAGCACTTTTACTTAGGTCCTCGCCCACAGGGAAAGGACCCTTTTTGCACTTTGGGCTGACTGTGACTTAACTCAGTTTAAGTAGTGGAATGTGTCTGGGTATATAGCTCATCGGTGAAGGCACCATTAATGCTGAAAGGTACATACAGGTTTGCTGCCATTCAAGCGGCATCCTTCTCCTGCCTATTTCAACAAGGCAATGTAAATCCACATTCTGCACATGTTACAGCAGTGTGGCTTCATGGTACAAGAGCTGCAAAAGAAGGTAAAACAAACAGTGAATTTAATCAGTTTGAATCTTAAATATATTGTCCTTAGGTTGAAAAAGATTTGTGAAGATTATTTCAATGTAGTCTCACATGGCGTTCCAACTTCTTTGTAAAATGTACACAGGAGGAGAGTATTGGGGATTGTTAAGTTTTACTGCTTTCAGACAATTCTCTTAAACAAAGTCCCTATAGTCTTTAATCAATTTAGGTCCCAAGAAATTGAATATTCTATTAGAACAGTTAGGAGGACTAAATGTTAGTCCCTGCTTTGGAACACAGACAAACCATTCCAGCACATAGCCCGAACCCTTCAATGCAAATTACTCAGTGTAGGCTCTGAAACATGGCTGTCTGTCTGTCTGTGCTGCAAAACAGTGGGAGATATCCTGGGTTTTATAGATGTTTTGTGTCATCATCATGAATACATTACTTTGATTAATAAGCCAGCCATTGTGAGTGATATATGGAGTAAATTTACCTAATTTGGCACTGAACAAATGTTTGTTGGTGCTTTTATACTGCAGTAGCTCTTGGGGACACGGGTTGATAAATAGAACTCTCTGCGCATCACTTAGCCCCCTTTTTGGCCCTGCCCAGAATAAACTTTGAGCAAAAGGTGCTAACAGACTTGAATGAAAACTTGGATTGCTTTAAGGAATATTTCACTATTTTAGAAGTTTGGTTGACGAGGTACCTGACCATAGGAAGTGAAGTGGCTGAAGGGCCCCTGGCAGCACTGTATCTTTAAGGAGAACAAGCTCGGACCATCAGCAATGTTCACCTGCTGAATAAAGTTCCAAAGAATTTCTTCTACTCTAAACTTCTACTCACAAAGGTAACCCCTTGTATTCTTAGTTTGAGGAATGACATCGTCACTTGAACTTAAATGAATGATATTTGGTTCAGAAGTGTTTTTTTCTGCCATGGTTGTGTCTCCCTGATTCCATAGAGGGAAACAGCAAATCAGCGGTATCAGTGCACACAGGTGGAACAAGACATAACTGTTTGCTGCATTGTAAAATAGTGCAGAACCCAGAGATTTACTAAAGCACTTTGATTTTTTTTTTTTTTTGCTCAAATGTACTTTTTACTTGACCAAGATGTGTGGCTTGTTTTTACATAAAACTAATACAGTATGCAAAATAAGCTTGTTCTCCGTCAAAGTACAGCACTGCTAGGAGCTCTCCTAACTGCTCCACTGAATTATTGTGATGTACCCATTAAGATCCAACTTTAAAAATACTGAAATATCCCTTTAAATCCACCTTATGCTCACAACCTCTCTCAGTCTTTTCATGTTTACAGCAGCCTTGTTACAACATTTATCTTGTGTAAAGGTACAAATCTCTGAATTTACTTTACAAGGAGTTAAAGTGTTGTTTACTTTTATAATATAGCATAAGAAGCATACCGACAATGACATTCCATAGCATGCTGTATATGGACAAAATAACAGCCATCTTTGTTATGTTGTTCTGGACTTTATTAGTGTATACAGCTGCACATAATAAACAGTTGAATCATTGTGTATATGAGATCTAAATACAAGGATGATTGTAATGCAGCCAATCATGACCCACCCTGCTGCACTGTTTGCTGTTGAGATTTAGTGCGTCATCTTTAAGTCCTTTATATCTCCGCCGCTGTTTACCTCATGAAAAACTGCTCTGATGATGGATGGATATGGGCATAATCACCAGCGGATTCCAGTGCTCGCTTTGATAAATATCACTAGTAACAGCAGTGATATTAAGAGATTTACTGGAGCTGTACTGTCCCTCCTCTCTGACAGATACACTGTGTGCCATTCAGTCAACACCACTGAAATGAGAAATTCCTCATCACGACCTCACAGCCTCCACATCTCCCATTGTAACACCTGCTCAGCGATGATGGATACGATGAAGATGATGGTCAGGAAGTAAAGTGCAACCTGCTGACACTCTTTGATGTGTGTGTGTGTGTGAGCAGAGCAGACATGTGGATGTGTGTGTGTTCAACAGACAACTCTGCTGATGTTCGTCTGTTTTGGATAGATGTCAGGTGTTCAACATTAAAAGCGCCCCTCTTCCATATCTCACATGGTTTATAACACTTTCTGACACACATTCCCCTCATTCTCCTAAACACAAGAGACAAGTCTGCACCCACCGCAGTGTTCATTTAAGCTGCCTAGTCTTAGGGCCCTTTGTATGCCCAGCACTGAGCGTGTTGGCATGCAGCGCAGGTGTCTCCCCGTTTTTCCACCTGTCACACTTTTCATCATTACTTCACTTTAGCAAAAGAACATGCATTCCTGTTAGTACCAAGGGGTGCCAAGTTGGTGTACCTCTCTTCAAAACATTAAAAAAAACGTTGTCCACCTAAAACCTTGTTTAAAGTATAATATATATTCTATCTGTATAATCCTAGTATTGATATACACTCTAAAAGACACATTGAGATCTTCAAAGTCAACACAAAAACATGACTGAGCTCATTTGTTTACGGAGGCACATTAGCACACCTTTGAAGTTAAGCAGTAGAACATTTGATTCAGATTGTTGTTTCTGATGTTGTAGGAACGCTTCAGTAAAATGTAACTTCCATCTTACTCACTAAAATAGTTCATACAGATTACATAATAACTGTGATCTTACTCTTTGTTTTTTTCTCCTTCTGATGCTAAAAACACAGGAAAAAAAGATTCATAATAAGGAGAGTCAAACTTAAATGTATAAAATGGGCCTGAGCTTATTAATCACTGTTCTAGTCTCTTTGACGACCCCAAGCTGCGTTACACTATAGGTCACAGCTACCCATTCATACCTATTCCCCCTAACATAGAGCATCTATGCAATTTGTCCTCCAGTATCAGTATCAGTAACATTTCCACACCCTTTCATACCCATTTGCACGCCGAAGGAGTGGGAGCAACCTGGGGGTAAGTGTCTTGCCCAAGGACACTTCGCTATGCGATAGCTGTAGCTGGGCTCAAGCTTGCACCCTTCCTATTACTGGCCAAGCACCCTATCAGGCTGCAGCACCGACGCCCTGATTATAAGCTTATTTGTGACCTGCAGAGATCCACAAATCTGAGTTTGAAAGCACCTTAAAACAATAGCATCTATGTCCATCCTCAATAGAACTTCAGGGAAAAGCATGCTATTAAAATAATATAATCCCCAAATACCGGTGGCTATGGAGGGGTTTAGGTTTTTACACTCAAACACTCAGACTTCTGCTATGATAGACTATTTCCACATCGACATTATCAGCAACCTTGATTCAAGTGATTAACAGGCACGGCTGGAGGGCAGAGCCTCTGTGTGTGCTTCTATGACGTTGATGGACTCACTGAAATTGTGTTATATTTTGTATATTCTGGGTACTTTAAGTGACTCAAGAGATATTTGATTTTTAGGCTTCTACCAGGTTGAAGATTAAAACTTATGTACGTGTTATGTTCTAAATTTGTATATTAGTTGATGTTGTTTTAAGTATTGCTTAATGTTTCATTAGGACAACTTTGCCTAAAAAAAATCAGATTTCATGCAAGTGTATGTGAAATATTTTATGCTTAGTGGGTGTTTTGGAGGTTCTGACTCCTGAACTGGATTCTCCCATGTCACATTTGCATCAATAAAGTAGTTAAAGAACACTTTTACTGACATTTACCGTCAACAAAATGATTACTGGTCGACTGTTCCTCTATTCTCCTTCAAAATGAGGGTGCCATGGCTGACACCTGCCCAGAAACTACTTTAAACAATTATAAGCTCCTGGAAAGCTCAAAAGCAGAACCTGCCAAGAGAAGATACAAGTGATATAAAACACACTCCTCCCTTTTTTAGATTAAAAACTCTAAATTAAATCAAGTGTGCCATCCATGCATGCAGGGGAGGGTCCGCAATGGCAGACCTCTCCTTCTTTAATTCTATTAATCCCCCTCTCCTTACTCAGCCATCTCCTACTGTAACAGCCTCTCTGACTCATCTACTGCAGGAGAGAGGGGAACGGGAGGGAAGAGCACCCAAGTGTGAGGGAGTGGGGGTGGGCACGATGCCCGCCTGAGGCAGACTCAGTCACGACGCACCGCAGGATCCATTCATCACAGTGTTACGCTGGCACTGCCTGCACCTCCACGCTGTCCATCACAGCCAACTCGGGTTAGCTGTGAAAATGAGGCTGCTTTATCTCCGTGCTCTTCTCCTGTGAGGTCCTGTGGTTAAGGATGAAAGGACACACGCTAATCCCGATCGGCTCGCTGTTTGAATATCAGGACTTTGTTGCCTAATGTTCACTAGAAATGATGTCTTTTAGCACCCAAAATTTGAGTTATCAGACCACATAATGACTGAAAAGAGCTCTGACCATCCGTACAGACCAATCAGCCCCATACATTTTCTGTTTGAGTTTTACCACCAGGAGCATACATATACTGAACAATAAAAAACAGGCAAAGCACCTCCTAAAAGGAAATAACTGCTTCAAATGTGAATATTTTCTTACTTGGTCTGCTGTTTCCAAAGCAAAAGAGGTTCTAGCATGTTCCTGAATATTACTTAGTAGGAGAATTGTACATTATTATTGGGCTTTAAATTAAAATGTTTGAAAAAAAATTATTGCATTTTGTGACTCTAGTTTTAACTGTCAGTGCATGAACATAAACACTTAAGCTGCATTCACACAGGTAACATCTTGGCCAAGTTTTGTCAAGGAAAAGGGAATTTTTGACCCACATCAAGCTAAGTCAGGCCACACAGAAATAAGTTACATCAGTAGGGAAAAGGTTGATGTTTGTCAGTTTGATGAAAAATTTCATTTGTATTAAAATTCCAGGCTTTTGATCCAACATACTTGTAAGCACCAATGAGAGTTGACATTTGCTTACCTTTGCAACATCTGCTAGCTTTGGCTACTTCCTCCTCAGAACTGGACTCCTGTTGAGTGACTCAAGGTGCCCTTGTCAGGACAGCCATTTTCATTCCTCTCTCATATCTGTAGATATCTGCATTGAAAACAGCAATTGAAACCCATTCCTACCACATTGATGATGTTCGGGATGCAGAATTTAAAAAAAAAGGAAAAAATGAGTACAGGCAGATTATTACTCAAGAATTCAATATAGGTATCTGAAGATATTAGCGTCATGGTGGAGCAACAGGTAGTGCACGTGCCTCACAGCAAGAAGTTTGCTGGTTTGATCCCCTGTGTCGGTTAGGGCCTTTCTGTTTGGAATTTCATTGTCCTCCCAGTGCATGCGTGGGTTCTCTCCGGACGGTACACCTTCCTCCAACAGACTAAAACCATGTTCAATATGTTAACTGATGACTCCAAATTACCCTTACCCTTAGGTATGAGTGTTAGTTTAAATGGTTGTCTATCTCTCTATGTGGCCCTGCAATTGGTTGGCCAGTGGTCCAGGGTGTCCCCCACATCTTCAATCCAATGTCTGCTGGGATAGGTTCCAGCACCTGTGACCTCAAAAGTTGATAAGCAGAATAATTAATGGATGGATGGATATCTGGATATCCACTGACAATATTTACAGCAGATACACCAACCATACATATCAACCATATGTATAATGAACAAAGGTCAAGTGCCACTCCTCCTTATCGTCAACTAAAGTCTACACAATGTAGAGAACTGCACGTTGTTTATATTGTTGGCCAAAAGTAAAGGAAAAGGTCAAGGTCAAGACTGTGTACTCATGACAAAATGTAATGGTACCATCAGTTATTCCAAAAATATTGGCAACAACTCATTACTGTGTATCTCTTGTGGAGGTTGCTGTATAAAGTGTCTATCAGTAATTTTTTTTAATTACAGTTAAATTTAGACCAAAGACTGTCAGTACTTTGGGGTCTAGTGTCTGACATAAGTGCACATCACATGACTGCAGAAGCTGGGGACTAAACCCTGATTTCTACCACAGACCACCGTCATAGGAAATACAGCATCATACCACAAAGTAGCTACAGAATTTAGAAGTGAAACTACTGAATAATGGCACTGTGAAAATGAAACCAAATACATGTTTTCAATGTGAAAATCACCACCTTCACATGTTCATCTGCCCAATGTGTAATGGAAGCTTTTCTCAGCTCCTGAGCAGCTTCTATTACAAACCCACAAAAGATCCAAGTCATCTTTTTAAGAGGCCTGTGAAGCATTTACAGCTGCTTCAAATCTCCTCTGTTAACTTTTTAAACCACTGAATGACAGATACTGAAGAACAGATAGTGTTTGTGTCTGAAACACTGAGGGCTCTTTGTATATTGACTGTATTTCTCAGAGCGCTGAAGGTTGGTTTGTGTGTGTTACTCATTAGTTAGTAGAGCCACATCTGGATTTGCATCTAAACAGTGTTCTTGTAGTGGATTAGAAACAATGCTGTGATGGAGTTGGAGTTTTTTTTTCCCATGAGCATTTGTTGGACAGCTTAGATTTTGTTTTGCTGTGACTTAAATCTGCAGCGTGGGATACTGTGCTATTAAAAAAAAGGAAAAGAAAAATGTCCACTCCAGCGTCAATTTTGTTGACAAGAACTATCCCTAAATGCATTTCCTGGCCATGCTTTCCCACGACAAGAAAATGAGCAAAACTAGAGAAATTGTAAGGTTGGGTCATTGGACGTTTATTTATATACTGCACAGTGCATTTGGCCTAATCATTTTTTGTCATAATTAAGCAGTAGTAGCACCACAGACCTTTTTCATAACCTTACTTCTGAAATTTATCAGGTGTCCTTCCCTAAACAAGCCTTCCTTGCTTGTTGAGGGACAAGTGACTCAGAGGGCTGGAGGTTGGGACCATCATAGATATTTGTCTCACAAAGCATGAAGTTTTCCATTCACTGGACATTTTGCCTGTCATTGGACGGATGATGTTAATATACACGGGGGTTGGAAGCTTGAATTCTGTGCAAAGACTGGGTGGAAACTACTACTGTTTGAAATCAGGCATGCAACACACCCAGAATAATGATAGACATTGAAGTCCCTTAAAAGAGGTACTGCATTTCTATCCCTTTGTTTGTTTTTTTAATTGAAATATTTTTTAGTTTGGCTTAATATGGTAATTCATAGAGAGTACTGTACACTGACAAAAAGTAATTACTAAAATCCAATAACTTTAAAGTACACTAGGAGCTTGTTTAATGTGTCATAAAAACCCAGGTAATACAATTTGGTAAAACATAGCATGATTGACAGTTGGCCATTTTTATGCAAACTTGATTACTGTTTCAGGTCTTGTAACCAAGAGAGGGTAAATGGAAAGCTAAAAGCTAATGCTGCTAAAGTTTAGCATTCCTTCTGAGAGAATCTTTGAAGCAATTTTCTTTGGACTTTCTGTATTTTAATTTGCTGCACATTTGACTGTGGGATGTGTGCTGTCGATGTATAAACTCAAAAAAGGGAAATTCAAAAAACATTATTTTTGACATTCAAACTGTTGGCACTTGCTGGAAACAGTACATAAAGTGAATTGGTTGGATGCTGTTGTTGGGTTTTTCTTCTAAATCAGTAAAACATCCTAACCTGACAAACTAAACAGATAGTTCAGCATGTACAATACAGAGTATGTTCCAGTAATCCATCTGGGCAACCCATCCAAAGTATTTTGGGAGGGCAGAACCTTTTTAAAGCATATTAGGCAGGGAACTGGATGATCGTTCTATAGACCACCTTCATTATTGGCCAATCAGATAATGTAGTAGAGGGGCACTATTGCTGCAGTAAAAAATACAAAACGTGAGCCATGTAAATAAAAACTCTACCTAAAAGGTGTGGTAAATGGAGCAGGAATATTCTTTCTATCTAGAAAGACTTTAGTGTTATTTGTTTGTCATTAATTAAGAAATGCTACTAAAGCTGTTAGCATCTATGCTAATTCCTGTATGAGCAGTCACTTCCTGCTGTTCACTTGTTGCTCTCACTTCTTCCAGCTTTATAGAATTGGGCCTTTGTAGATTGGAGCTTGGCAAAATGGATCTGCATAGCAAAACATGAGGATCCAGGTAAACAGCATCTGGGTGTTTTTGGCACATGAAGATCTGACAACTGTTAGCAAACTGCATATACTTTGAGAACATTACTCAGTGTTGTAGGTGTAACTGGCAGTTATTGAGTGGAATTAGACTGTTGCTATTTTTTATTCATTTTGTGCCCAAGCACAGAAAAAGGCCTTTGTTGTTTTACAACAAAACTGATGTATTTTGCCATTATCTAAATTATAACCGTCAATAATAATCAGAGTTGCCTTGAAGCTGTCTTACCACCACTGAACTGCTGCTGCGACTTGTAGCCAACTACTGCAGTGTGATGAGTCATCCCATTGGCCTGTTTGTTCAGGTTCCTGTGTCTACTGTGCTAACAAATCTCTGCAGGGGTCGATTGAACAGAGAGACCAACTCCTCTGAGGAATCTTGGCTTAGTTGTTTGTTTGGAAGCAGAGTTTAAATGCTGTGTTTACATGTCCAGATGAGCCGGGATGAAGCAGGACGCCCTCTTGTCAGAGAACAACTTCTCATAAAGGTCCAAGTGTTAAAGCACCCTAAGACTGAACCTTGAATAGCTGCTAAAATTGACACTAGTCCTCTTTAAACCTTTATTCAGAGTTCTTGATGCCTTTTGAGCAATGCAAGAATAAAAAAATAGCAGGAGCACGTGTTGATATAATCTCACTTCTCATATGCCTTCGCTTGGTGTTGAATGTTTAATGTTATATTTATGTGTTGGCTTTCGGCCGTGTTTGATCAAGCTGTCAGGGCCAATTTTCTCAATTTATACCCCTCACTTTGCAATCATCACCACTTCTTTGAGTCAGCATTCACTAATTCAAACAAGACTGGAGCTGTTTGAACACACATTCGGTCACTTTTTTCTGTCCATATTAAGCCTAAGGATGTCTTTTGTTTACCCTCATTTTTTGTTTAATGGCTGTTTCATGGTCTGCTGAAAAATGTGCGCACCATATGCTCGAAACACAAAAGTTTTGTTGCAATGTGCCGTGGATGACACAGATTGGGGTGCACATTCCCCCCTCGAGCAATTCAATCCCTCTGAGCGTATAAAATCGTGGACGGACTTCACACGTCTTTAGTAGCGCATCTCGACACTCATAAAGATTTCATTTACAGCTGTTGAATCCACCCTCTGTCTCCTTTGTTTTCTCCATCTTGTGCCCTCATTGTGGACGACAGGGCCTGCCCATCAAATGCCACTCTTGCTTTCTTCGCTCAAGGCTGCTTTCCTTCATCTGAACCCGACCACATCCTCCCCTTGTTCCCCCTTCCCTGCCCCCTCTATCGTTCCTCTCCTCCTCCTGGTGTCTGGTTTACCTCTCTCTTTCTCTAATCTTATAAAAGTGGATTTCTGATATAGAGAGTGAGAGAGCTTTTAAGTGGATGGTATTGAGGTTGGTATGGCGTGTGATGGGTAGAGAGGCAGGTGGTTCCTGTAATGGCTTCTGCCCCCTCCACCACCCTCCCTATCAGCCACTAATGAGCCTATATAGACACCCCAGCAGTGGGTTTATGATGTTGTGGTGAAAATGAGAGGAGAAGAAGAGAGTGGCGGGTCCATCCACCTCGCACAGCCGGTCACTTACTGGTATTGATCCGCTCCAGGCCCAATCCATCTCAATTTCCCTCATATGTAGTCACATCCAATTATGTTCTGATCCAGCGTGTGTGTCAGCAGAGGCATCCCAAAAAGACTGCGGCAGAGTGATGAGCTCAGAAAAAAATCTTGGACTCAATCAGCATATTATTGTTTGAAGCTGGTACTCTCTTTTTTCGGAGCTCAGGCTTTGAAATCCTGCATTTTTCTGCCAAAACTATATGAGGCCATACACTTTGTCTTCCCCTAAGTTTGAAAAAACATATTTCCTAAACAAATGCAGTAAAATGCCCAGCCCTTGTGCAATCCACTTTTTTTTTTCATTTAAAATGTTGAAATCCCTGAGGTGGCTCTGCTCCTATCTGTGTTATAACATCTCCATTTGAGGAGAAGATGAATGCATTCTCTAACCCTCCTCCTCATTTTCTTTCCACTGTCTGGGTGGTAAAAGTCAACTGTAGTGATGCACAAACCCAGGAGACACGACCCGTACTTTCCCTGAGTGTGTGTGTTTCTTCTGTGTGTGTGAGTGTGATGATTCATGCATACATTGAGAACAGTAGTCTTGGAGATCTGTCCTGTTTCTTATTAAATTCAAGGATATACAGAGAAGGACCCTCTCCGTCTTAATGACAGCACTTATTTCAACAGACAGAGCACCGTGAAAAATAAGATGTCTAAAGATATAAGTGCTCCATACGGACTAACAATCAGCCCCTGTGAGTCATACTGGGGTTGTAGTACTCTGAAGGATGCTTCTGCTTTGAAGTGATGAGGGTGTTTTTTCCCTCTGTTGTCATGCATATGGTTTTTCTCAATGAACAGTTGAGCTTTGGTGTCGTAGATTATTAGCCAAAATTTACACACCTTAAACCACAAGATGTTAATGCAATTAAACAATACTTGCAAATTGTTTTTGCTGTTGTTTACTGATATTGTCTTTTATCAAACTTTGTGATTTTCATTGCAATAAAAGATAATGAAAGACCATTGCACACAGTGGAAAGTATTCTTGAAAAATAACCTTTTTTTGTATCTTCTGTAGCCTTTTGTGCAAACACATAGTGTCGAACATCTCTGAAAATGAATGTTTTGAGAGAATTTGCAAGCAGAGAGATTTATAAAAAAAAAAATGGAGAGCTGGTGCTTTGTGCTTGGCATGTCACTCTATGTATCGATTTCTCTGCTGTGCAGTGTTATCACTTTTGTTACATGTGTGTTTGCATTATGGCAGATGTTGCTAATCTGTTGCTAGCTTAAACATTGTCATCAGGATTATTACATGCTTCACAGCTGCTCTTGTGCCATAGTGTGTCAAATGACACTGATGACAGAAAACCTGCAGGCGTTTTGGATGAGAAGTTACTGTTGAAGAAGAAAATGTGAACTGTTGGTCCGTGGCTGCCTGTGTCCGTGGTTACAGCAGATGTTAAAACTGACAAGAGTACTCATATAGGATTTGTCATTAAAGGGGTGGATCTGATTCTAAAGAAATTTCTTTATTTTGTTTAAAATATAAAAGAAAAAACGTTTAAAAGGAACACCTGCTCAGACCAGTTTACATTGTCACAGGTTAAAGTGTAACATCTATCAGACTGAATTAGAATATGTGAAACTTGAACAGTCTCTGCACTGGAGTTTGATGCATGCCATTGAGTGCATTTAAAGCACTTATCATCATCTGCCAGCCAGGGGGCCACATCAGGCCTCTCATAGCTTTCTATTTGGCCCTTTAGTATGTGAGATTATTGAGTGTATTGTTTTGTTTTTAAATATCTACAACTTTTTACACCTTCTCTTTAACATTTGGATTAAACAATTTGAACAGGCATGACTTCATGTTTCATATACATTATTTTAGAGAAATCTACCTGCTTACCTCTATTAGCCAATATTTACATGGAAAACCTTAATTGGAAGATTCATTTGTGGAGACGATAATTGACAGATTGCAACTTTTGTTTTTTTAAGAATGAAGAATTTTGGTTATTTTTGACTTCACAAGCATTTAAAGTTTAACCCTAAAAGAGAGAGAGAGAGGGAAGAGAGAGTGCTGGGGCAATCAAGACTGTCAGTTATTACGCACAGAGTAAGAAGCAAATACCTCACTTGAACACTTTCATCTGTCTGTTCAAATATAAGATAAGCTTTGTTTATTACCACGGTACCATCTTGGTGAGATTTATCTGACAGATATCCCAGTTTGGAAATTTGAATGTTATCAGTTTCTTTCAGAAAATTCATACTGATAGCAGGCTGAAAACAGCACCCCAACAACAGGCAACCAATTCACAGCAAAGGTCCACACAGATATGTCCTTAAAGGGACTGTGAGGAGAATCTATTACCGGCGACATAAAGACTCTGCTACCCATGAGCACGCGCGGCGACTGTCGAAATGCTGCGTTCCAGTAACCTCGGAACTTGGAGTGACATCATCTCTGACTTATCAGTGTTCCAGTTGAAGTCTGAAAAAAACATGCCAATCTACCAGGCTATTGTTAGCTGTTGTCACGTGAAGAATGTGATTATCACTATGGCAGCGTTTTTGTAAATATATATCTATACGATGTATACAGCTGATCTAGAGCGACACACCCCAGTCAGAAGTGCAAATAAATGGATTATTACAGGAGCTAAATAACTGTTTACACTGGGGGCATCCATCTTCGATTGTCAACTCGGGGGTGGCGAGGTTTCACCAAGTTCCCAGTAAGAAATTCTGACTTCAGTGGTCGCTCCAGCTGCAGTTTCCTACTCGGAATTTGGAAATTCCTACTTCTGACTACAATTGGAACGCACCAAAAGACGTTACTGAAGTCAAAGCCTGTGTTTGTTGTGTTGTCGCCCGGACCTTCCTCAGAACTCTGCATTGATTTTCAGCTTCTTTTTTCAACAACTTCCAGGATGCAAAGCGACGAGGTAATGTATCTCTTTCTAGTTACATAGCGGTAGTTTTTGATGTGTGACAACAAGCAAGTTTTGAAAAACTTAGTATCGTAGTTTTGTAGCCGGTTATATATTGCTACTTACAGCCCGGTGCTCTAAGACGTGTCCAAATAATATAAATTTGCTCTAGTTTTAATTGTCTTGTTCCTGAAGTTGAGTATCCAGGCCAGTCGAGTCCAGCCCTGTCCTGTCCAACCTGACCAAGAAGCTAAGGAATAGCATTTATAGATAACCTATTTAGATGCTATAAAACTCATCGATAAGTACGTATTTCGATCAGGCTTATATCTAAAAGTGAGACTTTTTTGCAATTACTTAGAAACTCCTCACAGTCCCTTTAAGCTTTTTGTATTCTATTATTAATAGATCACTCCTAGTCCCTTTGTTGACCATCTGATCCATGTACATTTTGTATCCAGCAGTTTTGTGATATCATCAATAAATTGACATTCTGCACCTTTTTGGTCAAGTTTTTGTCTTCTGTCTCACCAGTTCAGCTCGTCAAAGGCCTGTCAGTTTAGCTTTATTTCTCTGCTTTAGCGCTGCATCATCTTCAGCCAGAGTTAGGATGGAGCACCCGATTCCTCATTCATAAATATCAATATTAACTTATAATTACTTTTAAAGGCTCACTCAGGATGAGCTGCTTGAATCATGTGTTGCATTTTGAGCCAGGCAGAGGACTAGGTTTAGGTATGTGTTTGACCGGGAACAATGATTAGCTGTTGAGGTAGGAGGAGACTTTATTACCTCCGCCAAGGAGGTTATGTTTTTGGGAGTTTGTCCGTCTGTCCGTCCATCCGTCTGTGAACAAAATAACTCAAAAAGTCATAAACGGATTTGGATGAAATTTTCAGGAAATGTTCAGCATGGGAAAAGGAAGAACTGATTCGATTTTGGTGTCGATCCGGAGCAGCGTCTGGACGCCATGGCAAAAAATGTGATTTCTGTGAATAACTACTGAACTAAAATAGATATCATTATGAATCCAGTTGCTAAATGTATGTTTTCATGGTCAAGGAATCTAAATATTGACATGAAATAAAGGTAGGAGTAATATTTATGGTCAAAATGACAATATGGCTGAGGACTGTGGCGCTGGCATAGGTCTGCGCTCTCCGAGTGCTTTCTAGTTGTTACATGTTTCATTTGAGTAAAGTCCTGCTTGTTTGAAAACTGCTCCAGCATTATGCACACATTTTTGGTTCATTCATTCATGCACACTGAGCTGCATGTAATCATATAAGAGACAAAATAATTTTCAATTTTCACATATTTTTTATCAGTTCCACTTATCCCTTTCAGAGTCATGGGGGTCTGGAGCCTATCGCAGCTGACCTTGAGCGAGAGGCGGGATGCTTGATAGCCTGGACTGTACATGCAAACTCCACATAGACAGACCCTGACCAACACAGGCAGCTAACCAGTAACCTAAGTAAAGACACATGCATTACCTGCTGCGACACTATGCCGCCCTAACTTAACTTGACGTAGATCAATTCACAAAAACTGAATTTGGGGGAAAAATATCTTTTAAAAAATATTTTTTTTTACCCATAGTCAGGTCTATATTAAAACCCTCTCCCCAATTGAAGCACTTACATTTATCAGATGAGCTCTGATCAGACTTGTGACTTTAAAAAAATCATTCAAGATCTGCAAAAGTAAAAGTCGCTGTGGTGACACGACTGGTGTGGAAGCTTGTTCTGTGTTGCAGGCATGCCGATCTATTAGCTGTCACTTTTCTGTATGAGGCATTTACATTCAGCTGTCGTTGATTGTCATGACTTTATTTTTGAAGAAAATTTAAAGACACAAAATTTAAGTCTTTTTCTGGGCTATTGTGCAAGATAGAAATTGTTACTTATGGGTAAGGTCAGTAACACAGTTGTTAGTCAGATTTAAGAAGGCGCTGATGGATAGAAATAGACATGTTCTGACTACTAAGGTAATGTAATGGTGGTTAGGAGAGTATTTATCATGAGTATGCTCTGACTTGAGATTTTAGTCTGCTATTTGGTGTTCCTCTGCACTAGAGCCTCCAGTTTGAAATATGTTGTTATTGTTGGAACATAAAAATGATGAAGGGTTTATAGATTTCATTCACACCTGGTTGATGTTAAGAGTGTAGAAAAGTGTATCTTTATGATAAATGTGGGCTCAAATCTGACTTCTTTGTTCTTTTAGATATTTACTCATCCCTTACAAAGTTGAATTTCCGTAAATGAGTTTTCTCCTGAGGGAGATGTTGCCTCCTATGTCGTATGATTGTAATTCAAAAATACAAATGAGCCTATTGTAGATAACAAAGTTATTTTGTTATGGAGGATCTGAAGATATGACTTTAATAATATTTCACAGTTTAATTTCATCAATTTTGCATTACAGTGGTGAATATGCTGAGAAGGATATGAAACTTGAACTAGTCTATAAATTGCGTTTATAGGATTGTTCGGCTGGCTACACTGATGAAAAACTTTTTTATTCAACATTAGAGGAGACTCTGGGGGGAGAATAATACATCATTCTTTTGACTCATTAGAGACGTATGTAAGTGACAAAATTTAGAGGACCTGAGTTAGCATGACCCCAGTGAAAACAGACCCTCACTCTGTGACGGCCCATTAAAGTTCAGCCACGTGCTGTGACCTGTGCTGACATAATGGTGCTCATCAAGACTTAACACCTTCAGGTTGGTTTCCATTGCGATGGCAGGTCCAGGTAGTCTCTTAACTTAAAGATTTGGGACAGGAGATGGAAATAGTGACGGCGGAGGCCACACTGCAGCTGTTAATGGACTGAACATGCACATGGAGACGTCCCAAGAACTTAATATATAAGCTTCCCCAAAGTCTAGTGAGCAAACCAGACAACCATTCAAGCAGCGTTTACAGAGGAAATAACACCTGCTTGGATCATTTTCAGGTATGCCTTTCAAATGAAGGAACAAAAGTCTGAAAGCAGAGGCAGTCTTGCGATAACTGTTAAGTTTACAGAAATGACCCTTTAAAGGGTTTAGGTTCAGAGGGAGGGGCTATAACCCAAAAACAGCTTTCCAGAGTGAGACCCCAACCATCAGCTTCAGCCTTTTACCACCCGAGATTCCTCACTCGTCTGAATTTACAACACTTTATAACGTCCCCTCTTCATGATAGAAGGAGGAAAGTGAAAAAAGGCTGAATTCAAGATGAAACATGGATCTGCAGAAAAAACATGATAGAGATTTTTTTTTAACTTTATTACTAGAAAATGTAAAGCTAAATCTAACAGGAAATGAACAGACTAGGTTTCTTGACAGAGGGTTGTGACATCTGATGATACATGATAATTAGGAGCAGTATGATTGAAACTACAGGAGCCAAATTAAAAGTTTGGAGTTCAAGGTCCTGCAGTAACACTTATAGATTTGATTAACACACGCAATATTTTAACATTGTATCCCTCTGCCAAGGAGGTTATGTTTTCACTGGCATATGCTTGTTTGTCTGTTAGCAAGATTATGCAAAGCTACAGGACGGTTTTTGCTGAAATTTTAAGGACATGTAGATAATGGCCAAAATTTTAAATTATACAATTTTGGTGGTGATCCAAGTAACCACCATAATTGTCTGTAATTGTCAAACTAATAATGGTATCAACATATGGTATGGGTTTTCAGGGTCAAGGAATCATCAAGTACAACAAAACCCATCATATCTCTTTTTAAGAAGGCGGTAAAAATCCTTGACAGGAAAAAAATTCATTTCCATTATTGTATTAGTAAGTATAATATTTTGAATTTTGACACTTACAAAACATGCTCTGATTTTGTCTTATATTAAGGTATTGAATGGACTTGCTCCCCCACCATTAAATGATTTTATTCAGAAAAAGGACACCAGCATACCAGAGCACAGACTAGAGGAGACTGCAACATACTGAGGCCTAGGACAGAGTAGTCAGAAGGTGACGCCTATTAGAGGCGCACATTCATGGAACAGATTACCAGCACAGATCAGAGACAGTGACAACTATCTAACATTTAAAAAGAAAGTGAAACATTGGTTGAAAACAAACCAGTCATGTAATCATACATAATATTCATCTCTTCCTCCATTGCTGCTGATGCTGCTACAGAGAGCTTGATGTTTCCTGTTTTTAGCTGGATTGTGAGTTATCTGTTGTTTATACATTGTGTCGATCTTGTTTGTTAAAACTGTGTGTTTTCTGTTTACTGTCTTGTGGAAAGTGTTGCTATTTTAATTTGTTATTTCTGTTTGATCACCTGCCTTGGGACACAATGAAATTTAGCTATTGCGCTAATTCTGGCATATTTACAATGACGTGTATTACTAAATTGTTGATTGAGATGCACTGTCCTAATCAAAATAAATTAAATTTAAAATCTCATGATGGTAATTTTATCATGGAACTATTGCTTATATGTGAGCTAGCTTTGCGGAGGATCATTTTGCTGTGAATGAATTAGCAGCACTAGTTTAGTGGTGTTTTTGTCTTCATATATGTGTAGATTTATATGATATTCTAGCCAATATTTATAAGACTGGTCCATTGCAGATACTCAACCATTGATGAAAACACAGTTTCACTTTTTCTTCTGCAGCTAAACAAAAAACTGTGAAGGGCACTAGAAAGGCTTATGTTACTAAATGGCCTTTAACCTTAATCAATGGTCCAAACCGATCTCCTTGTGAATATATAGTCCACTGTGACATCTCCATCCAATAATCAAAATTGACTGACTCTTACTGAACCAGTTCCAAAGCAACCTCATTGTAGCCCATGACCTTTGTCCCTTGTGCAAATGGAGCAGAAGCAGATCGATTATATCCCCTTTTATCAGAGATAGACTTTTACATTCAGGCCAGTAGTATCTCAGAGCCACTACACAAAGGCACTTTGAATACAGTTTTGGACAAAAAAGCACTTTTGGTGGTTTTCTAGCTTGTGGGGTCTGTTTTTACTGTGTCTGTGTTTTGTTTAATTAAGCAGCATTCAGGTGGAAATCTACAAAAACTACATTCCAGGACTAAATCTCTTGTTTATTATGAATGTTTTCCAGGTCGTAAATCACAACATCGGTGAGCTTTGGGAGAGCTCTGTCCACATTTACAAACATTGATTTAATCGTCTCAAGCCAATTGTATTTCTATCAACTTTACTCTTTTGTTTAAGTTAGATGAGACAAATGCTACAGACGTGGGATCCTAATAAGAAACAGAACTAACAGTAAAGTGCTTTCTATGGACTGATGTGTAATTTGTTCTGTCAGCGGCACCTCTCTAAACATGCGTACTTAGCTGAGGGATACCCACAGCGTTGATGAAATAAACATCCTCTGCACTAACAATCACCTCTGGTTTCAACTAAAAACGCACACAAATATGTTTGGCAGCGTTGATTTGATGCCTCACTGACATCAACACAAGGAGGTCGGCTGGAGCATTTCGTCAAAGGTTTACACACACAGATGTCATGAAAAAAAAAGTCATTGACTTACGCATGCAGCATGCACAGACAGTTTTTCTTTACAGTCAGCCGGAGAGATGTCATTTTGGATGTTGTCCAGGTGTGGGGCCTGCCTCTCCCTCATCTGTCATTAAGTTGCAGGCCTGCGGGGAGGACGGTTTACGGGGCTTTGCTTGGAGAGCTGACCCAGGGATGAAGCTGTCTCTCAGATCACTGCTAACAGCTCGCGTCCATAACTCACCAGCAGTTTGATGCACCAGCAGTCACCATGAACTTATATATTGCTGATATTCTGCAGAGAGTCTCTCAGGTGTTAATGCTGGGTGCATCTGCTGGTGATGACATTTTTATTTCAGGATAGCAGCCCCCTCACTCATCTGATTCATGACATGTGGTTAACATCACAGTCACTTTGGATATTCACTGCCATCGCTTTTAGCTTAGGGTTGCTGGAAATTGCCACAGAGTTATTGGAAAAAGCACGGACAGTTATAGCAGGGAAAAGTTCATCTGTAATGAACGGTTTTGCAATGTTTCTCAGTGAGTCAAATTTGGGCCTAAAATGCTCTGTATTTTTCAGTAATCCTCAAAACCCCAGAATGGAAATGTTTAAATATTTCAGATGAATCATCTTCTAAAATGAATGTGGTATTTATTTTTTATTTAGTTTTACATTTATTTTCTAATGAATGAACTCAGTGGCAATACTTGGTTTGGATACCAGGGAAGCAATTATTCTGACTAAAATATTGAACCATTCTGAACAACATTCACAGTCCAACATGCTCACGTAAATTGTTGTATTTTTGTTTTCAAAGGCAAACAGCTGTCAATCATTGTTGCCCTTTTCTTTCTGTGTTTCTGCTGTGTGTGGCTCAGTATGCAGGGGTCAGGAAACTATTACTGTGAGTAGGGATGTTAGATTCTATAATTTTATGTCATGGTTATTGTGACCAAAATTATCACGTTTATCATTACTATTGAGGTATTGTTGGAGTGTGCTCAAAATGTTCAAAAAGTACTTTGACACATACTTGAAATCATTTAACCCCTTCTATATCATAATTATAATAGGCTGCCAGGTGTCTTCTTTGTCAATAAATATGTCACCAAATATCATTTAAGTAAATGTTGTCATCCTTTCTTCCCTGAGAAAAGAAGTAAACAATTATGGCAAGGATTTGTCATTATTATGTTATAAAAATGTGTACTTACAAGAAGAGAAAAAACAGAATTGAACTTTAAACAGGATTCTCTTCATAATCAACTGTTAATGAACATGTTCAAAATTTCTGAGATGTTCAAAAATAAACTTAACCCATTTTACATACACTCACACATTTAAGATTGCCTACAGCATTTGTGTCCATGTTACAGCTCGTTATATTAAACCATGTCCAGTCATTTTAATGTACTGACGATAGTCCCTGTTGCAGTTCCTGTCCAGTTAGCCCCCTTCCATGACTCTCCTCTGGTAATACCCTCTCTGTGGCAGATCTCCTCCATATTTCCTCCTCCAGTATTTTCAAATTACTTTTGGTGAAATCTTATAAAACATGAATTATGATGGAAAAAGATGATCAATCATGAAATATGGCAAAACACTGTTAATAACTGGCAAACAAATGTCAAGAACACACTCCAGAATGATACTAATGCTATTATTTGAAGCATTTATACATTTTTACATCAGAAAATATTGATAAAGCACCCATAATTCACTCCAGTATGGCTCACTGAGTATTCTCACCCTCTCTCTCACCAGCTCATCCAGCTCACTTACTGGAGGAGCTACAGCAGTTTTAATCACGCACGTCTTTTTCTTGCATCAGTAACAGCTCCATGTTTCAGACAGGGTGACCATCTTCAATCAGTTTCCTCTCGGCATTCTTGTAAAATCCAAATTCAACCAGACTGTAGACTTTGTCCATTTCAAGGGGGGAAAATTTCTGCTATGGTGTCTGTGCCGGCACCAATCGCCGTGGCCAAACTTTCACTTTCAGAGGCATAAAATTGCAAAGTGTGAATGCGCGAGAGGGACCGCGGCTGCTTAACCCGTGAGAAGACAATATATACGGCTTTTCCAGAATGATGAGCAGCATCACCGTGAGATATTGACACAGTGTGAGGATCAAACTTTGTTCATGGAATCATTTTGGTGCACAAAAAAACACTGACCAGAACTCAAGCAAATTGACACAGTACATTTGATTAAGAACATGAACGAGACTTGGGGTGCTGGTTTGGCGGAGTGGTTAGCAACCAGGCACCCCATGTACTTGCTTCTGCCGGTCCAGGTTCAAGTCCCGCCTGAGACCAGTTTGCAGAGTGTCTTCCCCTACTCTCTCGTCCCCTTTCACAAGCCTATCCACTGTCTCTCACCTATCAATAAAGGCACAAAATGCCCCAAAAATACATAAAAAAAAGAACATGAAGGAGACTTAAAGACTTTGGCAACTCCAGACTGCCATTAAAAGCACACCCAAACCTTGTGGAAAGTCTCATTTGCTAAAGAATGTTATCCAATTATATCCTTGTTGAATTCAGCAGACTGAAAATGTCTTTTTTTCAATATATATATGTGCTGGACAATTTTTTTTAACAGCCGTTCAATTAAGGTTTATGCCACAGCTGCCCAAAATCGACAGCACTGACAATTACCAAAAATGTTTTAAGTTTCTGTTATTGTGAACCCAAATGATAGTTTTGATAGTTTTTCATTATTATTTATCTATGACACTGTCAAATCATACTTTTTAACTTATATTCAGAAACATTAGTTGTAGCGTTAGAATGTTGAGTGCTTAAATTTGGGTATGATAAGGTGAATTCATTTTTAAATTTGTCATGTATCTATATATTTCTGTGTGTTTGTGTATGTGTGTGTGTGTGAGTATATAAAGCTTGAAATGCCACACAATGGAAAACAAACAAACAAAAAAAAATACAACATATTCTGCCAAACAACGTACTTACTGAAGTGTATTGTTGCTCATCTAGTGAATGCATTGTGGCATGACCCCTTTTTTAAATTAATGCACAAGACTTGACTGGATAATTTCTTCATTATTATTATTGATTATTTCTTTCTTCAGCTACAGCATCCAAATATAGATGCTGAATTTTTTTAAGTATCTGTTAAGAATGAGGCATAGGGCAGTTTTCCACATTTCTGACAACTACTCCCACGACAGTGTCTGAAATGCCTTCACAGTGGTTTGTGCTCTTTGAGCCCTTCTGGTTTTAATCTGCTTTTTTACTTGAAACATGCACGATTTACCATACACTGTTAAAACTATCAAACATTTTATTTCTGTCTCCAGCTGAGCTACTTTAATAACCATAACTGAAAAAATACATTTTAAAGATGACACTTAGTCCAAGGGGAGAAAACTGCGTCTGGGAAGCCAATCAAACAACATGGGGAAGACCCTTGAGTCACAGGTAATCCTGTCAATACAATTGACAAAACAGAAGTCAATGGTTTACTTCAAATTCCAGCAAAACTTTGAAGTAACCATAAATAATTATGTTCAAATATGGTCTGAGGCTCTTGTGGAGTTTATTGTTAGCTTTCTTAAGAGAAGTTTGAGTAAAAAATGTGTATCTACCAGACAATATTTCTCAAAACTGTCCTCTTTTCTTAAAATATTTCATCCGAATATATTTCTCCGACAGTCTCCACTCCGACAGTCTTTTATGTTCTCCTCAGAGGCAGCTGATCAGGATATAAGTGAGTTGTTTTATTAATAGCATAATTTGTCTTGATGGGGGCCTCCTGAGGATCACCCTCGATGTTTTCTGGCTTGTTCAGGATGAGTCAGACACCAGATCTGATCGGGGGAATTATCAACAAGGCTTTAGGAGGTGGGCGGATTGGGGCCTGTCTGATGCCTATCAGATACACTGACTCTGTAATCCTCTGTGACAGCTTGGGGTCTAGACTGAGAGGGTTTTTCAATCAGGCAGCAGACAGGTGAGGTGTGACGACTTCGAAGTCTCAGGAAACACCATGTTTGGGAGGTGGTAATGCAGCCCAGTGGTCATTCACTCCACAGGTCTCCAAATATGTAGTGGACTCAACATTTTTGTCTGATATTCTAGTTAATGTCAGTCATACGACTTTTGCATGGCCTCCTATCTGTTGAAATGGATTTTTGAAGCCTGTGTGACATAAAATATCAGAGTTAGAATCCTGGAAGCTTATTGACAGTGAAGAATGACTCCTCAGACCCACGCCATATGGTCGATAAGGCCACAGGGCATTATTTCCTGTAAAACTATTTACATCCATTTATATTAAGTCCCCTTGTCAGGGCTGCTGGATTATTAGATTTGTTATGAATTGTCTACATCAGCTCGCTCATGTCTTCTAAGTGGTTCCCCATTACACAAGAATCTTCTTGTTCTGGCTCACTGGGTAGGGAAATAATGCTCTAAAAACTCATTCACAACTAATGCCTACTTTCCCTTTGACATGAGAAAATCAGCCGGCAACAGCTAATGGGGATGTTGCATTCCTGCTTTGATAAAATCTGCATGCATGGTTAACCATCGTCACTCAGAGCGCTGCTGCTGGGTGTGTTTGACAAGATGGGTGTCATTTTAATTTGATGTATTACTCCAGGGATTTTTTTTTTTTAAATCTTTGTTCTGACTAAGGAGCTCAAGCACTAATTGTTACATGGAGATGTAAACTTTAGATGTTAATGCATGGTTTTCATAGCTTAATATGAGGGAGAGTTTTCTTTTTTTTACTCTTTTCCCACACATTTGGCCAACTGTTACAATAAATGTTAACACTAATGACTGTGTCATCAGGAAAAGGACAAAACTATGCTGTAATCCAAGAAACGCCAGTTTTACTTCAAGAAGACAGTGCCAAGCTATATTCTGATGTAGCAACAGCCCCAGTTAAAGAGTTCAGGTGCTAGAGAGGCCTACCTGCAATCCAGACCTGGAGCACCTTAAAAGCACCCTAGTTGAGATTTTATTCTGCATGTCAGCAAGAGGTGCGTCCTAGAGGGCACCTTTAGGTTATCTTCAGGGAGGACTACCTGAGGAAGTATTTCTCAGTATGTCACAGGAAAGGCACCTTATTAAATATTGTTCAAAGAAAGGGCACCCTCAAGGCGCTTAACAGCAGTTTGTCCAAAGGAGGGCACCCAACAGGGCAGTTTATTATTGTTCTGTCCACTGGGATTGCACCTACAGAGAATTGTCTCTCACGTTTTTTTCACTGGAGTATATCTCAGAGATTCATGTATTCATTCATGGCCCTAATAGTAGAGAGTGTTTAAGAGAGAGCACTGTAGCAAAGTAAACTCCAGTGCTCCCTAAATTAATGTTGACTTTTAACATTCTACCATATTGAGAGTGTCATCTTTCAAAAAGTCACTCATTCTGCTCATTATAATAGAAACATGTATTTCTTCTCCATAATTTCTCTTCCTTGATGAAAAAATTGCCAACTTTGAGAAGACCCTGTAGATGAATCAGATTAAGTAGAGAAAGTCACCACCAAATTTTGAATGCTGTAAAATAAGTGTTGTCTTAAAACCACAGTTAAACTTAAAAAGACTGTATTTTCCGCCTTTAGGCTGCTTTGTTGCTTCCTCTTATAATGTTCATATCTTTTCTTGTGTATATCAATAGCTGTCATGGGAATAATACCATAATTTGTTTATTTAAAAGTTGGTCCAACCGTATAAGTCTCCAGGCAATGCTATGATTAGAGACCCAGTAACTCTGACATATGGGAAGCATCAACTCTCTCCAACTTGTCACTTCCTTCCTTTTTATTTTCTCCTGCCATGATGGAGAATCAGTAACTGTGTCCGTTCGCCAGTGGCCTCTGCCCATTAGGAAGGTCACTTTAGGTCATTAGGACAACCAGAAGTAGACTTTTGACCGATGGGAAGCCAACAGGATGTGTGAACCCGAGCTCTACCTGTATTTGTCAGTGAGCTTTAATAAGGAAGGAAAGGCTTAGCAGTAATGGCTTGTTTACACAGTTCTGCAAAGCGCTGATCTTTTGATTTATGTAATTAGCCTCCAAACCTGATCAATCAAAGTATCAATCAGTGGTCTGTAGTTAAAGTAAACATATTAATCGTTTTAGATTTCTGCCCTCCAATGGCGTCCAAAGAAAAGGGCAAAGAAGTGCTATGTGAGAAGACTGAAGATTCCCAACTGAAGCTCGAGTTCCCATCAGAAGCAAACACACCAATTAGTTAAATAAGCAGTTCAACCATTGTTGAGGAAAATTGGACTGGTTGCTATACACAGGGCATAAAAACTGCTTAGTTTTTCTACCATTAAGACAGGAAACAGGAGGTTATACTAGAATGGCTCCTGGAAGACCCTCAGTATTTGTTCAATCAGTCAGAGGACACATTAGAGGGACTCTACATGTGTGGTTGTTAGTTACTGTTGAAGAGTGATGGTGTCTCCACTCTCTGTGGTTGGAAAAAGTCCTCTGGTTCTTGCTAATAAAAATCTGAGAAGGGCAAATAGTTTGATTAGCTTTTGTTTTATGTTCCACTTATGGATAATATGTCTAAAAAAGTGGAAATGAAAGGTTAGTCTTGTCTTTTTGCACATTTTCTCTTATTTCAAGCAGCTTTACAAGAATAGGGCTTTCATGTTTCAGCAGATTTTAACTGCAGTGTGAAAGCATAAACATCACACATTATATCAGTGCCATATACACCAACGCTTGATTGTCAGTTTACTTTTATAAAATGTTTACACTGCTTTCTCCTTCATTTTCAAGTTACTTCCTGGAATACAGATATGATACAGTAAAATTCAATAAATCATTTAAAACTATTTTAATTATGATAATAATGCACCACTTTTTTTAAACAAGCTTTTGTTTTCTCTTGTTTCAGGATAGTAGCTGAAGTGATGAGGAATGCAAGCAGGACAAAGGCATGCAAGTAAATTTAAGTTGAGTATGCATGTCGTTTCAAAGCAGGTATGTGGACTTAAAGTGTAAGAATAGACATAAGAAGTGTAGAATCATTGCAAGAGACTAGTGCACTAGCACTTAAATTCCCAACCTGGCAGCCCCTCAAAGAATTGCAGGATGTTAGATTTGAGGTAAAGAAAAATGTTAACATATATTAATTAAACCAATGATTTGAGAAACATGAGATACTTATTATTGCTGTCAGGCAAAAACATCTTATCTCTGTTTTTTTTTTTTTTTAGAATTTCCTTTTCTTTTTTTTTTTATAAAACAAAGTTTTCTTTTTTAATCAGTAAAATATGATCATTATTGATTTAGAGGTCAAAAAAGAAGTCTTTCAGGGTGACAAAAACACTTATTTTCTGCAAGCAGTGAATCAAAGGCATAAATGTGTAGAATGAGGCGACATAAATGTACCTCAATCCTTCTTTTCATGTACTTTAGTTTCCTGAAAAGTAGCACCTTTAGAGATGACAGGACTGTGCCTGGTAGTGATAATATTTAAATGAGTTCTGAGATTTATCACATTTTATTTGTTGCCTATTGGCAATGTAAAGACCACTTGATAGACTTAATTGTTACCTCCGCCATGGAGGTTATGTTTTCAGGAGAGTTTGTCTGTCTGTCTGTCCGTCCGTCTGTCTGTTCGTCCGTCCTTGAACCAAATAACTCAAAAAGTAATGGATGGATTTTGATGAAATTTTCAGGAAATGTTCAGCATGGGAAAAGGAAGAAGTGATTCGATTTTGGGGTTGATCCGGATCAGCGTCTGGCCCCCATGGCAAAAAATGTGATTTCTGTGAATAACTACTGAACTGAAATAGATATCATTATGAATCCAATTGCTAATGGTATGTTTTCATGGCCAAGGAATCTAAATATTGAGATGAAATAAAGGTAGGACTAATATTTATGGTAAAAATCACAATTTGGGTGAGGACTGTGGCGCTGGCAGAGGTCTGCGCTTTCCGAGTGCTTTTCTAGTTTTAATTATGTTGAAATGCTGAGTCAGCATTTCAACATATTGTTCTCCCTAAACTCCATTTTCTTCTTTTTCTTCTTCTTTTTATTCCTCGAGATTTTTGCACCTTTCACAGGCTTCAAATTTGCACAGATTTTCACAGAAAAAAATTGACATATGCAGCATGTTCATGAGAAGTGCGCTTGTATTTTTCACAGGTTTAACAGTTATACTTTTTACAGTAAAAAATAATTTCTGCATGTATTTTTACATTGAAATCAATGGGACATTTGTGCAGCTCTGCTGAAAACTTCAGCAACTTTGAAGCTCAACAGATTGGGCATACTTACACCTACCTTCTGTCTTCATTTTTATTGTTTTAATTTTTGTATCATAATACTGTACCATTAATCACCCTCCATGTTGGAGTGTGGGTTATATAAACTTTGAAGCAAATCAAAAAAAAAAAAATAATTGGTAAGTAGGACATTGTTCATTCATTCAATAGCAAAGCATTTAGAATTAAGGATGCTTGTGCCGGGCAGCAACAATGTATAATTAAGGATCCATGACATTTTTATTTGGGCAACTTATACTTATTACTTCTTAACAGCTTTTTGTGCTTCTCTGTTGAGCAATGACACAGTCAGTTGTCATATTTTAGAACATAAATGGCATCAATATTGTTTTTGACCAGTTTTTCTAGGAGATGATCGCTGATCAGCTTATTTGGGCATCTCGAATTCAAACCTGCAAAGAGGAACTTGAGAATAGTTTTGAGTAGAGCATTCATTTCCAAACTACTCATTATTCCATAAGTTATAACCACACTTTGTTGTTTATACTACCACTTTAACATCAGTAACTAAGAAGAGAAATTACCCTGCAAACGAAACAATGTTTGCGCTACTCAAATTGCAATCTGCCCCTCTCACTCTCACTAACTGTCACTGCTGGCCTTTTTTTATACTTTAATTTGTGAGGCGGTTGCTGCTTTGGTGGTCTTTCAATCCACTAATTGCCCTCTTCTTTTCCTTCTATGCCCTTTGTGCTGCACCCTTCCTCCAATCATCGGTGGATTTACTGCCCAATCATTGTTGCCATGGCTTGTGACATATCACGCAACAATAAAACAAGCCATTCTCGTAATGGACGCACACAGCTCTCTGACCTTACAAGCGGAGTCGAGTGCTGCATGTCAGTGGTCTGTCAGCCTTTCACCATGTGGTCTGTACAAGGATTTGTCTCTGTGGTGTTACACTGATCTCCCCTCCACTGGGGCTGAAAGGACACCTTATAAAGTCAGACTGAAGATTAAGTAACTCCTGCTGTCATTACAGTGCATGCACAGGCCACTCCAGTTATTAGACGGAGCCCAGATGCACTACTGTAACCGCACAAGGGCTGGCTCGGCTCACACACACCTCCTAATGGCTTTCCCAGAGCGGCCCCTGGCTGGCCTCGGATTCTTGTAATAAGAGTTTTGGAGGCTTAAAATGAAAACAGACGTGCCATACCTCCAGCTGGGCACGTCGGTGTACAGAAACCAGAGGTCCATGGTAGATTTAGTTAGCATGTAAGGGAGTACAGTAATCCAGAAACAAAGAGGAGTGGGAGGCATGAGAACATCGCCTTGGTGTCAATCCAGACGTTCACTTGAGCACTTTCACCCCCACATGGATGTACTTGACTCCTCTCTGCATCTTCAGGATCTCTGTGCTGTGACAGGAGGTTGAAAAGTACAGCTTGAGGGTTGGTTGCAGAGGTAGACAGCAGGTTTGAGCCACGGTGAGAGATTAAACCCTGTCATCGCCCCTCTCCTCCCCAAGAGCTCCACACTCTTATCTCAGAGAGAGCAGGTTCCTGTCTGCCCAAAACTGAAGCCAAATATACACTGGACTGCAGAGACAGGCAGGTCACTCCTGTCTATGCACTGCATTAAAGGATAAGTTTGGTTTCTACAGCTTTCACATTGTTTATAGAATGAAGTAGAACAATATACTCACCCAGCAGGCTTTCCTGATCCAAACAGTGCCTCAGGAGATATTTAGATCCAAAATCGAGCGGCGGACATCCATATAATTGTAGCACATAGGGCATGTATAGCGCCGCTCCTAAAACTGCATTAATCGTCCAAAAACTCATTAGTTTCACCAATATTTCATCATGGTCCACTCACGCTACTCCTCCATTACAGTCTGTGTCGCTCCAGACATGTTTTGTGGCTGTGCTAACCTCTGAACTGAAGAAGAAGAATGTTTGCCTCCGCACATGCGCAGTACGGCTCATTGTAGCCATATTGCGCATACAACAACTTTCTTCTTCCAGTTTTGTGCAAAATGGACGAATATCTATTGGATGAAGACGTTGTGGAGGAGAACTTTGAATATGATGGATGTCCTTACAGTTTCGAGCCAGAGTTTACAGATGAGGAGCTCATCAAAAGGAGGACGCGGAGGCAAAGAGAAGAACGGCTCTCCAGAGAGTACTGCACATGCGCAGAGGCAAACATTCTTCTTCTTTAGTTCAGAGGTCAGCACAGCCACAAAACATGTCTGGAGCGACACAGACTGTAATGGAGTAGAGAGTAGCCCGAGTGGACCATGATGAAATATTGGTGAAACTATGTGCTACCATTATACGGATGTCTGCTGCTCGATTGTGGATCTAAATATCTCCCGAAGCACTGTTTGGATCAGGAAAGCCTTCTGGGTGAGTATATTGTTGTACTTCATTCTATACACAATGTGAAAGCTGAAGAAACCGAACTTATCCTTTAAGTGGTGATATATCTATGCCTCATGACCAGGAGCATCATGTTCTTGTTGTCCATGTGTCTTTTTGCCCATCCATGTATCTGTGTTGGGAGCTTGATATCTTTTGAACACACTGAGGAATTTTCTTTTACCTTTGCACAAATGCTCATTCAGATTTGATCAGCTAAGTTTTCAGGAAACATGTAAGCATTTTGTGTTCTTCGAGGGAATGTAGTGGTTCAAGGTGTTTTAAGAGGTGCTGAATCATAATCTGCTGTATGCCCGACTCAATAATGATAAAAAATGCCTTAAATCTGAAAAAATCTGTGATGGATGCCAACGCAGAGAAAATACACTTTTGGAAAAATGTCTTCGTCTATACAAGATGGAAACAAGAATGAGTGAAGTAGGCTATGCTTGGATAGGTTTTAAGGTAGGGACAATCCTATACCTGCTGCTGACAGTGATGACACAGAGAAAGACATTCCTTCATTAAAATGTGAAGATCAGGAAATGTACTGACCATCTACGCTGCACTGCAAATTCGTGGTGATATGTCACATCCCGAAGAATAAACATTAATGTAGAAAAGGGTATTGATAGCATACCCAAAAAGCTGAATCCATCTTAACTCAGGGACTGACTGTTAATCGAACTGTTTTAGTGGTTTTGTAGTATCTCCACACATATGTCCTCCTTAATGTATGAACAATTTGGTTAGACTTTAGAGTTCAGAAGTCAAAGGGAATGTTTTTTTGGCCCAAAGTACTAAATCTCATTGCTCATTAGATTTAGTAATATACCCCAAAGATGTCTCGGCCCTAGTTGACCTGCCACCTAACTTTTTCTGCCTGCCAATCAAATACTTAGCAGAAGCATGTAACTGTCATCGTGGAGAAAGACATATAAGCATGAAAGACATGTAAGGAATGGACCTCATGAGTAATTGGTGTTACCATGGTTACAACTAATGGGTATCCAGTTTAAGTAATTTAAAGCGGAGCAAAAAGTGAGAGATGGATGAGAAAAAAGCCTGTTAGTTAGTTAGTTTGTAGTTTGTTAGTTTGTATTGACATTGACTTACATGTTATCTCTGATATTGTCAGTGTGTTGTTTTCATGATAATGTATAATCCACTATGACACCAAGATGTTTGTCTTAAAAGCTCTTTTCCTTTGATTTTCTAAAGAACATGAATTTGAATGTAATACAAAGTGACTAGTTCTTAACATCTAATCAAGTTTTCAGAATTTCCAGCTCCTTCTCAACATCACACTGAAGATCTTTTAAATCTTAATAGAACAAAATAATTTTGTATTACCTGCAAATTTACATTGTTGATGCACCAAAACCTAATATATCCTCATGTTATGACTTACTTTTATATTTCCGTCAGACAGAGCTTTTGTTAACCCCCAACTTTTTTGACTGGGTATTATACATTTTTAACCAATTAAAAGTTAAAGCCAGGACAGTGCAGTTTTTTTATCCACACAAGTGTCTAGCATTTAATAAATAAACAAAAACACTGACAACGTCAGTGATATAAGGTTTAAAAAATTTGGGACCCCCTTGGAGACTCGATGTCATCCTTTCCCAGAGTTCCCATGCTGTACAGGACATGGTTATATTGGCTTTTTTATTGCACTCTTTACTGTGTCTGTGCATGGAACCCATTGACCTTTCCTCTTAGTCCCTCATAAATTGAAGTTTTCCCTTTCAGGTCACAAGCAGACTTCTCCTTCAAAATTAACTTTATTAAAATCCAAGTGGATGAAAAAAACATGCACTCCAATGTAATAATGGCCCACAGTCTCCTCTTTAGTGTGGACATCCAAGCCAGCTCTGAAACTTGAGGAAATAAACGGCCATATTGCTCACATCTTTAGCGCTTCACACCTTCTTTTGTCTCATGTCAGTGATTGTTTCTGCAACACATTTCCAGACAAAGCAGCACCAGTGAGCAATAACTTCATAGCAGTGGCCTGACACTGACATTTTCCATGTGTGCATCATGCTGCCTGCAAATTCAAGGAGATTTATTGGTATCAAAGGAGTCATAGAATAAATTGCTTCCATTCACTTTCATTGAAATCAAAGGAAAGTTTCAAATACTCCGTTTCTGGTTTAAATTCAAAGTTTATGTTAAAGTAGAAAGTTTGATAGTATTATATATACCATTAAAACAACATAACATATTAACACTTATTATTAATTTTATTGTACGTGAAATAATTATATACATATAAAAAAAACATCCACTTCTTGACTCATCAAGACATTTAAGGGTTCAGCCTCGAGGTAGTGACAAGACCCCCCCCCCATACAATACCCCACTGTCACACAATTATTTAACAAGGTTAGTCCCATTGTGATCAGAGATCATACAATATACAATACAAAAAAAATATAACACAACAACAAAAGCTATGAGACCTGACAGAAAGCAGGTGTAGAACCAGGATGAGGTGCTCTGATTGGATGCTAAATTGGGCGGTGACTCTACCTCCTTTTACTCCCTCAAGAGAAGCAAAGAAGCCTCAAACTGGCATAGTCTATTCTCATTTAAATCCACTGACTGGATTTAGCTGCTTAATCTGTTCTAAACACCCACAGCTGTCTACACAGAGACAAGTTTAGGTGTATCCACAGAAGTTTTTTTAACATGCATGGGCATTTTGTTTGCCCTAAAACACAAATTCCCCTAGTGAATAGATCTGAAACACTGCCCTTTTATTTCGGTTTGTATAAAAAATACACATTTTCAGTGACAATGATCTCATGGCCCCGCGTCTCTCTTAAACTGCATGTGCTAACAAGAGTAGCAATAATGGTGGAATACAGCGTTACAACTCATGCTACAGAAGCTACTGAGTTTTTTTTTGCTTTGACAGCAAAATCTTCTGCTCCTCTAAAACCACTGTGAGCAACAGAACAACTCAGAGAACAGCATACAACAGTGTTTGTTTACATCTGAAATGTTTTATGTGTATACTCTGTCCTTTCTGTTTTGTTGTATGTTTGTGGCAGCGTTACAGCACCACTTGCAGGCCTGGCATGTATACCACAGCACTTTTGATGTATTCGCGTTGACAGACACTTTTCTTAGATAGATGCTGTGTTTTTTTTGTTGTTGTTTTTTTTTTATGTATTTTTTGGGCACTGTTTGCCTCTATTGATAGGAGAGAGACAGTGGACAGGCTTGTGAAAGGGGGGGAGAGAGCAGGGGAAGACACTCTGCAAACTGGTCACAGGCCGGATTTGTACCTGGACCGGCAGAAGCAAGTATATGGGGTGCCTGGTTGCTAACCACTCCGCCAAACCTGCACCCCAGATAGATGCTGTGTTAACAGAAAATGCTTAAAAAAGGTTTTGTCTCCCCTTTGGAGAAGTTCCTAAGACCGCTTTAAGCCTCTGCCCTTGAATATGCTTATAGAGGTTTTTTGTCATTCCACACAATATATCTCTCAGCTTTAGTGTGAATATGCCTGCAGCACTAAAACATATATTTGTTGTTAGAGTTTTGAAAGACTTTTGTTAAAGGGACTGTGAGAAGTTTCTAAGTAATTACAAAAAAGTCTCTCTTTTAGATATATGCCTGATCGAAATACACACTTTAAGATGAGTTTTATAGCATCAAAATAGGTTATCTATAAATGCTATTCCTTAGCTTCGCTGTCGGGTCGGACAGGGCTGGACTGGCCTAGATACTCAACTTCGGAAACAAGACAATTAAAACTAGAGCAAATTTATATTATTCGGACATGTCTTAGAGCACCGGGCTGTAAGTAGCGATATATAGCCGGCTACAAAACTACGATACAAAGTTTTCCAAAAATTGCTTGTTGTCACACATCAAAATCTACCGCTACGTGACTAGAAAGAGATACATTACCTCGTCGCTTTGCATCCTGTAAGTTGTTGAAAAAAGAAGTTGTAAAGCAATGCAGAATTCTTAGGAAGGTCTGGGCTACAACACAACAAATACAAGCTTTGGCTTTGGTAACGTCTTGTGGTGCATTCCAGTTGTAGTCAGAAGTAGGAATTTCCGGGTTCCGAGTAACAAATTGCAGCTGGAATGTCCCCGAAGTCGTAATTTCCTACTGGGACCTCGGTGAAACCTCGCCACCCCCAAGTTGACAATCAAAGATGGATGCCCCCAGTGTGAACAGTTGTTTAGCTCCTGTAATAATCAATTTATTTGCACTTCTGACTGGGGTGTGTCGCTCTAGATCAGCTGTATACATCTTATTGATAGACTTCAATTTACAAAAATGCTGCCATAGTGATAATCACATTCTTCATGTGATATTTGTGAACAACAACACAGGGCATGCTAACAACCTGGTAGATCGGCATGTTTTTATCCATCTTCAGCTGGAACGCCGATAAGTCGGAGATGATGTCACTCCCAGTTCCGAGGTTACTGGAACGCAGCATTTCGACAGTCGCGGCGCGTGCACATGGGTAGCAGAGTCTTTGTGTCGCCGTTAATAGATTCTCCTTACAGTCCCTTTAAGTATTGGCTTTAGTGTCTATGATAGACTTTTAAATTATGGTATACACCTGTCTCAATGGCAATTGGGCATGTATTATCCTCCTTCAGTATGATCAAGATGTATCTGGAGAATGCTTGAAATCATGTTCACTTAAGAAAGGAAATGCAAACCCTTGTTCCAATGAGGTTGGGACGTTTTGTACATTATAAAATAACAAAAACACAATGACTTGCAAATCCATTTTGGACCTATATTCAGCCAAACAAGCTACAAAGACAACATATTCAAAGTTCAAACTAATAAATTTGCCTACATCACATTCCAAAAAAAGTTGGGACAAGGGCAGCTAGTGACGGGGAGAGTTGAGGAATGCTCTAAAAAACACATTTTTTTAACCTTCCACAGGTATTACTTAGAATAAGGTGGAAGTAATGGGTGGGTAAACACAGAACGTCCCAAAAGTCCAGTTATTCAAAGCTATAGAGTGAGGCTCATAACTGCATGAGCAAGTACTCCAAAAATTAGATATACAATTGCACAAAAATTAGATATTTCAGCATCTATAGTCCAAACTACAGTCAAAAGATTCATGGAATCCAGAAATCTATTTATGTCTCACTATCTTTCTATTTATGTCCTACACAACATAGCAACTTCATTACAATTTGGATAACACAGTTTTTGATGTCTTTTTGTCCTGTCATAATTGCACTTCTCTCATGGCAGTCACCATGATAACACTTGTCTTGATACAGTTGTAAATTGGAAAGTTTCTGTCTTTGAAAAATGCTGATACTGTTTAATATAATGTGAGATCTAAAATGTACATTGTGCTGGATCATGCACTTTTATTAATGTAGTCCCTTCATGGAAAATGATCGACATAATGCCTCTTTTAGCTGCAAACAAAAAAGGGTCTAGAGGCCAACATTTTTCTTGCTGTGTTCTGCCCTTTTCAAAAAAAAAACAAGTGTTTTGTTTCATTAAATAAACTCTGCTCTCTCTCAGGAAATGACATGTCAAGTTATGCACAGAAAGCTGCTGAGTCCAGCAAACACACTGACTTGCTGGTGGCAGCGGCGAGAAAAGTGGTCATGAGTTTGGTGCCCACAACTTAAAATCACCCATAAAAATTCCAGAGGGATTATTTTACTTAAAGTGGAGGAATTTCAAGCCAGGGATATGGCAGGGCAGTAGTCTGTGTGGAACCAGGAGTCCTTTCTCTATCATCCGAGCTGGTGGTCTTTTGGAAATCATAAAATAAAATGTGTGGCAGCTGTCGGAAATCTCAGCTCCAATCGCCCACAGTCCCGATATTATGCCTGCAGAGTGTGGACCTGATCCCAGGCTCCAGTTTTCCCACACTGCATGCCGATAATATTCAAAGATTGATGCTGGCTAATGTTGAAGACATGGGAGTTCGAATCAAAGGAAATCAAAGCTTGTGTCGTAACTCAGAAGAGGCGGGAATCCAGTTTATCTTGGACCCAGATCCTCCATTGTGATGAGCGATTTATGCTATTGTGTCATCAAGTTCAATGTTCTGGTCCAAAGGAAAAGGAAAATAGAAAGGAAAGTCACAATGTGGGAAAATTGTCAGGAAGGCAATAAAAATTGGCACAGCTTGTTCATATCTAAAGCTTTTACCCCACTGTTTAAATATTACAATCTGATGTCTTCAAAAGCATCCTACCCCTGCCTGAATAAATGCAACATTAACCAAAGTAAAACATATCAAAATGCAATTTCACCCTGAATATAAAGTGGGACACATTTGATAACTGTTGTTTAAAAGTAGAAAATGCTCCACAGTGGAGCGAGGCACACAGGCAGCCAGTGCAACTCGTTTTAATGGAAGTAAAGCTCCACAGAATTACTATTTAACCCCCCTCAAAGTCAGGAGAGAGTCTCATGGCAGCATTTAAAGTCTGTTCAGGGTCAGGAGAAAATCAAATTCAGACAGGAAGGGTCTCTGCTGGGGGTGGAGGTGTGAATATGACAAGAAGCATGTACAGACTGCAGGGTTACCTGAAGGAGCACAAAGCAGTAAAGGTGGACTTACATGCAGGAGATTAAACGCGCTGTTATTCCCAAGTCCAATATCCTAGTCTGTTTGAATGTTTGCAGCATGTTTTGAGGGTCTGTTCAGTGAGATTTTGATTAAAAGCGAAGATAAAAATGAAAAACTTTGTCTCTGTAGAGGATGAGATGCAGTTTTTTTTCCCTCTCCCTTGAAAACACTTGGATCTGGGGGACGGGAAGGCTACTCGAGGCTATGATAATGAGCTCTGCACTTATTGGTCACCCAAATTAAGCCTTAGGTGTTGCAAAGATTTTTCATTTGTGTATTCAAAGTCGATCCGCGTTCAGATGGAGATGCTGGAAACAAATGAAACTGCTGTAGTATGCATGCCAGTTCAGTAGATGGCGGTGTAGGTTTGCAGAGAAACAGCGCTGCAACAATACATGCACAAAGAAAAACTTTTCCTAAACAGCAATGGCAAGTGGACGCACAAAGATGCAGGAGTTTCTTTTCTTGACAGCAAATCTGTTCAGACAACAAATCTGTCTGGATAGTTTTGTCTGGATAACAAACCCGGTAAGCGGCACTCATGTTGCTCGGTAGAGGGCCGAAGCTGTTGTTGTTCCTCGTATGCATACGCAACCTTCATGTGAAAGAGTACTGCAAATGCGGTGACATCAGCGTTTATCCCTGAAAAGCTCTGACTTTGGTTTACACGGAGCTGCATGGAGGAGCACATTGAAAACTCTCCACTCTGGGCACTGGTTTCAAAAGTTTCAGGCACTCTGTATAGTGTTCCCATGTAAGCGCAAGGCCAAAATGCAATGAAAACGTATTGGATTTGGCCGTATCCTGCCTCGTGTAAACATCCGCTTCTAAGAGGGGAAGGAAGGGTCACAGGCTGAGGAGCTGACTTTCAAAGAAGTCACCCCGTCTGCCTGTGACACACAAATTG
The DNA here is from genome assembly GCA_036419115.1 of Scarus forsteni. Taxonomy (NCBI): domain Eukaryota; kingdom Metazoa; phylum Chordata; class Actinopteri; order Labriformes; family Labridae; genus Scarus; species Scarus forsteni. The sequence continues at coordinate 22,693,324 of JAZDUH010000084.1, forward strand.
TAAAGACAATTTGGCAAAAGCAAATTTACTGTTAGCTCTACCTGTTTTTGGTGTGTGTTGTAAGCCAACACATTCAAGGAAAAAATATGCAATTCTCACTGCAATTTATGCATTAAAATTCAGATTTTAATGCAAACTTTTATGTACCCTAGTTTGACAGCTTAGACTACATTGTCCAAAGCAGTCTTCCTCAAATAGCCACGACATGTGTGGACAGAATTGGACAAATTCAGGCCTGGGCTCCTTGAAGTTTTTATTAGCCTACCCAAGTGGTAGTGCAATAGTTTGCACAGTGATTGGCTATTCATCTTGTTTGAGGTGTGATTTTTGTGAAAATCTTTGTGGCTTGGCAACAGTTGGCCTTTGTAGTGTTTATTTGGTTGCTGATTTTTTTTCTTTATAATTTTGTTCATGTATGTAAAAAGGGTTAGGGATTGTCTATTCTAAAAACAGTTGTTACTTTGACATGAAATTTAGTTTCTCTCCTGATTGAAAAGCCTTTATATGAGTCATAGGCCAGTGGATAGAGTGGAGAGGAAACACAGCCTGTACACTGGGTGTAAAAAATTAATCATGAAGCCACCAATATATTGGCATTATCAAATGAGTTCTGATCAAGAGTGGTGTGGTGGTGTGGCAGGTAGTGAACATACCTCACAGCAGGAGGGTTGCTGGTTCAATCCCCCATGTCAGTCTGGAACTTTCTGTGTAGAGTTTGCATGTTCTCCCCATGCATGTGTTGATTCTCTACAGGCATGAATGGTTATCACTGTGATCCTGGGATCAGCTGGTGACTGATTCAGGTTGTACCATGAATTTATCCCAATGTCAGCGGGGATAGGCTCAAGCTCTGAAAGAGGTAAGTGGTACAGAAAATGGAGGGATCTGAGGAGGGCCCATTTATGAGTTCTTTCAGGTTCCAGCCAAGGGTGTGAATAGGACAGCTTATTCTATTTAGAGATATCTAAACATATCATTCAAATAAAGCAGCTGAGCAGTGAGAGCACCAGATGACAACAGAATGTCTCAAAAACTTTCCCAAAAAATAAATAAAGCAACCAACAGGGGAGCATGTATCTGTAAAACTTCACAACAGGCAGGACACAGACGCATTAATGGACAGCGTTACTTCACGATTTGATGGTTTGATAAATGGAAAGAATGCAAACACTTTGAGCGCAGAGGCATTAGTTTCAGCACTTTGGATGAAACCACAAATATGCCTAAAGCGTGTTTGTGTGAGTTTGTTTAAGGGCATTGTTAACTGTTATTGACCTCTCTGACTGCAGGCCAGCTCTAACAGCACTGTAACTGATCCTGTTTGGATGATATTGACCCCACGTAGGACCAGCGCTCTCCTCTTCATTCTCCTCTTAACTGCTGGAAGCTCTGCTGCTATTGATCTCATTCTTTAAGTGTTACCATAAATTCCCTCCCCATTAGGTTAAACTGGACAGCGTTTTGGACCACCCCATGATTCATCCAGACTGAGAGAAGAGTCCTCTCCCCGACTCTTTGCCATCCTCTCTCCAGACTGCTGCTTATGCCTCTTATATTACCCCCCCATCAGATGCTCTCCCTCCTCTGTTTAAGTGTTGTGCTTCCTGGATTCCTGCAGTACAAAGTGCTGCAATTGGACGGATTGAATTCACTCCTAATTTCGTTTTGATCCTTTTTATCTGCGTCGTTTGTTTGTTGAAATTGTGGCCACTGTCTGGGATGTTGATATCAGAAATGCACTCGCAGCACTTTTTAAAATTCCCGACTTCTTCTTCGAGTTTACAGCAAACAAGACCTGACAGAAATCCCCTGTATGAAACCAAAGCGCTCCTTCTAAACACACCCTTTAATGGACTACAGATGAGTTCCAACAGCACACTCAAGCGCAGGGTGACACTGTTTCTGCAAAAACATTTTGCGGTTTGTGCGAGCCCACTTGGGTGCGGGAAGCTGCCAAAGAGAGCAAGGAAGGACATTTATTTTTTATGTACGTGGTGATCCCCCTTTTGAAAGTTTAGGGAAAAAAGGTTTGAATTTAACCCAAATGGGCCGATAAAACAAAAGCATCAGCCATCACACTCCTATCACATGTCACATTATTACCTGCACCTCAATCACTCGTCCAGCTTCTCAAGTGTCATGATCATGGGGCGCTGAGTTCAATCCCCCAGGTGAGCGTTGTTGGGAAGAAAGCCCTCTTTAACCATTTCATTGGGAGCACTGAAGTGTGAAACGTCAGACGTACAAATAAATCATTCCTGGATGAAGCCGTATGGATGGTTTAAAAGTATATTGGGCCTATAATAATGTTGGTCTGGAGCCAACATCTAGAGTAGAGGAGCCAAGAGACGAATGACTGCATTAAACGGCATTAAGCAGCGGCACCTGAGTGCCGGTGTTGGTAAGCTGAGGGAAATGCTGCATTTCTTCCAACAGAGATTTTAATGCACTACATTAACCCGAAAAAGGAATTTTACAAGGGTCTGTTCTGCAGAAAAACATCAGGGTACCTGTTAAGAAAAATCAGGAAAACAACCTCTAAGCCCTCTTGAATATGTTGGTATAATGATGAACATGTGAGAAAACTAAAATGTCCTACTGCATTGGGGCTTTATACTGTTTAGTCCTTTTCATATATACAACCCTGAAATTATCAGGATAGTGTCAGTGCCAGGGTAAATCATGGTTGTTCACACTTCTTCCTCCCAGCAGGAAGTATGCTCTGCTGGTAAAGTAACAAGTGATTGAGGGGGGCAGGGTGGAGGTCTGGTTGACAGAACATTACAGAAATATCTGCAGTGGTAGTCAGTGTTCATAATAAATCCTTGATGGCGGTAGAGTTGTGCAGTATGATCACAATTTATGTCCATAGTTCAGTGACATATGTTGCAGAGCCTATTAACAGCGTCAATGAAAAAGTTAGCAGGAGCACTGTAGCTCGCAGACATGATTAAGCATCACATCGTGTTCAACGATTTCACCAGAGAAGCAAAGCTGCAGTGTTTTGGCTTTGCATGCAACAGCAGAAGGAGAAGGCTCTTTAGACCTGTTGGTAGATGTTCTACAGAACTTCAGTGCACAGTAGAAATAACACTCTTGGATGTCTAAGTGCAAATCTGAGTTTGTGCTATGTTTGATGAAGCCTGTACCAGCCACTTGAAGGATGTCAGAGACTGGTCATGGTTCTCTGGTGTTACGTTACATGAATAGAAGTATGGACGATTAGCTGTCTGTTTGGTATACAAATTTCCACAGTATGTGTCCTAATTTGCCAAGTTAAATTTGCCACCAAAGATAACTTTCTAAAGCATTTCATCTGCCTCCCACAAGAGGACAAACTTCTGGGGGATGTGAGGACTTTAATTGTCCTATGTGTGCTGGTGCTATTGGTTACAGCCATAAACCTATTATTACCCCAAAAAATGACCCAGCACTCAAGACAAGCAAAAATGATGCCATTCAAGGGCGCTGCAAAGAGTTTTGGATCACATATTCTGGTAAGAATTTTGCTGTGCACTAATATGACAAAAACAAACAAACAAACAAACAAAAATAGGAGACCAAATGGTGCTAAGCTTCCTTTTTTTTCAGAAGAGCAGGATTGCTACCCCTTTCCTATAAAGGCATGTATTTGTATACATTTACAACTAGTCGAGGTAGTAGTAGCGGGAAATGTAGGAACTATAATTACTTGTGTCCCCTTTTATTTTTATTTAAAGTCTACAGAAAGCACTTAAAGTTGCACAAAAATGTGAGATGCACTACTGTATAATGCTTTTATCATGATACACATTTTTTATGTCTCTGCGCAGACCTCCAGGACTGTGGGCGATGTTGAGACCCAATCAGAGATGTAGCTTTTCCTCTGAAAAATAATGATGAAATCATTCACACATCACAATTGACTGACCCCAGAACAACACTTATCTTAATCATTGTAGCGCTGCTCAAATGGTTGTTGAAAATGTTTTTGGACACCTCAAGGGTCGCTGGAGATGTCTTGTCAAGCGCAGTGATGTGGATATTTTTGCGGCCTGCTACATGCGGCACAATGTATGTGAGAGTGGAACCTTAAATGCTAATGCCACATGCATTTAGGTCATGGATGCACATCAGACAGGTTCAACAGATTCATGAAGCTGTTATGGCAATTTTATGGTCACTACTCCAGACTGTACATTTTTACTTGTGTGTATTGGACTGCAAAATACTTTATGTCATGAACTATAAATAAAACAACAAAATAACTTTAGAAATCTTTCTTTTATTTTAACCTTGCTCCCCAGAAAATAAAACATTTTGACCATCCTCCATACGAACGGGCTCACTGTCAATGGTTTTGGTTTACATGCAAAACAGGCTTGAAAAATCAACCAATACATCTATAGGTAAAAGACTTACACAACACAGATTTGAGTTTTGAATACTACTTTTAACCTTTCCTTAAAAATCCAGTCTATAAATTAGTCCATGCATTAGTTCATTGATCAGAAACAATCACTGAGTTGGTATACAAGGGTCTATAATTACATTTAAATCCTGGAGTACAGTCATCTGCTGCATGATGTAATTGCCTGTGCTCATAAACCACTTGTTCTTTGAAGTTTTGTTTATGGAGGATTCCTCAGCCTGGTTAAGTGGCGTCTCACTGCGTGGAGCTGCCTTGTTGGTTGATACCTTTGTAACCTTCTCTGTCGTGACCTGCAACACAACGCAATTGGGTTTGTCAGTGGCTTGATCCCAGTATAGCCACACAAAGGGCAAAAATAGCCCCACACCTTTTTTTTGTTCCCACTCCAGCCATTGTGATCATCAACTTGGTGAAAGTTCTACTTGAGTTTCTTTAGTTTATAATCAACCTGTGTTTTGCCCTGAGTTATTGCCCTTTATCCCTGAGTCCCTTGCAGTGGCCTTGATTTGTTGGATTATCTCGCGAATTGACTAATTGTACCAGTGCATAGCCACTACTGTTTGTCATGTTGATATAAAAAAAATGGCGCAGAGAATTACCCAGGTATAGTCCAAGTAAAAAACTCACCTGTTTGCATTAATACATACAGATCAACTGGATAATGTGTGGATAAATGCAGGGCTGTTTGATAAGTGTTAATGGTGCTTTTGAAATAGTTCTACCTCTCCCAGATTAAAGGAAAAGTTCGGTTCCTGCAGCTTTTACATTGTTTATAGAAAGAAGAACAACAATATACTCACCCAGAAGGCTTTCCTGATGCAAAAGGTGCTTCGGGAGATATTTAGATCCAAAATCGAGCAGCGGACACCGATATAATGGTAGCCCATAGGGCATGGATCGCCGCTCCTAAAAACTGCATTAATCATCCAAAAACTCATGTTTTTCACCAATATTCCATCATGATCCGTTCCGAATGATCCGCCATTGCAGACTGTGTCACTCCACACAGCGCTGTGTGGCTGAACTGACGAGTTTGTTTACGTGCCCTTCGCGCATGCGCAGTACTCTCTGGAGCGTTGCCTTCGCTTCCTCATTTCTATGAGCTCCTTATCTCTAAACTCTGGCTCGAAACTGTAAGGACGTCCATCATATTCAAAGTTCTCCTCCACAACATCTTTTTCCGATAGATATTCGTCCATTTTGCACAAAACTGGAAGAAGAAAGTCGATTTGTAGCTGCCGGTCTTTCCCTGAAACAATGAGCCGCACTGCGCATGCGCGAAGGGCATGTAAACAAACTCATCAGTTCAGCCACACAGTGGTGCAGTGACACAGACTGCAATGGCGGATCATTCGGAACGGATCATGATGGAATATTGGTGAAAAACATGAGTTTTTGGACGATTAATGCAGTTTTTAGGAGCGGCGATCCATGCCCTACGGGCTACCATTATATCGGTGTCCGCTGCTCGATTTTGGATCTAAATATCTCCCGAAGCACTTTTTGGATCAGGAAAGCCTTCTGGGTGAGTGTATTGTTGTTCTTCGTTCTATAAACAATGCAAAAGCTGCAGAAACCGAACTTTTCCTTTAATATAAATGCAGGACATATGGAGGCCTCAACGATATACCCTGGTCCTTATGCATAATACCAGTATCCAAACACTACGACTACACTAATGCCTTTTTCTATTAACCCAGTTCTGAATAAAGCTTGGACATAAAACATGAATCAAGACAGAATTCCATCATCTGCAAACCTTTTTGGACAATCTTATATTGAAAGATGAGATATTTTATGGTGAGACTAAAACTTCATTGTTTTCTTGGAAGTTTTAGCTTATTTTGAACTGATTATTGCATTATGTTTACCACTGTGTTGCTTCACTTTACCTTTGATAAATACGCAGTAAGCATTCAGTAACTGAGGACACTAATTGTTGAGTTTTTTTGGGTCCATTTTCTATTTTTCTATTTGAGACAGGCCTGAACTGCAGACATGCCAGTTTAGCACCCTCTCTTTTACCATGAAGCCTTACTGTTGTAATACGTGCAGAAGAATGTCCCTGAAAAATGCAGCTTGGATAGCTATATAAAATGCATTAATGAGCCTTCAAAGATGTGCAAGCTACCTATGGCATGGACACTGACACATTCCCATTTCATCACAGATGCTGGCTTCTAAACTTTGCACTGATGACAATCTGGATGCTCCTTTTTTCTCTTTAGCTAAAAAGAAACTGTATGTATTTTGGCATTTGAGTAGATAAAAATAGATGGTAAAAAATAGAGAGGCAGGTAGAAAGAAGGGGAATAAAATTAGAATTTGATTATATTAAAAACAAAACTATGACCACCTGGACCTTAAATTTGTCCTTAATATACTGTATGTCCTTAATTTATCTCTATGGGTATAAATGTAGTTATTGCATTTGTTGCTCAGATTGTGTTAGCAACAACAACAAAGAACAAAGAGGTCATTTTGATAGTAAAAATAATGGACTGATATGGTTTTACAGTACTTATACTCAAGCTGCTTGGTTTGAAAGTTTTAATTCATGTTAAAATGTTTTGTTGTTGATGTAAGATAAAGCAGTTGGAGTCACAGAGGGTTAATGTCAATATCAGCAATAAAACCAATACAAAGTCAAACAATAGAGTATAAATAAATTTTAGAAACAAACAGTAACCACAGTAGGTCATCCATGCTGTCAGAAATGGTTAAACTGCGTGGTAACTGTAGAATCCACAGTGTAAATTAGCAAAACCCAACATATACTTCCTTGCGTGATGATATGATGACTTTACCACTTTTCAGCACAGAAATATCTTCCTGTCACGACATATATCTGATTGTGGCCTTGGCTGCCAAAGCATGCAGAGCTGGACAGGTCCAGCACACAAATAATCCCTCAATTTTCAGCTCACATGTAAATGTTGAGAGAGAATTTGGATTTCTGTGGTTTCAGTGTGATTTCAGTGTATTAAGCTTACATCTAGACAGTGTCCATGACAGTATAAAACCTCTTCATTTCTCATAATTGAAACGTGATTTTAGATAGATTTGTTTGGGCACTAAAATATCCTATGGTTGTAAAATAAAAATTGAAAATAGGTGTTTTTATTACCCATGTAGACTTTAGTATTGTACACAATGAATGCTCTCATGTCATAAACCTTTACTGCTGCATTGTTTTGCAGTGCTTGATTGTGCATGTCACATGAACTCCAGCTTTGTGTGTTTGTTTACACAAACATACATGAGAGATTGAGCAGGAAGCTCTATGTTGTCTCCATGAAATCAAAGTGGTAATTTAATCAGCCTTTCAAACACATGGCAATTTGTGCAGGAAGTTTTGATTAAAAACCTTGTGCATCAGTGTAAAGGAGCCTCACCCACCTCCATGGCAGCCAGTTAGCTGATTGAAACCCCAGAGGACACCGCAACCAGCGGCTGACCCATTAGCACCAATCCACTGTTGTCTGAGAGGGTGAGGGGAGAGGGAGGGGTCGCATAGAGACCTGAACGCCCCAAAACAATAAATCAGCCCATCTAGAGTACACTTTCATGCTTTTATTTGTGTTCATATAAACAACAAAGCACTTAAACATAAAGCACAATGGAGCTGAAACACGTCAGGGCTGTGTTTTAACAAACAGCGGCACCTCTAACTGTCAGTGAGCGTAGAAACAGAGCAGAGCAGCACCGCTGCAGGATCCTTCAAAGGCTCCTCTACTGTCTGTAAATCTCTTAACAGCAGTTAAAGACATTTAAGACAGAGGCAAACGTAAGCACAAGCAGACTGCATGTTTACTGCAAGTCATCTGCCAAAAAAAGTAGAGTAAATATAGCCGTCTAGGCAAAACGGTAAAAAAAAGTAACTTATGTGTCAGATTCAGTGGTCAAGATAATGAAACTAAAACAGATAAAACCAAATAACATACAAACAAAAAAGGTTTAATAGTCATAGTCATATTTTAAGGAACAATCTTTAACAGAAAAAGAGAAACTGTGTGCTCGACAAAATAATTATTGATAAAACAAATCAATTACTATACCACAGTAACTCAACTCTTCATTATTTAAGAGCACATTTTATGCTTTACAAGTGCAATGTGACTTTCAGTGAGTTTATCACATCTCTGCCATGTCAACAGTGCTTCTTTGCACAGAACAAAAAGTCCAAAGCATCTGGACTTCTCCACTCCACTCCTTCTCCACTTCTGTTTAGATTCTGTAGCTTCTTAAAATGACCCCCACCCCCAACTCGGACCAGTGTGATGTCACAGTATTGTTTTTGTCAGTTCAGCCCATTTGCTCTAGATTACAAGCCCAGTGTAGATCACAGAAAGTAGAAGAAAGCAGAGTTGTTGAAAACATGGCACCAAGCAGCACTGAACTGACCAATTACAGAGAGTAGACCAGTCAACCACTAAGAGTTGATGGGATCCACATGGGGAAAGGGCCTTAAAGAATGTCTCAGATAGTGTACAATACAGACTGGGGATAATTAGTGTACGTCAGGGAATTTGAAAATGCTCTTGACAGTTATTAAAATAAGATATATAAACCAGGGCTAGGGCACAATATTGTCTCTTTAAAGTTACTTTGTACACAGAGTGCAAGGGGAAGATCTTACATGGATAATTACTGCCTGTGACCAGAAGTTAAACTTCTTTATAGTATGGAGAGTCAATCCTGCTACCATCTTGCTGTCATTATTAGCTGCTGCACTGCAGTGCACCCTTCGATTTTAAATCAGTGTTGTTTAAATACATACAACAGGGATAGACTTTATCTCTGTACCAGTGAGAGGAATAATGACAGTGTAATAGAGAGATGAAGATGAACAGATGAATTCACAGTAGTGGCCAGTGGCTGGACTACATCACTAAACAACTAATAACTAATGAAATATTCATTTAAAACAGTGACATTTTAAATGGGATTTTGAAGCAAAATGTGGCCGTATACTCGTGTACCAATACTTTCTACACCTGTTATTACAACCAGGAAGAATATGCCTCAGAAGAATCTTCAGAGACCAAACATCAAATATTTTAAACACCAAACTTAACACAGTCATCTTAACCCTTTTCCTTTCTGGCATTACCAGCTTCTTTGGCATCATCTGTAACCTTTTCTTTTCAGGCTGTAGCTGCTTTTTTGGTTTAGGAGAGGTTATTTTGTCAATGTCAATCCTTTGAATAGAAGTACAGTTCAAACTCAACAGGAAATCAAGTTATTTTGAAATGTGAGTTCCTGACTGACACTCTTACCATAATATTTAGAGTTAGTTCTTTGAGAAAAACTCTCAAGTCGTGCTGATAGAAACTTCACACATTAGAGGATCAACTTTCAAACTTTGGCGTAGTGTATAGTTTACTCTGAATTTAACAAAACATCAATCAGTGATCAAATATAACATGAAATTTTGTACCACCAGTCCTTATTTTAACATCTGGCTGCTGGATAATAACTTATATTTTCATAAACTGGAACACACTGACTGACCTTATGTACTTAATACCCCCAAACATCCACTAGCCCAGAGCCGCAGTGCCTCATCTCCACTTCATTACATCCATTAATCTGGACTTGTGCCTTTGCCGCTGATGGGACCTTTTCTTTTTCTGCTAGATTTAAATTTCCATTGCGATGAGGAGCCTCTCTAAGATGCACCAAGGTCAAGGAATGAGTTTGATTTTACATATGTTGAGCTACTTGACATCTGCCGGAGAGAATATAATGAGGCATCAGTCTGAGTCACACCACACTGATGTGATCCTGTAATTAAGTGTCAATGAGCACCGAGTCAATCGAATTGAGGCGTTGCTTAATGAGGTCACTCCAAATCATATGTGTAATATTGGGGGTAATGGGTTTTTCATTGGGCTGTTCTTCATTGGACACCTTGACGGAGATGTAAAGGCTAAATTTATGAAAACAACCTGCAGTGGAAAATCATTTTTACCCACTTTAATAGCATGCACAATAAAATGTTTGATGTGATTTATTAGCCAGGGTTCTTGGAAACATGCAAGAGGTTGAGATACAATCAGTTCACATTGTCCATCAGCCAGACTAAACACTTTTATGGGCCTAACTAAGAAAATATTCAACGTGGACATGAAAACATACTGTCACATAAATTCTTAATGTGAAGGGAGACATATCTAAATGGAGCATTTTTATAGGCGTTTTTACAGATATCGACCAGGAGATCCTTAACTGGAATCTTTAATTTGCACTCTTAAAGAGAAAGATGAAGCTGGTGGTCCATTTGAGGGTCGTAAAAAGTAAAACCAACCCTGACAGCTGCCTCCATCCTCTGCAAACACACACACTCGTTCCACTTACTGACCCTGCGCACCAGATTCTCCATTAACCAGAGCACTGTGTGATTTCATTATACTGGCTTAATTGCGTAAGCTGCATCTCAACGTGCTCTGGTAGAAACAGTGGCATGAGGGCGGCTGGAGAAAACAAGAAGATGGGATCGGCGGCAGGGACTCAGGGCAGAGGGGAAGTCAAAGCTTTTATTCACCGGCTTTTAAAAAGCTCTCTATTCCACACCAGCGCATCCACCCCCCTCTGCAGGGCTGAGAGCTTGTCCGGGATGAAAAATAACCTCCAGCCTCCACATCAGCATCATGAATACAAGTTTCTGAACTACAAGTCTATTAAGAGAGAGTATATCAAACTAGCTCCTAATGCAGGAGTGTTTTTTTTATTAGGCTAGGGAGTGATCCAGAGTGATCTTGTTGTTTTAAATGTCTATCTGCTGTGTCTGTGTTTTTACCACGTTGTGTTAAGTGCTTTGTTCTACCTTAAAAAACATACAACTTAAGGTATGGTTATTATTATTGTGATCAAATATTCAAAAACTAAGGGAAAACTGGGATAAAAGAGGAGCACAGGTCTCCCACACTTTACTGTAAATTATTTTAACAAACTTCGCAACCTGTGGGCTTTCAGTTTTTAGCCAGTGTTTTAATTCATGTAATGAGAGAAAAAGCTGTTAGAATTGGCCGTCCTGTTTCATGCTACTGACGTGCAAACCAGAAAGCTTTTAACAGCATTTCTCCTTTATAATGTCAAAATCCACCCATGAATAAGGGCTCTGTCCACATGGAGGTGAAAATGTTTTGGTATTGAAAACACTGTCTGTAAAAAGACATAGTTTCCAAAAATGTGTCTGTCCACACAAAAACGCTGTGGAATATATGCCAGGACTGTCAATGGCTATCATGCTGCTGCAGGCATACACCAAACTGGAGAAGAAGACATAAGGCATACACATGCATCATGTCAACAAATACTGGTGTATACTGTTCTCCATGTCCTCTTGTTGCTCACAGTGGCCGTAGAGGAGCAGTAGATATTGCTGTTAAAGCCATATCAAGCTCTGCAGCCCAAACATGACTCTCTACTACGCTATTGTTACCAGCACAAAGAGGACGCACTGGAGGCTCCTGAAAGCAACAACAACGGAAGTGTGCCCAACGATATCAACAATGAGAGCTTCTCCATGTCCTCTTGTTGCTCACAGTGGTCTTAGAGGACCAGTAGATTTTGCCATATCAAGCTCTGCAGTCCGAACGTGACTCCGTACTACGACATTGTTACTGTTGTCAGTGTTGGCGCATGTAGTTTGAGGGACAAGTGGGCCTATGACATCATTGCGTATAAACTTGTCTTTATTTGTGTACACACAGAAACCCATTGCTGGTGTTTTCAGATTTATCCATTTTTCAAAAACTTGCGTTTTCAGGCACCCGCATTATCTGTTTGGACGAAATGCCGATCGATTTAAAAAATGCCTATACCACGTGTCTACGAGTGGACCTCCCCAAGGCTTTGGTTATATTTTTATACCTTGGTTCTCAATCTGGGGTCCAGGCCCCCTCAGGGCATGCCTAAGAACCTAGCTTCTGTCTGCTCTGATGTTTGAAACATAGATTTACGTACAGTTTATTCACTAAATGATACAACACACTTACACTGTTCTTCTTTAACAAGAGTGTAAATATTCACTTTCTGTATCTCATCAATGGAATCAGATAGAATTGGGAAAACTCATGGACTCTCTTTTAACAGACAAAATGCCTTTAATTTTGAAGCATTGTCATGTGGAAATGGGGCTGAACAATTAATTGTTATATTAAAAGAAATCTTAATATGCGGTCACTGAATTGTCTAACCACAGGAGATGCAGTATTCTTTCAAGGTGAAAATGTCAAAATACCATTTCACTCCATGTCTTCCAGCCTGCACATCATACACAAATGGCAACTGTTATAAATAAGGCAACCACAGACACAGCCAACCATAGGTCACCAGTTAACATGGTCACAGGTGGTAATGTTGCACAATGTGAATTGCATGAAACTGGTAAACATTGTGATATTTAAAGCCTAGAGTTCTGTTTTTGTCTATACAGGTTAAATGTAAACAGGGTTTATGAGAATCTTCACAATGGCAGGACTGAACCACAATTTGCTTTTTCAGTGACCTAACATGCTGTTCACATGTGGACAGAAGGCCAACACGCACACAGAGATATGTTTTTATATGCATGTGTTGGGCAAACATGATGATGTTTAGTGGACATTTTGTGTAGCGTTAGCTTACCACATTTAGCTTGTAGACCTTTCCTTTCTAACACTAGACACAAGCAGATGCCATTTAAGATTCCTTTCTTCACAGAGTTAAAGATGTGATTTACAGGACTATTTTGTAACAGAATATTGGAAATGCTGTTATGAGGTCAGGATGCTGCATCAGGTTCCTGCTTTTGTAAGAAATAAAAGACTGCAAACATTTAATTTAAACCCAAATAGTGCTTTGTGTTAGCATGTTTCACTTAATATCCTCATATCAGAAAATGACTTTCTATCTCAAAGAGATAGAACTTTGATTAGAAAGCAATAAGTATAATTTTTGCAAGTCCTTTCGAATTTGAATCTGCAGATATTTCATCGTAGCCAGCCCATACATGTGGAGCAGCAGACAGAGAGAGAGAGAGAAAGCAATTTTACCAACAAAAGAAATGTTGGAAAGAGTTCGACATATTTTTGTCTACTCCACATAAAATGTCATTACCTGTTAAGCTCAGTTCAAATTTTGCTGGTCAAAACCTAAACACCTCACATGTAACCTGCAAAAGGCTCTACTAAAGCAAACATTCGGATATAAAAAAAAAAAAAGAAAGAAAGAACACACATACCAGAGTTCTGCCTTGTGAGACATATACATCATTAAACTACTACACAGGACCCAGATCTCTGCAGTGTTGTGACAGCAGTGGGTGTCAGAAAGAGCTGACATGTGAACTAAACTCCACAGAGTCTCAGCAGGTGCTTCAGCTCCAGACAGAGGAGAAAGAAATCAAGCCATGTCTGGTTTGGAGTGTGGACTCATTCTGAGTTACCTCTACTTTTATTCCCTGTTGGGACCATCTCCTCTTGTACCAACTGTGAGGTCTCTTCCAGGTCCTACTTCCTCCACTCTTATTTTGCAGCTGTCTAAACTAATTACACGACGGTCAATAGGCACCAGCTGCTTGCAGTACGAGTATAAGCATGTAGTGAAAGGCAGATATGTGAGGTGTTTCTTTTTGAGGCACAGTGTTGAACTTTTGCACTGAAATGTCAACAGTTATTTGAGGAACACAGACCCCATGGTGATGCAGTTTTTAAAATAATATGAACACATAAGTTATTTTTTGTAGTCACTTGTACTTCATCCAGGTTTATGACTTGAGTTTGTGATTTACACTCCTGTATCAACAGGTAATGCAGGTTTTTTCAGCCCTAGGTCCTATAGCAGTTTCGTCCATCTTTCATGCAGACCTGTTGACTCTCCACCTACAGAAGTTTCCCTATGTGCACTCAGACGCAGACAAGTATTCCCAAATGTCCAAAGTAAACAGAGGTCACATTTACCGCATAAATCACCTATTTATCCAGTTTAGTAGCAGCTGTTTCCCTTCTTGAAACAAGCTGGTCACTGCTTCTGGTGGAAGGACATGCTGACTGTATGCTGTGGAAAAGTAATACCTAATGCCATATTCAAACATCGTTTTGTATGAGCTGAAGTTGACAAACACATGGTTATTTGAACTTAGTGGAACTTTGGCTTAACAAAGCCTGGCACTGCTAAGCACTGTGCAAAAGTCTTGTGTATAAAGATGACGTGAATGCCATTTCACAAAGTGCAGCTCCATTTTCCAACACCATGCTAAAGGACAAAGGATAACTGTCCCTAAAAGGGTGCAGCAGGAGTCCAGTAATGAAGAGAAAGCAGCTAACCCAACAGAGCTGATGTTTGTAGGGCAGGCCCAACCATTCACAAACAGAAATGCCTTGGTTGTAACTGTCGGTAGTGAACGTGAGCAGACGTCTTTCTGGTGTTTGCAATAATTAATTAAAAGTTGGAATTTTTAAGCATGCATAAACATTGTTGATGTACCTGCAGACGTCAGTCCAACTGGCATTTACTCAGTCGCACACGGCCTGACTTAGCTCCCTTAGAAAAAGTTGTCCAAAGCATCAGTGTGGATCTTAAACACAGCACCTTTCAAAAGGAAATGTAAGTCATTGTAATTCATCTGAAAATAGCATGTAATCATCTTTGTTTTTGTGGCTTCTTTTTGCCTAAAATTTTAAAAACGTTACAGTTTTGGTGGCACAATCTGCAGTTATGTATAGCCCTATAGTTTCCATGGTATTTTTGAACAGATAGAGAGCTGATGTCTGCCATGTGCCTAATACAACCCCTGTAAAAAAAATCACGTTATATCCCTTTAACACCTCGGTTAATGAATTATTGAAGAACAGGCATTATTTTGATGTCGGCTGCATTGTGGTGCAGCAGGTAGTGCTTGTGCCTCACAGTATGAAGATTGCTGTTTCAACTGCTCAGGGTTTTACCTGGCGTGTTATTAAAACAGTAGGATCGGGGGAAATAACTTTAAAGTGCCAAACTTTCACAAGGGAATCAGTCCCACTAACACCTGGAGTCCACATGGAGAAAATAAGAAACACATTTGCTGTAATAGCTAATCGGTTTATGGATCAGGAGCAGGTGTTGCTTTATAAAGTAGACAGAGAAAGACAGAGTAAAAAATGGAAAATCAACGGTAAATATTATTGTCCCCATAAACAGTTAATTATCTTGTCTTCCTGTAGAGGTAAAGACAAGATCTACATATCCTGCTAGCAGCTGCAAGCCTCTGTTTTATTGCAGTCGTTACGGTAAATATTTGTCCTCATGCAGTCATTTGTGGGATACACACTGTTCCCTGATCTGCCATAAAAGAAGAATCTACCTCCAGACCAGTTGAAAGGCTTGTGGTTAACCAATAGCTTTGATGGCACCAAATGCTGATTCAATCCTGCCAATGTTTTTAACCAGATTTTAAGTTTATGATTCGGAAACTATTTCATTGAAATTACATCCAGGCAAGCACGGTAGTGTTATACCTTTGAAGAGAAGAGTCAGGACTGTTTTTTAGCTTATATGGTGTTAAACAGAGCCCAACAATGAAGCAATTACTGATAACAACCTGTTTTCACTTTCTGCCTAAAGAACAGTAAATGTAGCCACACAGGTCACTGCAGGTTATAGTTTAAAAACAAACACCAACCTTTGGTTTTTAAGTTCAGTATTTATTCTAGACTGTAAACTATCAATTATTCACTTTAAAGGCAGCTTTTTTCCTAAATCCTCATCCTCCTTACTCTGCATTACTTAGTTTCCCTTTGCTAAATTAGTAGCTAATGTCATCATTAGCCTTTGAGTGCACTCTTAAGAGGCAATGATTTATTCAATACATTAAAAGAGATGGTGCTTCAAAATTCAGAGACACATATTTTCCATGTCAAAGTAAGTTTCATCAATGTTATTTGGGCATTTGTAGCAGCCTACCAGACTCTTCCAGGAACCTTTAGACCAATTGGAGAATGATGTTTTCTTCAAATGAAAATACCTTCTGAAGAAACATTAGGTAAGTTGTGAAATCAGACTTGGACTAGAGCAGTTATTCAAAACAAATCACTTAAGAATGGACGAGAAAAAAAGTTTTTTGGAGGAATATTGGAAAAATATCTTTTTATATAATATCTCATTTTGTCTGGTTAAAATAAGAAAATACCCACTGAAAGAACAGTGTTTCACCTCTTTGAAGCTGCTTTCATACCACAGGCTGGAAAAAGAACTGTCCAGCCGTTTGATTACATGGAGCCTTTACAACATTGCGAAGAATTATAATGGATGCTGCCCCACTACATCTCATCCAAACTTAAGCACAACCTACCTACAGAGGTAGAGGCAACGCTGGATTTAAGACCATCTGACTAATAGTGACTGTTCGCTTAAGTGCATCCATGTCAACAGATTGCTGACTGTTTAACATCTAACCTGTTTTTTCCATAGTGGACAGCTTTATTTGCTTTTGGTGGCATAAATGCATGGACAGACTTTTGTACAACAAAGCTGAACTACCCTCTACTTGGTCTCGGTTTCCCTTTAATGATGTTTCTACACATGGTACATTGTCTGCTGTCCATATTATTGACCTGTGTGCTATGAGGACGTTTTGAAGGTGCGTAAATATGTGAAATGTGAGAATAGAGCTCCTATACTGGTTTATTTGTTAATCAAGCTGACTGTTGACATGTTGTGGCTGCTCTGACATGTTGAAGTGAAGTCACTTGTAAACATTTGTCCTGCTGCAGAGTCCTGCACTAGTCTTAGGGCGTTTTCACACCAACCACATTTAATGCGTACCAAAGAAGTTTTGGCCCAGGGTTTGGTACGTTAGTATCAATGTGAATGCAACCACTGCACTTTGGTGCGCACCAAATCAGCTGGTCCGAGACCTCCATGAAGGGGTGTTCTCGATCCGCTCCACCTCCCTACATTTGGTGCAGTTTCACTAGTGTGAAACAAAGTGGTCCGAACCGATCTACTTCTGATGCATTACTTCCTGTTAATCCCGCGGTTGAATCTTTTGCTTACTCAATTTGTCAATTTGTTTATTCTCATTGAGGATTACGATGATTTACAAGGGTCCAGAAGGTCGCTGATGCCGTCTCAAACATGATACAAAAAACACATTTGAAGGAAAATGTAGAAGAGAGCGAAATGGAATCATTGGTTGTCTAGTGTAGGAAATGGTTACCGTGGTAGCCTCTTCTTTGTTCTCCTCCGTAGCAGGTTTGGTAACCAGTTATGTGCATATCGCCCCCTGCTGTTTCAAACTGAGTAAATACACAAGTGGATCCGGGCATGGTTCGATATTGCCAGTGTGAATGCAATCCGGAGGGGGAGGGGGGCGAACCCATGGTGAACTGCGCCGCAGCACGGTTCGAAACAAGTGGACCTAATGTGAAAACGCCTTAGTCTCAAACATTGAATCATCTCAGATAATATCCCTAAATTTATTATTCATTGTCACTGTAATGTTGACAGGTGTGACAGGTATGTGTGGGATTTGTTGGATGCGCAATGCCTTTGTCAGGTTTTTAGTTCCGACAACAGCCAGATGATTGGTGTAAATTGAAAGTGCAGTATGGATTTCAGACAAATCACAATGAATCAACAGCACTTTTTTAATCAGCTGATTACATATCAAAGATATTGGAAAGGCAAATAGCAGTGAAAATCTTGTAGGCAACAGGCCAAGGCCATTTTTGGGGAGCCAAGTTTTGTCTCATTTGGAGATTGATGATTTTGGCTCACATTTTGCCACAGGACCTTGGTCATCAGTTTTTGGGCCAAATTTGGACTGTTGTTGTAGATTGCTCATTTTAGCTCAGATTTGGCCTCATTTGTGAAGTCATTGTTTTTCTACAATATTTGATTTCAATTTAATGATTGCATGAAATTTGGCAACAGGTCAGGGGTCATAATTGCTAGATTCATACGATAACAGTTTTTAAGGACAGACAATTTTCCACTGAACGTCAGCAACAGGTCATCTTTTTCACATCTGCCATTTGGGTCTGATTTCTTGATTGCCAACAATATGTCAGTATAACCTTTGGGGCATTATTTGGAAAGGAAAACTTGTTGATATGTGACTTTTGGTCATGTTTAACTATAGAAAAATGACTTTTTAACTTGTTTCCTTTTGAAAACAAACCCCAGAAAGACTAATATATGACTTTTGGCCAGATGTCATAAAAAATAACGCCTAACATAATTTTGGGGCATTATTCAGTCAGAGAAAACGTGTCAGTACATGCCTTCTCATCACTTTTCAATTTAAAAATGACAACATTGCGACATGTTTTCTTAATATTTTCTAATATTTTGATAAAAACAACATGCTGACTGAAAGTGAGTCCCAGATTTGAAGTTCTGCAGTTTCCTTGTGAGCTGTATCATGCTTGTTTCACATGTTGCCATAAGTTGATGGGCAGAGCACTGGGTGGAGATGGAGGTAAAGATGAGCTTGCCCACTGCCATCAGGCTTCATGCTGGGAGAGCATCTGCTGTCTGGGAGCTGCAGACTACATCAGCCGTGATGACAGCGGTGGAAGAGGAAACTTTTGAACCAGAGAATATGGTGTCCACGTGCTGCACATGCTGCCTGTTGGAGACTTGCTGTTATTGGGCATGAGAAATGATAGTCGTACTGCAAAATACTGACATGCCCAACATACTTTACTCTGAAAAGAACGATTCATTTCTCAGTTCTGACTTCAGCTTTACACAGTTCTAGCTCTTCCCTTAGAGTCTTCCTTGATGTTTCTCTTCTTTCTAAATGAAACATCTGCACCATCTTAATTATGGACCTGCTTATACTAACAGACTTTCAAGGTGGTTTACATAACCAACATTCTTACTTTAGCTTCTTTGAACTCAGTACAGACATAAATAGAAAGCTCTGTGTTGTACGTGTGCTTTCATCAGGACTCATTTGAGATTAATTGTGATTTAAGTTAAAGAATAAATTCCTTAACTTTTGATAGTAAACTGGAATAAATTCAATTTTAATTGTATTTTGAGGATTCAGTTACTTTGCTTCTTTTTTCATTTTCAAGTGCATAATGACAAAGTGTGAAAATCCTTCTTGGTACATGGATTTGGGAATCATATACATGTTATTTCCCCCCCTTTTTAATTTATCAAGTAAGTTATCACCTAACTGCAACGTAAATGAGGTTTAAAAGCATGACCTAGCTGTAAATGACAGCTGCAAAGTTTTTTTTTTTAAATGAGCTTTTTAAAATGTTACATGCAGGATTGCATGTATGAAACATTTCACAAACCTCCAGTGATCCTCTGTTGATGGACAAATTTCACATTTTCAAGGAAACCAACTTAAGGTTCAAATGATGTGAGGTTTTCTTATCAAGCTGTCCTTGGATATTCTTTAACTTTGCCATGTGCTGTGACTTTGCTTCACGCATGGTTGAATTCTGTGTTTGTTTTAAAGGACAAATTGAGGAAATTCTGGTGGTTAAGCTGACGCACAAAGAAAAGCAACATGTTCCTTTTAATAAGAGGTGCAGATTGCTTTTAAATTGTTCACATAACTGTCTGCAAGTTGTTTTAACTGATAGGAGGAGCAGCATTGTTGTTACTTTCCTAACGTGAAGAATTAGAGACTCACTTTCTTATCTTGCACCACAATTAACAGGAAAATGTAAAATAATGAGCTGGAGTTACATTTTGTCTTCAGCAATGTTTATCCACATGGCTAGAATATAGCCCTTTTCATGCATTTTACATTGATGCAAAAGTGTTCCACAGAAGCACTGTCATCATTACATGTCATGGTATTCACATAAATTCTGTGATGCCGCGGCCACACTGGATGCGAATTGGCGTATTTAAATGCTGGACCATTTTGACAAGCTGAGTGGCGACACGCGTCACTGCGCAGGCGGAGTAGAGAGCCGGAGCTTATCGGACTCAGTGATAACCCGTGCAGGCAAATCCAGCTGGAAACGAATATTTACAGAACTTACCTTCAAAAGCTGTCTCCTCAGAGACTTTCACCCAAGCCTGCTCCTTTTTGTTCCGGTCTCTGTAGAGGACACACGTCGAATCGTATAGCTCCGGTTAATGGCAAACAGCGCAGATCAACCTCTCCTTCTTCTTTCAGAGGGGTTTGAGTAGGAGCAGGAGGTCGGAGCATCACACGTCATCAAATCAATGACAACGGGGGGGAATGCCATCGCTGATTGGCTGCCGCGGCACAGCGTCACGCAAATTTGTGTCGAAAGTTCAATATTTTCAACTCGAGCGTTGAGACGTTTGATGCCCCAAAAGCGCCGGACACTCCAGACAGTCTTTGCACTGACTTTGTATGTAATCTCGACGCGAGTCTTTGCGAATTCACGTCTGGTGTGCCCACACCATGAGGATGTAATATCTGTGTTGATTCACAGGGCTGGTGAGATTGGGGGTTAGCATGTGCTTCACATACAAACAAAGACAGAGACACTCACAAACTGCCCCCTGCTGAGTTCACACACTTCACCAATATCACACTCCTGGAAATGCTGCTTGTGAGAATCAACTCGTTCCCCCCAATCTGTCTCCTGACTTGAAATGGCAGCATGAATATGAAAATAGAAACTGTTCATTTACTCTTCCTCTTTGTGACTTTTAAATTAAACATTTGCTACCTCTTGGGAGAAACTTTCTTTTCAGTCAGGTCTTTTGTTGGAAGTTCTGTTGTGGTTTATCTTGAGCTTTCTGAAGAAACTGTGTTAGGGTCAAGTTTTAAAGAGAACCCGTCTTTTGCAAGTGAAGTGAAAGTCTTTGTGTTGACCGTGCACTCAGCCAGTAGGCATTATGTTAGACTTGTTGCATAATAAGAGTCATCAGGAAGACCTTTAAAGTGAAGGCCTTAAATGATTATGCTTTGTACTTTGACGGATCTAATTTTTTCAAAAACTAACACGAAGCAAGTAAGAAATCCATCCAGTCATCCGTCAAGCTGGATGTCCCTTACCAGTGTCCCAGGACCTGGAGTCTATTCTGGCTGACACAGAGCCACCCCAACCCAACCAATCAATGGTCTGTGTCAGGATTTTTCCCCTTACAGTCCTAAGATTGCTCGGAAACCAGTTCATACCACACCTGACATAATTCAGAATAAAGATGACCAGAAGCATCTGGATGCAATCAAATGGAATTTTACTTGCAAGGAGTTACAACAATACAGAGTGTCAAACAGTCTAAAATGTTGAACTGGGGCTAATACAATGTTTTCTCTATTTTATGTGAGTGTGGGTGTTCATAACATGTGGGGGGTTGTGAGGCGGAGTGACCTCCACACAGGCTCCACTTCTCGTGCCGGTTTGAGCTGGTCTCAAAGGTGCTCCGAAGTTACAGACATAACAAAGATAAACAAGGGACAACAAGAAGTGGGGCTGCGCAAGGTCGTGTGTATGTGTGTGTGTGTGTGAAGAAACATGTAGAAACAGACATCCGTTACACCAGAGGGCACTTTTGAGTCATCAGTTAACCAAATTAGCATATTTTGGTCTTGGGAAAGGGACTTTAATCCCTGTAATAAAAAAAAAAAAACTCATGCATGACTGGGGAGAATATGCAAGCTCCACACAAACAGGCCCAATCAGCTCAGGGCAGTCCAATCAGCTACCTTCATGTTGTGAAGCACCAGCACAAACCTGCTGCACCACTATGCTGCCCTCGTATAAAGTCATGGTACATTAATGTGACATCCCCAGGACGGTGTCTCTGATGTCCACTCCTCTGGACAATCCTAGTCAGCCAGAACTCTAGCCTCTGCTTTTGATCCTCCCCGGCTGTTTGATGCATTAAGTCACATCTTTCAGCAGATGCACTCACAAATAAGCCCCTTCATTTTTCATTTTGAGGGCCAGCCTCTGTGAGACTCATTGTTGAATCTGGCCCTGCAGACCTCGGGCTGCTCAGTGTGGCTCTTTAGGACATTAAGCCCCCCACTCTCAATGGAGACTCATTTAAAGCCAGACAATAAGATTGTAATATTTTCTTTGAGGTGTACAGAAGTCATGCATTATGCTGCTCACGTAATGTTGCTTCACTCATGTTGTTGCACTATCCAATGAATACAAATGCACACTAAGTGAAACCAAAGATTTTTATAACATTTACACTAAACAGGACATCAAATTGAGTTTGTGAAACTATAGTGTGCAACTTTTGTGTGCTAGAAATCCCTGATTGTGTAGAAGATCAGCCAGAATTTTCAAGTTGTAAATGGGAGTTCACTTTCATACTAAGCCATCAAAAATGCATTGAGACAAGAAGCATGCAAACTGAAATTCTTGTAGTTTTAAGTAGTCATAAATTAAATATAGTTCAGAGACAGTACATAAAACTTTGTTACTTCCATGACATCTACCTTTTTTTAAATCACATTCTGTGTTAAGTAATTATTTGTCTAGGTCTTTAGAAAGCAGCCGTCTTACTGCTGATTTTCTTTTGTGGCAAGGAAGAGACAGATTTAAGCAATATTCATGTCTGTAATTCATGATGTTGACATTCTTTACATGCATGCTGCCTCATCCTCAGGGAAAATGCTTGACTCTGTGTATCATGCTGCTCAGGTTGGGGTTTTTGTACACGTCACTGTGTGCTTGAAAGAGTTAGCTGCTCATCATCTTTGTCCAACAAAAGGATGGAACATTTGTATATCTTCCTCTGTATGGCTATACTAAAAAAAACATGTCCTCAACTAACACCAAAGACTGTCACTAGCTGCGGCCTTCAGTCTCATGTATGTTTGTTCTGGTCTTTAAAAAAAGAGCTTTTAGTGTTTTTGCTCAATCATCTTGGTCAGACTTGCAGATCCACCTTTAACTAGAGCATTGTCTTAGTTGAGAGGCTTTTCAAAGCAGAATTAGGGATCATCTGACCAGTATATGCTCCTATTTTAGACCTGGAAGCTGATTTGATGTTTGATGAAATTGTTGTGTTCCAATCTATTGTTTGTTATTTGTTTGAAACTTTTTTAGCTGTCAGGAATACCTTGCTAAAGAGCTCTTTGTATCTTAAGGAGAACATTCCTGTTAAAATACACAGATGAAAAAAATGTTGTCATGGGAAAACGGGCAATATAAATGCATTTATGTCTCCCAAGGGTATTTTAATTACACTTTTTTAATAAGCTTTGTAATACTTCCACCAGGAGGTTATGTTTTTGTGTGCATTTGTTTGTTTGCTTGTTTGTTTGTTTGGGAACAGGATAACTCAAAAAGTTAAGAACAGATATTGATGACATGGTGAAAAGGAAGAAGTGATTTTGGTGGTGTTCCAAATCCAGATGCAGATCCCTTAAGTTTTTAAAGGATTTCCTAAGTGTTAGATAACGTTGGAAATGCCTTGGCAGAGGTTTGTGCTCTTGGTGTGCTTCTGTTTTTTTCTGTCTCTTAATACAATCATAGCTTATTACCCTCATATAAAAGGTCCAATCTGCAGCATTTTTACTCGGACACCCTTAAATGGTTAAAGCATTTTGGAAAATGGCCTCACAATTTTGCATTTATGAAGGTCTTGGGTCCTGAGCTAGACCGATTAAGAACCACTTATTTTAATGGTTTGAATATTTAGGTCAGAGTCTTAAAAAATTCACACTTTCATTTCTAAAATCCCAGACACATGTTGAAGTGACAGGCTCTTATGAATAAAAATAATCTGTCTGTCAAATGATCATGCAGTTTTTCACGTAGTAAGAACTTAACACCATTGCTGATTGTTAAACGGCGGGGCCTTTCAGAACTTCTCATATTTTTATTCAACCCTGGTTACTGTTACCGATTAGCCTATTTGGAGTTGATTCCAGCTGACTGTGGGCGAGAGACAGCCTGAATTCGTAACCAGCCGATCACAGGGCAAACACAGAGCACAGAAAACCATCCACACATACTCAGACCCAAAGGCAGTTATGTATCCTTAAATAACCTAACAAACATGTTTTTGGGCCGTTGGATACACCAGAGTTCTGACGCATGCCTGGAGACAGCCAGCAAACACAGAAAGCTTCCCCTCTATCTGTGAGACAACAGCGATGCCTGCTGCACCACTGTGCAGTCTTCAGAGGTTTTGTCTGGTGTTTTTTATGCACTGTATGATTTCATTTCATAGTTGACAGATATGGTGTTCTGCCTGTTTTCTTTCTTACACAAGTTGCATTGAACTTTATGTTTCTCTTTGAAATGTATTCTGTAAATAGACTTATGTCGTGACTTTCTATTCTTTCTTCCCATCCAAAGCGCTTTCACACCACAGGTCACACCAACCAGTTTACACCCATTCACTCTCATATTTACTCTCTGGTGGCTTTGAATTTCTACACAAATGTCCCATCTGTATCAGATAACATTTCTGTGTGATTTCAACACCGTTTACATGCAACAAAACATCAGTGGAAGAAACTTGGTGTTTGTAACATTGGTCCTTATTTTAACAATGTGAAGCACATTGTGTAAAAGCATACTGTACGTAGGGTATGCTGATTTCATACTGTACTACTTGCATATTAATGTTGTAAAGTAATATTCGTACATATCATGGCAGTCTGGCACAAACCTCATTTTTCCATATTTTTATCCTTCAATACATTTTTTCAAAAAACTCTGCTATTGGTCACCTTCCATGTTGGTGAGTTGTATAAACTTTCCATCAGATTAAAGTCAAATAAATTATAGTCAGCGTTTTTCTAATTTCCTGGTAAGTAACAATTCTGAGATAGGAGATTTGTGCCCGACAGATAATATCTTGAATGTCTGAAAATCTTCACTGTTTCTTTTTTATGAGCAAGGCTGGTGGGATGGGCAAAGAAACTCTTGAATGGTTTCAGTACAAGAAAAAATATATCTTCCATTAAATCATTCATAATTGTGAAGGAGGTTTCTTTTAAAAGTTTGAGAAATTCTGAAATTAAACTAACATCCACTATTTAAGTCCTTAAAAATTTAGGAGAGGTGTTTTATAGATTGCCAGGCTGTCGGGTTACTATCTAAGTTAGAATAACCACGTGAAATTAAATATCCATTTGATACTTAAGTGTCAGCTTTTCAAGGAACTTATAGCCTAAACTGCATTACCATCCTAATTCAGCAGCCTTTTTGGGCCATCCCAGTCAAAACATGTGCTTGAACTCCTCCTTAAGCTCTCAGAACAGTAAAGCTGTTTTCCATACTCCAGTGGCCGCTTCATTTTTTGCCTCATATGTCTGATTTCTGTCTCCTTGAACCGCACAAGAAGGTGAAGGTTGGAGGAAGGTTGTAAAGCTCTTTGAGAGATGTTTATGAGGATCAGTGCAAATTGTGTCCACATCTATTTATGCATTCGCCTGACTCTGCCGAGGACACTTTAACTACTATTATTTAATTTTAACCACCTCTGGAACTCTTAAGATGCTCCTCTCATTAATCTTAACTTGAATTTACTGCAGTGTCTCTGTTCTTGCAGAATATGTATGGTTTCAGTGATTCCAAGATGACCCCAGTGACCTTGTTAAGAATAAATGCCTGTGGCCGGTGATGCCTGAGAATTGTTGTAAGGTTTGGATACTGTTTGCTAACAGCTGCCAGCGCCATAAAGCTAACAAGTGCTCATTTAGTTTCTTTCCTCTCAGTACTTAGCGCTATAATGCAGTTTTAATGAGCTTCTGTAAGCACAACTTAACTGTATATGTGTCAGGCTGTGAACAGGGCCTCTGGGTATTATAAGCATATTTACCGTTACAGGGAGGAGCTGCCATGACATTCATACAGCCTCATACAAACATTAATTAGAGACAAGTACAAGGTTTGTCCTCTTGTACTTTCCCTTGGTAGTGCTCCTGAGGGGCCACTAGTCAGTTATTATGATCAACACATTATTGTTTTTAGAGATATTTCTCTATTTACAAACTACAACTCCTATGAAGTGGCAATGTTGGTTAAATTGTAAATAAAAACAGGATACAATAATTTGCAAACAATTTCAGCCTAATTAAATCTGAGTACACGACAAAGTCAAGATACTTAATGTTTTAACTGATAAACTTTATAGTTTGTGATTTTTTTAACAATTAATCACTAATATCTCACATTTGTGGAACTTGCTGGTATATGGATTTGCTATGCATTGCACAGTTACTTGCACTTGTTGATGTATTGACAACCTGCATTAACTGACCATGCAGATACATCCTTTACAGAATTGTATTGCTTTTTAATGCAGTGTTGCCTGATTGATCAAAGGTCACAAGCATTCAATATTAAATCTTTGCCTTGCTACTTCTAGGCAGAGATTTCTCTAAATCTTTTCACTATATCATGGACTGTAGATGATAAAATCCTCGCTTTTTGGAATGTGTTTCAGATATCAAATTCGAAATGAGGGAGTATTTGCAAAAAAAACAACAAAGTTGGTCGGAGTAGATGATTGTATTCTGTTTTTGTTTGTTTTATACTTGTAATTTTTTAAAAATGTAAAATTTGAACTCACACAATCAATTGGTTTTTAGCATAGACCTTATGCCTTTTACGAGAGGGTTGGTTTATTTTCTGCACACATCAGAATGGAACATTGGTACATCTCCCTCTCTCTCTCTCTCTCTCTCTCTGTCTCTCTCTCTCTCTGTCTCTCTCTTTGTAGAGCCATTATAAAAGAAGAAGATTCCTTGAATCACTGTCAGTTGCTTTAACATTTGTTTTAATTATTTATCATGTCAAAGTTGCTCTGTATTTAGTAAAGAGCTTCTGATGTCCTGGTCAGTGATACAAAGAAGTCAAATGTTATTCTAAGTTGGTTCATACTTTGGAGTTATAAAGACAGTTGTGTATGTTTTAAATTGCATGTTTTTATATTACCAATTGTCATAACCAACCAAAGCAAAGATATGCAACCAAAGATTAAAATGTACTATAATGCACTGTTTCTTAGCATTTACCCTAGTCTGTCAAGTGTTAGCATGCTCTTTGACCTCTAAGGTGAATATTGCTAATTTCAATAGATGCTAGATAATAATAATAATGCATACCTGTATAAAACCTTTTGGCTATGGCATGATGAGCACCCTTGATCCACATATCCTCTTAATCTGTCTGAAAAGACCTTTCAGAGACTTTCTCTATTTAAGCCCTTTTAACCACATTAGCTCTATTTTAATTGTTTGATCTGTGCTAGTCTGTGGTAATTTATCAGTTAAGTGCTACTTAGCACCATGTTTTCAACAGCTCTCCATTCTGTCTGCGTTCTCTACTCTTCATTGAGTTTGCCAACCCAAGCCAAAGGACAAAATTTGAGGACTCACTACAACTTTTTTGCAAGATTCCACCCATGATTGCCGTTTGTGCAAAGTCTGCACCAGTCTCCGCTCGTTGAACAGTTGGCATGGTTAGTAGCACAAAAATCTGTTGATGTGTGAGGGGAACAGACCCAACTTGACCTCAGTCACAGTCAATTAAACATATTTAAATCCTTTTAAATCAATCTGGATGTAATCAGGTGATATTAACTGATTAGTTACCCCACTGCAAACCTGTCGCCATCAGCCAATGAAAAAGAGAGAATGGGACTCAGGACATAGCATCAGAAGATGACAGTTGGTAGAGGGAATATCAATACAATGTTAGCAAACAGTAAGAGAGGGAAAATGGCAACTTCTTTCTCTTCATCCTCCTTCTCTTCTTTGTTGATTTTTTGGGGGGTTTGCCAACAGCAACTTGAAGCGTTACCGCCACCAACTGGGATGTTTGTTGCCCCTTTAAACTGTTACCATCACAAAAAATTTGACGCATTGAGTTTGGTTTTTGGTTGTTGCACACATCATACAGTCTGTGGTCCCTCATTAGGGGCAGTTAAGTGCATGATCCCCAGTTTTTCAATTGTTATACAATATTCTTTTGGAACCAGTCTGTTCATGTGTACTCCTAGTCTTTCCAAACTCTATAAAGACCGGTAAAGCTGTGTAGTATGTCCCCATCTTTTAACTGTTGATGCAACAATGGTAAGATGTCACATTGGTAGGTCTATTTGTGTGGGCAAGGGGAATAAGCTGTTTCATGCAGATACTGGCACTGTTAGAAAGGAGAGAAGGAGAAGACTCAATGCCTTATTAGACTCTTGACATGTGCAGGGAAGTAACCCATTATGAGGAGAAGACAAAAAGATCAAAATAATTTAAAAAAGCAGAATCTGTCAATCTTATACTGGAGTGTTGAGTTTAAGAGGTTCAAAAACCAGAATTATGAATCATTTTATTAGAGTAAGTATGTGTTTTACAGCTGGATGCTGCTGATTTGTTGGCTTTAAAGTCTTTGTCAGTCATACATTTTTGTTATATCAGTGAAACTTTTATGCAGCTGTCTTGGCCAGGACTTCCCTGTTGAAGAGTATTTTTTTCTTTCTCAATAGAAATTCTCCTGGTTGAATAAGGGCAAAAAATGTCTCTGTATCTTCAAATTCTCACATAGAAGGATTTAAGTTCTGTAAGTTAATTTATATACATTTTATGGAATGGTCTGTGGTTTGTAAAATACTGCATACAGTGAAAGTAGAAAATAATATTAATATATGACAACTTTATTGCACTTTTATGATCCATCCTCTTTTGCATCACTATGTTATAAGTGTAACTTTTTGGCTGGGTCATGAGGGTTAACCAATACACAAAGATGCTGGTAACACTCACTGAAGAAGCTGTTTCTCTACTCCAGCTGTTCAGCATCACCATGCTCATGGAGAAAGGAGAGCCCAGAGAGAGAAAGGGAGGGGAGGAGCGCTGGAGCCTAATATAATATAATTTGGTAGGAGCCCTTCCATAAAGATGGTGAGTGGATCCACGTGGGCTGACTAACGACAAGCACAGCTGCATCTGTAAATTTGCCCAGTCCCTTGGCTCAGGAGAAAATAATTGTCTGGCTGTCAGTTCATGGTTTTTAGGTTGGGATTTGCTGAATTTGCCTTCTAAGCTTGCAAATTCTTTATTTTTCTTAGGGTTATAAAAACACTATTCGTAGTTGTTTTCAGATGACATTTGGCATCAACCTGTCGATATCTCAGAAATATATTCATGCACAGAATGCGGAGTAGTTTCTAGATGGAAAACAGCTTTTCTAAGACAACACAGACACCAGGGACTGTGTGAAGGAAGTAGATGAAGACACAGGGTCTTACAGAGTGAAGTCTGTGTGGGAGTGCTGGGAGTACTGTACAGAAAAAAAAATGGGAAAAATGACCCAACATGTTGTTCTTTTAATATGCTAGTGATCCAATTCCTTTTGTATTTACTCGGCAAAAATGGAATCCCTTTGAAAAACTTTAAGAGGACATCTATGGCAAACAGAAAGAACATTCATAACCCTGTCTGAAGTAAACACTTTTCAATATTTTATGAAAACATTGATGGTATTCAGATTTTTACAAGGGCTTCTGTTTCTGGCAGAATACCCCCTTTATGGTGACACCATATTTATTGTCAGAGCACTGAAATCACATCTTTACAAAGACAGCTTAGAAATGCTGTTAATGTTGTAACTGTATCAATACATGTAAAAAAAAGTAGGTGAAATGAGTTCTTGAGCTTCTCCCTGATTTTAACCATTTACACAATAGTTTAACATCTTAAAATCAAAGTAGTTGCTGACTGGGCATGATCCCAAGAGTGAGTTGTTTGTGTAGGAACTTATTCATCAAGGTCACTGTCATCTAAAGTTAGATCTCAGAGGTAACTGGACTGGTTTAGTTCTTGATGATCTTTCGCCTCTTCCGCAAAAGGCCACTCTGGTTGAGAGTTGACTAGGAGAGCGCCTGAAATATAATGGTGCGTTGCATTTATCTTAAAACTCAGATGTCAGAGCTGGGGGTCACGTCACATCCAAGTGGCATGCTTTCCAGTAAGAGTTGGTGAACTCTAGGGTACCTGAGGATCATTGGACATACCAGGTAGATATTCATCTTAAAGTTTAATGTGACAGTTCAGGTTTCTGAAGTAGGATTGCTTGGGTTGCTGAGTTGAACATTGGATGTTGTGACACTGGGGTTATGTATCCCTCTGCCATCAGCTTGTCAGGTCATCAGAAGAAACTACAGTAACTAACTTCACTAAAAGTAAAGTTAAGCTGAGCAATTTTGACTGAAAACAACATGCCATTAGTCAAGAAAACTAGCAGATATCTTTATGAACAAGTGTTCACCCTTCTGCAGATGGAGGGGCCTATTGCTGTCATGAGTGAGACTTTTTAATATGTCTTCTTCTGGACCTTTCATCGGTGCTCTTTAAGTTTGGTAAGCCACTAAAACTGCTGTCATGTAACATAGTCCAGACAGGTAAAGTGGGCACTGCAAATACAAAGTTCTGTTTCTACAGAGGGGTGAATCTTGTTGCTACATTAATACAACAAGCTAAAGTTGGCAGAGGCCCACATCATACGAGGGAATGCAGTTAAATTGGAATATTGACCCTTTTTTTTGCCTGTTATTACACATAGGAGCAACCAAGCTTTCTCGTACCCATTGAATTAGGATATATGCTGCTCCAGTGACCACCACCTGACCCTGCTGCAGCCCCCTGACCTGTGCATCTAATGAGAGGACTTGCAAGTGGAACAATATGTAACCTATATGTAGCATCGCAACATAGTTTCCAAAACATGGGCTTTGTTGAGAAAATTGAATTGCTAGAAGTTTTAACCTAAAAACTATTAATTACGAAACTGTGGTAGCATTGTGTACTGCTATAGGTATATCGACCAGTACCCCAAATATCCCTCCTTCGGAATAAAGCTCACATCATATTCATTGTGCCAGAGGCTTCCAGCAACACCACCAAAAAACACAACCTATCCCTTTATAGTTCACTCGGGGAGCTGCAGTTTTTTGCACTTCCACATCTGCCTCATTTATTAAAACTTAATTTTTCTGCTCATGTTGACCTTTCAGGTTGCACACACGGTGATGAAAGATTTTTTTAATCAATATTTCCATGTAAGTAATTAACTATAAACCAATTTACCATTTACAAATGCCCCTGTGCACCCTACATTTACTACAATGACATTGCATGATTTGGAAACCACTGTTTTCCCACTTTCACTGCATTTTATGGTAAATTGGGTCCTCACTGTGTGACAAACTTTAACAGGGAATTGTAGCCTGACAGATGTTCATCAGCTCCATTTATAGATCAACCTGTACATGCAAAGCCACCATGCAACAATGAAATCCATTGCACCATGCCCATTTCTCATTAATTCCCTAGCTGAAGCAAATCAAGGGAGGTCTAGAGGGTCTCTGCAGATTAATTTGACACAGTGGTCAGTTGGGGTATATAGTTACCCAACCGTTTCTCTCCTTTTTTCCAGGGAGGCCTAAAGGGAAACAGAGAGCAAGCAAAACTGTTCAGGGATCTGGTGACTCTTTAGAAAAACATGGTGTTAAAAAATGGATGGGAACACTAACTGCTACAGACAGATGTGTTGATAAGCCCTGAAAGGGAAAAACTTCAGTGTGATGCTTTGAGAGGCAAAAGGGAGCAGCGGAGGAAGAGAAAATGGGACAGAGTGGAAAGGAAAAAAAGACAGAGTTGGGAAAGGCTCATATCTTTCTTTCTGCCTTTGACTTTAACTTTCGGCTCAGCCATATTCCCTTTCTTCACCCTTCGTGTTAAATTAACAGCTGTCAGACTTCCTCGCTCTGTGGCACTGATTGATGACCTCATCTGGGAGTTAACATGACACACTCTGTGTCAACTTCTCAGACCATTGCACTCACTTTCTGTATTGTCCTTTTTATTCAATACCTTGAGCCTTTCATTATTCCACTGCTGATTGTTACTCGATCTGTCAAAGCAGCGACCCTCTGCCATGCAGCATGTGGTGCACAGACTACAGCGCTTAACTCTTTTGGCCGAGGAACAGGTTGTAAATAATGTAAGCCGTCCTTGGTAGGTCTTGATGAGGGAGAGGCCAGGGTGGTGCAGTCCCATTGCTTCCCACTCCCACATCTTTAAGGTGTTGATGAAGCTGTGGAGCTCTGATTAATGACCGTACGGTATTGCCGGCGCACTGGGGTTCATCTACAGTACGTGGGTGTCCTTTGGGTGAAGGCTCTCATTTCCTGCCACACAGAAGAGGTGTTTTCTCTTACTGAAGAATTTCCAGAAAGTTTTTGAAGTGTTTTAGGTCGGCTTCTTTAATGGGAGCTCTTTGGTTTAATCACCACTTTATCTCTCATTTAGACGAGTCAGCATTTAGGGCTTGGTCAGCAAAGGGTTCTGGTGGGAAAATAAAGTCCTTTTTTATGGCAATATGTCATCGTGCCAGGAGCGTGCAATCCAGCATTGTTCCAGCATGGCTTTTCAGAACAATAAAAGGCAGGTCTGTGGTCGGCGCGTGGTTACTGCACGAGGAGTAATTATCCATTAGATGTGTCAGATCTATTAGATGGTCTTTGGATGGTCAGCTAAAATGCATGCCTGGGATTTTTGTTTTTCCTGAAAGTCAGCTCATTATAACAGGTAATGAGCTCTCAAACATAACCTAAGTGGTGGTAAGTGATGGTAAGAAGAAACCCACTTCACCCTCAAGTGTTCGTTCGATTAATCGATACATGTGCAACAGTATGTATGATATAGTGCTTCTACATTTAAGTCAAAGCTCAAAAACACATTTTCAAAGCAGTGTTTGTTTTGCCTAATGCCAGCAACAGACAGCGCTGGAGGCGTCATGTTTTTTTAAGATTTCTGTTAATCTGTATGTCTTTCAGTCTGGGCTCTTCCTTTGATAATGATGTCTCAATAAATATTTGAGAAAATTTGCAAAAATGTAACCCGACATACCAGGTGAACCTTTCAAAATATTTGACTAATCCACCTTGGAGCCCTTTGAAAGTGTGGAGGGCAGAACTTTTCAGATGCATATCTGCAAGGTGATTGGACAAAAGTTCTTTCAGTCACTTTAATTTTCAGCCAATCAGATAATGTAGTAGGTGTGCCACAGAGTGAAGGACAGCAGGTAAGCCACTTTGTGAAAAAGTCTTATTAAAACATGTCAGAAGTGAAATTAAAATAACTTCGCTAAGAGAAGTTTGATGTGAGGTATTTGTTTTTCATTTAATAAAGAAAAGCCGTCAAGATCTGGTAGAACTGCTACTTAAGCTGGTTGTGTCTATGCCAGTCTCTATATTAGCAATTGCCAGTTTGGTCTGCTCACAGTTGTTATAGATTGGCGCTTGGCAAGATGAATCTGCCTAATTATGGACATTGAATCAGGCTGACTCAGCTGCATTGCAAGGCTAGCATAAATGTCCACCCTCAAAGATAAATTCTTTGGGATAGCCACAGCTCAGTCAGTAAAGACTCCAGTTAGAAGAATGTCTTGATGGTCTGGATGGTGGTCTTTGGCCAATCAGTGTGTGGCTTTTTGATTCACAAGCTATTACAATTGTTGATCTTTTGGCCATTCTTAAAGCAGAAGACATTTCCCGATGTTTTGTAATTTGGTAATGCAATGGTTAAACTCTTGCTTTCCTGTCCTACATGTTTGTCAACAAATGATTTCCAAATGCCAGTAATAATAATGATAATAACCAGAGTAAAATCAACAATAAAAATAAAATCAACAATAGAAAAGCACAGCAGATAAGGACTGGTATGGGAGAGAGGCCTGGAGGAAGGGAGTTCCAGAGCTGGGGAGCTGAGCGACTGAAGGCCCTGCTCCCCGTGGTGCTGAGGCAGGCAGAGGGCACAGTGAGGTGGGTGGAGGAGGAGGATCTGAGGGAGTGGGCTAGAGTGGCAACGTTGAAGAGGTCAGACAGATATGGAGGTGCGAGGTCGTGGATGGCTTTGAAAGTAAACAGAAGGATTTTGAATTCTTGCGATGCTTGACTGGTAGCCAGTGGAGGTGCTGAAGAATGGGGGTGATGTGATGGTGGGAGAGGGTTCTGGTGATGATACGGGCAGCTGAGTTCTGGACCAGTTGGATTTTATGGAGTGACTTTTGAGGGAGACCGAAGAGGAGGGAGTTACAGTAGTCTAAATGAGAGGTGACGAGGCTGTGAACAAGAATGTAGGTGCTGCGAGGAGTGAGTGAGGGGGAGACGGTTAATATTACGGAGGTGAAAGTAAGCAGACCGGGTGATGTTATTGATGAGACTGAAAGGAGAGTGTGCTGTCGAGGATGACACCCAGACTCTTAACCTGAGGGGATGGGAAAACTGGGGAGTTGTCGATGCTCTCAACTTTGGAGAGTGTGGATCTGGTGCCAATCAGAAGAAGTTCCGTTTTATCACTGTTTAGTTTGAGGAAATTGGAGGTGAACCAGGACTTGATATCGGATAAGCAGGAGATAAGGGAGGGAGATGGGAGCGTGGCGGTTGGTTTGCAGGAGAAGTAGAGCTGGGTGTCATCCGCGAAGCAGTGGAAATGAATACTGAACTTGTGAAAAATATGGCCAAGAGGGAGGAGGTAGGTGATGAAGAGGAGGGGCCCCAGGACGGAGCCCTGGGGCACACCTGTAGTGACTGGGGAGGGGTCTGAATGAAATGATTGTAACTGAATGAACTGAGTGCGGCCTGAGAGGTATGAGTGAAACCAGCTGAGGGGGGTGTGGGTGATTCCAATGGAGGAGAGTCGACGACGTCAGTGACATAGAAATCAGAGCATCACCGAAATCTGGACTTAAAGGGGGGAAGCATGCTGACAGAATCATATTCTTCAAGCTGAATGTTAATCAAACCTTTTTTGGCAGGAAAAACAAACAGTAGTATTAATCAGTCTAAAGGGCACTCTTGTTGTGACAGCTGAAATTTTTGAAAGCACTTGTATTTAATCCTACTTCTGTCTGTTCAGTTTGATTTACCTCTGAGTCGGGAAATTTGGACCTCAAATTGATGTTCACACTCAGGTTTTCTGAGAGATAACTATTTTGGAGTAAAAAAAATAAACAATCAAACTTGTCTGACTGTACATGCTCAGTTTTATCATCCTTTTCATACAAGTGCGCAAACCAGATGTTTTGAGTGAGGTCATTTATTTTACCAGCAGAAGGTCAAACTTTCCACTGTCACAGGACAAGACTCTCAACAAGGATTTGTAGGACCAATAAAGATTTATTAAAAACAATAAAAGATAAATACAACCCTATAAAATGACCAACTTTCCCTCGCACAAAATTCCCTCATGAAACTAAAGCACAAACTAAAAGAAGTTGAAATGTCAAGGACAGAATAATGTAGCTTGAGGATAAGAGGACGCCACAGAGTTTCTTGAGTCATTCTTTAAT
Source organism: Scarus forsteni (assembly GCA_036419115.1). Lineage (NCBI taxonomy): Eukaryota > Metazoa > Chordata > Actinopteri > Labriformes > Labridae > Scarus > Scarus forsteni. The sequence goes on from JAZDUH010000084.1 coordinate 22,728,982, forward strand.
GTTTTGGTCTATCTTTTGATTATGATCACTTTGTAAAAAAACATTTTTTCATTTATTCTACAGCAGTGAATTGCCCCACAGTCTACTTTCCCGTCTTTCCTCCAGTGAGTCCTGAGCTGTTTCTGCCTGACCACATAGAAGATGGATTTCAGTCAGGCAGACATGTTAATAGGTGAAGTATCAGGTAGGAAATTGGTTTCTGTAAAGGTCACTGACCTGCCTGCTGCTTTGTCATTTTCCATCTATATGTCTTTTTTCCACCACTTTTCTGCAAGCCACAGCATGCAGACTGGAAAAGAAAACTCTAGCCCCCCTGGAGTTCAGTGCATGCTGAGAAGGCTCTGTATTCTGTGAACAGCACTTAACTTCTTAATAAAAGAAACAACAAGCACATAGATCTACAGCTTCCCCTTAGCTCAATAAGGCTGCACCACCTCTTAGTTGTACTTTGAGCTTGATGCGAACAAAAGCTTTCTTACTGTCTGAGGGCATCATCTAAGCATAGTTATGATAGCTGAAAACAATACCATCATTGCTAGGGTAGGTGCAGTGATGCTGAATTTAACAAAACATCAGAGACTTATGATGCTTTCTTTGTTTTATAAGGCGAACAAAAGGGTGACTTTCAAATATGTGAAAAACAAACTGTTAAATTATCATTAGGGGATGTAAATACATTTGACAAGACAGTCAGGTGATGTTGAGCAAGAAAAGGGGTATAATAAAGCTTAAAGGGATAATTTGGAATTTTTGAAGTGGGTTTGTATGAGGTACATGGCACCAACCTGAACTTAAAGATCCCATGTCCTGGTCCTTTGACTGAATAGGAAAGGATCTGCTTGATGTTTAATTAAAATGAAAAGTTTAAACATTTGAGGATCAAATGCAGGGTGGGTCTGAGGGGTTGGGGAGCCTACAGGTTATTACGACAATGAGCTCTGTGTTGATTGATGCCCCAAAATATATCTGTTGGGAGGGGGAGGTGAGGGGTTACAGGCCACACAGCAGACTTTCAAATCAGTCAAGTGTCTGCCTGTCAGCAGAAAACACACATGCAGGTGGAGGCTCTATTGTTATGACATAGTAAACCCACACAAAGTAAAAAACAAAGCAATTTAGGCGTATTTTGTTTAGAGAGGCATAGCACATTTTAGTAAAAGCTGTCATGTTCTTCTGCTCCACGAACCCCTTCTAACATTTAACACAAAGAAAGTTTATTTAGTAGAAAATGGGACCTTTTAGTCACAGTGACAGAGAGCTTATCTATCTATCTATCTATCTATCTATCTATCTATCTATCTATCTATCTATCTATCTATCTATCTATCTATCTATCTATCTATCTGTCTGTCTGTCTGTCTGTCTGTCTGTCTGTCTGTCTGTCTGTCATCTATCATCTATCTGTCTGTCTGTCTGTCTATCTATCTATCTATCTATCGATCTATCTATCGATCTATCTATCGATCCATCTATCTATCTATCTATCTATCTATCTATCTATCTATCTATCTATCTATCTATCTATCTATCTATCTATCTATCTATCTATCTATCTATCTATCTATCGATCCATCTATCTATCTATCGATCCATCTATCTATCTATCTATCTATCTATCTATCTATCTATCTATCTATCTATCTATCTATCTAACTCTACCTAACAATGTAGTTGTGAAAGAAGCTTTGGACTCATGAATTCCTATACTGATAAGAATTCTTCTCTGTTGAGAGCTGGCCTTTACAAACCATTGATCTTTTCATTACTTGTTTTTATCAATGCATTTCTATTTTTCTTGGCTTTCAGGTACTAACAATGGCTGAAGAAGGCATGTCACTAAAGGTCATCTTCTGTGTCTGCTTTTATAAACGATGACTTCAGCTGAATAGATTTTATTTACACAAGAGGAAACAGTTCTTTCCTCCATGAGGCTATTCTACTTCATTCTGCCGTTCTCTCAGTTTCACACACTGGAGATAATATCTTATAATAAAACAGATCTCAGGTCTATTCATTGGACTGAGTTGTGCTGTTGTGCAGAGTCGGCAGTATAATTACTGTCACCAGTGTTTGTGATGCAGATGCTATAGGATATTCTGTAGGTGCCCAACATTCTCTTACAGAGGGAGAGAACTCTGCCATAGCCTATCATTTATCTTGCCCTATTTCTAAAAACAAATCTATTCATATCTCCTTTTACATTTACCACAGCAGACATACAGCTCTTTTTTTACACTCCAGATGCCGTCTTGCCCACACATCTTCAGAGAGAAACTCATTCCTTCCCCTTTTTTAAAGCATGCATTAGGTATTCAGTATTCATGTAGCATAGGGCTGGAAGCATCTGTTTGCTGCAGCTGCACTACTAAAAACAACAGTGGGCCAGTGCAAAGAAGCACAGCCTCTGCTTATTCTATTACAAGGTGAGAATGGCAAAAGAATTAGGACAACCTGTTTCTTAAATCTGCCTCACTTGTAAATCAGATTCTGGTTGCTTTCCAATCACTGCTTGTTATGTCTCTGTTCTGGTCACAGCTGAGATCAGAGGCTTTTCATGCTGCCCATTCATCTGCCCATCAGTCTGTCCATTTGTTCTCCAGTCTATTTCTGTTCTGTGGAGCCTCTACCTCAAGACAACTCTCAGAAATCGAATACAATATCATTCAAATGTCCACTCTGACTTAAAGATAAACTCCTTCAGCTTTCAAAGTCATAGGTTTATAGTCAGGACATGGTGTCCAATGTTCCCTTGCTTTTGAACAACATAGCTCCACAACACTTTTGTGAATTTCCACAAAACTTTGCACAAATATTCACTTTGACTCAAGGATTGATTTGGTAGATTTTGGAAGCCATTAGGCCAAAGGTAATGGTGATAAAAAAAAAAAAAGTGATCATCTTTTGGCTTTGAAAAATATGTCTCCGATCTTAATATACGTTTCTACACTGACTAAAAATAAATGATCAGATTTTTGAGGTCAAAAGTTAATGGTCATGGTCATTGAGTCTCATGTTCATTCCTATACCACTTGTCAGGTTTTCTTTAAAAACTTTCCCCTCCTACTCACAGACAAGCTGATTAGATTTAGAAATCATATGCCAAAGGTCATGGAGCCTTGTGTTCAACATCTACTTGTAAAAATCATATTTTAAAAATACTTTGAGGGCTTTCTGCCAAACTTTGCATGAATGTTTAATCTGGAAGCAAGAAAAAATGTCCGATTTTGGTGGTCAAAGGTTAAAGCTTTGTTTATTGTGTGCTCATTGACATTTCATTTTATGAATGCTCTGAGAAGAATCATGCATGATGATCTGATAGGATTTTAAGGGCATTAAGTAAAGGTCAATGTACATCATGGTCATCCTAGCTTGTGAATGTGATGTATCAAGAGGGCAAATTAAAGGAATTCTGTGAAACTTCATAGAAATGTTCACTCTAATTCAAAAATGAATTATCATCCCTTGTTTTTGAACATTAACAGATTTTGGGGGACTTTCCTAAACTGCCCCATTTAATAATACCAGTTGGTTTTGTTATATCATTGGGAAACCTGATTATTCACCTTAACATTGAGGTATAATTTGTAAAGACTGGGCATTCATAGAATATGCAACACAGCTCAGCGTGTAGGGAGCCAACTTCATTGGTCATAGTGAACTTGGTCCTAAGTTTGTCAATAGTACCAGGGCTGACGAATAATTCTTCCATGCTGTGTGATTAGCTGTATTGCTTACTCACCAAGGCACAATCATTATGAGAATACAGTGTATCTCAGTAAGGCTTTTAAAAGATTTATATGTCACTCGGTCAACTCTATGAACTGATACCACTGTTGAGGCCATATATCAGAATTTACAGATATCTGGCCTGTTGGTCCTCCCTGCTTTGTAACAACTCTGCCTATGTCTCATTAATGCTTGGATAGATCACCTAAAAATTTGAGACTAATATCCACCCAGACACAATGGTGAGCTGAGTAGAATTTGGACTTTTTTAGGAGTTCCTTACATCATGCTCCACAGTGACTACCTTTACCCATCAGTGCTCTTCTACAGTCTGGCATTTGTAAACCAGGCATTGTTGAGGGAGTTTATACAGCAGGAGAGAAACTGCTTTCACTTTTATGCTCCATGTAAGCGATATCAACAGATGCTGTGAAGTTCAGTTGGATGTAATGATGTAAGATCACTTAGCCTTCCCTGTGTTTCTTTGTGCCATCAAAAAAGCCAGGGTAAAGGCTCTAATCAGCCTTAATGCCCCAGGTTGGTTACTCATCATTCCTCATCAAGCATGTGTGGCTGATGTGCCCTCTGTAGATGACTTCATTTTAGCATGAGCGTTACAGTATGTTTGTGCATGTGTAAGAGATGTTTATCCATTTGTCATATACAAAGACCAACAAGGATGAAAACGCAAGATAATTAGAGAGGGAAAAATCAGGCTTTACTTTTTACAAATAAACAGAGACAAAGGTGTGTTTTACCAGAACAATCACAGACTTGATGCTGTGTGTGATCATTCCTGCCTGCTTTGTATTGAGAGGAAACGTTTTGAGCACATGAAAACATGACTACATGTAAGAAAACATGACAGAGAGTTACAATGGGAAATGCTGTTTCTGTATTTATGTATATATACAGCAAATCTTTCTGAAGTTTATTTGTCTTGGGACTTTAAACAAACTCACATCAGTGCCTAAGAATAAATACGGAAAACATATTACCCTAAATTACACTATACAAAAATGAAACCTGAAGTAAAGGGCACTGGCATAGTGCTTTGGTGATGTTGTGTAGAGCTTAATCATGAGCAGAGGAGGACCAGGGCCCTGCAATAAAACCACTTCGTTGGAAGACACATGTCTGCACGTGGCTGGGCAGCTATAGTAAACAGAAGCTCCTAATTTTTTGGTGGTAGCTGTAGTCAGACACAGCTCAAGAAGATTCATACTAAAACAGTCTGTTTTGTGCAGTGGTGAAAATGTGGTTTCATAGCCAAGCCAAAAAACTTTCGATATTTTGGGTGAATTTTTCACCAAGAAACTGAAAAATATTCTCTAAATAGCTGAAAAGGAATATGACATATGACATTAAAATTCCATTAGTGCTCTGTTATATAGAAACAGACTTTATAATATTAACAGTTAAAAATGTGATAAATTAATTAAAGGAATCCTAATAGGTAAAAAAAAACAACAACATGAAAATAAAGCACAGAACCTAAAAAGGATGACACTGGATGTGATCAAGAAAACAATTCAGGCAATTTGTAATATAAGTTTTGAGTACTTTAATTGTCATCATCAGAAATGCATGCACTTTTTAAACCTTGAACAAAGATTTTTTTTAGGACTTTAACCCTCATGGAACCTGAACCTTGATAATAACAAAGTATAGCATATTCCAGTACAAAAATCAGGTAACAGGAGTTATTTAGATGAAAAAAAAAAGTGTTTAAGCTGCTGGTGCAGAGCCTCACCTGACTGGTTAGTTCTTTCCATAAAACTGTAGGTGCATGTTGTACAAGGATCCTTTTGTCAATGTCCATTGTTATTTAAAAATCATTTTAAGTGCGTAATGCCTGGTAAGAAGAGAAAGAAGAGCAAAAATGTAAACAATGTTTAATGGATCTTGTTCAGGCCGAAGGTTTTATGCCACTAAAGTGCTTGTTTTATATCCACCTGCATGAATATTGAATGAAGTGCACTTACTTGAGGAAAGAAAGAGCTTCATAATTTGCATCTCATTCACAAACACACATTAGTAGCATGCACTATATTCATGCTCTTTAAGGGGGAGTATAGGCTTTGTAGTCTTGAGAACACTTCGGCATGTTAATGAGATAAGCCACATGGGTTTTTAATTCTATATTTAACTAAAGAGATTAATACAACAAAATGACATTATGGACCCAAAACAACACTTGGTTCAAAGCATTTTTATTAAACAATATTTGCATTGCAACTTTGCTCAACGAAATTTTGTACACGTATTTGCATTTTCAAATGGCTAATATTTATTGGGGCACATTTTCTCCCTATCTGTCATTACGAAATCTGCATGTGATGTAACCACAGCTTGAGGAAGAGAACTGAGAGCCTTTTAAATACTTCACTAACTGCTGTCAATTACTTTATACAACCCAACTATGAAAACACTGAAATATCCATTTGCCATTTAACCCTTTGCTACCTTCAGTAAAACAATGGCCTGCTTGTCTTTGCTGTGAAATTGAGTTGGCTCTCATTTTCTCAAGACCTTGCGTCCATTACATATCACAGGAAAGTTCAGTTTTGTTTCTGGAATGATGTCATTGATTTAGGATTTCACACAGAAAAATAAGGAGATTGACTCATCATCATGGGAAAGTAGAGTAAATTAAATGTATGCCTTTATTTCCACTTGGACCCCAATAAAACTGAGTGTGTCATTGTATTTTTCTCCTGTTGCTATTGCGATTGGCATCTATTGTGGGAACTGGCAGAAGCATGAATTGTGCAAGTTGTATGTAAGAAAGCATCCTATATGCAATCAATAAAAAATAAACACAAAGGTTTTGACCTTTGTTGACAATTATAGCCATTACTGCCCACATAATGTAAGATCTTCAAATAATCTTTGAAAATGACTCAGTCGGAGCAGTTTGTATAATTTTTTGTCCTGTTACTTTCCCACTAAATGAGACATTTTCTGTTTCTTCATGCCTTATGCAACACTGTACTCCACATGCATTACAGGGATGAGTGAAGTGAGTGCTCAAATGACAAATGTCCCTCTGCCCCAAAATGATTCACTTTTCTCTTGACGTAAAGAGACATTCAAGTTGTAAATGGGGGAAAACCAAATCCACTGAGTCTTACTCTAATGTTTCATTAGTCAAATATGTTGTCCATACTACAAAAGCTACACCACAAAGAGAGTCTAGCAAATTGGGTCCATGCATGGATAACCAACAAGATGATTAAGGAAAACATTGAGGTTTTTTGGAAAATCTAAAACTAGAAAAGCAAAAAACAAAGACACTTTAATTCTGACCAAAAACAAACTTTTTTAAGAGGTAATTATGCTGGTTGATTAAAAGAGCATATGTTTACACAGTGGATCCAGCTCATGTTTACATTTTCCTCAGTAAAGGTGTAAATAGTACGTAAGGTCAGTATACACATGGATTTGATTTATGGAATTGTACCAAGTGTGAGATTTATGTGGTTATACCAAGAGGTTCATGTTTCAACACAATGACAAAACACTCTTTCTTCTTTAGATCCTATTTTTTCCAGCTGAGGCTCCTCAAAAGTCTCACAGAAACAAGTGCAATGTGATGAATTAGACAAACTCTGGCTGATGAGGGTTTGTGGTCGGGTGTGTTTGACTTGTGGGGGTGAGTTAGCCACTAGAGTGAGGTGTTACAGGATGTAAGCCCCAGCAGCTGGTGTGCATCACACTCAGAATGATTTCTTGTACTTTAATGGTCCCAGTTTTTTATATATTTTTGACTATTTCTGCTGAATTCATGCAACTTGAATGACTGCCTAGTGGTTAGGTGTGTCTGTGAGGTTTTCAAAGTTTGCACTGTTGAAGTACAGTGGTGGGTTGTATTGGTCATTTTTGCGGTGGTGTGATTGGAAAATGTTCTGTTTCTCAAAAGGTGTGAGTACATGTTTTATAACAAAAGTCAAATTGAAGCAGTGACCTGGAACCTTTCATTCCCAAAATCTGAGTGCTTTGTCATTGAGTCAGAGGGGACTTTAATTCCAATTTTCAAGAAAACCCTTAAAATTGTTCCTAAAACTGTGAATTTAAAACTTTTTTTCACCAAAGAAACATCAAATATCAAACCAAAACCTCAAGGTAAACCATATTTCTATTTATGTACAGTAGCTATTGTTATATGGGGTTATTTCTATCTTTTGAAAATAGATAAGCTGCAGGCTGTAAGATTGAATATTAATTTAAATTTCTCCCCGAAAACTGTTTCTTACGATGTTTCAATTGGACACATCACAATGTCAGTTTATTTAAACTAACCTTACAGTCATTTTTCTGGACTGATGTTGAACATACTGTATCATACAGTAACCATATGACAGCTTGTTAAGTCAGAAAATCAGTTTTTCCAATTACAACACAAATTTAAGCACTGCTTTAAAGTCATAAACAAACAGGACTCTGAGTTATCAGACATTGTGTCCAGTCTATCCTTGGTTTGGAGTGGGCATTTGTTTGGAGAAAATCCTTTTAAATATTATTGAGGCCCCGCACTGGATCAGGGGATATAGATGGGGTGCAATGGACTATAATTTTGACATCCAATATCCAATATTAGATCCTGAAGTCAGAGTTGACTTGCATGTAAAGTTTGAGGAGCATTCTTGAGAAAACATGTTCACAAGCAAATGCATTCTTTATTCAGATGACATTCCTGCAAGTTTGAAAATAATCACCAGCCCTTTTTTCTTGAATTTTGGGGCTCACAAAGGAGGAAATGAAAGATTTTTGGTCAATATTTAAAGGTAATTTTTATCTTTTGTTTGGTAGTGGGAGAAGAACATGGGACATAACCACATTGACCCTTAATTCAAACCTGAGTTTAATTTCGAGTCACTGTGGTCATTTTGAGAGTATTAATATATCAGTAGGAGATAAATGTAAAATTAGAGGTGCTCTGAGAAACAAACCTCGGCAAAGGCTTTTCCAACATTTCTGGTGAATTACAGTCAAGAACATAGAAACCCTTAAGAAATCAAGATTCAGTCATCAACAAAATCTAACCACTTCTCTCTTGTATCATAAAATTCCAAAAGCACCAAAAAGTTCTTTTGTTCCAAATTTGCTCTTTGAACTTTCAGATACAAACAAGAAAGAAAGTACAAACAAAAAACCTTGGCAGAAGTTAAAAGACAATAAAGTATGAAATGTGGTATGTATCAGATGTCATAAAATTTAGATAATCAGTGACCCATGAATAAAGCTGACTTTATGATAACATGGCGATGGATGAAAAAATATATCGTGGCGATTTTGCAGAGATTATGTCATGATTTTTTAAGTCTTAGTCTTGGATCTAAATAATGAAGGACTCATCATTTTGCAAGTAAGAGATTAACACAGAAAATAAGGTCAGTGAAAAACCTTAACTTTTGACAAAGAAATGAAAGAGAATGTTTAACAATTAGAAAGAACATGACATAACCACCAGAATCAAACCTGAGTTTAATTTAGTCACTGTGGTCATTTTAATATATGAATGATAAATGTAAAATTCCTCTGATAAACAAATCTAAATTTTAACATTGTTGATATGACATTTTACACAAGAACATGGAAACCCTGAAGAAATCAAGATTACACACATTTAACCAAAGTCCTTGTATATGACCATTTTAAATGTCATCAGAAGTTGTTCCAAATGAATGTGCAGATACAAACAAAGAAACCACACACACAAAGATGTAAGGACAAAGGAGTTGAAAGCTGGTTGCATGGGCAGATGGATTGACAAACGGGCTCCCAGACAGCCCAAAAGTAGAATTCCTCCGGCCCTTGCCTCACATGGTTAGGTCTGTGAAATAGTTCATATAAATTTGAAAGTTAAGCAGGAGCAGAGTAAAATGCCAGCTCCACTGCTTTTGACGTTCTCAGTACTGCATATGAGAGCTTAGAGCATGTTCCAGGAATAGAGAAGGTAAACAATGTCAGAAAAGAGTAAAAGTACACAAGAATGTGTTAACATGTAAGAAAACAACCACACCAAAGCTTTTGCTAGAGTTATTTCCCACCAGAGGAAGTGTGTATGGCTCTGCTTTCATTTCTGTAAAAACATTTGCAATAAATTCAGAGGAACTTTTCTGTTATGCCTACGATTCAGAAAGCATTTACGTGACTGCATACCACTGCTCTGAAAGTCTGGCTGGAAAGGACTGTAGCAAAGTTTGAGTTTTCTTTTTTTTACTTCCAAGAAACACAATCCCTTTTTTTATTGTGATTTTTGTGTGTTTTTTTTAGATAGGGCCCTTCAGTCAATCTTTACTCAAATGCCAACCTTATGTCAACAGATATGGAAAGAATCATTAAAATGGATTATTTATAATTAAGAAAAAGTCACATTCATACCTTCATATGGGTTTATGAGATTAGTAGTTTATTTCTTTTGAAGATTAAATTATGGACTTTTTTTTTGCTTTTTTATAGTAAATGACAGAGTAGGAAAGCAAGAATTGCAAATTGGGTAAAGATATGCAAGAGTGCACATTACACTTGTTCATGCTCATTTAAGTCTTTTTTATTATATTTTTCAGGACGTTAATCTATTAAGTCCAAATTTTCACTGTTTTCAGAACTAGAAGTACTTTGGGAAGACAAACTTCCATGGAAACATTTCTAACATTCTTAGCCAAGTTATTTGCAACAATATGGGAAATTACCCTAACAATTAACAATTTACAAATCCTCCAACACAACACAGCAGAGATGAAGACATGGGTCAGAGACTCTCAATCGAGTTACATTAGGTTGCACTAACTACTCTTGGACTTGAGGTTTGAGACTAGAGCCAGATTTTATTTGTTTTTTTGATTTTTCCATCTTAATTTGTAATAATTGCTCTATTTGAAAAGTTAGAAGTCCACAGTTCATTACTATGACCCAGTGTAATGACACCTTAAGCTTGTACTGTTTGTATAATATGTCTAAGAATAATAGTTGTGTTGTACTGGTACTCCAGGAAACATCATTTTATACACATTTCAACCATTCTAGTATTATTATTAAACCATGAGGTACTTGCAGCTGCTTGCTGCTTGTTTTAAGCACAGAGATTTCGTGCTTTTGAACATTGACATATTAGGTCATGAGATGCGTCTCTTTTATGTTGACTGAACACATCTGCTGCCCTTTTAGGAGGCACAGGTTTAAACTATCCAGGAGCCAATCATTTATTTTAACTTTGGCGCTTAAGAGTAAAAGATAGGTTGGACCTCATCTCATCATTTGTGATGTAGCTGTAAAAGAGACACATTTGAGGGTGAAAACTTCATTGCAGCAGATTTTGATAGAGTTGTATCCCTCTTGGCAATATTTCAATGAGTTCATTCTACATCGATGCAGTCTTAATCTGAACACAGCAATGATTGATCAAAAGCCAAAATAAAAAAACACAGACTTTTTGCAGCTGTAGGTAATTTTTTTTTATGATGAACTGAGTCAAAGATGTTGTCTGTGTTCTGTTGCCTGGGATATCTTTTAATGTCTTTGCTTTTTCTTCAGCAAACACATGTTTCCTTTTATCTTTTGAAGACTTGTTTCAATGCAGTTTTAGCTGACTAACTCTCTTCATCTGTGCTGATAATGAAATCAAATCAGCCTGGTAGCTTTATGACTGCATTTATTCAGAAGTTGAAGGAAATCCCTTAAGCTTGCTTGAGATATCACATTCATGGCTGTTATTCATTGAATCAGACTAACAATTAGGAAAAATCTGAGGAAAACTACAAGAAACATGGTAAGTTATAAAGCTGATGTGCAAGGTATGAGCAGGCTTATAACCTACGACCTCCAAAATCTGCTAAATTATTCCTGAGGCATGTGAACAGTTGTACAACATTAAAAGAAAAACATTTAAACACCTAGCAAAAAGTGAACATTACTTTGTCCTTTGACATGTGATCAAACATCAAGACAGTCCATCTTTTCGTCCACATTTGTGCAAAGTTTGACAGAAATCCCTCAAAGTTATAAAAGTATGACAAGCACGAGATGGTCTTGGGGAAAATAACCTTTGACCGAATTCCTGCCAAAATGCAATCACCTTTTTTTTTGAGTTAAGTTAAACAGGATTCCCTCCTAGAAATCTTGAGCTGTAGTGTTTTCAGTCAAAGAATCACCATGAGCTTCCATGACCCTTGAGCTATGACTATCCTTGAGTCAGAGTTGCCATTTGAGTAAAGTTTAAAGAAAATTCTTCGGAGATATTTTTTCTTTTGAGATTGAGATGAACTTGAGGACACAGAAACTGACTGTGCTTTAAACTTCACAAAACCTAATGTAAAGTTTTAAAGTCTGTGGCACACTGTGTTTCTGCGAGTTTGAGGATGCATTAGAGATTAGCACATATCCATGAGATCAAAACACTCGTTCAGCCCGACTGAGCTCCGTACATGCCACGCTAATACCGCTCGCATTAGGTCTGCATTAGGCTTCCACCCCACTACACTGAGAACTGCGATTCTCCACGACAGTTTTGAACAGTTCAAAACTGTTGGGACCCTTCCACGTTCCCCGCCATTCATCCATGACTATACAACGCTGATCCAGACCAAGTAGCGCATGCACCGCGACCAAAGCACACTTTATCAGGATTATGACAATCGTGCACAATCGCCATGAGAAACGGGAGTGTGTGACTGGGGCTTTAGATATCAAGGCCTTGGTTGAAAAGTCCAGTTTTAAGTTCGTAACAGGATAGAGAGTGGAGAAATAGTGTTGCCTTCTTGCAGTGCTCCTTGGTATGCCATTCCCACGCATTCGTGCCTGCATAATACTCCCAGAAACAGCAGGATTTAGAGATTTTCTTGGTGAATCACTGCTGTACATATTTCGTATTTGTATATAGATTAATGAAGCTCACTAATAGTTATGCTAACGGATAATAAAACAGACTGTGTGGTGTGTTTTATGCATGCAATAGGGAACAGAGCCAAGGATTCCTTCTGAAAAATCAAAAAAGTAAATTGCTTAAAGCCAATGGTTCTTTGATGAGCATTAACAGGTCTATCATAAACATAAACCTACCTGATACTGAGGGCCTTTACTGGAAATTTAAACTGATAACAAGGTTTTGCTTTTACTTGTATGCAGAAACATTGGCTTCTCTCTTCTTATGCTCTGGACCCTTCAGTTACTAAAAGCACTTGAATCTAACTCTAATGTATAACTCAGGCATATAATACACCCCCTTTGCAACCCGTATTGGCTTTGCACCAAGAAAGTGGTCATCAAGATTGCAAAATATAAAAACTTTTAGCTAACTTTTTTTTTTGTTTGTTTTTGTTCTAGACAGCCGTGCCTGGTTGAGAACTAACTGAAGCCCAGTTGTTAAATCTGTCTTGTTTCTCATGAGAACAGCAGACATCTGTATGTAGTGACTTCCCTCTTCTGTCTCGGTGCAGGATTTATCACTGCGTATTTGACTCTAAGCAGGAACAAAAGCCCCAAATGTCTAAGTGATGATAAGACTGCAGGGACTGACGATTTGGCTCCATGGGCTCCATGGGACACACACATATGGTCCTGCTTTCAGCTGTGGTTTGGCTGCTTGTCTACCACTCTATATTTTACGGTTTCACCATTTTATTTACGTTTGTTTGAGGTCATTTCAACAAATGCTTTTGGGTGTTTGAAGGAAAAAATACTAGAATTAAGTATTTGCAATTTTTGTAGACTTTTCCACAAGATATTTTAGGGGTATTTACTCAGTCAACTTTTGTAATAATAATAACTGTTATAATATGGCTTTCCTTATTAAAAAACAGAGAAGTTCTCCAGCTGCCAAGTCTTGTTTTGTTGATCTTAAGAGGGAAACTAAAGTTAAGCAGCTATTGATTTGAAATATGTCAAGTAAAATATATGTTTTTGGCAAAAAAGTAAGAGGTAAAATCAATAAAAAATACAGTCTAGAAATTAAAGGCTGCACCTTGAATTAATTTTGCACAGCTTGTTAGAAAGTGGACCCAAGGGAACATTGCAAGCTCTATTTCAAAGTGAAAATCTGCATCACAATTGACTTGTTTGATGTTTATTTGAAGGGGCAATATTTTAGGTGTAATCTTCGAAAGCTATGAGCAGGATTCTTGTCTGTACAAACATCAAGTAGCAAAGCTAGCTAGTTTTTAGCGATTTTTGCTATGAAAAGCCAAGGTAGGACTCCTCAGACATATACTTAGGAGCCTTTTATCTGCATTGAGATGTTATTAACAAAAGGAATTGAAGTGGTATCTAAATAGCAATTCAAACATTTCAGTATTCCTTTTTCTTGATGATGTGCTAAGCCAGGTTGTCACTGACAGGATGTGGATACTGGAGCATCCAAGAGATCTTCCTTATACCAAAACCTGACCTACAGACGGTCCATACACTCGTATAAAGTCACAAAAATGTCAGTGCACTTTTTCACATTGAAACTTTTTTTGGACTTACTATCTACCTTTCCTTGGACAAGGCATATGGAAACACTTGACTGTAATAACTTAGCTAATTGTCGGAGAACTAACCCCTTATGAAACAATAAAACTGAATAAAATAATAGAGACATTTATCAAAGCTTGCATTAAACTACCCTACAGACAAAACCACATTTAACTTCAAAAACAAACACATTATCTTATGTCACAAATGGCAACGTGTTTACTTAGTTTAACTTAGTTAGCCTTTTTAATAATACAGCTTCTGCAAACTTCCATTAAAGGAACACTCCAACATTTTTGTTGTTTTCATGTCTTGCCTCACTCCTGAGTCTCACCTGACCAGCTAAAAGTGAATACAGAACTTAATTTCCTTCGACAAGGAGGTTATAGTTTTGCTGGGATCTCTCTGTCTGTCTGTCTGTTTGTTTGTTTATTTGTTTGTTTGTTTGTTTGTTAGCAAGATTTCACAAAAACTACTAGACAGATTTACATGAAAATTTTACCAGAGGCAGGATTTGGTCCAAGTTAGAATCAATTAAATTTTGGGGCTGATCCGATCCAGATTAACATCACAAAAAAAAAACCTATTCAAGTTTATAATGGTTATCCCAGTCATTAGGCCTTATCGGAATTGTAGTTTATTAGCAGAATTACGACAGGCTGGTGACTCACCCACTAGAAGCACTGCAGCGCACACATCCCCAACATCTGAACAAGCAGCAGCATATTAGTTCAGTCAACAAGTTACAAGACCCACTACTAACTAGGTCTTTCTATTGGATAATATCCGTACCAACAATAATCACACTTCTTGCAGATTGCTATTTTTCCTTCCACAATGTGTGTTTAAATAAATATAGGACTATAATGTTGAGTGGAAATCACAATAAGGGTTGGAACTGAGCTGCTTGGCGGAGGTTTGCACTAGCAGAGTACTTTTCTAGTTGTAAAAGTAACAGAAGTAACTTCAGTAAATATGTTAGTTGTATTATTTACAGCTTCTCTTTCTATTAATTCTTATCTTTTCCTCATTTTTATTACTTATCATTTGCCCCTTCCCATAATTCCCATAAAATCTGCATCATCTCTCATTTTTGAAAAATTATCATGTATTCTTTTCCCCATTTTCAAGCCTGAACTGCATAGGGGTTTCACTTTATTAATCTTGAGGAGATGTAGCAAGTAGTGTCGTTCAAGGCTTGTTTTTTCAGTCTGGTTTCATGTCTATTCTAAGCCACGTGACTACGAGCTAAAGCACAAGTTTATTGTACTTAAGAGTTATTAGCTTTGTGTCTGACCCTGTTGAAAAAAACAACAATAAAACATCTTTTCAACTCCATTATCATATTGCTCTATGAATGTAACAATGATACCCTTTGAAATCAGGAAGAAGAAATTGGAGACATATTGCAATGTCATCTTTGTTTATTGAATTATAGATGCTCAGTTCATTTGCACACATTTTTGTTTTTTTATACATTTTATCATGTATTTTTGAATCTTGTATCAACTCTAAGAAATTCACATTTACACAATGCATTTTACATTAGTAGGTAAGTACAGGTGACATTCAGCTTCATCTGGAGCAGGTCCTCTTCTGAATCAAGTATGTAGTAATATGACAGAAAATCACAGTGAACCTCCCCACAGATTTTATATTACGGCATATTACACATTCTGTTGCCTCTAGAATTGAGGCACTCAATGAGACCTACTGTACATGCAAAAACTCAGCACAGTGCTGATTTCTATCGACTAATAGCAGATGCGAGTTTTAGAGTAGCTGACATGTATGTTATTTGTTATGCTACATTACCCTATCAGTCACCAGTATTAATAGCATGTTAGCATACAGTATACTCATTGGCAACCTCTTAATACCGTAAGTCTTTAATATGGTGCCAAGTTTTTACAGTTTTCTTGAGTCTCCAATGTTAATGTATAACTCTGTTACTCTACTAAGAAACCTTCATTGGCTCTTTATAAATCAAAGCATACGAATAAAATCATAAAAGAAGTGAAACAAAGAACAAAAATATAGTTTAACTTTCAAACTTAAAGACACCTGACACTGTACACAGGCACTTGAACTGTGGTACACTCTTTGAGTGCATTCATATTACATCTAATAAGTGCTACAAAATAACATATCTGTTAGAAAAAATACTGATTTCAAAAGTGTAATACTATCCAAAATATAAACCAACAAGCAAATGTAAAGACAAAAACAATTCACAACAACAAAAAAGGGCAAATTTAAATCCTAATCTTGAATGTGTCTTGCATATTTCTGTTTAGTTCTCAGGTTGTACATTCTTTCATGGTGTGTTTCACCTCACAAGCTGCTGAAGAGAGAAAATAAGTTGGATGAGTGTGCTGCTGCAGGACTGATTGGACCTCAGGGGGAGATGGATTTGTGGAAGTTTTTTCTCACTCTAAATCGACACTCTGGTCACTTGTACTGTAGCAGCGTCCGCTTTAATGTCAGAGCCACAGTTAGGATCGGGATGAATCATACCGGCTCTCTCAATAGAGGAGTGAATCATACACTTCCACTGTGAATGTGTGTGCATCTGCAAGTGTGTGTGTGTGGTCACATGTCCACGCCACATGCCCACATCAACTGAGAAGCTGTGAGAAAAATACAGACGATTTTTTATTTGATTCCTTTCATGCTGCTGCAGCAGATGAATCACAACACAAGGCAACCAGAAAGTTGAATCGTCATGAGATGGTGGTGGTGATACAAGCCATCACTGCAGAATCACACAAAATACAATGACTCAATGAGCTCTCTGTGCTCTGCTGCACATTAAACACATCTTTCTCATCCTCAGTGTATTTCCTGTGCAAGTTTTAAGTGCTCCCTGACTTTGGTGAAGTTCCCTCTCTAGTATTAATACCATTTGTTCAGTTGGTTAAACAACAATCTGTGTTGTGCCGACAATGAAAAAGATGTCTGTTGTTTGCCTTGTCCGTATTCTAAGATGGGCTAACCAGCTTGGCACTGCAGTAAAATATAATAAAGAAAACAAAAAAACTGTCTTTCACCCTGACCAGGCTTTATTGTTAACTTTAGTTAGATTCAGGCTTGAAAATTCCCCTGATCCAGGCCAGTATAGCAACGTTAGCGAACCTGCATTTAGCTACATATACCCTTTTAAATCAGGAAAAAAGCTGCAATCTTTTACACTAATGATAGGCTGATGTTTAACTAATTAAGTCAGCTTTTTTCCCCTATTTCAGAGTGTTAGGCTAAGCTATGCTATAACATTTTGATTATTATCAATACATCAGTAAGGTAAATCAAAGTCGGTTATTATCAGCAATCTTTTACACTACCAGTGGTCTGATTTTGTTTCCTTAGTTCACATACAGGCTTATATTTGTCCTTGTTCCTGATCTTATTGCTAGCTAGGCTAACAAGCATCTGACTACAATCAATAAGTCTGGGAAAATGTCTAATTTGTAGCTAGCTACTGTCACTCCATTGATAGCTTTAAGCTATGTCAGGCTACCCAGCTTCTGACTAAAACCAATAAATCACATTAGATGTTTATATGAGCCATCTTTCACACTTCTGGTGGGCCAAATTTGCCACTGTTGGTTGGATTCAGAATTCATCCATTTTAGTCACTGCACAACAAAAGGGACCCTGAGAGAGAGCTTGCTCCTGTAAGAATGGATGCTAAAGCAGCACAACCAAGCCCTACTCCAGCTCACTTCACATGAAGTAATCCAAGTCTACTGCTTTTACGAGTAGTACAGGGTCGAAACGAAAGTGGTCCTGTGACATAAAAAGTGCCACCCTGACATTCTTCTAAGTGCTTTCATATCACCATGGCGGTATATTAAATGTCACCGGCCTGGGGCTTGAAGAAGGGATCAGTAATGTCATGTCGCTGCTTCTAAGAGGACCATGTCAGCCCTCTGTTGACCACAGCATTATTCTCGAGTAAGCAGCATCGGAGCCAGTAAGAGCAGAAGGAAGAGAAGCTAGAACACTGAAGTAATTACTACCTGCCCATCTGGACGACTTTTTAATGGGTCCTGTAATAGCCCGTGCAGTGTAGCTAATGCATTGAGGTCTCTCCTCAGGACTGTTTATAAGGTTTTATAACAGTTCAGAGCTATGTTCAAGACAGAAAGGGTGTTTTCGCACTCATAGCTTGTTTGCATTGTCCTGATTCAGGTGATAAAACCATGCACAGTTGCAATTTGATTTTGGTTGGGTTTGTGGTCATTCTGAGGCATAGTGATGCAGGCCAACGTACATGTCAACAAAAGGCTGCCTTTATGTCTTTATATTTCAGCTTGCTTTTCTCACTGTCCAGGTGGATTAGCAACATCTGCTGTTCATCAACACTTGGGCTGATTCACAAATCTGAAAATTTTATGTCAGAAGTACCTCTGTGCAAATGGGCTACCGTGTCTACTAGACACAAACTTCAGTCATGCTGTCAAATGAGTTAGGTCACCATAAAGGTTCATAAACAGAAAAGAGCAAAGACAGGACTAAAAGAGGCGTTTAGTAAGTCAAACTCACCAAAGAGGGTCACACCATCAATTGCCATCATTAGCTTAAGTCCATCCAATACTCTTCAAAGCATTGATCACCAACCCTTTTTTATCTAATACACCATGAAGGAAGCTTGTTTAACCAGCCAAAAATCACTGTAGAAAAATGTAAAGGCCCGGAGGTGTGTGGAGGTCCAGCTAATAAAAGGAGAACTTATTCTGTTTCAGCTAAATTATCTAAATTATCTGAATTAAACGTTACTGAACCACTAGATGTGTTTGAGTCCTTTGACGCTTCACTGACAAGAGGGTGAGTCACATTTGCTGATTTTTTTTGCCAATGAGTCTAAGTGCACTGAAAGTTGTATGAAAACTATTTCAAATAATTATTAATATTCCTTATACTTTCTGTTGTAATCTAAATTGATAAATATAATAATAAATTCTATTCTATTCTACTCTAATGTGCCCGTAGGCCATATTACTGTTTTCACTGCTGCTGCAGCACACAGGACAACTTATTTATTCTGGTTGTTTGATCATTTACAGTCTTCATACAAACTAAACATCGTAGGGTAGTGATCTTGGACCACCTTGTTTAGAAGTCTCAGCTTGGTTATTTGGCAAGAAACAAAGTGACCCAGAAATTCCCAAAGTCTGTCTGTGTAGTATCCTATTTGCACCTCGGCCCTGACCGATGGTGCAAATCCTTGCCCACTGGAGGTGTATTCATAGCTCTGTGCAACTTGAAAACAATACTATTAGATCATGAGAGGATCACAACTTCACAAGGTCATTGAGATCAGGAAATAGGACAAAGTACAAGGTGTGAACAACAGGTTATATTGCAAGCCCGGTGTTAGTTTGCTGACTGCACTGATAGTCCTAGTTGCACTGTGTTTCAAAATTCCAGAGGCTCCAAGTACTCGTTTTCCTGTTTCTAGATGATATTGGTGCATCAGAAAAGGATCAAGATACAGGCTTTTGAAACCGACTGACTAATGAGACGGGGCAATTAGCTGGGTGGTGCAAGGTGCATACATAAGGGTACACAGTCAGAATGCGTTGAAACTGGGGGTTAGACTATCGTGTTCAAATATTTTAAAAACGAACTAAGAAAGAGGAGTAACACCTCCTTGTTCAGAACTTCTTCAGTGATCCAGCTGTGCAAGAAATCTTAGAGCGAATATGTCTGGTGCAGTGCTGTCAGTGAGATGAGGACAATGAAGAGTTTGCCTCTGAGGGGTGTCCCAATTTGTCACTCAGCATGTGCAGCCAATGACAGATGGAACTCCTCTTCAAGCACTTTTTCTGCACCAAAATCATTAAAGCCTCTGTTTATTTACCAGCTCTGCATACTGGGTCACCGATGACATCACAACATGCAGCTTAACCCATCCCAGTGACTCAGCAGAGCTGCACAGCCCTGGAGATGTTTCTCTCATGTTGCACATCCCATGGAGAGCCAAGAAAGCACCCTGCTGAATCAGCCGCGTAACTGAAGCCACAAAATGAAAGCAGTGCACCACCATCAGGAGCCGTGTTACATTATAAGCATGAAATTACTGAAATACAATCCCTGGAGCTGCTGTGGAGAGGTCTATGTCAGCCAAAGGATGGAGAGTTGGAGGGAAAAAGAGAGAAAAATAGTTGATTACTTAGAACAGCGATTGACCTTTCTTTCCAGATATGAGTCACTTGCATCAGTCAGAGCTGCCAGTCTCAAACAATGACGCAAACACTCTTACAAGACAACATGCCATGAAATGCGACTGTGGTTAAATGATAAAAAGAACAAGAAACTTCAGACCAAGTTAGGAGTGACTCATGGCTCCCCCGCTGCTTTTTGCATTGCATACGACAGCAGGGGTCTAATGGAGAGGATCTTATGGAAGGGGAGACAGAGGATTATCTAAGTGTGGGACACCACAAAGCAAGAGAGGAAGGTCTTTTTGATGCACCGCGAAAAGAAAAAAAGAGATCACAGAGAACCTGTCTGCCTTATTTTAATTCAGGCACATACGTTTCATGGCTAGTGATCATGGATTTAAAGATCAATGGGAAGATTAAGACAGGTTGGGGGCGCTAAGCTGGCAGTTAGTGAGAAAATTAGGTACTGAAAAAGTCGTTTTGATATAAGATGCAGTGGCGTTTTGAATGATTATGTATGTGCAGTGACAGTGGTTCTGATAGTGGTTGATATTGCCATACAGTTTGTGTCCAGGCACACTGATGGATAGTTTTGGACTTTGTATGCAGGGATGAAGAGTCAGGCTGTGGCCCAAACGTGCTAAGGAGGCTCTTAGAGTCAAAGTTTTAGCTCAGTGGCCACTTCATGTGATCCGGAGTCATTTTTACATTCCCATGTGGCCTCCTCCTGCTGCTTTTGGTCCACTGTCAAGTCCCCAACTCTCGTCTCCTTGTTTTCAGCTCTGACATCTTTTCTTCTTTCTCATCAGACTTCAGGGGGTGGCGTGTCAGGTGGGGGGCCGCCATCTACCCTTACCACTGTGGAGAAAAAGTAGAGAGAAATATGTCAGGTTGTCTGGAAGGAGACAGGTGATATTTAAATCAGCAGAGGGGGATTTATTTTTACTTAAACCTTTTGCATATTCCCATTATTTCCCATATAATAGCACCTAATTTAGTTGCTAATTCATTTTTCTTTTACTTCAATGTTATTCTGTAATACTTACAAAGAGAACTCCCTCAGTTTCACAGTTTACAGATCAAAACAAGGTAAACAGCATAAACAACTAGGAGTGCTCTGAGAGCTCAAACCTCTGCCAGGGCATTACTAACAATGGCTGTCATCGTGTACTCGATATCTGAATAGCCATCAAGCATGGCGGTAAAAATCCATACACAAACTATAAGTAAACATTTTAATGTTATATAAGCAGCTCAACAGTACATTGGGGTGCCTAGAGCAGTGAACCACTGGATCCAGCAGCGGGTGCTCCCAGTGCAACCCTATTGGCCAGTGCTCTGTTGACCTCAAGAAAAGCTGCATTGAATCTGGTGAAAACAAAAAAAGTAGTAACTTTAAGGAAATGGAGAACTGCCAATACCACTATAAGCAGAGAACAACAACACCAAAATATTTGACAAACCCCGGGCCCATTCATTGCACCACTGACTAGCGGTACCTTTTCAAGTGCTTCTGCATGCTCTTTTGCAACCCCCTGCCAGAGGCCAGGAAAATGGCCATCGCAGGCAAGATTACAAGATTCATATGAGAGAACATGTAGCCTCAGGAGAGGTAAAATTATCCACTGGAATTGGCATTAAAGACCATAATGAAAAACTGGCTCATCTCACTCTGTTGAGAGTCCTTAAAGGAATACTCAGACTATTTTGGACCCACGCCCTTTCCCTATCATTGACAAAGTGAGTTAAGTTCAAAAATAACTTTTTTGTGTCTCTGCGTCCAGTGGCTGGCTCCCAGCTGTTAGCTTCGTAGGTAGCTTAGCTCAATGGCTGGAGGTCAATAGGAGTCAGAGCCGGACTGACGAAAGTGGACAAAATACTCCTTACAGTGGTCCAGGGGATGGCATATTAGCACGTGAAATAAATACGAATGGTTATAAAACATTTTAAAAGACGTGTTTTCTTTTCAACCAGTTAAAATAACGTTTTGATACACACAGACCTGCGCATGCGCAGTGCTCCGCGGAACAGCAGTAGCAGCCGGAAGAAGGCGACCCTCGGACGTAACCATGTTTATGTAGCCTCGCAACAGCTGCAAGAGCCACAATGGATGAGGAAGTTGAACGAGAGTTTACTGACACAGGCATGATGTTTTTCCTTTCACCAAAAAAGTCACTGGTTTACAAAACTCACCGGGCTTTGTAAACTGTGCGCCGGTATATCCTTCCGCGGAGCACTGCACATGCGCAGAGCACCGCACCATCCCCTGGACCACTGTAAGGAGTATTTTGTCCACTTTCGTCAGTCCGGCTCTGACTCCTATTGACCTCCAGCCATTGAGCTAAGCTACCTACGAAGCTAACAGCTGGGAGCCAGCCACTGGACGCAGAGACACAAAAAAGGTATTTTTGAGCTTGTCTCACTTTGTCAATGATAGGGAAAGGGCGTGGGTCCAAAATCGTCAGAGTATTCCTTTAAAAAGTTTCTGGATCTACATACAGGTTCAGATCATCACCAAATCTTATCACTTCTTCCTACTGCCCTGACCAACATGCCCTAAAAATGTCATGAAAATCCATCAAAATAAAGAAAAAACTGGCTTATTTTCTTTGCTAGATAAATTAACTCTGTCCCCAAAACACTGTGGACAGCCCAAGTATATAAAACATCAGAAATAAAACTCTCTGTCACATGAGGCATTTGATGGTGTGTGTGTTTCTGAGTGTTTTTTAGGTGTTGCAACTCATTGCTGGACAAAAACATCCATTTATGTCCCTCATACTTTTAGGTAATCTTTTTCTATTTCCTTAAGAAAGGAACAAGCCAGCTTTGTGAAAAACCCAATTCACATTAATTAAGTGGTCGCGTTCAATTAGTTCATATTCAAGAATTTGCAGCAGTGTTCAGGCTCGCCAGTGTTCAGCAGTTAGCTCTATGGCCTCCTTCCCCATTCAGTTCTAAATTGGTTGACCGGTCAGTTCAGTGCTGTCAATGTTTCAGCACTGTTTTCAGTAACTCTTTATCTATGCACCAAAACAGGCTTGCAACCAGGACTACCGGTTGTTAACAATTGATGTAGCAATAGTAGTAATCATAGTGGTAGGTTACCTGGAAAGATAATTTAAACAGTTACCATGACTCTTCATAGGAGGAAAGGGAGAAGTACAACATTGCAGTGCAGCTGGATCTGCCAGATTCATTGTCTATAATCAGTCAGATCCATCTTGCCAAGCCTCAATCATCTGCACTCCGCAGGTGAGAGTGGAAGAGACTGTATGTACATAAATTAGCAAAAATGTTCACAAATTTAGTAGCTTTTTTTTATCAGATCTGGGCTGCATTTTTTATTAAAAGAAGGACTGGTGACAAGGCAGTAAGCATTTTTTGATAGAAAGAATATTTCAACAGTTGTTACTATATTAGCAACTGTTGAAATATTTGCAACTATTTATCACTCAAATCTTGAGTGATAAATAGAAACACCAGGGACATTCCTTTAAACTTTGCTTCAGTATAAAACAGTCTCAGGGTTTGTTTTCAACTGAACATTGAAAGGTTAATTTTATTTTTTTAAGAGGAAACCATAGTGTTGCTGAGTGTATCAGTTTGGAATCTTGACGTTTGTTGTTTATCCATCCACAAACCAAGGTTTTTGTAAAAGACTCTCTCTAACCCTGTGTACTGTCGAAGTGGCTTTAGGTAGACAATAGTCTGCATTGTCTTTGGCTCGAGGAAATGAAAACACTTGGTCGTTTTAGCTTCAGTTTAAACCAAAATCACTGAAATTGGGTAAAGGCTTGCTGGAGGAGCTTGGTGGCTGAATGTTCAGTGTTTGCAAAGTAGAATAAAGCTGTATCATCACAAAAACGATAAATGCTGCAGTTTGTAATGGCTGTTGTACCTTGTGGAACCCCCTACTTGTTTCAATGACAGAAGCTCAGACGTTTTTTTGTCCTAAACACTCTTCTTTCTTAGCGACAGGTAGTCATAGATGCATTTAGAATCCATAGCAACCAAACTTGTGCATTTGTGGGACCAAGTGAAAGTCAAACATTTTTCTAAATCCACAAAAACCACACACCACAATACTTTACCATGTCTACAGTTATCGGTAACACAGGCTAATGCTGGCTCAGTTGGTTGAGTCAGTCTTCTGGTCCTATGACAATGTGTCCATGGGCATAACATTCAAAAGACTCCCACTGCAAAGCTAGAGGACGCTTGCCATTAACTTCCTTAGCATTGTGATTAACTCTAAGCCCAGACTAGTGTGCCCCTGATTACAGGAGAGTGATTTGGTTATTAACTAATAAAACTTTTTTACCATGCCTTTACAAAAATTTAACTTCCTTCTTATCACTAACTTTAGCTCCAAATGTGTGAACAGATATGATGAACACATTTTTCCCTGCAGGGGGCCCTGCAGTGTCACTCACTCATCTGAACCTGTTAAACTGGAGTCATTAGCTGGATAAGGATGGGAGACAAATGCTCTCTTTTCCCACAAACCTCTTAACCTGCTGTCAATTCAGGGAATCCATGGGAACGCCAGGGGAATGCAGAGGCGTTTCGGAGAGGACCCCCGACTCTGGTGGGTGTATTCTCGCCTTTATAAATGCATCCTTGTGCCAGGAGAGTGTGGCACAAGAGGGGTTATTTTAAAGCTTTAGAGAGGGGGATCTTTTGTCCTCTTGCGTCATACGCTCCCTCTGTTTTCATTCCTTCCCCTCCTAAAACCCTTTAATTTTTGCATTTTTCTGCTGTAAAAACAGTTGGATTTTTATACCCTGACCTCTCCATGACTTTTTCAATCCATATTCATCCTGTCCACTGAAGGCCACAGTCCCTAGAGCTCCTCTCTCTTCCTGTTGATGCGGACACTCTAAAGACATCACCAGTGATGAAAAGCAGAGACAGTGATGCTGGCCAGCGCAAAGCCATCTGTTGCACACCAATCTGCAGACATATGTGAGATGGTTTGCACCTTACCTTCAACCCCAGGACAGCTGTTTCTTGCACAGCACCTCATTTTTTGAAGGCAAGATGGATAATAATGGCCACATGGCTAGCTGATGTTTTATGGAGTCCAACCTCATTTGACAAAATCAACACAAGCTGTCTTTCACCTAAGTGGTTCAATTCTCTGATGTTAACTTCCAGTTACTTCAGAGCTTTGTTGCAGGAGAACTCTTTATGCTGCTTTGTTTTTTATTTAGCACATTAAGGCAGTCCTCACTATTTGCTGGTTTGAGAGTGAAATAGCTTCATGGTATTAGCCAGAACTGGAGGACAACTCAAGAGACTATTGGATTAATTCTGTAATATGAATATATGTGTAACCTGCCTTTTTGATCTGATACATGGCTAACTCCTTTTACATTTTTTTCCAGTAAATTTAAATCAAAATTCAACTAACCAGAGCACAGACTTTGCAGGCCTTTTTGCAACTTTATCATAATTTAGCACATTATTATTCACTTATAAAAGCCTGAAAATATATTTTGGTCATTTACAATAACTATAAGCTTAAGGTTTTTATTATTGTTTCCACCTGACAATTTTTTTTCTTTTTTAAATATGCACCCTTTTCCAACCTATGTCACTATGTTATCATGTTACTGACCAGATCCAAAACTTGAAAAAAGCAGTTACTAAGCCAAAGTTTGCCCCTCTACTTTTGTCTGTCTAGAAGTTTTTTGGTCCAGGTCACTTCCTTGTTCCAGGTGAGTGGGTGGCCTTCTGTGGGACCTTCATTGTCTTCTATAAATGTCAAGACAAAAGCAGCTTGTTAGCCAGCACAGGTCCACTCGTTTAGAGGCTATTTTTGCTTGAGGCATGCTTACCATTGAAAACACACTTGCAATTCATTTCAATTTCAGTTCATCGAAATCCAACAACCTTTTGTTGTTCCTTTCCTCTGATTGGTCCTGTTGTTCAGTGACCAATAGCAAGTGTATCAGTGTGAAGCTTTGC
The DNA here is from genome assembly GCA_036419115.1 of Scarus forsteni. Taxonomy (NCBI): domain Eukaryota; kingdom Metazoa; phylum Chordata; class Actinopteri; order Labriformes; family Labridae; genus Scarus; species Scarus forsteni. The sequence goes on from JAZDUH010000084.1 coordinate 22,755,303, forward strand.
ATGATTAATCCAATTGGTGCATTTAAAAGAATACAGAAAAACCTTGTCAATATGCAGATGACACCAGACAGTTTGTCTCAGGCATGGATATTTTTAGTTACTCATATTATATCAATCAACAGAATGAGACATTCTTCACCAATATTAAGAAATGAAAGATCATTTGTTTTACTGCAATTTAAAGTAATTCTAATATTTAATGTTTTTAAATTGAACTTAAATGTTTGCAAAAAGATTAGTGCTTTCTTGATTTAAAGGGACAGTGTGTCACGATTTAAGTAATTTATAAGCTAAAAACAATGTTTACATCCTTTAATATGTCCTCATTTGTGTCAGATTGCCTCTGCCAACAATCTGACTGGGTGAAGAATTTCTAATTTTTATTTACTTAAAAATTGTCCTGTTGAGACTTCTATGTCTTTTCGTCAATAAAAATGTATTAACATAAAGCACATAAGGGATTTAAAGCGATTTAAAGCAAAACGTAGTACTACTGGCTAGGCTAAATGCATTTTCACTCAGAGCCAGCGTGACTAGAACAGCAGTAGCGAGACGTGCTTGTCGTTGCCCCGCCAAATTTGAAAGCCTTATACTAATGATTTCATGCAGATTGCAGTTGGATTGAAGTAACACACCTCTTCACCGAAAAGAAAACTCAATGTAATGTTGAATGACATGTTGACATAGCTTCTAGGCACATACCACATACCACATTTGAAATAGCAAGGTGCAAGAGAGCGCTATTCATTTAAATCTTAAAACAGTTTCACCACTTGTTGGGAGAACACACGACACAGTGTGGCTTTAAGATTACAGGTAGAAGTTGTTTCTGTTTAAAAAAAAAACAAACTATAAGTTTGTTAGTGAATAATTTTTGTTCTTAGTCTTTTTTTTATTTTTGTTTTGTAAATCTTAAAGACAAATAACTGAAATGGGACTTAGATTAATTTTTCAGACCAAAGCAAACTTTTATGATCCATTGTTCCTCCAACACAGAGTGTGACATTTAAAGCCAAGAACTCAATTTTCCCTGCTCTCAAGAAACACTCCAGGCAGTTTTTTTTTATCACCTTTTTGAAGTTTCACAAAATGTGCGTTTTCAGTGTAGATACCAGCTTACATGTATACATCACCTCAGCCATCAATCAAACAGCACTAAGAAAGACCAACTGACTTCTTTTTACTAACACTGGTTTGTGAAATAGTGCCACACATCCATGTGCCTTACTTCTGAGAGCCAAATTACATGACATTCAAGGCAGTCAACCTACCACTTTGTGGACTTTGGAATTGTAGTTTGTAATGACCTCAGGGAGTACTCAACAAACTACAAATTCAATTATCTTTTCCTCTAAAAAATGGGAAAACAGCCACAACCATCTCAAAATGTTGGCTCTGGAGCCTTTAACACAAACATTTATGGATGCATTTGGTACTGGAGAGTCCATCCATCAAAACAACAAAACACAAAGACATTTTATCATTATTGCAGTAGAATACCAACTGCAATCTGTGCTGTCATCCGACAATGGTGGGAAGCTTTATCTAAGCTCTCTTATGGAGAGGGGAGACAACAATTATGAGTCATCCATCCAATATGACTGAAATTTCATTATTGTTTTGTTATGACTCAGCTACATTATTACTGTAACTTGCTGCTGGATAATGTTACACACTGGGAAATGCATCGCTGAGCTTGTAGATCCCTCAGGCTTGAACCGAGAATTGCAAGAGCTCAGCGAAACTTAACAGGAACCCCCTTGATAGTTGATTGTAGTTCTATTATAAGGACACTCTCCCTCTAGGTTTACAATAGGACTTATTTTTAACATCATGCCTCCTCCTTTAAAAGAAAACTTCTAATACTGAGTAGTCAGCCAATTAAAGTCAACCTTGTGTTACATATTTTAGGACTCGACATCCACTGTTGCTCCATTTTCAGCAGACTTTGGGCTAAAGTTGGTCTGATTCAGCTTTCTATTGACTGAGGTCATACACAGGGCAGGGATGGTGCCGGAGAGAGAGGGCTTAGAGTTTTGTTTAAATTTTAAACACATTCAATATGCACGACTCAGAGGGGGCGAAGCAGGCAGTGAAAGTGGTTTTAGGGGGCAAGGAGTATTGCAGCACAGATAGACTGTTCTTTTTAATGGAGATGAGCAGACAGAAATGAGGTCGAGCACCCTTCATGTTGGAGCTCTTTACCCTGCAGGAATGACTCATACAGGGAATACCCGCTCTGAGTGTCATCAGTCAAAACACAAGACTCTGTATCGCTTCCTAAAAGCTTATTTGACTTGCTTTCACTGGAGGTGTTCCAATTATTTTACTCACCAGTATAATACGGTTGATTGAAAACAGGAAACCCCCTGCTATTGTCATGGGTTTAGGGCACGTATTCTCCCCCTCTCCCATATTTTAACACACCAACCTGAAGTCGCCAGCCCCCAGCATGAGAGTATTTGCTGCCTAATTTTAATGGCCTCTGCAACCACAGATGGTGCTAATCCCAATTAGCACATCCTAAATACTTACGCTGGATCCGATTTTTGAAAGGCAGCAAGAGCAGGGCCTGGATCCTGTCTCATAACACCTGCTAATGAGCCAATCGCCAACAGAGGCGACAGGGTTAACAGGGCTGTCATATTCTCAATGAACCAATCCAGAGCCAAAAGAAATTCCTTCCTTTTCTTCCTCATGCAGTGGGGATTGCATTTGTTGGAGGGGAAGAATGGACGCAGACAAAAACACAAAAAGAAAATAAGCTTTTCCCAAGCCTCATTAGAATGTAATGGGGATCCCAGAGAAGACACAGTGGTGGGGATTGTTGGAGAGGAGGATTTATCAGCTGTTTGGCTTGAAACCACATCATTATTTCTCGTAAAGCCATTTTTAGACTTTGTTATGATTCACTACAAACTAGATGGAAAATGTGTCCAACAAAAAGTCTTGAGTAGAGGCATAAGTAACAAGATCATGCTCAAGACTTCTTCCTCAGGTAAAAGCCTCTCAGGTTTAGGGTATAGATCGAAAGAGAATCAAGGTCTCATCACTTTAAGTGCTATTTGAGTATTAGAGGAGGATAGGATGCTTTAAAGGGTTCACATTTCATCTCTACAGCACATGCTGTTATTCTCTAAGCTGTGTAAAGTTATCCTTGCTTGTTAGTTACCCCTGCAAATCCCACATGGACCATAATGCATCATTTTCTGTTTTAAACTCCATGTGATCAAATGTATAATTAAGTCATACTGGATATATTTAGCAAGTAAATTTTTTTAGCAGTGATAGCAAATTCAGTAATCTCTTTTAAAAGTAAAGATGGCTCAGTTCAGTTCGGAGGTTAAGTTACAACCTTGTTTTCAGTCAGACTAGTGTTTAGTTGTTTCGTCCTTCCAAAAAGCGATCCAGTGTTTGCTTGGTCTGGACCAAACAAGTGAAAGCAGCCCAAGACTATAGTTGAATGATTACAGAGTGACTTTAATTCACAACAGTTAAAATAGATGAAATTCCAGATCTATTAAGAGTTAGATCTGTTAGAAGTTGCTGTTGGAAGGATATGTAGCCCTTTATCGCATCACAAAATAGTTACAAGCACAAGAGATTAGTTGAGGAAATGTTAATCATTGTAAAGCATCTTACTGCAACGTTTTGTCAAGCCAACATAGTATTAGTGCATTAATTATGGGGCTTTCTGCCACACTGTGTACTGCTATGTACTAGCTGGCATCCGACTCTGTAGATCTCCCCCTGGGAAAACACTACCAGGTTCTTGTATTGGCACTCATGTTTATTAGTGCCACTGGCCTTGAGCAGCCCCCCTTTAAAAAACCTGAACTAAACCTTCAAAGGATCATACACATAGCTTTTAAAAATCCATTTTTAATCCCACAATGTTTGAAATTGTGCTGATTTTACATTTTTGTTGCACTACTGTTAAAAAATACAGGGAAACCAGACACCATCTCTCTTGTTAATACACTAAACTGATGGAAGTAAATTAAGCCTTTTGCAAATTGCTTTATCACAGATCAGTGCTGCATAAGAGCATAATGTTGGTTTTATCCCTCCAAGACAGACATGATCTTCTGAGTTAATCCCACAGAACCTTTTTGATTTCACCTGCTGTGTAAGACTGAGTCGTGAAGTCAGCATTACAGTCATAAACCAGGAATACTTCATGTGTCAAAGTGTGACAAATATAGATATAGAGGAGTAGTAAAGTTAAATATAGATCAAACATATATAGTTACATGCATTCCTCGTCCATTGCAATTCTTACATGCTTGGAAAGAAGTGTGTCAGAAGACTGTCAACACTGAATGCTTTGCCCGAATGGTTAAGCTTGAAAACTGTAACTGGAGTGACTGAATGTTTGCATTAAAATCAGAAGAGTACAGCACCTACCTCAGATTTATATCACTGCAGATGCTTACTGCATTAATCTTAACATTCTTAAAGTATAACACATTTTGTATACATCTTAGTTCCTACTTCACAGTATCAGTTCTTGGCAGCAAGGTGCTAATCTTCCTTCAAGATGATGAACTGTTTTTGATCTCTGTCCACAGAAAAGCATGTTTGCTCTAAAAGAAATACTTGGGCAAAATATTCTCAGAATGCTAAAATCAGGTTATTAACAATGATTTTCTGAGGCAGCTACAAAACCACAGTAAGAGAGAGGAATGTGCATGTGAGTTTTGGTCTCACCTATCTGATCCTGTGTGTGAGAGTGTGCAGGTTGGGCCTGGACTTCAGCCTGAGCCTGCTGCTGCTGCTGCTGTTGCTGCTGTTGCTGCTCCTGCAGACTCTGACTGTCGACCGAGATGCCGCTGTCGCTGTGCAGCTTCTCTCCCTCCGGTGTTACCATCTGGTTGTTGGTAGCCGCGCGGTTATTAGCTGCCTGCTTGTTCTGCTTGCAGCTGTTCCAACTGTGGAGATGTGATACATTAGGGGCAGATAATGATCCAATCAATATCTGTGATCCTGTCTTGAGATATCTGAATTCCACAGCAGTTGTGAACTATAAAGCCTCATGACTGCATTTAAAATGATTTTTGTCACATCATCAGGAGGAGCATAGCTGTAATGTCAGCTGAGTGAAGAAGAGAAGCCCTTTATCAAACCATTAAGGGGTCGAGCTGAAACATTTTTTTACTCACATAGGCTGAAATACAAGTTTGCACAAACAGGGTCCTATTGAGATGGACTACTGGAGAAAATTTGTTTTAAGGTACTGCAATAAAATGCTGCTAAATCTGGTGTGGGTACCAGATTTGCTGAGTTTTGGTACCTGCTGTAACATTATACAATATGATTGGCAGGACATGTTGGCTGATGACATAGCACACTGTTATTGGTTGTTTGTCATAAATGTAAGAGACGTAGTTTCACAGTTTTATAAGTCATACCAGCCTGGCTAATGTTAGCTCTGCTGAACTGCTGTAATGCAGATTTTAGCATCTGATTTAGTAAAGCTTAAATTTGTTTGAGCAATTGCAATTTTCAATGCGCTTCTTTGCAATAATTAGATCAAAACTGTTATGCAAACTTACAATAAATATTAAAAAGTCCATCCATATATTCTGCTCCAAAAAGTATTTTTGTACATGAACAAGGCTTTCACATCATCAAAGAAAATTTTGTTTAAAACTACACACACACTTGAGGATGATCTGGGAAGAGCTGCAAACACATCAGATCTTTCCAACATACAACCAATTACAATTTGTTACATCATCATACGCAACATCCAGAAGGGACGCCGGTAGACAAGACACAATGTCAGTAATATGAAGGGGAGTCAGTGTCCATAATAGAGCAGATGAAGCAGCTGAGCTTTGCGCTATGATCACAATTTGTATCCTTACTTCAGTGATGCATGTTTACTTGTATAAACAGGAGGAGCATTGTAGCGAATATCATGCAGCATCATTACATGTATGACAGTTGGAAATTTGGCTCTGTATCCAACAGCAACACAAGAATGATCTATTGATGGCAGCAGATGTACCACAGAAGTGTGATGATGTTCAGAGGAAACACTTTCAATCGTTCATACACACATTTGAGTATGAGTTACTCTTTTCGCAATCAAATAAACGTTTCCTGCAAAAGCAGTTAGTTTTATCCATCCTGTCAAGTCGCATAGGATGAACGTCATCACCCCTCCCCCTCATTCCAGAATTTCCCTAAATGACACAAGTGGTGGAAATTATGTGGGATAGTCAAGGTGAAAAACTTGGCTGTTTACACACAATGTTGCACTCGACTAAAGTACGGGTGATATCCGGGAAATTTTTATGAGCGTAAATGGTGTTTTACAGTGATGTCAATGCAGCAGCCACTGACATTTACAGCTCAAACCCCAGAGACATGTTATCTGACAACATGTATGCTATTTCAATGGTTATTTTTGATGGAAGCCTGATCATTTGCAGACTCTGAAGCTAGTGCTGTGGTTTTTGAGAAAAATCTATAAAAGCTGATTTGTATCAGAGTATATGGCAGAGATCTGCATATCCACCATAACCTTTGGTAGATGTTTTAAATGATTTAAAGGCACCTGTGATAATGACGGAGGGCATTTCAGGGTGCCATGGCATCCCTGTTAGTAACAGTAGGCCTTTTTTCCCCACACAGAGCAGTCATATATTTCATCAGTCTTTCATATTTCCTGTAGTTCCTTCATGGATTTATGCATGGGGAAAGTATTATATAGTACTTAAGTCTTCAAAGGTAATGCCATGTTTACAGGATTGTTTGTGGAACTAACTTCAGCTTAACTAGCTAAAAGACTGGTGATACAGATTGCTACAAATCAACTACAACTGCCATTTATCTCTTGAGCCAGCAAATCAACAACCTTCTGATAAAATTAAACACTGGCCTTTGTAAACTTCTGATCTAAAATGAAGGACATGTTATTAAAGAACTGTCCATTAAATTTAATATTAAATCACTATGATTCTAACTGCAGTCTGAGACAGAATAGATCTGTCATGAAACATGCTCATAAAATGTTGCTGCTCTAGCAGATAAATGACTCGTGAATAGATGCTTAAAATATTCATGAGATTTGAGTGGTGCAGCAGAGTTAACATTCTCAAGTATAACTTATGAGGTATTGGGTGCTGAAGCGATATATATCACAAGTCCATGAAAAATATCCAGATGTGTGCATGACTCTGCAGATAAATCTGGTGCTTGAATTTGCTCTACTTGGCACTTTTTAAACAATCAGTACTGCCACTAATGAGCTTGTTTACTTGCCTCCAATGTGTTTTAGCCCAGGCTTGTATCTGTCTGGACGAGTGCTTTCATGTGCGGTTCTGCTGTGAGTGTCTTTGTGTTGATGGAGCTCTGTAATGCATTAAGGTTTTTTTTCTTCGGAAAAGCTCATTGTGGCATATTTGGATGAGTACGTTTTCTAGAATTGGGTCAAAACCTCTGAAAGCAAAAGACCTGAATACATCACGAGCCACTAAATAGCATTTCTTAAAGCCTTTGGCGACATCTTTCTAACACCAACCGCCACACTATCTCCATCACTGATCACCCCCTTCGCCTAAGGTTATATTGTAGCTGAGGTGCAAACCTAATTGTGCTGATGTATTTTTACCACAAAGCAGCTTTTCTTCTTGTGCTTTTCAAACTGACCTCTTAAAAACAATAAAGGCCACAAAGCCCACCACCACAGCTGCCAGGATGGAGCAGTAGATGGGGATGAGGTTTTCGTTGAGCCCATGGCCGAGGAAGCGTGGTGAGCCGGAGCTGGACGTGGTTGTTTCAGGACCTGGAACCGGACTGTCTGAGCCAGGGAGGAAGTAGTTTGTGAAGGAGGGAATAGATGGGTCCATGTCTGTCGGGGCGAAATATGTTGGGAGTAGAGGATCTGAAAGGGAAGAAATGAGAAGATCGGAACATATGAAAGAAAGCAAACAAGACCTAACCTGACATGCCAGATAAAAATAATCCAACATAATGTTCCTTTAAATATGAACAGGACCTAACTGTCTAACAAGAGGAAAAAGTTGGGCCTTCATTATGAGCCATATTTATTCTCATTGCATCTTCAGTTCATTAATCATTTGATCCACCAAATAATATTGCTAAGATATTTTATTCCTCAATAAGGTGAAAACCAAAGTGGTCTTGTCTCCAGAATAGCTAAAGGGAAACCTAGACATGATATATAATCTCTGCGAGCTTGTTTTGCTGAAAGCAAAGTCGCCAAGTCCCCAACCAGATGTCAGATACACTGCACACATGCAGCAGCTGTTTCTGATTGGCAGATGGTTTCTGCCTGAGTTGCTGTGTGTAGAATGAAAAAAATGTCCCTCGACAAGGGGGTTGAATATCTGTAACCCGCCAGCCCACCCCACCCGAACCCCACACCAGGCGTGAGCCCTGCACGCCAGGTCTCTTCTCACCACATCCACATCTATCTGATCTCTGCGCATTGCATGACATTAAGGCCATATGGATCCATGTGAAACAAAGTCGTGGGCTTTAGGGAGGTCAGGTCTTTGAGTGTAGCCTTTTGCCGAGGGCAGGAAGGCTCTGTGCTACTGGAGGGGTCTGGTTTCTATCATAGCAATGCTTGGAAAGACTATTCATTTTCATAAACTGTCCTATTTCCGTTTTTTCTCTATAAATGATTCAGTGTAATTTCCCATGAAGCTGCAGCACCATGTCCTCTAATGGGTGTGACTTGTCCTGAGAACACACTTTATCCGTCAGATCTCTCTTTCAGTCCTGACATGTTGTGCTTCTGTTCAAAAAAGCCCCGTAAGAAACACAACAGTGATTCTGTCAGATGGCAGAAAAGCTCAAAGTTGTCCGCAGATTATTCTCCTCCTCAGGGAACTGTGTGGCCGGTTTGTGGAGCCAAAAAATAAAACTCCTCTGAGCTCACAGCCTGGTGGGGATGGAGAATACAAACTCTGGTTCAGACATCAGTCTGTTATTCCCTGAAGGACCTCAGGCTGCTCCTCATTAGCTCCATACTGGCGCTCGCAGGATTAACCCCATGGAGACCCCTGGGGCTACCTTCAAGGCCAAAAACCGGGACGTTCCAAAATACTTTAAGGGCTGTTCTACTTGAAAAATAAATATGTTTTGATGAGTAGTATAGCCATAAAAATATAGATATAAAAAAAATAATGGATAAACCAAATGTAAAAATACCAGTTAGGGTTTTCTACATCTGGCTTCAACTCTTTCTCTTGATGATGCAGCGTATTACCTCATTAACTTCTTTCAATTCTGACTGAAAACCTCATGTACTTGATTTTGTATTACTGTAGATTGTTTTAATATTTCTCCCTGACTTCAATGACATCTTGGCTAGCAGTGCAGATAATTTTTTATTGTATTACTTGAGGCGAGAACATTTCATTTGTGCTGCTCACAGCATTGAAAAATTACATTTTAATAATTCAAGAACAGTGTGTCTTTCCAGAGACAAAGTCTTGAATAATCAACAGACTGCACCGTCTGCTGAGCTTTCGTTGTACTCTAAACTGGACAGAAATTTTAAAACACTGTGTACTTTGGAAACTAAACTTAGCTAATGCTTACATTAGCAAGACGGCATAAATATATATGTCAGATTTCAAAATCTGAAAAAATTATGGGAGCCCTAAAAGGACACACATTCAGTTTCTCTTCTGTGCACTGGGATAACAAGTGGTGGCTTTCCAATGTACTGGATAAAGCCTTAGCTCCGTCAGACAGCTAACATTTGTGCTTGTTCAAAACATTAATAGAAGCACTGGATTACAGTATAAATTTTGCATCTAGGCTCCAAAGTATCATACACATCCTGTCGGTTCCTATAGGTTGATGCTCTGTTAGTGGAGGGTTCGAAAGCAAGAGTGAAGTACTGATGCAAGGCAGAGCTGGCAAATGCAAAGCAGAAAAATCTTTCAGCTTGAATACCTCACTGATTTGAAGGATGTTTATCGGTAAGCAGTGTAATGATGTAGGCCAGGTGTAAAATCAGCTGAAGCAGCTCAAATGGTCTGCCTGAACTGCCTTTTAAGCATCACCTTACTGAGCTCAGCAGATTAGTTTCTGATTCAAGTTCATGCATATATAATGTTATATCTAAAACAGTCTCAAACTGAATTTAAATAATTTTCTTACCATACAGAGGAGCTGAGGCAGGTCATAAGTCATTTGACAAATCCCAGCCCCATTCACAATGTTGCTGTTTAGCGCAGTAATATTTATGCCCTTATGCTATTCACCCTTAACTGTATGCATTGCAGAGCAGAAATGGAGAGTATCTCCAAAGATAGTATCAGAGCTACAAAAATGGCCGGAAGGGAAGATGTGAAGCTGGCAGGATGATACTGCGCTGTGTGTAAGTCTGCATGAGAGTGTCATGCTCTCTCAAGCAATAGTGCACAATAAACTGACATGAATACCAATTTTTTCTGGTTCTAATGTGAATGTCCCAAGACACACATAGTTTCGGTGTTTTTGCCTAACTGTACTTCAAAAAAGACCAATAAATGAATAGGCTTGCAGTTTTATAAGCCTTGCCCAAAATACTGCATTAAAAGTATTTTTCTTAAAACAACCCCAAAGAAGTTACCAAAATCAGTTTCCATGCCCTGTGTTTCCACAAATCCCTTACCACGTCTGACAAAATGCATTATTATTGCTTAGAATCAGGGTGTCAAAATGTTTACCACTCTGAAGTGTGTATATGACTTCCAGCTCAGTGGAAACTTCAGGAACTGTAGTTATTTGGTCATGTGTGTTGGCTTCACTTAAATAAATTCTCAAGAACACAACTAAAATAAGACAAAACCTGTAGCAACACAAGCTGCAAATTTTCACATCTGACATTAAATATTATTTAATTACCTGACAAACAATCAACCAATCAGTAGACTGTTCTTTCTCCCCTCCTGCTCCTGCCAGCACTGCCCTGCAACAGTGCTGCACTCATGCTCTCAACCCTACACTATACCCTGTCATCTACCTGACAGTCAGAAGGTTTAAAACACTAACTCATCAATAAAAATGAGTTGCATGCAAGACAATATCGAGCGAGTACTCAAGTCAGTGGTTTGACACTAAACTTTAACTTCTACTGCTGCAGTTATTTATCCGTAAAGCAAATTGCTGGCTAAATCTATTTTGACATGATGATATGCCTTTGTCTGTCAGTGTCTATTAAATATGGTATTATTTGTAATATAGATATTTTTCAACAGTAAAAGGCTCAAATCTAATATAAAAACTGTCTGTTTTCAATAAGGCTGCTAAAAAATCCCATTACAGCCATGTAACTTGACTGTGATTATAACCAATGTACCAATGTTAGTTTCTTGAGTTGCTCAACCAAACTTACATTCTTACACTCCAGTTTCTCATATTATGGGTAAATACTCTGTTTCATAAATTCGAGTTGTAGAGGACATTTAGCCCTTTTCCCCACCATGAAAGAGCAAACACTCTGCTTTGTCTTCTGCACCTCCCCATCATGATGTTAAACGCTGGTTGTCTGATAGCTAAAGCAACATCATGTTAGAAGATATGTGAAATCTGTCAGCAAACTACCCAGGCAGGCTGCACAGGGATTAACCTGATAATATCAGGGCATGTGTGAAAGGGCTATCCTGATTCACTGGGACATCAATCCTGAAAATTGCTCTAAAGTAAAGCAAATGTGAGTTGTCTCACTGAATTTAATATCGGCTTACTGGTCACATAAAAATAAAACTCAAGAAAACAATAAAATGTGCTCACTGTCACTCTAGAAACATCAAGGGTTTACGTGCATTTGCATATTTACATTTGACAATATAACCATTTTAGCTTGGACTGCATTCCTCTGCATGATGGCATTTTGCTGTCTGTTATGTAACACGTTTTACTGCATAGTGAGTACTTATATGAAACAGATGGATCCCCTTAAATAAGCATATTTCTTGAGGACTGAAAGATTTTGAGGTACAAATGACTGATTGGTGTGACGGGTGATGTAAGTAAAAAAAAATGTAAGAAATCCAATGGACCATCACAATCAGAGGCTTTTGACACATGTATTCTCTTTGCACTGACATGGCAGATTGTCAAAACTCCCAGGATTGATTTGTTGCATATTTTGGACACTCTGTAACAGTCTAATGGGACCTTGATGAATAACTTATGCGGACAAATGAGAAAAAAAAATTGTACTGGCCACTAAGAGTCCACATTGGTCTGCATGTCTATAAAACAATGACGGGGCAATCCTGTCTCCCATTGGGGAATGAGGGGGGATTGGTTTACTGAAATGGTAGAAAATATCTTTCATGGGTAGAAAAACACAGCACATGTGCATGCCATTCTTAGAAACACCAAAATAATGCAGAGGTCTATTTCAGGCGGTGCTATTGATTGGGATCAGTCTAAAAGGACGGGAGTGTTCAGAGGAGTGGAACACGGGTGTCTGTATTACATGCTTTTCTTGACCTTTCCGTGGATGTAGTCAGGTTTCCTCAGCTCCGCCATACATCATCTGGCTAATGCATGGGCTGGATAATGGAGTTAGCGATGCAACTTGAGCTAGCAAATAGAATAAATTGTGGATGAAAGGTGTAAAAGGGAGTCAAAGTGTTCAGACAGTCTGGCAGTATATACAAGATGGGAAAAAGATATGTCCTTTTAAACTTTCATGACGTATTGGGAGGGCCATTCTCTCAATGCAGATGCATATTCTCCCAAATAGATTATTTGAAGGGGGCATGTCCTACCCTTTTTCATCCATAATCTATATGTCACTTCTCTGCTGTGTTTTCATGGAAGTGTAGTTCACATTAATCACCGGAGGAAGTTTTAACTACATATGACAGCACTAAACTTTTAGAGAATGCCCTGTTTTATATCTCTATATTGCAATGAGTCTCTTCTACAGGCTGCTCCTGGCACAAGTGTGCTTGTGCCCTCAAGCTGAGGGTGTAGATCTCTTTGTGGAGACACCAGGGTTGGCTATCATACCCTCAGATTTCATCTTTCAGGCATAGCTGGACTACAAATGAAAAACTCAGCTCATTTAATATGTTATGGGTCAGTGCCTGCTCAGAATGTCAAGTTATATGTTCAATATGTGCCAAGAAAAGTGTTATGAAGAGCAACAGCTTCCTCTGAGTGATGCCAAATATTTTAAATTTCCCCTGGTGATTGACTGGCCTCCATGTTAACAAATTAGACAACTGTCTTAGTCAAAAGTATAAAATCCATTTAATATCTTCTTTTAACCCTGATGTGGTTACAGTAAACTTATTAAGGCCCAATTGGGATTTTTCTTTGTTTTACTGATTATTTGATGCCAATATATATATGTGTGTGTATGTATATATGTTGATATAAATAACATACATAATTGTATGTTCATTTGACAACTGCAGCTCCTTGCAACATTCTAAACAAAAAAAACGTATCATTGAGACTAATGAAAGTCAATTCTTGTTTGTTCTGTTGTTTATAGACTATTTTGATTTTGTTGCAGTGTTGTTCGTGTTATTTGGGATCCTAGTAATTGCTTGTTACATGCTAAAGGCCCTTTCACACATCAGCGTACAGAAGTAAAGTTTTATTTTACTGCAAATTTTCTGAAGTTGAATTGACAGCAGCTTTTGCATTATGAGATTTTGACATTGCTGTTTTGTCACATAGGTCTTATAAATATTAACATAAAGCGTAAGAGTTTGTGCTGGTCCAGAAAGGCTTTTTGGCCACAGAAAGTAATGTAATCACTACTGATATAAGTTCTTGGAGATTTTTGATTGACCTAATACAACCAACAGTTTTTTTGTCTTTATTCTTTAACTGTGACCAAATATACAACACATTAAATCAATTTGATATGAAGAAAAGTTTGCCAATAATTTCCAGGTTTTATTTATTTGATTTAAATAAGAAAGAGTGCAGTGACAATAAACTTGGGGCCCTATCATATGCCTGGCACAAAGTGCTCCAACATTAACAACGGGTGTCTTCCCTTACCTGATACATGTGTCCTTTATACAACATGCACTCAACTTTTTAAAGTTGCAAATCATCATGTGCTCTCGTTTGCGCCCAGGGGTGTGTTTGTCTCAAAAGGAGGAGACGTTAGGTGCAAAGCTGGCTCAGGATGCTTTGACAAAAAAAGCAACCAAATAAGCATTGACACACAGGTATATCACACTGTGTGAGCTTTGTGTTGTTTGAGTATAGTGGCAAATTAAAGCAGAGGTATCAACATAATCCATCCAAAATTCTGACCAAACGATTAAATTTGGGGTGCAAATATTGAAACCCTAGCTCCCGGGACACTTAACACTAATTTAGAGGGAATTAGAGCTTATAGTCTGCTTGGTTTGATCTGTGGTACACCCAAAACACTTCCATGTACAATGAAGACATATAATCCATCACCATTTTGGCCTGTGCCTAGTTTTGCACTTGTAATGTATATCTTCTTATTAGCAAAATATAGACCCTACATGCCCGAAAACTTCCACTCCTCGACTGTCATGCACTTGCAGCGCACCTCACACTGTCAAAATAGCTGTCTTAGCAAAGGAACCTTTTACACATCTTTCACCAAATTTCATCCTAAATGCAATACTCCAGTGCACTTTCGTACTATTGAGGAAAATTAAGACGTCCTGTCCATATCAATATATAGAACCAATGTTCTGAGCCAAGGCAGCAGCTCTTCTCTTTATTTCCCCTTGAGAATTAACAAAGAGTTTCTGATTCTGATTCTGAAAAAATCACTTTGACTCAGGACAGAGGGCACCTCCAGCTTTAGTGCTCTTGACTTGTATGTATCTTTACTTAAACTCCCTCCTCTCTCCCTCCATTTCTTTGGACTTACGCAGAAAATAAGACTGGCTGCAGACCAAAGGATAAACCTCTGGGCTCTATCGGCTGCATACCTCATCTGCAAATAGAATGGGAGCTTAGTGGTGGCAGTGGAGCTTTAACAATTTCATTTTGGCTTTGGTTGGTTTAAAACAGTCGTGAAACAAAATAAAACTAGCCCAGGATTTTACAAGCACTGAGCTGTGTATGGAGGGAAGATGTGTTTATTGGCTGGGGTGTGGACTTGAGAAGGGGGAGCAAAGGGGGGAAAAAAAGCTTAATTTTTATGAGCCATTGAGGTCTTTATGGTGGAGTTAACCCCAGGGTCTTGTGCGGAGGTTGGTGTGTTGGAGGCTGCCAGTTAAGGGTGGAGATGAGCAGCTATCAGGGTGCGGCACATGCACAATGACCTCTTTATCAGCCGCCAAACACTCTCCCTCTGTCCCCGCTCGGCCTCTATCTCAATCTTCCTCTATGTTTGTGGCCTGACGTGCACACATCCATCAAACGCGCACATACTACAGATTAGTCAAGTGAGCACTCTGTCTTCAGCTCCTAAGGGTTAATAGGAAGAGCGAGGAGGGAGGGGGGACGGACAGAGAGGCAGAGTGTTAGGAGAGAGTGAGGAGGGGTGCAGTTGAACAGAGAAGCCGCTGTAAAGTGCTCTGATTAGCCGAAGTAATTATACAGCAGCGGTGAAGGCGCTGAATGCACACTGGCCACCTTCCATTGCTCTGTCGCTGCGCCACTCAAGGGTCACTGTGGAAAGAGATAGACGCAGCAAACGAAGAGAGGAGAGAGGCTGATAAAGAGAGACGAAGTCGGGCAGTATCTGCTTCTTCAATCTTACCCTCTCTTGTTCTTGAGGATAGACTCCATCACTTAGCCTGGCCACACAGTAGACAATTTAAAGCTACACTCTGGACCCAGTTTGCCCCTCTTAAGTGGGCGTAACCCTTTAAAAGATTTGTCACAACTGACCATGTGTTCAAATAATCCTTTGGTGTGTAGTGTCAATACCATTATCATAGGATACCTCTGACAGAATTTACCTGACTCACAGGATGGATTATTTCACATATCCATGAAATATATTTCATATTAATCTTGAAACCATCTAAAAGAAAGTAAATGGAAATGACAGGGCTTTTCAAGAAAAACTCAAGGTCAATTGCATGAATTTTTTGTCAAATTCATTTTGAGCTAGCTAGAAGCTTGAGGTTGCCTCTCATTCTTGGTACAACTAA
This sequence comes from Scarus forsteni, assembly GCA_036419115.1. Taxonomy (NCBI): domain Eukaryota; kingdom Metazoa; phylum Chordata; class Actinopteri; order Labriformes; family Labridae; genus Scarus; species Scarus forsteni. Next base: position 22,771,403 of record JAZDUH010000084.1, read on the forward strand.
ACCAGGTTCACATTACTGCTTTTTTGTCCTTCAGTGGATGCTGAAAAGCCTGGTTATTTTTTGACCCTGCCCGATCATTTTGGTTTGAAACTTTGTAAGGTGGATCCATCCCATGACAGACATGGAATCTGGCAAATCAAGCTGCTTTGCAAGGTTAAGACACTATACCTGCTCGGGTTAATGAGGGTGGGTAGACAGGAAGCAGTCATCAACCAGCTGATGCATTTACAGTTTTCAAATAATAAAAACATAACTTTTTTTGTCAACCAGAAACTTCCTTAAACTCTTTTCTTGTTTGTTTTTGATTCAAAGAAAACTAAAACCAGGAAAACCCAGTGGGGACATTGATGGTCAGGGTTTCATGTATTTTTCTGTTTTGCTTCTAAACAAGAATAAAACAAGTGTGATGTGGTTCTTGCAAATTTTTGTATTTTAATTTTGGATGAAATCATGAATTACATTGCTTTAGAATGTTAAAATCAACTTTTTGTACTAAAAGTCTAATTGACTTTCCAATGGCGTTATGAATAAAAGTGAGGCACAAGTAGCCCTGTGCATATGACATTTTATGTACCTTTTTTACAGTGATAACAAAAACAGGATAGAACTTTGTTATAATACTGTTTCTACCAATAAAGCATGTGCAACAGCTTATTGATCTACTCACTACATCAACCTGCTCAGCACACTTTTTGTCTTCTTGTTTGCATTTAAAAGAACAATTCATTAACAGAGCAAAATGTCTATTGTTTTTGCCTATTTCTGTTTGTTTGTTTTGTTTGTTGGCAGAATTGCGCAAAAACTACGTGACAGAATTTGCTGAAATTTTCAGTGGATGCTAGTAATGGTCCAACTTAGTAATGGCTGGATTTTAGTGGCAATCCAGATAACCACCATTAGCGACTGATCATTTTTGTTCAATAACTGTCGAACTTTTAATGTTGTCAACATGATTCCAAGTGCTAGTTGTGGGTTTTCAGGGTCAAGGACTCATATTATGATGCTCACTTCAGCATTTAACTATTGCCTACAGATGTAACAGCACTATGTGAGCTACCTTGGGAGAGGTTTGCGCTCTCCAAGTGCTTTGTAACTGCAAGTCAACTTTGAGGGAAAGTGTCATAACACAACAGCAAAGTAAACCAGTCCACTACTGGACAAGCCATTGGAGTCTCAATGAAAATCCCAAAAGAATAAAGGAAAGGAAACAAGGATAAAATCAATTTCTGTGTTTATCCCAGCAACAATCTATGGTGTGAAAATACAGTCAAAGCTGAGGTGCAAGAACCTGCAGTTTATCAAAGAGTCCACGATACACTGGCTGCAGAAGCACTGGCAGTTAAAGTCATGCCATGTTTAACAGTTTGAGACAGTTCAGTTGAGATAGTTTCTAAATGCTTAATGAGTGTTATTAAAAGGAAAGGTGATGTAACACAGTTGTTAACATGCCCCTGTCCCAAATATTATGGAGCGGGTTGCAGACATTCAATTTTAAATTAGAAAATACCTGCTAAAAAGTAGCAAAGATGATCAGTTTGACCTTTAAATAATTTAAGTGTATTTAATGAATATAGGTTGAAAAGGACTTGCAAATCATTTTATTCTGTTTTAGTTACATTTGACACAACATCCCAACTTACATTAAAATCAGGCTTCACAGAATATTTAATGTGTTAAATAAACAAAGAATGTTGTTGTTTGTTTCTGTCGATGTTTTATGATACGGAAAAAACTGCAAACAAATCAAAAGAAGTGACATTTAATTTGTGATAATTTTATTACCATCATTATTACTTTAATTTTTTTTAATGTATTTTTTGGTCATTTTGTGCCTTTATTGATAGGAAAGAGACAGCTGATAGGCTTGTGAAAGGGGGTGAGAGAGTAGAGGAAGACACTCTGCAAACTGGTCACAGGCGGGACTCGAACCTGGACCGGCAGAAGCAAGTACATGGGGTGCCTGGTTGCTAACAACTCTGCCAAACCAGCACCCCAACACTTTAAATATTTGACATAAAACTTTTAACCTTAACTGATATGACGATATATATGTACACATATAGTCTGTTATTCATCAAAAACATTGTTTTGTGTTTGTCAAATTCAATATCATCTATTTTAAGTAATTTTTGCATTTTTCACAGACACAATTTACTGTTGGGCTTTAAAACCTTTCTATCCCACACCAAGAAAATACCTCTTTTGTTTGTTTGTTTGTGGTGTTCTCTGTTCCCTGAAATGTTGACAGAATCGTATCAATGGTTTGATTTGTTCTGTTTTTTAAAACATTACATTTCCATGAATTTAATGATGCCAAATAGTTTAGCTGGCAGTTAAAGGGTTAAAAAGATCAGTCTAGTTTTGCCAGCCTTAATTGTAAAATCATATTTAGTTGGGCACAAATTTCAAGTCTTATGAGGTCGCTCTGAGTAAGACTTGGGATCAGCATGCATGTGTGTTTTGAGTTTCACATCAAAGTGCTTCACGCATGTGTGGTGTCCAGGCTTTAATGAAAAATGCTTAAGCCAAAGCACACTTGGCAGCATGGAGGAGCGTGCACATGCTATCAGCTGTATTGATTTTGGATGCCCATGAAGGGTGTTTGTGTGCCGAAAGAGGAAGACTTGGCTTCTCAGAGAGCGTGTGTCAGTGAGTGTGTGTGTCTCCTGCAGTGGAGTGTGGGTGCTCATAGAGGTCATTCAGCGAAACCTGAGCATGAGCTGAAGAAATCCCAGGACTCATATCGACCCATCAGCATAGAATACCAGCACAGCACATATGCTGCAGCTCTCTCGCTCCGTTTTCATCTCATTTTCTCTCCCTCTTTCTCTCTGTCCTTGTCATTGTTTCTTGTAATTGACACTTTGTGACAGTTGGATATGAGAAGGGGATTTGGGGATTTGAAAATAACTTAATCATGTACATACTTCAGCATGCGCAGAAGGGAGAAACGAACAGTAACAGGAATTAAAAACTACTTTCCAGGATGAGAATTCCAGTGAGGGAGCTTCCTGTTTGCTGCTAAACATCTATCTGTATGCGAATCCAGCACAGACCACCATGGAGGGCCTGGAAACATCATCACCGCCACATATGACGATTGCCCACAGGCCCACTGGTGCTAAACGACAGGGCTCTCCATTCAAACACACGTCTCCAGTGCACAATTGTCGTGTCATATCCAGTCAATGCTGCCGCTGCTGCTTCAAGAACTATTGGTCAGGACAAGGAAGGTCAGAGGTGACGTAAGCTGCATGGGTGGGCGCTGAATGGGCAGCAAAAGAGTATTGTGGCACTGTGCACATCAGATAAGGCAGGGGGACAGTGGATATTCTGGGTGTTTGAGGGGTCAAAGGGGGCAGTTTGTTTTGATGGCTGCCATGATACATCCTCATGGGTGCAGCAGAGTGTACATGACTTCTTCTATCAGTGCAGGGGAACAGTGTAAGGCTTGTCAAGGTATATAATGCACTACCCTATGAAAAAATATCATATTGGGCCCAATTGCGTACAGTCCATACAGTCTCTCAAACCAAGTATTTTTCAAGCAAATAACTGCTTGACAGATACTTGTAATAATTGTTACAACCTAATTATTCTGCTGCATCCTAAAATGCATAGGAGCAACTAACATGCTTAAATGTTTCTAAGTGGCCTGTTTTGTTTTTTTTTTAATCAATTTTGCTTTTTAGGAGTTATGCTGTGCAAAAATGCATCATATTTTTGCAAATAAAAACATAAACAACCTTGTTATCTTATGAGTAAGAAATCTCAAAGATGTTGCTGACACTATAATATATTTAAGAGCACCTAGCAGTCGCATTCCCCAGAGTTTTCCTTACTTTTCTCCCATTATGGCCCCCTGTCTGCAGGTCCTGATGAATTATATGTTGAAATGGGGGGGGATTAAATTAAAAAAGAGGTTGATATTTTTAAGAATTAGAGCGGGAGTCAATCATTGTATTTCACAAACTGAGTTCTGGCATGCACACTTGTTTCCAGGGCTAAATCTTCTGGAGAGTTTCATCTTCCAATATGTTGCGTAATTGCTCTGGATGAACTTTTAGTGAGGAATTTACAGCTAAGAAAGAACTCATGCATTACAAATGGGAATACAAAAGATATCACTGCTTTTTATCATCAAGCTTTATATGATGAAACAAAGCAGAGCAACTAATAAGGTAAGCTGGGGCCATCTGCTGTATGCTCATGTTCTACAGCAGGGGTCATTAAGTACATTCGTACTAGAGTCAGTTTTTTGCTTGACAGACAATTAGAGGCGGAATTTTAAGAACTATTTAGCACTATAAATATTTAGGTAAAGTGCCTACCAAGTTCCAGCCAAGTACCAGCCAGCTTCCAGCCACTGGCAGTCCCCATCAGGTTTTTGGATATGTGCCCAAATTTCCCCAAAAATTAAAACAAAGCTTTATTTATTTATTTATTCATTCATTTATTTTAAAACAAAAAATAGCATTGTTTGGCTGATGCAGAGTGGTGCAGGAATGAGTCCAAAAAAGGCGAAAAAGTCAGCATTGAGCACTTTCTGGTTACTGAATGACAGTTTTACATGAGATTTCAATGTTTAATGAGAAATAATAAAACACATCTGATGTTGCCTGTTTTTGACCATTGTTGTGTGTGTAAACTAACTGCTAACAAAGACAACAAAAATGGCCAGGGACCCGATCTAATGCATTTCTGATCCTTAAAGTCAGTTATTCATTCACTATTGCAACAGCCATGAGGACCAACTTGATCCGGTCATTTAATTGTTATTCATTCAAATATTGTAGCTGCTTTTAAGTTGAACCGCCATGTTGTGTTTCGATTGTAACTTTTTAATGGGTTTTCATTCCTGACAATTATGTTTAAGCTTTAAATAGAGTACAATGCAGGTTAAAGGGATATTCAGTATTTTTGAAGTGCCAGAGTGATTCAGCAGCTCGCAGTAGCGGAGCAGAGGAATACATGACGTGAATTGGTTAGTTCCAGATAAACTTTATATTTCTGAAAGTTAATGCACTTAAAAATATTTCTGGGCAGTGTCCTCTTAAACTGTGGAATTAGTTTTTGAGTTTGAGTTCTTGTAGGTGGAGAAAATACCCTTTGTTCCCGGTACAATATTTCCCTGTTTGCAGCTGGTTCTTCGTCACAGACTCTTTCAGACTGTGGTTTACTGAGGGAGAGGAGAGAACTTTCGACTTCATCTAACGTACTGAGTGGCCATATAGAGTTCATACAATCCAACTTTTACAATACTGAACTATCCTTTTATATTATTAAGATAATCATAAAGAACATGTTAGTTTAGCCATTTTATCTTCTCCATGGACCTTTATTTTAGCAATGATCCAAAACACAGTGATTAGCTGCTTAGCTAAAAAAAAAATGTAATCCTTGTACCACTCTATTTCTTTTTTCCACATTTATGTCTTACTTAGCCATTTGTGTCCATATTAACCATTCTACTGCTAGCCAGTAAGTAATACAGATTTTTTCTCCCTCTGCTTATTGTTACTGTTACTTTAGAGTTGTACTTCTCAATTTTTTGACGGCAAGAATTGTGTTTTTTTAAGTGTGCACGGCTGTATTTTTGTATCACGATACATCCTCTTTATTTTCCTTAAAGGATTGGCTATGTTTTTTTCAAAGCAATGAAACATTTTGTTTAACACGGGACACTACCGGCCTTTCAGTGTAAAGCTAGACCAGACAGACCTACAGTACATGCCTCTTTCATATGACTAAATGATTTCCTAGTTGTAAAAAAGTTGCAAGTTTTAGCATGCTAACATTGGTTCACTTGCAAAATAAGTTATGGGGGCAAGTTATGCACGTATGTTGTAGGAAAAGTTCTATATAAATAAAGTTTGATTGATTGATTGATGGGGCTGAAAAATATGCTGAAAGCGAAACATAGCAGCAGACAGATTTAATAGTTCACTTGTAATGGTGCTGGATGAGAAATTCATTCGTTCAATTCATACCAGTGCTGATAAGAATTTGTCAGCCATCCACAATAATTGAAATATTTTAGCACAGGCACAGCAGGTGGACAGACATTTTTCAGCCTGTTTTCAAACCTTGACCTGACAGCACACCTTTTAAAATGATTAAAAGTCTGTGTAAAAGTGTGCATTTATTTGGAAACTAAACGTCTGCTTTTCTTGGCATCTATAGGGCTGTTTCAGATATCTCTTGGGCTTAAAATGACACTTAATAATCACTCAGAAAATATGAAAAAAATGTAAATGAATCACTTTCAACTACTTAAAGCAGCTGACGTCCAGGAAATTGTTTCCTGGCAGCATGTGGACACAGGCCCACAGTGGTTCCCATTTTGAAAAAGATCTTTATTTAGTCCTCAGCTTTCCATGCTGTTACAGTCTTTCAAGAGAAGCATTAACACCCTTGGTGAGGTGCTACCACCTCTGCTGTATGACAATGAAGTGTTCACAGATTTTAAGGTCAGTTAGCTCAGATAATTCAAATGCGCGCATGAGGTTGTGAGAATCCCAGCAGGATCAATTCAGCAGAAGAGAAGTAAAGCAGCTGAAGTCTATATCCAACATTTATATCAAAAGCAGCCATTAAAGTGTTCATTTAAAAGTAGTAATGCACACTGGAGATCAATAAAAGGCCCTGCATTAGAAAGTGCTCCCGCTGTTAAATGCCTTCCTAGAAGCATTTAATCAGCTGCTCAGTGTAAAAGCCTCTTTGGTCAAAGTTTGCACTGAAAAAATAGATTGAAAAGAATGGAACAAAAACTTAATCCAAACAATGATCATTTTTCATTGGGAAAAAAACAGATTTATCTTACCACCCCACTTTGAGCCTTGTTGCACTCTCATGAGCCAAATTTCATACCTCTGTTCCGCTCTAGAAAATTTACAGCTTCCTCCAGTACACGCTTCCCTCTGCTCTCTCTGTCATATGTTTCCTTGAGTTGCTGGAGAGCACATATTCGCTGTCTAAGTGTTGACAATACAGCAGTCTTTGACCTTTTAATTCTAAAGCTTTTAACTTCCTGTCGTTTGAAAGCCTGACCTTCTGTGATCAACGAGATTTACTTAACAGCTTCAATGCAGCTTTTGAAATTCCTGGAAACTGGATGCACTTAGTGGTCTATAATGGATTTCTCATTTTAATTGTGCTTCCATACATACAGTTGATGCTTGTCAAAGTTTGAATGATATCAGGCATTGCAACATCCAGATATTAACAAGTACACTTTCATCAAAACCGAAAAAAGGAGCTTCACTTAGAAGAGCATGGGATTTTGAACCATTCAATTTTTCTAAACATTACAATTTCCCAAGTATTTCATTTCTCTCTGTTTCTCATTTAAGTTTAAGATGTTTCTTCTGATCTCTCAAGCGAAAAAAGGAGGACAAACCAACTTTCAATTATCCAACCTAAACAGACTTTAAAGGAAGCCAGTGTTAGCCCTGGAGGTCTGCTTGTGCCACAAACACAAGCCAGACACATATCAAGACTGTAGAGTGGTATATTTGAAAAGCTGTCATGAACTCAAAAGCTGTACTCATCAAACATTTACTTAATTTATTTCCTCTTTAGGAACCACAAAACAATGTAAAGCCAAAAAAGTCTACTTTGTAACCCCTGCCATTAGAGGGAAGTAAAGAAATGTGTTGCTTTCAGCCCCATATGTAAGTTTAGAATAAAGAAAATAAATGTTAATGAAAGTTAGATGTTTGTATTTAACTTTATGAGCTACTTTCCCATCAGAAGAAAATAAAACAGACTTTGGTTTGGTCCTATTTCCTGTATTAAGTCACATGATATGACATCTGAGGCCCATTTGCAGAATCAGATAACTATAGCAATAAACCACCTATTCTTACAAGCTCTTTGTGACCAACAGAAACAATAAACCCACTTGTATCTTGTAATAAAGAGTAGCTTGACCTGACAAAGATGTTGAGCCTGAAGCCAAATTTTGCAGGAGAAAGAAGAAGAAACAATCTTTTTGATTTAAAATCTGTGTGTGAAATCCTCTGGTTTCATAGAATACAGAAGGGCTTATTTATTCTCAGTCACCGGTTTCAGTTTTTCTCAAACACAGTGTTATCAAACACCTCTTAAATTTTATGGTTGGGTTGTTTTAGGTTCCCAGCAGGGCTGCACCTTTAGGGGGAACAAACTCAGACTACACTGCTGTTGTTCTGTTCTACAGAAAAACAAGCCATGAAACTATGTTTGGTCAAATTTACGGTTGGGTGAAAAATTTCAGAGCATTTTATTTTTCTGCACACAGTCTATGACACTAATTTAGGATGCAGCAAATGCCTATGTGTTCTTTTGTCTGTGCGCATTGATTCCATTCGCCAAATCTTGTTCTGAAGAACTTCTACGTCTGTTTACTCTGGTCTGGAAACCCTGTGCAACCACAATATAAAGAATATCTTCATCTTTTGAGTCACAATCGATAATATTTAGTTCTGTATTAGTTTACTCTTCTATTGTTGTTCCTGAGTCTATAGAGTGCAATAGTATATTGAAAGAAAAAAACAATGCAGGCAGAAGGACACAGCCATTTGCTGCATCATAATACAATACCAAACAAAGAGACTTCCTGGAAGAAACAGTGTAACCAGACCTTTTTGTTACTTAACTAACAATAGAAAAGTACTTTAAACAGCCCACTTTGAAAAATACTGAGCTATTCATTGATCCATCGTTCTAAGGATATTATTTAGTCTGGTATTAATTTTTAGCTGAGTACTTAGATCAACTTAAATATTTTTAAGAGTTTTAAATCAACAGAAAACCTTAATTTTTATAGTTGTAACCATCCAAAAGTATCAGAAACTGTCCACCTTATCAACAGAGCATAATAACTGGCGAAAAAGAAGTATGCAGCTCTGCATTTGAACAAATAAGATTCACAGGATTCAAAAATTGTTCTCTCTAAAAAAAAATGTATATGTCAGGTCGGTTGGCATCGTTTTTACTGATTATCTCAAAGCTCCAGTAGGTCAGAGGTCAATGCCATGCATGCACATCTTGGTCTCAGACTGTAATTGATGTATTTTTTTCAAGGCAGACAATGTGCAGGAGTTGATCTTTATTTTTAAATCCACACTTTTTCTCCTATGTGCAAAGTATTTTCACATTTTATTTCAGATATCATCAACAATCTGATATCCAGGATCTTTAGTTAAAATATTTCTACCATTTACTATGTTTGTTTTCATTACGTGTGTTGCTGACCTCTTAGCCAGGTCAACCTTGTAAAAGAGATTTTGATCTCAGTGGGTCTTTTACCTGGTTATGTAACGGTTAAATAAATGATAAAATTAAAAAAAAAAAAAACTTTCAGGATCGAGCAGCCAGGTATCAGCGCAAAGTCCACTTATTGAGAGCTTTCTGCCCCATTACGTGAAATCTGTCAGTGAAACAAAAACTGTTGTATACAGTTTTGTATACACGTACTATGGACTTCAGTTTTACTTAAAACATCAGAGGTTGGTGGAGCTGACGGCACTCTAGGAGCAGTCTTCATATGGTTTGGGTTAACGTTAATGTTTAAGTTTATGCGAACTCTGGTTTCTTTATTTGTAATAACTTTACATTGATGTAAAGTGAATTCTTTCAACCAAAACATGGTTTATCACTTTCTTCTCCTTAGTCTAATACTCTGCTCTAAAGGTGTAAAAACCTCTCATATATGTAGTAGACTTACTGTGACAAATAGAGTCGCTGATTGGCGTGCATTCAGCTAGCTGCGTCTCCGTCTCCTCGTCGCAGATGGTGCAGGGCAGGCAGGGGTCGAGGTAGCTTTCTCGGTCCGAGTAGGTATCGTCCACACACTCCTCACACTGCGTATCATGGTTGTGTTCGCAGTGAGCATACACGCCCTGACCTGCCGGGCACACCGTACACGATTCACACTGGAATGTTATGGAACTGAAGAAGTAGTTGTAGTTGCAGATGCAGATGGCATCGTTGGAGTCGGTGCAGGGCGTCTCCATCCTCATCAGGCCGACACACTGAGTACAGGGTCTGCACTGTTCCGTGTGGCTGTAATTCTCTGAGAAAGTTTCACCTGCAGACATAGGACAGGTAAAAGAAGAAGAGACATAAAGTGAGAGGGGAATAAAGCAGGAGAGGTTAGAGGATGTAGAGATCAGGAAATACGAGGAGATAAAACGAGGGATAAACAGTGCATTTAATGACATTAATCATGTTTACTGCACATTCATTAGAAGGGAGGACACATTGATCCACCAGGCTCTGAGTGATTTGTGCTCCGGGACAAGAAAGGTGCTCTTGTGTTGGAGTGAGTCAAAAGCCCGCTGCGCTCATTATGATATCGATCCCTTATGTGTTTGTGCTGTGCTGAGTAAACTGCTTCAATCCCAGTCATACGAGAGAGGAGTGCAGGTGCATCAACATGGATAGAGGGCTTGTAAAAAAAAAACTGTATTTAAAAGTGAAAACGCAATCACTAGAGTAAACTTAAAGGTTTTTGGGTGATTCACTCCAGCTGACAAGATGGGGCTTTTCTTGGGTGCATGGATAATTGAGTATTATTTAAGTTTGCAAATAATGTAGAAACTTTAATGTTTTCAATGATCATAAGTGCCATAGTTATGCTATTCTTATATTTTTCTTTCTGGAGTATGTATTTTCAATATATTGAGTTAAATAGCTGCACCCATTCTTATTTTATCTTCACTGCATGTCCTGTTCAGGAACTCCTTGTTACCTTGTTGCTTTGTCAGTAGGAAAATGAGACAGCTAGCTTGTCAGTTAGCTAGTTGACTTACCTTTGCAAGTGGCTCTATGATGCTGTTTTTTTGCTCACACATTGTAATTACTGGCATGCTTAAATGAAACAGGTAAAATGTTGACAATATTCACTTGTTAAAAGAAAAAAATCACTTCTAGTTGACAGTGTTATGCTTACCTTTGCATGACAGCAATAAAAAAGAAGCAGCTAAATTTATGAAAATCTATTATCCAATAAAGTTTTGCTTTTTAGTAAATAATTCCTTGTTTTTATTGTTGAGATATTAACGTTTGAGCAAAGAGACAGCTTTATTTATTAATTTTTTTTGCTGAACTTTTGCTTGATTTTCGTGTATGTATAACGCATGTGTAAAGCGCCAAGAAAAAATGCTTTTCTGCAAGCGTACTCTCATGAATTCATATGCCCTACAGACAAATCAATGCATGTGTCTATTTTCACACCACAACAATGATTTTTTTAATGATCGTGACATGGCAGGCCACCATCCAGCTGCTCAGAACCATGCTGTGCAGAATGAGCTAAAAGCCATGCTGAGTAATCTCCTGGTGATTTCAATTACTTCAAACACGTCAAATTTGCTCTCCAGGAACGTTTGCATTTAGTAGATTCAGCAAAGCTCATCACAGTGGAGGTACTGACCTCAAATTTGCTTGTTCTTACACTAAGAGTTCCTCAGGGCACAGAGTAATCTATTAATATTGCATGGTTAGATAGAATTATTTTCAGAAATAATTGGATGCCTGCTGCATTATGCATACAGCAAGAGGGGGAGGGGTCAGAGTGTGTGGTTCGTGTGTGCTCTAGTGGTTGAATGAGAAGGGAGGTGGAGGAGGCTAACAGGGATGAAAAAGTACTGCAAGGCTCAGATTCACTACAGAGCTGGCTTCACTTTTCACCAAATCACATTCTGCTATTTCTGCTGTGTGCATAACATGAGAACAGTCACCTTGACATGGCTGCAGTTCAGACATGAGAAACCTGATGTGAGGTTATGAAACAATACTACTGAACTAACAGCAGCATTACACCATTGCCTGTTGGTTGTGTGTAGCCTAAAGGAATCCAAATGACCTAAAAGAGCAACAGGATCAGGCTGACTTAAAGTCTGTAATCAGGCAGACCCATGTTGCAAAGCTGGAATGGTTATGATCAATCTGGAGAGGCCCTGCCCAATCAGAGTCCTTTGACCTTGAACTTTGTAAATTAAATCAAATTTTCCTTGACATAGAGTGGACAAATGTGTAAAGCTTACAGAAAATTATTTACACATTGCATGTGTTTGTGGCACACCAGCTTAACAGCAGCTCAGAGGAAAGCGCTCCAGCTAAGTAGATCATTGGCTGCCTTTCTCCAAACACTAGAAGAACTACACAAATCCTGCTGCCTCAAAAAAGTTCAGTACATCATCAAGTTCACACCCTGTCAGGTAGACAATACAGAGCAATCAAAACCAGGAACAACAAATTTAGAAAAAGTTATTATCTAACAGCTGTCAACATAATCAATACTGCTAAAATCATCTGATGTGTAATACATGCATTTAAGGGGTCAGTGCAGCATTGGTAGAATGTGTGAATGTGGGCATGGTTCCTGCTTTTTTATTTACTTCTTTATTTTAACTGTTTTATCATTTGTTTTAGCTGTTTATTTTATATGCAATTTATATATTTAAATAAATGATGAACTGACTTGATGGAACTTTAATTTTGTTGCACTTGTTACAATGATAGATTGTGAGAGCTACCATACAATGAAAAATATATATATTCTGATTCTAAAGCTTTTGTTGTGATATAGCAATCCTGAGCAGTGGTTTGGCATTACAGTAAATGCCCTTGACCTTTGTTGATGATCCCTAACATGTAATCAGTTCACTCCTTACTCAGAGTGGGCATTTCTGCCAAATTTGAAAGAAATCTCTCAAGCGTTCTTCTGGTAAAGGGATCTCACTAAACAACCCTCACGTTGACCTATGGCCTTCAAAATCTTTAAAAAATTAATAAATTAGTCAGAATTGACATGAGTCCAAAGTTAAAAGAAAATTGTGCATAGGGAATTGGGGAGAATCCCTTAAAATGTCCTAAAGATATCACAATCAGAGTCTTGATTGGGCAACCATGAACATAAATACCTTTGACCCTGTCTATTGCCAGGGCAGGTCCATTGAAAATCGTACTTTTGAGACAAATTTACGACTTAGAACCATGAAAATACACCAGTAAATGCTCGTATCACATATTAAAGCAGGCAGCAAGTCGATGCTTGTTAAAAATCTTCTCAGTGATAAATCTTTGGTGCTGGGTGGAGTTGTAAAGAGAAAAACCACATGGGCGTCTTGAACTTATTTTTACACAACTCTTATCTGCATTTGCATACGTCTGAGAAGGAGTGTTTTTCCTGAGAGCTGCTTAGTGTTGAGAAACAACATATTGACAGCGCGAAAAGCCCCGCAGCAATGTCCCAGAACAAGCGTTGCGCCTGGCGAGTAAACACTGGCACACACTGGAGCTCTAAACACCTTATAAACAGCAGCACGGCTATGAAGCTGTGGATGAAGGTTGTCACATTATACAGGCAGCCTGAGGAGAGCAGAGGGAGGAAATGATACGGGAGCTGGGTAGAGAGGGAGGAGAAAGACAACATTGGCTTGCTTTGGCTGAATGAGTCTCAGAGTCAATCTGAAACATTCTTTGAGGGTGGTCTCCTCAAAACATGACCATGAGATCAAAGTGCTGAGGTAGTGCTGATGTAGAACGAGAAAGAGGAGGGGAAGGGATGAGAGTCTAGTTTTCCTCCTAAAAATGCAATCATACCATAACGAGGGGGGAATGATGCACCATAATTATATTTCAATATATTTTGGCTCAGTGTAATGTATGTACACTCCTCAAAAAAAGTTGGGAAACCTTAATAACGTTTTATTATTTCAATCCTTTGATCATATCTAATTGGCAGTGTGTTTTATAATGTAGTCACCTTAACAATGGGGTTCAACTTCTAAGGATCAGGCATCAGTCGAATGAGAACCATGACTAAAGCCCCGTTTCCACCAGAGGGTTCAGTTCGGTTTGTTTCAGTACGGCTCACTTGTTGTGGTGTTTCCATAGCCTGAAACCGGAACAAGACCCCTTATAAGCTAAACGTACCATCATGCTTTTTGGGACCCTTCTGTTTGGGTGCCAAGCATACTGATCCAACCCCAGAAGGTGGAGCTAGAAACACTACAGTCCGTTGATTGGTCGAAGGAGACGTCATTTCCAGTGCGACAGCAGCACAATACATAGCCCAGCCATGTTTAAATCTCCACTTGTCTTCGTGAAGATAACTCTCGTGGCACACAGTGTTCTCTGAAAAAAAGATTGATTGTGCTTTGTAGCAAAAAGCCACATACTGATCACAAAAAAGAAGAATTGCTGGATGTCTTCTATCGTTGCTCTTTGTTTACTGTGCCGCGTTTTCTTTTTCTTTGTATATAATAGCCGGGTACACTGTGTCACGCTGCTATGACGTCATGCTATCGGCATCCGGCTTATACGCCGGCTGTGGAAATGCTAACAGGATCGGGCTTTACTGATCCGGCCTAAGCCAAACAGTGCCAATCAATACTGGACCCCTTGGTGGAAACTGGGCTTAAATGTGTGAGTAGCTCTGCCCAAAAACGTGCCCTGGAGGAAAGCCTGTGGTAAATATAACAGAACATAAGCATAACAGTTCATCAAAACTGGCTTAAATGGCAGAGTAAAAAAAAAGATTACATTGGACTTAAGATATCTATAAGTTTGCCCAGGGGAAACTTTGCTTTTCTTTTCTTTTGTCATGACCCTCTGCTTGGTGAGGGAAATCATACCTAATGAGTTGGCAAATGCTGAGCTGGTCTGTGACTTGTCAATGTTATCTTGTTTATGCAGTATCCCGATAATGCTTTAAAGATTTTCTTATATCTTTCTTATAACCGTTTTTAACAAATGTCCACTCTGAAGCATGAATGATCTGATGCAATACATTCAGTTTCATTCAGTTATGACTTTGTTATGACTTTGTGCTATACAATTAAGCATTGACTGATTTTGCACATAGCACATTTCATCTTTTCTGTCTGAGATTGTCTATCATGTTTTGGAGGTGACTGTACTGATCTTCAAGCAATTCCTTCTTAGCACCACGATGCATTGGCCTCCCTTTCGCACCTGTAGAGAAGTCCCAAACCCTGTTCCTATGCTGTTGTACACAACATCTCAGTTGAAGATTCCCTTATGTTTCTTCCAAACTTAATTGATTTCCCAGCCCTACATAGGTTCAGAGTCTTTCTTTTCTTAATCAGTCAGCATCTATTTCCTCTTGGTACTGAAACAGAGGCAGATGAGGATGTGACACTGACTAAACGGACAAATAACAGACCTCAGAGCTAAATGGTTATTTAAATTTGTGAGCTGAAAGCCTTTGTTTTCTTTGCAGTCAGGCTCAACCAGTAAATCCCTGCTCATTCATTTCAATTATCCCACAGCGCACAGGCTTCCTCACTAATTTTGACTTGCATGCATGAGCCCCTTTCCACTCCTTGTGTGTAAACAAATCTAAATGCGACCATATGCACAAGAAAGGTGAGGGAGAGTGTGTGTATTCAGGAGTTTGTGTGTGTGATTTATGTGTCAGCGCTTTCATCTTGGGGCTAAAAAAAGAAAGTAAAAGGTCATCAGGAATCAGGTGGAGAGAGTGTTCTTTAATAAATGATGACTTTTTCTCTAATTGTCCCCAACTGAGCAATGACCGGTGCATCCCAGCAATCTGCTCCATGTTCAGCAGTAAAAAAAAAAAAGCCTGTTGGTCAAAGAAGATGTAGCTGTGCACCGGGGAGATGATGCACTCAAAATGTGCCACCTCAGACCCTAAAGACCCTCCTCAAAACACTGATGTGTTTCGGTCCCATTAGTGTCATCAATAATGTAGCTGTGGACGGCCTTGAGGCTGCCCCTTGATCTCTACAATCAGCACTTTAGGTGTAAGCTTTTAGTGAGGGGTGGTCATTTCTCCCACTCAGTGTAGTGTCACCGTCTACATTTCACCGGAAACACAGTTTTGGTTCTTGTGTTGTGCTGACTTTGGATAAAATATCACTGTTTGTAAAAGCTGCGTGACAGCTTTATTTGCTTTTCCAAACATGAAGCATTTCTGTGTGTAATTATCGCTAGGCTTCATTGGTCCACTTAGCTTCCCTACTGATTTGAAACAGGTGTTTTAGGATGTTACTGAAGCTATTATTAGGAGAGAAAGGAAGGAAAGCTGCTGTTGTATCCTGTCCAAAACGTCTTGTTTTCTACCATTGCCCTGAAGACATGCCAGGGCTAAACCTCCATTTCCCCTTTTCCTCATCCCACATGATCCAAAGTTGGAGGCGAGACAAGACAAGGCTGTGATTCCACCTTCTATCTTTTAAAACCCCTGCATGCTTCTGGTCCAGTTTAACAGGGATCTTCTTAAAGGCTATTTGGGTGTTTATAAAGTAGAGTTGTAAGAGGTTAGTGTCAATGGTAACATCACTTGCTACAGTGATTTTGATCATCTCTGCCTCTAGCGTGGAGGCTAGGTCATACGTTGCTGCAAATAGGTCCAAGAGCTCTGTGTGATTTTCTAACTTTTAGGTAAAAACAGTGTTGGGAGTGATGATTCACTGCACTGGTTACATTTAAATTTATTTTTCCATTAGTATGTTTTTTTTGTTGTTTTTGTTTTGGCAGTCAGCACACAGTATAGCTTACATGTCTGTCAGCCTGGATCGAAGTAGCCCAAACAAAGGGGGTTGCTAAATTAAAGTGCTGAAAATGTGACCAACACAGTGTACAATCCACCCAAATGCTGTTTTATCATTTTGCACTCACTTCAAAATTCAGTGAAATAAGCTCTTGACCCCATCTGCAGCAATGTAAAGACAAACTTCTGTGTTATTTATTTTGTTTCAGGGACAGAGCTGATCAAATCATTGTGGCTAATGTATTAACTATTAACAGGAAATTCATACAACCCCTCTCCATACAAAAATACTTTATTAAAACCACACTGAGTAGTTTCTAAAAGTCTCCTCCTGCCGACGGCAACAATGACCAAAATTAGGTATTTATGGACGTGCGACGCTATGTCAGTGGACGACACGATTTTGGTAGGTGGGTCACTTGCGGTGTGAACGCAGCATAAGTCAAGCTGCTATGTAATCACAAGGTCATTTTCCATTTCATTTACCTTTTGCCGCACAACACTGCGCATGTATTTATTTCTTTTAAATTCTCAAATTTTTAGGGCAATTTATATGCACTCATTTATCATTACTATTACAAATTCTGACTCTAAAAGTATTGAACCTAAGGATCTTCAATAACAGCATTTAAAATGTCACTTAAGTATTCGACTCTGCTTGCCTTCCACTTCTTTGTTGGTCCTTTGCCCCTCGAAACCCTGTTTGAAAAAGGAGTTTTGGCAGATTTAAGGGTCAGCCAACCTTAAATTTTCTAAACATTTTCAGGAATGCATACGTGAAAACTGCCTGAGTGAGGCAAGTCCAGTTGTCTTATCTCCCATGACAGCTGAGAAAAGTGGAATGGGCTGATAAATATTTCATCGCTGCTGATGCTGGCACTCGCACCAAGCCAGGATCATCGAGGAGGGGGTTGGGGGTCCCACTGAAAGGAAGTAGGGAATTAGGGGGGGTCATAAATAAAGATTCACCCATATTTACCTTGAAACAGGAAATGGATGTGTTGGATTCAGCTTTTCAATTATTCATTTCTGCACTTTAGAGAGAACTTATTTATAGGTTTAGTTTTTCAGAAAAGATCTGAGCTTTAGCCTCTCATTTCTACTTCGAGGTAAATCCCATTCAGCTGTTTTTCAGTATTTGCTTATGTGGACCTCAGGTACATTAAGATTTTATCTCCTAAAACAAAAACAATATTGAAACCAATAAAAATGCAATCACACCGGAAATTAGATGCAACCTCGTGGGTATTTGAGTTTAATTGTAGAGTATTATCAGTGGTGAATATGTTCCTGTACAGCAGAGCAGGGTAATTGTTTGCTGTTGGAGGCACAATAGGCTTTTCAGTATGGTTTAATTAGCTGGATCAAATGAGTAAAGATGCACTGATGTAACAGTATGCATGATGAATGAGTAGATCGTGTCCTTTGGTGCCTGGCTCTCTAATACCATTTTATCTGCTAATACAGACGATGAGTCATAGCAATAGGGAGGGGGTGAAGGAAAAGAGAGAGGGGACAGGGGGGTTCTGGCTGGCAGAAGCGAGTACAGGATTGGGAAAAAAGAGGAGACACGACAAGAGCTGGAGAGATTCGCTTGAGAGAAGGGATTGTGTGAAAAAAATATATATATACATCTGTGAGTCAGGAGGTTTAGTCTAGAGAAAATGAAAATGTGAGTTGTCTCTGTGCATCACTAAACAATGTTTACAGTAACAAAATGGGCAAAATAGAGTAACCTAATCTATCTACCTGATTATCCCCCCCCCCCCCCACCACCACCCACCATAAAGACAACTGAGCCTCTGACCACCTAAAACCTGAGTTTGTTGTGCAGTAAGTCTCAGTTGTTAAGGGGATATATTATCCTGGATTGCACATATTTCTAGTGAACCTGCCTGGAGGTGTGCTGCTGGAACACATGGTTGACTGTAGTTGCAGTCTGTGGAGACAGAGTGACTTGGGACTGATTTGCAGTGTAAGTGTGTAGGAGTGTGTGCACTTATTGTCTGCCTGCCCCATTCACGCTGCCATTTCTAGCCATAATATTTACATCCCTGTGATGCTTTGCCACAGCATCTCTATCGCTGCATATCCATTAGCATCTTTTATTTATCTCTAAAGTGTGTTTTGGATTGTGACAGAGCTCTGCTGCGGCACCGCTATTCCCTTATAACTAAGCTTAAGAAAAACGAATTGACTTAGAACGCAACAATGCTACCACAAAGCTAAAAGAAAAGGTAATTAAAGGTGTCGTCAGCGATCTTCTAATCTTCTAATCTAATGCAGTATTTGTCAAAATCACCGCATTTCTCCTCTCCATCCACAAGATGTCACCACTGACAGCATGTTGGAAAAAAAGTCCAGTTTCAATACACAGCCTTGGCTCTGAATTTCAGCAGGTAAATACTGTGGCTCGGGCCGAGTTACCAAAACAGAGTACACCTCCCCACACCCAGGGGGCGATCATACTCATGCGCAGATCAGACAGAGGGGGGAGGGGGAGTCGTAGGTTGCGTAGCGTGCGCAGTTAGCGTAAGAGAGAGATACAATATGTGCAGTAGCAATGGCTGAAAAACAGCCCAAAAGAAAAAGGTCAGAGGAGCAGAAAGTGAAAAAGAAGGGTTATGAACATGAAAGAGCAAAGACCAGGGTCAACATTGGTGTTGCTTTCCGACGGTGGAGGGAACTCCACGAATTGAAAGACCTGAAAACGGACGCGGATGTCACCGTCTTTCTGCTGGATAGGTAAGCAACATTAGCTTTGTGGTGCTTCACATAACAGTAACAGCCGTCAGGCATTGATCTTATTGTCTAATCTGCCAGAATGTACTGTTGTCGTGATGTTATCAATATTGTCAGTAGAGTTGTCTGACGAGTCGGGGTTACCTTAGCTACGTTGGTCAGCTACGCAGTTTCTACGGCCGTTTCCATGACGATGCACGTCCATCAGCTTTCGGGGGTGGAGCCAGGGGTTAGGTGTGAAGGGAGAGGCGGGTCTAAATTTGTTTATAAACAACCTGTCCACTCGTTTTCTCCCACATCGCTGACTACACCTTTAAGCTAATAAGGACATTATCTGTAATGATGTTACTGCTCACCACTGCTGAACTTTAGATATCCCCAAACACACCGATGCATATTCCAACCATATAATCCATCTTCTTTGCTCTCCCCTTCTGCTTTTCCACCCAGATAAATGTGACTTTCTTAAAAGCAAATGTGAACAAAAACATCACATATCACTGTGTCCCTGAATTCAAAATCAGCTTTCAGCAACAAAGATAAGACCTGTGATTCAGTCGTTTGAAAAACTGCAATCAGTTTCTTAAAGCAACTTAACTGATTTCCTGGAGCAAGCTATCCAAAGCAACATTTGATAATGAATGTTAACTAGCCTGGCTTACTCACTGCTTGTTTGACTGGATTTTAAACGATTCAGTGGAAAGCCAACCTGAGGTCCTCTTTAGTTACTTATATCATTTTTAATCTTTTCCATTGAACCTATTTTGGTCCGTCTTATACCTTTGAATTTCCATTCCAGCATAAACTTTGTCGTGGAATTGACTCACTATATTTTATCTGTTACCCTGTGGCACCGTCTTGCTCTAAATGTAGAGAATTGGCTCCCTGCCCTTGTGTCCAATGCTGGTGCACCTAAGTTCCCCGAGGCAGATAATAGAAAAACTTCAAAGCAGTGAAATCAGACAGACTTTAGATTCTTAATAACATTACATAGCACAGAGATTAGCATCTGTTTTCAAAGAAATTCAAGAACAATTAGAGTAGTTGTTTTTTTGAGCGTCAAAAACAATCCTACCAGCCTGCAGGCGTTCTTGCACAACTTAATACATTCCTGAAAATGAGATTGGCTTGATTGTTGTAGGGCTTTGATTTACAGGAGATGGTTTACAGGCAGTACTCAGCAGTGTGGAGTTGTGTGTCTGCATGTTTAAAAGCGATCAATTCTCTCCAAGTTCAGAGCGATTGATAAAAGCTCTGCCATATGTCAGTCCAGAAGTCTTCAGATGCAGATGTTTAAGCCTTAAAATGGTTTTAAAAAGATGCCCCTTCAGTGTGCTTCACTATTGTCTTGTCTCTCCTGACCTATTTGGCAATGCTCTTGACCTATACTTTGACGTTTGCTTAGCTCTCTGACATACAACGACATCTTAAAGGGCAAGAAATTGCTGCAGGAACAGGTCACCAAAATACCACAAGATTAAGAAGAGCACAATTGTTTGCAGCATTTGCTCTTCTTCTGCTTTTTTTTGTGATGTTGCACTGTTGGCACCTCTCCCAGCTCCAGGCTATGGAGCAAGTGTTAATGGTTTGCAGCCTGAGCCGAACACATTTTGACCCAGTTAAGAGTATCAGACATATGAATTTCTGTGTTATTTCTCTCGACACTTCATAAAAGCAAAGTAGACACTTCATACAAATTGGACGATTGGAGTTTCCTTTGGCTTTAATCTGCTGTTTGGGGAGTTCAAGGGTGATAGAATATTACAGGATGGAGTGGATGTGAAACTTGAGATGATGCAGGTTGTACAAGTATGAAAATATGTATGTGTAATTAGGCTGAGGTGGAGTTTGCAGCTTCACATGCACGTATACCTGTACTTGATTGTCTCCATATTGACAGTAATCCAGTTATGTTTGACACTTTTCAGGAAACAGTCCCGGAAAGATCTTGCACCCCAGTGTTAAGCGTTACTTCATGATTTGTTTCATGGTTTCTTCATCCAAATCAACAAAATCGAAAACAGACTTTGCACAGACTGTAAGCAGATTTCATTTGAACCATATTTTTACCGAAGAAAACCGCCAGCACTGAGGTTTGTGGACATCATTAGTGGCAAGACATGTCTCTGTCATGTTTTAGATCTCTGGACTCCACAGAGAGAGATGTATCAAAGACTCTGAGTATGATAATTGTTGGTACAAAGAAGGACAATTAAGTTTAAAAGGGGAAATGAGGTCAGAGAACTTTGCTTTTAGTTTAAAGAAATGTTCACAGTTGTTTAATGCTCATAAATCTAAGCAATCTTCTCTTTTTTATAATAACGCATGTAAGACCTCAAATCTGTCGAGCACAATCAAACTAAAGACAAATCTTTTTAGAACAACCTATCAAACTATTTAAGATGTAATGATATCAGATTAATGTATTAAAAGTAAGGCTGTCAATAGATTAGAAATATAAGTTATTGATTAATCTCCAGCCTTTGATATTACCTCAAAATTAATCAACTTTAATAGCATGTTTATTTGTATTTAGTTTTTTTTTTAAGTGCATATTGATAAAGTGCATCAGCTGTTGACAGTGTATGGATACACAAATTGGATAAATTAAGATACATGTGTTTTGTGTTTGCATATTTAACTTTATTTTAATTCAAATCGATGCCCCAATGAAACATTAATGGGGTTTGAAACACTGACTTAGAGGTA
Organism: Scarus forsteni; assembly: GCA_036419115.1. Lineage (NCBI taxonomy): Eukaryota > Metazoa > Chordata > Actinopteri > Labriformes > Labridae > Scarus > Scarus forsteni. Next base: position 22,793,382 of record JAZDUH010000084.1, read on the forward strand.
GGAGGCAACTGCAGAGGCTGTATTCTGTCAAATTCACTATTTGATCCTGATGTTCATTGAAAAGTGTGCTGAAGTTAAGCAAAAAATGTTCCACCAATTCTTGTATCTTTGCACTGGCTTCCTTTGGGTTCAGAATGCAGTTTGAAATGATTGTTATCCCGTACAAAGGTTTGCATGGACAAGCACCTGTTTACATCAAAGATCGGCTGAAGCAGTATAACAGCAGCCGGACTCTGGGGTCCTCGGATCAGGGTCTGCTGGCTGTTCTTTGTACCAGAATTAGCTGTCCCTGAATGGAGCAGAGAACTGTGGACACTTTGGACATTTTTATGAAACAGTCGAAGACCCATCTGTTCAGACAAGCCTTTGTCTAATTCACCTTTTTATTTTGTGTCATATTTTGTTTTTATTTCTCATTTACCCTGAATGTAAAATGTAAAGCACTTTGTGGCCTCTGCTCTAGTAACGAGCAATAACGAGCAATAAAAACAAAACTTCACTGACTTACTAAAGTTTATGTCCAAATCACTCAGTGATGTCCAATGATCCTCTGTTAATGTGACAGATTTTACAGGAGTTCACCTTTTGATGATTTTTTGTGTTTTTTTTTTGTGTAAGTCAGTAAGGCTTACTTATTAAGATAAGTGAATTTATTGTAAAATCTGCCTTTTTTTTATTCTTAAATTGGATGGGAAAAAACTGAGGCAACTTTACTTCCTGTTTAAATTACACTGCTATTATTTATACGGAAGCCGTGACTGACAATGATAATTAATTACTTTAATTAACTCAACAATATGCATTTAAACTTGATGGGTCAATTTTTAATTAGGGGAACTTAAAAATCAAAAGAAGCAAAAAGCAATAATTACCACCTTCTATAAATTATCTCAGCTGCAAAGGATGGTGATCCCTCCAAGGTTTTACACTTTAATTCCAAAGCTTGTTGCTCTATACAAAAATGGATGCATTATCAGCCTATTTCTAAATGGATTCTGTATTTATGTGAATAGTTTTAGAACAGGCGTGTCAACTTATAACTGACAGTCCAGTATCTGGTCAAGGTAAATATCTGTTTTCAATGTGAAAGTAACGTTATATAAAAATAACAGCAGAACATTACATTAAGGCACCCAGGGCAGTGAACTACTTGATCCAGCAGATGGCGCTCTCAGTACAACCCATTTATCTAGTGCTCTCTTGACCTCAACAACAGAGGCATCTTGGCTGCCAGGAACCAACAGAAGAAGAAAACACTGAGAAAATAGAGATCAGGCCAAGCCAATCTGAGCGTACAGTAACAACAAAACATGTGAGGAACATTGTGGAAGCACCTTGGGCTCCTCTGTGTGTCAATGATGTGCAAAGCAGCTGGCCCACTATTACAAATCTGCAGACTTTTACCATCACTGTCCAGTAGTGCCTTGTCAAGCAGGCAGAAAATGACCATATCTGACAAGACTGCAAGATTTATACCAGAGGAAATGTGGCCTCAGGAAAGGCAGTAGCACAATGGTCCACTGGAAATGCCTTGTGTATATTGAGGGGTTAATGAAGATACACAAAGTAAAAGTAAAGTGAAAAAAAAAAGATAATTATGACTAATTGTAAAGTCTGACAGCACAGTATTTTATTTTCTAAAGACTACTTTTGCTTTTCTCTGATAGTAGTGATTTTTGGATTTTAAACCATAAAGACAAAAAAATTTACCCAACAGTGACAATATATCAATCACTTGTTGAAACCAATTTTACCAACTAATTAAGACTGTATTAAAGATGACTAAGGAGAAGGTGATTCCTTTGTTTGTTTACTTTTTTCATGTTAAGAATTACATTACAAATTTAATGTTTAACTCTGCAAAGCATAATAACCTTGGTTTGAGCATTTCAATGTACAATAGACGCAAACAATGACAAATATGTACTCACTGTCCAAACACTGGGCGCAGACAGTCTGTGCAGCGCCACATTCCTTCACCACTCCCTCTCCCGGTGGACACTGCTGGCAGCATTCCCCGCTGTCTGTGTACTGGCCGCTATCACAGGGGAGCAGCAGCACCGCCCGCTCCGACTTAGATGCCAACACTAACGCCACCTGGCACAGGAAGACAGAGGTACAATACATCAGAGAAGTGAATATACACAGGTATTGAGAGGGAAAGAGAGCAAACTTTCAAACAAACTCGCACAGCGCAGAGCCACAATGACTTGCACGGCTAAACAAATTGATGAAAATTATTGCCAGGTGTACAACCTGTTCCTTAAATCCAGCTGCAAGCAGGATTCATCATAAATCATGTTGTCTCCACCTTTATTAGACACTCTTTGAACAAGGCAGACGTCTAAACTGCCCTAATAGCTGAGTTGAAGACACATCAGCTCTAATGGTAAACTTATGACACGCAATCCACAGCAGTTACTATAAAACCATGTGCTTGTGACATTTTACACATGCCCGTCCTAATTACTGTCTAAAGGTGAGTAGGAACCTCTGCTTCCAATCACTGGCACACAACATATATATTCTCCTCTTTCTCTCATTCTGAAGACTGAACTCCTGAATGCTGTAAAAATCATCACCCACTTAGAGCACTATTTTAATAGAGGTGAGAAAAGGAAAACATGCCCTCAAGGTCTAAAATTGGGCTTCATAATTTCTCAGAGACATTCTTGGCAACTTAAGTGTTTAGTCAAACGTAAAAACAACAAAAAAGGTCTTAGCAAACTATACTTATGTGCTTTTCAAGGATGTCAATTCGTTTTATTTTTTGTATAGTTACAGTGCTGTTTATTTTTATATCTCTGAAACACACCCTATTGTGTCTTTTTTGCTATGGTTCAAGAAACAAAACAGATTTATATTTATTTACAACTACATTTTTCTTTCAGTGAGTATTTCCTTTGACTGTAACTAAAAAATATAGGCCGACTTTGAACTCTTGGGACTTAAATCTTTTTGACAGCACCATGGGGACCAAGTTGGGATACAAGTTTTCACACTGTTTCTTTTTACAAACACATTCAGATTTCTAAAAACAAATAACCCCTATTTGAAAAAAATAACAAACGACTTGTGCTCACTTGCATACTTAAATCATTCACTTAGTGGAGACTTGTGTTTTTCTCAGCACTGTAGGGACCTTCGCAATTTCAAACATTGTACCAAAAAGTAAGGACACTGGTGCTTTGTAGATTATTTTGATTGTTGTAACAATGCTTCTTGGCATTAAATCTTATACTGTTGGAAACCCTGTTTATTTCCCTTTCATATGGAGCCATATTTATAAAGAACATGCATTTGAGGGATGAGCAGCAAGAGCTGAGTATGTAGACTATACCCCCATGAAAAATTTGCCAAATCCTCTTAACCATTGTTTGGTGGAATGGATGATTTAAGTCTGGAGAAAAAAGACCTATTGGCAGTTAATAACTTATTTTGAACAACAGGAGCCTCAGTAGCGTGTGGAAGAACCATGCACAGCAACAACAGCCTCACACCCCCACCTCATGCTGGTCACCACAGACACTGCTGTGGGATGGCATCACATTTGTCAAACCAGCATTTGTTCCAAGTCAGCCAACATGGTTGTGTTGGTCACTCTGGCACAAACAGCCCACCCAAGCTGATCCCACAAGTGTTCAGTGAGGTTGAGGTCAGCACTGCAGGCACGTCATTATATCCTCTCCACTCCCAAATTCTGGAGGTAGTCTCTGATAGACCCCTCTCTGTAGGGGTGGGCGTTGTCATCTTGGAGGATAGAGTTCAGTCCCAGAATGTGGAGATATGGGATTGTAAAATCTCATCTCGACGTCTGTCTGCATCGAGATTGCCTCCAAGGAAAACAAGCTTTGTTTTTCCAGTGAGGAGGATGTCGCCCCAAATCATCACACTGCCTCCACCAAAAGATGTTGCTCTTTGGGTGCAGCAATCAGGAAAGCATTCTCCACACTTATCCAAACTGTGACCCTTTGAGGCAAATTCTGGATTCATGCTGAATATAACATTTCTGCTCATGCTCAAGTTCCAGTGAGCATGTCGCTGACACCTGCACAGACAGGCCTGGCAGTGATGGCAGACCTCCTGGCAGCCTGAGACCTGAGATTCATACTGTACAGCAAACTTTGACTGCACATTGGTAGAAAATGGCTTATGGTTTCTAGTGCTGACAGGGTGAGAAAACTCTTCTTGGGGTGTTTGACTTCTTTTGCAGTTTCTAACATCCCCTGTTGTATAAAACTAAGCCTTCAGTTTGGAGACAATACCAGGGCTCACTTCAGATAATGCTGCAACTTGGTTTTGCAGAACATCAAGTTGCCCGATCACATAGTCCCTATTGAGATCACTGCTGCAGGGAGACAGCTGACTGCAAGTACCTGGGGACATCAGAAGCTCCAAACATGAGTCAAGAGCAAAATAAGCTGTTAAGCAATGGCTGAGAAGATTTGGCAACATTTTCATGGGTGCAGGCTTCATACTCAGCTCAGCTGCCCATCCCACAAATGCATGTGCCTCATAAAGGAAAATTAACAACTTATAAAACAGGATAAGATTTATTACCAAGACCCGTTGTTAGAACAATGAAATAATCTACCAAACACAAATTTCCTGACTTTTGTGCTCACTTCACTGAAATAAATATTTAATTATTATTTTTTACCTCATAATTTTGAATATGTATCTTAAAACTTTATTTACATTTGAGTTTGACCTTAACTCCTGCTGTATTGACAGAAAGAACTTGACAATTTAATAATCTACATATTTTTGAATCTCTCATCATTATTCGTAATTTAAATTAATAGGGTTTTTAGTTCATAATAAATAGGGAATAAAGCAATTTTGTATCAATATTCATTGTTTTTTAATTTATTTTATTTGTGAAAGTGACCTTCAATATTCATGCTCGTGTAGCCACTACTTACATACACCCATTTTTCAGCAGAGTAGGTCCTCCCTCTTCTTGGATCCTCAGCTGAGGTCGTAAAGTAATTTCCCCATTAGATAAAAAGACACTTTAAGCTCCTGCAGCTTCATTCGTATTTGCATTTCAATGAACATTTTATCACCTTAAACACCTATAGACTGTAAACAACTTCTCCTGCTGTCTGTCTTGCTTTCTCCTCGACATCAGAGCAATTTTTAGACTGCTTAACTGCCTTTTATTTACAACTTACTTCCCCTTCATCCTTCCAAATTGTCAAATCTATCCCAGTTACAACCATTTCCCTCTGCCTCCTTTCCTTTTTGCATTTTCTCATCTCTCTCTGATATGAAATGCCACCCAAAAGAACTGATGCTTGTTCTGCTCGTGTTTTGCAATGTTAAATAAAAGGAATTCAAAAAGCCAGACATTTTTTGAACAAAGAAAATCATCATGCTGAAACACTTTGAAGTTCTGTGCCTCCATTATGTAACCAAGCAAAAGCTCATTTCCACTTACATTTGCTGAAACATCAATCCAATCTTTTCTGTCTTTCTCATTCGGCCCTCCTCCTCTCCTCAGCTCTCCCCCTCCTTCCCTCTCCCTACCCTCTCTCTCTGTGCTGTCCCTGCTTTCATTCAGACACAGATGTAGAGTGCAGCCAGCAGCTCTCCTTCTCCGTCTCTCTCAGTTCTTGCTCAATAATGCCCTTACTCTTCTCATTCTACATTTTGATTTGGATCCATAGTCTTCTTATCACTTCTGCACAGATCTACATTTTTATTTGAGCATTGCATCAGTGCAAAAGTCACGATTTCACCTGCAAAAATGAACTCTGGCTGAAGCACAAATCCTCAAAGGATTCCCTCTTATATCTGCGAAGAAGGATTCATGTCCCCGACTCCCTTTTCTGTGACATGTCCCTGGAATTTCACTCAGCTCAAACATAGATTGATGGCAAATTCAGCAGGAAAATGACCTCAGCAGCAGCACGATGCAAAAACAATTATGCACACACACTGAAAAAACATACGGTGACCCAGCTGTGATATGCTTGGTTTGTCCTCGTCCAAAATTTCATGGTCAATTTGAGAGTTTATTTCTAAATTTAATTCCACCAGAGAGCACCCGCCCGTTGCCATCCTTCCAACCAGCTGTCATAACAGTGTCCCCTCTCACTCTCTCACTCTCTGACTCTCCGAGGCTGTTCATATGATGACTGAGTGTCGTGCAGCCCAATTAGAGCAGCTGCTGTGGACATACCAGAGCGATGGAAGGTTGTGCCCTCCAGTCTGAGCCTTATCATACTCCGTCCTCTGCTATCAACTTTTTTCGCATTATCAGAGAAACCTCATGTTTTCTGCCAAAATTAACTAAGCTCATGTTAGATGAGAAATTAATTAATCAAGCTACATTCGATAAGCACCATCATTGTAATCTCTTTTCCTCTTTTAAAAAAAAAGTTGAAGTAAGTTTCTTTAACTCATTAAAGTTTGACAACGTTGCCTGAAGCTTCTCATGGATATCAGTATGCAATATCATGTCAAATGGAAATGTTACATTTGCAGATACAATAGACTGATGAGCAACTTTTCCCTCCTACCTGCAAAAAAGTTGTGTTTATAAATCATGCATGTGCATGTTTGATTAAAGTCAGGTGTCAGGTTACCTTTTTAAACCCATGTGTAAACTTCTTTTACTATTTTGCAGCAAGAGAGATAGAGACATCCATTGTAACAAACAAATTGCAAAACATTTGCAACACAGAGCACTATAACAGAGGAAATATGTACACATTCTAACTCACAAAAACACATTGTTTAAATAAAAATAAAAGTATAAAGGGCTTAAAATTTGAAAAATAAGGGCAGAGGACAAAGAGATATATTTTTTAAAAATCAAGTAGAAAACTTTGTGAATAAAACCAGGCTAAAAACAAATTAAGAGTGGGACAAATAAATGTATATGTGCAAATATGGCTTCAGCTTTAGCTCGGTTAAAGCAGCAGGAGCAAAGCTGTTTTTGTACTGGTTTGTTCAACACCTTGGGACTAAAAACCTTCACCCAGAGGAAGTTTTTAAGTTGTCATTGATTTTTATACTTATCCCTAATCTGTAACTGATCTTAAATTTGCCACCTGTAAAAGCTGCTTAAGAAATGGTGCATTAGTCCTTAAAATGAAGGTAAAGACAGTAACACAGCACACAGCACATCCATTACAGGAGGTAAGCAGGAGAGCTCCAAGAGCACAAACCTCTGCCAAGACATTTCAAAATGTGGAAAACTGCTCCATCTTGCACTGTTAACAAATCCTTGGAAAGATTCATGGGTCCATCTTCAGATTCGAATCACAACCAAAAATAGACCATTTACTCGTTATGCCATCACCAACATTCCCTCAAAATGTCACCAAAGTATTAACAGAACTTGTTTAGTTGTTAGCAAAAATGTGGAAAACTGCCCTGTCCTGTAGTGTTAACAAGTTCATCCTAGATCCATATTTGGATTCAGAACACAAACAAAATAAGATCAGTTACTTCTTCTGCCACGACCAAAATTCCCAGGAAATTTCATCAAAATCTGTCTCATTTTGAGTTATACTGTTCACAAAAAAACACAACCTGAACAAAACAATGAAAATCACAACACTGAAGTCAAGATTAACTTTAGCTAATTTGAGATAATCATTTTATTTTATTAGATAAAAGAAATTTAATTAAATTGAAGTTTGGAACAAGATAGGTGTAGCTGACCTCTCTTGGATATAATAGGCACTTAAAGTGAGGAAGGAATTGTAGTGTTGCCAATACAAGGCTATTCAACATCTTTTGGTTCATGACATTATGTTCAGTGCAATGAGAGTCTAACAAAATATTAAATAAATCAACAATAACACATCCATGCCATCAAAGTTATCATCAGTGATTCATGCATTTTAATTCAGGGCTGTTTTGGATGATTAGAAGATCATCTCAGCTGTTCATGTTGCAGATCCAGTAGCCCCCTCATTGCCAGTATTTCTCTTTAACTGATTATGAAAATGCCTCAGCTATCAAACAGTGTTCTCCAGAAAACCTTTTCTGAGTCAATGAGCTTGATGCCAGCAATCACCTGATTTGACACAACAGATAATGATCTGCACATCTGTACATATGTTTAACCAGTGCATCTGTACAGCCCTAGATTTCATTCATTCAACAAAAATTAGCAAAGACGCAGCAGATCTTAAAAAACATGTAAAATATTTAATATATATGCATAATCAGAAAATATGAAGACAGACATTTGACTGCCACAGCCAAAGTTCAGCAATCCCATGACCTCTTCAAGATCTCACATCACTGATTCTTGTTAACTATTTTTAATGTGATACTTTATTAGAATCATTTTATTGATAAATGTATAAATATCTGGCACCACTGTGCATCTCTAACCGAGGGTCACTGCTGCAGCTGGGACAGCCCCAACCAGTGGTACCATAACATCAAGTTTAGATGAGTTGCATCCATCACAGTCTCCAACAGGGATTCTTGAACATTTTAAAGGATACTACAGAAATGAATGAATGGAAGAAATGATTAAAAATGAAAAAGAGCATAAAGTGGTTTGGTGTTGTGCAAATAAAATTAATTGATTGAGTGGTAAGATATTTCTCATACTTTTCCCAATTTGATTAGACATGTCTTCACTCTGAAACCCCATCAAAAATTGTCCAGTATTTGCTTGACATATCCAGCATAGATTAGTCATCATTCAGTCATTCAGCAATAACATATTCAAATCTAAATCTTAATGTTTATGCTTTGACTGCAACTGCATATTTTGTAGGGAGAAAATGTGAATTGGTCCTTTAATAGGATATATAAAGGGGGAGACACCACAGCTCTGATGCAGCATGTATATTAACAACATTGCCATGTCATCTAAGTATCACAAGCATTCCAGACAGGCAAACAATACAGCTAAAAACATTAAGTCAGGATAAACTCAAGCTTATCTCTAAACTTGAGCTAATTGATCAATTTTCTTTAAGTAAGCTGCAGCAGCCAATCCCCTCTAAGACTCCCATAATTGAAATGCAATACTTGGACTGTTAAAGTTTGGGCCAAGTTGCCTTGAGCTCCTCTGGATCTCCCCACATAACCCATTATGAGGTAGAATTTTAATTTGAGCTCAAAGAGCAAAGCTGGACAACTTTCTCTTTCTAGAAGGAGATGAGAGTCTATCAGTATAATTAGCAGGGAAAAAATTACAAACTGGCCCTTTAATATCACATCTAAGAGGGAAATACCACAGCACTGATACAGCACACAACTTAATTATGTTCATGATACAGTATAATGGATACACCACGGGTATAAAAATATAAGTGAGAGCTTTAGTGTGAGAAAAAAAATCACTCAAAAGTCCCACATGAATTTTAAAATGATCATCCCATTCAAAACTAAGGTCTAACATATTTTTTCAAGATTTGGATAAAATACGCACCACAAAGTGCATGAAATCACGAAAATCACATTTTCTTGAGTGTAAAAGCAGTCATTTTCTCAGCAAGCACGCATGAGTTACTGTCCAAATCACTCACCAGAGCGCACAAAATCACCAGCGATAAGGTAGTAGTCATCCTGCGTCGCCTGCTGGAGTCTCATAAAAACAGACCTTGTGCAGAGAAAGCAGCGCTATGTGGAGGAGGAAGAGCAGCAGCAGCAGGAGGAGGAGGGGGAGGAGAGCCGCGCAGCAGGAGTGCTCATTTTAATCCCAGCCGCGCGTATTTTTATCAATGAGTCCGCACCGTTACGCGCCCCTGCGTCCGGGACCCTCTGCAAGTCGGAGTCTGATGCGACTGAAGGTGCACCCCTCAGCAGCACCACGAAAGAAGAAGAGAGGAAGAGGAGGAGGAGGGGGGCAGGAAGAGACCGTCCTGTCCAGAGTGCTGCTCAGCTGCAAGTGCACTGCGGAGGAGGCGAGAGGAGAGAGAGGGGGGCACGTCCACCCTCTACTTTATTAGCCCAGGATGATCCTGCAGTGAGACTACAACCCCACTGTAGCCTAATCTCACGTGAGGTCTGATGCAATGCAAAACAGTGACATTAAGAAGATTTACCCTCCAGGCAGTAATATGTGACACATGTAGCAGCATTACACCCTCCTCCAAATCACGCTTTATTATCACAGCGTGGTTTAAAGTATGCAGACACCCCAACACAACCCCTATTTCAGCAGTTTCAGTGTGCAGCTGTGCAGCAAGTTGTGTAAAATGTCACTGCTGTGTCATACTGTGCTGTCATATTTCATTCAGATTGTTTGGGGAAGACCCTTTTCTCTTTTTAATGGCTTCTGACACATGTATTTATTGATTCAAGACTATAATTAATTCTATGGCATTCAAACTCTAATATAAATATATGTAAATGTTCATATAGAATTTAGATATATTTGTAAATAAAAAATGATTAGTGGGTTTAAGACAACATAACACTATAAAGGTCCCATAAAGTACAAGATACCCCATAAAATGACTCTTGCAAAACCCTGGCCTGTCTGAATCAGTCCCACCAAACTATAAAAAACAGCTACAGCAGTGGTTCCTAACCGTCTTTGTACTAAGAAGATTTGCACCCTCCAGGAACTTTATGAAAATAAAACTGTTATACATGGCTGTGCAAAATAACTTATAAATGCTTTCATGGTTAAAAATCAAGGGGAAAAAATATCCTTCTGCAACAAACCTTCAAAGAAAGTATGTCCTCAGTATTTAAACATGGTTTTAGATCACATATAAGCTATACTTTGATAAAATAATATTATCCGTGGCAGGAAAATACTACTGACTTTTCCATTACAAAAGTCACTGGTAAAGAACTGTTCCAGCATTCAGTCAGGCTGAAGGATAGCTTGTCATGTATATTCTCTGTCGTTTGTTGGGGCACTTTTGTTAATCCTTAAACAGATGGATCTATAGTTTAACAGTATATTCTTTGAATCAAACACTTTTCTGTTGATATAATGGTCAAAGGCCTTACCATGTAGAGTGTTTATCAGACCAGTTTTCCTATAACTGTTGAATAGAAAGGAGAAGAATGGATCTTTGTTTATAGAAATCTGCCTTAAAACCTTTATTCACCAAGGGCAATGTGAATGAATGTCCTTTTTTTATTAAGTAAAAATTTTTGGAGCCAATTTTGACACGCTTTTCCATTCACATTAAGAGTGATGCAGCTTTATCAATGAAAACACAACCGCTGGTGATATCTGGTATTTTAGACATTCATGCAGCACAAACAATGTATCAGTCTATTGGCTGAGAAAATTTTTGATGTACCTGATATTTAATACACATCTATGGTTTTGTCTCTGGTAGGCCCCAGAAAAAGTTTCACTTTTGTCTAATGGTAAAACTGCCCATTACCGCAGCAAAATAATAGTTGAATAGTATTTAATTATTGCTTGGAACATGCTGAAAGCTGTGCTCCATTAAGTTTGTGGTGTTGTTATAAGCTGGATTGCATAATTTTGACACATGTTTGTCATATTGTTCTTGTTCCCTTATTATTTAAATGAGACAGGAAGCAAATTCTTATTATTAGAAACACCTTCCCATGAAATGTGCTCAAAGACAATAGCAACCACAAAGCATAGTCTCAGGAGTTGTCCTTAAAACTGGGTCACCATGGAAACAAATAAAGAAACCTCGATGACTGTAGGCATAACAGGCGTTTCCTGTTGACTACTTTAGTATTTTACTAAAAAAAAAAAAATCATACAAAGTTTAATTTCACACTCAAACTCTATGCCTTAATGTTTGATTAAAAAAAACATAATCATAATTTGTGTCTCAATAAATTATGAAGCCTCATTCACTTTCAGCACCCCCTCAGAAAGTTTATTCAGCACTATGTTTAGCCACAGGAGGGCGCTTCAGCTGAGCTCAGCAGCTCACACATTCATCCTGAGTGATGATCAGAGCTTAACTATGAAGGATGAGGTTGTTCCACACCAAAGACCAGTCACTTAACTGAGGGAAGGTTTCATTTTTCACTCATCGTTGATTTCACTTGTTAGTTTATCATGCTACAATACAATAAAGCACAAACTGTGTTTTACAGAGACTTTAAGGCATTTATGTGTTTTATGTTTCAGGGTGATAATAGGCAGTTTGAGCCTGTACATTATAAGTGTCCTTCTACATTTTCTCATAAGAGCACCTGTCATAATAAGAGAGAAGAACATATACATATAAAAACAGAAAATCTCTCAACAAATTGTTGAAAACTGAAATGAATCCAGCATGACATTTAACCACTAAAACTTGTTTTTATGTTCAGGAATGCAAGTACATAACTACAATTTTATATATTAATCAAGAAATCATGTTTCATTAAATCTTTGTGAAGGACTAATTTGAAGAGTCATGGATAACAAACAAACAAAGTATATCTTCATTTAGACTAGTATTAAGCCATTACAATACCAACCTAAATTAAAGCTGTTTAAAATCATGGACATAATTAAAAATTGATTCTTGAACTTAAACTTCAGTTACGCAATTAGCACGATTGGTAGACGACTCAAAATGAAAAAATAACACTGAAATTCTCTTGACTGTTTATGACTAAGGACATATGGGCCCACATGATTGGTTAACAATTAATTTAATCTTTCTCCTGCCACTGATAGAATGTAATTTGTCAGTCACTGTGGCAACAGAAAATGACTTTTCCAATTAGTCCAAAAGATGATCACAGCCAGCTGGTGTCATGTGACAGGAAACGGTTACCATCTGTTACATTACTGTTTAACAAGAACTCTTATAATGCCATGCTAGTGGGCCATGATTATGTGGTAAGCTATGCTTTAAGGCTATTGGCTACTGCTGGATTTGAAATATTTAATGATCAAATTTCAGGCAATTTTGTGTTAATCTTTTCACTTCATTAAGATCAGGTTCTGGAAGGATAAAGGTCAAAATGTGACAGGGAAATATGACCTTTATATCAAGCAAAAGCAACATTTTTGATAATAGTCAGACAACAGCTTCCTTTTGTGTCCACTTAGAGGTTGTTAACTGCAGTTTCAGAAGGCTTCTCACCAGAGCTTAATGATGTTAGTTTACAAGAGGTGATTTCTGCTTCCATTGAGCCACTTAAAATATCTCTGTGTGTTTCATATTGGCCTCTAGTCATGAAAATATCACCAAGAACTCACTAAAGCAATAAAAAGCCAAAGACGTGAATACTTCTGCCTTCGAGAATTTGATTGAGATTGTTTCATCTCCGGCACTGTTGCTAACAATACAGACATTAGAGGGCCCATCCCTTCTTGATTTTTATTAGTCAGTAAGGGAAAAGAGACACTGATGAGTGCAGATGTGTACAAAAAGTTGACTTCTTTTGGTTTTGAGCTTTGGGAGCATGTCGACAAAAAGAGGCTGATGCTGTGATTCTGCTCAGGGCACTGAGAGCTGAGACAACTGGACCACATACATTAGGTTTACTGTCAGCACAAAAATGGTAGCTATGGACATAGGCTAACACAGTAAGATAAGAAAAGGCCAATCTTACTTTCTAGCTAGTTAAAACTTAGCAGTGGTTGAATGTTAACTTTGTGTAACATTAACATTACTGGATTGAGTAGATTATGTTGTTTTAAAATACCATTATATCATCAGTCCATTTTTATTGCTCATTAAAATGCAGTGGATTTGGTAATGTGAGTGTCTGAAGGTGGTTTTAATGCTAGCTCTATGTAACACTGGCATGGCATCATTTGGTTGCTGTGTTAGGTTTCACAAGTAGTAAACAGAAGTTGTTAGGAATTCTGCCATGACCTCTGTATTAGGATATGTATCACATCATGAAGTTGCTAGAATTATCCAGCCCCTAAAGGAACCAGGCATAAATCTTTCCTTCCTCTCCTGTGCAAAACAATCTTATGCTAGCTTTTAAGCTTCCCACACTAAGCATGTTTTAGAGAGTGGTTACTGCCATGTAAAGACGATGACTACACCGCTTCTGAGTGTGTTTAGTCCATACAGCTTCACCTTTTGTATACGACAGGTTTTGTCAAGATGACCCCAAATTTGCTGCATCCACTCCAAAACCACTGATGCACATCTCAGTGTTGTAATTGTGTTTCACGCTCATTGAGGTACTCAGCATCTACACTTAAGGAAAAACCAATGATGATGGATATTGATCTGAGAAAATGCGACCATGAAGCAGCTGCAGTCACCCCAAAAAAGAAACGGTCAGCTTTATCATTGTCCATCCCTCTGACCGCTCTGCTTCCTCCACCATCACCTCCACCTACCATCAGCACACGGGACAGAGACAGATGTCCCTGAAGGAGCGGCAGCAGTAGCCACAAGGTGATTTAGTTTCACTGTTGAGATCCGAATGCTCTCCTGTATTGATCCCGGGACACATCAATTCACCCACTTCCTACATCCTCCTTTGAGATCACCCCTGCAGCACCTCTGAATAACCCTCTTTCTGATGGCTCTGACAGCACTTTTCGCCATCAATACCTTTCATAGTGTTCACATGTCAGGTCCTTTGAATCCAATAATCAGAAAAGTCCCTGCATCACTATATCTGTCCAGGTAATCGATGATAAAGGTTAAGACAGATGCTCATTGTCTGTATAAACATTCTCCAACAGCAGAGTTGATGTTTTCTGATTACATCAACAATGTAACAGAAATGTTGTACAACTCCAGCCTGAAATGTATCCAACCAACAGCCAGAAATAGAAAGATGTCCTCTGAATGTGAGCTCTATTAAGTCCTGTTATGGATATATGGAGATGTGCTGACTGGGACTTTGTGAGGATACATGTATTTTTCTCTGTACGTATCACATTTCCGGCCATATGATTGGTCAGCAAAAGGGAAATGTCATGTCAGCCTGCAAGGTCGCTGATAAAATACAATCTTGATGAAGACGACCTGCTGCTCAGCGGAAGTCATTATGTAGAGGAACCCCAGGACGAGGCTTGAAAATCCTTGCAACACAATCCGATTCATGTGTGGGAACATTTTATTTCAGCTTAGGAAAGTAAAAATCAGAAGTTTATTTACATATGCCAGATGTGCATCTCTTTGAACTTCTGTTTTTTGTTGTAATTTTGTCCTGAGTTGGTTTCTGTTTTGGTCCAATAAACATCAAAATTGTTTTACTACACTCCTCAAAAAAAAGCTTGGAAATATTAGCTGAGTTGATTATCTCTTGCCTTCACTAAAATCAATTGGTATTGTATTTCATATCATTAGAAAGCCTGGTTAGTCACCATAACAACAAGGCAGTGTATAAAAATTGTGCATTAATGGAAGGAGCCACACAGCTAAACGTGTGGGTACTGCCCAAAAAGGGCTGAAATCCTATGCAAGTGGAAGCTGGTGTTCAAGCATGGAGAGCAGCAGCATCACTAGGGGTCAGCTCTGGTACCATTTCCAAATGTAGGGCCAAGTTAAAGCTGGGGTTGGCGATTTGATTTAGATACACTTTTTGTAATACTGGTTAAAATGGTCTTTATGACCCGATGGTAATCAACTCATAATGTGTTCTTAAAGGAGACATATCATGTTTGTTTCTACTTTTCACTATGCCAGACTAGGATGCCTGTAAAGCATTTCTGCCCTCAGTACAAGTCATTTAGTTCCTTCATTGCCCCACAATAGCGTTCTCAAAATCCTCATTTTAGGCCATTATCAAGCTGTCGTTGAAACACTCAGTTTCCAGGCTGACCTAAAGTTACCTCGCAACGTCACAGCCCTTTGTGCTCTGATTGGTCAGTTCTATCGGGGGTAGAGCCAGCCTGTCCTTCTTCTTCTACTGTATTTTCCGGCAGGCTCAAAGCAGCGACCGCGTATTGAGTCCCCCTACAGGCCAGAGCTGGTAATGAGTGAGTGTGAGCTAGGGACCTATATACCCCTGCTGGTGGATCTGTTCCTGGTTGACAGATTTGTGGCTAACCGACATCACAGAGGAGGAAGTGTTTTATCAGATTACTCCAATAAAAAGAAATGTACCTCGTGTTGTCACGACAATTTAAATCTCGCGGACATCTCGCAATTACCTATTTTCAGAGGCATCAAATCTCGTTCTAGGATATCAGAAAAAATACAATATCTCATTTTTTGAAAGTTAACGGGGTGTAAGGTCTTGTTTTCAAATTTATTATATCATATAAGTATTAAATCATGCATCAGCATGATATGTCTCCTTTAAAACAGAGCAAAAAATATCCGCTATCTACAGCTGGAGTAAAACAAGGAAAACCCCAACCAATAATCATGCCGGGACACCTGTTTTTAAACAAATCAAATCCCGTTGCCATTCTGCCCGCCTACTGCACGTGCATTTTCCTGGCGTGCACAGACTTGGTGCGTGTAGCCAAGCTCATACGTATCAGAGTCCGCCGGAGAATGCTTACCTTTCAAGTTTTGTCTTTGAAAATAAGGGAAGCCCGCCGTGAGCCGTCCCACAACCCCAACCAAGCTCCAGTATCCCTCACATTTTAAGACAGATTTACAAGAAATCTAAAATAAACTCTTTGTTTTTCTAAGTTTGTTCTGCTGCTCTAATCTCGCGATAGCTGCCACCCAGGCAGCTGCAGGTGGACGTCCTCGTGAGGCTTTTTCTTCTTCTTCGGTTTTACGATGGTCGGCATCCATCATTTTGGAGAATTACCGCCCCATTCAGGCTAGAGACAGAGCTCAGTTTGGAGAGGCAGAGAAATGTTTTTATTATTATATCATCACACGGGAGATTTACGGGAGAATACTGATCCAGGAGGACGGCGGGAAAGAGGATAAAATACATAAAATACGGTAGTTTCATGGCCAAAACGGGAGACTTGACAGCTATGTGGAGAATGTCAGAGGAACTACCTATACCCTGATCAACATCGGCTGTGAGTACTAACTAACTTTACGTTTGTTTGGTGTTGTCTTACCGCTGACTGAGACATGACTTGGTGTAGTGTAAAACAAACACGTTGTGCTGAGGGTTTGGAGTTGAATCAGTCTTATATATCAGCCGCGCACGTGCATGTGAGCGGGGGGGGGGGGGCGGCATCTGAGGAGATGCTACTTTCAAATTCATGCAAGTTTCCCAAAATCGCCAACCCCAACTTTAAGTGAGACTGGGGAATCAAGACAAAATGGCCAGTTCTTCACCCTTCCTTTACCAGGATATCATAGCTTTATGTTTTTTTTTTTGGGAGACCTCCCATACATTTAGCTGTGTTGCTCATAACGCAAATGCACAATTCTTATAAGTTGTATGTTGTTGTAAAGGTGACTAATCAGGCTTTCAAGTTATATGAAATATGATATCAATTGGTAGTACTGAAGGGGAGAAATGATCAACAACCAAAAAAAAAAACTTTTTTTGAGGACTTTATGTTTGCAACCTCAGGGAAGTTACTTTGCAAGTAGGGCTTAATGAATGCACAATGTGTAAAAGATAAATAAAGCAGAAAAAAACAAGTTGCATCAAATTTTCACTTAAATAAAAATAAATAAATTTCAGGGTGTTGGGGTAGCATGTCAGAAAGTGAACATTGAGAGTAGTAAGATTACATTTGTAGTGTCATGGGTAATATAATGGAATTTTTTGCAAGTCAAGTAATCGGTTATTAAAGTTGCTTGTTTTTAAACAAAAAAAAAAACAGCATTATATCACTTTCCTTTTGTTGCTGCTACGCACCGAGGATACAGGATAGTTTCCTCCACGCATGTGTTTTGATCGATAGGCCCACCTGCTGAATAGATACCAATCTCTGATTGACAGCAACAGCAGAGGGGGTTTTACTGAACATCAAAATATCGATGAGATTAATATGTACAGAAAAAGCAGATGCTTTATGAACCACTGACATGATTATACACCATCACTTTATAGGGAGCTGGTCGTTCAGTCAGCCAGAATGAAACAGATTGTAATATTTGTGTTTGACAACAATTTTCATCAAATAACTGTCACAATATTGATCTAATATCAGTGCCACAGTCCAGAGTGTGTTATATGCTTTCTGAATCAGAGCTGGCCTGATCCTTAATTCAGGTATTTTTACTCAGAGAAAGAACAATTTAAACTACGGTTTTATTAGGAACATGTCCAGTTTGTTTTCGGTTTATGTTACTAAAATTTTAATTCATACATTATTATTTAACATTATAAATCGTAAATGTCAGAGTTTTATGAGATTATAAACCAAATATTTAATATCCAGGTTTACAAATACCCCTAACAGTATCTGAGTTTATGAATTACAGAGTTTACAGTCAGTGTATATTATTAATATCTACCAAGAATCAAAACAGAAAGATGTTTTATTTAAATGTTTTTCCCCTTAAATTGTCAACATGCCTTATACCAGACAGAGAAATTCACAGAAGAAAATCAGAAGACCTGCAGAGACAAACACTTTAAAAAGTGAATTTTACTGGACTTACTACATAGTTTATTTTTATCTTAACTATCAGCTGTTTGAACATGACTGTCAGATCAGGTTTTATCATCATCTCAAACAGATGTTGCCTCACGACACATCAAATGCAAGGACATGCTGTGGCTCTTAAAGACTCTTTTCCTTGCATCTCTCTGTGCATCTCTGGTGGGAGGGACTAAGATACAAGGAAGAGAAGCATGAGGAGGAGGCAAGGATGGAGGAGAGAGGAGGCTTCTGGAGGAGCTCAGACAGGATACACCAGTGTTTCCTCTCAGGAAGTCTTTCAACATTAGATACAATGAAACTGGTCTGGAGCAAGGTACTGGACAAGGTGCCAAACAATCAATCTGATAAATACATTTACCCTGATTTTTCTTACAGTGTTGATCTAATATACTTTACATTTCATACAGGAGGATCTTTTCCTGCGTAGTCGGTGTTTGAAAGCCGATCAGCTAAGCAGCTCATCATCAACACCTGACTCACCTGACTCTACTCAGACTGACGAAGGGATGGATTTCTCATTCTAGTTCCTCGCTGGGAGGAGCTACGATGAGAGGAAACAATGCAAGTAAAGGAAGTATGATAAACAAATTGATGTTTCTCGAGAAACACTTGCTGAGGAGTTATGAGGGATCATCTTATGCAAGTATCAGTTGTGTATGTGTATGAGTAACTGATTGGCAGTGCCAGGTGTGGGTGTGACTGATTGGCCTGATTTGTCTCAGGTGTGGTGAGGTTATATATACTCTTGTTTTGCAGCAGTCTGTGCTGACTCATTACCTCCCATCAGGGTATTAAGAGCTTCTCTGTGATTCTCAGGTAGCTTGACATAATGTAAAAACTACATAAGCATTAAGCGTGGTACATGGGTTTTCTAAATCTGAAGAGATTTTTTATCTATTAGAGATAAATTAAGACAGATGATATTTGGACATTCGCCATCCTTGGTCAGGAAAGGAGAAAGTCAGGACAAAAACAGCCTGATAATCTTTAAGTGTGCACTGAGGTAAAAACTTTGTGTGAATTCAGAAAATCTCTAGTAGCTTTAAGAAAAACTGGTGGAAGTGCTGGACATTCTAGGCAGTCTCTTGATTTCTGTTGAAACACCATTTACATAAGAGCTCTTTCTGTTATTTGACTGTATTAATAAACCTCCAAAGAACTTTAGTTTGAAGTCAGTTGCATGCCAGCTGTGGTTTAGTTCACCTTTTCAAATTGCGATCAAATGAGAGCTTCGAGGGGTAACGGGGAAGCTCTCTGGGCGTAGACTCATGTATTGGCCCATGAAGGCTATAAAGAGATGGTCCATCCTAATTTGCTAAATCTATCAATAATCTCTCAGGAAGTGTAATAATGTTTGGTCTATTGTGTCATAGTAAGACCTGCAACAAATTTAGCTTTGCTTTGTTTTGTTTTGTCCGCACAACGGTATTTATCCAACATGCACATATTTTTATTGTCTTTTTTCAGCATATTTTTTTTCTTAATTTTTATGCTTTTATTTAAATGACAGGGCAGTTGTCAGTAGGAAAGAGTATGACAAGACATGGGCTAAAGAAACCACAGGCCACATTTATATCAAGCCAGTGACCTGTAGGACTATAGCCTATTCATGTGGTGTGCAAATCAACTGCAAGGTCACCTGAATTTTCTTACACATTGATACTATTAAATGACAACACAGATGGACCCTTAACTAGTGCTGCTTGTGCTTATTCCTCTGGAATACATTTAAGAAACCTGGGTCTTGAATTGTTTCCCATTACTCTACCTTCTGACACTCTAGTATAAAAAGTGCTCATACATTGCTTGTCTCTGTCTGTAACACAGTAACCTAAAAGACAACATTTAAAATTAACACAACCTAAGACTTGACTTATATGCAGTTGCTGTTTTTCCTGCTAACCCTGGAGGTTCACTGTGCCGGCCTCCATTGTATCACCACAGTTTCATCGTTGACTATGTTCCTAGCCAGCTGTCAACACCTTGTGGCTGCATTTTGAGTGCACAGCACCAAAGCAACACTGCTAGAAACCTGTTGCTACAACACTGTTTACCATAGATGGTAAAGTAATTTCCTAGGATGTTAAGAAAATGACAGTTCTTTCTACAATAATAACTCTAGTCCTATTTCAAGCCCTGCCTCCTTGGCAGTGGTCTCCATGTTTGACAATATCTGTTGTTTATGGACTTCTATTTTATTATAACCTATTGAGAATCACTTTTAATAAATACATGTTTTGTGTTGCGTGCATTTAGGCTATATTGCATCATGAATTGACACAGATATTGCAACCTCAAGAACTAATGTGAATATCTCTGGGTGTAAATGTAGCTGAGCCGAGTTGAGGCACAGACACTGTGAAACAGGCCAGTGTACAAACAAAATGTTCATGACGGTAGCATGAAAAATAACATGGGCAACACTGAGATAATGAGATAAACAAGTTGAGATCTTGAGTAATTGACCAAATTTTATTCCATATGGTGGTAAAGCTGAGTGAAGTAAATGAATAGATCCATGTCTTCTTGGAGCTGACACACTGATTGGTTGTTAAAATATTTGATGATACATGTCTGAGGATGCTTGTCACTTTAAGTTTATGTTACTCTAATAATGTCATTTTGAGAACAGAAACATAAACCATTGTTGGTTGTCTTCTCTGCTCTCATACAGTAAAAAACACATTTTTAACTTTGTTGTGCTTTTCAGCAAAAAGGAAAAGTATTTTCTTTTGTTTTGTCGTGTCTGAAAATAGTATCTCTCTGTTTTGAATTTGTGCTTTTTGTTGTAGCCTCCAAAGTTCTCACACAGGAATGAAAAACTTTCCAAAGATTGTTTCCTCATCTGCTCTTACATTCCTATGTTGCAGTACATACTGTATTTTCAATGCTAAAGGAGTATTTTTGAAATGTCTCCATGTTACACAATCCATTTTGATCTCTCGTGTGTGTTTGTTAATCAAAGACAGTGTTTGGTCAGATCCTGCAATGCCTCCAGATAAGTCTGCAGCATGAGTGTTTGAAGAGAGACTCATTGTTTGGGTTGTGTACTGCTGCCAGTGGGTTGAAAATGAAACAAAGATTGAGGTTAAAGTAATGGCTTTCAGCTTTAACGGCCTTTGAAGTTTCTTAGTCCATGTTGAATAAGCAGTGTAGGAATTTAAGATCCATATAAAAACATTACCACGTACTCCTATCAACCTGTCTGACTGATTTAGGTGATGACAGAAATATATTCAAGTCGAAATCAAGTCGTTCATTGATGATCTTGTTTCATTTTGGTTCTTGCATGATGGGTGAAAACATTAATATATTTTATATTTACGATGCAAACTTAAAGATTCATTACATGTAATAATGCTGGTATTTCTCAATTGGCACACAATGATGCAGTTACAGTGGAACAACTGCTCTGACGTCCTGCAGTTAGGACTTTAAACACTCTCCAGCTCTAAGATTGATCTTTTTAAGATGTTCAACAGGGACACTGCTTCAATAAAAACTCCAGCAGAACTTTAATTTCAGGACTATGAGGCCTGAGTGCTGCATATGCCACAGTTGATCACACTATATTACTAAACCAACAGAAAAACTTAGATGGACTTGCTGGCAAAGCTCTATACTTGTCTGCACATCTTAGCAGACAAAAAAAGTAATGTGGAGTTTCCCAAGGCTCTATCTTGGGGCCTCTTTATTTTAACATCTACAACTGTTTGAAACACCTGGTGTAAATAATATAATAGGACTGATTTTACACATAAAGGGACTGTGAGGAGTTTCTAAGTAATTACAAAAAAGTCTCACTTTTAGATATATGCCTGATCGAAATACACACTTTAAGATGAGTTTTATAGCATCAAAATAGTTTATCTATAAATGCTATTCCTTAGCTTCGTGGTCGGGTCGGACAGGGCTGGACTGGCTAGGATACTCAACTTCGGGAACAAGACAATTAAAACAAGAGCAGATTTATATTATTCGGACACGTGTTAGAGCACCGGGCTGTAAGTAGCGATATATAGCCGGCTACAATACTAAGTTTTCCAAAAATTGCTTGTTGTCACACATCAAAAACTACCGCTACGTAACTAGAAAGAGATACATTACCTCGTGACTTTGCATCCTGTAAGTTGTTGAAAAAAGAAGTTGTAAAGCAATGCAGAGTTCTGAGGAAGGTCCGGGCTACAACGCAACAAACACACGCTTTGGCTTCGGTAAGTCAAAGCATGTAGCGTTGTGGTCAGAAGTAGGAATTTCCAAGTTCCGAGTAGGAAACTGCAGCTGGAACATCCCCCAAAGTCAGAATTTCCTACTGGGAACTCAGAGAAACCTCGCCACCCCCGAGTTGACAATCAAAGATGGATGCCCCCAGTGTGAAGAGTTATTTAGCTCCTGTAATAATCAATTTATTTGCACTTCTGACTGGGGTGTGTCGCTCTCGATCAGCTATATACATAGTATTGTAAGACATATTTACAAAAATGCTGCTGTAGTGATAATCACATTCTTGATACAACAACACAGGGCGTGCTAACAACAGCTAACAATAGCAGATCGGCATGTTTTTTTCCGACTTCAACTGGAACGCTGATAAGTCGGAGATGATGTCACTCCCAGTTCCGAGGTTACAGGAACGCAGCATTACTACAATCGCCGTGCATGCTCATGGGTAGCAGAATCTTTGTGTCGCCGGTAATAGATTCTCCCCATAGCACCTTCAATTAGGTAACAAACTAAAATACAGTTAAGATATGAAAAAGATATAAAAATGTTTAATCTTGGTTTGCAGGATGTAAAATAAATGAAACACTGTTTGCCATATCTTCATGGAAATGGCTTAGGTTCCTTGGAAGATTTTTAAAACTTCTGCATTAAAACCTATCTCAGTGATATTAGGAACATGAACCTAACTGACAAAACAGATTCAAAAAACCTTCATGCAAAGACAAGCGGACATGGGGCCTTGAGAGGGAGACATAGAACATCCAACCCCCTTTTCAATCCACTTTATTCATACAGCAAATCACCATCACAAACATCACCTCTTAGATGATTCATTCATGTCATTTAAAGAGCATGCACATCACCTTTGTGATTAAAAATGTATGATTTGTTATGAATAACTGTCCTGGAAACCTATTCATAATAAAAGCATCTTGTAAAAACATGATTAGTCTCATCACTGTTTAAAACAGACCAGGCTTTTGCTTTGAGGCAGATTTTGGAAGTTTTATCATCTAATGTTAAAGCCCTGGATATATTGATAGACAGAATACAGACCTGCACGACACACACATATCGCTTTGAACTCTGTGTCTCGCAAGGAACATACACACAAATGTTTAGTGTCTTAACAGCGAACCACAGTCAAAACTGTTTGATCCACCATTCATCAAAAGTATGAGTGCTTGAGTGCTTCGATAGAAAGAATATGACACCCAGCTCTGTGATTATCTAATGATGATTATTCTGTTTCTGTGATCTAATGGAAACTCAAGCAATTATCCAGTACTAGCTCAAAGCATACTGGAGATATCAAATTCACAAGCAAGGGATTAACTTGATTAATGGCCTTTAAAATGTTGAGCAATAATGTACATTTTTGTCAATTTCAAAAGTTATATCTTGTATAATTCTTAAGATATTCACATGCAAAGGAGGACAGAATCTAATCTGCGCATGAGTCAGTGTGATTTGTGCAAAATTTGAAAAAATGCTGAGAGCATTCTTATTTACATATATGACATTATATAAAGATGTATAATACTGATAAGCAAAGGATAACATGTTGCTCAAATGACTATGTACCTTTCAAATCTAATCTAATCTTGACCTATGAGCTCCCAAAGCCTTCCTCAGGCCAGATTACAAATTCTGCAAAGTTAAAAGAAAAAACATCCTTGGGGTGCTGGTATGGTGGAGTGGTTAGCAACCAGGCACCCCATGTATTTGCTTCTGCCGGTCCAGGTTTCGGGTTGCGCCTGTGACCAGTTTGCGGAGTGTCTTCCCCTGCTCTCTCACCCTCTTTCACAGGCCTGTCCACTGTCTCCCTCCTATCAATAAAGGCACAAAACGCCCAAAAAATACATAAAAAAAAAAGAAAAAAAAAAAGAAAAACATCCTTGAAAGTTTCTTTGATTTATTCGTTGACATGTATGGTCTAGTAAGGACGGACAGATGAATAAAAAAAAAAAAACATGATGCATAAAATTAGAGGGAGCTGTTTTTGGGCCAAGAGGGGCTGATTAAAAGTTAGCATGAACTTACAGTCACGACAATCAACAGTCAACCAAAAATTTGAGTACAATCATGGACTCATACCTGGATCATATAAAGATAATTATAAAGAGAGCTTTCTGTCACCTGGAGAACATTTCTAAAATAAAAGAACTTCCTGGGCAGACTGGATATAATGGAACTGGTGTTTGTTTGGTGTGGGTCTGGCCTCATCCAGTTGAGAAGGGACAGATTACAGCTAATCTGTTTAATCAATTACCTCTTGGCCGATGATCACATCCTGATACCAAGAATAAAGCAACATCCAGGCTAACACCACTCCCCCCAAACATGGCTTGTGATCCAAAAAGAGCAGAAGGAGCACATTTGTTCTCTTTGATGCATATAAAACACAGATGCTGCGATGCTTAGACACTGATAAGTTTTGTCAGGACAAGAGGGATCTCATGGTGCAGTTCAAGGATGGTGTGAAGCAGGTATGATGTTACAACAGGGCGGTGATTTCTTGTCTCTGTGCCGCCTTGGTGACATATTGGGTCTGATATGAGGGGTTACACACAGCCACTGTATAAATTTATGGCCCAGCGTGAGTTCTTCAAGGATCTTTAGGGGAGTCGGGAGGGTGGATACCACATGTTTCCAACAGTCTGCCAAGTCGAGGATAGGACATCACCTGTGCCTGGTTACACATCTAAAAACATGAATTACAGATCCAGCTAAAAACAGAGAAGGAGATGCACTCACCCGGCACAAATCGCTCGCAAATATAAACCGCAAGGAATCCTGAAGGCTGGAGCCGAGCCAGAGCTGTAAGGGAACGTACACTTTCCTCCTGGCAGGCTGTCTTTACGCTGTCATATTATGGGCGGGGGATTTTCTCTTCTTGGTTAGCTTTAACTCTGAAGGATTGCCCACGTCCAGAATACTAAGCTCTGATATCAGAGGTTCAAAGAGAAGAACAGAAATTGATATTTAAACATTTGATCCCTTAAACTGTTCTCTTAGAGCAGTATTATATATAGCAGAGAGGTTTTCTTAGCAAAATGACCCCATTTATCACTTATATAAAACAGATCCAGTAAAAGCCATGTGAGCATTTTGAACTCAAATTCCAGTTACAGCTTTGACCAAAGATCAGTGTGAGCTGTAATCGATAACTTTGGTTTCTCCTTCCAACATTTTATGGGCTTGCTGCTGTTTTGGCATTTCTTTGTCTATCTGTAATCAAGAAAACTTTAACATTTCTCAATGGATTTTGGTCAAGTTTTCAGGGAATATTGGCACAAGGAAGACGTGATTTGATTTTGGAAGACATTCGAATTCAGGTGCTGATTTTTTAATCGTGAGATAAGAGCAGTTTGCCACATATTTGCACATAACTTAACTAACAATGTCAGATATGTCATGGCTGAGATTTGAACTCTCTTTTGAACTTCCTGTTTTCTTCTGATGTTTTCATCTGGGTGGGACAGTGGCGAAGCAGGTAATGCATGTGCCTTACAGCAAAAAACTTGCTGGTTCAAACCCTGTGTCACTGTGTGTGGTTTGCTTGGATTTCAAGAAGGATATAAAAGGTTTCTTAATTAGATTATATTGAAAATATAGTTCCTAATAGTTGCAATAATACAATTTATATGATGGCATCTATCAGGATACCCGAGGTCACCCTACAAAATACAAACAAATTAAAACAAACAACAGCAAAACAAAGAGCATTAGTTAAAAAATGCACTCATAATAGAGATGATATGAGGAGTTTCTAAGCAATTATAAAAAAAGTCTCACTTTTAGATATATGCCTGATCGCAATACACACTTTAAGATGAGTTTTATAGCATCAAATTAGGTTATCTATAAATGCTATTCCTTAGCTCCGTGGTCAGGTTGGACAGCTGGCTACAAAACTACTATAATAAGTTTTCCAAAAATTGCTTGTTGTCACACATCAAAAACTACCGCTACGTAACTAGAAAGAGATACATTACCTCGTGGCTTTGCATCCTGTAAGTTGTTAAAAAAAGAAGTTGTAAAGCAATGCAGAGTTCTGAGGAAGGTCCGAGCTGCATTTATTAGCATCACAACAAACGCACGCTTTGGCTTCAGTCACGTCTTTTGGTGCTTTCCAGTTGTAGTCAGAAGTAGGAATTTCCGAGTTCCGAGTAGGAAACTGCAACTGCGCATCCCCGAAGTCGGAATTTCCTACTGGGAACTCAGTGAAACCTCGCCACCCCCGGCTTAACAATTGAAGATGGATGCCCCCAGTGTATACAGTTATTTAGCTCCTGTAATAATCAATTTATTTGCACTTCTGACTGGGGTGTGTCGCTCTAGATCAGCTGTATACATAGCATTGTTAGACTTATATTTACAAAATGCTGCCATAGTGATAATCACATTCTTCATGTGATATTTGTGAACAACAACGCAGGGCGTGCTAACAGCAGCTAACAACTGCCTGGTAGATCGGCATGTTTTTTTTCCGACTTCAACTGGAACGTCGATAAGTCGGAGATGATGTCACTCCCTGTTCCGCGGTGCTGGAACGCAGCATTACGACAGTCGTGCTCATGGGTAGCAGAGTCTTTATGTCGCCGGAACTAGATTCTCCTCATAGCACCTTTAACATTAGATATCATGTCACAATCAAGGTCTGAACATGGGGGGCCAATGACCTTGACCACCCTCCTCAAAGTCTCACTTGTTCATCGTTGCACCAGAGTAGACAACTGTGCAATGATTTAGTGATTGCCAAAGTGCAAACTTGTATGATAGAACTGTTAAAAAAGGTTTATTACACGGCATTGTCAAATGCTCGATCCTGATTGGTCAATTACAACATTCTACGGTCTGTTGTTTCTGAATAGCAGACCGTTGCTATGAATAGCAGACCGTTGTTAAGGACGCTTCTGATCGACTCGGGCGAATCACGTCATGTCGTATCAATCCGCAGAAAGACGTTTATACCTGCGGCAAGAAATCGTTTTTTTTTAAAGTGGAGCAAGATCCTGTCCTCTAATTCTGGCAGCAGCAGCAGATCGGGTGAGTGCCTCTCTTAAAGGCACTCACTGCTTCGCGTTGGGGTCCTGCATCACCCTGTCGGGGTTTATTTCTCTATAGTGACCGGCTCGCTCTACATTATCCCTTACATATCATTATCATATATTATAAAGATTTAAGGAAAATCTGTCAAAGTGTCAATAAAATATTGTATTAACTATATTTAAGTAGTCTCCCAAGAAATTCTTAAGATATTGTATTGAAAAGTTACCGATGATCATACGTACCAGTGACCTTAACCTTAAAAATAACCTTGAAATCTTGACCTTTGACCTGTTAATTCAGATCATTTATTGGAGTGGAGTAATAAAGAAAACAAAAATCTTTTGACTCTAACTGCTGCAAGCTTACTGACATGAAAAATATGGTCTATCAGGGTTTATCCAAATTTCTGAAGCCATTCATCATGTTGTAAAACAAATGAACAAGCTTTTTTCTACCAGCACATTTAACTCTGAAAAGTGTTAAGTGAACAAGCTGAGCATAAATTAACTCCCCTGCTCATTACAGTAGGTGAGTGATTAAAGACTTCCTCTCTGTCTGAACTCAGATTTCTCCTGATGCTATTTTCATAAGCAGGCTGCCTCTCTGTGTTTGTGAAAGAGAGCGTCCCCCTGGGTGCTGTGCGTCAGTGACTCATGTTTACTCTGCGTCTTTTACAAAGCCTGATCTCCTTTCTCTCTGAGCTCAAGAGGAATTTATTGGAAACACTGCTCTGCACAAAATCAAAGCAGAGGCAGTGTATGAAACTTTTCATCAGCATTTTTTTGCTCACATCTGTTGTTCTTGGATGTTCAAAGCATTGTTTTTTTTCCTCTTAGACTTCCAGTGTATATTCCAAAGTGAAAGAGCTCGAGTGCGGACCTGCTGCCAAAGACTTGTCTGGGATGCCAAGATGAAGACAGACAGTGGAAAGATGAAACAAAAATACCTGCATAACAGTTTTCTTGTAGTGCTGACTCCTTACAGTATAAGAAAAAAATAATCACAGGAAGAATGTTACTCATTCCCCACTGATTCATGTCTTCTACTTTTTCATTAACAGGATCAGATGATGAGGAGGTTTCACACATGAGCTCCAAACCAACCACACTCTGCAACCTCCTCTGCTGACCAAACATCCATCTGACTCCATATTTGAGATCTGTTATCCTCTCTTCTGCAGTGAGATTGGCATTTCAGTGTGATCTTTGCAGCAATATCATGTCCATCCCATTCACCTCAAATCCATCTCATCAGTGACCAGTCCAGCTCCTTGAAGGTCTTCTCTTTAACCAATTCTGCATCCTCTGCATCACCACTAGTGTATAGATTCAAAAAATGCAACATGCTTAGCCAACAGTTACTTGTTTTTTGGTCATGGTTATCAATTTAGTTTGATTTTGACAGCCTTAAAGAAAGACTAATTAATTTTGAGGTATTTAAGGCTAGTGTCACAAGAACAGTAAGGGATTAACGAGTTTTGTTGCTCCTAAAACTTTTAAAAGCTCAAAAAATTCACATTAAAATATATGTAAAGGGTTAGTTCGTTTTTTATTTAAGTGGGGTTACTTACAAGCCGAACCATCAAACTCCAACCATCAGTCAGTGAATGCGAGAGCAAATGGGTGTGAATGGGTAAATGTGGCCTGGTGTAAAGCTGTTTTGAGTAGTCAAAGAGAGTAGAAACTCTCTATATAAGCTCAAGTCCATTTACCTTTTACTTTTGATCCAATGCATCTCCATCATTTTTTAATGTTATACAGATATTTGCTTTTTTTGACAGGATGAACCTCAAAAACGATAGTAAAGTTCTTTAATGTAATGGGTTTGCAATATTTGTTGATTTGATTGAACTCACTTACATAATCTCTCAAATTCCTTTAAGTCCTGTTGTTTCTCTGAAGTGTGAACATTCAGATAAACATTCTTTCCAGCCTGTTGATTGATAATTAGCACACATGATAAGTTGGTGTGTTTACATGTAAGCATATTTGTATTTATCTCAAAGTGCTGATGTGTCTGACAGAGCAACCAGACTCTGAGTATTGGTGTCTTATGTCATGCATTCCTGGAGACAAACTTAACATCTCACTTGGCCTGTGACATCTGCAGGCAGTATGAGGACAATGACTTACAATCCAAACATGCTAACTTTAATTCACTGAGGCTGGGTAAGCCCAATAAAATGTGTTTCTGATGTGATGCAGCAGAATATCTCTGTGTGTTTTTGATTAGCACTTTAATGACAAGTAACTTTCTCTCTCTCTCTCAGAATTAAATGATTAGATTGGGAATCATAACTATAGCACAACTGCACACCAGATTTCTGCAGCTCATGATAAATTACACAATCAAGACACATTTGCATCTAGTTTGAGATTGTGACTTGTGTTGTTGGTTCATAATCTCAAATATTTCCCACAGAACTATGAAAAATATCTTCCTTAGTGACAATATTGCAATTGAAGTTACAAAACAGACACATGTTGGTGTGTCTTTGTGTAGGTGCATCACATTACTTTACAGTCGTATAGAAACCCCAGTGCTCTTTTGTTTCTGTTTCCACATGGCCGACCATCAGACCGTGCTCACCTCCACATTCACCCTCAGATCCCCCGCTGTCACGATGTGGGGAGGCAGCAGGTTGTAAAACATATGACCTCTCAGAAGTCATGACCCTGCTGTACCTGGGAACCAGACAGTGACAGATGCAGAGGAGCCACAGAGCAGACAGGTTGTATTTAAACAGGTTGATTGCACTGGAAACTCACAGATGGGTTATTTTACAGATGTTCTTGCGGCAAAAATATGCAATATGCAACTCTTCATGCATTTCCAGGAATATATTGAAGGGACAGCACAGTGTTTTTGAAATAAGGTATAGATGTAATTTTAATAGTGGTTATTTAGCCTGTACTGACCACATTTGTAATGCTTCACTTTTATGCTAGCAATCTCCTTTTCTTTTGGGTTCTACTTTGCAGGCAGAAGGACATATTGTTCATGTAGTAAGTCAAGTATCCAAATGTGTTTTCAGTTTGCTCCCCTCTAAATCTTTTAGCTCTTGGCCTTACCTGCAGCAATGTACGGCCTAACATGTGCTTTTTTTCTCCTTAAAATTGTGCAGCTGATTAAAACTGCTCTGGCCAAAGTATTTGATATAGAAATGAACCACATTCAACCCCACTTGAAAAATACTAAACTAGCCCATTAATCTTCCTCTTCCTGGAAAAGTGTGATGTCATATCAGTGTGTCCCATTACTCTACTTTCATGATTTCCAGGCGTCATTGATTCACTCAGACCTGATGCCATGTAAGTCCATGACGGCTGAGTGCTTAGGCCTTAGGGTGAAGTTTCAGGCTGAGCTTTTGAGTTCAAATCCTCCTGGCAAAAGGCTGAAGGCTGCAACTGATGCTTTCTAAGCCCACTGGAAGTGCAAGGGTTCAAAAGAAGGGTGAAACAAGGGCCAAATTGGATTTTGATATTTCTTAAAAAATGAATGTTATTTGCCTTTTTGTCATTTTCTGGAAGAATATTAATCTTGAAAAAATACATATTAGCATTTGAAGATTTTATTCCTCAGTATTAATGGTTGTGTAGTTTGAAAATATGTCATGCTGTCTTGTATGAATTTCACCATCTGCTTCCATGAGGATAATTTCTCTCAGTATAAACCTACTTTTGTTTCAGCAAAATGGGTTTTCACCTCTTATTACCTCCACCAGGGGGTTATGTTATTGCCGGTGTCAGTTAGTTTGTTAGTTAGTTTGTTTTTTGGTTTCTCTGTTAGTAAGATAACTCAAGAAGTTATGGACAGATTTCAGTTAAATTCAGGAAATGTCCGGATTGGGACAAGGAACAAATGATTAGATTTTGGGAGTGATCTGGATCACCGCCTGGATCCGCCATGACCAAAAATGCGACTTTTGTGAATAACTACTGAACTAAAATAGATACTAAAGGTATGTTTTCATGTTTAAGGAATCTAAATATTTAGATGAAATAAAGGTAGGACTAATATTTATGGTGAAAATCACAGTACAGGTGAGGACTGTGGCGCTGGCGGAGGTCTGCGCTCTCCGAGTGCTTTGTTAGTATTTCACATATTGAGCCCAGAGGTCAACAATTGCTTATTCGCACCATGTCCTGCTGGCATATCCTGGCCAAAATAGGAGAATATATACCTATTTACCCTCTTTCAGTAGATATGTTTGTCACAAACAAGATTGACACACTTTAGTTATACTTCCTGTCTGTGTCTTTCACAATTAAAGCTCAGTTTGTTACTTCTGTATAGAAATTCATTTTGTTCAGACAGAACTGTCACATCAGTTACAGGCACTTTTTTAGATTTGGTGTTTTGTTCCAAGTTATCTGTTGAGATCTGATTGAAGTTAAATTTATTGAGGGATTGAGCAAACGTGCCACATTTTTTTCAGTATTGTATTTTCAAGTTTTTAAATTTGGCAAAACATAATTTATCCAGTCATAGACTCATAGATCCATAGATCTTACCTGTCCTCCTATATGTAATACAGGACCCCCCTCCAACACACACACACACACAAAATGAAAAAACAGAGAGACTGAAATGCATATGTGATCAATACCAATTTAAAAGACTAATGGTGTACCACTTTGACAGCATATACAACATCACATCTAATGCAATACATTTATTTTTATAATATATATGCTTGATTATTACCTCCGCCTAGGAGGTTGTGTTTTTGGGAGAGTTTGTTTGTCTGTCCGTCTGTCCATCTGTCTGTCTGTGAACAAAATAACTCAAAAAGTCATGGACAGATTTGGATGAAATTTTCAGGAAATGTTCAGCATAGGAAAAGGAAGAACTGATTCGATTATGGTGTTGAACCCAATCAGTGTCTGGCCGCCATGGCAAAAAATGTGATTTCTGTGAATAACTACTAAACTAAAATAGATAGCACTCGAAAAGCACTCGGAGAGGGCAGACCTACGCCAGCACCACAGTCCTCACCCATATTGTGATTTTGACCATAAATATTAGTCCTACCTTTATTTCATCTAAATATTTAGATTCCTTGATCATGAAAACATACCATTACCAAGTGGATTCATAATGATATCTATTTTAGTTCAGTAGTTATTCACAGAAATCACATTTTTCACCATGGCAGCCAGACGCTGATCCGGATCACTACCAAAATTGAATCATTCTTCCTTTTCTCATGCTGAACATATCCTGAAAATTTCATCAAAATCCATCCATAACTTTTTGAGTTACTTTGTTCATAGATGGACAGACGGACAGACAGACGGACGGACAGACAGACAAACAAACTCTTCCGAAAAAATAACCTCCTTGGCGGAGGTAATTATGAATGGTATGTTGGAATCTAAATATTTCGATGAAATAATGGTAGGACTAATATTTATGGTCAAAATCACAATATGGCTAAGGACTGTGGCGCTGTCGGAGGTCTGCGCTCTCCGAGTGCTTTTCTAGTTACATCTGAAACAGTGAAGCATCCATGTAGGTTACGTAAGGCTGCCAGTTGTTGAACATGGCGTAGTCATTTCTGAGAGTATATTTTCCAGATGGATGCGACTATAACCTCAGAGAACCATCTAACTAAAGAGATGGGAGTCAGACTTTTCCATATTTTTGACAACACCTCACCCAACAGTGTTGGAAAAGCCTTGGTTGAAGTTTGTTCCCCTCCTTTTAATTTCTTTTAAAGATGTAGTTTTAGCATTCCCCATCTTTTCATTATCCTTTTAATTTTTGTGTCAGTCACACATAAACTCTGTAATCAATGACTTTCCTTTATCCTATTGTTGTCTGTTGTTCAGACTGGTTTTGCTCTCTAACAATCAATCAGAAGGGTGCAGATTTGAGCCCAGCTCCAACTGTCACATGCCCATGTGTCCTTGAGTAAGTCCCTTAACCCATACCTGTATCTCCTGCTGCATCAGTGGCATGCAAATGGATATAAAGAGCAAGAATTTGTCAGCAAACGCGAGTGGACTACGTAGAAACTTCAACCATCAGTGAGTGAATGAGAGTGAATGTTTATGTGAAAGTTCTTTGAGTGGTCAGGAAGACTAAAAAGGGGCATTAGGAGCTCAAGTCCATTTACTATTTAGCCGCAAGTTTTATTGCACTTCAGTCCAACCTCAACTGCATCCTCTATAAGATAACAGAGAATTGTAAGTCCAAAAGTGTTGTTGAAAAGTCTGTCTCTTCACTCTCAACCCCCCCACCCTTATTAACACTTCCACCTCCCTCAGCACAGCACACAGCATGGGACCTCTGCCACCCACCATGCATCACCCTCATCTCTCTGACCGCAGAAACAGGCAATTAGATCTGCAAAAAAGGCATAATTTGGGAGTAGATTTTATCCCACTGCTTTAATTGCGCTTAACAGCTCAGTTAATTGACTGTAAATGACTTGTGTTTACTTTAGAGTTTGTGTCTTTTAGGATTTGGTTTTGGTTGTTTCTCTATCTCAGATTGCTTTAACCATTTTTCTCTGGGGAGGGTAAAAAGAAACTGATTTGTATCTTAGTCCTATTCGTTCTTTAAAGTCAGACTGTTGCAACAGACTGAGCATTTCACTCTCTAAATTTTGTCAGGTGATAATTTGAGTACCCCACAGAATTCAGACATAATATATAAGCAACATGCAAGTGAGGTATCCACTAAACTACATTCATTTTACCCCTTCAGTGGATTTTTTTGGTTAAACTTTGTTATGCCTTCCTGCGTGATTCACCACCTCTTCCTTCATGGAGCAGACTTCAGCCCACATCCTGATGTTAATCCACATGTAGACATTATTAACAGTTTGTTTCTTGGTGAACAGGGTGCCTCCTGATCACAATCATAAAATGTACATGTCAGAAGCTTCACCTGCCAGTGTCTTTTCCTTTCTTTTCATACATAGATTTGTAAATAATGCATGCAGTACTCTCAACGCTGCAGAGTGTTCATCATCTCCTTTTGTTGAATCTAATGAACATTATCTTTTATTATTCCACAGGGTGCTTTAATTTATTGGGCATAGAGGTGTACGAGTTATAGCCTGATCCATTTGTTCCTGTTGGAAAGGGAAATAAAGTGATTTAAGAGCATCTTTTTTCAGCTAAAGCAATAAACAGTTCTTTAAACCTCACCTTCTCCATTCAGTGAGGAAATGCACCTCAGTTAAGACCATTACGATGCACTGTCATTGAGAAAATTAGACCTCTTTTGCTTTCTTAGATGCTTTCCCCATGCTTTTCCGTCGCAGTACTTCAGCTAACCACTATAATCAGCCAAATGGATGAGCTGCTTCACTCCACATGACAGTGATGGAGTATTGATGGTGCCCTGTGATTTTAAAACTTTGACGTCAATCAAGAAATAAATCCTGGCTCCGTGAGATCAGCCCAGCACCTCTGCAGACAGATACACTGCTCCCTCTACACAATCAGAAAAAAAAAATATTGTTACATGGTGATGTATGTAGACGTATACCATGTTGGATCAATGGATGGATCAGTGGGTGAATCAGTGCATTGATGGATGGATGGATTGTATCTGAATGAATGGACATGGATGTATGGACAGTCTGATAGATGCACTGCTTCCTGAGTAGATACATTTATGACAGGCTGCTGAATAGATGGATGTGGGTTTCTTGAAATGGGGGCTGATTATACATTGATGGATTGAGCAATAAATTAATGGGTGAATGAAAATATTTAAATGAATGAACTGAGGGATGGATGCATTGCTTGTTGTTTGAATGGACAAACAAATGGATAAATTGAAGTATTTAGGTGATACGATGATGAGTACGGATTGATGTATGATTGAAGGTTTGGTGGATAAAATGACTGATAAAAGCATACATGGATGGAAAAATACATTTTTGGATGGGCACATGGGTAAATGGGGGGATGTACAGGTGATTGGAGATGGTTTATTTGTTAAAGGATGAATAGAAACCCTGATTAAATAGATGGACAGATGGATGGATCAACAGATGATTGTTGCCATGCATCTATATTTAGAAACAAAATGAAGGGCAGTTGGTTTCCTGCCTCTATTAAACTCCTGGTCTTGGTTCTGAATGATCCAAACCATCTCACTCTCCTGTCTCATGTAAGGATCAAAGGATTTTTATGTCTCTGTATAAGGCAGGTTATTTTAAAGCTGTCTTTTGTTCTCTACATGCACCCATGGGCTCATAAAAACACTGCTGTTTGACTTCTGAAGAACCGGGAATAAAGCAAATGCAAGTGGAAGAAAAACAGACATCGAAACAATTGGAAAGAGGGGACTGAAGCCTTACAGAGAAGCAGCGATTGCTGAGAAGAGCTGACTGCTTCAGGATGACTATTGACAGCAGGACACAGAGAGTGGAGTAATATGATTAGCTGGTTGGATCTTATCGAATAGCAATCATATATAACCTGATCCTCTGTCTTTACCTTCCTCCAAGCATCCCTTCCCTCCAGTTCAGAATCTTCCTGATTCCTGCACTTCCTCAAACAGCTCAATGCTATTAAATTAATTAACTAATACAGAGTAAGAACTGCCTTAATGCAGACCATTGATCACATCTTTCCCATGTGAATCCATACATTCAATCTCTCATTTTGATTGGATTTTATCACTGCATGCACCATGTACAACCAAAAGGTGAATTTGTGCATCCTCCTGTTTGTGTGTTAGATGTGTAGTTGTGTTGTCTTTCCGGTGTAGCATGCTTTTCGTCTCATTAGCAGCGATCAAAGGCCATAACCTTCTGCGGTAGGTCATGTTCACTCAGGCTGCGTGCATGGTTGGCTGCTAATGTCCTGGAAATCCTCCACGCAGTCACCAATAAACCTTTGCATGGCGTGTGTGTGTGCAGGGGTTTGTATCAGTCATTTTTATGCAATCTGCTCCAAAGATACAATCTATTTATTCCTGTTGTTTTCTTTTTCTCTTCTCATCCAATGAATGTAGTTTACAGCAAACGCCTCTACATAACTCTGAACATGACATGCATCTAAATAGCATCTTTACATCCCTCTACACTGTGGGCATTCAAGCTGCAGAGCTCAATCTCCTCAACTCTATATTTTTTCTCTCTTGGATGAAAAAGGCCATGGGTGGCAGTGCCATACAGCTACAGAAGATTGAAATAAGTCATCCACATATAATGTCAGAGATTGTATCAATTCCAGACTAAATTCATGAATCCTGTCATGTGTAAAATAACCTCAATAAGCCTGGAGACATGGCTCTGCAGATAAACATTTCCACATGCTAGCTAAAAACCTGTTTTTCCCCAAATCTCTTTGGCTCACAGACCAAATGTGTTCAACACTAAAATTACTGTGCTGTCCTTTGCATTTTACACACTGAATACTGTATTATAAAGTAATATGGAGTCTGTAAACTGTTGGATTTCAGACTCTAAATGCAGGTGAAGTAGATGGTTTTGACCAGCTAAAGGCAGGCATACACTGTGTGATTTGAAAGTTATGGTGGAAGGTCACAGTTTTCCACTTTAACGTTCACGACATACAACAAATGAGTATAATTTATGTGCTCTCACAATACATTTGGTAAAACTCTTGAATCGCTGCTGAAATTGTCCATTTGTCTAGTTTGGTGGCTTGTGGAAAATTAAGTTGTTGGAAAGGTGTTGAGTACGGAGCACAATGATGCTGTGCTGTTTTTATGTTTTTACTGAAAACACTCAGAGTTTTAGGTAGCCTTGGACACAGTGACAGTTCTCTGTGTTTGAACTTGGTCGATCTCCATCACTCTGAGGCTAATGTTTGGGCGAGTCATATGACCTGATCAAACCAACTGCAAAAAAACAGAACTATCCTTTTAAAGCTTGTCATCTTTGCAATGAAGAATTGGGCACGCTAAAAATGCTAACTTGCTGTTGCATTTCAGAACTACCCCTTGGAAAGAATGTAATTTATTTTTCCCACGAAACACAAAAGATATTGAAAAACAACTTAAACCACTGAATGAATTTTAAAGAATTATTGGATCTTGAAGAGCCCAAATGTTGCCTCACTACTACTTAATATATTTATATTTAAATGACTGCTTGAGTATGTTAACAACCGCTAATATTCAAAAACCTCTCAAGTTTTGATCTACAGAGTACCCTAAACAGCCATATGTTCACTCTGTCCAAGTCGCTGTGTTCAAGGTCCTGCCTCTTTAAAGCTGTGTTCACACTCAACTAAATTTTGTGGATTTTTTTTCACATGTTCAAATGGTTTATATTTACTGAGGTTAACTTTTGCCATCAAGACCCAAAAGCTTCTAGAGAAGGGTGCAGGCCCGTCTGCTAGCCACAAAATGTGTTCCTCCTTTTCAATCCCTGATCAGCAATGGCGGCTGTTTCTACAATTGCCGTCTTCTTCCTGTTCTCAAAATCCAGAAGCTAAATGTAGCAAAATAGTCTGAAATAGAAACACATCCATTTGATGATCCATAACAGAGTTTCACCGCAGTATGACTGCCCCTTTGTTACTTGCAGAATCTGCCCTGCATTTCACTCAAAATGGAAAGTCTTTTTTAAAAAAAAAGAGTGAAAAAGTGAAGGCATAAGGTAAAAGTTAAAACTTAGAAGTGCTTTTTTTTTTACTGCAGACCTTATAGGCAATAATCCAGAAACAGGAAATACCCAAAGAAAAATCATGGCTCCCTTGATCAGAAATAATCTAAACACAAAATCCTCAAAAGTCAATAAAAGAATTCTTTGAACCCTCTGTCATATTTTCATCCATCTTTTGTTGGTGCCCCTGACATATAGCCATGATAAAAGCCATGACAGCATTAAGCCTAGTTGGCCCTGATTTGGAGCAAATCATCTGAAATGGACTTCAGGGTCAAACCTCAAACCCTGTCAGCCTCCATTGATTTACCGAGTTCTTTCCCCTTTCTCTATAATAGCTCTTGTAATAGCCACTTGTGAAGCAGATGGAGTCTAAATTTTTAACTTCAGATTGTGTTGCTTTTTCCTCTTTTGTGGTCTCCTGTTGGGGGGGTTAATGATTTAACGAGTGAGACCATCTGAGAAACAGACACATATCCAACATTGGAGCAGGAATTCAGGCCGTTGGGGCGCACTTATTCCTCTAAATTGTTTCCTGAACTTTGCCCTTGAGGTTTTCCCTGACCCGGCATATCCTGACGGGACTCAGTGACAGACGGAGATTTGGCAAGATGGAAGAGGGTGAGACCCGAGTGCGTATATGTGCATGTGTGAGTGTGTATGGTCCAGTCCAGGTGGCAGTAAAGCCAAATGTATCTAATTTACTCCTGACACACACTCCTCTATCACCTTCACGCTCATAGCCTGGACTTATTCAGGCTATTTTTGAACCATTCATGTGAAATTGTTCCCACAGGTTACCTGTCATGTTGTAATGTGGTCTCAACAGGGCCAGGAGTTTTCATATTGATGTCCTGTCGTTTCTTGACAGGTTGTAGTACAGAATCAAAGCAGCAGACCTGAGACAAGCTTGTTATGGACTCTTCTACCTGTTAGAGTGGCTTCCAAATATAATATAAATATTTGGGTCAAAAAGTTATCTCGTAAAATGTTTGACGAAACAAATTTTGGTCTGTAAAGTAAAGACAGAAGACCAGACAGCACCGATCATCTGTGTGCATGGTAAATGCTTCTGTGGTATCCTCCCCCAGCACAACGACAGGAATACTGTGGTGTGATTGACGAATCCAAATGGTGCTTTGATGTCATATTGACTTTAACTAATAGAGAAATGGGCTGATAGATAGATAGATAGATAGATAGATAGATAGATAGATAGATAGATAGATAGATAGATAGATAGATAGATAGATAGATAGATAGATAGATAGATAGATAGATAGATAGATAGATAGATAGATAGATAGATGTAGTGGATGGATGGACAGATTAAAGAATGGATGGATGGACTGATGGACAAATGTATAGATAGCGTATGCAAGTGGATGGATAAAGGGATGGATGAATAGATTGATGGATGAATGCATATATAGATGGATGCACGAGTATCGAGGTTCAGTAGTTGTATGGAATGAGGAATGAAGGCGGGGATTGTTGGATTGTACAATTGATGAATGGGTGGTTGGATGAAGGGACAGACAAATGGATAGATTTATGTAGTGAATGGATGAACAGATGAATTCCATTTAAGATGGATGGATGAATGGATGGATAAATGTTTTGTTGCAGATGTATGCACTGTGTGTGTGG
The DNA here is from genome assembly GCA_036419115.1 of Scarus forsteni. Taxonomy (NCBI): domain Eukaryota; kingdom Metazoa; phylum Chordata; class Actinopteri; order Labriformes; family Labridae; genus Scarus; species Scarus forsteni. The sequence goes on from JAZDUH010000084.1 coordinate 22,833,299, forward strand.
AGCTTTTGGATACATGGCTGGATTGGTGGATGGAAATACTGTGGATACAGCAGATGGAGGGATAAATGGTTTTTATGTGGATGGATGGATGAGTGAATAAAGGTAGGGAGGGATTGTAGGATTGCATATGCAATGAATAAATTTGTTAACCAAAGGATGCATGGACAGATGAACAAATAAATGATTGGATCCTAAATGCAATGCATGGATGCAATGGATACATTTATTGATGGAATGACTGGGAGCACATTGAAAGTGAGTAGATGACTTAGATTAACTGATGGAAGGGCAAGCAGATGGACCAATGAAGTAACTGCTAAATGTATTGAAGATTAGTAGCTGGCACATTCTTGATGGATGCATGGATGGTTGGATGGAGAGATGGTATTTGCTATTTGTAGGTGACTCAAACACAGATTTCACATTTCACTTGAGTCAAACTCCAGCTTGGTCTTCGATTTTGGAGTCTTAAAAATGGCAAAAAAACAAAATAAATGACTTGAGCATCACAGTTAAACAAAGTGTCTCCTGAACATTATTTAGTGTGTGCTCACCCTGACAGTTTCAGGCTGATTAGGTAAACAACTGCTCTGAAATGCAATAAATTTTGCAGACAAGAAAAGTAGAGCAAACTTATCTTTTTTTAATCACATAGCTCCATCTTTTGAATGATATGCAAAGATGTCTGAAAACAAGATTAAATACAGACCATTTCCTGTGAAAATGTTGGTTATGCACATTTAAAACTTTCAGAAGTTAAAAGAAGTATCAGACATCATCCCCAAAGCTGCTGCTTAAAAAGTCTGGAGAAGGATGTGATAAGCATTAGTTCAAATTAAATCCAATTTATTGGAGACTTCAAAATATCTGAGACTTGAAACAAACCAACAAAAAAGGTGAGCCTGATGATTCATTACTGAAAAAGTGGTAAATAAAATATAAATAGAAAAGGATAGAAAACAACAGACCTTCTATTAGCTCACTTGATTTATGAAACCCATTGTTTAATAACAGATATTTGCTTTAAAGGTTCATTTGTTAACTCTTTTCAAAAAGCTTACATTGGTCATAGATGTTTCCAAACATACTTTTGAAATTTCTTGCTTACAAATTCAAGTAGATATGCTATTGAACTCTGGCTAAGCTATCAACTCCTTTGTTTTAGCATTTTTGGAAACAGGCTGTTTTGGAATACACCTCTTAGACGTTGCCACATCTCTCTGAATGAATGACACTGTTTTTTAGGAGGAGCTCCTTGTGGTTAATGTGCCTGCATGGTTATGTCTAGACTTGCTTGTTTCGCTGAAGACATCTTTGGGCTCATCGAATACCTTGTCAGTGTCTCCAATATGGGAGGTGGTGGTATATCCCATAATGACATCATATGGGGGAATTGTTCAGACTGCTAAAGGACACATTTTCTGAAAGGTGATATAAAGGTGTTTCCAGAAGCAGCTCACAAAGGGAAATTCAAAGCATTATGCATGTTTGAAAGGGGTGTCTGTCAAATCATGTTGAATATCCAATAAAAATGACCCCTCAAAAGACCTTGCACCATGACTGTCCTCTCTCCTCTAGCTCATATTACAGTCTAAAGAAGTGGGACTAAATCACCTTACAACTTAAAACGCACTATCATGATCACCTGATACAGCTGTATCTGCACTGTACTACCACTTTTAGCCTAAAACCTCAATGTGAAATCTGCACCACTGTGAGCCAGTCACGCTGCAGACTGTATTTATGAGCTGGAAAGGGTAGAAAAGTTCAGTCCTCCTGCTGATGTGCCCTGGTAAACGTTGTACTGTATCCGAGACATCACCCCTGAGGGACTCCATCGTATCATAACATGGAGGGAAGTAGAGGATGGCAGATTCCTTAAACAAGGTCTAAATCATCCTCTCTTCCTCCATCCCCATCCCAGCCTATCCTTGGCTTTCTTTTTCTCCACCTGGAAAATAGCGGGCAGTGAAACGTGATACAAGGTAGCGTGGTGGAGGAGGGGGGTCGTGCCGGTCGCTGCGTTGTCCCACTAATGGAGATGGATGTGGGTTCGGAATTGTCTCCCGAACAGCCTTCGCGGCGGAGAAAGGGAGAGGAGATCCATTTCTCCTCGGCTTCCTCTCGGGCTGCAGGACTAATGAGGAGGGAGAGGGAGGAGGGGGGCTGAGCGCTCACGACTTGATTTGAGAGAAACAAGGGAGTCCAGGGGATGAAGAAGTGCAGGAAGAATGGGATGTGGGGTGACAGAGCAGCAAGGATGGGTGGAGAGAAATTGAGAGGCAGGAAAATGGAGGGGGAGAATGACATGTTGACAACAGGGACAGATGGATGATAGGACAGCGGGCAGAATGAGATTGGAGGAGTAATGACGTTGAGGCAGGTGTAATGCAAAAAGAGAATGCCATAGAATGACGTCTGAGAGTGGAAAATAGACCATGATTGCCTACAAATCACCTTTTGCTTTTACACTTCCTGTGAGTCCATTTTCAAGACAATTTTGTTCTTCTCTCTCTCTCTCTCCAAAGTAGAGCTTTCTCTCATCTTTTGTCACGGTTATTCCAACTTTTCTGAGCAGCTGGGTCATCTATCAACAACTCTGAGGGTGATAAGATGCAGGAAAGAAAATGTAATGGTTCAGTAAGAGAAGGAAAATGTTTATAGCTGAACTAGAGGCTGTTATCTGAAAATGCAGCTCTTGTAGTGTCACAGTGAGTCAGACCCTGTTGGTTTTAGAGAGTGTTAGTCTGAGCTGTCAAAGAAAACTTAAATGTTTCAATAAGCTTGAACTGCTTGAACATTAGTTTCATTTTTTGTAGTTTTGACTGTCCTCAAAAAAGGTTTCTTTGACTTTTTTTCTCCATGCATCAGAGATTATTATTTGAGCCAATTAGGATAAATTCAGTTGCCAATGAGGGCAAATGGCCTAAATACAGTTCAGTAAGAGGAAAACAGCTTCAAGAACAGCATAAATGTTAAAATAGTCCCCATTGCGAGATGGGTCACCCCATTGGAGTACTGGTGGTGGTGAGGAATACTGGATAAGATGAGCAGAAGATGCCTAAGCAGCTTGCTGGGGCTCTGATGCAATGGACTGTAAAGCACTTTGGCAGGCCACTGGCTGTTTTAAATATGCTATATGTAAATACGGCTGACATTGACCTTGACCTTGACATTGAAATTGACCAGAATTCTGAGGAGTTGGACCCAGACACTGATGAGACAAGTGGGGATGCCTGGGTGGAGGGGTAGCCTTGCAGAGCAGATGGATATAAGCCCTATATTAATGATGAAATGTTTTTGCCAAATGCCCACTTAAAGCAGTATTTAGATAAATGCACATCAATGTTTTATTATAATTGTTATACTTTATTTATTTATTTATTTATAAGTTTATTCATTCATTTATTTATGTATTTATTCCTGATGGGGCTACAAACACAGTATCACAAGTAATGTTACCAATTGAGCCAAAGATGCCGATGACGTTCTCATTTCAGCCAAAGGCATCAACGATTCAGCCTTACTTCGTCAATAAGCTTAGCTGAGGTTTGAAAAGTTTAGCTGATTATGTCAAAAATATATCCAAATAAGTAATCAACCAATTAGGATTTAGCTGATAATGAACAATTTGCCAGTAATGTTGAGGACGATTTTAACATGTAGCTGAAGAATCAAGCCAGTGTTGTTCAATGATGATTTGCCCTACAGAAAACATCACTTGACCCATGATAACACAGCTGCTAATGAGTAATTTAACTGAGATGTTACTGAAGTAACAAAATGCTAACACAAACTTTATAAATAAACCTTTTGCCTGGCCTTATGACAGACTGATTGATGGAAACACGATAATTTTGAGCTCCAGTTCAGAGCTGGATCTTTGAGAGGATGCTGACTGAGGCGTGAGTGTAGGAGAATGGACGGCCTTTGTTAGGCGTCAGGAGCAGAGCAGATAAACACCTGAGAGAAAGACAAAAACCTGCAAGGGGGTGAACTCTCTGGGTGAACCCGTGGTTGAACTTGCTCTAGCAAGAGTGAAAACACATGTAAACAAACAGATCACAGAGATTATAACGATGAGAACATGAACTTAAGATAAGTTTAATGATTCAGCAGATATGAGAAAACATTAATTATGAATAGTAGGTAAAATTCCACAACTTTTGGATAAACTGTGCAACTAATAAACTGTCAAGACTCTGCCATTCTACCTGGGTGAGCAGTGATCAGACAGGGAACTGTTCCCACCTGGGCTGAGCTGAGGCAGCAGGACGCCTCCACATTTAACATGAATGAACCCAACAGAGTGGAGAACAGCAGCCACCATGCACTCTGATTACGGGAAAACCTATTTGGAGCACTGGTAAGAGGCAATGGATATCTTTGATGATTACAAGAAAACTTCATAGGTGGTATCAGATGCTGCGGGCGATTGTGAGCCATGATGTGAGTGAGCTGGAGGAGGTTTTGTCTTGAGAAATAATCGAGTTTACTTATGCTGCTTACGTGTAAGAGTGCTCAGGCATGTAAACAAAGATTGCAGGGGCACAGTGGGGGATAAAGGCATGATTTAGGAATATGATAGCAGCAATTTGATTGTCCATAGCTTCATTTCAAGTGGTTATCTTTTCTGCAATGTGGAGCCACCAATGTGCAAAAATGTCCTAAATACTGCCTCAGTAAAAGGAAGTGAAACACAGAGATAACGCGTTGGCCGTGTCAGAGCCAAAGAGATTGAACAGGAAACACATGATATCAGATTAAAGATGTGTCTCTCTGTTGCATATGTGCACAAGCATTCAGATCACAAAGATCAAACTACTTTCCCTTGGTTATTAAATCACCACATGCCTCTTGGTGTTGCCATTTTATAAGGAGGATTTAAAAGAGGAGAGCAGCTTTGACAGTGGAGGATTTCTCTGTTTACTGTGCCAGAGCCCTGTTATCCTTTGTGCTTGCAGCTGTATGTGTCTGTATGTGTGACTCACTTGAAATCCTTTGATTCTAGAGGAAAAAAGGGCTTTAACATTAAAGTTGAGCAGATTTTCAACAAAGGAAATGGTTGACCTCCTGTTTTTAACAACTGTCAGAGCTGTAAACTGGCACAAACACATGTGGACTGACTGAACAATGCTAATGTAACCTTTTTAAGGCCTTGGCATTTGAGTGATAGGCTGCTCGGCTGCAGGAGATCATTTGATATAGAAGGTGAATGACTTTCCAGAGAAAAGTCACATCTGTGCTTTATATTGACATTTTTGCCAGTTTTCCAAGACTCCACAGCCTCCCTCATGAATTACCTTTAAGACATTAATTCTTAAACCTCTACTGAGTAGATGAAAATGACAGATTTCTCTTCCCTTTTCTGTCCAGGAACAGATTCCCTCCTTAAGCTATGGCTTGTTTTTCACTCTACAGGAGAAAAACTATTTTAATACACTTTGAAATTTGATCTTGGGAAGATGTCATTACATGTCAAAAATCATCTCATCACCCCTGATCAGGTGTGCTACTAGAAATTATAGATAAATAATAAATGAATATGAAAAGATATCACATTTGCCCCCCTCCAAAGCAGCTATTAGCTATTATTATTTGTCAAATGGGGTTCTGACCTATACCCCTGGATGTGAGGGAAACCTGATTAGGTGTTTGAGGCCAAAGGTCACTGTCATCTTAACCTTATAAACAAAAACTCATTGCTCTTCTTTAAACCCACCACACTACCCATATGTGGTTTCCTGATGAAGGTGAAAGATTTCCAAGCTTTAGTTATGGTTTCATCTTTTGTTCTGTGAACATCAGCTTTTATATTGTGCTATACTCTTATTCAGATATGTCCTGGAGTTGCTGTCATTCTTCAGCCTGAAGTTTCTTCATTTTTTGTTATTAAAAACCTTTTTTTGGAGTCTAAGCCTTCAGGGAATATGGAATGTCTGGAAACATGGAGGACTCATATGTTGAAAAGATTTAAAAACCTTGCATGAAAAATTTGTCATTTGTATTTCTGGCCTGACATGACAGTGACCCTCGTGCAGGGAGGCTCATAAACATGTTTTTTCTTTCAGATACCAACTTGACCATGTCTGCTTAGAACCCTGACCCACGGCGGAAAATCTGCAGACAGGCCAGAAAAATGGAGTCAGGTCCAAAAGTAAAGGGAATTGTGTTATCTCTCAATTAGGATCATAAATACCTCCATAAACTGTTGACAAGTTGTTAGGTTTTTTTGGCTCCAAATGTAGTGCATCTGTTACCAAATCAGGAGTGTAAAGCATATCTAAAAATATTGAAGGGAGTTGCTACTTACTTTAAATAATGTTTTTGTGATCAAGTATCTATAGCTATGTGCTATGTGAGCACATGGCCACAGAATGACTCATAATTTTGTCTGAAATTTTCAGATGCATGATAGTTTAATCAAAGCCATTAAATGGAAAACCAGGTTGGATATTCAAAATCTCTAGCTCAGAGTGGAGAGGCCACCTTTAACTCTATTCTAGTTACTTTTATATTTACTATAGGCCTCTTATTTTACTTTAATTTAAATGAACCATAATCATAAAAATGGTCCTTTCTTCTAAGTCTTACCATCCTGTGCTCTGAGCCCAAGTGATGCAAAAACATGTACACCTCTATACAGTTTAATGTAAAACTATAATACCAGAAACACAAACTTTAAACAAATCTTACACATTTACTTTATCACACCAACTGAGGATGCCAAAAGAATTTAGATTTCATGCTAAGTTATGTTAAATTTTTAAAACTTGCAGTGCAAATTAGTAGGAAGTCATCTCTTAAAATCAAAACAGTAGGCCTACACTTTATCATTTACAAAAAGATTAAATGAAGAACATTTGAACCATGATGTTTCTGGCCACACAAAATCTTAGTCAAGAGCTCCCCCCTGTGGACATATATTATAACAAACCTGTTATACCTTCAGTTACTGGGAGTAACCAAATTACATTTGGCCATATAAAGTTATTACTTGACTGATCAACAAAGAGGAATGGATTATGCTAGTAAATTACATAACTTTACTCCTAAGTCCTACTGGCACCATCTCACGGTCCAATGTACAAAACATTGAGTGCTTCAAGCACCAATGTTCATAGTTTATTCACTTTGTGCAGTGTGATCTTAATTTGACTTTAAACATGAGGATGTTATTGTCTCCATTCTCTGTTGCAAAGAGCATTTTTTTCTCATTTTCACCCTGACCTTGGGCACACAGGAAAAAGGTGCCCGTCATAGTTGTTTTTTGTTTTCATATTTGGCTCTCAAAGAAAAAGTTTGGACACGTCTGGTCTATGGCATGTTGATAAAATGAATCACGGTTGTGTTAAACAGTGTATCTTGTGTATCAGGTTAAAAGACACTAATAACTTACAAAAAACTGCTACATTTTCGAGCTGATTTTCTAAGCAAAGGCAGGATGCCACAAGAAGTGCAAGGGTGAAAAGGTGAGTAAACAAACCGATCTCTAATACACCTAAGAAACTGTTAGGGTATGTCAAGGGGAATATCACCATCCTGTAACCTTCAGAAGACAACACGAGACAGCAGACCACACAGGAGCAGCAGGCCCCGGTGGCAGGAGAACATCACAGAATGCACATCTATGTATTCTTGAAAACACATATGCGTTCTGGAAACAAAAGCTTTTTTAGTGTTTTGCGTTTTTTGGATACTCTAGCACAAGTAACGTCTTGGTTAAGCAGCTTTTACTTATATTATATAATTATTTTACAAGGAGTATCTATACTTTGACGGAAGCACTGAAGATGTGTTTGTTGTCCACTGCACATGGATAACCTGACAGTAATGTTGTCTGTGCTAAAATATGAAATTTGTATGTTTTCATTTTCATTTCCACTGTACACTATTCCATCTTTGATTCCCTGGTATCAGCACATTTTTCCTCATTTTCTTTAACCTTGTCTCTCAGCTCTTGTATAACCTTCCAGATGCTCTCTAGACTCATTTTCAGCTCAGCCATATCCGTCCTGATCTCCCCCAGAAGGTCCAGTTTTGACAGCTTCTTATCAATGGATGAGAGGACATCTTCATGACCACTGGTCAGTTCCTCTGTGGCACCATCCTCCTCATGCTCACATGGCTGAAATGACTCCATGGTTTGCTCCCAGACCATCTCAAAGTAGTTATCAATGAAGGCCTCCAGCTCCTCCATGCTGCTGCCATGGTAGTCCCACTGGTCGATGAGTGCCTGCAGACCTCCAGTCTCAGTTAACCTCTTGAGTGTCCTCTCCCTCAGAGCAGGATGACAGAGGGATTTCACATCCAAGGCATTTTTCTCTACAGGAGCCCTGTGCTGCATTTCAGGGACAGCCAAAAGCATTTTAGGCCACCTTGATGGAAACAGATGCACTTGGCTGTCACCATTCAGTCTCAGATGAAGCTCATCATTTGGGAACCACACTGGCAGATTTATGGTCCACTTCAGTCCGTTTTTACCGGACAGCAATGAGGCCAAACTTGACCTGAAGGTGTCTCTGTCCACAAGGTTTAGTCTCATCTGTGCTGATCTTCCTGGATGTGGTGCCACTAAGTGAGCGCCATTTTCTGGACTTTGTAGTGCTGTTTGAGTCAAACAGGCTGCGTCAGTCACTGTAAAGACAAGCAGTGAGATTTAATATGTGAAAATAAAATGAACAAAGTCTCCACCCATTGTTTGATAAAAAAGCTTACTACAGCTTATTACAGTATATCAGATATGACATTCATTGTTATGTAACAAACCAGTTATAGTACGTCAAACTTAGTGTCCCTGTTGTTTACTTATTGTGTGTTGCTTTTTCTGTATTCATTATTAGTCCCTGCCCTTTGTGTTAGGAATAGTGATGTTTTCATACAATGATAGTGAAATTATTATATAAACATTGCATAGGCTATTTGCATCTACTGTTAGTTAATAGTGTGCCTCCAGCCAACCTTTTAATAACATAATTACAGTTACAATTTGCTAATTATGGCATATCATATCAGTGTGAGAAATGAAACAGAGCATTGGTTAGAGTCTACTGCTGTTGCACAATGTACAGTAAAACACTACATCTATGCTAAAATGTAACTGATGACTGTGTCGAGAAAAATGTAAGTCAGTGTTTTACTCTTCACTAATAAATTCTACAAAAGATATTGATTTTTGTTCACTGATGTCTGAAGGATTTTTGTACAAATTCAGAAATAAGTGTAATTTATTTGCCTTTGTCACATCCACACATTCATTTGAATTAATATTTAAAGCCATGTTTTATCTTTAAAAGAGAAAAAGGACTTAATGACAACATATGCACCAACTTTTGACTTGACTTGAGTTAAAGAATTTAGTCCAGAGTCACAATTTAATTGTCTATTTCAATTTTCAGCATTTAAAACGAGCAGAAGCCTGTAGTTATACTGTACATCCTAAATTATTTTTTAGATAAACTCCAATAAGATAAGATGCCAACAGCAACTTAAAGCTTCTACTTGGCGCAGGAAAAGGCCAACAGAAACTTCAAGAAGGCCCCCAGTTGGATCACGCCACTGCCTAGACAAGTGGTGCCCCCTCTTTGGAAAGTGGCCGCACTCTTATTGGAGTTAACGCCCCACTACTTGACAAACACTGCCTTAAAATATAACGCAAGGGGCCTGTTGTCAGTCAGAAATTTTGTATCACCACCTTACTAAAGCTTTCATACTTTAAAGACTGTAAAGCACCAGTGTCAACAAAAGGTAAGGGTCCATCATTATCTATTCACATTACTCTAGCTGAGGTGATATTCAGTGGGTTATTCACTAAACGATATTGCTAAAAGAACCTTCAAATGTTTTTCTCTTGTTTAGCTTTTTAATGATATCACTTACTCAAGTATTTTAAGTCCTACCTCTTATATCCTCACTCTTAAAAAATCCTTACCGAAGAATATGTGACATGCTAACAAAAGGCTTTCCCAAGAGTAACCACCGGGTGATTTAATATGTAGTTTTACCTCTAAATACTAGCTCACAAAACCCTTAGACTTCAATTTCAATTGTCTCTCAATAAGCATTTCTAATATTACAACTAACTAGGAAGTTGTTGAACCTCATAGGCATAACCTGCACTTGATTACACATCAATATAAAATAAGCTTGTGTAAAAATGTTAACTGTTTTCTAAAGGTTGCTAAAGGGTCCTCTGATATTTTGTGCTATCTGAAAATGAAGAATATCTTTGATGTTAACTTTTTGTTTAGTAGCTTAAGCACTCCTGATTGTTCAGCCTAAAAGAACCAACCTGTTAGACTTCATACTTGAAAACATCAATGTAAGCTAATAAGAGTTAACTGTTTTCAAAAAGTAGCAATGTGGCTATTAAACATTTTCCATTATACCTTAAAATATGGAACAAACTTTCAGACTTTCCATTTCAGTTTTCTTTTCAGCACTTCTAAATGTAAAACTAGCTAGGAAACAGCTCAACCACTAAGGTTACTGTATAGCATAAATACTTTTAAACTGGAAAGTAAGACAAAGATGAGTACTGACCTTAACTGTTTTTAAGTGTATAGGGTTCTTTAATATGTTGTTTTCCAACAAAATATGGCCTTAAGGACCTTTTCTGTCAGTTTCTTTTTAGCTTGCACCTCTTAGAATTACATTAGCCAACACTTGAAAACACTGTTAGCAAGAAGTAAATAAGTGCAAACATAATCTGGTTTTAAATGGTAGCTACATGGTTATTAAGCTTATTGTTTTACCTTAAAATATGGCTTGAAAGACCTTTAGATATCTCCCATTCAGTTTTCTTTTCAGTTAGCACTTCTACTATGACTTACTTATTGTAGGTATATCTGAACACCACAGAAAATTGACTAGAAATAGCTGAGGTGCTAATGGTGTCTTATAGGTCTCTTTTTTACCCCTGCCATCAATAAAGCCCAGTCACCTTGATTTTTTTACCCTTGGTATTTATGAGTTAATGCTAAACAACTATCATTGAATCCGTAGGTATGTTCAAGTTGCTTGGTCCTGTATCTTGCAAACTTGAACACAATGGCAAAATTCATGGCCTGCTTACCACCTTAATGTTTAAGCTGTATCAGAGTAAACTAATCAAAACATTTTCTAGCAAGATGGCTCAAGTGTTTCCTAGAATGTAATTAAAGGCAGTGGTGAAATAATTTAAAAAATACAGGCCAAGTTCTCTGGATTTCTACACCAGTAACTGCCTTAAAGAGCCCGCCTTGTGCGTTTTTATGTCATATACCCTTTTCCTTCTGTTTATGGCATCAGTAGCTGCTAGAACAGCTCACTGCCCCAGTTTTGAGGCCTACCAGGTGGGATGTCCTTTCTCCTGCATTTTAAGCCAGGCATGGTGGCATTTAGCACCCAGTGAATTCAGGCAATATGGCAGGACCTAACTGACCCTTTACCACAGAACTGATATGTGAACCAATCAGAGTGGACCAGGCCATGGTCAGGAAGGGGGCTTTAAAGAGACAAGAGCTCTGACAGTGTCTCAGACAGAAGTACTCACCATGTGAAAAACTAGAAGGTTGTTTGAGCATAAATGTGAGCATACCCTATAATAATATCAACCAGAGTCAGGATAAAGTGTGGACTCTTTAAAATCTGTCATGGGATCTCCTCGGTAGAAACTGCAGCTCTAAAGAAAACATCATATTGACATAGGTCCATGTGAAAAAAAAATGATTGATGTATGAAGTATACTCACAATCATGGGCCAAAAGCTTTCTGAGGCCTGATGAACTTTCTTTATGCAACGTCATTGCTTCTGCCTGATGTTCTCCCACTGTGGAAACACTTTTCCACATGTAGCTGTCTCCTCTGTGAAGAGCAGCTAGCCTTTCTTCTGCCAACATCTCCTCTATCAGGTCAATCAGGTCTCTAACCTGTGCTCCATCCCCCCAGTGCTTATTGTCCAGGACGTGATATCTGTTCCCACACTTCTCCACCAGCCTCTGCAGCGCTTTTCCCTCACTGTCAATGCGCTGCTCAACGCTTGTTTCACCTAGCCAGTCCCCATGGCTGAAAAGGACCACGGCTTTCCTCCACACCCGCTCTTCTCCCTCTTCCAGCTGTTTCCTCAAGGCCTCAAAGTGGAAATCTTTAAAAGAAGCGCTGATGTTCACAACGAGGAGGATGGCACTAGATGACACGAGGTCTGACGTCACAAGGAAGCAGCCAGGGGTGTCCAGAACAGCCACCATCTTCTTGTTGATTTTGACTTGTTGTTGAGAGCAGGAATTGGTTTGGAATTCTGTTTGAAAGCACTCTCTGCTCAGGATGGTGTTTCCACATGAGCTCTTGCCTGTTTTCTGGCCTCCGAGAAGCACCAATCTCAGCTCAGAAAGAGGGGTGAGCTTCTCTGAGTGACAGAAGTTTGGAGAATTTGTTGGAAAATGAAAAACTTTTCATTGACTTGAATCCAAAACACGCACATCTGGAAAGCAAGATTAAATATTGTTCTGTAAAGAAGCAAACAAGATCAAACTTACCCAGCTGAGACCTTGCCATCTGCCTTTGTTCCTCCTTCCTCTTTACTCTCTCGTTGGCTCTCTCCTTCTCTCTCCTTCTCCGCCCCTCCAGCTGCTCCATTATTTTCCCCTCGATTTCACAGTGCAGGCTGTCCTTGCATTCAGCCAGCATCTCCTCAATTTTCCCAATCAGTTCTCTGACTTGAAACCCATCCCCTTTGGTTTTATTGTTCAGAACATGATACCTGTTCCCACATCTTTCCACCAGCCACTGCAGAGGCACCCCCTCACTCTCGATGCACTGCTCAGTGGTTGTTTCCCCGAGCCAGTCCCCAAAACTGAAAAGTACCAGGACACGATTCCAGATGTGCCGGTCGATCAGCTGGAGGTGCTCCTCCACAGCTCTTCTGTAGGTTTCAGTGAAGGCCCTGTCCACACGGATCACCAACAGGAAGACATGAGGCCCTGGTGGACAGAGGGACAAACTGAGCACCATCTCCCTCTGGTCAAACATTGGGGTCTCATCACAGAAGTAGTTCATCCACCAGCCTGGAGTGTCCACTACAGTAAGCTGTCTTCCAAAAACTAGTCCAGTTTGAACACAGCACTGAGTGGTTCTTATGTGTGACTGGAGGCCATCTCTGCTCAGGATTGTGTTCAGAGAAGAGGTTTTCCCAGATCCTTTTGCTCCCAGTAATACAATCCGGATATCCGTGATAGGACGAAGCATCTCTGGAATATATAAAAGTGGAAAAGAAAAGGTTGTGTGAAATATTAGGTTGAAAATGACTTTAATCTGCATGCTATAGTTCTATATTTTGAGGGATGTTAATAGCCTGACACACCAGATGGACCTTTCAGTTCTGTGCATTTCACTAGTTCATCAGGGCAAATCCCATGGAAAGTCTTTGGGAATGGGAGGAAACTTTAAAAACCATATCCAGCAGGTGATTGGATGATAATTCAGTCAATAACATTCATTACAGGTCAATCTAATAATCTAATAGGTAGGCTGAAATGCAAAGTACTAAACATGAGAACAAACTCTCAACAAACATGAAATTGGGGCTAAAATATTTGCTCAATGCTTTTAAAAGGAATGATGCCACCCAACTGTTAAAAAGAACGATACAAATGGCCAGGATACACTACAGCCAAAGCTTTGAGGAACCAAGATTATCAGGTAATTTGATTGAGAGAAAATTCTCAAACAAGAGGTTATAAGGTTGCATTATATGTTGGAAGTATTGCATTAAAGAAAGGGGATTTGCAAGCCTGTTTTTATTTACTTTTGGGGCATTTTGTGCCTTTATTGATAGGAGAGAACGACAGTGGATAGACATGTGAAAGGGGGGAGAGACTAGGGGAAGACACTCTACAAACTGGCCACAGGCTGGATTCAACCCAGGTCGGCAGAAGTGTGTATATGGGACGTGCCTGGTTGCTAACTACTCTGCCAAACCAGCACCCCACAAGCCTGTTTTTGACAATGGAGGAGATAATGGAAGTAATCAAGCTTTTTAATTTTTTTAAGTTTCATGTGCGTCACATTTGTATCCTCAGAAATCTGTTTAACATAAAAACTTTTAGGTAGGGCAAGTGCAGAGACAGTCAAGGAGTGGTCATTTGATGCAAGATCCTTCCTTAAAATTGACGGTTTAAGTTCAGATTTCTCTATTCTTTTTTAAAGGCTTGAACAGTCAATAACTGGTTCATACTTTGGGCTGGGACATCTAATTTCAGTGGACCCTGACTGACTTTTATCAAAATGAAAGTTAGGTGTTAGGCAGCAGAGGAAGGGAGGGAAAAGTGCTAATGGCTAATCCTGTGCTTAAACACAAAACAAGAGCAAACTGTCCAAAGCTGTGAAGGTTTGATGGAGTGTCCCTGATAAAAAGTCATTAGCCCAATGTTCTAATCTTCAACAGTCAAGCACAAACTTCACATCTACTGCAGTCCATTTTTCAAAAAAACTTTATGGAATTAACCAAATCATTTGCCACAGTTAGCCCTCCAACCAGAGATAACATTTATTTCGAATCTGGCCTCGTGTCATTCATAGATTTCCCCACCAAAATCACATGGCCTCTTCAAAGATGTACTCACCTCTCATGAGAGCTCTGTGTGTCCTCACTTTCATGAACCTCTGCTGAGCCTTCTCCTCCACTCTCCTCTTCTCCTCTGCTGCTGTAATCAAAACCTTTTCCTGCATTCCAAACACTTTGTTTCCATTTTCTGTGACGTTTTCCTGTATCTTTTCCAGGAGTTTGCTGATTCCAGCTTCATCATTCAGGACCACACTGTGACACCTGTTACTGCACTTTTCACTGAGCCAGCGGAGAGCATCACCTCTTGTCCGTGCAAGCTCTGACGCTTCTGTGTGTTCATATTTGTCAGCAAAAGTAAAGACAACCATGCAGTGACCCCACACCCCCTCACCCAGCAGGCCCACGTGCTCCTCCACAGCCCTGCGGCGCCTCTCAGAGAAGATCGAGCTCGCCTTGATGACAATGAGAAATACATGAGGGCCTGGTGAGCACAGAGACACGCTGCTGATGATCTCCCTCTTCACCAGCTCAGGACTGTCCCGGACGCTGAAGTCGCACCACCAGCCTGGGGTGTCCACCACTGTGAGCCAACATCCCCCCACCACACCCACCCTGCGGGAGCACAAGGTCCTCTCTTTGGTGACAAACTCATCATGGCCCAGAATGAGGTTCCCCACAGAGCTTTTTCCAGAGTTTCTTCCTCCGAGGAGGACGATTTGTAACTGTGACCAGCTGTCCCCTAAGAAGAAAAAGAGAAAATCAATATATAGTATGGGGAAGTTAAACGTACATTAAGCTTCTCACGTGGACTGACACTATATATGGAGAGTGATTAAGTAAATTGGAGGCTCCACAAAAGGGTCAGCATGAGGAACATCTCCATTTAGACAAAAGTAATCAAATTATTTGAATTTAACAATACAGGGTTTTTTTAACAGAAGTTTTAAACAAAGGAACTTCACAATATTCTGTCATACAGTTAACCAAAAGAGAAATTACTGCCATAATTGCAGTTGCAAAGTTTGGACAAGTATCGACAAGGAGCATTTCCAACTTATTTATACAATATTAAGTAGACAATTCAAGGCCATTCAAACATTTTGCCACAATCCTGACACTTAAATAAAACCAATTCAACAGTTTTAAGCACTACAGCCTTATGCTATTAGGGAACTTAATTCAACCAATCAAAGAATAACTTTGATACATTCAAACATGAAGGTTTCCTGTGACAAAACATTCAGAATAATGGACAACAACACTTGGTTTTGGGTTTGGATTGAGAATAAAGAGGAATAATGTGAGAAAACTTACATGCTGACCCCTCGCTGGTTGCCATCTGGAATTCACTTGGAGCTGGCAGATTTTAAAACAAACATTTTTAATCACATGTCAGCGTGCGTGTTTCTGTGTTCTCACAGAAAGATGTGAGACCGATGGATAACAGAAGTCTGTGTTTTATGTGTTTATGAGTCTGAAGGTTGTCTGTAATGAGTAATCAGACTGAAGGAAGAATCACACCCCTGTGCTGAAAGTTCACAGTCCACGATTACATGATTAATGACATTCTGTGCAGGGCTTTTTTTTTTCATTTACAGAAGTTAGAAGGAGTGGTTCATATCACCTACAAAACAGTATACAGTTTAAGTATGGCAAGAAAAAACAATTCTGACCGGGAAACTACAATCCATGCATTAACAGCTAAGTACCAGTCATATTTGAAATCTTATTGGACTGTAATCCTTGTAATTTTGTGTAATATTTGCTGTAGCTGCAGGAACTCCTTTAAATGTTGAACTGCATATGATAACAATAAAACAACTGTATAGTGGAATCATGTGATTTATGTCAAGACCATAAAAATGTTGTTCAAACTATTTTACTCTTTGTGCTCTTTAAAACACCCAGACATGCAATACTAATAGTATAAAGATTTATTTAAATACGCTGCTTGTATTAAAGTCATTTCATAACATTTGCATTAATGTCATCTTAGGAAACGAGAATATTTATCAAGAAAGTGAATGTAGGGAATACAGAAAGAGTAAGACATTATCAAATACATAAGTTGTTGTATGTTTATTTTAAGCCAGAATGTGTTACTTTAAGTATTTATTGTCATTTATCTCATGCACATTTGTGCTGCAGTTCTCATCAGATCTTTTGTATAGCTTTTTATTATTAAAATAAAGTTTGTACACTTAATTTGTCGTATTTCTGTTTTTCTTTGTTTGCACCTTTAGATTTTTCTTTAATTTTCCTTTATTAGGAAATATTTGTACTTTTGTGTTTAGCCTTGGCAGGGCAGTGGTTATATTTACAAAATGTCTTTTTTTGTTTTAAGTTTTTATGTCTACTTAAAATGATATATGGTGAATAATATTTTTTGAAACACTTTTTTAATATAATTATATATATTTGTAGTATTGTGAAGATTTTCTGTATATGTGTATTCTGTGTTTGACTGTTTTTTATTTAATTTGATCTAATTGGGTTGCTGTAGGGCCCTTTTTCTATTTTAACCTTTTATTCATTTTATATTTGTTTTTAATAATAACTTATGTTCCTTTAATATACATTTACAGATCTCAAACTTAATCCTCCAATTTTGCTGTCATTTTAAATGTTTTGCTTGTTCTATATTTGAATTTGAATTTATTTGATCCCCCGTAGGAGAAACTTGTCTTGGAGGACAGGCCGCCCCCATACTGCTACATACAATAGACAATACAGTGTAAACAAGATACAGTGCAGACAAACACAACACCCACCCAAAAACCATCAAAACTTACAGGCATATACACACCCCACACTGCCCATCCCCAGACATTACATGGTTTCCGTAGTGTATATGTATGTGTATGTATTATATTATCACGTTTAAGTTTATCTTTATTGTATGTATTTGCATTATGTATTTCACTTTTCTTGTCTGTTTATGTGTTTTTCTTTTTCATATAGGCCTTTATGTATGTATATTTATCTTTTAATTTATTTACTCAATCGTTTATTTGTTGTTGGTTTATTTGTCTATTCATTCGTCTTTGTGGTTTTTCCATAAAATGTGTTTGTTTTGTTGAGTTTTCGTTGTTCCTGGGGTCATGGAATCGGGTTGTTACGTAAAGAAGTCTCGTTTTAATCGTACGGCTGTTTCCGGTCCCGTCCAGTAGGTGGCGGTGTGCTGCTTTAAACAGAGGCTGTGAGCCGTCAAACATAAAGAGGAAGAACTGAGTCTGAGCAGCAAGAAAAGCGACCATGGGCGGCCTAAAAATAAAAGTGGAGTACTGGTAACAACTGCTTTTATTATATTAACTTGTGAATTATTTGTTTTAGTGGACCTTTTTGAGTTTGTGTTTCTTCTTGTGCAGCAAAACAGTGAAAATACGGCTACTACTGTCTCTGAGCTAACATTAGCATCTGTAGCATACTGTGCTGTTTGTTTGTTTGATCCGAGAGGCGCTGAAACTTAAAGAGGCCATGTGTCCTGTGGGGTTTGTTCAGAAAAACATACATGTTTTTGTTCACACAGTGGTGGATGAGGTTACGAACCCCGCTATCAGGAGCTCGCCAAGGCGATCAAGGATGAGTTTCCTGAGGCGGAGGTGTCAGGCTTCGTGGGGAGATCAAGTAAGTGAGGATGAAGAAGTTACACAATCTGTCATTGAATTGAGTTTGATATTTTATCTGTGCCTGATTAGATCAGAGCAAAGGCAAAGCTTGATGGTAAGGTGAGGTGCAAGTTATGTTGTTTTTCATTTGCAGGCAGCTTCGAGATTGAAGTCAACGATCAGCTGATCTTCTCCAAGCTCGAGCTGGGAGGCTTCCCCCATGATGACGACGTGAGTGAGCTACTTAATGCGGGGTCCACACAAATGGATTTTCTAAATCTGAAGGAATTTTCTTATCTGATAGAGACTTCATGCACAAAGATAAAAATCAGGCATTGAACAGTTTTGATGGCACTGTTTGTGGAGTGTTCTGATGATCTAAACACAGCACAACGCACACATAATCATTCTGTCCCACCACTGATCGAGAATCCAGTCCTGAGACAGAAATCTCACATGATCAAACGTGATCTAACTATAACGAAGAAGAAGAAGATGCATGGCAATATAAACATCTATAGCAATAAGCACAAAACACAACGGGCAACATGGGAGAGGACATATGAAAAAAGGGAATGATGATGGTTTTTGGACTATTTTTGACGGAAAATTGGGAAATAAATAAAAGAAAAGACTGTGGAAAATCCTGGAGACAGAGTGAACACATGAGCTGGTCCCGGGTTTCTTAGGTCCACCTAACTTTATGATTCAGGTCGGCTGTGGTTGTATTTTTGCTTCCTTTTTCCTCTATCAACTCACTTCTTGATTGGCTATATTATGTTCCCCATCAGAATTTATGACACAGGAGTCATTTACTTTCCCCTTACATGAAGAATTTTGATCGTAAATGTGGAACAAGAGTAATATTTACCGTTGTTGGCCCTGACCTGTTTCAGAGCCGATTATCAGGACTAATTCACTCTTAACAGACCTCAGACCACAGGATAATCTTCTAGGATAATCTTATAAGACAGAAGATACTCAGGCATATGCAGTCCTTTGTTGGTAAGGGAGCAAGTTGGGACAAAAAACAGCCTGATAATTTTTATGTGTGTACCCTGCTTTAGCTGGGCTGCAGGGTGGGAAGACTGTACAGATATTTTACCCATGTTTAAGTGTAGATCCTTGAATGAAATTGTTATACTGGCACACCGGATGGACCATTCAATATATTTCACCTGCCCATCTGAAAAAGAGCCTATAGCAAGTGTTTGCAAATAGGCAGAGCCTTTCAGAAGTCTATCTGGCGGGTGATTGGACTTTACGACAATCATATTTATTATGGGCCAATCAGGTGGGGACAGCAGCCACTTCTTAAAGCAAACTATCACTGATACATTTCTGAAGTGGAGCAAAAATATCCTTTGTATAGAGCAGTTTGTAGTGTTATTTGTTTTTCATTTAATAAAGACATGCAGTCCACATCTGATAAAACACCTACTGAGTCTGTTAGCATTGATGCTAATCTCTGTACTTCCTGCTGTCGTCTTGCTCGTAGTTCCCACCTTTTCCTGCTCTAGCGGGTTCTGATTGGGCCATGCCACATTGGGTCGCTCACAGTCAGTGTAGAAGCATGGCAAGATGAATCTGACTGATACAGACATAGAATAAGGCAGGTCCAGCTTCAGTGCAAGGAAAAGGATGCTCTTAATAAATCTGGTAGAGTAAAAGCAAATAGATCTTGATCTTAAGTGCAATTAAGTAATGAGTACTTGGAGTAAACTTTTCTGTCACCCATAAAGTACAACAGCTTAGAGTGAAATTAGTCGTTTGTTGCATTGTTTTTTTGTGATAGTATAAGAGCATTAAACAATATTTAACCTAACTTCTATTGTTCAGCCAAAGAGTTGTTGTTCGTTGTGATATGCAGTACATGAAAACCGATAATAAACATTCCTCTGGAAATGTATTTTGGACAGTTTTGAATTAGGGCTGGTGTGTATACCTCCAACTTTACTCTGGCAAAGACCAAAGATTTTCCAGGAGAACACAGACATTGTTTGTTGACATAAGCTTATGACAAACAGCACTGTATGCTTCACTCAGACCGTGCAGGGACATTCATTCTTACCTCCAGTCTTTCTTCCTTTGTTGTTTCCGTGCAGTGTTATGTAACAAGAAATGTCTGTCTTTGTAAAAGCAGTGTCATTATGAGTAGACAAGAACTATGTTTTCATCGTCCTTGAGAGACCATCTGACTTTACCCGGGGTAAAAGATGAGTCCTTATCCTTCCATTGTCCTCTTCATGGTTATAATAGCTTGGTTTTATTTTCTTTTGTCAGTTATAGTTTAGTTGTCATTCAATTTTGATTATGCTTTTTAACTTAGCTGTGCTCGGTCCTCATTAAAATCTCCCCTCAACCAAATTTTGCCTTTGCGCTCTGGTGATTTGTGGTTGAAAATAATTTTAATCTGATTGGTCACTCCCCCAAATAGGAATGTTCCTTTAACTCTAATGCTGTAGTGTTTTTTTTTTTTAAATCAATGATGTTTTCATCTTTTTTTATCCTGTCTTTATTATCACTTTTATCTTCTCAGTGATATTTTTGATCATGTGTATTCAAATGCCATTGAACACTAGAGCCCACTCTTTTAAGGGTGTTGATAAAAAAGCCTGTTGTGGTCATAGTACTGATCTGTGCTGTTGTTTCCTGCTACAGCTAAGACAGGTACTGGAGGACGCCCTTGGAGGGAAAGATGTGCAGAAGATCACAAGGAGCAAGCCACCATGTGTCATCTTGTAAATATCTCCATCCTGCTCCACCATCAGCAGCATGAGCACCGGCCTGTGTGCACTCTGCCACCACGATCCGGCCTACCTCTACCCTTTTGAAATGGTCAGGGATAAAAACCTCTCTAGGTACAAGCCAAGCAGGGATGCAGAATAACATGTTGCTTCTTTTTCTGATGCAGTTCATTTAACGTTACCTCTTGGCTCCCCTCTTATGTCCTCACTGTGGTGCTTTAGGCTGTTAATGATTACCATAGCCGGAAAATGAACAGGTTATGGTATGATGAATTTATGCCTGGAGTTCCCTGCTTTGAGGGATTTAGACTGGGAGAGGAAGTTCAGAAGGAATTTTCATGGAGCTCACTTTCACTTTACTCCACCCTCATTGCCTGGAATATTCATTTTTGTACTTTTCAAGCATTATCTGTTGTGCATTTGAGTTAGGTTAGCTGAATTAAATCTGTTTTGTCTGTGAAATGTAAAGGATCCTCTCAAAATGGACCAATAGGACTGAAATAAAAAAAAAAAATTAAATGTAGACCCTTTTTGTGTGTGCTTTGTAATTTACTGAGTTTGTTGAATAGAATTCAGTTTTGCACTGTCATGCAGACAACAGTATATGTCCAAATAGTGAAAACAATTTTGTTAATTGCAAACATTTAAAACATTTGCGAGGGATTATTTTGCAATTATACCACAAGTCCACCTCTTTGATTTTGTTTGTTTTTATTTTTTTAAATTAATTAGTTAAACAGTTTTTTTTCTTGGAAAATAAGACTTATTTCAGTCTTACAAAAAATTTAAGAATGGTCAGAATATGATGTGCAGTGATTGGGCTGATAAACTAATTATGGTGTAGAGGCTTTCTGTTGCCTGGCCTTGAAAAATAATGTATGCAAAATCCTGGCTTTAGTTAGAGAAATAAAATAAAATATTAACCACACGTCAGTGTTGGCAGATGATTTCTTTTAAAAGGTCATTCCTGATATCTGCAGATATATGTTCTTCAGATATTTACTGCAAGTCATGATCAACATATATTTGCAATCGATGTAGTGGAAATTTGACACAATATTGGTAGAAAATGCTTGACTTTTAGCAAAACATGTCTACATTTAACAATCATTTGTTATAAAAGCAGTTATTGCTGTTCATGTAACATCTATTTGTGACACAAAGATGGTCAAAATGAGAACCGATTGATTCTTGTACAGAAGAAACTGTTCTTTGCTTGAAAGATGTAAAATTATTAATTTTAGCGCTCGCTGTGAGATTTAAAAGAACCACGTATATTAGAAAAAGTGTTTTGCATCTTCAGAAAAAGACACTTAAGTTTCACATTGACACAATGCTGATCTGTTATTCGTTATGAGGTAGTGGATTTGAGAAGTTAAATCTTAGTTCAAAGTTCTTGTTCCCGTTTTTGAGAAATAAACAGATCAGTGGACCTTGTGCTTTCTGAGATACAAAGTATGAAGATTGTTTTTTAATATGTTATCCTTAAGGACTCATGAAATAAAAAATAAAAGGTTAAGTACACTTAGATTTCTTTAAAAAAGACTTAAAAAAGAAAACGAATTTATGAGCTTACTGTTTGAGGAAGCACTAACTTCTGTTTTTCTTATGCGATATTTGGGTAGTATTAAAAATGTTTCAGGCCTTTAGTCTAATCATCTACTCTACAGTGACAAAAACACTCAGCATTTGAAGGAAAAGAAAGCATTTAAACAAAAAAGTAATCACACATCGGCATGTAAACACATCAAATATAGTTTTAAGCTGAACAAAAAGCCAAAAACTCAAAAAGAAAAAATACATTAAAATATCTCAGCCTCATATAACCCGTGTGGGTAACTAGTAGCCAGACCAACATGCAGTAAGGAGGAGGAGAACCACACCCTCCTGCATTAGGTCCGCAGTCCACTGTTGTAGGAAACATAATATTGTGTTTGGTATTTATTATTTACATGAAGAAAAAAGTGTGCTCTACAGTCGAACATTCAGCACCTTAACAAATACCTTTGTACGAAGAATATATTATCATTCTGAAAGTGTTCAAGCACTGTGATACATGTATAATTGTAATGTGTAATTTTAAGACTAAGCTTGATTATTATTTGTGGAGGATATTCTAAAACTTTATATTTCATTTGTCAGGTCACAGGTTGTGACGTTAAAAAAGTCATCACCTACTTTATAATAGATACCCTGATCAATTAGACGAAATACTGCAGGTTTTTAGAAGAATATTTATCATGCAGCACTTAAGTTAAAGTAAAACTTGGAAAGTAAAATAGTTTGTGAAAAAGGCATGAAAACATCAACATTGTTCATAAGGGGAAACAACAAGGGTAGCTCAGTATCATCTCCATAGCAATGGTTTTGTATGGGATACTAAGGGAGAACTTGGGTGCACCCATAGGCTGAATGACACCTATCTGGTTACTACATGGGCTGAATGACATCTATTTGGTTACAATAGATGTAACAGTTTTATTATTGCATGAGTAGAAAAAATGTGTATCAAACCCAATAATTGGATACAGTAAATAAGTACACACTGATAAGAATTGTTACACATGTCAAGAATCCAGTGTTGCATGAATGTTTACATTGCACAACTTGAGAGCGTGTCTTGAGCATAGAAGGAAAAAAACTAAGGAAAACCGCTGTCCTAAAATAAACAACTTCTGGGGCTAAAATCAAAACTTAATTGGGAGTTTTAGCTGAAATGATGAAACCATGAAGACTTACTTATATGATAGTGCATTTTTTATTTTTATTTTTTCATGCCTATTTGTTTAGGGACAGATTTCACATGAGCAAATAATTGCCACACACCACAGTATTCATAGCCTGAGCTAATATACAGTCGTGACTTAGATCAGCCTTTAAAAAGCATGTTTAGTTATTTTTTCTTTGTCTGTATGATTTCACAAGGATCATGAATGGGTTTTCTTTATCCAAACCATTAGCTCAGTATAAGAGTGAGAGTTTTGAAAAAAAAAGTTTTACATTGAAATGTGTAATTTATTAAAATAGATACATAGATATTTTTTTTAAAACAAGATGTGTATCTTCATATGAAAGAGACAATTGCTTATTAATGTTAATGAGAATTAATAATTGTATACTTACATAACAGTGAGACAGCAGAATAACTGACTTGATACTTTCTTAAGAAGGGGTGTGGTTCAATGATTTTGTATGTCTACCCACTCCTTTTACTAGCATGTAAATGACATCATGAAGTGTTGTTTTCTTTAGAGGGTTGACCCTCTTTTTACTCTTGTATAATCACTTTGCCCGTTTCATTTTTTTGTATATATGTAAAAAAAAAAATGTACATATATTTTTTGTTATTTCTTACATGTTTGAAATTGACAACTGCTACTAAGACTAAAGTGTCTACAATGTAAACTAACTTATAAGTAACAATGAGTGCCATCAGTGCCTTAAATGTATGGTAGAGTAGATGTTTAAAAACAAATACACAAAAATGTGATATTGTACACTGAAATGAACCTTTAATTTGTTTTCATTCACACAGACAAGCAGAGGTTATTCTTTTAAATGAAAAGTGTTATATCTATCTATCTATATCTATATCTATATCTATATATATATGTATATATATATATATATATATATATATATATATATATATATATATATATATATATATGTATATATATATCTATATCTATATGTATATATATATATATATGTATATATATAGATATATATATCCTTGGTTGATATAGGGCCCATTACCTCTTTATCTCAATTGACAGCAGCTGGTGCTTCAGTCTGTGAGTATTTTATGTGGTTGTTGTTTCCAGCTCTGGTTAATTCTAGCTGTCCTCATTTCCAAACATACTTTGTTTGGAATTCCATTGTGGTGGGTTGTTCATAAACGACATGAATCTGTTGAGTGGATGATGGGAGCAAGCACCTTTTGGAAAGCTAATCATAGTGTCCCACTGCCTTCCCACTCCCTCTGGTGTGCATGTTTCCGGGGGGAAAGGGAAAGATTATAACAGCCTCATTTTGTAATTTTTAGAGGCAGTCACCGTTTAACCTAATGGCATGTTTTTGGTCTGTGGGAGGAATCAGGAGAACCCAGGCATTCACAAAGGGAACATGCAGGCTTTACACAAAAAAGGGACCTGGCAGACTTGGACCTGGACTCCTTGCACCTGAACTACCTGCTGTACCACTGTGCTGCTCTCAGTGGCACAGACAAAAAAACCCAGCCAATTAAAGTTTAGTTTTATTGGAATTGCTTTTATTTCAGTGTTTTCATAGTTAATTTAGTCTCTTTGTTTTATTTAAAGACTGAAGAGCTGCATTGGAGAAGGTGTTGCATGTGAACCCTGAGCAGTTGCCTATCTTTGGCTCCCTTACAGCAATTAAAATAACCCATTTAAGACAAAAGGATGCATTTATCCCAATAACTGGCCAAAAAATGCAAAATTTGGCTTTAAAACAAATATTCAATTAAGCCAAAATGGAGCCAATGTAGAGCAGCTTAGGAGCAGAAAGGGTGGCTCTCGGAACTGAAGAGGCCAATTTTTACGAATCACCGCAAAGAGCTGAAATTCCCGTCACCAGGACTACGCCCCGCCCATCTGCTCAGTGTTATAAAACCACAGAGCATAACAACGTTAGCATAGGAAGTACTGTCGACTGTTGTGGGGACAGTTAGGTGAACCAGAAAACGACAATGGGGCTCAAAGTAGAAGTGGAATACTGGTAATTGACCTTTCTTTAAATCGTGTTATCACCATACTCTTCTAGCCAACGGTTACGATTATCTGTCTTTCTGCTTTGTTGTTCAGTTCAAATACTTGCGTTAGTGTTGTAGCTAAATCAGCGTCGCTCCGTCATTTGCCTTCACACAGTATCGTCCAGGCAGGAGCTTCTTGTTGTAATTCACTCACTCATAAATTCTGTCTATGCAGCGGTAAATGAGGGTACGAACCCCGCTACAGGGAGCTCGCCGCGGGCATCAAGGAGGAGTTCCCTGACGCGGAGGTGTACGGCACTGTGGGAAGATCAAGTAAGAACAAACCGAATGAGAAGCTACCATGTGGACTGTCCGCACCATACTGCTAACATTTCCATACATCATCATCACGGATATGATGGTTTACTTTATACTGACTGCTCTTTGCAGGCAGCTTCGAGATCAAAGTCAACGGGCAGCTGGTCTTCTCAAAACTTCAAGACGGTGGATTTCCAGATGAGGACGATGTGAGTAACAGGATGACTTTTACACATGTGAATTGCTCGAAATGGAAAAAAGTCAAGGACATACGCTGTTAAAATTGTAGCTTATGTGCACAAAAAGCTGATGACTGTAAAGCAATCCAAGATTACAAGCAAGGCTGGAAACATCAGAGCCGCACAGCATCAGAAGTGCAGTGTGTCTGACATTGTTGACCAAGAAATTCGGTGCAATTTTTGTAATTGAGGATATACCAAAGATTAAAAGTCGAACCATTTGAATTGATATGAAATTTTGTATTGATTGAAAATATATTTGAAAATGTTTATTTTTTATATTCTGGCACTAACATCAAACATGCAACAGAGGCAGAAGCTTTATAACAAAAGAAAAGGCGAAACAAAGAGGAGTTCATAATATCATTGGACCAATAATGGTAACACTCCTGTGGGAACCACATATCTCTAAAATGTCAATTTCTATGTATAATTTCTATATTAGATTTAAATCAACATGATTGTGAATTATTTTTACTGAATGGCAAGTTCCAGAAGGTGGGGAAAGGGGGAAAATGTTTACATTTTTATTTGCCATAAATGTTCAAAAAGATATTTGTATTGGCAGGTATATAAAAAAATGCAATATTTAAAGGCCACCTTTTGAAAATTAGCAAAAAATATCTTTGCTGTAATGTTGGCAGAATGTTAAATTGTACCATGATGGTTTACTGACATCACTCAATTTAACTCGAAGAAACTGAAAATATATTAAAGGATAAATTGATGTTTTTGTTGCTTCACATTTGTTTTCTAACACAAATGAACAGTACCCATGAAAGGAACAGGTCAGTTTTAGTTAAATAGAGACCTTATGCTCCTTAAACAGATATTGGTATTGGCATAAAGTTTAGAATAAGTTTGGAAGTATCACCAAAGACGCACAGTAGAAGCCTAAGGAGAATAACAAAGCTTTTGTGCATTTGCCTCTGCTTTTGTTATTGTTTTTGACACTTAAGAGACACCATACCATTGCCTATTTTTAAACCATAAACAGCATTGGTTCCTCAAAGATCACCATTTTCACCAGCATCTGTTTTTGGAACATGCATGGTGAAGTGAAATTTGCAGCACCTACATCCCATAAAACAGGCTTATCACTGCCTCATTCCATTATCTCCTATTTTATTACCATAAATACATATCAGAGGTTGTCCAGTGGGTAACTGCCACTGAACAGGAAAAATCCAGACTGAGTCATTAATTAGGTTTATACCACTGTTTGTGCTTTTACCAACACAGTGGATAAACACCAAACTTGTGTTGGGTGAAGCATCTCTAATTTCCCTGGTGTATAAGATTTCATTAATTTTAACTTGTGGGTTTGGGTTATGATTGAGTGAGAGCTAATTCTAAACTACTTTTTGAAATGGTTTCATTTTTTCTTTGTGGTTACAACAAGGTCACGTTTTTTCCTTTTCCCCTACAGCTGAGAAATGCATTTGATGATATAATTGCTGGAAAAAAACCACAGCAGATCAAAACCGGAAGATGCACCATCATGTAAACACCTCCATCCTTCCTCACCATCAGGATGTCAGCACTGGCCGACTTTCAGTGGTGGTCCTGGATAGAAACCACCAAAGAGATGCATGATGTTGATTTCATTTCTTCTCTGATCCAGACTATTTAACTCCTGTCTGCCTCCTGGCTCCCCTCTCTGTCCTCAGTATGGTTCTCCAGGCTGTTAATGACTGCTGTAGCTGAAAACTCAACGGTTATAGTATGATGATGATCATGCCTGGAGTTTCCTGCTCTGAGCGCTTGAGATTGGGAGAAGTCGCAGAGGGAGTTTTATGTTCTGGTACCCTAACTGCCTGGGATTTTGTTTTCTGCCTTCATTTGTTATCGCTTCTTGATTTCATATGGATTTAAGAGTTTACATGCACATGAGCAAGGCATAATTAAGCACTTTTAAACTAAGGGAAAACTGTTGCATTTGTTTGCTTATGCTAAAGTAAAATTTCTACATGGTTTTGATTAGTGACACTTTGTCATATAATTAGTAATTTGGGGAATTTATCTTGCAAATCTTGATGCAAATAAAATAGGAATTGATTTCATAGATACAAAAACAGACTTCAGATGTTAAATCTCTTTGGGATTAAAATGTTTTTGACTGAAGAGTGATGTTTGTAAGTGCATCTGAGGACCATCACCCACTGGTCTGTCAGGTCACACTTTTTACATCAGCCAGTTTTTCTGCATTTTTACTTTGGATGGCTGGAACCCTTAATAAAATTACCACATGCAAACGTTCTGATTTTTGTCATTTATGTTTAGCACTAGATAAAAAGGCAGGCCAAAGCCTCCTGGCAAACACTATGCTGGCTTTCATTCAGGATGTGTTGCTGGGATCTTTTACCCTTGGAAGGGATAGCTGAGAATTTTTAAGGTGTGACTGTTTGGACTTTATTTCTATTGTAAAGACATAAGCCACTGTGATTTTGGTCAAAGGTAAGGTGTTGTAATCCTTCTGAGTCATGACTCCTTACCCAAATGCTTCATGTGAGAGCAGCTAATGCCTCAGTCTGTGA
The DNA here is from genome assembly GCA_036419115.1 of Scarus forsteni. Classification (NCBI taxonomy): domain Eukaryota; kingdom Metazoa; phylum Chordata; class Actinopteri; order Labriformes; family Labridae; genus Scarus; species Scarus forsteni. The sequence continues at coordinate 22,862,004 of JAZDUH010000084.1, forward strand.
GTAAACTGTATTTGCCTGTCTCTTAATTCATTTCAGCAGACTTTATCTCCACTCATGCTTTGTTCACAAATGATCTGAAACTTTTGAGTGGATAATGGGAGCAGCACCTTTTTAGAGAGATGTTTACCTTTTTTTCTTTTTGTTTTATTTGGCCATTACATAATACGATAACAGAATAATACTGTTCTGGGACTGACAGAGCAATGCAAGGATAGCATGTTTCTGGCACCCGGCAGGGTTCCATCTGCATTTCCGCCCCATTGTTTTTTTGGGATTTACTGCTGAAAATATGTATCCTGTCATTGAGACAATCTGTTATCCAGCTGACTCCAACCTCCTTTCTAACTCTTCCCAGCTGCTCTGGGGTTGTCCGTATCTGAGACCAATTGAGTAACAATGTTGTTAATTCCAAACAGTTCATCCAGTCTTTCCTTAAAAGTTCCTCCACTTTCCCATAACTCCCTTTGTTAGTTCACCTGATTAGGGATGAAATATCAGCTACTTTTGCTAACACTTTCCCCTCCTTTCTACTATTGGTGTCCCACATTTGGTCCACAATGAACTCCATAAAACAAACAAAATAAGACCAGAATGAATGCAGAGCAGCGTTAATTTTGTTGGCTAAATATTTCCGTTATAGTTCTCGTCAACAACCCCATTCCCCCTTAAAAAACTAGACAATAATTGATAAAAACAAGTGCAAAATCTAAAATAGTTGGAAAATGTTGGACAGAGACTTAATCCATTCAGACCTAATTTCATCAAAGGAGGGACAAATTCAGGTTATATCCAATCACAAATGCCTTAGCTTCTTTGTGGTGGCATAAGTTGGGAAGCTATCCCATCAAATCTACTTGTTTATGAATTGAACTGTTTATGTACAGCAGGTTCACAGTTTGTTGTCAGTTCTGCTGTAACTGAGATGCTCTGCTTGATCGCCTAAATAAAGGCGATGGTATTCCATGCAAACATTAAATCTTGTTCTGTTAATTTATACATTCAAACTTCACTAACATCCAATTAAGGTTATAAGATGATTATTTTATCCAAGTGTAAAACATGACTTCAGAAATTCAAGGAACATAAAAAATGCCTTACATTTTACATTTCATATTTTAGATTTAATTTACATTAGATTTTGTTAACAAAAATGTTGGAAAGTTTCATCAACTAAAACTAAAAACAATTTAGATGACTAAATTATGACAAAAAACTAAAAATATTTTAGGCAAAAGACTGTAAAACTAAGTGTTGTCAAAATGTACGCTGATGCAGACTACAAATACAAAGCTCTGAGTCCTCATGGGTATTCAGTGTGTGGTGTTAAGCAGAACTATGTGGTGTGTATGGTTGACATGTTGGAGTTTTCCCAAACAAATAAACCAGATGTTGCTCCTTTCATTTGTAAGTTATGAAAACAGCTTGAACATTTTCAAGTGAGCCACAGATGCGATTTTTCTCTTCAGCTCATGTTTACCACAGCCTTTTTTTCAAGGGTCTGAGCAAAATGCAGTACTTTAGAAATCATTTGGACTTTAAGGGACAGAAATGCTGAATGGCAAATAGACTTGATCTTATAAAGTACCTGTCTAGTCTTTCTGACTGCTCAAAGTGCTTCTACACAGCAGGTCACGTCTACACTCTCACATCCACTCACTTTAACATTCCTTCACAGCACCTGAAGTTTCTTTGTTGACCGTCCATCCGTGTTTCCGAACACATTCTTACCCTTTCATTCCCTTTTACACGCCACTGATGACGCAGTGGGAGCAACTTGGGATAAATGCCTTGCCCAAGGACACATTAACATGTGACTGCCAGGGCTGGGCTTGAACCTACAACCTTAGAATGTCTCACTGAGCGTCCTACCAGATTAAAGGCCTTTGCTCACCAGACGGGATTTTCTTATGCAAATAATTCACTGGTCAGTATTATTTCAAATCTATAGTAATTAGGGCTGCCACTTTGGTGCATTAATTAGATTAATTAATTACAATGCAAATGAATGTGTTAAAAAAATAATCACAGGATTAAATATAGCACATGAACATTTTAATACTGTTCAGTTAAAGGACCCGTACATGGCAGTGGCACGTCACTTCACACACACGTCGCTAGTCAAGCCAAACAAAGCTGAGGTGACAACAGGAACGGCCTATTTGAGACTCCGCTTTATTTTATTTTTGAATTAATTTATCTGTATTTGTACTGCATTCTTTAATAATGCACCAGGCCTAATTGGTTTGCTGGATGTCCTCCACCTTTTTCTTTTTTTAAAAATTTGATTTATGAAACACACTTAAAGTGTAATTTGAGTTGCCTGATTGAGCTTAGAATTATCTGGACAAGTTTCCCTTTATTCAATCACCAATAAAAATGTAGATTTACAATCTTCTCTTTTTAGTGTATTCATTTGATTAATCATCCACTACAATTTTGTGATATCCTAGAATTCAAATTCTTTATTTGGGGACTTTAAGCAGATAAGAGATTAAAATGCGATTAATTAGATTAATTAATTACACATCCTGTAATTTATTAGATTAATTTTTTTAATCACCTGACAGCACTCATAGTAATACAAGCTTACATAGTGTGTTTACTTGACCACTCACCACAATGACAAGGATAATGAATTTGAAGAGAATATAAAGAAGATAATTGACTTGCAGCTGCAGTACAACCATGGTGAGTGTGTATTAGTACTGAAGCAGCTGTGGTGCAGCTTCATCTCCTAAATAACTGCAAAGCCCACAAAATTCCCCCCTTCTCGACAAAATATGTTCCCATTTAGTTTCCATAGATTAATATCAGCCCCAGTTCGCTGTCCATTGCTGTTGAGTCAATTGCTGCACCGTGTAGAATTTTCACAACAAGTGTACTTAAAATACACATTGCTTTTGATGTAATGGAGATGCATCAAAAATCACCTCTGAATTATTAAACATTTTGCGCTGTTTAGTTGCATCAGCCTTGGTGTGTAAGGGTTTTAGGCTTACATCCTGTTTTCAGGACCTACTACAGTAGGCATGAAAAACTTTGGTGCTTGGCTTTTAAATCTTCATAGGGCTGTTAATAGACTTGTGAAAATTCAAGATGAAAAATATAAAACCAATAAGATGAATCATTGTAAATATTTTCATAATCAAATGTATCGTATAGTATCTTATGAGCCAAACACAATACAAACCAGCTCCATCTTATTTTTCGATGTGTATTTTGTAATATATATTTTACTTAAAGGTCTAGTTATTATTTTAAAACTGCATTTAGTGATACATATTTGACACAACAGACAATTATAGTTCGGTTTTCTTAAATTTGTTGTGTTTTCATGGCCAATTTTGTACATATTTGTTTTTTTTTCTTTTCGGTGAGTAAAAAAGCGCCTCTTATCACCAAATAAGTCAAATGATCGGAATCACTAGAAGAAGATGAAATTCCCATCAGCAAACCGCACCCCGCCCATCTGCCTAGAGTTATAAAAGCAGAGAGCGCAGCTGTTTCGGTTCATCAAGTACACACGGCTGCTGAGGCAGAAGTTTGGAAACAAAGCGACAATGGGGCTCAAAGTAGAAGTCGAATACTGGTATTTACTCCTTTTTGATGCCTGCATCATTGTGTTCTCTAACTTACCTGTATGATTGTGTGTCTTTAGTTTCTACTGCTCTTTTTAGTTAGTGTAACACTGTTGTCTGCATCACTGTAACTCAGGCAGATTCTCTTCTGAAGTGCAAAGTGATCTGACTTTATCATAATCTGTTAACACAGTGGTGGATGAGGATACGCATCCCGCTTTTGGGACCTCGCCGGGTCTATCAAGAACTGGTTCCCTAATGCGGAGGTGACAGGCCATGTGGGGAGAAAAGGTGAGGATGGATATGATAAGCTTTCAGGTGGACTGTCTGCGCTCCATTCTTTCAAACATCTTCATAGAGAGCTCATGGATGGGAAAAGAGATTAACTTTTCTCATTCTTTTCTTTGCAGGCAGCTTCGAGATCACGGTCAACGATCAGCTGATCTACTCCAAGCTTGATCAGGGAGGATTTCCAAAAAAGGACGACGTGAGTTACAGGGTGGCTTTTTTAAAATGGGAAATGGTCTTGAATTGTGAAAATAGTTAATAACTAGGATCTGAGAATACAGTTTTGATGGCAAGAAATTTTAGACCTCTTCTCCTGCACTGAAATCCTTCTTTAACGTGCAGTGCACTATCAGAGATGCTGGGAAGTTTTACTATACCAGACTTTCCCAAAGTTTGAGTCCTGGGTTGCAGCAGTGTTGATTAGGTCACAGATTGGTAAATTAGAAAAACTTAAATGATTATCTATGTGACATCTCCGAATGGAAAAATGAGAAGTCTGAGATTAAAGTTGAAATTCTGAGGAGAAAAACAAAACAGGATTCTGAATAATTTTGAGAAAAAAGGGTTGAAATTCTGGGTAAAAAAAATAATAAGTCTAAGAAAATGACAGAATTGTGCATAATAAAAATAATAATTCTAACATTAAGGTAAGAAGTCTTAAGACTTATATTGGAGTTCTGCGTTCGAATTCGGAATAATGATACATTTTTTAAAAAATGTAAATTTCGAGGAACATGTTGGAATTTCAAATTCTGAGAGAAAAAACATCCAAATTCTGGAACCAAAGTTAAACTTTTGAGTCTAAAGTCAAGTTTACAAGATTACTTTTTTCCTAGAATTCTGACTTTTTCACATACTTAAAAATATTCAACTGTGTAAAAAGTTCTTGTTCATGGCCCTCATCCTCTTCCATAATGCTGTAGTTCAGACCCTGCTTAGCGAGAGGCATTCAGCTTTTTGGCTTTCTGCCTCTCTCTTTAACATATCCTATTATTATTATTGTTATTATTATTATTATTATTATTATTATTATTATTATTATTATTATTATTATTATCACTATTACACTGTCATTAGGATAAACAAATGTATCCATGCTGCAGGGACCACGATTCATCAATTCATCAATCAGATTTTATTTAAATTAATTTCATGCTAATTCAGTGGCAGTTGCGAGTGATTCACGGGGGAGCAGAAATATGATTGAGGAAAAGATTAAAAAGTAATGATAATTAAGGTAAGATAATCCTTATTGATCCCCAGAGAGGAAATTAAAGTATTACAGCAGCACAGAGCAAAGAAGCATGCTAACGATAAGGAACTAAAGAAAGAACAAATAAGGTAAGAGCTTAAAGTGTAGCTGTAAACAAGCAGTTATTCAAAGAAGTAAGGTTTCTATACAGGACAATATGAGATAAACTGTAAAGGGAACTGTCAAGACATCCATAACAAACTGAAGTAATATTCTTCAACAATCAAACAAGAAACTTTATGTGTGTATACATAAATCATGAGGTGTGATGTCAACACAGATTTTGGGACTATTGTACATCAATACTGCTTCAGTAAAAAACAAAGTCAGGATAACTGATAAAAATAAAAAGAGAAAAAGGAAAGATATTTAAATGAACATACTCATATTTATTCTAGATTATCTTGACTGAGAAACTAATAAGTATACTAAAATAAAGTTCAAATACATTTAAATAAGTTAAACAGATTAAGTAAAGAGGATGTAAAATGTTTTAGTGTAAAATGTTATTTAACCATTGTACTAAGAAATACCTAAGGTAACCATTTAAACATTAAACAATGTAAATTAGAAATAAATCAGGTATAAAAAAGATGATGCCCATACATTGAAGTTTTAATCCCCAGTTTTGGAGTATAATGGCTAAAAGCAGCATGTTTTAGTTCTGCTCTGTTGAAAAAACTGCCTGGTCCATAAACTAAAACCATCTCTGAGAGGTATGTGGTGCCAGGTCATAATAGGTTATAGGGTTATAATTTGTAAAGTAACTTTAAAAGTTTGTTCACTAACTGGCACCCAGTGTAAACACTTTAAAATTGGTGTGCTCTCTTTCTGGTCTTTGTCAGCACTGTAACAGCAGAAGTCTGTATTTAATGTAGCTGATGTTTTTTGCCGTCTGGTTGACCTAAAAGAGAGTGCCATGGTAGTCGAGCCTGCTTATCATGAAAACATTCGTCTCTCTCTGTCTGACATGTCGTGCAGTGAATGACAAGTGAATAAATGTCCATTCAAATGAAATAAAGTGGCACAATGTGCAGTGAATTACCTCAATGTCAGAGCTACATTTAGAAGGGACTCTGTGCATGAATTTAGTATTGTGGGTTTTGTAAATGCAAATAATTTTCAAAGAATAGACTTGTTATTGTTGGTGAAAAAAATAAGATAATACACCGTCCTGCCTGCTGTATCCCAGTGTTTAGTGTCTTTAAGAATACAGAGAAAATAATGGATAGATACTTTATTGACATGAGGGAAGAGGACAGTCAGCGTGTTCTGAAGATACTCAGTGATTAAAGCTACGAAGGCATTTGAGTTAATAGTTTCATGTGATACTTGTGAGTGCACACGCACACCCCAATTCCTCAACTGTGAATGAAACATGAGTAAGAATGACAGAGCACATAACTTCTTCATGTGACATCAGTGTGTCGCAAAGATGACAAGACCAGGAAACTTAAGAGATAATTATCATAGCTGTGGTTCTCCGAAAATCATGAGTGAGTGAGTCACACAGTAAAACCAAATTAAGTGGCACGACTCAGGCTTCATGTACAAACCCTGATTCCAACTAAGTTCAGGCATTAAAAAAACTAAGAATGGAATACAACGGTTTGAAAATTAGTTTTGACCTGTATTCCTTTGAACACAGTACAAAGACAAGATGTTAAATGTTCCAACTGATAAACTTCATTGTTTTTGCTCATATTCAATTTGATTCCTGCACCACATCACAAAAATCTGGGACATGGTTCAGGCAAAGAGGTTAATTATTGTTAGTTACTGGAAACAGGTGAGTGTCATGTTTGGGTGAAATTTCTATACATTAGCAGCAAGGATGAAAGCCAACATTGAATGCCTGTGACCTTTGGCCATCAGTTGGAACTGCATTAAAAACTAGCATCATTCTGTAAGGGTTATAGCATGTGGGATGAGGAACGCTTCAGGAAACCATTGTCAGTAAACACTAGGGATGGGACGATACACTTAAACTCACAATACTCTGCACCTCGATATGCCCGGGTCACGATACGATACGTCACGATACAATATCAAAAAAAGAAAAAATATTACTGTGTAATTACAACTTATTTATTTTTGTTTGAGTTGCACACAGGTAAACACAAGGCCTAACAGGCCAAACACAAACAATAACACTCTCTCCAACCCTAGAGAGGTTAGAGAGAGTGTATGCTAATGAGCGGTAGGCTCGTTTTCGCCATCTTCGTCTTTTTTAATGAGAAAGCCAGAATACTGCCAGGCAGATGACTTGTACCCAGGTGGAGCGACCTCAATATCGACCTCATTTGACCCCATCATTCGGCTTTTTGGAGGCAAGTTAGTTGGTGCTAATGTTTGTTGTCGTCACTTCTGGTCACATGCCCTATTACCGGACATGCTTTATTTTGCGATCCATTTTTTTCAAACTCGATGCATTTCGTCATGTACTGTCTTGCGATATATTGCCAAACAATATTTCATCCCATCCCTAGTAAACACACTTCACAATTGCTGGCTTCTCTGAGCCTGAGCTCGTGTTTTAAGCTTAGCTTTGTAGTAAAAAGAAGATGCAGGTACCAGACTGGCCTGTCTACAATCCACATCTGTTTCCCATTACAAATATGTGGCGCATTTTCACAAAAAATGACAATAGAGAGCCCGGACTGTTGAAGTCATACATTAAAACAAGAACGGGAAAGAGGATTACCTATAGTGCTTCAAAGACAGCCCTCAGTTTATAAATGTTTATTGAGTGTTGTTAAAAGGAAAAGTGATGCAACACAGTTGTAAACATGACCCTGTCCCAGCAACTATCACATTTAAAATGAGTGAAATATTTTAAACCAATAACTATCCTGTCTTTGAAGTGAGTTCAGTTGAATTTAGGTCAGAAAGGATTTGCAAATGAGTCTGTTCTGTTTTATATACATTTTATGCAAAGTCCAGGTTCATTGGAATTGGGCTTTGTAAAACTGTTGCAAGCAAAAAAAAAACTTGAGAGAAAATAAAGGTCTGTGTTATTCTCCAAGTGTAAATTTTGAGTTAAAATAGTAGGACATTTTTTTATCGTCAGTCTTTTTTTCTGAATCTGCTTCACTCAGTCTCAGACAGAAATAGAGTTTTTGTTTTTTCTCAACATTTTTTAGCCTCTTTTTCATTTAACCATGTAGTAATTAGTATTAATATTCTATTTACTGAAAGCTGCCAAATCATGAGTTTAATAACAGTTAATTACTAACATCGTCTGATAGATACAATATACGTCATTAGCAAAGAGTACAAAAGCCATCATCACATTTATGTCAATTACCTTTTCCTTCTTTCAACTCCTGCTATCTTTTCTTTTCCTGAATTTTTTCTTTGCACAATAAACAGCATAAACAGCAAATTTTTAACTTTTAAATTAAATACTCCTCTCTAAAACAGCAGCAGCTATTGTGCAGAAAGACGAGCTTGTCTGCCTTGTGGCAGTCATGCATTTAAATTCCAAAACTGGCAAATATTTCCACAGCTTGCCCACGTGTCACTGCTTTAAACGGCCTCAAACATTGCATACTGGCATCATATTGTGTTTAGTTAGTCAGTCATACTTTTGTTTGCCTCTCTCCTGTTTGCCTTCACTGCTTCATCTTCGCCTTTGTTGTCATTTTGTTGCAGGGGTGTGATTAGGAATGGGAATCAATTACCTGTTCCAGTTTAGATCCAGTCCAAACTGTGTGGAGGACTTGATACAATGTGCCTTTATGATTTATGAAGGCCCTCTGGGAAGTTCAGGGTGCCGAACAAAACAATGACTCCATGCTCTCCTCATAGGCAGTAATGAGCAGGAACAAGGAAGCAGTAATAGTGGTCAGGAGACAGAGGCAATATAAATTGTGGCTTATCTTCAAAAAGTGTCAACCACACAACATGCAGTGTGAGATTTAAAAGGCTGGTGTGTTTGACTGTTCATGTCTTATCTGGGGTGTCTGTTTAGCAAGGATTTAATTCAAGTTGATAAAAATAGTCTCTGTTGAGGTTCAGATGCAGCTCTGTTTTCCTCCCCATTGGAAACGATTGGCTCTGAGGGTGTGGAGAGGCTATGCTATTGAGCTCTGCTCTGATTGACAGTCCAAATAATGCCTGATGGGAGAGAGAGGAGGCATTACAGGGCGCGGAGCTGTCTTTCAAAACAGTTATGGTGGTCATGTGGTGGAGGATGTATGTCTGTAACATAATAAACCCAAGGAAGTAAAAAAAATTAAAGTGGCATCGAGCATTTCTCTGTGTATTGAGACTTTAGTTAAAGGTGACTTGTTCTTCTGCTCCCTAAGACCCTTCTATGAACATTAAAAGCACAGAAAATTGATTTTGCAGCTAACTTTACTGGACAGCATTAAAAATTAGGTGTGACATATGTTTGATAGTGCTGAGACAAAAATGTTTGTAGGCTTTTGTAAACAAAACAGTCTCAAGATTAACAAAGGGATGGATAAAGCAGCAGTAGCCTACAAGTATTATAGTCTTTTACTTACAATATAATGCAGCTGGAATCATAATTTCCCTGAGGGAGTTCTCCCAAAGCGATTAATAAAGTACAATCTAATCTAATCTAAATAATTGGATAAATAAGGAAAATTGATACAGACATTGTTTGTATTAAATTTTAATCAATGCCTATCCTTACGCTTAACACCATGAGGCATGCAGACCTAGTTGGAAGACATCATTGAATTATTAAACAGGTACCACACATGGAAAAGCACTAACAGTGTGTGGTTTGAACCAATTTAATGTTTAGTCTTATATCTGCGTTGATTTTGAAGATTACTTTTCAGGATTATTTTAGCCTTTATTTTGTAAATGAAATATGTTTCACAGTCCTCAAAGGGAAATGATGCGGCTTTATCATTTGAGGTATCTTCTCGACCTGTTTCACCTGTTTTCCATAACACTTTATACTGTAACAGCACCTATTTAAGGCAGGCAGTGTTGACTCAGTGTGGCCTCATGAAGCTACTAGGACAACCTCACAACAAATATGAGGAACTAGAGGGCACAATGCCGCTGGCTGTCAGATTGTGGTGAGTTGTCATAGTAAAAAGACAGGTTTTGTTTCAGAGACAGTTGAAAGCAGAGAGATTTAAGAACTCGGACAGCACTACAGTGGCCTAATTCATTTTTATGTTTCAAGGCAATATTAACTTTAACCCCAAAGGGACGTTGTCTTTTAATGCGTGACATCACACCGACTGTACTGACAGTTGTCATCTCAAGCAGAAAACAGGCTTTACACAGTCCAACCTTATCTCCCATTTTTTGACAACAAATAAAAATCAGTGTGGGTGACCATCACTGTACAGGAAAAACCTCAAATATGAAACAGTGATTTGGTTTACCAGTGTTAAGTCATGTTATCTGTTAGTGGGTAGATGTCATCAAGACCAATCAGATGATAATTTTGTTAAACCAGAGCAAGTTTCTGTTGAATTTACTTCAGGCTATGACTGAATGAGAGCTAAATCTAAATTACTTTTTGAAAGTGTTTAAAGTTGTAATAAATTATTTTACTTGTGTTTATTCCTGTTCAGATCAAAAAAGCAATGGAGGCTTTCTGTGCTGGTAATCCTATGCCAAAGATTGGTAAAAACAAGAAGAACTGCACCATCATGTAAACATCTCCTTCCTTCTTCACCATCAGAACGTCAGCACTGGCCGACTTCCACCTTCAATGATGGTCGTAGATCAACACCACCAAAGAGATGCATTATGATGACGTCATGTCTTCTCTGATGCAGTCCAGTTAAGTCCTCTCTGGCTCCCCTCTCTGTCCTCAGTATGGTGCTCCAGGCTGCTAATGACTGCCATAGCTGAAAGCTTTCTGGTTGTGGTATGATGATAATCATGCCTGGAGTTTCCTGCTCTGAGGGCTTGAGATTGGGAGAAGTTTCAGAGAGGCAGTTATTTATGTCAGGGGTTTTTAGAGCTTTATTTGCTATTTGTTTGATTTCGTATGCATTTTAGAGTTTGTATGCACATGTTAAAGGCATAATTAGGCACTTTTAAACACAAAGAGAAAACTGTTGCGTTTGATTGTTCACAATAAAGTTAATTTCCACACAGTTTTGAATAGTTACACCTTGTCACATAATTGGTACGTTGTGGAATTTCGCTTGCAAACCTTGCTTGCATATAAAAAAGGAATTTTCTTAGATTCATAAATAGACCTTAAGTGATAAATGACTCCTTGGGATTAAAATGGGTCTGAATTTAGAGCAATCTTTGTAAGTGCAGCTGAAGACCCACTGGTCTGTCAGCTCACACTTGTTACATTATTTTTCTGTCTTATTTTGCACCTTATCAAACTGGAAACACCAAATAAAGGTACACGTTTTTAATCTCTGATTTTGTTTATTTTCCACACACTTTTCATTCCACAGATGTAAATGAGCAGAGCTCAACACCCTCTCCCTGCTTTACATATCAAAGATTTTCCTGTAACACACACCTGAAGCTCAGGTGCGTGTCAGGGCGCGGCAGTGACTTTGCAGTTTCTAAACAGAGCTGATCCTGTGGGAGGAGGGTTGTTTGTGATCCTGAGATGTCTCTTGGCAATGCCATCCAACACATGGCAGTTAATTTTCAGCACAAGAACAGGTTTTTTCACTTTGCATGTGAGTGAGCCTGTGTCAGCAGATGAAAACATCAAACAGTGAGAGACATCGGTGCTATTTGCATATTGAGCTTCCTCCTGGAGGATGCACTTCCAGTAAGAGACATGGACACCACTCCCTTCACTCTGACTAAAGCCTTTTAAAAATGACATCAGCTGTTTCCTATCACTCTTGAAATGTAAGCATTTAACAGCCTCTAGTTTTCTGTGTGAGGAAAGAGAAAAAAAAGCTTAAAACTGTGGAGAAGAAACAAACTTATGGTGTACTGTCTCCTCAAAAAAGTTTTGTTATTTCAGTAGTTTTTTTTCTCTTTGATATTAGCTTTGATATTTTATTTTATATTGTTGGAGTCCTTCACAGTTCAACTTGTAAGCATTGTGCATCTGTGGAATGAGCAACACAGCTAAATGTGTGGGTACCACACCGGGAGCACAGCACTGGGCCAACCTACAGTGAGGTGCACCTATAGGGGTCTTACAGTGGCAACAAAAGCTCTGGTTAGCAGTTGGAAATCCTGAGTGGAGTCAGCCTCATGTTGAACAGCCACCCACTGAAGCCATGTTAAGGGTGTGGGTGAGGGAAGGGAGATGGGCAGAGACAACAGGACTAAAATAAGAATCGAAGATAGTGACAAATTCATGGACCAATCATTAATCTGTCCTCAACATATTTGTGTCTGCTGATTATAGATTGATTTGATGTTAGCCCCTGATGCAGCACCTTGTTTTCCAGTGGGTCCTCATGATTTTTGGTTGCAAAGGTATTTATGGTGGCTATAATATAAATTTTAACAAGTATAATATAATAGGGTAGAGAGGGCTGCTGTTAAATAAACCAGCAGCATCTAGCTGAACTAAAATTTAATTAGGTTGAACCTGTTTGTTTTGTTGTTGTTTTTTTAAATGTGAATTCATGTTAATGTTATTATAATATTTCAGTTTATGTTTTTGGTTGGGGAAGAATTTATGATAGCAACAAGTTTAAACATCATTAACATTAAAATATATAATTGTAATATTGTAATATTATAATGATTTTAAGGTACAGTAGAGAGGGCTGAAGTAAATAATTGGTTTTATCTTCCATTTTGTGCCTACGTCCTGGCACCTAGGAAGAGAGAGAGACATTTCAGACTTTAAAAATTGTAAAATCTTGAGTTTTATGAGTGGGAAGACTTGAAAGAAGTTTTCTCTCCTTAGTGTGAAAGCATGGGATTAATCTTTGTCCAAAAACAAACAGATCTGAATGAACTTTGGCTGAGTCTGACTATCAAATGGATGCTAAAGCACAACAGGGATGTAATAAAGTAGAAGCCCACTGTCTGTGCCAAAAGTCTACATTTGAATGATTAAATCTCTCATTTTCCTACGGGAAATGTGTCTTACACCAAGACCTTTAAAGGCAAAGTATCAAATGCATCCACAGCCATACAGCCCACAAAATAAGAGATGGATCATCGGAGTAAAATATTAAAATATTACAATATACATCAGCATTATGAGTACATGTAAAGAATGTTTACTTTGAGTTCAGTGTCTGTCAGCATTCTGTTGTCTCAAAGCATGTTGGCAGGTAAATGCTGTTAATAACTAATGATGATGGTTTGATGGCTCATTTCCTTAAAAAATACTTTAAAAAATATTTAAAGCAAAAAAGTACTGAGGAAAATATCAAAATCTACTCAAAATATAGAAAACATCAAGAGTAATAAAATTACAAGCACTCATATATTTAGAATTGAATTAAATTCTAACTACAAATAAACAGCACCCTTAAAAACAATCCACAGACTGATTATAAGTTGTGTTTAATAGAGCACAGAAAAATATAACAAGATTTTTGTGCAGTTAAGCATCTAACTAGAGGTGGGAATAAAGCTTTAACTGAGTGAGTGTATTGTATTTGCAGTATACGATGCTCATAATCAAAGTAAAAGAGAGATCATGATGTAATGGATATTTAAGTTATTATATTCATACAATATGTTATAATGTAAGTACACAGGATCACTTGTATATATAGTCCTTTGCTACATGTGTAAATGGAACAGCTAAAAACTTTTAGCTTTTTAATCCATCAGTTTACGTGTCGTCCATCTGACTCATCCATTTGTCTGCTCATCCACCATCCATCCCAGTCAACAAGGTATGAATGTGAGATAAAGAAAGACAAAGCCTGAATGGGATGCATAAAAGTTTATTCAAAACAATAAATGACTTGTCAAAATAAATTTTTTATGCAGAAAAATGTCTGAAAAAGTCTCCCCCTAGAGCACATTGCAGCCTTTGCTTCCACATTCCTCCCACTAAGGGGCGCCAGAATCACAGAAACCGTCATGTTCAGTGTTTGGCCCTTGGCAACCCCTTACTCCTAAAGGAGCCTCGCTGTTGGGTCAAATGGATGGAAGTAATAGCAGAGATATAAGTTTAATATCCTTAAATCTCAGAGGTCAAATATAAGCCATGACTGTCTTAAAGGTGCACTTACATTTTTGGAATAAACAGCAGATATTTTAAGTATTTAAAAATCATTTGATCTAAAAATCTTCAAAGAATATCTTAAAGGATGCAAAGATGTTAAGTTTGATGGGACATAATTTAAGAAAAGTTGGAAATCTAAGATTTTCACAGGACATGTGTGTATATTCTTATCTGTTTGCTTGTTTGTTCAATGTGATAATGATTACTGAATCCATGCATTGTCTGTGTTTTTATTTCTTTGAACTTCCCAGTTAGCTTTAATTATCTTATATCGATTCTTGTCTGTGTTCACAACCGATTTTGGATTGTGTTGCTTTGTTATGTCTTGTGTTGCACCTTTTGCACTTGTTGTCATATTTTTGCTTTAATAAATGCATTTTTAAAAATAAATCAGGTTTTAAACAGGATCACTCAAAAAGTTTAAAATTTATTTTGATGAAATTTTCAGGTTAAGTTACTGATAACTCAAGGAGGAAGTGATTTGGACTTCTTTTGAACGATTTGTCAAAATTGTTAGAGAGGCCAATTCCCAACATTCTTGCCAATTACTCAATTTTTATTCATGGATTTTTATGACATTTTCAGGGAATGTCAGTCATGTCAGAATGAAGAAGAGATTCAATTTTGATGATGATCTGAATCTGGATGGGGATTTTCTTTTTGAGGATTTGTTAACAGTGTGACAGCACTTTTCCACACTTTCAACAGTAACTCTCGCAGCAATATTGGAAATTCCAGGGCAGTGATTCTGGTCTTGGAGCACTTCTAGTCATTCTTTATTTACTGAATGAGCTGGTGTGGAAATACCAGGTGTCTTTTTTGTAGCTAAAGTGTTAAAAAGAACAAAAATCAGATTTTGGACAGAAAAGTGTTGATCACAGACAGCTTACAATAACTGAACTTAGTAAAATATTTTCTTTTGTGTTGTCCCAATGTGTATTAGTGTATTGACATTATCCAGTACTTGGTCATGTATTGTAGGCTGTGTTTTTGAGTGCTTTACTCTGAGACTAGGTGGGTCTTCAGTGCTCGCTCTGCCTCTCATTGATAACTCCCATGACAAGTGTTTGTTCAAATGCTGATAGAGCCGCTCTGTGCAGCTTGGTACAAATCCATAAAGCCTGTCAACAGAATATGACACGAGATACTTTTATTCTTATTTAAGCTAATAAAACCCTAGTCAAAATGTTTCCAAATGCCCGTTGATTTTCTTCATTCTGGTAATTTATGTTGTATCTGTTTGATTTAGTTCATCTTTATATCACACTTTGCATGGTTTGATAATTCACGTATTCACAAACTTGCTCTGTCTTGAGACTGTCAAACATGTAACACCACTCTTTTAAAATTGTGAATAAAACACAGAGAACACGTCTCCATGAAAATGGCTCCAAGCAGACTGGGAGTGTCTGTGTGCTGTGTATGAGGACACATGGACACACCAGATATCATTCACTCTTGGTGATAACAGGCTCGTGGCAGCATGTGTTTTGCAGGGGGCCTACTGTCTCACTGTTAGCTCTGCAGCATGTTTGACTGAGTGTTAGGGAAGAGGTTGAGATTTTTCATCCAAATATTGAAAAAAGGGGGATCGAGGATGGATTAAACCAACCTTAGTGCCTCTTTGTGTGTTTTAGTACATGAAGTACTCTGACCTATGGCCAAACACCTTCACCTTCATGTTTCTCATATTGTTATACAATGCTATCTATTAATATGACACAAAAGATGGGAATTGATAAGATTTTATTGATGCCAATTCCATTTATGATTCTACTTATTGATCGAACTCATGCTCTGATACTCAATGCTGTGCTGCACACATGAATGCCTCCACAAGTTGCTGGTGTTTCTATCCTTCGTGAGCCGTAAGCATCTTTTTGCCACAATTTTGACCAATTCTGCCTTCTGCACAACATGGTTTTTGACTTCTTTGTCATCTTCACTGGCTGTCTCCATGATATGCATGATATCCTTGATTTAAAAGGCATGCAGAACAAAGGAAAAGTAATTGAGATTTTGATAAAGCTAATAGAATAATATCAATTACCTGAGGGAGTTTGAGTCTCAGCTTGAATGTTTTTCAATTCTCATTCCTACATGACAAGAAATGAACAGGCTTACATCACACTGTTTAAATACAATTAAAAGAGACTTATGGGCAGACAACAAAGTTTTTTCATGGGAAGTTATTGGCCACAGTCGTCATGGGGAAAAAGAGAGAAACTGCAGTAAACCCATTTTTGAGACATGGCTGTTGAAAGACCAACCAAATCTGTAATAAAATTGTTTCAAACAAAGACACTCAATGACTGTCTTCCTCAAAAGACTCTCTTGTACATCAACACACCTCTGTGTTCAAGTCCTCCACTGATTAAAGCAGTGCAACAGGTCTTCTTTAGACCCAATGCCTATTGTATCATATTTGATACATACATTATGATACCTCTATCTAATCAATATGATCAACAAATTACTAAAGAAAACATCTGACTACATCAGGTGTATTCAAATGATAATAAATCATCAAATGGAGTTTTAGTTGCTCATAACACCCACTGTATCAAATGAGATACAAAATATATATGTTAATTTGTTGTTTGTTTGTTTTCTTAAGCTGTTGTGTGGTGTCTATTTTAACTGTATTTGTATTTGTTGTTTTGTTTATGGACTTCTAATCTGTCAATAAAATAAAGTAAGTTATGGAAATTGTGATTTTTTTTTTTTGTAGGATTTCAGTAGAAAGTGAAAGAAACAATTCAGCCCCCAAAATTGGAAATTTCAGGCTATAATTTGTGTGTTCAGGCACTAAAGGGTTAAACAGTTGTCTCAGAATCTCTGACATTCTTCTCTTTACTCCTGACACAGACTCTAATATTTTTTTTGTGCAAAGGTTTGATTTTGGGAAAAAAGGAAAATGTCACACTGTGCTAGATGAGGTGAATAAAGAGGTTGATCAAGCACAGTGGTTTGTTTTCTGCTCCACTGAGAGCATAGTATTAGCTGACACATTGTTTTGGTGAAGAATGAGACCATTTTTCCATAAATTTGGTCTTTTATTCAGACCTTGTCTTGCAGTTTTTTTAAGAGCTTGTTTGTAATAGTGTTGATTCACCACTGTTCCTACATGAATCTGCTCTTCCAAAATGATGCTCTTATTGCCAAAAGAAAAAAAAACAACATGGTCTTGAATATGAACTTGCATTGTGGTGCCTTCTTCATCATTGGTGATGTTGGTGTTTTCCAGTGCATTGACTTACATTTCTTCTCAGTATTGTACTGGAAGGTCCAAGTTTCATCACAGTCATCCATCCATTCATTATCTATACAGCATATCCCTTCCAGGGTCATGGGGGCCAGGAGCCTATCCAAGCTGATATCGGTTGCAAGGCTGCAACCCTAAATTGCGCCAATTACAGGGCTACATAGACAGACAGACAACCATTCATGCACATTCATGCAGATTATGCAAACTCCCCACAGAAAGGCCCTGACCAACACAGGGTAAGAACAGCAGCCTTCTTGCTGTGCGGCACGCACACAACCTGCTGCATCACTATGTCCCCCCGCTACATCACCCACTGCTCCTTCTAAAAAAATACATACTTTTCAATTTGTTCCAAAATGTCTCCACAAATTTGTATGCTGATCCCAACTGACAGTAGACAAGAGTCATGGTACACCATTCAATCACAAGACTGACTGATAGAGAGAAACGAGCTGTCAGACTAACTTAAATACCTATTTAGAATTTAAAGGGACTGTGGGGAGTTTCTAAGTAATAACAAAAAAGTCTCACTTATAGATATATGCCTGATCTAAATACACACTTTAAGATGAGTTTTATAGCATCAAAATAGGTTATCTATAAATGCTGTTCCTTAGCCTTCCAGTCGGGTCGGACAGGGCTGGATTCAGGAACAAGACAATTAAACCTAGAGCAAATTTATATTATTTGGACACGTCTTAGAGCACCGGGCTCTAGCGATATATAGCCGGCTACAAAACTACAATACTAAGGTGGGCTTTACACGAGTACAAATTTGTAAGACTCCGGTAAAATAAACTGGTGATATTGACACACAGAGACGCGTATTTGTCCATGACTCTGCATCTTTTTTGAAAACGGGTCTGCAGGTGGATATCTGCGTATTCGTCTTCATGCCATAGTTGGTATAAACAGATAAGTCAGAGAAAGACAGTGACCTCATAGCACCCCTCCTCCTCCCCGCCCCCCAACCCACGTTGTCACACACAACAACAACAATGGCGGCAGCCGGGCTGATTCTGATCTTGTTCCAGCAGGTACAAATATTGCTACGACTTTTATACCAACATTTGCTCACAGGACACCAACAACACCAGCTACAGCAACAACAGCAACAAGTGCTCATGCAGAGACGCAGCATGTTACGCGCACATATGCACTTGTTGACGTGGAATCCACCTCGGAGCAGAACCAGACAGGCAACCCGACGATTTTGCGTTGTCATGTAAATGCACAAGCCTATGTGCAATACAATGGGTAAACAGTGATACGTGTCTTGATGCCGACGCCAAGACAATATGGGGCCGTCCTTATGTGAAGAGGGCCTTAGTTTTCCAAAAATTGCTTGTTGTCACACATCAAAAGCTACCGCTACGTAACTAGAAAGAGATACATTACCTCGTGGCTTTGCATCCTGTAAGTTGTTGAAAAAAGAAGTTGTAAAGCAATGCAGAGTTCTGAGGAAGGTCCAAACTTCATTCATTAGCATCACAACACACACACGCTTTAGTTTAAGTCACGTCTTGTGGTGCGTTCCAGTTGTAGTCAGAAGTAGGAATTTCCGAGTTCAGAGTAGGAAACTGCAACTGGAACGCACCCCAAAGTTGGAATTTCCTACTGGGAACTCGGTGAAACCTCGCCACCCCTGAGTTGACATTCGAAGATGGATGCCTCCAGTGTGAACAGTTATTTAGCTCCTGTGATAATCAATTTATTTGCGCTTCTGACTGGGGTGTGTCGCTCTAGATCAGCTGTATACATAGTACTGTTAGACTTATATTTACAAAAATGCTACCATAGTGATAATCACATTCTTCATGTGATATTTGTGAACGACAACGCAGGGCATGCTAACAACAGCTAACAATAGCCTGGTAGATCAACATGTTTTTTTCCGACCTCAACTGGAACGCTGATAAGTCGGAGATGATGTCACTCCCAGTTCCGAGGTTACTGGAACGCAGCATTACAACAGTCGCCGCTTGCTCATGGGTAGCAGAGTCTTGATGTCGCCAGTAATAGATTCTCCTCATAGCACCTTAAAGTCACCATTTGCGCCTGTAGGACACTGGAGTGTATGTAAGGAAGCAATGCATGCACAGGGAGAACATTCACACTGCACACAAATGATGTTTTTCCAGCAGGCATCCTGGTTCTAGTATGGTATTTTATACAGCATGTTTCCTCTCTCAATAGTTGCTAAGGCTTTCATATAACTAATCCACACTGAAGTATGAAGTCTACCGTTGTATACCTTAAAGGTGAAGCTAAAGACAGTGTTCCATCAAGAAAAGGCACCGTTGACTGCTGAAAAGCATACAGATCAGGGCCTTTGTACCACATTGTTTTAAAATCAAACTGGACCACTAACTGATAACATATCTTAAACACAGCAAATTGAGAGCAGTCCAAATTTGGTGTTGGCAAAATTTCAGCAAGTGCAGAGTTAGTAATACTCTGAATAGAGTCAAAATTGCTGGAAATTTACTATCAGTAAATAGGAGGACAGGTTAGCAGCCAGGCACATCCCATGTATGCTACTGCAGGCTTAGGTTTGAATATCGCCAGAGGCCTTTTTGCAGAACGTCTTCCGCTTCTCACAAGTCTATTCACTGTCTCACTGAGACACACAAAAAATTACTTGAAAACAGAGTTTGTGTCAAAAACGTGCAAAAATTAAAGTGACTCAAATCAAAAGGGTATCACTGTAAGATCTTTAACTCTGAACTTTTCACTCCTATAAATGACACTTGTAGTGTTAATCATTCTGCCCATCCCCATTATTGGACAAATACCAACTTGTGCTTCAATCAAATGCGGTCCTAAATTAACACTAAATAAGTGTTAATATTAATTCTGATTGTGTTTATTTGCCTATTCAGATTTTGCTGTGTAAGGCCTTATCCTACGCAAGTATCTAATTAGGAACTGTCCTGTTGTTTCTGAGAAATGTAAATTGTATATTGCTGTATTTCATGGTGTGCAGAATGACCTGAGTGTCTTTTTGTTATCAAACATGTAAGGCCTCTGCTTGGGGAACTGATTTGAGAACAAATATATTTGTTGTATTTCTCAACTACAGCTACTCTACATTGTGCAATGGGTAGGATTTATTTCTTGTTTTGGGCATGTTTACTGTATTTTATGTATGTTGTCTCATACTTCTCGTTGTTAAATAAATAACTATTCAAAGTATGTCCATCATCTCTTTGTGGAGACAAGATAGAAATAATCTGCCCTTTCTGTAATCTAAAGCCAAATGGTCAAAAAGAACTTTACATTCATGCAGTTCTTTATGAGAATCTGTCATCAAAGACATTGTTGTAAAATGTGTGTCAACCCCTGAAGTTTCTGAGTGCTGCACCCCTGAGTCCCTGCTTCATCAGACTGGGTTGGACCACCAGCTTGGACCTCCAGTCAGCTGCAGAAGATGTTTGACCCTGTGGCCACAGGGTTTGTCTTCAAGATTATCTTGTGCAGAGGAAAACCTCTGCTCATCAGAGGGAATCCCCAGTACGTAAACAAGATGACGCACTTTGCTCCCTTACTTTTGTAAACTGCCCCCTTTGGTGCCCTGTGTGCCCCCTGTGTGCCCCCTCAGCTACGGTAGAGTCAGGAGAGCAGGTACTTCTCTCTGCCGTCATCCTGACTCAGACCTGGTGCACGGTGGCAGGGCGGGCGGGGCTGGGATATCCCTGCTTCAAGGTGTCTCTGTCCGATAGTGCTGCTTGTCTGCCAGAGAGGCCTTATCTCCTCCACCCCCCAGGAGCTGTGGGGTACAGGGCTTCTTCGGGTCGACGTAGTTTGTAAGGGTGGTTCCACTCATTTCACCCTCTCTCTGTCATCATCATTTTGGTTTGTCCCGGCTCACTCTATCAGCGGGCTCGTTCAGGCTGACAGGCGTCCCGTTTCCTCTGCTGGAGACCAGGTGGAGTACCTGTAAGCAGGTAAGGGTGTGGCCTCATCTGGATGGAGGTCAGGAACTTTCTTTGGTACTGCTTTTAGGAAACAATAGATCAAACTAGATGAGTAGATGAATGTGACATGTTACAAGAGGAGCTTGTAGATTTTCTCTCTGCTGGGTTTTAGATAAGGGCGGGAGTTCATGATTTTTAAATTTTCTTTTACTTTCAATAGTTTTCTGCAGGGAAAACCAAACTAAATGTATTAACTGGCTGTTTTGCAAAATTGCGAGATAGTTTGACCAAATTCAGATCATTATCTGCTAAAGTAATGATGATCATCTGCCCCTGAGGGAAAAGTATTTCCGCTGTTTATTTTGTGCTTATGAGACATTATAAATATTTTCCTAGCATTCAATAGTAAGAAATTGTACCATTATGGACTTAATCAAGCGCCCATATGTTGTTCTTTCAATTATTTTTTGATTTTTCTCCATTACAAATGTATGACAAGGTTGTCTTTCCCAACTGGCACTGTACTCTACTGTCTATTTGCTCGGAAAAAATCAGACTTGCTCAGTTTATTCTTTGATTAAAATGCACCCTTCTGGAAAACAAGTTAATTTTGTTCATATGTTGCAGTGTTTATTCTAAGATAGGGCTATCAGTTCACCAGAATTTAAACTCACATATAATCCAAGTAGGTCAAAAAAGTTAAGATGTTTCAATTATTTTAGTATCAGGGCAATCAAAAAACGAATCTGGCTAATTTCTTGATTCTAGGATTTGTGTCACTTGCACCTTTTTATAGATTTGAATGTACCCGTCATGTAGTGCCTCTTGTTCAGGCAGTCATAAGTCAAATTTTCACTGTGCTGCTGCTGAATAGCAGGGTGTAACTCAAAGATAAGACTCCTCATTGCTTCTCTTTAAAGTACCTTATGGCCTCAACGGCTGTGACTATCTGTCCTTAGCTGCGGCTCTGCAGATGGCGGTATCTTCATCACCACCGCCTCAAAAAGGCCTCAAATCAGCCAATGCTGAATTCTGCCATGGCTTACAAAACTCTCAAATAAGCAGAGAAGGAAAACACCATGGACATCATTACATTGACTATCATGTTCTGTCCTTTCTTCACTCACCTTCATACATTTAGAGTATATTTAGAGGGTCTTTCAGGATGCATCTGTGTGGTTAAATGCTGTTGTTTTGAAAGAATTCTGCCTTTGTCCATCTAAGGGAATGAACTGAAGTAGCTGAGAGCTAAAGGACGGGCATCAACAGCGATGGAGATTAACTTCAGTTTTGAAGAGGTTAGTTTTTTTACTTTTTTAACATAATAGGTGTAATATGAAGATTTGAGGTTATCTTACTATTTCACCATATCCTTTAAAGTTACTGAAGACTGTATTTGTAGAAATAATATTTGAATAGGATGAGTTTTAATTTTAGATCTTCAGCAGTAAAACGCAACAACTTACAAAAGTAGAAATAATTGATAATTAGTCTGGGCAGAATTTAGATTTTTAAATCTTGTGGTAAATCAGAATCCCCCATGTTCTTATCTAATTTTCATGTCTTTGTTTTTTAGGGCAGTGAAATGTCCTACGATGGAAATGACCAGTCTCTCCCCTCTCCAGTGAGACTGTGAGTTCTCTCTCTTCCAGGCCTCCTTTTTTCAGCTGTAGTTTGTCCAAATGTTAGCTCTAGATTAGCTACTTATGTCATATTTAGCCGATGAGGAGTCAGAAACCTTCTACTGGAGTCAATGGAGTGCAAACTTAAGATAAACAGAGGAAAAGATACATTCATAAGGTGACCTAAATTACAAATGCAGAGAGAATGTGTCTAATATTAGCCTAATGTCAGGTGTCCAAATAGCTTACTGTTTCCTAACTTGTTACCCTGACGACAGCTTAAGCTAGGGGCGGGTAACTGGTAACAAAGTGAGCCAAAGTAATTTTTTAATCAATACCAGTGGAACATATTGGTGAAAACTGGTGTTAAATGTTAAATAAGACATTTGTTATGGCTCAAACTTTCACAAATGGAGCAAATGTATTGCTTCTACCAGATACTGTTATTCTTACATTTATATTTTCAAACTTCATTTAGACAAAAGCTTAATATAATGGCCTACTGACACAGTTAAAGACAGCTTAAGAACCGTTTTCATGCCATAAACATAGTAGCAATTGGTCATTGATTCATACTTTACAATATATTGATTTAAGGGTGATATTTAGCAAGGAATAGGCCACATATGCTAGTTGCCAAACCCTGCCAGAATCTTGCAACTTGTTTTAGATAGGTGGATGTGCTACACCAATGGTTTTCGAATTACTTTTGTCGAGGCATATCTACAATCAAGCCAAAATCTGACTGCACAATTTATTAATTTCTATGAAAAACCCTCTCTAGCACACAATAAAGCATCTTATCAGTCTGTAAATAATTGTTTTTTCTACTCACAGTTAATCACTAAACAAATATGTATTTACATAATCATCAAAAATCTCATCTGAAACCCCTAAATCTCAAATTGTCTACAACACACATTTAAATCTGACAAGTTACACTTTCCTGAAATTAGATGGGCCCAGCAGTGGGGGGGACACTAAAGTAATAATTCACCTCAAATGCTTATTATAGAAACTTAAGATGTCCATGCAAAAGCACCTTGTTTACTGATAAGTAACATAATACTATTTGATGAGATGTAGCAATAACTTAAAGGCACTTCTTGACTTGTCCCAAGGCAACAACTGTACTACACCAATGTGGCCAAGAACAAGAAAATCAATGGATCACATCACAGTCAAAATATTTACCCAAGGTTAAAAAAACAACACTTTGTTACTCCTCTGTACTGAGGAGAGGCAGACTTTGCTTCTCAGTTTGTTTACTCTCTGTACAAATCACAACTCCGATTGTGAATGGATTCAGTGTGATGTTACAGCAGCTATAAAAAACATGCATGCAATCAGACTTTGCAGCTCAAACTTGGAAGAGAGGAATAATGGACACAAGTGAACACTATCAGAGTCAAAGCATTGGGCACTGGGACCCAAAAACAAAGTTCAGCATACGGCTGAACAATGTCGCCCTCTGGTGGCAGAGGAGAGAATAGCACTTATCACACTTATTAGCCTGAGTTGTGGCTTTTACCCAAACGCTTCTTTAACCATTATTCATCTAAAAATGACTAAAGCAATCAGTTAGATAAACTCTTTAAACAGTCATTTATTGTATACTCTATTACACATACATTAAAGGAGCAATGTGCTTTATTAAATTTTACATAGCATCCATCATTGTGTTCAATAACAAAATATAATAAAACAATTCCTTACACAACCACATGACCAGGGATGCATTCAATTGGAATTTCTTCAATGTAATATTTTTTTTTGAAAAGAAGATAATGAAAAAGCAAAGCAACATAATAAATTAATAAAAATCTAAAAAATCAGTAATGTTGGTGGCTTAGTTTAGACATGAAGGGAAATTAAGGTGAAGCATTACATAACATTGAGGCACCCTGCCAATATCAAAAGGGGATAAGCAGTATTGATAATGTATGGATTAATGGATGGATGGTTTATGTTGAATTGAAACTTTTCTGTATCAAATAGAATTTTGGGCTTTTTAGAATTAAAAAACGCTGTAGTCTAGCTAGTTAATAACTAGCCATGGTTAATAACACTGAATATTAACAGGGCTGAATGACTGAAGATACACTAAACAGAAACATTTTAAAGGTTCAAAATGGTCCAAATATCCAAAGGCTCTGTTTATAATCATTATTTATTCTATAATTTCAGATGAGGAGTGTTTTCTCTGATGTTGGCCACTTATTTTTGCCTTCAAACATAATAACTTGGCACTAATAATTATAAAATTTCCCTTACACATATAGATTTACTCATATTAATTCATCAATTTGCTTTACAAATGCTTTGTTTGAGAAACCCAATCTGATCTCTTTTCTTTGGGCCCAAAATCTCTGGCAGCATCTCTACCTATTGCAGTTACATTTCAACTTATTATAAAGGCAGGTCTTTTATAGGTACTTTTAATGTGCCTGGTTGAGTATTTATAACTTCTTAATGTTTTGCAAGCACATGAAAAGACTAGATTTGACTTTTTAAAAGTTTTCCGCACACTGTTATTCAAGTTAACTTTAAATGAATTACTTTGACTGGAGTAGACTTATGCATCAGTAATTCTGCCTCCACATCAGTACTTTTCTATCAAAATAACTCTAATTTTACTTGATTGCAATATTCTCGTAGGCAGCTATTTGTTCCCTAGAATATTACATGCCTAAAGTTAATTTGAGTTTCAGTTTTCATCAAACTTTCTTTTTTTCTCCATTATAGAACACCACAGGGCCAGGGTGACACCTTTGCCATTGAGAGGAGGGATGAGGAAGAGGATGAGAATGAGCCGCCAATGGAGGCCATCATCATCCCCACTAATCCAGATGGTGGGTCTTTTTTCTGCACTATATACTTTTGTTGGTTAAAATGATCATTCTAGCATAAAAGGTCATTTTCTTTGTCTCTGTTTCAGCTTTTCTGAACTTGAACACAAACGCCACAACAAGAGGGGATGCTCAGGTAAGAGGGAGGAAGCTCAAAACAATCATAGATAAATGAAAATCAGCTATAATATATTGTTAGTTAATTGGTTGGTAACATTATATTTCCACAGGCCTATGTGGAGCTGAATGAGCTTCAGGGCAGCACCTGGCAGGAGACTAGCCGCTGGGTGGGTTACGAGGAGAACTTTAACCCCAACACAGGAAAATGGGGACCTTCTCATGTCTCCTACCTCACGTTTAAGAGTCTAATCCAGCTCCGCAGGACTATGAGCACAGGTGATCTTAGAGTAAACCACAATTAGTTTATATCATACAATAAATAAATGCCAGTTTTATTAAAGGTAATGTCTCCAGGTGCTGTCATCTTTGACCTGAATGCCAGCAGTCTGTCTGCTGTCGCTGAGAGGATGGTCGATGAACTCCTGGACAAAGGGGAGATCCGCAACAGTGATCGGGATGGGCTGCTGAGAGCTCTCCTCATGAGACGCAGGTACCCCACACCTCATAGCGCTCTCTCTTTAACAGTTTAGGAATGATCCCAGCATGCACTTCATGCTCATGTTATCTGTCCCTCCAGTCAGTCTGGGCCTGGACCCGATGTTACTGCCTCTGGAGACATCGAGATGCAGACTTTTTCTGTCTCCAAGAAGGTGAGAATTAGTTACATCACATTTCTAAAAATTCTTAGATTTTTGTGCCCCTTAAAACTTACTTTACTCTCTGGTTCTGTTGTTGTAGAGGGACAACTCTGACAACGTGGAGGCCTCAATTGTCCTATCAGGTATGTTAAAGTTATTTAACCTTGGAATACTGTTTGTTTTCATCAGTCCCATTTTGACTTTTATAATGTACTTTTCACTTTGTGCAGGTGCTAAAAAAATCTGTACATTGAAGATTCTATAAGTCCTGCTTGACTTGTGTAGAAAAAAGAAAAATATACATGTCAGGACCTTAGTCAAATGAGTGTTTCTGTCATTATTCTAAGAATAGATATAAGAGAGAAACTTTATTTTAAGAACAATCAACTGAAAAAGATTCAAAAAACTAAGTCATAGACATCTGTTGCATGGATCTGACTTTTGATAAATACCATTTACATGGTGAATAACTTAAATATGTTTTCTTTTTTTCACTATAAGTATAATTTATAATTCTGTCCACACCAAGGAGAAGAGGTCAGACTTATTTAGCCTCTGTGTCTTAAATATACATTCATTTTTATTCAAGACCAACCTCTGAAATCATTAAAATAGAAGCCTGACTCCAAGAGGAGAACTAACTGCACATTTTCAATAAGTTGTGTGAGACGTGAAATGTGGCCTAATGGGTCAATCAGTAATGTGAGCCATGTTGTGAATTGTTGAGCTAACCTGCTTGGGGGTAAAGTTGTGTTGCCAGGAGGATTATCTGAAGTTGTGTGGAATAAATGTATGTGGCAGGGAAATTTAACATATCACTGTAAAAAAAAAAAAAAGTTCAGAGTAAATTTCACACAAAACTCTCTTTAAAAAGTATTGAAAAAGTCAAAAGTCCAACAAATTTTGGTTGGTAACATGAAATTCTAAACCATATCAAAATGTTAATATAAAACCAAGGAAAAGTAAGAATAGCACAATGAAAAATAAACATTTATCATATAAGGCTCACAGATTTAAGGCATGCCTTAAAATACAATGAAAAAAATATAGGGCCCTATGGCTGAATTTTTCCCCCTCATATAGCTTACAGGTTTAAAGTTGAAGATGGTGCCTCTCCCTCACCTGAAAAACTTTGGGAGGACTATTCATGCGCTTGTAAAAACCCTTAATACATAGCAAGAATACAACACCTATTTTTTGTTTGTTTTGTTTTTAAATCAAACAGCAGTTCAAGGTATCTGCACATTTTCTGCTTAACAAGTGTTAGACCACAGCATATTCACCCACAGCTTTCAGGTCGCTCGAAATATGATAAATGAATATATGAAAGAGTCAAAGAAATAACATAATAACACAGAGAACATATTGTTAACCAAAAACGAAGTGCCAAGGGAGTGCAGCCCTCCACCAAGGCATTTAAAACACCATTAGAAAGTCATTGTCAAAATATGGAAAACTTGCTAACTTGCACTTTATGAGATCCTCAAAAGAAAGTCCTGGATCCACGTTTTTATTTTGATCACCACCACAATTAAATCACAGCTCCCTTAGTTGTCTCATGACCTGAACTCTGAAAATTTCATCAAAATCATTCTTGAATTTTCAAGTTTCATAAACATAACCTTCTTGGCAGAGATTTTAAGTCATGCATTGCCAAAAAAATGAATTGTGAATATTCTCAGAAGGGAAAAATAACAATTTACTTGGGCATCTCAATATGAGATGTACAAATTTTGATAATGCATCAACAAGTACATTTTTTTCATGTTCAGTTTTAATGAACTTAAAAATAAAGTTTCAATTAACTTAAATTAACTTCAGTATAGCTGTTAAAACTTCATCTGTTTGGTAAGAAGAGGCATAAAGGTATGAAATGTAAAGGGTATGAAAGGGTTTAACATAACTCTGTTTAAGATTTTTGTTCCAAAGCAGATTAAAAAGTCTGACTGTGTTCTCAACAGGTGTCTTGGACATCCTGCAGAAACCAGTGGTGGCTTTTGCGAGGCTCAAAGATTCTGTTGTGATGGACTCTTCTCTGGAGTCCCCAGTTCCTGTTCGCTTCGTCTTCATGCTGGTGGGCCCAAGCCAAAGCGACATTGACTACAGTGAGAGTGGACGCGCTATGGGCGCTCTGATGGCCGACTGGGTAAGAGAAAAGAAATGTAGCTTCATGAGACATACAATTGACATGATTCATTCTGCAGCCATTTTCCTGATGACCTGTGAACACTCCCTCATTGTCATTCTCAATGAATATTTGAACCTGATCAAGGCTAAGTATGACCTCTGAATGTGGTGGATCATTTAAAAATGTACTGATGGAAACCTTCCACTGGATAATATACTGTTGTGGCTTTTCATGGGATACTGTCCATCCCATGAAGAGCCATTACCACTAAAGTCAATTCAGTTTCCCTGCTGTTCATCTTTCACAGGTGTTCTGCCTGGAGGCCTTCCTGGCACAGACTGACAAGGATCTGACCAACGCCATCGCTGACTTCATGGACTGCAGCATTGTGATCCCTCCTACTGAGATCCAGGATAAAGGAATGCTTGAGCCAGTCATTGAGTTCCAGCAGAAGATGCTGCGTGACAGACTCCGTCCCGTAGACTCTCGTCTTGCCTTTGGGGACAGGGTCAAAGGTTAGCACAATGTACATTTTTTGTGTGCTCGAAGGTATAGCCAAGAGCAGAGTGGCTTGGCACAACAAATGTTGGAAAGAAAAAAGAAAAGACCACACACTTCCCAAAACTTAAGTACTGAGTGCTGTACAAGGAAGCCAGGAAGCTACACATATAACCTCAGAGTCACCTGACATGTTATCTCAAGAAAAAAAGGGTTTGTTTCGTTCAAAACCTTAAAATCAACAAAAAAAATCTCTTACATAAACTTCAAAAACACTTAGATTACTGTTTACAATATTTCTTTAACAGTCTTTCTTAATTTATTTGCCTATGTATTGTAATAACCTTACCCACAACTTTGCTTCAACTTCTGAAGTCTTCAAAATTAAAATTATCTTTCTTCTGTTTCCTTATAATTACCTCCGCCAAGGAGGTTATGTCTTCGGGAGAGTTTGTTTGTCTGTCCGCTCGTCCGTCCGTCCGTCTGTCCATCCGCCTGTGGAAAAAATAACTCAAAAAGTTATGGATGGACTTTGATGAAATTTTCAGGAAATGTTCAACATGGGAAAAGGAAGAACTGATTTTGGTGTTGATCCGGATCAGCGTCTGGCTGCCATGATGAAAAATGTGATTTTTGTGAATAACTACTGAACTAAAATAGATATCATTATGAATCCAATTGCTAATGGTATGTCTTCATGGTCAAGGAATCTAAATATTTTGATGAAATAAAGGTAGGACTAATGTTCATGGTAAAAATCACAATATGGGTGAGGACTGTGGCCCTGGCGGAGGTCTGTGCTCTCCGAGTGCTTTTCTAGTTTGATTCTTTGACCCACTTCATAGAAATTTGACTTGAGTTTTTCAAGTAAGTAGCAAAAGAAAGATGTTCTTGGATTAAAGTACTTTCATCAATACAAGCAATAATTGACCAAGTAGAGACAATTACATTACATGAGTAAAAATACTCTTGATCAAATTGTGCTCCAATAGAGTAAAACTCTAGTTAACATGTTTTGACACTAATAGTTACCTTGTCTTGAGGTGTACAGGATTTTAACAAGTTTTCAGTTAGAATGGTTTCGAGCAAGGTGCTAACCAGGACTGCAGAGATTATCAAGGACATTAAACATCATCATTTCTGATCATCTTCAAGAAACAACATTGGACACAAAATTGGCACAGCTGTGCGAGTCAAGTTTATTTGGCCAGACTACAAAAATGGTCTTCTGTTGAAAAGGTCAGAGCGTGAAATAAAATCTGAAAGCTTGGTGGGGGTTAGTTAGTTAGGTTAAGTGAGTCTTTTTGAGTTTGTGTCATGAGTATGCATTTTTAAAATAGTAGCAATCAATTTTTTTAAATACCCCAAACTTGGGCCCGTGATATTTTCATTGGTGCTTAGATGGAGAATTAAAACTGCCATTAGCACCACCTAATAAAGCACCAAAAGTGAGTGATGTCAGTTCTGTGTTTCTATTTTCTATCATGCAGCCCACGATATACATCTCAGCTAAACCATTCATACACTGCTTCCACACAACTACACCAACACAGTTTAAAGCCTTTTGAGGCAACATTTGAGAAAGAGGAGAACATTACAGCTGTTTTAAAAGCAAAGTGACAACACTATCGTCATTGATTGAGTGGATTCAAAGTAAAAAAAAATGTCTTTTAACAATAATGATAATGAGAACAAGAAGTGTGCCAAGACCACCAAAGAATTTTCAACAGTGTGAAGAGAGCTGTTGTCAAAATGTGGCAAACTGTCTTGCGCTGTTAAGAAGTCTTTAAAGAAATCCTGCAAACCCTTCTTCCTCATGCCAGTTTTCCTTGAAATTGTCATGACTATCAGGCAAGACCTTATTGAGTTATTAGTGAAAATGTGGGTGACTGCCTATCTTGCATTATTAAGAAATCTTTTGAAATATTCCTGAATCAGCATCTGGGTTTGGGTCCCCACCAAAAATGAAACTCTTACAAACCTACAGCATAACAGACCCAAGCAAAATGAGAACCTGTTTATATGTCATAGGATCCCGACAGTAAACTCTGCAACAGTAGTGAGTTTTACAAAAAATACACAAATAAAGTATTGATACTCTAAAATAAGTACATTTACTGTGTTACTGTCAACCTCTAATGGTAAGTTTTTAATTTTTTCCAGCATTAGTTGAGAAGGAACCTGAGGGACCACGAGAGGACCCTCTGGCCCGTACAGGCTACCCTTTCGGGGGTATGATAAAGGACATCAAGCGTCGTTACCGCCACTACATCAGCGACTACACTGACGCTCTGAACCCCCAGGTTCTTGCAGCTGTCATCTTTATCTACTTCGCTGCCCTTTCCCCCGCCATCACTTTTGGAGGACTTCTGGGTAAAGAGAAACTTAAGGGTTTTATTCAGAAAGATGTGCCATACATTATTTGTGTTTGTTGTCCTTTGACCTGATGAATATTTCTATCTGTCGTCTCCCTCTAGCTGACAAAACTGAAAAAATGATGGGCGTGTCAGAGCTCATGATCTCTACCAGCATCCAGGGCGTCATATTCTGCATCATTGCCGCCCAGCCAGTCCTCGTCATTGGCTTCTCTGGACCTCTGCTGGTGTTTGAGGAGGCCTTTTACGCAGTAAGTGGTCTTCAGGTGTTTAAAATCCCCCTTAGAAAGTTATTTCTGTCTTCATTAACACCGTTTTGCTTCACTTATATGACACCACTATAGTTTTGCAAAGCCCAAGGTATTGAGTACATCGTGGGGCGGATCTGGGTGGGGATGTGGCTGGTAGTGATCGTCATCATCATTGTTGCCGTGGAGGGCAGCTTCCTGGTCAGATTCATCTCCCGCTTCACTCAGGAAATCTTCTCCATCCTCATTTCACTCATCTTTATCTATGAGACCTTCAACAAGCTCATCAAGGTTTCATTTCAATCTCCATTCCATATTAAGCCACCATTTTCCACAAGCCACCACTGCAGACCGCTAAGTTACTAGTCCTTATGGTGGACTTGTCTTCCTCTCTTGCTCAGATCTTCAAAACCCACCCTCTGATCCTGAACTATGACCATCTCAATGACACGCTGGACAACCCCTTCCACCCAGTCATCAAGCAGCATACGGAGATACATCCAGATGGCAACGTAACCGTTCAGGACCTGGAGATTGAGAGGCCTTACCCCAATACTGCCCTTCTGTCCATGTGTCTGATGTTTGGTTGTTTCTTCATCGCGTACTTCCTCCGAAGTTTCAAGAACGGGCATTACCTCCCTGGTTGGGTAAATTCGTCTCTCTTTTCAGTCACTGGTCTGTTCTCTGTTTTTAGGCTTTGAGTTGGACTTTTGCAGATAAAATTGACTATTTGTGGAGAGGGTGGAGCAAAGGGGTAGCCTGGGGTTAGCAGTTGTTTGGTTATCACCTCGGCCAAAGTGTTTTTGCTGCCAATTGCATATGGTTAACCGGGCACTTGTTTTCTGTACTATAATCAACATTTTCAAAATCTGTACACAACTTTTAGAGTTATCTTGCTTATAAGAATGTATTTATGTCACTATGCAGTCTTTTAGGATAAGTTTACTTAGTTTATACAACCACGCAATGGAAAGAATGTTCTTGCCTAGTTTTAAGATATTGAAATTAAGTCTATTTTTGTGTTTCTGTCTATGCTGTGCTGCCTCCTTCTAGCTCCGACGTCTGATTGGAGATTTTGGTGTCCCCATTGCTATTTTCTTCATGATTGCTGTTGACATCAGCATTGAGGATGCTTACACTCAGGTCAGTATGTTGCTCTGGTTAGTTCTGTCAATTGAAAAGAATTATTTCATTTTGTTTCTGTAGGTTTGTTGGTGGTTAATGAACTGATTGTATGTCATCCCATCTCCTTGTAGAAATTGGTTGTGCCCAAAGGTGTCGAGGTGACAAACCCTCAAGCCAGAGGTTGGTTTATCAATCCCATGGGAGAAAAGAAAGTATTCCCTATCTGGATGATGGGGGCCTGTTGTGTCCCTGCACTGCTGGTCTTCATTCTCATCTTCCTGGAGTCTCAAATTACCACGTGAGTGACTCAGTTAATAATGTAATTGTAGCAGGGGCAGTTTCAGTAATTTGGAACCCCCAGACAAAGGCTTATATGAGCTTCTCGCCTATTTGGCAAAACCAATCATAGTATTGTGTGAATAAAATGTTGTAAGGTTGATAATGAGGCTTTTTAAGAACAAAAACCACAGTGAGGCAATTGTGATATTTGATGGAACCAGGATGCAAAACTCAGGCAATGAATACTTAAAATCATAAATAAACTGAAGACTCTCTGGTTGATGTGGTGCTAACTGTAACCAGTAGGGAGGAGTGCCAGGAACTCTATAGATATGTATGAATAATGAGGTCAAAAGTAGTTATCTTCTTGTAAAAAGGAAAGAAAGCAGGATTTTCTGATGAGCCATTTATGCCTTCTACTTTGTAGCCTGTGGAAGGCAGTGATAAAATATTTGTCTGTGGGTGTGATAAGGCTGAGATTGTTGTGTTATATCACATGTTAGAGGAAGAGCAGATGAAGTATATGAAGTTATATCCATTTATGTTGATGTTGTTTTTGAATAAGTGTAATCATTCAAAGTCAGTGTTGTAGTGAAATTCAATTCAAAATGACTCCCTGTTGATTTTATGTTAAGGCTCTATGAGGCTTTTTTGTAGGTCTTGACATAATGTCTATGCCTACCAAGTTTCAGGAGTCTCGGCTGAATTTGCTGTAGGGGCTTAATGTCTGAAATATTGCAGGGGGCGCCATTTAGCCATTTGGAGATGTCCACTCGACAAACCTGTTTGGATAGCTAGACTATGTCACTTAAGAATGTGTGGTATGTTAAGTCCTTCAAACACTACTTGTAATTTCTCTGTAAGTAAAGCATTACCATGGCAACAACATTAAGGATGGGGCTTTTACAGTTTTATGTTGTTAGGGCAGAAACTCCTGCAGTAAGGCTTTAGGCTCCTCATACTCAGGTCAGTGCTTGGGCCTTAATGATCCGTGGCTATATTTTTCTCAAACAGAGTTATGTATATGATTAGGAATGTATATGATGTATAATATATGTGTGGACTACACAAAAAGTCTTGTTTGAACAAGGTGTTGAAATTGGTAAGATTTTTTATCCACTTGTCCAAACATTATCAACCTATGTGTGCATTTAAGTCAGTGTGCATGAACCCATATCTTCATCAGGAAAGTGGTCTTAGAAGTCTACCACATATTTTAAACACACCTATGATGAGAAGGCTGCGTGGCCTCTTGGAGTATCAGTCTAGAGAATTACAATTCTTCAATGTGAAGGATAAATTCTCCTGAAGCTGAGTTTTGTCTTTTTTTTTTTTTTTTTTTGTGGACTTTCAGGCTGATTGTGAGCAAACCTGAGAGGAAGATGGTGAAAGGATCTGGTTTTCACTTTGACCTGCTTCTCTTGGTCACCATGGGAGGCATCTCCTCTATTTTCGGGGTGCCCTGGCTGAGTGCTGCCACTGTGCGATCTGTCACCCACGCAAACGCACTCACTGTCATGTCCAAAGGCCCCAAGCCAGAGATTGAGAAAGTTTTGGAGCAGAGGATCAGCGGGATACTTGTGGCCATCTTGGTTGGTAAGTGCTGCCATCTAGAGAGCAAATGCAGACACAGCAACAGTCAAAAATGAGGAACTGCTCCTGTTGATTAATCACTGTCTGGGACTTTCAGGTGTTTCTATTTTCATGGAGCCTATACTGAAGATGATTCCCATGACGGCCCTGTTTGGTATTTTCCTCTACATGGGTATCACCTCTCTGAGTGGAATCCAGATGTGGGACAGGATGCTTCTGTTGATCACACCAAAGAAGTACCATCCATCTCACCCATACGCCACCAGGGTATGTAACCTGCAGCCGGAATACATAGATCTGAATGATTTGTTTTAAATAAAATGTCAGCTTTGTAGGCTGTTTGAGAATGTGCACACTTTATATGGTCCTGTTTAATCTCCACAGGGTGTTCAAAGTTTGTCTCTTGCTACTCTTTCTGCAGTTTGTATCCAGTGAGGTCTTTTTGCATGTCATTTTAGTAATTATTGATACTTTGTGTTGACTCTCTGGGATTCTTTAATGCTTCCTTGTATCTTTTTGCAGCTCCTTTGTGTCTCTCTGTGGTCATTGTGCAATCTTCTGATGTAGTTGTTCTTGTTGTTGCTCTGAGATTGTTTTCCTCTCCTGATTAATGGATGTTTTCTTTAAATTTTGCAAAACTATCGTACCTATCTATCTCTTTTAATTAGTTTTAAATCTGTTTGTGGTAGTTTTATGTCTTCCATGGTCATTTCACAGGACTCATTTATCTAATTGAAGATTGTTTGCTACAATGTTTTGTGTCTTGTTTGGATTTCCCTCTCTATTATTGATCTGTAAATCTCTTTTAGCTATTTTATGTCACTCTGTGTTAATTTTGTGACTTGTTGATTTTTACATCTCTGAAAACCCTTCTGTGTAATCACTTTCTCAACCCTTCAGTCTTTGAGTCTTTTAAGTTCACCTTTTGAAGACAAACATCTTACATTGGGTAAAATTTAGCTTTCAGTAGTCCTCCCATTCAAATAGTCGTCACCTGATTGTGCTTTCATAACTTTGTTCCTTTAATTTCAGTTTGTTAGCTCATGACACGTCCCTTTCCAATTGCTGTTATCTACCACTCAGTTCAGTTAAGTGCATCTTAAGCTTATTATTAGCCTGCTAATCATCCTTTTAATTTCTCATATGTGCAGGTGAGTACAATGCGGATGCACCTCTACACTTTCATCCAACTCATTTGCCTTGCTCTCCTCTGGATGGTGAAGATCAGTGCCTTCTCTTTGGCTCTGCCTTTCGTTCTCATTCTGACCGTCCCCCTGCGAATGTTCATGACTGGAAGAATCTTCACTGTCCTGGAGATGAAATGTGTAAGTGTCTCTCTGTACTCTTAGTTTTTAAATGTATTTTAATGTGTTTGATTTAAGATTTACTAATCATTTGAGCCTTGACAATTTGAGTTACTGCTTGGGACGGACAACAAAGCTTATTTATCTAAATGTCTATCCATCTATTAATCTCTCTATCTATCTATGGATTCCTAAAGCACAACAGTGGCAGATAAACATAGTCTTTAGTCAACCCCTCAAATCAACACAAAGATTTATTTACTCAGAATTTCTCTTTCAAGTTTTGTTTCTTTTTAAAACCATTATTATGCAAAAAGTATTATCACTATGTGACAGCAAACTGGAAAAAAAACAACATCCAGATTTTTTTGTATTATTATTGCCAATATCTGATATGTCAGTTTTTCTGAGCTCATTATTATTGCCAGTACCTATAATGGCAAATCAGCCTGTTCCTTACAAGGAGACAGTATTCTATATGCATTAGAAACAGGTATGAAGCAAGAAAAATATTTTCATTTTCACTGAAATGATCATTTTTACAATGAGGTTAGATATTTAGTGATGATAAGTTAAACCAATATGGTGCATTTGTATATTCTGCAAATATTGCAGCCAGTATATGAGACAAATATGCACAATACCTGCCATCAAAATATCCACTTTAAATATCAGCTATTTTATCATATCTGCTGGTGCCAATAATCAGCTTTTTTGTGGCACTTGCCTGCTTATGTCATTCCAATAATATTGTGCATCCCTTAGTCAGGGTTTTGAAGTTGGGTTTTATGGGGTACATGTTGATTGTAAAATCATCAGACCAACTGATTCTTGTCTGCTTTGCTCCTGTATGGAGAAGAGACGTAGAAGCTAGGCTGCACATTGCTGCAGATGGGGCCAAGAGCTCAAAGCTATTTGGTGAATTTTAGATGAAAGAAAGACATTGTCAGGATTATTCCATAAGAAACTGGACACATTTATAATACTTTAGTTTTTCACTCGCACTTTGTTGCAGTGCTCTTCGCTCCAGGCGAAGAGATATGTGTGCCAAAGTAATGCAAAGGGTCTTGCTATTGGAAAAGTAAAATTGAAAATGTGTCATGTGTCATTATGTAACTAAACCAACAATGTTTTTCAGTTTGTTTGTATTTTACTTTAGTTCAACTACTAAGAGTTCTTTGCCCCATTTGCAGCCTTGCTTCTTTGTCTGTTCTGTCCTTACAAGGGGCAAAGCTGATGAGAAGCAATGTGGTAAATGCATTTACTATTGACATGTACCTCATACAATCACACTTTAAAAACACCTAACTTTCCCTTTATTACCTCCGCCAAGGAGGTTATGTTTTCGGGAGAGTTTGTCCGTCCGTCCGTGAACAAAATAACTCAAAAAGTAATGGATGGATTTTGATGAAATTT
The DNA here is from genome assembly GCA_036419115.1 of Scarus forsteni. Classification (NCBI taxonomy): domain Eukaryota; kingdom Metazoa; phylum Chordata; class Actinopteri; order Labriformes; family Labridae; genus Scarus; species Scarus forsteni. Next base: position 22,899,632 of record JAZDUH010000084.1, read on the forward strand.
TCAGGAAATGTTCAGCATGGGAAAAGGAAGAATTGATTCAATTTTGGTGTTGATTGGGATCAGCGTCTGGCCGCCATGGCGAAAAATGTGATTTCTGTGAATAACTACTTAACTAAAATAGATATCATTATGAATCCAGTTGCTAATGGTATGTTTTCATGGTCAAGGAATCTAAATATTTACATGAAATAAGGGTAGGAGTAATATTTATGGTGAAAATGACAATATGGCGGAGGTCTGCGCTCTCTGAGTGCTTTCTAGTTCTATTCTATTCTGTAAGTTGTTCCTGCCTTCTAACTGGATGTATCTGTGTTGCAGCTGGATGCAGATGATGCCAAAGTGGTGATTGAGGAGGACGAGGGGGATGTGTAGGCAAAAGTGAGTCCCCAATGCCATAATGAACACAGTATTGTTTAATTTTTCATACATTTACTTTCAACTGAACTCAACCCAACAACCAGTCATCAAAACTTTTTCAAATATGCGTCATATTTTGGAATATGTATAAGCTAAATGCTTTCAAGCTGATTTTTTTTTTTGTTCTCATATGGACTATTACATGAAAATACCTCGGTCTAGTATTCATATTATCTTCTGCTGGTAAATCAGGTTTTTGTCCTATAATAATAACAATGAATATAATTTTCCATTCCATTTCCATTCTCTGTTCTTATTGTGAACTTCCTGAAATTAGTTTGCCCTCCTTGTTTCTCATCTCATCTACTTTTTATAACGTATCAGGAAAAAACACTTGCCTTTGAATGTGAATAATTTTCCCTCAGTATGAGATAAATTATTTGTAGTGTTTTTCTTTAGTGTTTAAAGACAGTATTGCTTAAAGTGCCTGATGAGGTTTTCATAATGTAGTTTTGATGATATTATGACGATATGATTAACCTAATCTATTACATTTATTTCTAAAATAAGAGAGTTTATTTATAAAGGCCTTTCCAATAATGTTTTATTTTGGTAGGATTGTCATGCCAGCCTTGGCCACATACAGTAGCCTTTGTTTATTTGCAGAATGTGTTTTGAAATGTGTTGCTCTACTTTGCCTCATTTGACATATTGTGCATGGTTTACTGAACAAGATGGTCTTCTCTGTTCAGCTGATCTGCTTTAGAACATGTATAGAATAACGAATATTGTACTTATATTGGATTTCATGTGTGTAATGCTTGAAAAGATGTGTAGTAGTAGATTGTGGATTTGTTTGGCTGATTGTTGTGCTGATGATTTGATCTGCAAAACTCATTTGTACTTGTTTCTGATGTCTTCTCCACCATGTCTTTGTGTGATTCAAACACTGTAGATGCTTGGAGTTTTCACTTTATCTTAAATAAAATTTAAAAAAAACTATCTTGAATGTGTTTGCATTTATCAAAGCATCTACAATTATTGGAGTCAGCATCAGTCACTGCTCTTTATTCATTTTTCCCTGAAAGTTCATGGGAGAGGAGTGTTCAATGGGAGCTGAACTCCTGCCAATCAGTCGAATGCTGCCTTCAGGGTCATCATGTAAATTCCAACATTTCAAAAAAGATCCAGCCATGCAGGTATTTTTAAGACTGGTTTTGATTCATAGTGAAACCTTTACAAACATCGAGAAGCCTTCAAGAAGAGTTTATAATTACATATAAGTTATGACAATTATGTGAATAGATGAGCCAAAAAGGAGTTAGTTAACAGAAACAAACTCAAGACATGCCCTCCTTAGGTCTGGTTTTAACTGAAATTTATTTTTATTTTTCAGAGTTGACTTATGATCTTATAACTGATGTCTATATATTAATCTATGTATTATTTCTCATATGATCTCTGGCTGCCATTTTATTTTCTGTTATATCTAAGTTTTATTGCCTTATTTGCAACATTTTAGTACATTTCAGTTGAGCTTTAGTTATTTTATCTTGAAAAACGAATCTAAAAAACATGTCTTATTTTGTATCATCACATTATAGCATTTTAAAACAATTACATTTTCCATGATTTGTTATGAATGACCAAATAATCTTTTAGGGTTTCATGATCTTATACTGGCATATTTGGAAATGTAATTGTGTAAAATGTTAAATGTAATTTATTCTTGTTTTGGAATACTTCCATAATCTTTAATTTAGTGTTTAATAACCTTATCTTGCCAAACTTCACCTACATTTAAGTTTATAATATTATTCTGACATATTTTTGTGAATCACCTCTATTAAACCATCATATTTTAGCTTCATTGTTTACCTATTTACTCTTTTATGATCCGAATTTTGCATACCTCAGTAAGTTATGAGTAGGTGTCTTCTATCTTACAGTGACAACTGTGAGATTTATTATAACTTTGGCGTAATTTACGATACTGTTTTATTTTAAGATTTCAGATTTTCTTTCTTACTCTTAATTATTGGCTCCTCTCCAATATGTAATTCATATTAATAGTATTTGCTGTACTTCCACATTTAAGAGCACTTTTACCCAGTCCTGTATTTCTAACCTATTTTCCAACCTTGTGCATTGATTGTGGCTTTGGTGAGAGTACCATATGTTATAACCTTAACTGAAGGTAGAGAACAGGGTAATGTAATATGTGTGATGGTGAAAAATAAAGTTGATGTTCAGTGATTGATGCTTGAGGAATATGCAACAATAAGTACCAATAACATTGCACAAGCAGACAGATATGGAAGCATTTCAGATGTAAAATTTCCCTGCAATAAAATCAGCAACCCCCAATAAAGATGCATGACACATTTCAAGATGAGTTTCATTTTTATTCATCTCTCTGTATTTAAAACTTTAACAAGATAAAGGTACCGTAACTATGCTTCTAAAATAGGTCAGGAAATGTTATTTCAGTATATAATTTCTTCACTTTTACAACACCAAGTGGCATTGTATTTTATACTGCCAGGCAGCTTGAATAGGTTCCTTTACAACTTGTAAGGATGGTGCGTTTGTGGTATGAGCAACGCGGCTAATTGTGCTGTGAAAGAAATGTGCCAAACGTCCCTCTTTCCCTTGGGAGACAGCCTAATGTTCTTCAGTGAAGCAAGGATTGGGAGACAGTCTTTTTGGGGTGTTGTCCAGTCTCCTGTAACTTGGTTCTTAATTTGTAAATGGTGCCAGGGCTTATACCAAATAATGCTGCCACTCAGCATATTTAATAAGGTACACAAGGCCATTAAAAAGTAATCCATTCAACTAATCAACTTAAGTCATGCTTCCAAACTTTTGTGGTCTATATTTTTATACTTCGGTTTACTGAATATATTTCTTCACATAAATTCCTTCTTGCTCTTTTAGCAAACACTCTCAGACAAATTTGCCGTCCTTGGACTAGTAGTATTTCCAGCATCCCTTGAACGCAGCACCGTTTTACAAGCCTGAGTGCCTGAAAGTCATTTGTTTTCTGTGAGTCGGACTGACTGGATTGGACGACCGGGGGATCCGCCCACAAACACACAAGGTGGAGTTGAAAAGAAAAAACATGCTGGGCCAAATTGAAGCTGTCAAAGAGCCTCTTACTATTTCCTAATGGAAGAATCGGGCTATATAAAAAGGCAAGGAGGCTGCTTTGGATTCCCCTGATATAGCTCTATATTTAGTAGAAATCCGACATCAAAAAGTGAAACTTCTAACATCAAGTCAAAGTTATTTCGAGTTATACATGTGAGCTGTGCTAAATGCGCCGACATAAGAAAATATTGTGTTAAACTTTGGTTTGAGTCTTAAACTCGGGCTGGAGATCAGTGGAGTCAGAATAATCGCCCACGGTTGGGGTTCAGAGACATCAGTGCCACAACGGAAAATATGTGGATGCCCCGGCGTAGCGAAATGGTTGGATGGAGAGAGAGGAGCTGCTGCGCGATGAGTGGAGGGAGACGGCGAGAGAGATGGAGGCGGGGGGGAAGGACCATCTCTGCGGGGACTAGAGCCCAGGACCGACGGCGCAGTGCTGGCTAACGTTCAACCCTCCCCTTCTTCCTCCACAGCCAGACCGAGGCTCACGCCGAGAGGTAGGTAAGCCACCAACAAGCCGCTCGGTTTCATAATAAGAGTGAGAAAAACACGGGAAACCCGCACTTAGCCCGCTAAATGTGTGTCTGCTTGTGTTTGTAACGGTCGCTTCGGTCGGCAGCCTCTTTGTAGAAGCGGAATTAACCGACAGCTGTGGTCCGCCATAGCCGAATTTCGCCCTCTACAGCGGGGGAGAAATCAGCCTTTAGACCCGGAGGTGAAGTACTAGTTTCCAAAAGAACACAAAACGAGAGCAACCGCCGACAATCTCAACCGAAACTCGGTCATTCGCGTTGTAACCGCAGCGCTGCCGTTATGGAACCAACGGCTGTTTCCGCGCCGAGGACCTCCATGCGGCTGTTGGCGGAACAGCCAGCCGCCTCTCTCGGTTAGCCATCAGGGATCTCGGTTTAATATCTCACCGTGCAGAGACTCGCCCTCTCTCTCCCCCTCTCTCTCTCGCACACACCGACGAAAACCCAGAACCACCGACGACCGACCGAGCTTCGGAGAACCCGCCTTCTTGATCTCGCTTATGCGCTTTTTGGATCCGAGGGGAAAGGGGAGTCTGCAACGCCCTGGTTTCTAGCTTTAAGCTCCGTTTTGTCTTGTTTGCAGTGCGCCATTGGACCTTGTCACGGTAGGTTTCCTTGTAGAGCTGAAGCATGGCGGACCTGGAGCTGTTTGTCGCGCCTGTGAAGCTGCTTTGCCTCGGTTGTAACCATGTTTCCTCTTCTAAGCTTTAGCTCGCATTTTTAAGGCGTACTACGGGAGAGCGTTAAAGAAGCCGAGGTACCCAGCTTGTGTTAAAATGAGTTTTGTTTAGCAATATTTAAGTGAAAACGTGTAGCATTTTAATTATTTTACATTTTCTTCTTTTTTCTTCGCCTCCGCAAGTCCTCTCTACCAACCTCCCATGCTGTTTTTTTAAATATAATAAAATTGTTTCATGACTTAAAGCGTGCTACATCGTTACCAGACCGTGCCACTAATGAATGAAATCATTACAAACTGTTTAACACGTTTTTCTGCCATATTTAACAGAAAATTTGAGATTTTAATTGTATCAAAATAAGCAGGGAATGTTGTATTTTATGATTTACGTTTTTTCGAAAACACTCAATTTATGCTTTATTTGGCTTGCCAAGTTGTCCTTGGTTATGTTTTGCCTACGCTTTTTTCAATAAAAGTCATTCTAATTGAAATTTAAGATATATTATTCACTTTTGTGTCTGATTCTAAATCGTGTTCGTCGTTTAAATGCGGTTGCACTCGGTAGAAATGGAGCTAGGTCAGTCTGTGAGCACCATGGTGATCTGGGGCCACCAAGGACACGACGAACAACGAGCAGCCGCCATCATTGGAGCGCTGTTCGGATACGCCTCGCTGAAGAATGCGCTCGGATTTGCCTTCAAACAGCGCCTTAGAGCTTAGAAAACCCGCTTATGACTTTCGAATTCCACATTTTAAACATATTTATGAGCTACAGGGAATTCAAATGCCATATTTGTCGCGAAATCGTCGGTTAACATTAGAGGAGAAGATTATAGGGTCGCATGGCGGAGCTACACCGGCGTCCTTCGGTGATGAGGCACCTCCACCGAGTGGCGCATTTGGCTGCAGTACTTCCAAGCCACCATTCCCCCTCTCGTCGGAGACCGAAAGCAGATCCCCCGTCCGTGGTCAGCTGGTTGCCTACAGCTGCCTGTCCGTCCACGTCCATTCGCTTCCTCCTTCCGCGTATCCACCCCAACCTCCGTTGCGACAGAAAATCCTCCATTACCGAGCAGACCTAGAGAGAAAATGGTCGCCTCTGAGTGTCCGGGTTACTTTTTTGTGGAATAAGAGCTGTATTAATACGCCAAATTCCGGTTGGCGAAATTTGCTCGACGGAGACTGGTGTTGTCTATGCTAGTTGTGCTAGTTGAAGCCCTCTGCAGTGTTATTTGAGATTTGAAGCCGTCACAAGCAATAGCCTATGTCTCACCATGTAGCGTAAACGTTTAAGGGGCGGTGTAATGAACATAAACCATTATGTCGAGGCAAATTTAAATCCTTCTCCCACAAACATTAACGTGACGTTTAATCACACAAAAAAAGAACTTTTACAGAGAAGTAAATGTTGATTATGTAAATTTCAACATAATTCAAAAGTCACCATATAAGGTTTTTTTTAGAAGAACATCACTTTTGATTAAATAAGCCCAGAGATAAACTGCACGTTTTTAATTACAATCTATTTTTGTCATTTTTAGGAAATATAAGCGAAAGATATGTTTGTTAACTGGGTTCATATCTTTTCCAGATTCAACATAGTGGACACACACATGAATGGAGTAATGGACGGATCCTCCCAAGGCCAAGGTGGGATTATTTACTGTATAATAAATGATAAAAAAGCATTTTGTATGATTTTTATGTTGCATAAGTCTATCACATATTTTACCTCACCTGGACTCCCAGAGTTAAACCCCTTCCCCAAGTTTTCTTTCAACAAAGACAAAGAGCTAATAAGTAAGCTGTCATTTTTTTTAAATAGAGAAATAATTTCTTTAGTTTATTCAATGATAAATCCTTTTTTCTTTTGCATAGTCACATTTTTAGACTTCAATTTTTAATGAGATTAAATGCAGATATAGATAATATTGTAGCGTTATTGAAGATGCCTAACCACCTCCAGCAAACCAAGCCAAAAAGTTGCATGTTATTTCTGTGTCACAGGTGGTTTTTCGTTTTCTTTGTGTTTGTTTTGGAAAAGAACTATCTTGAAATCCATCAAGATATTTTATAAGTTCATGTAATTTGCTTTCATGATAAGTCTGTTGGAGTACATGGATAGAACGTAAGTCAAAACTTACAGAGAATAAGGGGTAGGACCAGAAGTGTAACCTCTTTCCAGTGGTGTAAAGGAACAAAGTAATAAAACTTAGTTACTGTACTTAAGTATGTTTTGGGATTATCTATACTTTACTTGAGTTTATATGTTTTTTGCAACTTTTACTTTTACTTCACTACATTAAAAATTAAAAAATGATACTTTTACTCCGTTACATTTAAATTGTCAACTTAGTTACTCGCTACATAATAAAATGTGAATATAAATTACACTTATTTTCACATTTTATTTTGAAGAGGATCGTACGGACTGTATGTCCTCTTGAGCGAAGCTGAACACACCTCTGCCTGCTTCTGCAGCCTGTGAACGACTGTTTAGCATTGCAGGACTTGTATTCAGCCCGCAAAGAGCACGACTGAACTCAAGCAATTTTGAAAATCAACTTTTGCTATAGATGAACCACAAGTTTGTGGACTTTACGTGAGGGAGGAATAGAGAGAGGGAGTAAGAGGTGGAGGGAGCTGAGGGAGGGAGGAAGAGCTAAACTTAATAAAGCTTGGGAGAGCAACAACTGTTTGTACCTGTTCTCTTTGTTTGTACTTTTACTTTTAATACTTGGGTATATTTAATAGTAGCTACTTTAAGACTTTTACTTAAGTGATTTTTTAATGAGTGACTTTCACTTTTAGTTGAGTATATTTTATATATCTTTACTTTTACTCAAGTATGGGTTTCAAGGACTTTTTACACCACTGCCTCTTTCTACACCTTTTTGAGCGTGTACATTGTAACTTCTGATGAATATTATGAATTGGTTGTCTGCTTTCTTATTGTTTCCTCTTATTTATTTATTTTTTTGGTATATATTTTTGTTGTTGATGTGTTCGAAATAAAAAACATTTTTAAAAAAGCTCAATTTTTAGTTCCCAGAAACATTGGTGTTGTAGAGAAGAGTTGAGTTGGGACAAATCTAAGGCTCCATGATAAACAGGGGCCCTACAAATGTAAGAAACACGTATTTTTGTGTCAGATTTAAACCTATCCCCTTTAACAGCAACAACACCTGATTATTTGTATTCTTTGTTATTATTGCAAAAATGGCATAATTGAGATTGGCTCCATATAGATACGAAATTTTATAAACCTGTTAGATTCTTAAAAGATGTTCCATAAGTCAGAAAAGGACTTGCTTTTTATTTAGCTATTTAACTATTGGCGTAAAATTTAACATACCTGATGTTTTTTTTTGTGTGTCTGGGCCATCCTTTGACTTTTTACTGAATATAAAATTGCTGTGATAAATTGCTTACATGTTAAGAGTTACATGATAACGTTTGGTAAGATAATAGAACTCAGATTGGTCTCTTTTAAATTATTCATATCCTTTGTTCTGGTGGAGCCGACATAAATGTAGTTCCATGGGCACCACACTTTCTGCTGGGGCACCTGCTCAGAATGCACTAATGCAACAGATTGAATTGAGACCAGGGTGGCCAATGATGTAAAACGTTGATACAAACAAGAATTTGAGAAGTGAAAGAGATGAAGTAAACTGGAAAACAAACAAAAAATCAATGAAAATAAAAAGTAATAAGGGAGCATAACAGCCAGAATGATATTAAAAATGGTACCACAAGAGAAATACAAAACACATATTCCTCTTCTTGACAGTGCAGTCATTGTTACACATCTACTTTAGTGTCACAGGTTCCTTTAGCAATTAAATCTACAACGCGTTTAACATGTAAAAACGATTCAAGGGTTTACATTGAACCTTGTCCACAGAATCAAGTAAATGCAGAAATACCAGTATTTTTTTGCCAAGCAAGTCATTTTTGCACAGGGACTGCCCAGATGCCATCCAGAACATGTAGGCAGTGGCCCAGACATCAAATTACATACACATTCATAATTGTCAACCCACAGCCTAGATTTAAACTAGAAATGTGAAAGTCTCAATAATAATTCTAATGAAACTAAGTAAAGTGACACACATACGGTATTGCAGACAGAGAGCAGCAGTTATAACAAACCAACTGCTACTGAGAATTAGCTGTGGCAGGGAGTTCTTTCTAAGGTACATAATCATGAAACTCTTTATTTGGATATAACACTGCCTTTATATGCCAGTGAGAGAGATTTTTGCACAAGCAACATATGAGAGGATACTAAGGGTAGGTTTGAAACATAGTCATCCATGTGACATTTTTATTTATTTATATATTTTTGCCTCTTTTTTTTTCCTCAAGTGTGGGCACAGGATGACATTCTGAAACTGCTGGAGGCCATGAAAGTGGCCCTGCCTCAGAAGGACCTTACAAAGTACAAAACATCTGAGTCCCACCTTGACTGGCAGAAGGTGGCCTTCAATTGCTACACAGCTGAGATGTGTAAGCAGAAGTGGCAGGAGGTCTCTAAAGAGGTGAGACATACTCGCAGCGGGGTGAACTTTATTGTGCATTGTCTCATTTTCTGACATGGCTAATATTTGTCTGCTTTGTCCACAGATTCGTAAATTCAGAACTCTAACAGAGCTCATTTTTGATGCCCAGGATTACATCAAAAATCCCTACAAGGGCAAGAAAATAAAAGTGAGTTATCCTTTATGGAGGCCAAGTATTGAAAAGGGAACCATTTAATAGTGTTGAAACCTAAACTTCTTTTTTTCCACCCATGATTAACAGAAACATCCAGATTTTCCCAAGAAACCCTTGACCCCATACTTCCGCTTCTTCATGGAAAAGAGGGCCAAGTATGCAAAGTTGCACCCTGAGATGAGCAACCTTGACCTGACAAAAATCCTCTCAAAGAAGTACAGAGAGCTGCCCGACAAAAAGAAGGTTAGTCAAACTGGTACTAATTACATACAGTCTGGAATTTAGGTCATTTTCACACCTGGATCATTTGCTCCAATAAAAGTGTACTTTCCGTGATCCACACGGTTCTTTAAATGTATTTCAATAAGCAATCAAGCAATGACGATAATGGACCCAGCACCTAACATCAACAGGGCAGCTACACTGCTGGAGTTGTAAGCAGTCATAGTAATAATGATAATTGTATTACTGCTAACAGGCAACTAAGTTGAAGTCAAAGTATTTAATAATGTTTTGCGTCCCATGGTTACTTAGTGCGCAAAAACATGAATTAGCTACGGGTTAATATTACCCACTGTCTTTCACAGATGCTCCATTTTAACTAGGTTATCTGCAGTCCACTGTACATACTGGCCATTTCCCACAAAGATGAATGTGGCCAAATGTATAATCTTACATCGGACATTAGACTCTGCTATAAATCAGTTCACTGCTTTGTGGGTAGCTTAGCCTGCTATCGCTCTCTTCCCATGATGAACAGCATGGTTCAGTCATAATGTAAATAATGCCTTGTGAACATGAAACAGTCCAATGGAAATATGGCTATTTGTACCTTCTTCAACTGAATCAGAAAAACAACCAAGCTGTAGGTGTGATAAGTACCATAGATTTGTCATTCTAACAAAATATTTGTGTTCTTTTGTCTACAGAAAAAATATGTTGATGACTTCTTGAGAGACAAAGAATCTTTTGTGCAAAGCATGGTCAAGTTTAGGTGAGTTCCTTTGTGTGTGTTTTTTAGTTGTGTTGTTTTTATTTCTACTGTGTAATCAGGTTGGTGAAACAACTTTGCTTTTATTTGTGCCATTGATGAGACCAGTTTGCCAGAATACAATGCTGAGATACTTGCTGTCATGATGTCAGGTGCTAACAGCAACATGACAAATTATGCACAGTCTGTGACTCTTGAAAGACTTCTCCCAGTCATTGTGTTGCAGTATATTTACAATAATAATATTTATGGGAATGCAGTGCAGACCAAGCTGGCAGAGGTTGATGCCATTTGTAAAAGTTTATTTTTTCCCTCATTAATTTTGTTTGGAAAGAGTCTTAAGCTAAATGCAACAAGGCTATCTGCACTGTAAAGCAATCCTTGTAGATTGAGAGCTTAGCTGTTGTAGTATAGGCAGCAGATGTACAAATCCCTCATGGCGATAGAACTAGAAGAGCTTCAAAGAAAACACAAAAACAAACCATCCCATGTGAGTTATCACACACCAAGACAGAAAAAAGTCTTTTCTCTAAGGGACACTCCTAAAATCAGGCTGTCATACATCCAACTTCTAATTCAAGTGGCATGGTAAATGTTGTGAAAAGGGGGAATATTAGACTTTAACACTTTGAACGTTTGCATTTTTTTTCTGGTTTTTGAAATAATGTAGGGAAGAACACCCAGATCTTGTTGAAAGCATGGCCAAGAAAGGTTCAAATGTCCCAGAGAAGCCCAAGACGCCTCAACAGCTGTGGTACAACCATGAAAAGAAAGCCTTCCTCAAGACGCACCCTGATGTAAGTGCCCCTTCTGCAATAAAACATACGAAAATTTCCCTAAAACTGATAATTAAAAACTTTTTTTCCCTGTTTGTCTCTAGGCCACAACCAAAGACATCAAAGACAGTCTTGGCAAACAGTGGACTCAGCTGTCTGACAAGAAGCGACTGAAATGGATCACCAAGTCTCTTGAGCAGAGGAAACTGTATGAGGTGAAGTGGTCATTTTTTAAGGGGAAAAGTCACGCTTGTCTGGATTTTTTTTTTTCTGTTTTTAACCTTCATTTTGTTTTGCATACAGGGGGCAATGAGGGAGTACATTCAGCAGCACCCAGAGCTTAACATGTCCCAAGATGATATCGTGAAGTCCACCCTGACAAAAGCTGAGAGGCACCTGAAAGACAAATCTGATGGCAGACCTGACAAACCTCCGCCGTGAGTCATAACTGCAAACCACATGCTGTCTTGTCCTTGCCCCTTGAAGTGTACGTTTAGTTAAAAGATGTTGTGCTTTCAGAAACGGTTACTCGATGTTCTGTGCCGAGCTGATGTCAAACATGAAGGATGTACCCAGCACAGAGCGTATGGTGATGTGCAGCCAGCGGTGGAAGCTGCTGAAGCAGAATGAGAAGGACGCCTACCAGAAGCGCTGCGAACAGGTAAGTGCAGCCTCAGCATGTCCCGTACCTCCCACCAGAAGTATAAACTCTGTCTAACAAGCTTGTGGTTGTTGTCTTACAGAGGAAGAAGGAGTATGAAATTGAGATGAACAGATTTCTAAGCGTAAGTTTTGTTATTTTTGTCTCTGTGTAGTTTGTTTTTTGGTAGGCTTATATGTGTGTTGTTGTCTTAGATGCAAGATTTCTCAAATGCATTTCCTCTGCTGTGTTGATCCTCAGAGCTTATCTGAGGAAGAGCAGCAGCGGGTATTGTCAGAGGAGAAGATAGGTTTTAAGAAGGGCAGTGGAGCCAGCAGTCCCGCATCCAAAAAGAAAAACTCAAAAGCAAAGGTAAGACCTGAAATCTTAAAGTCTTAAAATCTTGACAGTTCCCTGGGTTTAAACTCTGAGACAGTAGTTCATGAAATGACTAGTACTTAAGAAAAGAACCCCAAGTCTCATTTGAGCCTGTATGTGCTACTAATATGTTACACAGCAGTACACTTAAGCTGCCACCTCAACCCAAACATCACTGCCGCCTCTAACAGCCTTCGACTCCAAACTGTAACGGCCCAGGTGGTAACAATACTGATACTAACTACCGTACCGCCCTGACCTCTTGCAAGCCTTTCAACCAATTGATTGGCTGAAACAGAACATTGTGGTTGTGAAGCATGAACCTCCTTCCCTGATTTTGTTCCTTCATGCCCCCACCACCCACCATACCAACATGAAAATGTACTTTAACTACTTCTACCATATGGATCTAACTGGCAAAAAGAACATTTCCAGCACATGCCTCAAAAAGTGACAACGCTATTACTGCTTACCCAACCAAAATGCCCCCCTGATTGTCCCCACATGCCAAAAGCAACTAGTTCTAATGCTAAAATTACACATAATAAAGAAAAACCAGTAGAAGAGAAGGTAGACACACAGAAAACCCCATGACGGGGGTGAAGCCAGGTGAGGTGCCCTGATCAGTGCTTGCTGCTTGGGCTTGTGTTTAACTTCCTCCACACTCCCTCATCTATATTGTGGAAGGATGAGAATAGAGCAAAGGAAACCCCTCTACATCCCACTTCTACCAGACAAATCCTAACTTTTTTCTCCATTGTTAGTTAAAACTATTGAGGCTGATTATCTGTGTGTATGATTCCTCGCACCTTTGGCTTGAGAAGTTAACAGTTGCTCTCTCCGATACTTTTCCTTACTCCTCAACTTGAAGGCTCCAGAGAAACCCAAAAGGCCGATCTCAGCCATGTTCATCTTTTCCGAGGAGAAGCGTCCAAAACTGCAGCAGGAGCGGCCAGACCTTTCGGACAGTGAGCTAACAAGACTTTTGGCTCGCATGTGGAATGAGCTGCCTGATAAGAAGAAGGTAACCTGTCAATAATGCTTCATTTACACTGTAAAGGAAAGACTGTGTCATGGCTTTAACTAATTCTTGTTTTGTCTTTTTAACCTTGGTTTTGTAGGAGAAGTATAAACGCCTAGAAACAGTCCTGAAGGCAGAGTCGGAGAAGAAGGAGAGGGAGGATCGTAGTCGTCTGCCAGATCCACCCAAGACCGCCCAGGACATCTGGCAGCAGAGTGTCATAGGAGACTACCTGGCCAGATTTAAGGTACATTTTGGAAAATATAGACTAGTGTTTTATGTCAGAACATAGCGACCTGTTCTTTAGTTTAACCAAGGACTGTAAATGTATGTTTGTTTGTATTTTTAACCTTTTTCAAACCCCAAGGTATTCTAACTCTAATATTAAATGTTAGATGGCAAGACAGAGTTAAACTGTTGAATAAAAAAACCCTAGAAGTGAAGGACTGTTGTCTTCATCTGCATAGAGACTAAGATGTACAAATGTAATCTTTTTTTGTTGGAATGGAAGAGTTCAGGAATACTGAAAATGAAATACAAATAATGTCACACTTAACAGTTTTATTCTATAACTGTATAACCTTACCTGCAACATATGTATTTTAATGAGATAATATGCTTTGCAGAACGACCGGCCAAAAGCACAGAAAGCAATGGAGGGGACCTGGAGCACCATGGAGAAAAAAGAGAAAATAATGTGGATCAAAAAGGCAGCAGAGGACCAGAAAAGATATGATGTAAGTTGCAGTTCAGTAATGCTAAGTAAAAATCTGGATTAATTTTATTATCAAGAATTCTAACCATACACCTAACTCTTCTAAACAGAGAGATCTGTGCGAGATGCGTTCACCTGCTGCTGCCATCGCCTCAGGGAAGAAGATGAAGTTTGAGGGTGAACCCAAGAAACCTCCATCGTAAGTTTGTCCAGCTCAGCTGTACTGTTTGTCACGTGCATTGTGCTCAAACCTTGACACTGACATCGTTTTACTCTTTAGAAACGGTTATCAGAAGTTCTCTCAGGAGATGCTGTCCAACGGAGAGCTCAATCACCTCCCCATGAAGGAGCGGATGACGGAAATCGGCAGCCGCTGGCAGAGACTCCCCCTGAAGGAGAAGGACCGCTATAAGAAGATCGCAGAGGAGAAGCAGAGACAGTATAAAGTCCTGCTGGAGCAGTGGCTCGCGGTAAGAAGACATATATGCATGAATACTGTAAAGGTGTTGTGTGGTTTGTATGTCCTTATTGAAGCTACTTTGCTGTAAAATGGTACCGATAGGAGGCAAAGCAAGGCAAAAGTAAAGCTAAACATGAGCTGCCACCACAAGCTGGCAAGCAGCACGTGAGTGTAATTCTTAGACTTAAAGTTTATATATTGACATGCTTTAAAACAGTAATGTCATGTTTTGATCACATTGATCCAGTGATGCTCATGGCGATTGGAATTCCAGCTGTTTTTATTCATTTGTTGGCCCCTTGGTTTTCTGATGTCAATCAATCAAGAAAAGAAATGGAAAAAAAACAGCTCTCAAATGGTCAACCCATATCCCATAACACAAGATTCAGCTCTTTAAAAGCAGCTCATTCACTAAGCAACAAGTCACTGGGCCTTTTTTATCCTGAATTGAGTTGTCATTTCAGTCTTACCAGCACATCACAGGTTTTTTTGTCCTAAATAATACATCCCTATAACATATTTGGGTGTTTATGTTACTAAAAGAAAGTAAAAAAAAAGTTATCAGAGCACTGTTAGCATCTCAACTCGAGGCAAATTTGCTTCCATTAACTCCATAGTAGTACTAGAGTCGGTCATCTATGACTGGTAAGTAATGGGTTTTATCCCAGCTTCCTCAATCACTTGTCAGTGTGTCCTTGGGAAAGGAACATTTTCCTTGGATGACTACTTGTGGATGTGACTAGCTTAGACTGCACTTTTTACTGAGCAGCCATAACCATCAGTGTGTGAAAATGATGTAAATTGAAGGTGTGATCTGCAGTGTAAAAAGCACTTTTGAGTATTTTCCTCACACCACTACACCTCAGGTTTACCAATCACTGAAATGTGCTATGATTTCCACTGTTTCATTGCTTGCCCAACCAGCCTGGAAGACATAAAGTTTTGCCAAAAGCAAAAGTTATCAAATAAAGATGAATTTGAGGGACAGACAGTCAGTATGTAAACTATGTGTATTATTGAAAACAACAAGAATTTCCTTCACCAGGTGAAAAAAAGCTGGACCATCTGTCTGACATGTTCTTCCTCTTGTATCTCCCACAGAGCCTGTCCTCACAGGAGAGGAACACTTACAGAGAATACAATTCACAAGTAAGTCTTCGATTTGGCTAAACTCTTGTCAGCAACAGCTCATTATCTGATTTAACCAAACTCCAGATTTATTTTCTCCAACTCAATATTTTCTGTCATTTTAGAAAAGGAGAGCCACAGCCAAACCCGGAGGCGGCCCGAAAGCAAAGTCCAAGAAGTCTGTAAGTGGAAACCTCCTCTCTTCTTCTGGTAGGATTGTTTTGCTGCTGTGATTGTATTTGTGATGTCAAACTTGAATACATCTACTCAACAGGACACAGAAGAGGAGGAGGATGAGGACGAGGATGAGGACGAGGATGATGATGACCAAGATAAGGCTTCGTCTGAGGCGGACTCATCCAGTGAGGACGAGGACGATGATGATGATGAAGACGATGATGATGTAAGTTGAGTTTTTGTTGGACATAACACAAAGGCTCCAAAAAGTTTTGGTTGTGCCTGAAGTTTTTTTCTTTTTGGTTGATTATTTGAAGAAGGATGATGATGACGACGATGATGAAGATGACGATGACGACGACGACGACGCAGACGACAAAGAGAACAAGTCAGAGGACAGCAGCAGCGAGTCAAACTCTCAGGGCTCATCAGACTCTGATTCTGACTGAAACAATCCTGTCTCTGTCGAGATGAACTAAGCAGCGCTGAGCTGAGCCAAGAGTCAAGGGAGCTCTGCCACTGTGCCAACCCTGCTCTCCCCCCACCACCAGGGGGAGCCCCACATTGCCTCATCATCGTCACTCTCATCAACCCAATGTCGCTGGAAGGGACCCCACCCTCAAATCCAGAATTGGTTTCATCCCCCCTCAAGTGTGATATTTGTTAAGCCAAAAACCGATTCCCACTGGTTTGGCGATGTGGTGAACATTGCTGCCGTTGATTTAACTCTGAACCCACACATTTAATGGTTTAAAAGTTCTAAATTTGAGGGCAAAAGAAATGATCCTTCAGTGTTTATTTCATGATTCAGTAAGAGCAGTCACGTGAAAAGGCTTCATAAAGCCAAAGAACTGTAAAGTGGATCGCTTTAGGGTTGGGAGATGCAGGATGGGGGGTGTGCAGGGTACTGAAAAATTGCACTCTTCAGAATGTTTCCATTTTTTCTTTCCAGGACATTGTTGTATTGTTCCCTATTACTCTCAATTTGATGTAGATTTTATCATTTGGTTCTTAAAGAGGTGGTATTTTTTTCAGGAAAAAATCAAGCCATTATGAATGTTTATTTTTTTGTTGTTGCTGGAAATTTTCTGAACTTGTTACATACCTGTAATCTCATGTAGGGTAACGCAGTGCCTACATAAAGTATTCACCCACGGTTGGGCTTTATGTCTTTTATGGTATTGTTTTATAACACTGAGACAAAGCGGATAAAGGGTGGCATTGATACTCACGACCAGACTAGAGTATTTTTTACTTAATATATTATCAGAGCTAACCCTGCTCTTCATGAAGGTTATTTAACTGTAATGTCATTATTAACAAGTCTCAGTGAATGCTGCTTAAAAAAATATGTTTTAAAGTTTCCCCTTTTGTAATATGGAATGAAAGCACCTTTTGCAGCAGGAACACCCCTGTGCTTGCACCCACCAACAACAGATTTGACTATTTTTTGCAAATGGAAACCTTTTTGTGCTTCTTGCACCATTACAGCCTGCCCCCCTTTACAAGTGTGCCATAGTCTAAAAACTGTTTCTAATTTTAGTGATTTATGTTTTATTATCAGGCTTTTCTGTGCCTTTTCAAATTTGAGTCCACATTACTGAAAAACACCCAATTGCACCAGTCCAGTCCCAGTTCTTTTAGCTGTTATTTGACTCGTAGCATCTTATTTAGACTTTGTTTTGTCTTAACCATAAGGGAGTCTTATGTTACTTCCACTCTGCTTTCGTGTTGTAAACCAATCAAAGTGCAGCTAGTGGTGAATACTTTTAATAGGAACTCTTTCCATGCATTGAAATGTCATTTCGTTAACATTTAAACATCGGTCTGCCACAATTATCTGATTCTGATTCCTGAGTTTATAGTGACAAAATTTACAAGGGGATCAGATCATTTTCCCACATTTCAGCTCAGTTTTTAAAACGGTCATGTTTGTCCATTTCATTTCCCAGCTGTTGTTTCCTTAATACGCTTTATGTTTCCAACTGTCCCCTCATCCATCCTGAGTCCTTTAACAAATGTATGAATGAACTGAATGATTCTCATCAAAATTCAGCTTTGAAATTTTAATGGTATTGACTGTGATCTGCGTGGGTTACAGTCTGATGCTTATCCCAAAAAAAAGTGTGCACTTAACGTGAATCTGTCCCTTTAGTGTGAGTTTGTGTGCATGCTTGCACAGAACAGTGTATATATGAGAGTGTGAGTGTGTTATCTTTGCTTTATCGTGTGTGTTTTTACTGTTTTTCTTGTTACATACCATGATGTGAGCGTGCATGGTCGTGCCTGTGTGGGGACATCTTACCAACACCATGAATGTAGATATTTTTTTTTAATTCCAAAGGTCTTAATTTTTTTTTTTCTGCTCTGCGCTGTCATGTCGTTTATCTTCGCCCAAAGACAGGACTTTGTGACTGTCACTTTGGGTCCACCGACTGATGAAAACTATAAATAATCTGTTATTTTGGACTGATTTTGACCTAAGGAATCTTGTCACTGTCTAAACAAAAACCAGCGTGGACTATTTAAATAATTGGGGGGGGGGGGGAAGGGGGTGTTAAAGAAAGTCAATGCTGTAATTAATGGATGGGAGTTTGTAAAGGGACTTGGGGATTAGGAAGATTCTGGGTATAAAAAACTTGTAATTTTTCTGTAAATACTGTTTTTTGTATCGAGTGCTTATTGTTTTTTTGTTAGTGCTTTAAGTTGGCAAACCCTCATCTGTGACTTCTGATGCCAGAAGTGAGTTTTTCACCCAAGTGGGGAGAATTTTTGGTTCAGTTCACCTGTTTCAGTTGTTTGTTCTCTCCGTTTTGTTGGGTTTATAGAGATATCTAAGACAGCAAAGCTTTACAAAGTTTGTACTGCTGATCATTTGATGACAAGATTTGATGTTTTCTATAGCTGAGGGTGTTCTTATGTCCTTGTAGTTCAAGTCTTTGGGCAAATAAAAAGGATCTTTAACATCCTTTCTGTGTTGATTTTATACCAGGCTGGTCAATAGAGAGATGTGTTTACAACATTCATCCATTATATATACAACTTAAGCCCTTTCACGGTCACTCAGGGAGGCTGGAGCCATCCCAGCTGGCAGGGGGCAAGAGGGAGGACACACCTGGACTGGTAGCATGTCAATCACAGGGAAGACAGGCAACCACTCAAACAGTCCAGAAACCACAATTAAGAATGGTCATGTTTTTGGTATATGGGAGGAAACTGGAGCACTTTAAGAAAAGCTACACATGCAAGAGGAAAACGTGTAAACACAGCGAGGCCAGATAATAAAACCATCAAAGTTGTTGCTGTGAGGCACAAGCCAGTCTGAGCCAGGTCCATTTTGATGAGGGAAGTTACCTACTAACTTAAAAAAAAAAAAAACTTTGTTGTGTTATGATTTTTTTAGTAATCAAAATATGCTTTCATATGCTTAACAGAACAGGTTGGAGTAGGGTTATCTCCTTTCACTTCCACCAATTTAGTCTCCTATTTTTAAGAAAAAAAACCCGACCAATCATGTTCAAATGTGTGTTGCTGAAATTTTATAATCTTGCAAATTAGAAAGATGAAGTTTCGAAGTTATTACTTTGCTTGAATACTTCAAACTGTCAAAAGAAGTGATTTTTTAATTAATTTATTTCCCCACTAAAATTACGTATCCATAATGATATTTGTCCAAATAGCTGGCTTTTCCTACTTGGCTCTACAACAACACAAGTAGAAAAGCAATGAACCCACAGAAGGTGAGGTATGCTTATCTGTGATCGACTGATTCTGCCTGAGAAGTTGAATGAGGTCATCGGTTCCGACTCTGAAGCAGAAAGAACATGAACTCCAAAGTACTGAAGCTAAACTCATTTCTGAAGGAGGTTGTATTATAAATTGCTAAAACAACGACGTTGTTTAGGGTGTTTGATTCCAGCTTCCTAACAGGGGCATCATAGACCACTGCTGTGAGCGATTATAAGGTCTTGCTTGTGCTTTGGATACGTTCTCCGCCCGCACTTTCAAAATAAAACAATCATTTACGTAGTTTCACTGAAATCTCTACACACCCACATCTTTTAAGGCTCTTCACCAAACATAATGACAAATGGTAAGCCGTGAAAATGTTTTCATATCTTCCAACGGTTGGACTGTGTCAACGGTCCAGTTTGGAGATGTTCCTGAATCTTTTACTAGATAAATCATGGACTGAACTTCTTGTAAATCACCGCAAGTAGTCATGTTCATTAAAATGGTGATCAAATAAAGCATTAACCCTACATATAGCAAAAATCGTGTCAAAAGTGTGATAAATTCAACTTTGTATAGATTCCCAGCCATCTAAAAACGTTGTGGCGCTTGAGGGCTTTTATTTTGAAGGCATAAACCGGGAGAGCGTCTGTTTGTCTGTAACTGCGGGTCACAGACGGTTGGCCTCCTTCATGCCAGGCGGGTTTGTATCGATGATTTTACCGACACCTGCCCTGAGCACAACTGTTTAAGGGAGCTTTTTTTCCGTCGATAAACGATGGCTCCTCAATAACCCGGACATCTTGTTGACGTTTCTGTGACGTTCATGTAGACTGACACGGTGATGTTGCTTCCCTCAGACAGAGAGCCTGGCTCAGGCTGAGTTTTCGCCATGACCGGGTAAGAGGGAACTAATATCAGTGAAATACAAACATTAAGACATTGGATTTCTTATATATTTTACACGGGTTTTGTCAGATCTGCCATAAGCTACCTAAAAGTATCAGTGTAGCGAGCTGTGCTAATTCTGATCAAATATAAAGTAAAGGTAACTGACAGTAAACAATGATGAGTTTGTTTCCAAGTGTCATCACCAGGATTATTTTAGCTGAAATATTTTATTCTTAGAAGAACCAGCAGTTCTGAACAACAAACTCTGGGCTCAACAGCGTGTCACCAGTGTTTAGGTCAGATTGGAGTCTATGAGGTAAAGGAGCCCTCAGTGGACAAACATTCACAGAAGCTTTAGTTTCCGAGTTTGTTCTGTGATTCAGCTAACACTGGCTTTTCGAGGTCTTTGCTTATTTATGTTTTTACAGAGAAGCAAAGCTACTTTAATCACAACAAAGTTCACAGTTAAATAAAGCTTTTTGTTCACCTACGGCAGAGGTGGGCAACTGGCAGCACGGGGACCACATGTGGCCTCCTACTCTCTAATGCAGCGTTCACAATAAAATTAGCGGGTTAGTACGGGTTTTTTCAACGGGATTAACCCGCTAACAATTGGCAAGTGGTTCCCTTTCCACTGCCAGCAGACCCTGGTGTAATTGGCAGCAGAGCAGCTGTGTGGCTGTTTTTTTCCTCTGGTGCATCAAGTTGATGTCATCACAGGCAACGAAACATGACCACATAAACAATGGGAAAGAGCGTAGAAGACGTGGACACGGTTTTCTGTACTTTGCACTTTTGTCCCTATAAAAATGTGCAAACTTGGCGGCATGACTCAAAGGTGGATGGAATTAGTTGCAAAGACAACAAAAAGTTACGTAAGTTGCAGATGTGGGGTACAGTCACAATGATAGGCCGTGGGCAGATTACACCGACATGATCGGTAAATTAGCATGTTATGTGAGGTACCCTGAAGCCGATCGGAGGTGAGCTGATAAAACCTGCGTCGCTTGCAGGGTCAGTCAACCCGGGTCAAAATGCAGATTAAACCCTTTCAAACTGCTGAAAGGTGAAGATTGTTACTGGGTTTAAACATTTTTATCTTTGGCCAGTCTGAAAGGGGTGTAAATGCAACCTACTGGTCACTTTAAGATAACAGTATTTCCAAGTAAATCTAAAGTTGGCTGTACATGTTTCTGTGAAACTATTTTTTTGCATTTGATAAAAGATTTAAACATTTTTAAAAGTTTTATTTTAAAGCTAGGAAACAGACATTACTGTGAAGATGGATCACCTGGATTCAGTATCTGGATTCAGTATCTGTAATCAGACTGATCCAAGCTTCAGTCTACGATTGGGTCCTTTAGAGCAGGTAGTGGAATTATAAGCAAGATGACAGCCGATTAGCATAGATGCTAACCGCCTCAGTAGCAGTTTTATCATATCATGACCATATCTCTCTTTTATTTGACAAAACTTCTCTACTGAAAGGACTTTTCACTTGCCTTGACATCTTTTTCCTTGAGTTTGTTTGACGAAGTTGCTTACATTCTGTTCCTAACACTTCCGCGGGAGCACCCATCTGCTACATTGTCTGCTTTGCCAGTCATGAATGTGTTGGAGGACACGATTGTCCAGTCACCTGTTAGATGTGCTTTTAAAGGTTCAGCTGTAACACCTTCAGTGGGCTCTTTACCAGAAGGACTAGAGAAATATATTGAACGGTCCACCCGACATGTTGGGTTAAAGAAATGCCCTGGTCCTTGCATGTGAAGTAGCAGAATCAGACTTGAATTGTGTTTTACTCTTTAGATTTAGTAATTCTTCCTGAATTAGAATCTTCAATATCTGAATTTTGATGAAGTAACTTCTTATGGTGTATATGTGTTAGTTTGTCCCTTACAGTATCCTTCAATATGCAATATATTTGACTTCAGCGAGGAGAATAATTTTAATGTGGCTGCCTTGGTAGCCAAGCTGTCCTTTTATTGTTACTGTGTCTTCTAAGTGCTACATATGGTATTATGCACTTGATTAAATCAGATATCAAAGCAAACAAATTCTTATGAAGAAGGGAATTATTCATAATCCGCAGTCTGAGAATTGTCTGAAAAAATGTGTAGCTTCGGCTGAAGTTATTTTTCCTGTTTCTCATTATTTTTTATATTTTCATTTCAAACTCATCAGGTCAACATCGCATCACTCTGCTACCAAGATCTCCCGTACAGATTTTCAAATGAAAATGGAGGATATGCCCCTGTCAGGCCCAGACAACACCAAGCTGGAGGTATGTCAATATTTTCAAACAAGCAATGTGCAGAATTGCAGTTGAGCTGATATCTGCTAGGCTGATATCTCTGAATTGCATTTGTCTAGTTTTAATTTCAATTATTTGCACCTTAGATATTTTTGTTGTAAAGGACACCAAGTCCTTCCTGTGTTAAAACCTACCTGTTCGGTTGTTCTTGAAACAGACATATAACAAGACAGACAATATCTGATTTAACTGTACAAGGTTCCTGCAAATCCTGGAGAAGTTTTGGAAAGTCTTAAATTAAGTTTGTTAGCATTGCATGATAGGGCAGTTTCCCCACCTTTCTGATAATAACTAACAATGTCAGAAATGTCTTGCTGAGCAAGTCTACTTTTAAAACTATCGAAACAGACAGTGAACTCTGCATTATGCAAAACATGCCCTATTGAGGGAACTTATACTTTTTGATTTAAACTTTAAGTCCAACTAGAAATACTCAAAGTGCTCAAACCCTATACCAAGGCATTTCTGATGCTGTTAGCTAGTGATGGGTAGATGAGGCGTCATGAAGCGTTTCGACACATTGCCAAACTGTATTGATACTGTGTTGATTGATACTGTGTCACTGAATACTGACACCTGCTGGACCAGTACATCCTATTGACAGATCTTTATATACACAGTTTGGCGCGTCACTGTCAGGCCCTTCTCACACAAGGACGGCACCGTATTGTCTTGACGTCGGCATCAGAACATGTATCGCTGTTTACACGTCGTATTGTACATAGGCTTGTGCATTTACATGACAACACAAAATCCTGTCGGGTTGCCCGTCTGGTTCTGCTTCGAGGTAGATTCCACATCAACAAGTGCTCATGCGCGCGTAACATGCTGCGTCTCTGCATGAGCACTTGTTGCTGTTGTTGCTGTAGCTGGTGTTGTTGGTGTTCTGTGAGCAAATGTTGGTATAAAAGTCGTAGCAATATTTGTAGCTGCTGGAACAAGATCAGAATCAGCCCGGCTGCTGCCATTGTTGTTGTTGTGTGTGACAACCTGGGCTGGGGGGCGGGGAGGAGGAGGGGTACTATGAGGTTGCCATCTTTTCGGACTTATCTGTTTATATCAACCACGGCATGAAGACGAATACCCAGATATCCACCTGCAGACCCGTTTTCAAAAACGATGCAGAGTCATGGACAAATGCGCGTCTCCGTGTGTCAGTATCACCAGATCGATAGTTTATTTTACCGGAGTCTTACAAATTTGTACTCATGTAAAGCCCACCTCAGTTCGAAACTGCTCCAGTGTTGGTCACGTGACTGTCTTGAAGCGATATGCGCACTGACACGGGGTTTTGCTCTATGAGCTCGATGCATGCGCCAACGCATCGGTGTTGCCGGACCCATCATTACTGTTTGCCAAGTTTTTATGAAAATGTGAGAACTGCCCTATTAAACAAAGTTAACGAATCCTTTAAAATAATCATGAGTCTACATCTGTATTCAAATCATCACTTCCTCGTCAAAATCCCTTGAAAACCATTTGATTTATCTCGCCCACAGATGAACAGACTAACAAACACATAAAAGGAGAAATTCTGGTAAAAAAATATTTGATGCCAAAAAATATATATATCTTGTTTGAACCTAAGGCATCAGTCCTGACACACTTTGAGGGTAAAGGAATGGGGATGGATAAAAGGAGGACAAAAAAAACAGCCAAATGCAGGCCTGTAGAATTTGCTTAAAACTGCATAAGTGTAAGGAAATTCTCTCTGCTGATAGATTTGTCTCATATTACTGCTTAAAATAACGTCAGAACTTTTCATACTTGCAGATACAGTTCATGGACTGAAGTTTAAACTACCCATACCAATATCATGCGTCCATTTTTTGTTTTATCTTAAATGTGTGTTTCTTACATCCTATATCATGAAGCCTGTAACATTTTGTGTCCCTCTTATTTTACTCCTGTAGGCCTTGGTCCATGACATCTACTCTGAACTGGTGGAAGATGCCTGTTTGGGCCTGTGTTTCGAGGTGCACCGTGCTGTGAAGCAGGGCTATTTTTTCTTGGACGACACAGACCAAGAGAGCCTGAAAGAATTTGGTAAGCGCCGTAACTCTCACTTTAATCTTTTTTCATTTGTCTCTTTTTGCTTTGTTTGAAGTGTTGCTTTCAGTGAGTGTTTCTATTTTTCAGAAATAGTGGATCAGCCAGGAGTGGACATATTTGGCCAAGTGTACAATCAGTGGAAAAACAAAGAGTGTGAGTGCCCCAACTGCAAAAGGTTGATAGCAGCGTCACGCTTCGCTCCGCATTTGGAGAAATGTCTCGGCATGGGCCGCAACAGCAGTCGCATTGCCAACCGCAGGTCGGACAAAAATGCCATTCAGGACTGATTAATGATATAATCTAAGTTAGGAAACATCGGTATCGGTATTATCGGCATCAGATTGTGTTTTCTGATGTTTTAACAGGCTGGCCACAAACAATAACACAAGCAAATCAGAGAGTGATCAGGAAGATAACGACGACCTCAATGATAATGATTGGTCATATGGAGCCGAGAAGAAAGGTAAGCTTTTAAAATCTGTTTTACTCAGACTGCACCTGAGCATTTTTAACCAACTTTATTTCACCTTTTTACAGCAAAAAAGAGGAAGTCAGATAAGGTAACCGTGCACTGATGGGCCTTTATGTTGGTAACATTTAATGTTGATTTGTGACATTTAATGAGGGTACTTTGATTTGATCATCTGTCATATTACAGAATCAAAACTCTCCAAGAAGATCCAAATCTTTAAAACATAAAAATGGTGAGTATAACAAGTATTTGCTTTGTACTGAGCTAAGCGTGTAGTCAGAAGAAGAACAAGAGTTGCCAAATGCTAATGTTATGACAGCCAACAAAATGTTAAAAACCATGTCACAACAAAATCTTGAATGCAAAGGATGCAATAGTTCTTAATCTAACATGGAACTGTTTGGTATGGCATCCTTGCCTCAGTTTTTCTTGTTTAGTATTTCTACTTACTGGTATTTCTGTCGGTACTGACTAGTCAGCGTGCTGGGAAAAGGAAACTCCTGCCAGCAAGTAAAATTTTGAATTTGCCATTTAGAATTTCAACACGCCTTTTCATTAATGCCTCCCTGTTTAACGACAGAAACTTTACAAAGTTTGGGACATGTATGAAGAAGTGTAGCTTTGAGGGATACTTTTATACTGGTGTAATGGTTCAAATAGGACACTTTGTGGACTGACAGTCATACAAGAAGAGCAGGCTGATTTCTGTTGAACATAGCTTCAACCTGATTAAGTTGCTCATCATAATCTTATCCAGAGGTTGTCTCAGTAATTCTAAGAAACCATGTGGTAAAGATGACACATGCTCATTTTTCTTTCCAGGTGAGCTTGGGACCACTGGCAATCCAGAGCCTTACAAGGTAGAAGAAATTCTAAAAAAAAAAAAAAGTCCTCAATCATGGTGCATACAAGAGCCCCAATCTACTCGATACTGTTAATTGATCATTCCTCTTGGTCTGTCTTTTTTTTTTTTAGCTTAACTACAACGCTGGCATCAATTATGAAACGTTGGGCCCTGATGAAGTCAGATCCCTTTTGACAACAGTAAGCATCTGCATGACGGCACACAAGCATGGGATGTTTACTTCTCATATATTCAGTCTATCATTCAGTCTTAGTGGACCTCTTATTTTTTGTAAATACCAGTGACTTTTAGAGATGTCTCTTTTGATATGTGGGAGTGAGTCTGTATACAGTTTAACAAATATGTCTGATGATATTATATGCTACATCTTGTATAATTATATTGTTCTTTAAATTGTATATGTATTTTGTATATATATATATTTTCTTGATAAAGTTAAAAACATGCAATATATTTGATTTAATGTATATATACCAAATGAGTTCATATATTTAAAAAAAGTAGATAAACATATAAGTAATAATGTATGATTTAGTCATTTATTTGGCCGTAAATTGTTTAAAAAGGTGGGAAAATGCCCTATTATGCACCGTTAACAAATCCTATCAAAATTCCTGTATCCACGTCTGGTTTCAGATCACCACCAAAATGCTTTTATGGAAAGATTAGCATAAATGTGGATAACTCTTGCTAACAGATACATGACAGTAAAAGCATAGCTCTATGGCAAAGGTAATAAGATATATGACTTAAGAAATCTAAAATTGGCATAACTTCAGCACTTTAGATTTTTTTACATATCTTCCACCGTGTTAGTTTAAGGAACAGGGTGGATTTAATGTGGGGAAATTGTTGTTTTCATCCTCATGCGCCATTTCTTTGCGGCAGACTAATTTGTAACTTTACCAGTCATTTTTAAAGCCTGTTGAAAAACAAATACTTGGTTTTTACTTACAGAGACCAACTATGAAATTCATATTGGATTGATGAATATTTAGCTATGATTACTTTTGACCAATATTAAGAACTATACATTTTGGTAAGCATAATAGAATTAACTATCGTACAGTTTTTATTCCATGTGGGAAAGCACATAATTAACGATAAGTGCCTAATGGAGAAGGGTTGGCATTAACTAAGGGTTTATTTCTTCCCACTCCTTTTTTTAAAATGTAAATCAAATCATCAAGAGGGGCAGTCCTACACTCATGCTTCTTTCTGGATTTCATTAGACTCTGCATAAAAAATTTGCCACCTTTACATGAGCAAAATAGATTTTAATTCAATTTTTAGTAACATTTAAAAATAATTTTAACAACTTCTGTCTTATTTGACCAAACTCATTTCATGTCTTCTATTTTGCAGCAATGTGGAGTCATCTCTGAGCACACCAAGAAGATGTGTACCAGGTCAGTACTGTAAAATCCACCATCGCATTCAGAAAGCACGGTTAAACTGCTAAGACATTGAAAATCAGTTCCACTATTTCAGGTATAAATGCCACTAAATGCATCTGTGAAGCTTATACCTGAAATATTACGGAGTAGATTGAAGAACTATAACCAGCGCTGTCAGAATAATTGATTAGTCTTGAATAATTATTCACGGGGAATACAATCTGGTAAATCACATTTTTGTCCCTGTGTTGTCATTTTTTGTTCTGTAAGGCTATTACTTGAGAAATGAAGAAAGTAGCTTTATTAGATGGAGATAAATTGTGGAGAATAGAGTTTATGTAAAAAGTGGGAGCTGGAATTAACCCTGTCTTGACAGTGTTATAACATTTAGTGCTACCAGTGTATTGGAAAAAAGGGATTTTGAAGTGATATCTTGGAATTAATGTGTATTTAACTAGAAAGGACTTAATAAAAGGTAGATTCTCCTTACCCTTCTGGCAGTGTCTAATGATACAAACTCTTTCTGTGAAACAAAATGTCTAAAATTAAACAGCAAGATTGCATGTGATGTCTGAACAAATGATTCGTTTCATAAATACATTTTTGAAATGATCATGTTCAGAATGTTGGGACTAACTCAGGGGTACACAAGTGGCAATCCATTTCACGTCATCAGCCAAAAAAGCATCCGAGCCAGTGACTGATTTGTTTTTATCCTCCAAGTGAGCGACAAATTTTGAAACAAAAATCATGAAACACTCAAAGCCGAACCACAGAGGATGCCATCAGTGACCAAAATGTAACGACCTGTAACCTCTCAGTCCTGCTCTCCTTGTCCCTCCTGATTGGTCACTGATCGTATTCGACACATCCCCCCTCCCAGGATGCATCAGAGGTGTTAAAAATTGTGTGACGTTGAGGGGGGGCGTCAGTCTTCCATGTAAAATGCCACCTTGTGTCCCACCAGGTCTCAGCGTTGTCCTCAGCACACGGACGAACAGAGGAGGGCCGTCAGGGTGTTCCTCCTGGGGCCGTCCGCGTGAGTGTGCCCCCCCCTCTTTCCTTGTCATCCCTCCTACCCTCCCTACCTTCCTTACCCTCCTAGTATACTAAACTAAAGCCATGTTTGAATGGGTGTTTTGCAGATGATGCTGATGCGGTGTTGTTTTTGATCATTGTGCCTTTCTGACAAATGATGCGTCTTTTTAAAAAGTATTCAAAACTGTTGTCCTGTAAAGGGGTTAAAAGACTTAGATTCTCCATATTTTAAAAGATGTACTTTTTTTACCTTCAGCCTATGTTTGAGTGGACAATACAGTAAATTTACTTGGGAATTTGGACTAGACAGAGGTGATTGACCTGCTGAAAAGAGGCCTAGACTTCCTGTGCAGGTGATATTCCATACTTACCGAAACCTTCTAACTGCTCTACACAAGAGTTAATACTTTAACAACTATGGCAGCAGAAAGGAGAACCTCTGGAGCCCTCTGTCAATTGAGCAGTCTCTCAAAGTCAACAAGGATCCAGGAATGAATGGAAACTTTGAAGGTCCCTTGTCCTGAAAAATGCAACTTTCTTGCTTTTGATGTTGTTAGAAGGGGCTTGGGGAGCAGAGGAACATGACACCCTTTACTCAGTTCATGTCAAGTAGTAATCCAGGAGTGGAGAAAATAGTGGATTAATGCAGTCAGATGACCTCTCCTGATCCTGAGGTAAATTGTTAACTTGATCATAAAACACTTCCATTAACTAGTGGCAGCTGATAGCAAGTCTGATACAATCATTTAGTTACATAAATGAGTTAATGTTTCCCAGTGTAGTGTTGATAATGAAGAGTTTCTTCATTATTTTGTTTCTTAACAGCAGAATTAATCATCCAAACTCATAACAATACACAAAGCTACCATTATTTCTCAAAATTGTCCTCCTTGCAGAGGTGCAAGGGGACAGATTCTCCAACACTATGACTTGCGAGCACACATAAAGTGATATTCTGGAAAAGACTGTGCTGTTTAAGCAGATAAAAAACCATGTCCTGGATGCTTTAAAAGGCTCAGAAGGACCCTGAAATTATAGTTGTTATGAACAACTTGTTTCCTGTGTTTTTTTATTAATGTGTCATTCTGTGGAGATTTTAGTTCTGATGCTTGTGCTGTAGCTCCACGTACAGGTCAGTGTTAGCAGACACTTTTTATGCCCTTCAGTTCTCCACTCTGAGCATGTGACCGAACGCAAACAAATGGCACCCCAGTGAATTTGATTTTTTTGTCTAATTTTGATCACGTATTTAGGCTTTAGGACTTTTCAGGTTTTGTTGGTAAGAATCTGGTTTGTATTTTTATTTCCAGAAATTTCACATTTACTCAGTTACACAGCTTATTTTCTCATGCCTTCTTAACGCCCAAAAATCTAAATGATGTGAAAATGATTTAAAGGAGTGACAATATTGCTATCATACAGAATGTAAAACATGTACTTTCTTTTTATACCTTTTTAGAAATTATAGTTGCAATTGGGTCTTAAAGTAAACAAAGAGGGTCTTAAACTGTCTTAAAATTATAGACTTATATGTACCATAAAAGGGTCATGTTTTAGGATCTGGCTGTGAGACATGACTTACCAAACTCATGGTTTTAGCTTCTATTTTGAAGGTATTGCTTGTAAGCATTAACCCAAAATCTAAGTTGAAAATAAGGGTAATATAATAACTAAAATGTGGCTTTGCTCCCGCCCCTTTGATTGGGGTGTTCTCATTTTTCATCCTGATCTTAAAATGAGAAAAATAATTTTTTGAATGCAACAAAAAAATCTTGATTGCAATCAACGACCCACATTTGGGGGAGTATTTTGTGGTGTAGTATACCATAGTAAATGTTGATTTTGAAGGGAAACTAATCTATATATGGAATTTTTAATGTGGTGAAATGACTCAAATGTAACATTTCCTCTGTGCTGCTATTGTGTTGGATATTTCTCTTTATCAATGAGTTGCCTCTCTTACATTTCATTGCAGCAGTTTTATTCTTCTTTTACTCCTTAATGTCATGTTATATGGTATGATAGGATATAAGCTTTACGGTGCATCATTTGTAGTGTATTACTTGTTTTCTTTGCTAAGGAGGAGTTTTATGAGGAGCTGTTTGGCTCCAGGAGATTTATCAGCCTAAATGTTTGGCTGCAGCATGCTTGGCTTTTGGGAAAGGCTGTTTTACAGTATTGTTTGGTTGTATTGCTTAGATGTACTTTTTACACTCATTACTCTGTTTAAAACAGAAACTTATTTTAGCATATTCACTTAACATTTACTTTTTTGTCCTTAGCTGTATGAATGAGTCAAGCATATTTTGTAATAAATAAAAAATAGGTTTGAATTAAAATTAAAAGTTGCCTACAAGAAACACATTTTGGGGTTTTATATATACATTTTCTAACATGATGGAAAATTAATATCTGTTCAATCTTATCAGTCTATTAATATTATTTAGAATATGTATTAATATATAATATTATAACAATTAATAGAAGTGCTCTTTAGTGCATACAAAGATGCTGTAATTTTGAGTCTTTTAAAAAACTATACCCACCAAACAAGTGTCCCGCTCCCCTGTTGATTATTTTAAAGTAAGTTGGTCACTGTGGTGAATAGAGTGGTATTACAAACTATCTGACATGAAAGGTGGGTGATTCATTTTGCAAGTTGTTGAAAAGTATTGGTTAAGAAAGTCATCAGTATGATGCAGTGAGTCTCAACAGACTGTGTCTCTCTGTCTGTCTGTGTTCCATTGTTGCAGGCCGTCTCTTCCCGATGCAGAGACTGTGGCGGAGAGCGACAGCTTTGACGTCCCAGATGCACAGAGTGTGATGAGACGCCTGCAGTGGGACGATTCCCCAGATATTTCACCCGCTGACTCTGCATCATCAAAAACAAGTAAGAGATTAACATCACACTGAAAGACAAGTTGATGATTAAAATACTGAAAGATAATTTTCCCTCCCTCTCACAGGCACCAACCATCCAGACTCGAGGAGGCCTAAGAAAAAGAAGAGGATTCCCCTCAATATGAACACTGTTGGAGGCGGTGGAGGAGGAGGAGGAGGAGGAGGAGGAGGTTTGACAGGAGGCAGCGGCAGCAGCTCCCAGAGTAACATCAGCTTGTCGACCAAAAAGAAGAGGCCTAAGCCTCCAGCACCTTCAAGTATCTATAATAACTTAAACTAAGATAAGCCCGAGCACTGGACCAGCTCTTAACCGCTCATTTAGCGGACAGACAGACCCGATCAAGATTGAAAGAAACATTGTTAAGTAGTTCTTATTCATTTATTCTTTTTAAAGGTAAGTATGGTTTTATGGTATAACGGAGATTAATGAACAGGACTCCTTGTACTTTATTCATGTGTTGTAGAGCCACAGAATCCAGTAAGGCCGGAGATACATTTGCTGTTTATCCTCATGTACACGTTTGTTTATAAACTTGATAGTGTGGCATTTGTTGTATTGAAAGGCACCACCAGAGGGCGCACAAAGATATTAATCAAACCCCAATGTACAAGGCCACGAGCTGAATGAATACACTGGACTTGTTTTCTTATTGATGAGCAGACAGTTTTGCACATTGTGTAGATGTTGATGATTGTGGACTTGATTTGTCAGTTTGTCTTTAAAACTTCCCGTTATGGTTGTCTCTGCTGCTGTGCTCAAGCTCTTGTGCCTCTACTCTAATCCTACTTGTCATGCTGTCTGCATTTTGTGTCAGCATTTCTTTGATTCTGGACAAATAGGGTAACTGACGTAGGGGCAGCTGTGTGTAGTGATAGTTAACAGCAACTCTATTCCTGCTCTAAGAGTGTTAAGTCCAGAAGAACTTTGAAGAGGAAATTACAACATTGAGCAAACAGCTCAAAAAAGAAAGAAAATCTGTGTTATTAAAAAAGGAAATCCTGCTAAAAATCATTTGAACCTCCTGAGACCCAAGCATGTGTTAGCCATGCATTTGCACTTTTGTCCACCTGGTTGTTATTAAGTTGATCCCTAAAACCAAACTGTTTGTTAACAGGAAGTAAATTACACAACAAAAATGTGGTCAATGGTTTTATGGCCAGTAGCCCCTTTAACACAGCACTTATGCAAATACTCAGCAACAAAACTGTCACTTTTACACCTCAAGATTTTATTTCAGCGAGATCATTGTATGTGTTAGCTCACAGTGCATCACATACATCCAAACGCAAGACACATGCTCACAGCACTATCTAATGCTGGGTATGTATGCCTCTCTCTCACTAATATTCCCTCTGATACTACCCCCCTCCATTAGAGCTTGAAACGGCAGCATGAATGGGGCTCTCAAATAATCTTTGGTGTTTTTGCCCCTGCTCCTCTGATAATAAAACATAAGAAATTGTGACGGTCAAGCACCGGAACTTTCATGAAAACAAAGGTTGCGAAATTTTGGATTTTGCGGACCTCTGATATGCTGATATTTTATCGCCACTACCAATTTCAATATCTGTATTTCTGTCAAGAGCAGAAAACCTCAAAAAAGAAAAAAAAAACAGTTTATAAATGAGACTTTTCATGTATGAAAGTGGACATTCACCATTATGATATATATGTTCTGCTAACATTTCAGACAATACACTTGGCTTGTATGGCCAAAATTTCTGTTACATGCAGATACCTAAATTGCCTTGATAATTCTGTACATCTAAAATGAAAACTTTAAAGAAGCAAAGAATATCCTTAAATCTTGGGAAATTCCTTTAAAAATTCTTGAAATTAACATTAATTTCCAACCCTGCACTAGATAAAATTGCATCAAATTTTCAGGAATCGTCTTAATTATTTGTGAAAATTCCTGACAATACCCACCATACCTTAAAACGTTTGTAGAAGTTTGTTGTCAGTCTGAGTTTGGGATGTTGGGTAATTTAGTAACTCAGGTGTGATGTGGTGGAAACAAACTGAAAGTCCCCATGCTCTCATGTTCCTAGTTTGTCTCTACTGATACAAGTAATTAGGAACTTACTCCATTTAAGCATCAAATAAGTATAAATTTGCACGTTTTGATGCTAAAATTAGTGAAATTATTGTGAAAGCTGCCACCTTGACTTTAAAGGAGACATATCATGCTGATACATGATCTAATACTTACGTATAATATAATAAATTTGAAAACAAGACCTTACACCCCCGTAGGGGGACTCAATACGCGGTCGCTGCTTTGAGCCTGCCGGAAAACACAGTAGAAGAAGAAGGACAGGCTGGCTCAGCCCTCTCGGCAGCTCTGACAGAACTGACCAATCAGAGCACAAAGGGCTGCGACATTGCAAGGTAACTGGAGGTCAGCCTGGAAACCGAGTATTTCAACGAGAGCTCGATAATGGCCTAAAATGAGGATTTTGAGAACGCAATTGTGGGGCAATGAAGGAACTAAATGACTTGTACTGAGGGCAGAAATGCTTTACAGGCATCCTAGCCTGGCATAGTGAAAAGGAGAAACAAGCATGATATGTCTCCTTTAACTCATTGGTGTAAGAGTGATGTACAAGTTTCCATTAACGTCAAAGCAAAAATAAAATGTCCTCTTGCCTACACACAGGGTCTCAGGAGGTCAAAACAGAAAAACTGGACCAAACCACAGTTAAACCAATGAACTGACAGATGATATGGTTTAAAGCTGCAGAAACGCAGATCTGTACATTATGGGGCCACAGTTGAGTTAGATTCATGTACCCAAGTGATGGGTCAAATATTCAATCCCCTCCTACAAGTTTGTTAAAAGTTGTTTCTCTGGCAATTTCTTCCATTATTATTTTGATTTGATTCTTTCGACTGTAATCTTGCACATGTGAACTTGTTTTCTTCAACATAAGATTTCTCATTATTCTGCTGCTTTTGAACTCCAGCATTGTATTGCACATTTGTTTTAGTGCCTCTTTATGCCGACTTGAATCCAGTATGAATGTCTCTAATTTTGTAGTTTGTGTGCATGTATATATATCTGTAAGGTGTGTTTAACCCATTTACACAGAGTTTGTGTATCATAGAACTATGCATCCAGTATGTGACATTTGTTTGTGAAAGTGCGAGTGACCATTTTCAATTTGAACTTTCTGTTTACATCACCGGTGTATTTATTATTTCTGTAGTCACTGCCTTTCAGGTGATACTCTTTGTATGTGATTTAGATATTTGAAGACCATCAGGTTTTTAGAGCACTTGTACAGGTCATGTCAGGTATTTGACATGTGACATTGAAAAATTAAAAAAGGACCCGGTATATGGGCGGAAATATGTGTCTGCAGGAACTTCTTTTTTTAATCTGAATCTGGATTGCTTATCTTGAATACGTTATTTAAATATGACTCTATTTGAATTTGAATGCCATATGTTGAATTTGTAATGCGGACAGAGTTTGAAATGCCCAAATTCAAATAATGTATAATTATATTCACTATTCTGAAATTAAAACAGTTCTTTCACATTGTATTTCTTCCTTTCAGAAAATATAAGTCCTTTAACTGATACCTTTTTATGAATTCAGAAGTGCCGTTTCAATATTTTAAAGACGTCCAGATGGTAGGGAAGAGCAATCGAGAACAGATTCACAGCATTTCTTTTGACCAATCAGCTCAGGGGCATCTATCAATCACGTAAAACATCTGTTTCTTACCTTCGACTATGAATGACTCTTGATTGATTGATGTAACATCGGTTTATAATGCATATGAGGAGTTATTTTAGAAGTTAGGCAATAAAGCTGAGCATTGCAGTCATTTTGTTCTGTTAGTGACTATGAATCAAGTTTTTGCTGTTGTATATAAACTTAATGAGTTTCTCCAGCTTCATAAAGGCAAAGCAGAACATTTATAAGGTGGGCAAAGATCAGGGATCAAATGCTGGCCCTAAAATTTCAAGATAGATTTGAAGGAGTTTTTAGATGTTTGAATATAGCACAACTGTGTGATCTACCTGTATTTTGTCTTGGGCCTTCGATGATGAAGCCCATCATCCATGATCATTTTATGGGGTATTTGTCATAAAAGGGATTTAACTACATGTCTATTCTCCCAGTACTTTTCATTTACAATGCTGTGGCTATAATAAATATTTTCTGAGCGTTTGCTGGTAAATATGTTTTAAACAGCCTTGTAAAACCCTGACCTGAATTTATGAATAACTGGATTAATGAAGTTGTAGGACTCAGATCTGTAAGGCTGTCTGCACGAAGGGAAAGACAGAGATACCAGTCCATCTGACAGTTTCCAAATCTGTTTTTAATATGCTCTCCTAAAAAAATCTTTAAAAACTGCATGCCTACCTGGTGTTTTCCAGAGTTGTCCCGTTTTGCACATTACAGGATTTAGAACATTTATGCAATAAACTTCCAGGTGTAACTTTGCTGCATTATCTTTCTGCCAAAATTTTACGTGAGCACCAACGGAGAATTCCCCACAATATCTGGGATAAAATCTAACCTTAAACTCTAAAACTAACTAATCTAAAACAACCCTTTAACCCAGGTTAGTTTCACATTGTTTTGGGTAAATTTGGGTGAAAGGAATATAATGCATAACCATCATCTTGATCTTGGCCTGGGCGATATGTAATATGTAGAAGCTCTTGGACAGAAATGACATTTTTGATGCTAAAATCTAATTCTTTTCATGAATTATCAAATGTAGTCTTCTACAAATATACAGAAAAACTAGTAAACCTCATTAATTCGTGATCAAGTTGTCAAATTAAGGTTATTCACTTGTATTCCTGAACAGAAAAAAAGGAGTTTTAGGGGTTGAATATTATGCTACTTTGATTTCTGATTTCTTAGAGAAGCCTAGTGAACCGACTCAAACTTGGGTATGAAATGATGAATTCAGTTTGAAACTCCTCATTTTAAGATTCCTAGTATTTGTTTCCTGTTTTTATGACAGGTGGTCAAATATATTTAGAAACTGTTTCGTTGTGTTTGAAAAATCTTTTTTTTTTAAAATAACTCTCTCATTTTGCTCCCCATGTCTTCTTACAGAAACAGAACAGCTGGAAATGTTCACGTTGTTTTAATAGCAGAACCTGTCATTTAGCATAAGGACATTTCCAGCCCTAGATTAAAAAAAAATAAATAGCAGTTAAAGGATCAATGTCAACGTTTTGTGGAAATAGTGCAGTGTGCCTGTAAACCTTTGATATTTAAAAAATGCAGCGTGTTTATTAAATCCTAGAGGGAAATCCGTTTCTTTTTACATTTTATAAATCAAAGTAAAGCAAAACACCTTTTGTATAATTTATTGCCTTTTGCAGTTGTTTCTATTAGTGATAAAAAAACACATGAATCATATTTTTGTGTGATGAAATGTGGGATTTTTATTTCAGGCCATGTCTCCCAGCCCTACTTTTATCATTTGTTTTGTGTGTGAGGATTATTTTTGAGAAATTTATTGGCAAATAATTTTCAGTTAGCCCAGTAAACCACATATTCCTTTCAAATTATAAGAAATGTATAATTAACTATCCATGCCCGATGAATTTTCCAGTCTGTTTTGCACGCTCATATTTATAATGGGATCTGTTACCAATCCATACTGTGGACCCTTCGCTGAGAGATCTTGTGATGTGAACTAAAGATGAAAGAAGATAACTGATACTTGAACATTTCATTTTTCCTGAGGGAAAAGCAAACAGATGAAGCTTTGTTCTAATTCTGTAAGCATTATAAAGCATTAATACAGGCTGTGCTTGTGTGTTCTCAATGTTTCTACATGTTACCTACTGTTGAATATATGGACAAGGTGTATATAAATAAAAGCATCTACATCGAGGCTCTCTTACAAAGACGTGAACAGATTTGGTTTGAAATGCTTTAATTAGAGACGTCACTGAAGCCAGAGCTGTCCAGCATAGTCAGGAGGAGGCCAAAGTCCCACTCCAAATCTTTAAGTGCCAGATGCCAGTTCATCTGATTCATCCTATCATTTTATGTACAGAAAATACACAACATATTTACAAGATCCTCCCAAAAAGTGTCTTCTTTTCATGACATGGAATCATTTCATATTAGCCTATCTCTACATTATTTTTCTCATAGCACTGCTGCAGCTTTGCAGTCGCTTACACAGAGCTGGAAACTTCGAAATAACATAAACAAGAGAAAAACTGGCACACAGCACAACAGTGAGTGGTTCTGAAGAGCTTTGGAGTCTTGCATTTAGCTGCTTTTTGTATATGATGATCGCACAAACATGGTCCAGAAAACCAATGATGCACAGGAAAGCGTCATGATCTTTAGCAACAGGAGACTGTATGAGTACGGGGTGGACGACAAAGCTGTTTGTAGAGAGGCTAAGTTACGGTTCAGTTTAACTGATTGTTATTTACCCCACATATAGTACAATCATTTGTTTGTTTTCTATCTTGGTGCATGCACAAACAAGCTCACCCGGCCACCCACACTCTCACTCACACACTGCAGGATCCAATCTCCACAGAGCACCTTTTTTTAAGTCCATCCCTCCAGGTGCCACCTGATACCGTGGTAACTTTTACTTAATCTCTCAACATTCAGTCAGAAGCCCTGTTTCCTGTTTGTTACTTTCAGCGGCTGTGCATCCCAAATATAAGAAAGCTGAAGAACACAGTGACTCCCACCAGGGAGATGGTCGCAGGGGCGGTGAAGAACTGCCTGTAGTTGATGCGGAAGTACCAAACTACAGCGAGTATCACCACGAACACGGGCACCACCAGGCTGCTAGTGCTTATAGCCACTCCAGCAGCTCTGAATCCTCCAGAGACCCCAGACCCCGCTCCGGCTCCAGCCTGAGCCCCTTCCTCTGGGGCGGGCTCGTGCAGGGTCTGGGAGACGTGACAGTGGATCACGCTGTTGTGGGTGATGTTTAAGGATAACAGAGTCCTCTTGGGGTCCTGCAGTAGTTGCCCTTGGTAGATGAGTTTGATTTGATGCTCGCGACCTGAGAAGTATTTACTGGAAAAAAGGAGAGAGAATTTAGCATGAATATTTCGCCGAAATGCTTCCTTCGTGCAGAGATATAGTTGAGTGGATCAATCTGATGTCTGTGCCACGCACACAAACCTGCTGATGGCTAGCTTTGTTTCCTTTCTTTATGGTAAGCTGATAGTCTGACTGTCAAATCCTCTGGTTCATTCATGTTTTTTCAGTTTAAATTCAAGCACGTTCTGATTGGATATTTCAAGAGAAGTTTTTACTATTGACTGTTGTGATTGTTGCAAATCCAAACAAAAGTATAAATATCTTCAAATTTCCTTAAGGTTTAAAATGGGGGTCATGGTATTAAAGATGACGAAGATAGGGGTGTGTATATGCAATAATTTGGTGTTTTCTTACATACTGCAATATATTTATATATAGGTGATGATACAATTAATCGCATTATACTGCAATACTAAATACAGACTATACGATTTTTTTTTCTTGCCATTGCTTTTTAAAATATTTTTAATAGCAAAAAGCACCTGCAATGTTGTGTGCATAAAAGACACCATTTCTACTCAATGTTATCTATACAAAGTGTTTTCTCTGCAAAATTTAAGAACTTAACTGTGTGTCCAAGTGACAGGAATTACATTAAATTTAACAGATAGACAGAAGGTTAAATGGTTGAAAACAACTGTCCAGAATTTCTGTAAAACATTGAATATTAAAATATCACTTTAAAGCACTAAAAATATTGATACTGTATTGGGATATATTGGTATACCTAAATGTTCTTATACCCTTTATGGCGATCAGTAACGAAATGATAAAATTTAGGGAGAACAAGAATGTCAATATAAAAAAAGTTCCCTGACTAATCAACTCAAATTTAATACATTAACCCAGTAATTAATTATTATGGTGTGGTCTTTTTTTACAACAGTGTTTTTGCCTCATATTATCAGAACAATACTGGTATCTGTAGATAATCACCTGTGAAGTTGATCATCAGTATTTGCAGAGAAGAACATTTTTGTTTATTTTTACACATGATAATTTAGCTTTAGCAAAAATGTTAATATTATATATATGCTGCCCATGGTAGAAGGTTCCAGTGCACTAAAAAGCAAAGCAGACTGACCAACAACTAAAGCCGCGGTGATTAAAACACTAAATATCACTGGTATCAGCTACATGTTTGCAGATTTTGTTCACAGGGCATTTGTAATTCTAAGTCTTAGTGCTGTTCTATGAGTGTTATCTATATTTGCATTCCACTCAACAAGGCAGCAAAGAGGTAGATCCTTTTTTCTGTGACAAACTGTCTTGTAAATGTCCTCAGTTTTGTTGAACCAACCTTTTCAGCACTGCTACTGTATCCTCTGGTTCAACAACAGCTACCTCCTCCGTTTCATTTAGAAACTTTAGACGAACGGAGATGCAGGTGGTAGTAGGAGATGTGTTGGGGGTGATGGTGCTGGACAACACAGGAATGTGCATGAATATCTTTTTATCCTCCTCCTCCAGCTCCTCATCCTCCTCCTCAACTTCATCCTCCTCTTCATCAGAAGACTGCGCTCTGCCAGCCTGTGCTTGTTTTCTCTGAATGTCCAGCAGCAGATCCGTCCTGACCCCGTCAGCTCCCTCCCCTGTTCCCTCAGCATCTCCTCTCTCTGTCCCCGGCTCGCCGTCATCCGGCTTGTACTCCTGTGAGGGGGAGGGGGTCTGCTGTTCAGAGGTGTCAGCACTGGGGGGCCCACCGGTGTAGCTGTCTGGGCCTCCCAGTCCGATCAGAGAGGCGTGAGCGCCCACGGTGAGGATGGTGCCCAGGATGTGATCTCCCCTGTCGGCCACATGAGTCGAGAGCCAAGCCAAGACGAGGGCAAGGACCAGGAGGAGCACACCTCCTGCTGCTGTCACCTCACTGTCCATACCATCCAACATGGTCAGTGCACACACTGCCATCTCTGTGCACCAAAACCTGCACACAAAAAACACAGACCCATAAAATGATGTGCTAATATGAATGACAAGCAGAACTTCAGCACTCATCACATGTATGGTGTGAATCACAAGCAAGAAGGTCTGAATAGAACCATTCAAGTTCTGAGAAAAACAAGTAACAAGGGATTCTTTTTTTGGTCTCACATGTTGTCTCACAAACAGGAACTGAGCAAGCACCCTTAAAGCCGCTGGTCATTTTATTATCAAAGCATCTGCTGAAAGTGTCATGTTTGAGGCCGTGACAGGGAAAAGACTGCCGATGTCAGTAATGGAAATTAAATGGCTGTCATCCTTAATAAAGAATTCAGAGTCGCAGATATATGGTTTAACAAAAGGATGGTTTATATGCAAAATATCAATATTAAAATCAGGATAAGTTCTGGAGCATTGAGATTAATGTGTATAAGTTCATCTATTTCCCCCATTAAAAGAATTTGTTTAGTTTTACATTGATGAACAGACTTACGTTCTTGTTTACTTGAGGCAAAAACATTTGTCTCACAAAGTAAAAATAAAGACTTTTTTTCCTCACAGCATTTCCTGTATGACATTAGAAATAAGTTATACCTGCTTATTTTACTCAAACAATAACTATGCTCAGTACTTGACTTGTTGAGAAGTAGCATAAGCTCTAATCTTGGTGTGTTTATAGAGCTGACAGACTTTCTGTACAGTGAGTCCTAAGCTGTCTTACACAAGATATTGATTGGAGTTTACACAACCACAGCTCCTGAACATGCATGTGTGCTCACATACAAAGACAGGTTCGGGACAGGAACTTGCTACGTGTGCACAATTTCAAGGGGTGGTGTGCAACCCTGTTTTAACAATGCAGAGGAGTCATTATCCTGGTGTAGGTGAAGTTACTCAACATGTCGATTTGCAGCAGCTTCAAGGGCTGGTCAACAGCTGTTCACATGAACCAGCCAGATGTTCAAAGCATGTCAACAATGTTACCTCCCGCATCGTCTTCTCACCAGCGATCTCGTTTTATGCAACATGCTCGCAGTTACACAACAAAGGCACCACTATGCCACACTGTTAAGTTCCCGTGGATACAGAAGTAGCTGCTGAACGAGCTAAAGTTAGCTCACAATGCTAGCCTATTTGGCTAGCCGAGTAACGACCTTCGGTGTTTTAAATCTTCAGCTACATTCCTTCAATCTTTATCAGTTTCCGATTGGAGCATTAGAGTCGTGGGAAACTTCTACGTGGCCAAAATGCGTTGATAATAAATGTTCTTACCTACCAGCTGTGAATTCAAAGCATGTTTGAAGACGAGGAGTGTTAGCAGCTGCTCCTTAACATGATAAACACTGAGGCGTTGAGGCTTGTGACGTCATGACGTAATTACGTTTGTTTTGGAAATGGGTCACGCCTGTTGCACGCCACTTGGGCTCAAGAGGAGAGAGAGGAGGCCTTGTCTGAAGAGAGGAGCACATCAATTACACGCAGCCAGAGGGCCAAATCCCTTTATATAAATGGACACTGTTATTCAAACCGTAACAATTCGTAAATTTAATGCAAGAATCAAATTTATATTTGAACTTATTGTACCACTTTTATGACCAAGTTTAAATTAGATCAGATTAGATAATACTTTATTAATTCATTTGGAAAAACTTCCGCAAGAAAATGGTGATTCAGTAGCAGTTAAGTATTACATATTAAAAAGATATATTCTTACTATAAAAATATTGATCCAAAGAAATATATAAATAATAAATATAAATTAAATATTAATAAACATTGAAAATATATGTTCAAATGTTAAACTCACACAGAATAAATGGAGAAATGGTCGAAATTAAAGCCAATTAAAGCTGGTTTTTGTTTTTAGCAAAAGATAACAGTATTTACTGGTAGCTGGAAATTTTATAAAATCAAATCCAAAAACATTTTCAAAACTGAACAAAAATCCAGTCAAAAGCAAAATTAAAAACCCAAGTGAGACCATTGTCCTAAAATCCAGCGGGGGTCTGCTCCACAGTTTTGGGCCGTAACTAAAAGCTGTTGGTACTGTTCACATGTAAGCATATATTCCAGTGATTTTTTTTTTTCTGTTGAAAGGTAACAAAATAGCCAGAAAAGTAGTGAAACACTGTACAGGCAATGGCTTAAACTATGCAGTAAAGAACTTGATAGCCTTTGAAGACAGTCTACCTCAGTGTTACTTAGTTATTTGCAATATAAAAGAGAAGAAAACATTGGTTTTGTTAGCATCACAGTGTGGAGAAGATATGATGTCCTCTCATATGGGAAAAAGTAATTAATTCAATCAAAGTAATGAAAGGAAATCCATTGTTTTAATATTTTTAGGGCCGCTGACAGCCACAGTCCATTAGAATTACTCTGCCCTTCCCCTTCCTTGTAGCCTCCTTGAGCTAGAACCAGCTATATGCACTAAATTCATGCAAAGACCAAAACATACACTATGAGCCTAAGATTATCAGAATAATATTTTGGTTATGTTATACTGCATGTTTTGTTCAGGTTTACAACCAGTTACCTCCACCACAGAGGTTGTGTTTTTTCTATCAGTTGTATACTTTTTGTTGTCAGTAATGAACATAATTTGATAGAATTTTTAGAATATGTAAGATTCAAGGATTCTTTTAAAAGGGATTTGGCAACATTGCTACAAAAGGCATTATTCCACATTTTCACAAACAACTCAATAAGCACTCAAAACATTTTGATTACATTTATGGAATTCTTGTCATGGCACAAGAGGCAAGTGATCAGATTTTGTTGATGATCTGAAAACCAGGATAATTTGCTGTGATTTGCTGAGAGCGCTATTTTTCCTTTTGACAATAATTCACCCAACAATATTGGAAATGCCTTGGCAGAGAGGTTTGTGCTAGCTCTCGTTGATATCTTAAACCAACATGTTGGATACAAAAGTGGGTGAGGAATTGAATTGAATTGAATTGATTTATTTCGGTCACGTCAGCACACTTATACAACATCACACATTGTCAATAGTTGATTACATTGTACATGTCCGAAAGGGAAGACGGAAGAAGCAGAGCTTATCTAGTTCCGTCCCCATTTTCTCAATATTTAGTCTCCTCTTTTTCATATATCATCAGATTATTGTAAATTTTTATTCATTTACAGAAGTATAACATAATTCTTGACTGTCTTTTATTGTCCATATTTGACCTTTTATGTCCAATCCTTTGTTCCACGTAAGGCATAATTCATGAGTGTCTTTTTTTTTTTGTTAGTCCCAATTAGTGATGTTGGGGTGGTGTGTCCGCGTTGCTTTTCTTTTTTCCAGGTTTCAAACATGTGTTAAACATGTGACTCGTGGTCACTCTCCTCTTCAC
This sequence comes from Scarus forsteni, assembly GCA_036419115.1. Classification (NCBI taxonomy): domain Eukaryota; kingdom Metazoa; phylum Chordata; class Actinopteri; order Labriformes; family Labridae; genus Scarus; species Scarus forsteni. The sequence goes on from JAZDUH010000084.1 coordinate 22,943,370, forward strand.
CCAGGCATGCTCCTGCACTGTTGTCCCGGGCTCTGCTGCAGTTTTCAGCCACGCAGGCGTTTCCGCCTCCCAGTCGGATTTTGTTGAAGGGTGCGCGAGCCATCTTTCTGTGACCTCCGGTTCTCTTGATCTCATCGCATGCTTGCAGCATCGCCTCTCTCGTTGCTGAAAACTCAGCCTTCATACGTCTCAGCCTCCACATAATCCCGCCGAGGCCCAGTCCCAGGACTGTAATCGCTACTCCAATTGCGGCAAACAAGAACACGTCTTCCACGTCCTCGACCTCCAGGATTGATAGATACACCACTCTCCATTTATTCCAGCTGTCCATTGCGTACCCAGCTAGGAATGTTCCATCAGGGCATTTTGGTTCTCCCTGGCCAGCTTGACGGGTTGAGAAAACCTTATCGATTGCGTTGAGAGCCCAACTTAGTGGATCCATTTTGAGACTGTCTGTCCCTCTGCAGTTAGTTGGATATATACTGCTACCTTAACTTCCACCATTTAGGAGGGTAAAGTGCTGCTTTACACCTCTAGATGTCTATCTTTGTGTGCTTACAATTTTGGTGATATAAGCCAAAATAGTTGAACTGTGATACTTTTCTGGTTTGACCCCTCGAGTTAGTTTGAGCCTTTCTGTGTAGAGTTTGCATGTTTAACCTGTGCATTCATAGGTTTCCTCTGGGTACTCCCTGGGAATTTGATAAAGCTCACTGATGCAAAAACATTTTAATAATGAAAATAGTTTGGTTGTTTGACACTCTATGCTGAGTAGTCACGACAAAAAGACAACATTAAGAAGCAGGAATAGTACTTACCAGCTCTTGTATGTTAATTACAACAAATAATACCAATCAGAAAGTTAAAATTGTCATGTCTTTATTGTTTTAAACTCATTCAGTTTGAAAGTCTTCGAAGTAGAAGTGCAAGGTTTCTATGACTGCAAGGGGAAACATCTTTTTGAAATAGAAGAAAGATTTTTAAAGAGGGACCATTATTTTAAAAAGGTGAAGTCACTGGAGCGTTCCATCGTTACACAGCAGCAGGTAGTCCTTCAAAGAGCCAGGAATGTCCAGCTTACTCACTACAGAGAAACAGAGAGCCCCAAGGTGCACGCGTAAAGTGCACCGACAGAGATGCTGCAGAGAGCGTGGCTGACCGCATCGCTGACGCACCAAGTCAAAGAAAGAGCCATGCTCCTGAGGACAGAAAGGACAAACAAGCACTTAATCACTCAACCAGAAAAACAAAGAGAGAAGAGGAGGTGATAAAAGACAGCAGACTGCTCACCTCATACATGTCAACACTGACAGAGTCCATCCAGTCACAGGAGGGGATGGATGTATATGAGTTAAGCATCACCTCCAGAGTGGCAGGAGAGAGGATGCACTGCTTCAACATCTGTGGAGAAGAGGTAAAAATCATATCTGTGAAACTGTGCTTGAGAGATACACCTGATGCACTTGATTTTAATGGTAATAGATCAGATGACATCTGATATGTTTACCCCAAGTTTGTGAGTAAAATATCCAAAACTTTTAGAGATTCTGAAAAAACTGCTTTGAGATCTCATTGAGGAATTTCTGTCAATCTTTGCATAAATTTCCTGTCTTAGTGATGACCTGAGGATTTTTTTTGGAGAAACAAGGTCTCTAAGACTCATGTTCATCCCCAAGACATCAAATTTTTGCTGATCACTCTTCCACAAAAATACCCATCACTTTACCTGGCACTTGTATACCTTGTGGAGGCATTAAGCTATGTGGCAGTAGTTCTACAAGCATTAATATCTCCATCACTACATTCAAGATTTAATCATAATTGATCAATTCCTGATTCTGTAACATGGTCAAAAATGCAACTGCGTCTTTCGTTTTTTGTTATACATACAAAGTAACCAAGCAGTGCTCTGGTTTCTGCTTGTGTTGAAGGACTTTTCTACTCCATAATGTAATTTTGCTGTTGTCAGCAATCTCTTTTCTTTGTTTAAAAACACAGTTTGTCTCCTTTCCTATCCTTTTCTGCAGGATTTTTTTGCAGAAATAGTTTTACCAAAGTGTCCATCCTCTAATTTGTCATACTGTTGTTGTAAATTTACAGTTTCCACAAGATATTAATGTCATTGTAAGCTGTTGGTATATAAATGTAATTATTTTATTATTTATATATGTACTTATTTTACCTCTAGATTTTTTTTTATCTAATGTCGGTGACATTTTAACAATCAAAATACTTTTAGCTCCTGTGTTTCCTCATTATAATTCAAGATAGCATTTCCTCAGTCCTTTAATTTTGTTTTCTGTCAAATTTTCCTTTTTTATGTCTCTGTGTGTTTGAGTAAGTGAGTGTGTATACTAAATGTGGATTGAGGGAGGGGGAGTTGTGGGGAACCTTATGTTTTCATTTTATGCAATTTTGCAATTTCCTACTTTTTATTTCACTTATCATTTTTTTATGTCCCATGTCAAGCACATTGTATTACAACATCCTGCATGAAAGTGCTATACAATTAAAGTTTGATTGATGGAACTTCATTGAATGTCTTGTATACATTGTAAATGTATTAGTCATAGCAGCTCGCTAATCCTGCATGGTAAATTTGTTATATTTACCAAGTGGGTGAATCAGGTTATCTACTTCCTGTATTTACATTTGACTTGTAATCTGTCTTGGAAGTTACATGGACATTTTTGTTTGTGTCTTTTTTGATAGATTTACTTTTTTATGTATTTTGATCCACGTGACACTGAATTGCTGTCCTTCAGTACAACTTCCTGTAGAAAGGATCTGGAGCAGGCTAGGGCAGTATATTTTGGTGTTGTCAATCCTTGTGTGTTTTAATTTTTATTTTACCTTTGGTGAAACTGGTTTAGCTCCTGAATTCAGGAGTGACCGTGCTATTGCCTCTGGTTGCTGGTCTGGGTAATCCTCAACCACCTAAAAGGAAAAGGTAAACTAGTTATTCCACTGTCTGAGCAGATCAAGCTACATTTCCACTACTGTACAGTACCTGTAAAAGACAGTCCATCGGTGTGTATCCTGCACAGTTGGTTACATCTGACTTGGCTCCGTGCTGCAGGAGGATTTCTACGATCCGGGGGCAGCAGTTTGCACAGGCATTGTGCAGGGGAGTGTGCTTCTTCCTGCCTGCAGTTCTGGGGTTTGCTCCTGCTGCCAGTAGATTTTGAATTACACGTAAATAACAGCCGGCCTCAGAGGGCCTCTCAGCCCCCGAACAGGCAGCATTCAGAGGGGTCTCCCCTTCCTGATTTGTGGCAATCACATCTGCTCCATGACTGAGTAAGAGCTCGACATGCTCTTCCAGGCCTCTCCTGGCAGCGATATGTAGCGGTGTCAGCCTGGATTCTCTCATCCTGACATTGACCTCTGCACCTCCCTCCAACAGCAGCTCAGCACACCTGTAAGAGATGGACAAATGACACTCACAAAGTGTAGGACCAACATCTGCAAGATCCTATTTTGGATCCAGCTTATTTCTAAATCCAGCATCAAAGAGGCACAATGCATTACATTAGTTTACAATGTTACGCTGATGACACCCTACTATGCATGTCTATATCCTGAAGCAATTTTAGCCCATCTGCTTGATTACTGCTGTTTTTTTACTACATTTATGCATACTGTTGCCAAGTTAGGCACTTAAAAATCTTTTAAGACACACCAAAACACTTAAAAAACTAAAACAAGAGACTGACAGTATACAGCATGTCCATATTTTCTCTTCATAGACAGGAGAAAAATATCTTTATTTGGACAAGAATATTTACATGGACAAATAAAACAGTTTATCTGGTATATCAGGTCATTAAGGTCACAATATTTTGATGGGTAAGAGCACTGCTGGTTTTTAATTGTTCTCAGAAAAATAACACATAATTATTTTACTTTATCCACCACAGCTTTACATGGGGAATATGAATGCATAAACCTCATTCTTCATAATGTACTTAATCCCTGAAAAGAAAAGAAGAGACAAAGCAAGGCAAAGAGGGAAAAACAAACACAATCATAAAGAAACCAAAGTCACATTTTACAGAACACACAGTTCCCTGGAAAAAATCATGAAGAAGCTTATGAAGGGGAAGAGCTTAGATATGAAGATCTGAAGAAAGAAGATAAACTGTGAAGGTAGAAAATAAGGGTTCACCCAGTAAGGTGGGGTGTAGAGGGTTCATCGCAGGATCAGCATTCTCATTACTTAAAGAGTTGGGTGTACAGGGACAGGGTTAGCAAAAAATAGCAAGGGGGTGTCATATTAAGTACTTTGAACCATTGGTGTAATTACAATTGCTGATTGTGGGGTGATTATGGACCAGGACAGATGTCACTACCAGGAGCTTGCATATTCAGTTCCTGGGTCTGTTGGTGACCAAAATTTAGGGCTCTTTGTGGTAAATACGCAAGTTATAGTAGGTTTTTTGTACTAGCATGGTGGGCAGTGAGAGTAAGCAAGTAGTAGGAGAGTTGGAGGTGTCATTGGGGCTAATGGTGCGTTCCGTTTACATCAGAACTGGTAAGAAGGGAGTGAAATATGTCACATCCTAGGTAGATACATTTCAGTAGCGGGTTTGGTAAAATAGGGTAGCTGAAGGACATCTGACTTTGAAGTGTGAAGTTCCAAGCAAAGGGGACGTTTCAAGTGATGCTATCTAATTTGCAACTATTCCAGATCTGAGGTCAACTGGAATGGACCAGAATAAGAAGTAACACCGAAAACAGTATTTCCCAACCTGATGACCCCCTTGATAGTCTGGCTCTGGCTTGCCATAGTGAAGCTGGAGGTCCAGCAAGATGCTGTGTGGTAGGGTAGGTAGCATTAGAAGTGTCACGGTCTGGAGCTCACATAAACATAGTATGGGTTAGCTGAAGGTGGTAATGCCATGGCAACGAAAGACCATGAAGTAGATGTTATAACTCTTCAAAAATATGTTTGGATACTGATGAGGTTCTGGGTCTCTTAACTGAGCACTTAACCTGCCATCAAGGCACAAGTACTTTATGTTTCTTTTTTTTTTTTTTCAAATGCATTTTTTGGGCATTTTATGCCTTTATTGATAGGAGAGAGACAGTGGATAGGCTTGTGAAAGGGGGTGAGAGAGTAGGGGAAGACACTCTGCAAACTGGTCACAGGCGGGATTTGAACCTGGACCGGCAGAAGCAAGTACATGGGGTGCCTGGTTGCTAACCTCTCAGCCAAACCAGCTCCCCCTTTATGTTTCTTTCAAATACAAAACCTAGATGATGAACCAACATTAAGACCTGGAAAGTGAACCCATACCCCAAGTTAAAAAACATCAAATATGAAATTTTTGTTTTCTTGTTATCATGTTTCTCAGTGACACTGGATGATTGGGAATGAGAGGTCATCAAAAGCTCTAATGATTGTTGTCACACTCACTGGAATGACTGGGCAGAGGTGCAGAGGTGAAGAGGAGCGCTCCCATCCACAGACAGCAGTTCAGGATCTGCTTTATGAGCCAGAAGCAGCTGCACACAGACAGCATGGCCGCCTATGCAGGCATCATGAAGGGCCGTGCTTCCTCCAGGGTCAGCGTTCACCTCAGCGCCTCTGAACAGCAGCTCCTCCACACATCCCGAATGTCCTCTGCTGGCAGCTAAACGTAGTGCTGACGTTTGTTTCACCTTGGAGCTCAGAGTCCACATACCTGGCACAAGAACAGAAAAAGCTGTCAAGTGTTCTTCGCACAAGATAATTGGTAAGACTTTTAGAAGTCATACCCATCTCTGGAGCCCACACCATCTCCTCATGTACTGTCTCCATCAAGGCGTTGACCATCCCAGGGTCCCTCAGCACTGCATACACCCCCTTCATGTCCCCACACATAAAGGTGTTGTGGATCGCTGTGTCTCTACACCTGATCTGGGCAGGAGGGGCCCGGACCTCCTGGAGCCGCTGTCCCTGCTGCCTGGGAGGAGGCCTGGGGGCTGGTGGTAGTGGGGCTCTGGTCATGGCTCTCCTGTGAGCCAACGCTCGGCGAGCATCCTCCCACTCCTGAAACTCCTGCTCTAGTCTCATAGAGCGCAGTGAGGTAGAGGAGAAGGGAAATGTGTTCTTTGACATGGCACCCTGAGTCTAACAAGTCGTACAAAGAAAGTCACGACAGCAGGTGTTTCATGACACTCCCCTGTTAATTAAAGAGAAAGCTCACGCAGCACAGTCACTATGGCTCCACAGCATTCCCTCTGAGGCAGTCAGCTTTCCTGTCCAGAGCAAGGTCAGCCTGCTGCTTCTACTCACCATTCACAGAGATCCAAGCAGAGGTCAAGAGAGAACTGTCATGATTTTAGTCATCATCTGCTTACTTTCATGGCAAACTTCTCAAGCAGAACAGCACATTGAACTTTAGTCATATGCGGAAACAGTCACAAGAATGTTGCTCAACACGATCTTGGCACTGCAGTAGGTAAAAATAGATCAGCATGCAAGCTGATACTTGTATTACCGAAAATGGCCACCAAACGGCAGTATTGACCCAGTATTTTGAGTTGTGCATGCCCCTGCAGCAAAGATGGTCATAACAAGATAGACTTCAGCTGTAACGTCTTCTATTTGGAGAACCTTTTTGTGATCTAATACAAGAGTTTTCAAACATTTTTCTCAAAACCATGTGCTAAAATCTCAGTCTCATACTCTTAAAATAGACTTCTAATACAGTGCCTTTTTTAACCTGTATATGCTTATATATGTCTGATGATACCTACTACAATGTCTGATAACCATACTATTATTTAAATATTTATTTAATTAAAGAAAATGCTTAAAAAATTAATAGATTTCATAAATTCAGTGACACACACTTAAATCTAACAGGCCCAACATTTGAAATCAAGTACACAGATGAATGGAAAGGTATGAAAATAATAATTACTTCCTCCAGTTGCAATACGATTAACTGCAAAACATATTTTTTGTGTAAAAGCAGTGATTAAACGACTAAATACATGCACAAAAATGATAGAGTAAGTTAAAACCCAATCATTAGTTGATGTGTTTTATAGGTTAGAACTGGACAGATTCCCAAGGCACATATGGGCTTAGCTCCTTGACACACCATTTGATAACCACTATCTAATTTGACTAATTTTCTGCTTTGATTTCTTGTAAATGTAAAATGTTTTTAATAATTTAAGATAAACTGTGTTTGTTGAGCACTGAAATGTCTTTGAAAAGAGAGCCTTAACTGTGCATATTCCAGGAGACATAAATGTAATATGTTTTCCCTGCTTTGTGTATTTTTGTAATACTAAATTCTATTTGTCATGTTAAACTTGTCTAAAATATCAATTCCGAAATACTACACACCAAAAAAAGCAACAACAAAAAAAAGCTCTTAAAGGATAAACAATAGAAGATTTAGAATTTCTTACATTCTTCTTACATTTCAAAATATATGTGATACCACTGACTTGATTAACTGACTGTATATGTTTTCCCTTTTTATTTCAGTTCCAAATTACCCATATTAATTTCTCTAAGTACCTACGACCTATATGGAGTTGGCCGGAGGCGGATGTAACTAACAGGCACTTCTCTTGCTTTAGGTTGATCCTCTTTCTCCAAACACGCCTACGTCATTACGTCGCGTTTGAACGTGGCGGCGCGATTCAGGGCAGAAGTGCTGCAAAGTTTTCATTTGGTTCGTTTCAGCAATGTTTTGCGGAAAAATATCCCAAAGGAAAACTAATCTTGCATACAGACGCTGATTTAATATGTTTGTGTGTCTTATGAAGCTTTATAAACCCGCATGAACCGATCAGTGTCTGCTGTCAGAGGGAAATCTCTTGGCTGCGATGGTGAGTGAAAACAATCTGAGCTAGCTGTGCTAACAGAAGCTAACAACACCAGCAGTTAGTGCCACGTCTTATTCTTCATTTTGTCCTCTTATCTGGACCCCTGGTGCTGTAAATACAAACTCATGGGTGTGTTTTTCTCTGCTGCAGACTTGCAAATTGGGTGGCCTGTTCAGCATCGGAGAGGACTTTGATGATGAGGTGATGACCTGAGCTCTTACACACCTGAATGTGATTCATCTTCATCTTATCTCTTCTTTACAGGGTGGAAAGTTCATACACACGTGTGCACCTTTATTGAATCTTTGGTTAATGAAATTAAACTGAAGTACAAGTAAAACAGGAATCTACGTAGCTAATCAAAAAAGTATTTACTTTCAGATGTGTGGGTGTTTTGGGCCCACCTTGCTGTGACATTGACAACATCTGGAGTGTCATGAGTTTAACAGTTTGATGTTATTTATGACAATTTATGTTATTACATCTGACATAGGGCTTAACAATTCATTGTAAATTAGATTAAATCGCAATATGGCTTGTTGCAATTTTCAAATTGCAGACAGTGCAATATTTTTAACCTAAAATGTGTTGAACATTTTGGCATTGTGATGTAATTTCTTGCAATTTCATGGCTATTTTAACCTTTTATATCCCATTTTTTTTTACAACTTTTTTCCTCTGTTGCCCCCATTCATCTTTTTTTTTTGGCCACTGTCAGACCATGTTTGGAATTTTTACATGGTTTTTGAAATTTAATCCCAATTTTGCTGCTATAATCAATTTTCCTTGGTCACTTTTGAACTTTTTTGCAATTTTTTGTTTGCACGTATTAACTTTTTTTTCCGCCTGGTACCATTTTTGTACCCAGTTTTTACAATTTCATACCTATTTTGCTTCTGTTCCCCACTTCTCTGCTTTTTCTCAAATCTTTTATCCTTAGATTAATTTAATGTCATATTGGTTATACTATAAAACGATCTACTGCTTATGTTTGTTTAAGAATACATAAGATGAGGAACATTAAAACAATCCCAGAGTAAATCGCAATTGCAATATTGGGGAAAAATATCACAATTAGATTATTTTCTCAAATCGTTCAGCCCTAATCTGACACAAATAATATGACACAATGTTAGAGGATAAATTAATCAGGTATAATAGTAATCACTGCCTATACATTGTGGTCACTGTAAATCATAACTTTTCATAAGCCTGTTGTATATGATCAAATGATAACATCAAGTAACAATTTTCTCTGATCAATATGAAATTTCTATACAAACAAAGCAAACAGAATATATATAAATATATGTGTGTGTATTTCAACAAGCGTGTTTCCCACATTCGTTATGTCCTCCAAACCAGTCAATCAAAACAAAAACAAAAATCAAACCTTGATTCAACATCCAGGCAGGGTAAAATAACAAAATCTTGACACAGTGCAAATATATCAGTCCTTCAGTTACTCATTTACAGAACTTCAAATCATTGCATAGTGTTGTAAATTAAAGTCTGTGTTTATATTAAAGTGTGATCTTTTGTCATTTGATAATTTTCTAATGGAGATCATCTGTCTTGGCTTTCTACATCACTGTTTTAGAGCCTGAGGGCAACTTTTTTTTAAATGTTTGTTTTTCACTCAGTGTTGATAATATTTCCATTCCAAATAAGACTTTTGAAGATATCTAGATTCTAATGAATTGGTAATGAGCTTCAGAATTTTCATTATTGTTTTATTATTGTTTCAGTGTTGAGTATAATAATACTAAACTTGTTATCAGGGTGGACTTAGTTTTACATGCTGTGATCGCACAAGTCAATAAAAAACTTTGGTGGGTTTAGTTTTTTAGTAAATTTTTTGTTCTGTTTTTAGATGCCAAAGAAAATACTCCTCATAGAAGACTGCTGATTAAAAAGAACAATTAAAAAATACAAGACCACAAAAAGGCTTCTTAGTTAGAGTCACTTGGTATCTGTTTCTTTCCACCCTACTTCATAGCACTTGATTTAATCTAAAATCTGTCAGCACATGCATTCCAATGTATACAAAGAAAATACAAATGAAGTTGATTGTTTTAAAGTATCAATATAAATAAGTTTTTTGTCCATTTTACTTTTTGAATTGTATGCCTTTTTGTTGTTGTTTCTGTAAATTAGCAGAGGTGCTTTTTTGTCAACACTTTTTCGAAATGTAGCATGACCTTTTAAAATATTTAGTTTTATTTCTAACCAGAAACGTGACACTAAGGAAGTTTTTTAGTTAATTATGACAATTAAATGGCAGTTTTTTAAAGCAAGACATGATAATAAGGCAAGGCAAGGCAAGTTTATTTGTAGAGCACAATTCATACACAAGGCAATTCAAAGTGCTTTACAGAACAAGAAAAATGCATTAAAATCACAATAAAACATAAAAACAACATTGATCATAAAAAAAAATTTAAAGAGAAGAGTGCAGATCAGATCCTTTGAGTCATATGCACAGTTAAACAGAGCTGTTTTAAGCCTAGATTTGAACATTGTCAGAGTAGAGGCCTGTCTCACATCTTCAGAAAGACTGTTCCAGATTTTAGCAGCATAAAACTATATAATAAATATACATTATGTTTTACAGCTCATGTCTTTATGCCTCAAACCACTTTGAAATGTAACAAATATTTATTTAATATATATACAATACATTTTCAAGGTTTTATGATAATTTTGTGGCAGTTTAAAGGTAAATGCTTTTTTTGTTTCTTAACTCAACCAGAGGTCCCACTGTGACCGACTCAGATTTGGCTAAGAAAATGTGTTTGAGTCTCTACATGTAAAATGAACACTTGCAAATCATCAGGGTTTCTGAATGATGGTCTTTTAAAAAGCGGTTTAATCCTTGTTGTGATATACTATTGCATATGCTCTTGAGCAGTTCATTTTGGATGTCAGTATCTCTGAACAAGCACAGATTGGTTTCCAGGTAATTTGGGACACGGCTTCAGATTTTGTTGTCAGAATCTATTTGCTGAGTTATTTGTCTCCACAGTGGTGGTGCTTTTATGTGTAAAAATGGAAAAGTCAATTTTCAGGAGGCCAGTGTTGGCCCACAATCATTTTCAGCAGGCTATTAATGCTGAAATCATTCAGTTTAAGGACAGAACTGTGCAGGAGTCCTGACTCAGCAAATGGCTAAAAATGGTTCCAGCTTAAAAAGGAAAGCAAATTTCAGCCAGAAGTCTGCTAGAGATATTGGCATCCAAAAGTGTCTCCTCAGGAAGATATGCACTTGGTGAGTGTCAAAACAGGCACAACAAGCTTTTTTTAATGGGCCATAGTTCAGAAACAGTTTAGATTTCCACCTAAATCTTTGCATGTGTTCATTCTACACAGAGGCTTCAATATAACTCTTTGTTTTTGTTGCAGTCACCATGGGACCTCTGGTTGAGTTCATATGGAACAACCTTTGAGCAATATTTTTACTTTTACCTCCCTGCATTTTAGAAACAAAAATAGACTTTTCTCCACTGCATGCTATAAATGTTCTCTTTATTTATCTCTTAATATATATTCTGTATAACATTGTTACAGACATTCTGGGAGGTTTGTCTATGTAATGTTCTTTTACCTCTACTGAATCATGTGTGTCCATGGCAGTGCCAAGGTCAAGATGCCCACTTACTCCGGTCGAGCACTTTGGTTTCTGTTAATCGTTGGTAATGATGGATACAGCTGAGAAGAATGATGATGCTTAACTTGAGCACTAATGGGTTTTAGGGTTTTTTGAAGTGATTCATCTGATTTCAGATATTTGCTCTGTTTACAGTAGACAAACTTCAGCATAAGCCAGACTAAGTATCATTGGAATGGGCCATCTCTCAGAGATGACCGGCATTGGTGTTGGCATCAGAAAAAAAGAGAACTAAGCATACAAGATGGTTCCATTCAGTAAGGAATCAATAACAAATTTCAGTTGAGAATCGATAATAACTCCCTCGAGGAATCAGTATTATGGTGCTGGTTTGGCGGAGGTGGTTAGCAACCAGGCACAACCCAATTACAAGCTTCTGCCGGCCGGGTTTGAATCCAGCCTGTGGCCAGTTTGCTGAGTGTCCTCCTCTACTCTCTCACCTCTTTCACAAGCCCATCCATTATCTCTCTCTCCAGTCAATAAAGGCACAAAAAGTCATTTTGCTTATCCCTGCCACTGACGGGTCAGAAGTGGTAAGAGTTGTGGCTTCATTTTCAACGTAAAGATGCTTACTGCACAACTTAGTAAGTGTAAACACCACCATCTGGTAGAAGCATTTTTCTGTGCAGCACAGCATCAAATCAGGAATGTTTGATATTGTTGCCACTGAAAACCGACAGGCCATCTTTTGCCCTCACAGAACATCTGCAGAAATCAATTAGAAATTGTTAAATAATCGCAAAACTGAAAAGCAGAATCGTTAATAGCACTGGTATCAATAAAACTGTATCAATTCCCATACATAGTCATCAGATAGTTTACAGCAGTGGTTCCCAAACTGGGGTACGCGAAGTGACGTAGGGGGTACGTGAATACCTGTCAGGTTTCAAACAGTTGGTTTAGTAGTTCAAGTTCAAATTTGAACTACTAAACCAACCAAATTTCAAATTTTTGCATTGTGAGATTTTATAATGGCCTGAAGTATTGGCAGAGGGGCTGGAGGATGGATTGGTTAGGCATCTTGGAGAAGAAAATCTGTCCTGAATTATCTAAGATTCTTATGCTAACAAGTTCAGTCAGACAGCCTTCACGTTAGAGCTATGGTGAGTTTGTAACAGCTTCAGGTTCGTAACTGAATATGTTCAATCAATGTACATTTCTTTTTCAAAAGTGAACTGGTGGTAAATAAATCTAATTAGTGAGAAATAATTAACTTTAAGAGATTTTATTTGTATGTTATGCATGTTAAATGTGGAAGGTGGGGGTGGCGGCAGGCATTCAGACACATTTGTTTTCCTAACTGCTATAAGCGCATGTGAGTAGGGGGTACATGGCTGCAGGTCAAGTGTCTGAAGGGGTACATGCTGTGAAAAGTTTGGGAACCACTGGTTTACAGGATCAACTGAAAAAGGTTTGGAAAGAGGTGTTGTCACAGAGGCTCTTCATTAGTTGAAAAAGTAAGGCACCATGAGTAAGAATATGGGGCACAGTTGCCGATTAAAAAGTGTGTTGGCCTTTAATGCCTCAAGTACAGAGCAGAATAGTAGATAAAGTTAGAAACAGAGGTGAGAACGAGTTGGAAATGACATGACATGTGAGCCAGAGGCTGGATTTAAATCTGGATGTGGTGTGTTGGGTAAACAGACATAACTGTGAGACAAACACTGCCCCAGAGTTAAATTCTTTAGACTGTGAAGGGTTACGTTTAAATAATACTACCTATCTGTCTGCTAACATTATGTAACAACCATCTGCTCCCCCTCCATCTTACTGTTCATGTGTGTACTAATGTGTGTGTTTCTCAGGACCTGCTGGGGACAGACTGGACTGTCCGCTCAGCGCCTGGACCAGTCGATGTAGCAGCTGCCGTGTCACCGTGTGCTCTGCGGGCATCCTCTGTCCCTCACACAGGGCCAGCGAAAAATGGCCCTCAGCAGGCTGGAGAGGGACCAGCTGCTCCATGTAGCAGCGCAGCGCCGGGGAGCAGCGCGCACATCTCTGCCGGACAGACTGTTGCTTTAGGTTTGCGGCAGCTCTCATCCTCAAACCAGCCCCAGTCTCTCCCTCCGCCTGCGGTCCGGAGCTCTGCGTTGAGTTTGGTCACACAGCAGAATCAAGTCAAGGTCGCTCAGAAGCCCGGCCCGGCTCAGGACGACTTTGACGACTGGGACGTCGACCTGGCAGACCTGGACGAGTTTGACAGCCAGATGAAGCAGCCATCTTCTGCAGCAGCACGTGCACCCACAGCCAATCACAACCCCACAACCAAATCTCTGCGCCCTCCAACTTGTGGGGGGATCCAGACAAGACCAACTATGAGCCTAAGAGAGCTCAGTACGGCACCCCAAACCCCCTTTTTATCTAATCCTAGCCTGCGTCCTCAGACTCCCACCACCCCACTTTTTCGGCCTCCAAATCCTCCTTTCCCATCAGCCTCTCCACAGACCCCTGGCGTTCCCCCTGGCCTTACACGGGCCTTTTCAGCCCCCAGCCCCATGTCCAGGACACTAACCAGGCCCCAGCAGCCACAGAGACAATGGGCCACTCCTGCACCCTCTCCTCAGAATCGGGGCCTCTTTGAGACAGTTACACCAGCTCCATCTCCTTCTTCCAACTCCTCCGCTCTGCCTCTTCATCCTCTCCACACGCCAGTTCTCACAAACCGCCTGGTCCAGCTGGTGTCAGCCTCCAACAAGCTTCCAAAGAAGAGGCCTCGCACTGAGGCTCCTAGACCAAGGACACGGCGCTTCCCCGGCCCTGCTGGACTCCTGCCACAACAGGTTAGTCCGTCCCTCTGTAAAGCATGTTTAACTCCTTCCCTCTGTTCGTATCAGCTCCCTTCAGGGTCTCATTTAGTCTCCTAAGTTTTCTCTCTCTGTGGTTTTGACACTAAAGCTCCAACAAATCGACTGCTTGGCGATTTCTATCAATTATGAGCTTGTTTTTCCACCATGCTGCAGACCTAATTCAATTATTCTCTTTCAGCCGGGCCCGAGCATGGATGAAATAGTGGTTTCTGTCCCTGTGGCTCCTGCGCATGGAGCTGCTGCCCGCTTACCAAGCCAGGTAATGAAATAATACAGACAGAGAATTGCACAAAAGACGAGAAAGCTCCCTTCATCATTTGATATAAGACATAAACTGAAACAGAGATGTACTCTTAACCCAAATAGATTTATCCTTCAGGTATTTTTTTTTATTTATTAGGACTTTGATGGAGGTATAAAATGTCAAAATGTGAAAAATGATCTCAGTTGCTAAAAGAGCCGGTATGAGAATGTTATATTGAGCTTAAGGTAATTGAAGATCAATGAAATATCCAAATTGGAGCAGCTGAAACCTTTGAGTTGTTCTGTTTTTTAACTTTAAAAAGACTTTGAGGATTCAGAAAAATAGACAAGGTTGGTGGTATTGAGTCACTGAAAATTAACAGATATTTGCTTTTACGTTGAAGCTGATAGGAATCAAATATCCAAGGATAAGCACTAAGGTTGCCTTCAAACAAGGTCAAACACACAATTAACCTTTCAACTCTCTTGCTAGGGTAGCAGGTAGATTATAAAGATGTTCAGCAGCCAGCATTTTCAAGAATGCCAAAGTTATTCAGGAATTTTTTGGTACTCCTGTTCAGATCTGCTGGTTGACATGAATAACTCAGAGAATATATAAGGGTTCCCACGCATCCTGGAGAATCTGGAAAATGATTGGCCTATTTTCCAGGTGGAAAATGAAAGCGAAAGAAGTAAAATGCCCTGGAAAATTATGTATCCTCCCCCTGCTTCTCTTTACCCTGTTAGTGAAACAAACAGGTTGAATAATTTGCCATAGCCTACATGTCTGTTCTCAGCAGTCAGAATTGAGCTGCAGAGTTTCTCTGCCTCCAGCTGGCACAGCACCCCATGAGATGCTACCAGCCAATCAAATTTGCATGTTCCCTCAGAGCAGTCCCACTATCCAGAGTTTCTATATGAAGTTGTCTCCAGATTTACAAACTTTTGAGACTCCAGTGAGGACTCACTATTCCCCAAAGTAGCTCCAAAAACAGTCGATTTCCAGTTTAAGGGTGTTGCTGTATTGTACATGGGTGAGAGGTTTTGATCTCGTCTCTCTGTTTCGTCTGCTGAGTGACAGACAGAGGAGCAGCAAAGACCTGTAGTGGGCTGAAACATCTCTGAGTGATCTCAGTAGAGTCACACCAACTATGACAGGGACAGCTTCGAGATAACGGTGGTTAACAGGTAGTCTCACTGGATCACCTTTCATAACCTGACGTGCCAGATAGACGGTTCCATATTAAAAATATTTCACTAATCCTTTTGGGAAGGAGCCCTGCGAAAATGTTTTCAGGGGTAGAATCTTCAAAAACAGCAGCAGCTTGTGATTGGATGATCGTTCAGCTCATCACAATCATCACAGACCAATCCATATCATGCAACGCTGCTATGAGTGAGCATACTTAGCAGCTAAACATAGCGGCTAATGGCTAACAAGGGCAAACAACAGTCCACGGGCGTTAGCCGTAGCGGCTAAAAACAATCAGCTGCTACGGCTAATGGCTGTCAGCTGTTGTTTGCCCTTGTTAGCCATTAGTTTAACCACCTTAAAACTAGTGTTTCACATTAAATTATACCACACAGGTGTATCATTTAAAACTGATATGTGACATGAACCTCGTCAAAGACAATCCCTATAAAGTAAACTTCTTAGGAGATCATATTTCGCCAAGTATCACTAGTAACCATCACAAGTAACCACGATAATCACAGGCAAACTGGCATTAGTTGCCATACTTTTTAAACACTTCATGTCAAAACACTTCCTGTTGTCATCACGTCCGATGCTCCTGCCTCTCTTCCCTGATTGGGCCGTTAAGCATTTAGCCCAGTGAAACCGTTGGACAATGAAGGCTGGCAAGACGGAGATGCATGACTTCAGAATCAGGCAGGTCCATCTGCTCTGCAAGGCTACATGTTTTACTCTGCAGAGAAGATGTGAATGAATGGGGAAAAACTTCATTAGGAATTCAGCTCTATTCAAATACTGTATGATGTGCATAGAGAGAAGAGATTAGCAACTTTTCCTGCAGTTTTTTGGTAGCTGCTTTTTAATGAAAGTACTTGTCAGCACCTGGTGATGTCCTGGAAAATAATTTCTAGAAAAGAGTGGGAACCCTGATATAGGCATGAAGATATGTACACAATGAAGTACAAAAAGAGCAACAGAATGGGGAGAAAGAGGATTAAGACTTTTCATGACTTCAGTGGGCTGGGTTAAAATGCCTTGTTGATGTAAGAGGTGAATGTTCAGGTGTTCATTTCAGGCTGTGGCTGTACCCAGACAAAAATAAAATTAAAGGGTGTCAGTACAAGAAAAATGATCTCGAAAAAGCAATACCAAATTAAATATTGGATGCAGATAAACTTACAATGAGATGAGGAAGAAAGATCTAGGATATGAAGCTGCTTGGTTGTGAAATATCTTAGTTTTATGAACATAAATATAAAGTTGTGCTTGAAGAGGCTGCAGCATTAGAATGTCTAGATAGTCACTTATAAATAACATATATGACACGTGAGCAGGGGAATTAAATTGCTTTCTGCCAACATATTAATGTATTTCAGCAAGTTCTAAAATATTGCCTGCATTAAATGTGATGGTTGTGTTTAACTGTATTGTACTTAGCTTCATGGTTTTGAATTCAGTGATGCTGCAAATGGCAAATACATAATTTAGCCATAATTATTGGAACATTTAATTCTGTATGCCTCATAATGAGCAACAAACAGCATAGTAGCACAAATGGTTCACTCCATAATTGCTCTTTCTAAAGATCAGATTTACAAAGCACATTGCACTAATCATTCACAAGCAACCTAGCCCTGATTTATTTTGGTAGCTTTGTGTAGTTTTCTCCTGTTTTGTGTCTGAATGTGGAGTTGACTGTCAGGGTCTGCCCTTGATTCTGCACAGGGCAACATTCACATCCGAAACGAGGGCTGATCCATTGGAAGCCAGGGTCAAATATAGCCTCAAAAATCTCAGATTGACCATTTACCTTGTCATGCCTCAAAGAAACACAGTGATGTAGGCTGTCTGTTTAGTAAATTCAGTGATCATGTGTACTGAAATCAATTGTTGGATAAGTTTTACAGACACACTTTATGACAGGGATCAAACTGGCGTGGTCATCCTTTGAGTTTGTGGCCCTAAGGGAAAAAATGTAGAAACCCCATGTGTAAAGTATCAAGAAGGATCTTACAATTATGATATTGATGTTAGAATTACAGTGTAAAGAGAATCACAATAAGATAAAACACAGAGGACAATGAAATAAGTAACTGCTGAGTTTACTGGAAGCATTTTAGCTTATTTTCTCCTTATCAGTCAACAAATTACTTCAGCCAAGCAGCTTTTGTTAGCTTGTTTGTTACTCAAAAAGTCTAAACAGAGTTTGATGACTTTTTCAGGATAATTCAGAAATGAACCAACAGTATTTAGTGTTGATCTGACTTCAGGATTTGTTAAGGCAGTTATTCACATTTTCCCTGATAACTAAAGTTTTTAACAGACTTTCAGGACATTTTTCCAATAGTGTTGGACATGAAACAAGAAAGATGTGGTGAAGTCATGGTGTGGATCCAGGAGTTTTTAAGAATTTGTTTACAGAGCAAGAGGCCAGTTTTCCAGTTTTGAAAATAACTCTCCCAGCAGAGCTGATGGTTGTGATCTTGCTGCACTAGTTTGCTCATTGTTTCATCAATCCTGTTTATAATGTTGATCCTAACACCTCTGGAGAAAGGTTAAAAAAAGATTAAAAGTGTTTCAGGCAGCTCTGCGCTGGACTCATTGTTGCCCCAAGTCTCCTGAGAAATCTAAGTTCTCTAAATCTGAAAGGGTTTTTTTCCCCCTTTGAAACAAAAGTAAACACAATTCACTCAGGAACAGCAGCCTGGTCTTATCCTCTACCTGGAACCTCGTGCCTGCTGTAATAGGCTCAGGATCTTTGCATGCTGAAAAGATGAAAGTGGATCGATGTGCTTTCACAGGACGGATGTTTTCTTGAAGTCTTCTTGACAAGAGAATCAATAAATGAGCAAATATGTGGCACGTTTTTTGGTTGTGAAATAGAGGAGAAATAACTGATAGCATTTCTGTCTGCTGCCGACAGGACTTCTGTTTAGGTTTGATCATAACAGCTCATAAAAACACAACATTTAGTATTAATACCATGTTAAGAGATTTAACTTCTTTGTTTTTTTGCATTTACATCTACACACTGATGTGACCCAGCCTTCAGTGCTAATTGATGTGTCAAAAATGATTGTATAGGTGCTAAAACAAAATATCTGAGCAGAGGATAGCATAGAGCATTGTAAATCATAAAGAGGAGGTCACAAACGTCAGCTGAGTCCAGGGTGATGTTAATGTATGGTTTATATTTGATGTTTCAGGACAAAATGTATAAATCAAATGCAGTTTTGTGGTAAATGCGCTCACACCAATCCAAACTCTATTAGAGCTACATTTCATTGATTATAACTCAAATCATTTATTATAGGTGTTCATAGGCTATTTAGTCCTCCTAGAAAACATTTAAATAAAAAAAAACATTTATTATAGGTGTTCATAGGGTATTTAGTCCTCCTAGAAAACATTTTAAGAAAAACATTTGGTAAAAAAGCAAAAGTGATTGTGTTGGCTAAGTTTTCCAGAGGTTTGATTCAGCCAAACCATCAGAAATCTTTCTTTGATGTGATTTGTATGAAAGGTTCAAATTGAATACATTATCCGTGAGAATGTTTTCTGATTTTTACATGTTTAATCCAACATGACAACATCTCCCATGATCCTATGCTCCATCAAGACATTGTTTAGCCTTTGTGCAACTGTTCTGATCTGCAGAAATGACAGCCTGTCAGTTTAAAGGCCATTTTGATCAACACAGTACCTTCAGAACCTGTCAGTGTATGAACACATTGATTTTGTTTTGAAGGGCTCCGGTTCACAGACCGAGGAAGAAGACTTCAGCGGGGGTGCCTGGGCGGCAATGAAGGCAGAGATGGGACTGGATGAGAGGAACCCCTCATGCTTTCTGCACTCGTACAGCGTTGTCATGGTGCTGCGAAAGGTTACTCATCACACATTCACGACGCTTACATGAGGTTAAAAAAGTACAGTTACTGTTAGTCTGGCTGTTATATGATGCTCTCAACTTTATTGAAGTTGGACTATCACAACTTGAGAAAAAGTGATTGAAAATCAATTTATTTGATCATTTACTCACTTTAGATGACCCTAAACTGAAATAGGCAGTTTGTTATGTTAGATTTGATCCTTCAGAGTAATTGTGTAGCATTGCAGAAGCTGCTTATGTTGAGTTTGGACTCCACGCTTTATGTACCATTACAGCCTTAGGGTTCCAGGACCTGTCTGCCATGAAAATCGGTTGTTTGGTTGAGTGTAGTCAATCATAAAGACTGACATCATAAGATCTGTCTCACGAATCCACAACAAAATCTAGCAGGTTTAATTTTTTTGTCTTGCTTCTTACGACTTGTTGCCTCATGTCAGAGACATTGGCTAATGAGAGCACAGGGAGCTCTGCATGTGCCCCAATCATAGATGTTAACAGACTGAAGTTGTTGCCTCGACAGAGAGAGAGTCAAGTAAAGCCTTTGAGATCTGTTCCAGAGAAGCTAACATCAGACTGTAAAATGAGAAATGATTGAGAGAAACAGTCAAAGCACCTCAGCACATGCTTGAGTGACTGTCAGTATTTATCACCAAGGTTACATCTTATTCTTCAAAACGTTTGGAAAGACAGAGAAGAGTACAGTTGACTACTACAAACATGCTTCAGTGTGTTTGTTCGCTGTCTTCAGAGTCACAACTCCATCTTCCAACATCAACACGGCGGCTGTTGTGTGCAGACATTTTTGTACTCTGTAATCTGCTTCAGCATGGTTTTGTGGCTCTGGGGCTGCCTAATCTGACATGATGACTGTCATAACCAATGGAAAAAAAAATGTAGGTAGTCTGACCATAGAATTTGGAGACCTCTTGCCTCTGAAGAATCAGTACTTTTATCTTAAACTGTGTGTCATGTTGAGCAACAACAGAAAACCCCATTTGTGTCTTGGAACAGCAAGTCTTGGATGTTTCATATTTGTCCTGCCCCGTTGTTTTTCCTGACATGTCAGAGCTGTTGACCTCTGCACACACAGCTATCACAGATGTAAATTAATCAAACAGAAAAGAAACAGCAGGTGGATATGTTTCTCTGAGATAGAACAGTAAGACTGAGGAAAAGTTCATCAAGCTCTAAAACAGGGGTCATCAACTACATTTACCCAAGGGCCAGTTCTTAACTGACATATGTTAAGGGGGCTGGACTCAAAAATAAATCTAGTTAAGTATTTGTGAGTAACATAGTTGGATTTCTTCAGAAGTGTCTGCAGTCCTTAATCTTTAAAAGTGAGACCAGTGCCTTTCACCAATACTGCTGCAAACTACAAGGAGATACTCGACTTCTGTAATGGACTTTCATATTTTCCAGCTCTTTGTTTTGCTCCAGTGTCCTTGTTTTCTGTTTAAATTTCAGATCACAGGTGAGTTTATGTAAAACCGTTTTAATATGGAGCCATGCCTGATAAAATAGTTTCAATCAAATATATTTTGGGGAAATTCATCAGTAGTTTTGGGGATTTAACAGCAGAAAGATGCCTTTGAAACCACAACAAAACATTCCCCTGGATATTTTTCTCAATTTGATAATAATACGGGAGCCATGTACAAAGCTATTGGGGGCCAGATGTGGCCCCCAGGCTGCCAGTTGGTGATCACTGCTCTAAAATAACTTCCTACGGGACACAACAAGAGATTAAAAAAGAGAATTATTTGCAAGAAACAGTGAGTAACAACCATAAGCACTGTGTATTGATACAGTATGTTTGTTTGCTTTCTTGGTTTCACCCCCTCCTTCCTTTACCATCATCATTTCAGCCACACAGCCATGTAGACTGACATGTTATGCGTGTCAGTCAAGTCACTGCATAGTTTAGTGCTCTCTATGCCAAATCTGACTCACTGACCATGGTAACAGAGAAAGTAGTATGTATTCTGACCTTCCAACGGTTATCTGCCATAGACTTGAAGGATAGCATGCACTGTATTTGTGAAAAGCTGAATGTATGGATCTTTAAAGTTTGTCAGTGTTTTGACCATCTGCCATACAACACACGACCTGCTTGTTAATTTATGAGCCAGGTCAACTGGGAAAAGGTTCATGGTAACCAACTGAAAGGAGGCATGTTGCTATGAGGTAAAAGCCTCGGTCAATAACTCGATTCAGCCCCAGAGCATCCATGCTAGGATGAGGACAGTTGTCCAGTTTAAATGCCTATTTGATCTAGAACTGCACTTTGACTTCAGCATGCATGCAAACTTACTGATTAGTTACAGCAAGCATATGTATATTCAGGTCAAATCATATTATTACTTTTTCTCCTCCATCAGAACAGACTGTGTGTCACCACAGGAGGTCTATTGATATAATCAGAACAGATGAAGGAGCTGCAGCAGAGCTGTTTGTAATTATAAACAGTACAATCACTCATCAATCATTCTGATGGAGATTCTGCCGTGGTTACCCTTCTACATGCACTTATCTCCGCTGAATTATTTACACTTGTTAACTGGGAGCTGTTGTTTGCCCTTCAAAATGTGTATTTTCTTTGATTTAATGCCTCTAGAGTAATGTCATGGATCCTAAACAAAACTCATTCAGATGGAACCGTTCACATGAGTCACAGCTTACAAAACAATGGCTGACTAACCAAAGAGCACACAATCCTCCATACATATGTTGACCACACTATAGCATGTTACATTCAGTGAAGCAAAAAGATGACCTTAACAGTAAATAATGCTCACAGTTGTTTGTGTATCCACCATGGCTGGAATGATATACTGATTAGGAGGGTAGACATGGGGATTATTTCTGTGCAACACTTTACTGCCAAAAAGGCAAGAAAGTCAAATTACAGATTTTAAGACCACCCATAGCAATAGTGTTAATAAGGAGGGATTTTATTATGCACTGCTTGCCCTTTATTTAAACCAAGGTTTGCTTGACTTTGCTGCTTCATAGCTAATCTGAAGATAAGACATTGAAACATACATGTAAATAAACAAAGACTTTAGCAATTCTAATGTTAATATAAGATAAACTACTGCAGCCACGTAGCAAAATTCTGAATTTTATCGCAACAAATTTAAAAACATTTAATTCAAACAAGCACGAGTTTTTCACAGAGCATCTCCTTTTAGTGGCTAGTATGTCAATGCTAAAAAAAGTTGTTGATACAGCTTTATGTTTTCTCCTAATTCTTGTGGGTTCATGGACTGTCATGGACTTTATATCAATGTGGCCCCAGATGTTTACACGTCTGATGTTTTCCAGCATGGTTCAATTTAAAAGGTGGTAGTAACAGATGAATGTCATGATGCAGCGAATTCTGTCAAAGGCTTAGTCAGTGTCCTCAGTTTACAAGTATCAGGGTACATATTAAACCATGGCCTCTTTATCTCCTGATTGTTAGTTAATTTTTCATTTATATTTTTTTATTACTTTATTGAAACATAGTTCCTTTCTTTGATTTTTTTCATATTTAAATGAAGTTAAAAGAAAACAAATATTTGAATATAAAAACTGCTGAAGGAGATTTTATTAATCTAGAAATGCTTCTTTTATTCTTACAAACTAATATTCATCTAAAATGGAACAACACAACAGTGACTTTTTTCAGGTATTGTGTAATGCTAGTAGAGATACACAAGGCAATGCAGCTATACTTTATGTTTTATACAAGAAATGAACAGAAACCACTAACTGTAAAAATCAGGGTGGACTACTAATGTCAAAATAATATTTTATCCAAGCAGTGTCTAAAATAGCAATTTAGCTGATACTAATGTTTAATTTATGGATTTAACCAACACCAATGCTAACAACAGTGTTTTTTCCAATTAGTTCCTTAGTGTTGTTGTCTGAAAGTGAAGTTTTCTCTCATATTTGACCAGAAAACAGAACCAAATTCATCAACATTTAAGTTTTCTTCTGTCAGAGAAACTTCTCCTTTAAATCAGCAGTTAGCTGTGTGTATAAACTGACATGACACATTGATTATCTATGCCGGTTGGGTTCAAACAAGCAGACTTGTTGCTGTGAGGCACTCGCACTACCTGCTGCATATGTAAGAAAAAAAAGGTTGATAATGATGCATCTGTGCTTCCCAAGAAAA
Source organism: Scarus forsteni (assembly GCA_036419115.1). Lineage (NCBI taxonomy): Eukaryota > Metazoa > Chordata > Actinopteri > Labriformes > Labridae > Scarus > Scarus forsteni. The sequence continues at coordinate 22,967,172 of JAZDUH010000084.1, forward strand.
CAAAAAAATCTTGACCTAGATTTTTATAAAACAAGAAAACTATGATTAAAAAGAAATAAAGATAATAATGTTAAAAAGAACTTTGATTAAAATGATTGAATTGTGAATTTTGTAGTTAAGCCTTGCTCAATCTTAATGTTGCAGCGAAAAAGTTCCTGCCGGTCCTGTATCCATGAAGGCTTTTTTTGATTGTATATCAGCTCATCATGCTGCTAGTTTAACGCAACTAACATCAATTTATGTGTTCATACATCTGTACAAGACTTTTCAAATGATTACATATCACACATATGAAATCAGTGCCAAAATATCCAGACTTCCCCTTGGATGGTATCATTTATGTATGATGTTTGTTTTCCCTCTTCCATCACAGGCTGTGCTGAAACAGTTGGCGAGAAACAAAGTGCCCAACATGGCCGTGCTCCTGAAGAGCATTGTCCACACTCACACTGACGCCAAGGCTGTGTTTAAAGACCCGACAGGTAGCCCGGCACACACAACCAGCCGCTCTCTGATCCTGCCACTCCAGGCTCCAAAGACACTAAACTCTGTTGCAGAAAATAAAGGAAAGAGGGAGCTGTGATGTGAGGAAGACAGAGAGAGGTGGTCAAAGGAGTTTAGTGGTTTTCATATTTGCTCTAGCTGTACAGAGCTCAACACGATATGAGAGCAGAGTTCACCCACTGAAACATACTTGAATGCACACAGAGCTACACTAAAGACTCTTCAACGCTCCTTCCTCTCCTGTAGCCTCCTTTTCTCCTCTGTCTCCATCTTTAGCCCTCCACTCTTTCCTCTGTGATCCAGCTCTTAGTATAGATGGTTGCCATGACCCCCAGAGAGCCGCCACATGAGGTGTTACTGATTATTAACACTCTGGAGTAGCAGCTGTACTCAGTGGTAGACTTAAGTGCTTATTAGTGATTCAGCTGCAGTAGACTGGCATTGGTGGATGTTTGGCAGGTGGGTGGGTATTAAGTGCTTTTGACTCTACCAGGAAGCGATCTGCCAGTGCCCACCCATTCAAAAAAAAACTTTTCTTCTTCTTCTTCTTATGAATGTACCATAATAGTTTGTCTTATCATCACCCAATCCACTTCTATTAAACAAAAGTCTAATTTATGCACTGAAAAAAGGGATTTTTGTTGCCTTACGTCTGTTTCTAACACAAATTAGACTGTCACCATGAAAGTAAATGAAAGAAAATGTATTAGTATATACATGCAGAGATTAAATTGGTTAAACATTGATATTGGTGATAATGAGTTTGGAAATACAGGCATATCAGATATCTGCAAAAATCCAAAATGGCGAATCGCTCTAAAAAAAACGACATCTCAACAATTTCCATTATGTAATTAAAGAAAACATATCAGAGATTTAAAAACAAAACTAATTGTCAATACAAATATCAACTTTATCACTGCATCATGTAAGGCTGCAAGACAGCCTGTTTTACATGAAACATGAAGGACATGAGACCTGTGCATCTCCACTAGTCTCACAATTATAATTTCAATTATTAAGTTAATGATTCATCTCCATTTGATATTGCAATGCAACACAGTGGGTAGTACCCTTAAAAAATTACAAGCAGTCCATTAAATATGAACTCCTTTTATTGATTAGAATGGCTTTTGAGTTAACTTCATCTAAAATGTCTTTTTAATGTAAACTGCTATAAATAAATTACATAGGTCTCATCTTCCAATACTTTTTTTTAGTGCTCAGAAACAAAACTGATCAGTAGCAGACACTGTCTTTGATTGATTTTAAGATTACTTATGACAAACTGTACCTATAAGACATTAGGCAAATTCAAAATAATCTTGATAATTAACATAAACAAATATATTATTTGTATGTCTTCACGTCCATACTACAATGTGTCCTTATGTATTATTTGTCAATTATGCTGTTTCTTTCATAGTTGCCTTTTGTTCCATTGTTTTGGCCTTGGATTAAAATATAAAACCCAAAAGAATAAGAGGGAGAGAATTAGAATTCCATTAAATTACTATTTTTTAGTCAAATCTCAGTTGTAAAATGAAAATGATGCCCATGTTATCTAATTTGAAAGGATTTGCTTCTATTAAGTGTCTTTAGTGAGAGTAAACGATTTTTGTGTGTTGCTGGAATTGTTTGGTGACACAAGAAGCAATATTAAGATGCCAGTGAAGGCTGTGGGAAGATGTGAAAACAATTATTCACTATGACAGAATGATAAATTGTGGGAATAATCTGCAGTTTAATCAATAATGAAGAAAATTGTTTATGGCAGCCCCAGTTTTCCTAAGGACATCTTGGCAGCTGTGATTTTTTTTTCTTTTAATTGTTCTGTTGATTATTTTCTTGAATGAAGGGGAGATTCAGGGAACAGTACATCGGCGCCTGCTTGAGGACAGAGAGGATGAGCTTAAGGTTGGAGCTGTTCTGCTGCTCAAACAAGTAAGACTCACATTTCTGGTGAAAATCTAATTTTAATGATGATGGTGGCCACAGTCTAAAATGTTAATGTTCAAATCCATATCCATACAGATATGACAATTGCCTTTGTTCTTTGAGAACAGGTTGGCGTGTTTTCCCCCTCCCATCGAAACCATTACCTGAATGTGACGCCCAACAACCTGCTGAGGATCTACGCCCCCGATGGAATCAGTCTGTCCTCCACCCATCTTCCCCCAATCACTCTGGTGAGACCATGTCTGTCAGAAAACAAAAGCATCAGTGCTGAAATTGAACAAATATTACATCTGTCATTCAGAAATCCCCCGTCAACCATCAGCTGTTTCCCCCTCCTGTTTCTCATTTTCTGCTTCTGTCCAGGAGCCGATGCTGCCGTCGCCTGCTCGTTCCCGCAGCGCCAGCGGGGAGCCCGTCTCCCGCATGCACCTGATGTTTGACGAGGAGGATGAGGAGGGAGAGGAGGTGGTAAAAGACCCTCAAACTACAGCAAACACAGAAGGCAGCTCCGGCAGAGGCCCCCAAGAGAGTGCTGGGATGTCAGCGGGACAGGACCCAGGTTGGGATGCAGGTGGGTCTCTGAGATGGAAAAGCATTTATGATGAGAGAGAGTGCTTTTAGAGACACAGTTTGATGCATCAAACACAAATTTCAGACATTTTGACTCAAACTGACAGCGGATTTTTCTCATCGCCTAGGGCAGTGGTGCTCTAATGGTGGGGTTCACTGGTGCCTTTAGGAAAGCCCAGGGGCGCCTCGGAACTTGTGGCAAAAATCATTTATGTTAAACTATGCAAGTTTAGTTTGGTTTATTGATCATCATTCAAATTATAGACAAGAACAATGCAAAATATTGAAGTAAAAAACTGTGCAAGGGAGGTCAAATCCACTAGAAGCATGTATGTATATATATTGTATATACATAGAATATAATCAAAGAATACATGTAGTGCATCCATTTTAATATGTAGCAGGGTCATTCCAGATGAACTCAACCAAAGTCCAGACATCGTTTAACTCAGATTTGTCTTAAAAATTTGTGTTGGTGCCTCTAAATTTTTGATGAACTTGTGCAAAGATTTAGATGTAAAATTTTAAGGGTTTCTGAACTTCAGACTGTTTAAAATGGATGTTGTGCAGTGGAGTATTTAAAGTTATTTATTTTCCAAAATAAAATACTTCATATAAATCATCAGACAGAAGCATACATGGCCTTGTACCAAATCATCCTTTACCCAGTGATTAGAGAAACTTTTCTAAAATTACTCAGTGACCTGCATTCAGAGTTGTAGATTGTGAATAAGCCTCTTTGAATTAAATACTACTCAATCCACCTGTCAAATAACTATTCATCACCTCTTGCTCAGTGAGACCTATAGAAATGCAGGGTTCAGTGTGTACAGCCACTAAAGTGAACGATTCTAAATAACCATTGTGTCTGTCCTTTAGTCTGTCAGAGATTTTCAGCGCTGTTGCCTATTACATTTTTAACAGCCATTTTCTTTCTTCAGGGGAAGAATCTTAATGACTTTGATGATGTGCTGACATTTTATCCAGCTCCATCAATGTTCCCCTGGGCTGTAATGGAGAAAAACGATTAGGCCATGTTATAGATGAAAGAGTGGTCTTGTTAGGGCAAAGGGATAGGCACAGGATGTGTAGAGCAGAACAGATGGAAACTTTAAAGAGGTTAAGGAAACCTAAACAAGAGTGTTGGTATCAAACTTTTCAATCAAACAGTTTTCTTTTATTGAAGTGACAATTGAATGCATCATGAGAGTGTTTTATATACCTTCTTCCTGTTGTCATTTTACTGAGCCGGCCATGAACACATTACAAGAGCTATGTATGTCTCCTTGTATAGCAAGAAAATAATGTTTTTTCACATTTAAAATTTGTCATTAATTGGCTTAAAAATATTACAGCATAGAAAGTCAAGAGGTTAAGAAATATGACAGCTCATCTTGTATTAAGCATTGGCAAGTTGGTTCTTTCACTATTTATCGCACAGAGGATAAAGTGATAAATAAGATGATGTATTCAAATCAGGTTCCAATGCCACCCTTCCTCAGACCACATCCTCATTTTGACACCATGGTTTTGTTTTGATGACTGTTTTTCATGCTTTGGGGTTAAAAGTTCAGTCAAAGACTCCTTAAAATTAAACTAATGACTGTTTTTTAATTCACTTTTCCCCAAACATTTAATCAAGCGTCCAAATTGGAGCTTATTCGTTTTCTAAACAAGTGACTAATGTTTATCTGCCCTCAGGGTAGGACCGTCTGGACTGCTTGTTATTCTGTAGCTGTTAAGGGTAATTTACTGAGTTGATCATTTATATTGTTGAGTGAGTGTTGCTTAGGTAAGGGCAAAGTTCTGGATCTCATTCAGAACGAGTAAACAAAACCAGATAATCAGCTAACAAACAGCTTAAGGGTCAGATTGTTTAGGTTCAGGCTGATAGACTGCTGTGTCTCCAGTTTTGTCTGTTTTCTTTGTTTCCTTCTCACCTCTGAGATGGCTTGGAGGTTGAACTTGGGCCCTCCAAGGTATATATAGCCTCAGTGCATGGATTGTGAGTAGGGATGGGAATCAAAAAACAATTCCAGGTTAGAATTGATAACATCTTCCTCAAGGAATTTCCCTTATCACCTCCTTCCACTTTGACATACATGCTTTGTGAATTAAGGAAGTCACTCTCATCAGAGATAGTCAGCAGATATAGAAGTCAAAACTGGGACCGTGGCAGGCAAGGTGGCTGGAGTGGTCAAATTGTGGCTCAAGTTTCTACAAGTAAAACACTTGCACTTTGCTTAGTGGGTGAAAACACCAGCAGTTTACTTTGTTTGACATTTTTGAAACTGAAAACCTATGTGGGTCAAGTTTTGCCCACACAGAAAATCCACAGTAATCAATAAGGGTATCACTGAAGAATCAGATCAATAAGCCGAATCGATAATGGCATTGATATCAATAAAATCGTATCAATTTCCATCCCTAGTTTTGACCCTTACCATGAGTCCGGGGAGAGCCAGCGGGGGCGTTGATTCGAAAAGGACTCCAGTGATCTTGTCCTAGCTCAGACCTCACAAAGTCTCTATTGTCCGATAAGATGACTGTACGGCCTTGAGAGACAGAGTTTTTGTTCCAGAGCAAAGTTCACAGGATGAGGGAGTGGAAGGGGGAATCGAGCCTCTGTTAGCAAAACATTCCAGGAGAGTAGATACCTCTGCTCAAGGACAGACAGGAAGCCATAACAAAAAGAGATAAGGAATAGTTTGGGTCAGACCCACTGTAATTTTTCCATCAGCCTTTCTAGTCTTTTGGCCTCTCACAATGATGTTCCGAATCATTGGGCCCATTCAACCGAGCCGAGCTGTCAACTTCTCCAAGGTGTTGTCCTGCTTGCGAACGAGTTCGAGAATCGCATCAAGCTTGCAATTGAGCTCTCAAATTGCTTGAGTCTGAGTGTTGACAGCCCTGCACATTCCTTCATTCATGACGGGCAGCTTCTCCAGAGCCAAATGTGCTGCCATCGTCCTCTTAACTTTGTGGTAAATCAGGAAACTGCTAACTCCAAACAGCAGGAAGCCTGTTATCATAAATCCAATTACGGTATGTAGGCCCATAAAACAAACTTAAGTTAAGAAAAGGCAGTTGGCATTTTAGAAGGCCTCTGTAGATTATGTTAGTATTCATTCATTTTCTATACGCCTTTATCCCTTTTGGGGTCTGGGGGGGCTGGAGCCTATCCCAGCTGTCATTGGGTGAGAGGCAGGATACACCCTGAACCGGTCACCAGTCAATCACAGGGCCACATGGAGAGACAGGCAACTATTCACACTCATACCTATAGGCAATTTGAAGTGACCAATCAACCTAATGAGCATGATTTTGGTCTGTGGGTGGAAGCCGGAGTGCATGGAGGGAACCCATGCATGCACGGTATGTTTGTATCAGAATTCAATTTTTCTCACTGAGCAATAAACTGGCAGAGTCTCCTATAAAAGAGAAATCTTAAATCTATGTTGGTCATTGGACACCAAGTTCATGTCTGAAGTGATGGTCGGCAGTTGCAACTTTATTGCCCACCTCGTTTATCAGTTACAGTTTGTAATTCCCATGGCTCATTGAGTGTGGTGTTTATTGACGTTCGTCCATCCTTGCTGTTTTCTGGTCATGAATTAGGAAGTCCACACCTGTTATGTGTATGGAAACTGCTGGCAATGCAAATCAAAGAGAGCACATTAGCTAAGAGGCTGGCTGGTCCTGTTTAACAGCTTTTCCTCTTTGTGTTGTTTCATTGACATGCTTTTGATTGGGATGGGGGTAAAGCATTTATCAGCAAATAAACCATGTTTGTTATGCCACCGTGAATTCTGTAGTGAAATAAACATGTTGGCTCATGCTGTCATCTGTGTCTTTGTGTGTTTTGTGCAGATGATGACCTGGATGATCTGCTTGGAGAATTACCGGAGGACACCTACAGCATTTGATGTTGACAAACTTCTGCACAGACTGTCAGACTACTTTTATTTTACCACTTCTCTCACACCAAGGATGTTCTCCTTCTGTATATGCTGTAAAGATGCTTTTCCTAACAAGCCAACTGTGTTTGACACGAGTTCATAAATACCACAGAGAATAATTCATCTGTTGCCCTGTCATTTCTGTGCAGCACTAATGACGCATAAGCGCAGTCACTCAAACTAATACTTGCTCATTAAACACAGAGCAACAAGAAATAGCTCAGGTTCAATTCTAAATGGGGCTGTCAGCAATAATGCACTTACTGTGGTGCATTCATGAGAAAGAGGAGATAACTTTCTACTGCATCTAATGTCCTTAGTGGCCATATGGAGCTCATACAACCCCACTTCAAAAATACTGAACTATCCCTTTAAGAATGGGAAGAACAAATAGCTTAATTTGCCAATGTTGTCAAAACTGAACTGAAAACTATGAAAAAAACAGGGTGGATTCTATCCTATTATTTCATCCCTAATACTCATTCATGTGATATTTAAGGTCTTTGTCTCTCTCTGTTTGTGCTTTGGTTAAAAAGATATTTAGTTCCCTAACTTGTTACATCTGTTTATTTCACAAAACAAATAAGTATTTTAGTAAGTTATTGTACAAGTAGTTCAAAATGTCACTCCTATATGCAAAAGTGCTCTTAGTTTTTCACAGGTCAGGTCTTTTAAGATCTTAAATATGATTTTAAAAAGCATACTGGATCCCTGTATTCCTTTTTGATCACTATTTCTTTTTTACATGATTAACTACATGTCACAATTAGGAATGGCAATCAAGAACAAACTTCAGTTGAGTATACATAACAGTTCTCTCAAAGAATCACTATCATTTGTCTTCTTGCTTATCAATTCCTTCTACTGACTGGTTAGAAGTGGTCGAAATTGTGGCTAAATTTTTCAAAAAAGCCCTTAACACACAATTTTCTGTAAGTGGAAACACCAGAAAAATGCAGAAGCATTTATCTAGGAAGCACAGTATTGAATCAGGAGTGTTATGTGTTTGATATTGTTACCACAGAAAACTTGCAGACCATCTTTTGCTCACACAGAAAATCAGCAGAAATTGATAAGGGAGTAGATCGGATCAATAAGCAGAATTGCTTTTGGCACTGGTATCAGTAAAATCTTAGGAATTCCCATCCCTAGTCACAAGTTTGATTTACCGAAACTGTCTTATAGTCTTTAAAAATATGCACTTTTTCCTTCAATAGAATACAAAGTACCCCTGGACCTAGCTCAGAACTAAAAAATACAAGTGCAACAACTAAATAATTATTAAAACAAAATAAGGAGTTTTGAAAATAAGATCAACAAAATAATTCAGAATGATTTATATTCAGAAGAAGCAGTCTAACACCTTGACTGCTATTCTAAAAAGACAAAGCAATGATCTGGATTGTTCAAGAATTATGTATTTCTGCTTCAGTCTGCTTCCCTCTTTACATTCTTATCCACTGTTTCTCTGTCTTCAGCGACCTTGCAGTGCAGGACTTATCTAAACAGCATTGATTAGCTAATTATGCATAACTAAAGTGCGGTGAATCTTTTGCATTTTCAAGTTATGTCCTTGCTTCCACTTTCAGCCCGGCCTGTCTCTCCAATCCCCTGACTCAAGTGCAGTGGATAAACTGTGACCCGGGCCTGTTTGCCATGCATTAAGCGGAGTATCAGAGGTTTTCAGGAGGGGATTGTGGGGCACACGTCCCATGTGGTGTCTGTTTACCCAGCCCGGCCTGCAGAGAGAGCCAGTCTCACTGTGACTAACAGGCTCTTTACAGTATGGAGCCTTTTCCAACCAGGATCTGAGAACCACATCCTGACTCCTCCACATCCTCCGCCTCATAGATTCAGGTTAATCCTCTTGGTTTTATTCTGTCTTTAATGTAGTTGCCTGAATCGCCTGCTTTATGTTCAGAAGACAAAACCAGGGGATAATGCAGCATTTTAAGTCTCTTTAATGCTTTTCTCTCTCTGTTGTTTGGCTGAGATAGAGAGTGTCTGATCACAGTCTGTAAATATTTGAACAGTGACACATTTCTTGTAGATTTGACTCCATGCTCCGTGCTCCATTCTTTTGCAAAATGGATCTTGGCTCTAACTTCTTGGCTTAGTGCTGACTCCAGGATTAAATCTCAAGTTGTGCATTGTTTATTCTGAGAGGCTGCAAGTAGGACTGACAACTCTGCTTCAAATCCTGAAAACAAAGTTGTTTTTAAGAAGTCACTTTTTTTCTCACCCCTTATTTACCTTTCTCCCAGATAGTTTCATTTCAATTTAACAATGTTTTTGTCACTCAGCCTCAAATTTTATCAGTAAAATAACCTTTTCGGCTTCAGTTGGTTGTTGTTGCTTCCAACAGGGATGCACAGTATTTGATATTCGTGCCAGTGTTCACAAAGCTTTTGATACCATCCCAATATTTTCTTAACATCACAAAAATCCCACTTTACCAAAAGTAACCCATTCCTTTCACGCTGAGTCTATTTGTGTTTGAAACAGATGTGATACAAGAAATGAAATTCTTATTGAATGATCATTTTAACCCTAGAAACATTAGTGATGATGAGGTAATCCATAACGGTATATTCGTACATTCTGCCAATACTACAGCCAATACAGAGGATACTTGGCCTTTTAGTAGAGCTTAAATATTAGCAAAATTATTCATAAATGCAAATAACAGTAATGTATTCACTTTTTAGTGAAATAACCTGTCAACATCTGGGACGTACAGTAAGTGATTAGCCATCAAGCCCCACCCTCCATAGTTACTGTTCCTCGGACCAAAAGTGCTGTTTCTGGCCTCTGTCTCATGTGAATTAAATAGCATAACTGGCTTTTTTCCAGCTTTTATCAATGTTTGTTTTGTTTTTTTTACTTTGATTCTTTATAACATCAGCTGAAGATTAAAGATGAACTAAAACCGGGTTTCATAAAATAATCAAAATCCTTATGCATCAGTTAAAATATAGAAATATAACTAGTAAATGTTTTGTTATCAAACACCAGCTGTTCACATCAGCTATATGAATTACTATTTCCACTAACTTTTCGTAGAAAACCAAAATGATTTCTCTTACCTTTAAGAGTTGGTAGGTTTTCTTTGTATCTTTTGATGCTAACAATAACAATGTCACCACAATGGACAAAAATAGGCTCTGTTGATACAGAAATTGTCTTACTTGGTAGCCTAGCGACAGCTGTGCTGATAAGAGGCTTATTGATTCTGATTGGTTGGTTGGTGAACCAATTAGGGAGCTAACAAAGGGTACATTTTCTGCCTTTACCAATGTTGTCCTAATAATGTGCACCCCTGGTTTTAACATCACTTAACTTTGAACTGGAAGAAAGTGCCTGTCCTGTTTGCTTTGCTTTCTTTAGTTCGTTTGCTCAGCCTCTTTTTCTCTTTCTACCTCATTCATCCCTGTCCTCAGCCATTCGATTTAACAGAATCAAGTTTGGCTCTCTGGATTCTTTTAGCTTAAGGCTGTTGTGTGACCTAGTGCTGCAAAACTGTTGTATTCCTTGAGAAGACACTGAAAGAAGACAACCAGAACAATTCTGTCTGTTGAAAATGATTGTACTCTAACTTTGTAAAAGCTTTTGAGGAACCTGCTTGTCCTGTCCATTCCTTACACCATATCCTAACTGAACACTGCCATTGGTCGTTACATCACATTGCACAGCAACGCACGCCTGTTGTCCACACTGCATCAATAAAAATATAATTCCATACCCTGTTTTTCCTCTTGTAAGCTGTACATTAAGTGTTTTTGCTGTACAGCAAGAAACTGATGTGAAGTGCTTTGTGTTGCACAGCTTTCTTTGAGCTAAGCAAAGTTTCACCCTGGATGTTGAAGGCCAAAGTAAATCCTGTATAGTTATTTAAGGTAATTACTCCATTAATTATCTATACGATATATCATTTGACAGGATTTCCTTTCACAAAATGTACAATTTGAACTCCATTTGTTATACAAGGGCTGTAATTCTCTGTGAAATCAAATTACTCAGAACTAGTCTATTGGAAATAAAATTTTGTCACGTAATTTATACTTCCTCATGCTTTGATTTGCATTCTAGGCTTTAAATTTGTAGTTTTAACATTTTCCACCAGATGGCACTATCTCTCCTATTCTAATATACAGCTATAATTCCTCTTACTGCGAATGGAAAAACGTTTTAAGTCTCTTTTCTTTGGGCTGATACAACATAAAAATGAAAAACACTTCCACGTCAGTGTTGCTAATTAACAAACAAATGTCATGGACCATGTCAGTCCAGAAAAATGGTCCCCATCAGCATTTTGTTTAAAAGAAATTACATTTTTGTCCATATGAGTCACATACAACATTGGGGGCCAGGTTCCCCGGGGGAGCCACAAGATACATATTGGGGGTCACAAAATGCCCTCCAAAATAAAAATAAAAAATTGAAAGTAATTTGATAAGCATTTATGATCCATTATTCAAACATCAAACAAGTAAAGTTTAATGTAAAACTCTTGTCATTGGGTAAGATTTATGTTGTAATGAAAGTACTGTAGTGATGCAAATGTAATATAAAGTAACTTTTTCTTTGGCACTGCACTTTTGGGAGTTTTAGAACACTGTCAATATTATAGAACAAATAAAGCTTTGAAATTCTGGGATTAAAATATTTGTTTAATTCATGAACAGGGCTGAAGTTGACAAAAATATGTGATATAGTGAACAAACACAAATTTACAAACTGTTGCATTGAATTATTTTGACTTTTAACTTAATTTTCTGTGCAACTTTTTGGGTTCTGATGGTTAAAACAATAAACACATTAAATCAATGTACTTGTCTTATCAGAGCAACGCTGCTGTAACTGTTTTAAATAATCCACATCCCTCTCTCTAAACACTTTCTTTTTACCAGTGAAGGTACTTTGTTCAGACGATAAGTGAAAACTGCTGTCAGTGTGTTCGCCGGATTAGTAACTGGGACACTGTTTCTAGAAAGAGATGTTGCTGTTGAATTTTTAAAGTGTGATTTTTAAAAACGTTTGAAGCAGCACAGTCCTCTGTTGTATTTGGGTGGCAGTGGAGATCTGACATGGCAACCTCACAGCCTGAGCTGTAAAACCAAAACCAGGAGCATGTGTGCTTTTGTCATTTTCTGTAGGTAGACCAGGTTTGATTTGTGGGCGTTTATGTCAATACAAGGTTAACAAGGAAGGAATTATTGATTGTTAAATCTCTCAAGTGTTGCCTGAAAATCATTATTGCAACACTTTAACTACTTACTCAGTCAGATCATTTGGATTTTGGTTAAGACAGCCAATAAACTAAAAAGATGTCACTGAAAAATCATTCAAGGCTCCCACAGCTTCTAAATGGGATTTAGTTTCAAAGGTAAGGAAAAATATAGAATCACTGGATGAATGGTGACTTCTCTGAGAGAATTCAGGCATCTGTTTAATGTTTAGGAGGATTTTAGGGCAGAAATGGGATTCAATACTTCGAAATGTGTTTTCAGTAATGTGTAATTACTGTACTGTAAGTGTTATTTTGATACATAAGACTGAGATCTTTATAGAGGGAGAAGATCCTAGTTGCACATGTAAGGGGTTGATAACAAGGAAACATTAACAAGTGATCTATCACTACATCTAATAGCTTGTGTTTTTATGTACTCATCTAACGTTACAGACTGTTCACAGGTAGATTTGACCATAATGCTGGAACTGTCCTCTACGGAGCCCCGCTGGTGACATTGGATAAAAAATTTTAAAAAATGCGCGGCCACAAGAAAGTAACACGTGGCCACAAGACAGTAACGTGTGGCCACAAGATGGATAATGCACGGCCACGAGAAAATAACTCGTGGCCTCGAGATAATGTTTTTGCTGATAAAGAGGGGTACTGTTTTATTCATGACAAAAGGTAATGCAATGTTCATAATTAACCGAGATTAAGTTAGTTTGATATTGGACATTGGACAATCACATTCGTCGTCGTTTCACATGCCATGGGAAGAAACGGATATAAATCAATTATGCTCCCTGACCATTTGACTTATCAGTGTTAAACCAGCTGTGCAACATAGATAGTCATATTCCTCACAAGCCACTGGACTTCTCTTTGAAATATATCCTTTGTGTATTTTTTAAATAATTTTTGAAGCCATAAAGGCATATAACTCTCATTTGAGGAGCATTAGTAGGCTATCTATGCTACACAGATAGTTTGACATCAATAAGTCACATGGTGAGGGGGAAGAGTAGATTTATATGCTTTTTTTATTTAAAATTATTTGAAAATTATAAAAAGGATATATTTCAAAAAGAAGTCATATGACATGTTAGAAATATGACTACCTATGTAGCACAGTTGGTTTGACATTGATTAAGTCAAATGAGCAGGGAGAATAATCAATTTATATGTGTTTTTTTTACCCTGGAATGAGAAACGACGACGAATGTGAATGTCCAGTGTCCAATGTCTAACTAACTTCATCTCGGCCTTCTACCGCCTTCATGGTGTATGATGAAATCTATGAGAGAAATGTATTCAAACTTGTCCATATTAAGAAGCTACAGACTCTGTATCGCTCTGAAACTGACAGATCTCAATACTGAAGGTGATTTTTTTTTCCTGGCCACGCATTAACTATGTCATGGCCACGCATTATTTTCCCGTGGCCACACATTATTTATCCCATGGCCACGAGATAGTAACGCGTGGCCACGCATTATTTTTTTTTATCCAATGTCACCAGCGGGGCTCCGTAAACCTCAGTATAAAGTAGTCATACAGAAGAAAGCTCAACCCTCCCATGCATCCATTTCAGACTGTACAAAATTTAAATCTCTATAAATAGATAGCTGTGTTGGGGAAGAAACAAAGTAACATGTTGCAGAGTTAGTAAAACAAAGACCAGAGCAGGAGTATATCTGATAATGTTGACATACACAGTACAATCTCTGGTCCCCCTGCAACCTCTCAACAGTAATCACCATGAAGACTGCACAAGGTTTTTAAAATGTATCAATATATTGTCAAAGCAGATATGGTAGACCATTATTTTGATGTTTAATCTTGATTTATAGAAGTGTGTCAGGTCTAACTTGCACTAAAAAAAAAGCTGTTGAAAGTAAAAACATTAAATCTTTTGAAGACTTTAGTCTAAATTGGTATTTTTTGTTTTGCTGAACTTTTCTAATATGAAGCACATTTAATCATCCAATAATAAACTCAACGCTCACTCAAGCATAATGTTTAAATTACAAAAGTTCAGTGGAAAAGTGAGAAGAAATGATTAAAGCAAGACCCCTCTCATTTTGTGGACTAGTCTCACCATCTTTTCCAAATTTACTAACATAACATATGCAAGGTTTAAAACTACATAAGATCTTTAGGTTTCTGTATACTTAGATATCACCAATCATTCATTATGCTAATAGAGGTTATTATGGCATAAGTGTAGAATATTTCGACAACCTCAAAATGCCAATGTTTCCAACATTTTAGTACTATCAACTCAGTGGCTGCAATATTATATAGTCAACAGGCTTCCACTTAAGAGTTGTGTGACCCCTGTTTTTTGTTGTTTCATAGCTTTGTTAGGTGTTTTTTTTTTTTTAAGATATTACATATGAGAAATGCTTATGCGATCCTAACTCAGACCCTCTTTAAACCCTTTCACCTGAATAGTTCCAGCATTTATAGGCTCTCTCTGTAGTCTCTCTCATGAATCTAACTGCAAAGTGTTTTTTTTCCATAGCCAGACCATCCAATTAAAAAGTAAACTTCTTCATTTTAATAGTCCAGCCTTGGAAAGCTGCATGTCCTGCAGTCCCTGAAAACATGCCTATCTTTCCTCTCAGTGCCAGCAGGGGGTAGCATTTAACCCTCATGCATGCAACTGAGGTCCTGGTGGGCATCATTAGCCAAGTTCATGAGTTTATCAGAGCAAGGACACATCTAACACTCCTTTAAGAGAACGAATGATAAAACTCTTGATTGGAGGGAAAGTTAATTTGACCAGAGCATGCTCTTTGAAACTCTTTATCTTTATGTGTGTGCAGAGGAGGATCCTCTTTTCTTTATCTGTAAATCTACCAATTAAAACCACAAAAAACGCTCAATTAAAGCAAGTATGCAGCCTCTTCTCTGAAATGATTCACCCTTCAACGTCAGTCGAAGCAATCAACTGGGGTCCTGTCTGCAAATGTGTTACATACACAGCCTAATTATCTCCCTCTAAGAGCTTATTATTTTTCACAATCCATTAAGAAACTTTCAAGCGTAATTACTCCAGCAGTCTTGTCATGCTTTCAGCATAAAAAGTGCTCACTGGCCTCCCAAAAAAGAAGTTTAATAAAGGATTATTACCTCTGGTTTATTTGGGTTTAGAGTCCCTCAAGAGTATTAACTTTCTCATCTCTGATGTAAAGTGAAGTTAACTCCCTGAGATTTTGAAAAATAAGCCTGATATATCCAGCATTTTTCTTTTTTTAATAAGTGTAGCCTCTAGTGGAGTGGTTGATGATGCACAAAGAGGGAAAATTCTCAGTAAAAGTCTTAAAAGTGATTTATCTCGGGGGAGAAAAAAAATAGAATCAGAGGAAGAAAAGCAACACGGCTCATTCATTTTTCAGAAAAGTTATCTGCACTTCAAACAGCTGGACTTATGACATATGTGGTGAAATACTGCACGGGTTGGAAACCTTTAACATGGGAGAAATGGTTCAATACTCCTTCCTTTATTGACTTTTTTCATCCATGGTTTTGATCATGCAACATGATCTTCTCTGCAGATACAGCTCCCTCAGTTTCTCTTGCATTTCAATGTTAAAACTCTTTTTCTCTGATTATTTTACTACATCTCCTCTTTGCTGGTTTAATGACTTTGAAATTTGATTTCAGAAGAGCAATACAACCTTTTTAATGTCCTTTCCTATTACCAGCAACTTTCTTTATTCACTTTTGTGAAACCCTTATTTCCCTGTGGCGGGAGTGAACGGAGTACATAACTTCATGACTTTGGTCATAGTACAGATCAGGAGAGGGATCTGGCATCCCAGGCACAAACATCCCAGTCCCTTAAGTGTTTGAAAGTCCAGTGACTCATGATCTCATATTTAACTCCTTTGTAGAAAGTTTACACTGATCTCAGATGTCCCTGGAGCTTATTTTTGTTGAAGTATTTCTCCCTGACAATCCACTTAGAGGTTGGATTTTGGCCAATAAATCCTTCAGTTTCAGCCCTGCTCAGAACAGGCTGTTTAACTGTGAATGCTAATAAGCTGTGCCTAAGCATACCCTTTCAAGAAAGTGAATCTGGAGTTAACTTTCCAGCACGGTGCTGTAATGTTTACAGTGACTGCCCAGACATTTCTAAACTGGATCCACCTGTGGTCTGAATAGACAACTGCCTCAGCACCTTTGAAATATTTTTGCAAACTACCTTTAGTCATGTAGATGAAGAGGCGGTGTTGAGGTGGGATTTACAGCTGTCTGACTGTTCTAACACTGCACCTCACCGAGATAAGATTTACATTTTTTTTTGTTCCGAGTTGCTCAAAGAATGTTTCTAAATCACTAGCTTAGAGAAGACATAGCTAGTTTTTTAAACCTTAAAAAGCTTTTTAAAACTTGTAAATACAGGCCCAGATATCCAAAAAACAGTACATTACTCAAGTAACAACACTCTATCTATCACTGATGTGATTTAGAAAATGTGTCAGTCTTAATTATTTTCTTAGCTTTAATTTTAAAACTCCATAAACTCTTTTAGATGATCTTGTAAACAATGACAACCGCTTCAACTAAATCAAACAATAAAAACACTGATTTTTTTTTTTTGCAAGCACAATGTTCTGTGTTATCCAAAATGGACCAGAGTAAAGCCAAAAGTCTAAACAAAGAGAGCACAAACCCTCGTGAGGTTTTCATCCCTAAATCTTTGATGAATCTTTTCTGCAGACTTTCTTGTCCAAATAACCAAAGCTAAGCACATAATTCAATGCTGGGAAAGCTGTGAGGGATTTTATCTACAAGTGAAAGCAAGTTGCTGTGGGCTACTTTCTGTTGTGGTTATTTATTGCACAGACATTTCAGAACCCCATTTCAATGTTGTCTAAACCATCACGAACCCTGGAGGGAGGCATATGGCACTTTTAAGTCTGTAATTTTGTTAAGGTGCATGTTTTGTGCTCTTAAACTGAATTTTGAATGAATTGACATGCACAGATGTTAGAATGATACCTTAAAGCTATTACCTTGGATTTTTTTTTTCATGTCAGCTACTGCAGAGCAACAGTTATCTTTGCAGACCTTGTATGCCAGTTGTTGAATTTCATCCTGTGTGGGTTCAATTGATACCAAGGCCACTTTCTTTAAGTCAGACCTCTTTCTGTCAGTGCTGTTTTTATGCACTTCTCCTTGGCATTCTGATCCTCAATAAACCAAAAATGAATGAAAAAGCCTCATTTGAAATGCTTTTAGGTTTCAAGTGCCTCTCATTGTAAGCAAGCAGTTAATATGACTTTTTCATTTGTTAGATATTCTGTCAGTTGATAATGCTTAATTTTTACTGTGCACAAGATTACTGAGTAAACTTTACATATCAATAAATTTGCTTTACAGGATATATAGGCAGTCATTTCAAAGCATCAATTCTTTTATAAATCCCACCTAGATCATTTGAAGTGTTCTGTGATTCAAGTAGAGCATTACAGTGAGATTTGTCTTTGCTGACAATTCTCCGAGTGCGTCCTGTCAGTGTTTGCTGACGAGGAGATGTTGCTGTTCATTCTAAGCTTTTTGTAAAAAAGCAGAATCAAACAAAGCTCTCCAAAATATGATGAAATTATAAATGTGAATGCTGGGAGTTGGAAGACGTATGGAGATCAGGAAGCCAACAACTCACTTATTCTGGGAGTGCCTTGTGATAAAACCCTGTATCACTCTAAAAAGTATTCTAAACATGAAGTGGGCTCTGCAGTTTAGTGCATTATATCTAGGAATATTGATTTTCAGTGAAGAGTGGCTGATGGGTATTTGGCATGATGATCTCTGCTTACAAAAAAGCAATTACTAGATGCTGGTGGTTGCTACTTGGACCCCATAATACAAAAGTGAATTGATGTTGTCAAAGATATTTATGTCATAGGAAGACTCATATTTTGCCTGCAACTAAAGAAAGTAGTCTGTGTATTTCTGGGTTATGTATTAAAAGCCTCCGAGGATGGATTTTGTCAAACTGACAAACCATGGACCTTGTGATACTGTCTTGTCTTAGCAAGTCTTTGTTGTACTCAATCTCTTGTCCCCTGCCCCCTCTTTATATTTATGTTATTTTAGTTTTTACATTCCCTTCTTTCCTCCCTTATGTTATTGACCAATCGTGTGTACATTCAGAAATCTGTCATGATGTTTTCAGTTCTTAATATTCAAGACTGAAGACTTCAGATAATAATGAATTTCCTTCTCATTCAGCCTGACTCATCTGACATTATGAAAGAGGCAAGGTACACCCTGAACCAGATGCCTGATGATCAACCACACAGAGAGACAGACAACAATTCACGTTCTCAGCCACACCTAAGGCTAAGTTTGAGTTATCAGTTAACTTATTGAATTTGTGGCTGTTGGTGGGCGGAGACCAGAGTGCCTGGAGAACCCCCGCATGCACAAGGAGAACATGCCCACAAGAGGGCCCTGACAGACGCAGGGTTCAAACCAGCAGCCTTATTGCTGTGAGACACTCAGCTGCACCACCGTGCCACCCCTTTTCTGTTGTAATTCCATGTAAAGTTCCTGCTTTCCAAATTCAAACTAAAGAATAAAAAAGCATTAATGTGTATATTTCAGTGGTGTAAGAAAAGCTTGTATACTGCCGTGTGTTGTGTGCAGGATTTGTGTCAAAAGACTATATTTTGCATTTTATGATTAACATTTGTCTTGTCGTTTTTTCCTTCTATAGAGCTAAAAACAAATATATAATCATTTATCGTCCTTGTTATCCCAAAGCAATTAGAAGACTAATTCAAATCCTTGAGAGAATAAGCCATTTTTTCTCATTATCGCAGCAACACAGAGTTATAAATTATGACAATGTCTGTCTAAATATGGCCTCCACACACACAGTTTTCACCACATTCTTCATCCAAGTGCCACTTTTGGGTTTCAACCCACTTTCCAGCCATTTCCCGAGAATAAAGCTGAGAGGGGCATCTTGAATGAAAAAGAGGCACAGTCTTCTTTTTCAGAACCATGGATAGCAGCATGGTGCTGAAGTCCTTTGCCTGAAAAAACATCACTGTAAGGAGCCATGATCGAGTCAAAGTTCTTAAAAGAAACAGTCATGGAAAGGACTGGAGGATTAAAAGGCTCAATTTCTTTCTAAGGCTATAGAGGAAGCTTTTGCATCATTTTGCTAACAGTGGGAATAGCACTAAGCCTTTTCCACCTTAAATTGCTTCCTGCTTTCTGGTAAGAAAGATATTTTTACCTCTTGTAGTGTTGCAGGATCAATGCCAGCATTATTGCCCCTAGTGCACTGATTTTTTTCTCCTATTCTCACCTGCAGTGATTTTCTATGGCTGTGAATAACTGTACCCTTCATTATATCCTGTCAGTAGCATTCAAATCAAGAAGGTAACACGATTTCACTCCTATGTCCATATGTTGCGTGTTAAGTTTTAGAATTAATATCCCGTAAATTAGAAAGGAGAGTGTATTGCAAGACGAACATTAATCCCATGGATGGAGAATTGGCTGGATGGATTAAAGCAGATAAGATCACTAAAGCATCAAGCCTTATTTTCAATTCTGGAGACTGTCTAATCCCTGTAAAACTACGCTCATTACCTTGGTGGAAAAAGGGGAGATTTGCTTAATTAAGTTGTTAAGAAACCAGTGAGCCCTGCAGCTGTCTGAGACCACAACAAATTTCATTTGGGAGAGAGTGTGTGGGCCTGGGTAATGTGGAAATGAGTGTGTGTATGACAGAAAATTGAAAAAGTTGTATTCTGCTGATGCAAAATAGCTTAAAGCAAGAAACCTGGGACAAGAAACAGTGAAAGCAAATATCTTTGTATTACAGCTTCAGGAGTAGTATAATTTAATTCAGCATTCTGGCAACAAAAAAGTGAAATCTTATCAGGAAATGTTGTGAAAATGCCCTCTGCTCAGCATTCAAGATCCTCATAACACAACAGCGATTGGGGATCATTTAAATTCTCTACTTAAGAAAAAATGTCACAGTACTGAAAAACTCAGAAGGCAACAGTTTATACTTCCTTCCTGCAGCTGTGAGACTCAACAACAAAACCTCTCTAGTGTGCAATAAACTGTATTTATATTTATAACATCTCAAATTTCTGACTGTATCGACCATGTGCATCACTGCTGTGATACCACTTATAAATATTTTATTTTATTTTTCATTCATAAGTGTCTGTCTTATATTTCTTCATTGTATTGTACAGCTGCTGTTGAAATCTCTCCTGCGGGACTAATGGACTAAAGGAATATCTTATCTTATTTTATCTCACAGGGTTAACAGGGATATCAGTCTTTACTGTTAATACAAATCTAAAGCTTATTTATTGTGCTTACATGCGCAGTTATTTATTGATTAATTCAAAAGAAGGACCAAACTGTTTTTTAGAACATTTAAAACTATTACCCAAAAGCCAAGTACTTCTTCAATACTATGTCTATTTCTATTTGTAATTTTTATTTACCTGATAATATGTGGTCTTGCATGTCATTTTGTTTTTCTGTATGGACTCCAGGAGGGACAGTTGTTACCAGAATGACAATAAATGGGTATCAAATGTAAATAATGACTTAACAAATGAATAAACTTGGACATAAATGATAAATGTGAAAATTGACTGACTATTTTATTGTTCTTTAAATGTGTAGTTTGTTTAATTGATATCAAACCATAATTCATAAGGTGTATCTCTAGCATCATAAGTTAATGCCAATATCAAATGGGTGATACATTTTCTTTTCCATGCTATGTGGTGATTTTATTCAAGTATATGAAAAACAAACCCAGAAATACTTTTTTAAAGAAGCTAGGCTTTGCCATATGTTCTTAAAATTCCTTGCAACATGCACCACAAAGCTAACAACTAAATATACTGATGCTGAAAAATAAAACTAAAACAAAAAAAGAAAATCAGACATAGAAAACATCGTAAAAGAAATATAACTTTTTAAAAAGCAGTGTTGTGTGTTTATAACAGCTACCTAACTAAAGTTATAGTAAAATTAAATTCTCCTGAGTTGCTTTTTACAGGCTGCCTGACACATATTGGCCACTGCTATTATTGTTTTCTCCTCCACTTTATGTTGGAAGAAATACAAACAATAGTTAGGATGTTTTGTGTTTTATTGCAATCCTGTGGCTGTTGCAATTTGTCTTTTTCTTGACAAACATCCAGTAAGATATCTATATCTTTATCTGTATCTATATCAATATCTATATCTATACAGTAATTCTTATAGCAACAACAAACATTGAGACATTATTTACATTACACTGTGGATAAACAGTTTTTCATTATTTCCAAGAAAACAAGAAGACAGGGTGGTGGGAGTGGGGGCAAATTTAGATTGAAATGACAGCAAACCCCAACAACAGATCAGAACAAGTGTATTTGTTCACTCATACTTTGGTATTTGGTAGGGATGTCCCGATCTGATATTGATATCGGATATCGGTCAAAAAAACAAATATCGGATTATATCGGCCTGCATCCTAAATCTCCGATATCGGCACTCCAATACAAGCAGTCCATTCTAATATATTTATTTTTTATTTTATTCAGTTGTAAGAATATGCTTATGTTTAAGTTCAACACAGTGGTTATTTTGCAATTGGTGAAATATGTTTTTGTTTGATTTATGAGGTCACTTTTCAGGGTCTTCTAATATTTTTTATTCAGGTTGTTTTAATTGTAGTATATTCTTATGTTTAAGGTTAAAATTTATTTAACCTATTGGTTAATAACAAATGGGTCAGTTTTTCTCATACCTACTATTGCTGACTACTGTTCTCTGTTTGAGTAATCTGACCTGATCAAGCCTTTTCTTACAGTCCATACTACAAAATAGGTAATAAAAGTCTGTATGATTCCTGCTGATATCATATCGGATTGATATCGGTATCGGCCAATACTTAAAGCTGCAATATCGGTATCGTTGCGGAGGTGAAATAGTTGTATCGGGACACCCCTAGTATTTGGCATGGACAAAATAATGCATATCCATACAAAAATATGTTATCCACTCAGATATTTATCATAAAATCACAAACAAGTTAAAAAACAAAAAGTGGCCAAAATTTAAATTTAAATTAAGTAAATTAACAATGAAAAGTCTTATAAAATAAAACTAACTATCTTTTAATGGACAAACAAAAGTAAATAATGAAAAAGCTCCTTAATACTAAACTGAAATTTTAAATATGAAAGTATAGCTAAAATAATTAAAGCCAATGAAAACCAAAATTATAAATAATTAACAATGTTGGACTTAGCATACATTACTGATTAAATGTATTTAGCTGCCAATGTTATCTGCATATTGCTGAGCGATAAAACGATAAATAGCTGACAATGAATTAAAAAAAAGGTTACCTGAATCTAAATGATGAAACAGGACTTTACAGACGCATCTTATTTGACGCATGGCCGCCATTTTAAATTCATAAGTTTTGTGTGGTTCAGTGGTGAAGGTGGGTAAGCGGTGAGCTCGACGACTTCATGATAATACATTGTCCAGGACGAATTTTTAATACTAACTGAGGAATTTCTTAGGAAAACTTTATTTGGAAAAGAGCAGGAGGATTGAGAAGCGTCCTGGAGGACAAAATATCGCTGAAACATGCAGTCATGAGGAACACAGGTGAGCCAGGTAAAGCAGTTAGCTTAGATAGCAACAATGACTCACCTTTGTGTCGCATTAACTAATTTTAATGCTTTTATTTGTCATGTCACCTTTGAAAAAATATGTTTTCATCTCTGAAGTCTAGCTATAGTCGTGTGCAAAGTTAAATGAGCCTAAATTGGTAAAAAATAAGTTGCGAATATGTCTGAATAAAATACAAGTTAAAGTTTTGTCAGCCTTCAATATTGACTGAGAGTTAAAGGAAAACTTTGCAAGCTAGAGTTAGAATCATAAATACCTGTCCAAGTTAATACAGTGTGCTCTGTAACAATATTCCTGCTAGTAAAGAATGTACATCAGTGTTTGTGTTGAAAAGAAAGTTTAAATATATAAGAATAATGAGATGAATGGATTTTGATATTATTGTTGAAACCTGTTGAAAGCCATTCACAACTATTGAGAATTTTGGTTACAGGCCTGTTGATCTGAACTAGTAATTTCCCTTTGTCATAATATAATATCTTTTTCAGAAGTCATTTAACAACGTGTCTTTGTCTAAATATTTTGTTAAAAGGATAGTGTATAATATTAATCTGTTCAAAGCATAATAATATGGCTTGACCAACACAATATCTACATTTGTGACTGAATATTCTATATAATTGTTGATTTATGTACTTTTACATCTGTCAGGCTCATGCTCTGTACCTCACACAAATCCATTTTAAAAAACCTTTACTGTCCCTTTTACATGTTGACATCCTGAGGTTGTCAAAATTAAAATAAAACCCACTGAATGAGAGAGTTTTGATAATTGTGTATATTTCTGGCAAAGTAATGTAGAAGCCAAATAATAGTCAGCCATGTATAAAAAAGATTGCAAGAACACTTTCTTAATAACACAAACATTGTAAAAAGAGATACTATAGATATAGAAAAGATGGGAATGTCTTTAGTTTGACTGCAGTTTTTGATAATTTAATAAATGACCCAATATTATAAAGCTTTTGGATGTTTGTGTCATAAAATAGGTGCTACTTAAATCAGTGAAAATGATAGTTACATGTCAAATTAATTATCTTGTGGCAATAAACATATCAATGTCAGCAGTTCTCTCTGTGAATATTTGTCTTTTTGGTGATCATCACTGTTTTTTTTAATTTTCATATATTTAGATCCAAACTGGATTACTCTCAATGATTTTAGGTTATGTTCTGCACCTGTGGAAGCCCCTTCATGGAGTAGTTGACAGTCTAGTAATTGCAATTACTTTTTAAAAATATGTTATTGAAATTATGAAAGTTATTTTTGAAACATGCACTACATGCTTTAATTAAAGCTTTACTTTTGACTAGAGCTGAACGATTTGAGAAAATCTAATTGTGATATTTTTCCCCAATATTGCAATTGCGATTTACTCTGTGATTGTTTTAATGTTCCTCATCTTATGTATTCTTACACAAACATAAGCAGTAGATCGTTTTATAGTATAACCAATATGAGATTAAATCAATCTAAGGAAAGATTTGAGGAAAAAGTGGAGAAGTGAAGAACAGAAGCAAAATAGGTATGAAATTGTAAAAACTGGGTAAAAAAAAATGGTATGAAAGCGGAAAAAAAGTTTATAGGTGCAAAATAGGTATGAAACTGTAAAAAAAAAATGGCAAAAAAATTCAAAAGTGACTAAGGAAAATTGATTATAGCAGCAAAATTGGGATTAAATTTCAAAAACCATGTAAAAATTCCAAACATGGTCTGACAGTGGCCAAAAAAAGAAGATGAATGGGAGCAAGATAGACATAAAGTTGTAAAAGCTGGGTTAAAAAAAGGTTAAAATAGGCATGAAATTGCAAGAAACTACATCACAATGCCAAAATGTTCAACACATTTTGGGTTAAAAACATTGCACTGTCTGCGATTTGAAAATTGCAACAAGCCATATTGCGATTTAATCTAATTTGCAATTAATTGTTCAGCCCTACTTTTGACACTGTCATTTCTTAACATATGGGAACAGGCATTGTGCTGATATACATGTAAAATACAATCATCTAAAAATAAAGCAAATAAATAATGGAACAAGAAAAAAATGTCATTTGACATATGTTTTTTAATCTTAATCATCAAGTTTTCATACTCGTACAAGTCAGTCATAGTATTTGTGATTTAAAAAGGGGTTTAATGCCCAGCTTTGATACACATTTAAAGTAGTGATGCAGATTATTATAAGGATAGAATTGGGAGATAATTGCCTAAGAAGTTAATTTATGGGTCTTTAGTTATGAAAATGTAATCTTAAAAATTATCAATTTATATCCCATATATACTCATAATGTATAAATGTACCATTATGGTTTACCTCATCATCATTCAGTGAATGCCCACTATAACTCAAAACAATAATTTGCTAAATAATAGTGTTGTTTTTGTTGCTTCACATCTGCTTTAACACAAATAGACTGTCAAAATAACAGCAGCATACCTGGTCTTGGTAAAAACCCCATATGGCGCATCCCTGTTTGAAAGTGTATTACTGTATCTTCATGCAACTGACTGCCCAGCTCTTTGTTCCATGTTAATAACAACCAATGACATTTGGGATAGTTTGAGGACTGAGTAAAACTAATGTGATGTTAAAGATGACAGTTATCTGTCTGTCCTTCCACGTCATGTAGACAGAGAAGGTGTTTTCTTCTCTTTATCACCCTCCAACACCCTCACACCCTGCTTTTATTTCCATCCTCTTGTCACTCTCAGTCTCTTCAAATGCTGCCAGCTTTCTCTCACACTTGACTGAAAGCACACCATGCTTATTGTGAAAATAAAACTCTGGTAATCACAGATCTAAGTTCACACTTTCAGTGTTTTATGACAAACGCACACAGTGTACTCACTCCTCCCTCTAGTTCTGAGCTCTCTAATGTGACGTTAATGTGTCTGAATTACTGTCCACTGCGCGGCCACACTTGCTCGCTCACTCCTTCTTTTTCTTTTCGACTTTCTTCCCTCTTAGTTTTTGTCCTCATCCGTCCTTTCAACCTACATCTCCCTCCGCCTTTGCTCCTCCATCTCCACTTCTGCTTCACTTCCCATGACATGCAATCCCCTCTCCTCGGCCGAGCCTCCCCGACTACTGCTTTCTCCCCTCTTCTATCTGCCTTTTCAGACAGCGTCCCGTTTCGCATCCATCCATCACTGTTTGTGTTGACGAGGGCTGGAAATATGAACGCTCCGAGAGACAAATGAGAGCGAAGGTGGCGGTGGCGGTGTCAGAGGAAGAGGAAGGGAGGAAACATATTCAATAAGAGACTTTGCTGTGGGGAGAAAAGCGAGCAAGGAGAGCGCTGTCTTCCCCCTCCCTGTCTCTCCCTCTCTCTTGCTTCGCCCCTTCCTCTCTCGCTCTCTCTCCCTCTGTGCGAGCATGTGTGTTGGTGTGTGCGCCTCCCGTCTCTCCCGGCTCTGCTGTTGTTCACAGCCGCCACAGATGAGCTGGGAAGAGGAGGGAAAGCGGATGTATCTGGCCAGAGGAAAACGGGAGGAGTTTGGATCGGCATGCGAGACTAACCAGCACCTCTGATCATCAGCGACTCTCCCTCTCTCTCTCTCTCTTTCTTTCTCAGTGTCTCTCTCTCTGTCTCACACACACAAATACGCACACTCATCCAAACACACACGTGCGCTCCCAGACTTGCACACAGTCGCCGGCTGGATGTCTTCTCGCTAGGGTGATCGAGAAGAGGTGCTTAGGCTTGTCATTAGTTGTGCGCGCGTGCATGGGGGGGGGGGGGAATCCTGAGGAGCCCGGACGTGCAATGTGTTTGTGTTTGGGCATGCACACTCATGCATGAAAGCAACACAGCGTGAGGCAGCGTGTGTGTGTTTTTGAAAAGGAGATGAGTCGAAACATTTGACACACAGAGGCAGCTTTGATTGGCTCGCGGTTTAAGTGACTCTCACCTCTTGTTGTGGGTGTCACGGAGGACTTGCCCCCTGGATTTCTACCAGAGAAACAGAGCAGTCACAGAGGGCGACAGAGGATAGATTGTGGGGTGTGGAGGGGTGTGCAGTTAAGGATTTTGGAAGTGCTTGTAGGTGGTGTAACAGGAGCTACAGGCAGGCTGGCAGCTACAGTAACTTCAGCTTCAGGGGGTGATTGAGACAGGAGGTGGAGAGGAAAGGGATGCCCTTAGGGAGCTTCCCGCTACTCCTGTTTCATCCTTGCTGTAGTAGTTGTGGAAATCTTGCCTCCCTATGTTTACTCCCCTCACTGTATCAGGTGTTCATGTCTTTGGTTTGTTATTTTCTTACTTTGTAGTTAAGTTTATACACTTCTGAGCACTTGCTCTACCTCATTTGCTTCTCCTTTCTGGAGCTTCTTTTTGAGTGTTTTATTGATGTTTCCTCTCTTTCTCTTCAGGTGTGAGTGCACTGGGGGCTCCCTGGCTGAGAGGCTGGAGGGCTGACGATGGATCTAAAGGAGAGCTGTGGCAGTCAAGGGAGTCAAGAGAGCTCGAGCCTGCACCCGACCTCCTGGCAGGCCTTCGCTCACACCAGCACCTTGCACGGCCTGCGCTTCATCTTCCCGTACGGTCAGCCCAGTGCACGCCGCCTGCTCTGGGCTCTCGCTCTCCTGGCCTGCATGGGACTGTTGGCCCTTGAGAGTGCAGAACGCTTGGCCTATTTCCTCTCTTACCCTCATGTGACAAGCGTGGACGCCGTGGTGTCCAGCAGCCTCATCTTCCCTGCTGTGACCATATGCAACCTAAACACTTACCGCTTCAGCCGCCTCACACGCAACGACCTGTACCATGCTGGAGAGCTGCTGGCCCTGCTGGATGTGCACCTGATGATCCCTCAGCCGCACCTGGCAGAACCTGACGTGCTGGCTATCCTAGAGGAGAAATCCAACTTCACTGCCTACAAGCCCAAGGCTTTCAGCATGAAGGAGTTCATCGAGAGAGTCGGCCACGACCTCAAAGAGATGATGCTCTACTGCCGCTACCAAGGCCAGGAGTGCAGCCACAGCGACTTCAAAACTGTGAGTCCACTCAAGTTTTCTGCTACATGCCACCTCTTGGATGAGCTGGGGTCATGGCAGCCTCACAGCTCTCACAGGGGTCCAGCTGTGAGGTGTTTGCAGTTGTGTTTTCTCATTCTTTCTAAAATTTCCAGAGGTGGATGATTTTTTTTTGTCCTCTGCCAGTAAAATGACTTGATGTATGCTGATAGCTGCTCTTTCCCTCCCACGCTGCTGCTGTGAGAGTTTCCTGCTGGGTTTTCTCTCCTCGGATCTCGTCTGTTTGGCTGCACAGGTTGCCTTTCAGGCTCTGTTCTGCAAATATATTCTCTGATGTTGCTTTGTTGTTGTCTTCAGCCTTTGCACAAGAGCATTGTGTTTGCCGCCATGTACAATATTGCAACAGGTCTGCGTTCTTTATATGGGGAAAAAGTTAATGTTTTGGGCCTCAGTGATAGAAATTGATTGAAAGCCTGTTTTTAACCCTTTAAAAACAGGATGCAAAGGATGTCTTAAGATGCTGTTGGATTGATTAATGTATCAGAGTTTTAGTTCTCTGGAAGATTTGATGTGTTAATCTCTTTTGAATTTGGCATTTGATGTATTGTTGATCTTTGCCTATGAAGCTCAGGGATAAGTGCAGGTGTTGTGTTGTTGTTTAAATAAGTTTATGTAATGATGGTAACAAAACGATTTAAGGCTGTGGTGTTTCTGAAAACTTGCATCTTCTTTTGGCAGATCAAAATGAGCTATCTCAGACAGAAGTTGATTTGGACACTACAACATGATTCTGAGCACCCACTTGTTGCTCACTCCTCCACGCTCAGACTGCTTGTTAATTAGGTCTGTCAGTGTTGCTAAAAGCACGTTGAACTCTGTATGTAAAAGCTAGAAGGAATATTCAAGCTTTTATAGAGCAAACCAGTGTTTTTCTTCGATCAGACTGACCTTGTGGATAAAATCCAGTCGTTCTTCCCTTCAATGATGCACAGAATGCTTTTCAGTTCCTTCTGAACGCAGTGGAAAAGTGTTATTAAGGACTTTCTGTTGCTGTTTTTTGCTTCATAAATACAAATGATTACTTTTCATCACTTTCAAGTGGAGTTTGCATATTTAGGACTTTTAAGATGTATTTATTCAGCTGCTTTAGTGCTTCAGAGTATCGGCAGAACTGTGAGTTTCATTAGCTTTTATTTTTTCTGTTGGATTGTCATTCCCAGTAGTGCATTTTAAGTGCAGACTGCTCTACACTACCTCCAAAAATCAATGTTTGCATGACTAGGGTTTGGATCTGATTGCATTTTACTGAGAGCTGATTCAGACAAATACCTTTCTGATTATAAATAAAAACAGTTTTTGCTTCAAACACAAGCATGAAGGAAAATTAGAAATGCTTCATTCAGTCATCTGTAATTAACACTGTTTGTTTGCTTAGAAAACAGATACAGCAAATATCATCATACTGAGAGCGAGATGAGCGCTGTTGACATGTCAGATAAACAGATGTTGTGATGAGTACTTTCTCTACACAGTGTATTTTTTTCTTAGCACAGTTTTATGTTGCAGAAGCTGTTGTCTAGAAAGGAAGAGAAACCAAAAGTAGCAGAATGTCACTCCTCAAACTATGTAGAGAAAATACCACTTCAGATCTACTGTCACTGCCAGTTTGATAGTCTTCATGAGGCTGCTGGCTTTGCATTGAGAGCAGATTCAGGTGAGTTGCTGGCCATGCACTATGAATCTGCTCAGAGCAGAACAAGGTGTGTGTGATACACTGGATAAAGAGCAGGGATGAGACCTTCTGTGGACTTGTGTGATGCATTGCTCAGCGCTCACTCATTGTCTCTTCAGCAGAGATCGTCAGAGCTTCTCTGTTTCCTGGGTTGTTGTTTTGAAATGAAAATGCCTCCTTCAGCAAGTTTGAATACTTGTTTGATTTTTTTTTCTTGTATCTTCAGAAAAGTTGTTAAAAAAGTTAGAAGTCTTAACTCAGTCTCTTAATTTCTCCTGAAACGACAGTCAAAAGATTTTTGTACCGTTTAAAGGATTGTAGCTCCTAAACCTTCCAAGGTACTGAGTTAGGCTGTGTGGTAGCACTGATTTAGTTTTAGATATTTAAAGTACAGTCAAACAAGAGATGTTAGTTACAAGCTTGTAGCTTTCCCATCCCTATAAATCTATTGTAATTCTAGTGCTTATTCCTCTGGATTAATTTAAGAAACCTCCATCTTTAATTCCCGTCCTCCTGACAGTTTCATCAGTCCTTTAACCTGACACACCATATTTCACTTTTCCACCTGGGAAAAAGCCCAAAGAAAGTGTTTGGGAATGGGCAGAACCTGTCAAAAGCATATCTGGCAGGTGATTTGATGATTATTCCACTGATCACTTATGGCAGGGATCATCAACCACATTTGTACAAGGGCCAACTTTTTTCTTGGCATATGCTATGGGGGGCAGAAAAAGTGATAAGAATTCCAAAACAAATGAAATATTTTGGTCCATTACAATATCATTTGTAATCAGCCCCATTACCCAGTCCTGAAGCACAGACATGGGGTCTCAAATAGTTTGGGGTATTTAGAGACACATCTATTATTGAAACAACATATTTTTAATCTGCATGTATTCTCATTTTGGTAACACAGAAGACCATCAGGGCCAAAAAGGAAGAAAGGCAGAGAAGAAAAGAATATTAAATGCTGAACTTGTTTTTAAGTCTGAGGAAAAAGCCCAAATTCTGACATTAATATTTAGAATTATAAAAGAAAAAAAGTGGAGAAAAGGTAGAAGTCTGAGAATTAAGTCATACTTTGAGAATTTAAAATTCAATTGAAAAATTCAGACTTTTTCTTATGATCCTGATTTCTTTCAGTCATAAAAAAGTTTGGTCCTTGAAAAGATAATCATAATAATCAGGGAGCCAGATGGAAAGCTTTGAGCAGCTGGTGATCACTGACTTATGGGGTCTCTTATGCCATGTCCATCTTTTTGACCAGCATCTGTTCTTTGTTTGTTAAAAACTACAATCGAAATCCTAGGCACTGTCATAGGGGAACTTTTTCTCAAAAATCATCAGAAAGTTCAGACAAACTTTTTTTCACAGTATAAATTAAGCAAAAATGTTGGCAACGTTTCTTAATGTTAAGTTTGTTGAAATTTTCTATACTCACAATGATGTTAAAGTTCTCCTTTTTTTCCACACCAACAAGTTTACTCTCTGTGTGAATTCATGTAAAAAATTACAAGTCAAAATCCATGGCATTTATTATTTACAGCTGAGTAGATAACCATTGAACAAGAGAAGAAAGTGAACAAGGACTTGATAAACAAACATAGCTATAGTTAAGAGGATAAACACAAAGTTTTCCATTGCAACAGTCTTCTTCCTCTGAAGTGAGATCTGACCTTTAGTGCACCAAGAGCTTCAGCAACTTGTTGAGAAGTTAGTGGCAGAGCAAAACACGATGGGAAAAAGACACAAAGACATTAACATCATACTGCAGTTGTTATATTTACATCTTTCATCTCTCTTTACCTCTTCATGTCCATGCTATGCTGAACTTTTTTAGCTAGTAGAACATATATATCAATAATCAAGCATAACTTTGATTTGTAGCTGTTATAGTATCACTGCATTATATATTGTAAAATTACTCCTCCAGTAACTGAAAAGGGTAGTATTTTCTGTATTAAAATGTTAAAAGTATTCAGTAAGAGTTCAGAAACATCATTATCTCCGGTTATATGCTCATCCAAGAAAGAGTGAGAAGTGTTGGCAACTTTTGGAAAAGTGGGTGGAACTGGCATGAAGCAAGGAGCTACTTGTTTATCTGTTATCAAGATTTCAAGATTTTTTTTAGAAATTACAGCACTGGCATTGGATCAGTATGGCTTATGCAGTTAATCTCAACTAATGGCTCCAAATCAGCAACAGGAGAGAAATAAACATTTCAGTCTTCGGCTGAGGAAAGATGCCAGCTCAAACAGCAGCAGCCAAATTGTTATTTTGGCCCATGGCAAATTTAAAGAGTTAATAAGCTGCAGCTGATGTAATGTACAGCCAGTGAAATCTGTTTCATGACACGCTTTGATTTTCAGGAAAAGAGATTGAATCTTTTTTACAGATCAGATTGTGTCAGTCAGACACAGCTTCAGCTTGAAGGACAGGGTAGTTGGTGTTTTCAAAAGTCAAAAATCAAAAACAAGACATGTTCTATTCAGAACTCTAAAAGATCAAGTCCAGCAGCAAATCCTACCAATCAATGAGCTGAAGTCTGGAATTTACAAGAGTGTTTTTAATATTTTGGTGAATTGTTTATAGTTTATGATCAAATGAGTTGTTTTTCTATTCACTGACCAACCTTTTGACTTCAACTTTTAGATCTGTAATTAGTTCTGTTTATTTTATTCATAACAAGGTCAAGTAATGTTGGTAAAAAAAGAAAACATCCCAAGTTCCAGGGCACATAGGTTATCAGTAAAACAAAGATCAAATTAGTCATCTACAAGCACAAGCCCCCACACTCAGTAAGGCAGAAGGAGAAAACAGAACAAAATAATAATTGCCAAGTTAAATTTGCTTGTGTCCTAAAGTTGCAGAAAACTGTTGAGGTGTCAAATGAATGCCTATGCGACTGGCTCCTGAAAAAACACTTCTTGACCTCATTGAAGAAATTGTGGAAGTCTGTTCAGTAGAGCTGGGCATAAACAAACGTGAAAAATACCAGCACTCAGCAGTTTTGTGAGACCATCATTACCAACTTCAACTTATGAGTTATTGCACTTTGCGATGAGGTTAAACTGATGCCACATCTACAACTCTAAGCCTTAAACGATCATTGACGGTGATTGGTAAAATATGTTTGCCCTTATAGAGTGATTTTTGACTCAAACTGTCTAATTTTGAGTCCTGTCTTCAGCATGTTTCCCTCTGCTGCTCCAACAATAGAGTGAGGCAGAAACACACCAACACCCGGACTAAACATTGTTACATCCAGATCAATTTAAGCACTGTGTGTGTTTCGACTTAAAGTTAACTTCTGCACAACAAGCAGGTAAACTGTTTTCTCCAAGATGTCTTTATTAATAAAAGCATTTAGCGCCTGTCTGTTTTTGTTGTCTTCAAGTTCGTGTTGGATATTAAGGCTGTAGTTTGACTTAATCCAGTCCTACAATTATTTGATCCCCAATACTACAACTTAAACAGCTGCTTAAAGTGTGTCTGACCCCATGATGTCCCTATTGTAAGTCCAAATTGAGTAAAAAAGGCTAGCTGAGGCCCTGGTCATGGTTGATGCTGCAGCTGCAAACACCACAGATTTCGACAATTACCAGCAACTTTTGCCTTTAAGTGATAACATGCAACTTCCAACAAGTCTTTTATGAAACAAGTCTTTACTTTACATTGAGGTTAGTTGCTTTTATTTTGAACATCCAAACCAGGAAATTAAACTTTTCAATAGCAACTAAACACAACTCAGGAGAGAAACAACCCATACATTTAGATACAGCTTTAACATTGAGAATTGAAAGCACAGAGGCTACTAAAATATCTTCCTATGACTTAAGAGACAAAGTTATGTTTCTGACTGTGTTATTTTGTTGGTTTGTTTGTCCATCATCCATCATTCAGTAGCTGAGCAGAATTTTGATGAATTCATCAGGAAATATTGGTCATGGTACAATGAGGAGGAATACAGATGGATTCTTTGAGGATTTGTTAACAATGCCAGGTTTGATCAGTTTCCACATATTTGATAAAAACTCACCTGAAGACGTCAGAATGTGTTGGCAGAGTTTTTACCATCTGAACATTTCTACTTTCAGAGTGCTTGCTTGTTTCAGGGTGGAAAGAGAATTAAAATGCGATCAAACGAATATTGATCTCATTTCGATTTGGCATGGCTGCAGTCTAATACCCTTAATGCAGAAAGATATGACATTAAAGTAATAATTTCAACCCTACTTTGCAGGGTGATAGTTTCAAATCACTAAGGAGATTCTTCCATAATATGTCTTTGAAATGAACTCAGTGAATGTGGGCCATTGGTTTAAGACCCCCATGCAACTGTGACAGTATATTATATAAGCTTAATATTAACTGTTCCTGATTACACAACCTAACCAATGTTTTTGTTTTTTCCATTTTTATTGCATGAAAAGGGATGGAAACCAGTGACTCCCTTGTGTCATACAGATGCATTAATTTTCTACAACAACGCAGCATCAGCTATTTTTCAGCAGTGTTATTACATACAGTAAATACCACAGCACAAGGTCACGTCAGAAGCTGTTGCTGTTCAAAGCAGCTGTTACCTGCTCTCTTCCATTTGGAGCTTATGAATGCTGTCCCGTGGATTCTGATTGGTATTGCAATTTTTGTTGTCCTAAGGACTTAACATTACATGTTGTGCATGCACGCTGTAAGCAGCTCCATGAGGCTGGCTTTGGGATCTGACGTCCCGTGATGTGTTCTTGTTTCCTGGAGGTATCCCCTTGTCTTTAACGAACAGATCAGCACCTCATCTGTGTAGTCAAAGAAATGTGTCTCTGTGGATTGATAACTTGACGCTTCATGCTGAGAGATACTCAATGCACTAATGCTAATTGGAAAAACTACCGTGGTGGATCACTCTTTGGCTGAAGTGATTTTCCCTTCATGCAGTCAGATGGATGTTCCCCCTGCTGACTTGATTTACATCACAGTGAGCCGAGAGAACATGTGATTTCCATGATTTTTATAATGTTAGGTCTTTGAGGAGTAAACACAGCCAGCGTGGCTTTGTCACCGCCTCGCCATGCGGTCCAGTGAGTCTTGGTTTGCTCTCCTTAGTGACTGTCTTACATGTTGTGCGACACATCTTTGACCTCGAGCTGGGCTCACAGATAATCATGTTGACAAAGAGGCTACTAGAAGGCACTGTCATCCTCTTTGCCCTCCGCCTGTTGCTGCAGCCAAGCCCCTCCTGACTTCTCCAGACTCCTCTGTGTCGTTTCGCTCTGTTTCCTCCCACTCCGTCACTGCAGCGACACACCTTCATCCTGCCTGCACCCTCTGGGGGACAAAAGGAAAAGACGAAACACAAGTCCTGCAAAAAATAGAAAACACACGCATGAATGCTCACAGGAACATGCATGCAGCAAACCCGGACACTCCTAAAATCTACATGAGTGAGTCCACATGCACAGAGGGACAGCATTAGCACAAGACTCCAGGGACCGGAGTCAGCGTTTGACTGACATTGTGATGAATGACCGTAGGGAGGATTGTGGGGACTCAGAAGTCAGTGTGATGTGACTGATGGAACTGGAGCAGAGCGGCACAAAAAGGGAAACAGCCTCAGTATGCACATTTCCACCTTTGTGCCTGTATTTTGTGTCACTTTGAACAATTTTGGCACATTACAGACATGCAGGCAGCTAATTTTGCTAATTTATGTTCATATAAGGACATCTACAGCCCACCTGACAGGATTTTCCTTAAATAAGCATCTTAGTACTCCAGTGTTCTTAAGGATGCCAAAATAAGGGTATACTTTGGGCCAAATGAAGCATCATTCCACTCGAGCAGAGCCGCGAAATGACAGAAACCATTTTTTAACCATATGCGGAGATCCTTAAAAAGGTTTTTACAGGAGAGCACCACTGTGAGGACACTTTAGTCTGGGTGATTCTGGGTCTCTTAAAATACAATTGTGGCATTTTTACAGTATTTTTTATTTGACTGGGATATTTTTTACTACCTTTACCAAGGAGGACATGTTCTTCATGGCATTTGTTAATTTGTTAGATAGTTTGTGAACAGGACAACACAAAGTTATCAGTGGATTTTCACGAAAAGTTTAGGTCATGTTATTCGTGGCACAAGAAAAAAGTGATCTGGGAATTTTTCATAGGATTTGTTAACAGTGTGAAATAGGTCAGTTTTCCACATTTTTATAATAACTCGCTGACAATATTGGAGATGCTTTATCCCAAGTTTGTACCAGGGATCACTTCTGGTTTTAATTTGAAATTGATTTTAAAAGGAGAGACTCAGTGAGGTTAAGGTGGTGTCCACACCTACAGCTCAGATGCTTTGCTCTGATTCAGTTGTGAAAAAAGGCAACAAATCTGCATATTTTCTTTGGAGTGTTTCATGTTACACAGCAGTATTTTAAGGTTGGCCAAATCCAAATCAAATCCTACAAAACATTTCTGCCGCCCTTTCGTTATTACAGCCAGCTTTGCTATGTCCATGAGTCACACTTTGCATAATGGGAAAAGGATAGCAGGCTTAATAACCCTCAAAACAACCAAACACAATTTATTGATTAATAACAGAAGTTAAACGTCCAGTGCAAGATTATGCAGATTATACATGTTTATAACTAAGAGTAAACAAACTCTTATGAATGAAGAAGTGTGTTACAAGTGTCTATAGTGGGCCACAGAGGACACCAGATAGCATGGTAACTTTATAACATGTAACACCTGTAGAAGTGTTTGCAGAGACATGATTCATAAAAGTAGAGAGCAGTTTTTTAAGGATAAATTCTCCTGCTTGAATGAGCTGAGGTAAATTCTAGGAGGTGGATGACTACTGAATTGGTTGATGTTGTTAAGTCCTGAAATAATCTGCTGTAGAAACAGTGAGTAATGTCAGCTTGTTGCTATTTTCATAGTATGCTGTGCATGTGCACAGACTCTCTTGGATCTAAAACAATGTTATTTAGTGGTACTTTGTCATTTTCCTGACTAATGTAATGCAATTATTATTACTACTAGCT
The DNA here is from genome assembly GCA_036419115.1 of Scarus forsteni. Taxonomy (NCBI): domain Eukaryota; kingdom Metazoa; phylum Chordata; class Actinopteri; order Labriformes; family Labridae; genus Scarus; species Scarus forsteni. The sequence continues at coordinate 23,003,838 of JAZDUH010000084.1, forward strand.
GCTTAGATTACTATTGCAGTGTATTGAGTTAACTCTTCACTCTGCATTTGCTGGTTGTTTGTTTAACTGTGTCCTGAGTGCTAACAAACCACTCCAGATGTCAATTAGAAGCATACTGAGGCCACTTTCTTCTGGTAAACTTAGCGTAGTCGTTTGTCCTGGAGCGTGGATTGATTGCTATTGTGATATAAATGCAAAGAAACCATGCCAATCGATAAAAACACCTATTTGTGGCGATCAATCCCCCAAATGATAGACGTGTTAAGATGACCTCATTTACAAATGTTTCCTGACCAAAACAAGCAAAAGTACAAATTACAAAAACATACAGTACATTTACACACACAAACAGATGTGAATTATTCTACGTAGAATCACAGAGCATTAAGTCTAGAGTCAAAGCATCTACAACCTGAACCATTTTCCTTCAATTTCTTTAATCTGCTTTATTCAAAGATTTAGAGCAACCAGCTCGCTTAGACCTTAATCTTTCTGCAGCAGGTCTCTGTCTCCAGGAGCAGCGTTATCTGAAACTTATTTTACTCACACAAAGACAAACTTTAAGGGCAGATGGTAAGAATAAATCTTGTGACTGGGTCACAGAGTGAAGACTGTAGCTTGCAGTACTTTCAACTTGGATACTATTACAGACCTGCTCAAAATCTTAGGACCAGTTGAAAAATTGCTAGAATATGCATTTTGCACATTTGGACCTTAATGAGGTTTTAAATAGAGCTACAATATGCAAAAGCAAGAAGGGGGAGTGTGACAAAAAGCACTTTGAAAAAGTAATTTATTGAAAACAACATGAAACTGAAATAGGTTGTTTATCACCTGATCAAAAGTTTAAGACCACAGGCTATTGAAGCCAAAATCTGCCCAAATTTTCATTTTCTGTCAGACATTCACACAGTCATGCCCTCCTGATGGTTAAAGCTAAGAAGCTTTCTCTTCTTGAACGTGGCCGGTTTGTCGAGCTGCATAAGCAAGGCCTCTTGCAGCGTGCCATTGCTGCTGAGGTTGGACGCAGTAAGACAGTCATTCTACATTTTTTGAAAGATCCTGAGCAATATGGAACAAAAAAGTCAAGTGGTAGACCCAAAAAAATTACACCTGCGCTGAGCCGGAGGATCCAATTGGCTGTCCGTCAAGACACAGGGCGGTCCTCCACCCAAATTAAGGCCCTTACTGGTGGCGACTGCAGCGCAATAACCAGCAGACGGCATCTGCAGGAAAAGGGTTTCAAAAACAAAAAACGTATTCAAAGACCTCGTCTCCTTCAACACCACAAAACTGCCCGTTTAGACTTGGGCAGGGAGCATCAAACATGGGACACTGAAGGTGGAAAAAAGTTTTATTCTCTGATGAGAAAAAATTTAACCTTGGCGGTCCAGATGGCTTCCAACGTTACTGGCATAACAAGGAGATCCCACCTGAGATGTTTTATACCGTGCACAGTGGAGGTGGGTCCATCATGATCTGGCTGCTTTTTCATTCAGTGGAACACTGGAGCTTCAGGTGGTGCAGGGTCATCAAACGGCGGCTGGTTACGTGCAGATGTTGCAGCGGGCATCCCTCATGACTGAGGGCCCTCGTCTGTGGTAACAGCTGGGTTTTTCAACAGGACAACGCTGCAGTTCACAATGCTCGCTTGACCAAGGACTTCTTCAGGGAGAATAACATCACTCTTTTGGACCATCCCGCATGTTCCCCTGATTTAAATCCCATATAGAACATTTGGAGATGGATGGCAAGGGAAGTTTATTAAAATGGCCGTCAGTTCCAGACAGTTGATGCCCTTCGTGAAGCCATCTTCACCACTTGGAATAATGTTCCCAAAAACTTCCTGGAAACAGTCGCATCAAGCATGCCCAAACAAATTTTTGAAGTGATTAACAAGAATGGTGGAGCTACTCATTACTGAGTCCTACTGAGAAAAATTTCTGTTCTGGTTTGGAGAGTTTTTTTGTAGATTTTTGAGCGATGGTCTTAAACTTTTGATCAGCTGATAAACAGCCTATTTCAGTTTACTTATTGTTTTCAGTAAATTACTTTTTCAAAGTGCTTTTTGCCATCAGGAGGGCATGACCGTGTGAATGCCTGACAGAAAATGAAAATTTTGAGCAGATTTTGGCTTAAATAGCCTGTGGTCCTAAACTTTTTATCAGAACAGTTTACTTGTTTTCAATAAATTACTTTTTCAAAGTGCTTTTTGTCACACTCCCCCTTCTTGCTTCTGAATATTGTAGATCTATTTAAAACCTCATTAAGGTCCAAATGTGCAAAATGCATTTTCTAGCAATTTTTCAACTGGTCTTGAGATTTTGATCAGGTCTGTATTTGAGTAAGAGGAAAGCAGATTGGATGTGGTCTTAAATAAAAGTATGCAATGATTTAAGATATGAAGAAGGTGCATGCACATGTAAAACATCACTGTAAAAGCAGAGGCATAGAAGTAGAAGCTTCAAGACAGTTCTATGCAGCACAGAAAAACAAGACCTATTTGTGGAGTAAAAGGTTTTTACTTTTTAATACGTTTCTCAAAATGAATCTTAAAAGACAACGAATGATCAATCAAAAACCCCAAGGTATCTTTAAGAAGATACAAACTTAATCACATCACCCCGAGGCTTGACAATGGGAAGGTTCAGTGGCTTTTTCTTTTAGCTAGTGAACATCCTGAGTTTGGTTTTGATGAGATCTGAAATTAGTTTTAGCTCCCACAGATAACCCTGTACTGCATCAAAGGCTGCTCCTCTATTGTTCCTGTTGCATTTCTTTCTTTATTTCCCCCACCAACTCTCTAAACTTTAATTTGACACCCTAAACATGCTCAAAAGCTCACCAAAAGTGACACACACCCCAAATCCAGCAAAATATGTGATGAAATGAAAAAAAAATTAACTGTACTCTCTAACGCCGCCTAGGCACACTAAAACAGCTCTCATGGCCATTAAGAATGTCGTAGAGAGATAAAACCTACGCAGAAATGCTGACACTTCTGACCTATTTCAAACAGGAAACTGGCAATTTGCCTTTCAAATTTGGCCCCAAACAAGAATGATCTCCTTGGTATCGCCTTGGAACAAGCACAGGTGACACAGTTGGCCATGTTGACTGTTGATCAGAACTTTGAAGTGTTTAAAAAAAACCCTGAAACTTAAAGCAGGGCAAACAGGGTTAAATGAAAGCTTAAATAATAGACTTTGTGGGCATTAGGGATGTGGCACAGAGTGAGAATCAACCAATGCTACTTGCAGCTTTGATTATTAAAGTGCCTTGATTGTATGGGTTAATATTGGCCAATTTTTGTCAGAAAGCTGTCAGCTGATTGCAGTTAAAACTTGTAAAAATCTACCTCTGATCACCTGTGGTTAAACCTTGTTAAGTCATGGACACCTTCTACTCCTCTACTGCTGATGCTGTCATCCTCTTACATTAACTTAAGCTATGTTCAGTCCACAAAGTTTATCATATGAACCTGATGTCGAAGTCAGTGCTGAAATTCCTGCTGAGATCAACAGTTTAAAAGCTAAACAAAAATAAATGCACCTCATGTTTAGTGATGCATTTGTGTTCCAGTCGGAAACATTGTGATGCATTCAGGTTAAGTTGGTAAAACAAGTATTTGATGAAGCTGAAACGGGATGTGTTTAAATGTATTTTCCAGATTTGAAGGTCTAGACTTTGCTGGACATTGAATAACTGGAGAAGAGTGTGGGTGAAATCAGTTATTTTTGGCGTTATGAAGAAATTAGACCAGTAATATTATGTTAATGAGTTAATATTAGGTGTATTGCCTTTTTTTATGAAACCATTTGCACTGCTTTCGACCGAAGAGGGACTTCAGCTAAAGCTTTTTTTTGCTTAAGAGGTCAAACTGCTTAAAAATGGAATGATGGATTGAATTAAGCATTGCCAAATGTTGTTCTGCAACAGCTCTTTTAGTACTTTGTATTACTGCAACATTTTTGTCGGAACGAATATGTTACCTTGTCCTGAATTTGCAGTGTAATTCAATGTCCAGTTAGCTCTTTGACTCACAGGCCAGGTGGCAAGTAGAACAAAAATATTTGCGGGACATATATTTTTCTCTGATATGATGACTTTTGTGTCTTAAATTGACAGCAAAACCAATGCACTTGTATTAACCTAAAGCTTCATGCTCTATTTAAAAAGAAGTTTGTTTTTTTTTAAAGTTGCTTATATGATAAAAGCATTTTGTTTAAGGAAGTGCCTTGGTTTCTTTGTAATTGTTGTTTCACCTTTATATTATTACCAACACTTTCAAGTTTCAAGAAGCTCCTGAGTTCCCGCAGTTTTACATTTATCCAGGTATTGAGATATTGTATTACACAGATTGATCATTTCATCAGGTCTTGAATTAAGGAAGTATAAAAGCATGTATTTTCTCACCTTCACTTTTAAAGCCTGTTGTGCCAGAGGCCAGCCTCTCCGTCTCCCTGTACAGACCACATTTGTCAGCGGTACAGAATACATAAATAAAAAACAAACATTTATCTTACAAATTGGAACATCTTACATTGACATTTAGTAAATGTGCCAAAGGGAAAAATGGTCTGTGCTTGTTGCATGTCATGGTAAAGATACAGATAATCTGACAGACTTTGTTTGTCTTAAATAGAAGCAAAAATTCTCTTTTGACAAGAATCAAGCAGCAAATATGGTACAGTACTCGTCAAACACCTTTAAACGTCATATAAAGTAAAAAATGTTTGAAGCAATAGCTCATCAAACATTTGTCTTGCAGTGTCAATGTTAGACAGTTCAGGAAGCTTATTGCAGAGAACGAGAGATTTTTATTGTAGATGTTTCTGTGTCAAGTGGGTCTTTGTAACCCCTGCCTGGTGGCACTTAATGGGCAGAGTAGTGAAGGGGGTATGAGAGGTTCTTTGTGATGCAGGTGTCCATCTTTATCCCCTGGTACCGTGGATTAATCCATTTCAGATATTTCTTTCATAAAGTTTTTTTGCCCACAGTGTTTTATGGGAGGTTGGATGTTTTCCAGCTCGCCTTAAAATATGAGTGCTTCCTCTTACATCATAGAAAATTAATACACTATGAAAGAGCGGGGCTAGATGGCATGTATTTTATGAGTTTGTCTTTCCTGTAGATATTTGTCATTGTCAGGGCCTGCACCTCATTCAGCTACTCTTTTGTTGATATATGCTGTTCAACATTATTTTTGAAATCCCAGCCCTGAGACAGTCGTATGATATCAGAATGACGTGACGGTGAGTCTTGTAAGCATGATTCCCTGGACCTCCCGTTGTCTGTTTTTATTTTGCCGTGTATGTGATTACAACTGTGATTAATCACTGATTGATCACACTGACTATCCACATCAGTGTCTGCCAGGGTGAATCAGCTCACTGAGCTCAGGCTGCGCGCACCGCATGCTTGGATTCTATGTAAAAACACCCCTGGAGCTCTGCAGCCAGAGAAGAGGACCCTATCGCAGACGGAGCCTTAATGTGAAACCTGATAGCAGACAGACCCTGAGCTCTGTATCACACAGACGCTAATGAGCCAATCGTCTTTCTCTGACCGGTGCCTTGTACCAACAGCACTGTAAATGTAATGGTGCTGCCTGTTTACAGCTAAAGCAATTAGTCATTACACACAACCTGTGGCCCTAGCACTCCACTGGATGATTATTGCGCGGTTAGATTGTCCTCCCTCTTTCCCACAGTTCAGCACAGGATGAATGTTTTGTTGGTCCATCATCAATTGGGGAGCATTTTGTGCTTTCTAATCTATCCTCTTTCTCATCCTCAGGCATCTCTCCTACCACATTTTATCACTTTCAGATTCATTCTGCAGCTTTTTAAACCCCTGGTGAATCATATTAAGTTTTAGTGGGCATAGTGTATTAATCACTAATGTGGCATTACCATGGCATTTTAGATTTTTGCCAGGCATAATGTGTGAGTGCCTTAAAGGGCATGGAAAGCTCTGCTGCCACCCACAAGACCGCCTCTCCACAGCACTCCTGAGAGGCAGATGCAACCTGTTCTGTTTAACCAGCTTGGAAGAAAAACTGGAGAGCAGCCACAGACGGAAAGCTGAGAGGATAGCGCTCATGTGGTAGACACTGCAGCTGTCTGCAGTGGTGGATTATGGGTGTCTGATGATATAGTGTGTGCTGTGGTGTGGCTTAAAGGGGCAGGAGATTTTCCCTGAAGGGTTTTCCACACCTTTAAATACTGATACTGGCTGTAGGAAACACATGAAATGATCAACTCAGTGGCAAATACATAGCCAGTTATGTCTGCTGTCTGCACTATGTAGCAAAGGTTGAAAATCACTCTCTACCTGCTTAGGTGTTTCCACATCTGTTTGAGAGAGAGAGAATCTTGCATTTGTTGTAAAAATACAGAAATTTCATTGATTAATGCTTTTAATAAAGGGAATTTTTGAGTTGCAAGGTGAGGTTTGGGCAAAATTTAATAGTTTGTTTTATTTAAGTACAGTGTTTTTCAGGTAATATAGTGAAAATATGGGGTACATATTATAATTAAGAAATAGAGTACTTGAGAGGGGGTGACATTTTTTTTTTTGGAATTATGAAGAAATTACATCAGGTAAATTATGATAAAGAGTTAATACTTTTTGGTGTATTGCCTTTTAGTTGGATTGAAGTACAAGTTTTCGTCAGTCTGTCAATAATTGTTTTTTCACATAATCAAAACAGATGCTGAATGACTCTTTTTACTTTGTAATTCAGATGTCCTTACTGTAGGATACTAGTTGCCTGATTCCTTTAGATCTTATTGTTTTGCTTTGCTGAGCAAATCTTTCAACCAATTGTTAAAAAACAAACAAAACATAGAAACATTATTGGTACTGGCCAATCTCACAAACAGGTGATCGGTAATAGCTATGAGTCATGAAAAACTTGGTTGGGGCATCCCCATTGGACACTAGGGAAGGGTACCTTTCACATTTGAACCGATACGGTACTGATGCCCGGTACCTGCGAATTGGTATCGGTACTCAACGGTACAAATTTTCGGTACTTATTTTGTGTGTGTTTATGTGGCAATACATATGAATTAAATATTAACATCTCAAACTTTTTCAATTTTAATTGATTTCAAAATATATAACATTGAACAGATATATATCAAAACAGCAATCAGCTATTTGTATTTTAACGCTGTAGCTCCAAGATTTGTTCAATATGAAGACCAGTAACTAAAATGAACTTAATAACTAAATAAACTTAATAAATTAACAACAACTACACAGTGTTTTTCCGCAATAATGCACAAATTAAAACCCAGCTCTTTGTACTCCTTTTTCTTTCCTTTCCCCTGGAAAAACTGTGTGATGATAAATAGAGGTATAATATTTTACAAATTGAAGTATTACAAACCACAAATGAAAGTGAAGCAAAGTTTTCTGTGAACTACAGCTACTGTTTATCTGCAGACTGTCTTTGTGCAGTTCTTTTTCAAGAACACTAACATGTCAACTCTCTCGGGCAAGAGCCAAGCCCGCTCCACCCTGACTGTATCCCCTGCTGTGGAGAAAACTCGCTCTGAATGAGTGGAAGAAGCTTGAATGCAAAGATATTTTTTGGCTAAGCTGGCTAACCAGGCATCTGATCCTTCTTCTGCCACCGCCACAAGAGGGGATTCACTGAGCTGAGGACTGCTGGAAAGCTCTGGTAGATCTGCAGCTCGTGCTTGGCCTTTTCAGCCAACGAAGGTGCACTGATGTCTGCCTCAGTCTGTATTAGCATTGCCTGGTCTTCATCCTCAAAGAGCTCCTCAAGAGCAGGAAGTTTTCTCTTCTTTCAGGTGCTGCTACCATTTCTTCTCCTTCAGGCCTATCCTCCTCTTCCTCCTGATGCTCATTTCTTCTCTCCTCCTCCTGCTGGGTCACCTCTCCAACCTTTAAATAAAGCATAAACAACAAGTAATTGAAATAATATGATTGTATTAGAACAGAAAACATATGACCAGTTGTCCACATTGCAACAAACCTTGTCTCCACTTAAGAGGGACACAGCTGCATTCTCTAGACGGATCCAAACAGCCTCATCATGAACCTTGGTTTTAAAACGAGGATCTAAAGCAGTAGCCTCCTCAAGGAGCTGTCGAAGCTCTTTGTTTGTTTCTTCCTATAAACATTAAACATAAAATAATGGATTATGCATTTTAAGTGTGAATAATTACACCATTAAGTTGATGATTAACAAACTGATCAATCAAATGAAAGTATCAATTGACTACATACTGAGTAACGATGGGAAAGGTCTGCCCAGACCTTCTCCTTGATGGCTCTCTTGAATGGAGAATCACCATCTTTCACCTCAAACTTGGCCTTCAGTTTGTCCAGGATGGGGAGAATCTGCCCAGCAGTGGCACTCTTATCAGATGAGACTGCAATTGTTGATGTGTAAAGGACCCTCATGGTGTCCACAAAGTCCTCACACTTTCTAATGTCATCATCTGACACTCTCTCTAATCTGGGAATAAAATCCAAGGTGCAACACAGAATGTTTTATGTCAGCAGAAGTGTAATATTTTCTCACTGGTTCTATCATAACTTTTTAGATCAATGTTCTATACCTGTCTCTGTCCATAGCCGCCTTGATGTGTGGTTCCCTCGAGGCAGCCTGGATGGCAGGGTATTGCTCTATGAACCTCTCCACCATCAGGAAGAGGCTGTTCCATCTGGTTCTCACATCCAGTATGAGTGAATGATCAGCAAGGCCTTTAAAAAAAATCACATAGTTTTAAGAATTTAAATTTAGAAATTGCTGAAACTATTTAAAATCATTTACATGTCTCAAACAGTAAAGATATAAACATCCTATGTGTTTTATTAACGTCCTACCTACCTAGAAGTTTCTGTTTCTCTTTAAGGACAGGCTTGGCAAGACTATTTCTTCTTAGCCACAGCACAGCAGCCCGTATCCTCCCTGACCAGTTGGCAATGGTGTTCACACTGTACAGCTTTTGGGCTGCTATATTGAGGGTATGAGCGAAACACCCATCTTCATAACGTGCATTTTCTTGACAGCTACATCCATGTTTGCAGCGTTGTCAACAGTAATAGCTACTACTTTGGACTTCACCTCAAAGTCATCTAGGATGCTGTCTATCTCTTCTGCTACTGCAGACCCTGTTTGGGAGACATATACTGCTCTTGTGTGGAGGACTTTCTCTCTCAGCTCAGCCTCCACTATATAGTGGACAGTGACTGTGATATAGTGATCTTGAGCTACACTACTCAATGCATCTGCAGTCACTGCAACATGATCTACTGCTTTCAGCTCCTCCTTCACATTAACTTTTTCAACATTATACCAAGCTGGTATTAATGTGTCACAGAGTTCCTTTCTGTTGGGGGGGGTGTACTTTGGATTCAGTGCCCTTGTCATCTCCCTATTTCAAATTACAACAATGAAACAATAATAAAGGTAGCTTTTTAATCAGCTTGCTCCGTCATACACACATAATCACCACTCTTATGCAGAGCAATAACTTACCTGAACCATGGAGTGTCCACAGTTGTAAAGGGCAACATTCCTTTAACCACAAATGCAGTCACAGCTCTGTGACACTCATCTACCCTTTGACGGGAAAAGGCTGACTCCTTGGCTTTTGTAAACGGAGTCTCCATTGCAGCCCTCACTTTAATTTTAGGGCAGGTTGACAATGGGTCTGACGGAGCTGTAAATAAAAACAAGCATTTACATTAACGTTATAAAGCACGAGGAACCGACCTGATAATGATAACTGATGCACGTTAAAATGCTAAGTTAATACCATCTTAAACACGGGGCTTATTTACCTGGACCAGATGAAGAGGACGATGCTTCACTTGCATCCTCCTTGTTGCATTTGCTGCCATCACCAAGTGTTGAAGCCTTTTCTTGTCCCGTGTTGCTGGCTGCAGATGACGAGTCGCCATCGGACGCAGGCGTGCTAACAGTGCCGACTGAATACTTGAGGCTATCGAAAATTGTGCACTCTTCAGCCTTAAGAAAAATTGTGTGCGCCACCAGGTGCTTCCTCAGATTTGAGGTGTTTGGCCTTACACTTGGGGTCACAAATATTGCAGCAAGCGTAATCTGCATCACATTTTGTAAAGCGAAGCCATACTTTAGAGCGCTTTCTATCAGCCATGCTTGCGTTGCTGACTGAACTCGCGGCTGCTGACGTCATTACGCTCATGCTATGCTGCGTTCAAGTCCGGTATGGAAATTCACCTACTCTACCCAATAGTATGCCTGCTTCTTCCACTCCCTCACAGTCACGAGGATGCGTTTAGGTACCGAAACATGGCACCGTTTGATTTTACGTGAATCAGTTCGGTAGTACCTACAGAATTCGGTCAGTACCTCTTAAAGTACCGAATTCGGTACCCATCCCTATTGGACACTAAATGTTTTCTTTACATCGTGAACAGCAGACTCCTGACTTTAATTTAGATTATATATTTTATTTGAGTATGCTATATTTTTTAGGATGTTCTCATTGAACTTGCCTCATTCATAGAGCAGTAAGTGTTTTTTTCAGTGACGCTTTCTAATACAAAGGTTAAATCAATTGGTGTCAAGAGGTCATATTTTCGATTATGTTAAATTCCGATTATTCTGTCTTGTGTTGCAGGGTGTGTCAATGTTTTTATATACAGTATACCATGATTTAAAGTCAGTTAGTTTTACTTCTTCCGAGTGAGTCTCTGTGGTGCTGCTCCTTAATTCCTTGGCAGAGTTGTTTGGCAGAAACTGACTAATGGTAGAAAAATCAAAAGGTCAACTGGTAAGTTATCTGGAATTCTTTTCATTTGCACGAGTAAAAGAGGAGCTGCGTGTACTGTTAGTCAGCTTTCAAGAAACTCCATGTCTTGCATGACAATGATATTATTAAGCTCTATTGATCTGCTCAGGAAGTCTCTTTTTGTGTATCTACCCTTGCAGACTGTAAAGTCAGCCACAGAGCAGTGATCTGGATAATGATGAGAACACTGACTTCCTAGAAGGCCATTTAACTTGACAGCAGCATTGATAGAAATAGTCTCTTGATAACCAATACTATTTACTCTGTGCTGAAACTGCTTTAGCTGGGCTCTAGTTTTGAAGATTAGATTATCTTTAATAAAATGTAACTAAACTGACATAAATCATAGGGAGCTGATGTTTTTATGTAACCCGTAAAATATTTTCTGCAGCTGTTAGGCACTGTTTGGGCCCATGTGGCTTTGTGTGATGGTAGAAATGCTGATACTCTGCAGCTCCAGAGTGCTTTTTGCACCTCTGGGTTCCTCAATCAAATTGTCAAAATATATTTTTCTTAACATAAACTTTCCCCAACATATAACCTGGGGAACTTTTGAATTTGTTTAAAATCTCTTAAACCGTCGGAAATTCTTGAAACACAGAAAGGTTAATGTGCTAAAACCTTATGATTCAATCGTTATGTCAGCTGAAAAAAGTGTCACAAGCACCTAAATTTGACTTTTGTCTTTCATGGCAGGTTGTGGCATTTTCAGTTTATTGACCCTCTGCATAATTAAGCTGAAAGCGTTCTTCTTTCTATTGATAAGCCATAGAACGGAAAGGCCAATTTTTCCACAAATTTGATCATCTTAAGAGGTCATTTCCCGCTTTTTTGTCTTATGTGTCCTTTAATGTGTTTAAATGTCTCCTGTGTGATTTAGCCCCTCTATGAACAAAACAGAACAAATAATCTCTGGCAATAAGACTTCCCCCTCTCCCCTCTTTGTGGTGCCAGTAGCTTCCTGAAATGACTTGTTACCCCAACCCCCCCTTAAATAGACCTGCCAATGTCATGGCCGGCCATTGTTCTGTTGACAGTTTAAGTACATTAAGGCTGCATTTACACGGCGCAGAAAACGGTCAAATCCGATAAGTTTTCATTGCGTTTTGGCCTTGCGTTTACACTGAAATGTGTGCGTTTTGTCTTTAGAAAATGGGCTCCAGAGTGGAATGTTTCCAAAGCGCTCTCCATGCAGCTCCATGTAAACCCCTATCAGAGCGTTTCAGGGTGAAACGCTGACGTACCGCATGTGCAGTACTCTTTCAGATCAAGGCTGCGCGTGCATACCAGGAACAACAACAGCCTCGGCCGTCTGCCAAGTAACATGTGAGCTGCTTACCGTGCTCAGTTTGTTATCCAGACAGATTTGTTGTCCGAACTTATTTGTTGTCCAGAAAAGAAACTCCTGCGTCTTTGAGCGTCTATTTGCCATTGTTGTTTTTGAAAAGTTTTTCTTCTTCATACATGTATTGTAGCAGCGCTGTCTCTCTGCAGACCTTCACCGCCATCTACTGAACCCGGCATGCACCCTACAGAGGGTCCAGACGTCTCCAGCGTAGTCGTCTGAACGGAGAAGAATTTGAAAAGGCAAAGGAAAAATCTTTGCCTCTTTCAGCCAGGAGTATCCGTGTAAATATAGCCTTACAAGGACCTGCCTGATTCATTGTCGGAAATCATCTAAATCCATCTTGCTAAATTCCAAGATGACTCAATTTCTTCATTAAAAGAGGAGGGCGGAACTTTACTTAAAGCTTTTCTTCATGTTTTGTATTTTGACGATCACATCTGAGAAGCTGGGAAGTTGGGGATCACTTGTGGGAGACTGGGAGAGATGCAGAAGTCCTCCGATGATGGCAGTTAGCCTACAGTAGCCCAGAGTCATGGTTACTCAATGATACCTGCTGTAATATGCTTTCCTCAGAAGTTTACCAGGAGAGCTTGATGGACATTTTCATTGTAAATGGTATATCTGTGTTGTATAGTTTAATGTCAGACAATAGTCTAAGGACTGAAATGTAGTTTATGCTAATGGCTAACAACAGGGTCTAGCTGCTATGTCATACTGTGGCTTAAAGCTGTGGTCTACGATTTGAAACCACAGCCTGGCCCCCCTTCCCTCACCCCTCCCCTCCGTGTTCCAAGATCCCGCCCCCAGCTCGTGTCGCCTCGCCTCTTAACAACAAGCCCCTCGGACTGAGCTACGAGCGACTAGCATAATATATCAGCAGCAAACTCAATCAAAAACAGCTCAGCTCAACTGAAAGTATCAAACACAACAGACATCCCCCTTGTAACGCACAGCAGTAGCCATTTCAATTGGACCGGCGGCAATGCGGGTCTGGCGCCGCCAGAGCGGAGCCGATTGTGGGGGAGGATTTATCTTTCTCGGCCTGTCCTTCCCAGCTCAGCTTACAATGCTAACGATTAGCAGCTAACAGGCTAACCCGCTCTGCTACAAGTCGTTAGCCAGGACAGGCACAGATTAACCAGAGTTATTCAGCAGACATCTCCCACTATAGTAAACAAAGCCATTACCTGATCAACCAGGGGCGAAACGGCCGATGCTGAAGGTCTGACGGCCGACTGAGGCCATTCGTTAGCCGTTAGCCCGCTAACAGGCCTCAACCCGCGGGCAGACCTCCGCTGGGCCCCGTGGGAGAGGGAAGCGGCTTCCCGGTTTCGGCGCTAGGCTTTTCCGGCTAGTTCAGTAGCTAACGCTGCTAGCTGCTCACCGGAGGTAGAGGGGAAGAGGCGGGACCATGAGCATGACGCTGCATAGTGAGGGAGACAGGGGATTGGATGGACTCACGAACCAACTCACGGACCAATTGAACCTTACAGGCTTCAAGGTTTGATTGGTCAACTAGTATGCAGCTTTGCAGCGTATATACTGAATGGATTTTTTTCGTTCTTTTTGGTCTTTATACTGTGTAGATAGGACCATAGGACCATAACAGCCTTATAAACTGTGTTATTAAGATGTACAAAGCTTCCAAATCGTAGACCATAGCTTTAATGTGATTGGTCTGTGGTGAGTGTAACTGGCAGACTGATTGTCCAGACCTCAGCTACAGTTGACTTTGAAGGTTCTGCCCTCTGCCTGTGGTGGATATATGGAACTGTCCATCTGGCATGTAAGGCTAGAGTAGGACCAAGTTTTGTGAAAATATCTGATGCAATAAAGGGGAAATATAATAATTTCATGGTACTTTTCCTCTGCATCCACATTTGGGATGAAATTAGTTTTACATTTTTTTATTGAGCATGTGGGTTTAGTGGTTGGTCAAAGTTAAACTACATTGGCTTTGGTTTTCATTTAAGAGCATATTATGACTTTCATAATTCAATTTCTGCATGGTCAGCTCAGCTTAAATCTTCTGAAGCATAAAAAAGGTTTATTTTCTGTTGTTATTTAAAGTTTTGGTGCACATTTTTGATTTGGGTATAAGAATCTGGGTGGCAGAGCAAAAAAAGAAAGTGTTGTCATTTACTCACTCATGTCAGACAATGAGTTTAAGTTTGGGTCAGGCTTTGCTGCGTGTCTGAAATAGAGGTGCAACTCCACAGATAAAAGAAACGCAGAAAAAGACAGTGAGTGAAAGAAGTTGCCAGATTGCCCGAGGCATTCTGTTTGGAAAGACAGGTTTTATGTGTGTGTATTCTTGTCACAATGACACCTCGTCCTCTCAATCGCTTAAAGTGTAAAAGTTGCTGCCCCGGGGCTAGTTACATACGTGACAACTGATTTGGAGGAGCGTAGCTGATTTTCAAGAGGTGATAGAGGGCCAAACAGACCGGAAAACACACAAGGGCATTTTTGTTTTGTAAGCAAAGAATCGACTGTCTCAAGTGAGGCAGCAGTGAGTGTACAGGTATGTGAAAAACACACTACACATATTCCTAATGTCTTCACATTAGGCTTGTGTATCTGTTTTAGATGGTCAGGTATGCAGCTCTGATAGACTGTTCATAATTTAAAAGTGACATGTTTTGAAGGAAAACCATAAATTGTTTGTAAAATGAAAAAATGTGTCTGGCAGTCAGCTTTATTTGCAGTGTGAACAAAGATAAGTACATAAATAATTCCTCTGCTTGCTGACAGCTCTGTAGTCTTTATCAACATTGTGGTCCAACATTTGAATTCATGCATCTGCAGAGATACTGAGCCTTCTGTGCTCCCCGTTGCCTCCTCTGTGTTTCTATTACCTTTAATGTCTCTGTCCCGGCCTCTTCATCATGTACTACAGCGCAGTGTGTGAGAGATGTTGAAACATGCCTGGGTGCTGTTAAATTCACATGGCCTCCTTAAACAGACTGTAAGATCTCCCCTTTGTCTGTGTAATTCATGTGAACCACCTGGGTCCTCATTGAACCCGGTTTTAAGACTCACCTGAGAGCTCTGTGCTTCAGGCCTGTTTGCTGCAGTAAACAGATTCAGGTCGTTTTAAGGGAAAGAGACCACTTCTTGAATGCAGACCATTCTGCAGATCACTTTGAGGTATTTGCTTTTATTTTCATAGGACAGCATGTAGAGTGAGTCACCAAAGAGGAATGACAAGACAGAAAGGAGCCACAGGCTGGATTTGAACCTGAAATACCCACCTTGACGACAAAAGCCGCTGAACATGAGGCATGCAGACATTACAGCTGGTTTTACCTTTGCAGTTTTAGGTTTATTGCTCCCACAGTTCAGTGTGAAAAGAGGTAAAGCTCAAAGTAGCAGTGTGCAGGAATTTGTTTTGGTGTGCTTCAGTTCTCACCAAAGATTTCTAAGAGCAACTGGACTTTGCCTCCCCCTCAAAGACAGCACAAATTATTTAACACACAGAGAGTGGCAGAAAGGTTCTAAAAGACCAGAGAACCATATTGACAGACAGCGTAATGTTCATATTATCCAGAGCTCAGAAAACTGTTTTCCCAGAGCACTCGTGTGTCATGACTTAGAGGCAGCAGTTATCACTCTGTTGGTAAGCTGCACACCAAAGGAAACAACTTATTCTGAAAACATGTTTTACACAACTTTTCTTCACTCAGACTTTCTCACAGTAACAGGTCGCAAAGCGATTGTGTGTGGTTACCTTATATCAAGCTCTGCTTCAACATTCTTTCTGTTTCATATCATCAGATATTTACAGGTATCAGCTTGAAAGGCAAAATTCAGCAACAACAAAAAACATTTATTGTCATGACATTTTAAACTGTTGCAGTCTGTGACTGAACTTTTCCAAACAAATCCTGATGGATTGTGGTGTCCAGTTAAAAGTAATGGACAGGGTCTAAAAATTGAAAACTTTTAGATGGCTCGTCCTTTTGTGCTGTAAATGCACAGATACACGCATTACAGTTTTTTTTTGTGTTTAAAGTGATCAAAGATACGACAAAAACTTTTTATTGTGGTTTATAATTATAGCAGATGGAAGGAGACAATGACTCGAAGCAGAAGCACCAGCCACTTCAGAACAGTGATAGACAGAAAAAAAGTATTGCTAAAGTTTTAATGCTCAAAAGTTCGCACTCTTTGCTTTTATGCCAATTCTGTCTATCAACAAAGCCTCATTATCAGAGCCCTTGCTGTTCTGTTGATCCCTTGAGGGAGACAAAAAGAATATGCACATATAAATATTATATGGGTTTTTAATTGTACTGTTGTTAGATCAACTTTATGATCACTTTGGAATGTGATACCTTCCTTACAGTTAAGCTTGGAAGTTGTGTTCGAACAACACTTTTTTGTTTAAAATCAAAAAATAATTCTTATGTAAGAATTTTGCAACCACTGTAATAAATCCTCCTCACCTACCAGTTTTGATTTTCACTAGGGCCCGACCGATATGGATATTTTGAGGCCGATGCAGATACAGATATTTGGCAGAAAAAAATGCAGACTACTGATTAATCGGCCAATTAATTTAAAATATATATATAAAATTAATTACAAAAAAATTGGCCCCAAAACACAACAATGAATATATGAATTACAGGCATAACATTTTATAGTTTAACAGTACTTGGTCCTTTATTATTTGTTTGACTTTAAACCGGAGACGAAATATAAAGTACAATGACATGCAAAAAAGCATTGAACTTCTGGGACATTAATCATATTACCTTAGAAAAAGAGTCGCTCTGTATGTTGTACTTCTTGTTGATTAAAACTAAAGGTAGGTAACAGTAAAGGTAGAACAACTTTTTATAAAGTTGTAAACAGATAACTGAGAGAAAAGCAACAAAAATACTAAGGTAACATTCTTTTCACATGCATTTTTCTTTTTTGCAGCTTTCAAGCACAAAATAAAATGGCAGCAATTTCCTGCAAAATAAAACAAATAACCTTTTTAAAAATGTAAATATATAGATTATTCGTGAACTCTTTGTTACATCTGCCTTTCAGTCTTCATTAGTTTATCAGAAGTAGGTTTTAGTTCAGGTAGAACCACTTTTTTGTTTAAAACACGAGGTAATGTGTGTGATAAAGTTACAAATATTTTGTGGGACACTGCACATATTTCACAAATTTATTTAAACTGGCTGATAAAAGTCCCCAGCTATGCTGAAGTCTCCCCTGGATGAGTCTGTTCATGATGACGTAGGGCTCCGAGGAGCTACGCTAACGCTAGTATAGTTAGCTTGCTAGCTAGTTAGCTTAGATGCCGTGTTGGGAACAAGCGGATAAAGCCAGATTTCCGTCATAATCACAATAAAACTGTCACTGCTGAACTGATACCCGGCCATCAGAAGGTCCAATTCATCAGTATTGACAACTGTCAGGAAAACTGTACGGTGGTGCCCGATCTGCCTATGAAGCTGATCCGTAGCCAGACTAGCAGAGAGCCCGGTGGTCTCTCTGTGTCCAGCAGTAGCGAGACATTGTGCACCGCTGAAAGTTGCTCGTCATGTCAGACCTTCAGGCTTAAAAGAACAACTCCATATGAGTGTATGCGAGTCATTTGTACACACAGAATCAGCTGAGAGCTCAGAGCCACTTCAACAACGTCATCATTCTGTGCGGCCTGGACACCGAACAGTGTTTACTGTTTTATGAGAAATTAAGAATACATCGGCAAAACTCTTGCCGATGTTGAATCCTGTAAAAAGGGCTATAATTGGCCGATTTAATCGGCTGGCTGATATATCAGTCGGGCCCTAATTTCCACCTGTAACACTGGACAAGTGTCCCCTCTTTATATCCTCCAGCAGAGAAGAGTAAAGTTAATCTCATGAGTAGTTCTACTTCCTGCAGTGGAAATACCATCTACAGTCGTGTTTGTCATATTGGTCTTAAAACAAAGGCAGCTTTTACTGACTATTCTATCTTGATGATATCTGGACAACTAATCTGGAAACAGTCATAGCTTTGATTAAAGTAGGACATGTGGTCAGTTTTGTATGAAAGTCTTTGATAGGTAACGTTTAAACTCTGACATCTAATTATGCTTGACCACAGGTGTAATTTGCTCCCTATGAGACCATTTGTTGTGTCCAAAATGCTCATGAAATCTCAGTCAGTACATGTACACACATTGTGTAAGGTAGCTGTGTAAGACTGGTGATACACTTTGGAAAACATTTTGAAACTTGCCCTTATACTTCAAATGTCAAGGTATCCTCTGAACACTTACACCTGCTAGCGTCCGGTGACCCTTTCTCCAGGTACGACCCCCGTCATACTCCAGAGAACCTGACAATGCTGTCAGGACAATGTGTGCTCTTTTTGTCAAATTGATTCTTGTGTGCCAGAAAGCATCACTTGATGTCACAGACGTTTACCCCACAAGGCCAAAGTCAGATTTATTATTCTGTCTTTGCTGTGACTTTGTTGACTTGAGTATAACTTTGTACTACATGCTGAGCTACAGCTGTCTTTGTGAGAAAAACTGACTGTGTGCAAATCAGATTTCTTTTTTAATTTGAACCATTATTTAGGTTTATGTTATTGAGTAAATAGGGATACAGTGCATACAGTCATCTAATGGACATGTCTCTGGAGGACATATGAAACTATTACTTTCTTATTTCATTAATGCACCCAGAATGTGGGATTTGGTTTATTAAATGTAACATCAAGAATAGAAGGACACAGCTAAACAAGCCCCTAAATATTAAATGTTAAACCGAACGGTTATGACACAGAGGGACAATGTGGTAAAGGGGTGCTGAGCTTTTGGCTACATTTTGTACTTTGCGTTTTAAAACCAGCTGCTGGTGATTTGACTTCCAGGCAAGAACATAATTCTGCTTGAGTTGATCTGTGATGGCTCAACTGTCCCTTGCTTCTTTCTTAAATAATTTTGTTTTGCAAATCATTGGGCTGAATTGGGCTTCGATTGTTACATTGTCCCTTTGAAATTTTTCTATGGCTCAGAAGAACGTAGTCAGTCAAGGTGTATTATTGACTGAAACAGACTTTTCTGGTCCTTCCGTCATATTTGAAGACTCTGCACACTATAATCCAAAATAGACCAGCTAAATGCTAAACCAGTTACTGTAAAATAAAATTATTTTCTAATCAAAGGTGATTGGAATTGATAAAACCTGTACAATATCTGAAAAGTTAAATTTAGCCTCCAGTTAAAAATAATTTCTTGGTAATGATTAGATTTCTTCTACCTTACCTTTAACGTTGCAGACAGCCTTGTCTAAGTCTGACCGACTTTGCAATGTTGGATAGGGAATTCTTGAGGGCTGTACCTTTTAATCCAAAATGCCGTTTGTCACAAACTTTCTTTGAAGTACTTTGCAAAGTAGTGACAGTTAAGTAGGTCTTTTTCTGAAAGTGTTGAAGGATGGGTGAGGCTTAAGTTTGAGGTTGAAGAACTTGATAAAATCATCAGAACAGAGAAAAAAGCGCCTCAGTGTTCATATGACTACCTTGTTGATGTTAGAAACACTTTTCCTGTGGCTATGTTGCACGCTGGCCAGTCTGTCAGAAGTAATCAGGGTCTCAGTGTCTCCTTTTCCCTCTTCTTCTCGCTCCTGAGTGAGGGAGTTGTGAGAGGCTGACCCCAAAACTTCATGTTTACTGCTGTTTTAAATATTAAAATCTTGTTCTGCTGAGGCAGAGTAATGTCTCTCTTCCAGCTGTTTTCTCTGCTTCCCTCTCTGGCTCGTCAGCTGCACTGTGAAGGAAATAAAGCAGCGGTGGCTTTAACATTAGTATGTTATGTTTGTTTTTCTAATTAGAAACTGCAGAATGAATGAAGGAGGTTTTACTATTCTATTATCTGTCTCTTCGTTTCTTCTCTTTTTAGTACCATTGCCTCAGACTGAACCTGTGGGTGAACAGTCCTTAAACGCTGTTACCATGGGGACACAGGAGACAACACAGCAGAATGAAACACAGTTTGAAAGCACCAGCAGCACACAGCATGCCCCCATTTCCTCACTTAGAGTGAAAATGGTTTGGACAGTGATTACATTGACTTTCAGGCATCAAGTCTTTTTATCGAACATTCTGGGGGAACACACACAAATAAAAACATACACACACTCAAACTAACACAGATTTTTGATAGGCTGTCTCATGTTTATCACCAAGTCTGACCTTCTGGTTAGGAGTGTCCTTTTGTTGATCTCCTTTGAGAGAAATAAAGCTGATAAGGTCTGCACACCAGAAGCTGCTTTCAAGCCAGTTTTACAAGGATAACCACAAATGTGACTTTTTGAATCATATACCCGTGTTAAATATGGACAACAGCCCTCCACGATAAATCACCTGACCAGTCATGTTACGCACAACCAAAATATAAAACAGTAGTTGCCAGTTTGATAGAATGGGTTGCAACCTTGCTCTTGTCATTTTTGAGGCTCTTATGCTGTATGGACTATTTTGATCCGAGGACAATTTGCTGCATCACTCACTGTCAACCCCTATTGCTTCAATTCATCAACTGTCTCTCCAAAACAAAACCCAAAAGAGCCGGAAAACATTTATGTATGTCTTTACTTTTTACTGCAATAGTAAGAATGTACAACCATAAATATACTGAATTTAAGTGTTTTTCTACTATAGTAAGACAGTATATGTACATAATAAAGAACGTTTACACTGACAGAATGGACACTCACTGGTCTTTTTATTCAGTACATTCGAAAGAGTGAGTGTAACCCCTCTGGGTGGTTCAACCCAAATGTGCCCAACTATAGAGTAGCATCAATCATACTCGACAACTTTCCAACCCCCATGACAAGAATATTGGGCTAGCTGACATAATGACACACGATAAATGGAGGAAACATCATCATGGACACACCCTCATTATACCTTTATCATACTTTATGGCTCATTTTTATGGATACTGCGCTGAGCTTCACAATAAAGGGTTACACACAGCTAATCAGTCAAAACTAGGGGTGTCCTGATCCATATTAATATCAGATATTGGTCTGATATCAGCAAAAAAAACAAACATCGGATTATATCGGCCTGCATCTAAAATCTCCGATATAAGCACTCCGATACAAGTAGTCCATTCTAATTTATTTTTTACGTCTTTAGTTAAGTTGTAGAATATGCTTATGTTGAGGTTAAACACAGTGGTTATTTTGCAATTTTGAAATATATGTTTTCTGTTTTTATTGGATTTATTTACACTACTTCCTAGGGTCTTCTAATTTATTTTTATTTAATTGTAGTATATTCTTATATTTAAGGTGTAAAAGTATTGAACCCATTGGTTCATAACAGATGGGTGAGTTTTTCCCATACCTGCTAATGCTGCAATATCGGTATCGTATCAGAGGTGAAAAAGTTGTATCGAGACGCCCCTAATAAAAACCAATGACCAATAAATTAATCCGTACCTAATCTAACATTGGTACATACTCCCAGTCAAATACTCTGTCAAACTGTAACCAGCTGCCTTCACCTTAACCTCAATGCAGACAAAGAGCACTGAGCAAATGCAATGAAAAGCATCAATATCATGTCTAAAAATGCCATGCTGATGCTGTGATCCCATGTTAAATAAAATGTGCTCAGTTTTAGCTCAGTTCTGGGTGCTTTATGAACTGTACAGTGCAATTTAGATTTAAAAACATGTACCTAGAAATATTCCTTCTAACAACTCTCTTTCTGTAATTGCTTTCTGAAATTGAGAGACTTAAAGGAATGTCAAGTCTGTTTCTTTAATGAAATCAGCAGCTTAAAAGCACTCTCCTCCATCAAGTCTACACAGTGGGAAAACAAACTCTCTGTTTTTCCTCCCTTCTACTCAATTTAAAATTTCTCTACCTAAAAACATCCAGCTAAGTTTTTGTCCATTCTGCCCTTTTCACTCTCTTCTCAGCTCTCACACGTTCTCCAGCTTTGCTCGCTGCTGCCTCGCTTTCCCTCCCCATTCATTATTCAAGGAGCGGTTGCTTGGATGTCCACGGATCTGCATCCAAACCCCATCCTCAGATATGCAGCACTGTGGGCTAACTAGCTCCATTAGTAACTGTCTTTCTCATTGCATGCTATGACAACACTTCCCGTTCTGCTGGAGGTGATACCGGCTGTGGAGAGCAAAGCACCCCCTGTGAAGCAAACGTGGCAGCTCATTGTCAGCATGCAGCGAGGTCAGCTGTTGTGGCATATGACTTGTAATGAATATGTACTGACAGCAGGCAGGCAGCAGAGGCAGTGTTTTATCCGGGATCAGCATGGACGTTTACTCCGCGTGAGGACAACTGGCAGACTGTCAGAGGCAGGGAAGCTTTGTGGGTGTAGACATCAGTGTGCTTAGTCTGGACGTGTTGCTGCGAGACAGAGGAAAACCGCTAACGCTCAAAGTGGTGTTGTCTTCTGCCTGACTGACCAAAGGCAGAACGAGTGGAGGAAGTGCAGATCTTTGTGTGATTAGCTGTGAACTGAGAGGAGGTCAGTGAGTGAATCGCTTTAGAAAAGAAGGGCTCCAGCTTAATTATATTCTTATTTGAAAAAGTCAAGGTTACAGATTACTCACTCTTACCATTTTTTACCCTGGAATTGGTGGAGTTTGAGGATAAGCCACTATTTTTAGCTCTTTTAGTCCTTGATTTATTCAACCATCTGCATGATTTACTTTGATATCAATGTACATAACTGCTGACACAAGTTCTCATGTAGTAGAAGACCTTAAGCCTTTACAGTCTAGCACCTGGACTTTGGTATCTGTCTAAACTAATCTGATGTGATGATGTTAAGACCAGTTATGATTAATTTCTGCACATTTTATGATGAATATAAAATGATTACATAATACAGCTTTGCGTCAGATTATATTAGGGCATCAGATATGTATAAATGTACATGGCCCACAAAGATATTGCAACATGTTGAACGGACTGACTCTTGGTCTTACTTTCCTCGAGCGGTCCTCATGTGAGCCAGTTTCGTTGTAGCCCTTGATGGTTTTTGCGACTGCCCTTGGGAACACATTCAAAGTTTCTGCAATTTTTCGGATTGACTGACCTTCATTTCTTAAAGTAATGATGGCCACTTGTTTCTCTTAACTTAGTTGATTGGTTTTTGCCATAATATTAATTCTAACAGTTGTCTAATAGGGCTGTCGGCTTTGCATCAGCCTGACTACTGCACAACACAACTGATGATCCCAACCCCATTTATAAGGCAAGAAATTTCATTAATTAACCCTGGTAAGGCACACCTGAGAAGTGAAAACCGTTTCAGGTGACTACCTCTTGAAGCTCATAAAGAAAATGCCAAGAGTGTGCAAAGCAGTAATCAGAGCAAAGGGTGGTTACTTTGAAGAAACTAGAATAAAAGACATGTTTTCATTTATTTCACACATTTTTTGTTAAGTACATAATTCCACACATGTTCATTCATAGTTTGGATACCTTCAGTGGGAATCTACAATGTAAATAGTGATGAAAATAAAGAGAACACATTGAATGAGAAGGTGTGTCCAAACTTTTGGCCTGTACTGTACATGATAAATAAGCTATTCACATTGCTGTATTCATCTATTAAATACAGGATTTGTACATTTTGATTGACTGATTCATTGTTATTTTTTTTGCAGTGTCAGATTCATAACATACAAACCTTTGAGGTAATCAAAAACTGCTAAAAAATCAAACAGATAAATACTTCTGCTTTTTTGCTCAAATCATACCATCAGCTTCAGTCCTAATCAAAAATATGTATTTTTTATTTCTTTTGTTTTAACCCTTTAAATGCCATTTTTTTTTACATGATGTCACTGTCTTTAGGAAAAAACACATAAAATGAGCTATTTTGCATTCGATTAATGTGAGAGAGCTGGAGATTTTTCTTAAAAAAAGACCAGGCTTAAATATATGTATAAGATGGGTAACAAAATTGATTTTTAAGGATTGTTATTTTTTGCAGTGTCAGATTCCAACTACCAGTAACTACCCTGTCAGCTAAACAGCAAAAAAAGTCCCATTGAGGAAACTATGTAAAAGGTTGTTTTGTTGTTCGCCTCCACGACGAGCTGTTTTAGATGGTTTTCTCCTTATTGTAGGATCATAAACACAGATGTGGCAAAATGCAGATGTTCAGTCTTACGTTCGTAGTTCGGTCTGCTTCCTCTGTGTCTCCCTGACAGTAGATGATGAGAGATTAATCCCTCTGGCAGCCTCATTTGCATATAAACAGAGTAGATTCTCAGTGTAAACATTTGTAAACAAGACCCATGCTCGGCCCTGATCATCCTTTTATTTTTGAGGAACCTGGTTAGAAATAAGCTAATTTCAAACATGTACTCTTCCTCTTAGTGGTGGATTGTTGGGGAATTATTCATGAGGTCTATTTTTTGCCATTTACACTGCAGTAATACTTTTACAGAGTTTTATTCCTATGTTTCATGCATACATTGATATTTTAGAGGTCACATATTGTCATGGAAACTTGCTACCAAGCCATGGGAAAATCATTGAAAAGTCATGGAAATTTGTCTGTTAAAATGTGTATGAACCCTGTAAATAGGTTTGTCTGAATATAACCAGATCTGACAAACATGCCATCCCTCACATTACCATCACTACATGTCCACATTTAAGAACAAGAAATTTTGCTTTGCGAGTAAGCAAACTATGACATTAAGACAAGACATTAAACTTTGAATAAGAAAGTAAACTTCGTTTATATCACGAGCAAAGCCAGAATTAGATTCACTTAATAAAGTTCATCATTCTGTTTACATGCATTAAATCCTTACTGACTAGACAGTTTCGGCTTTTGTTACTTAACTGTGGTGGTTGATTTTTTTAATGTATGTAAGAACATGCAGAAACATACTTTGAGGCTTTTTTTCCAGACATTTTTCAATTATAAAATATATTAACCTCTTCAAAGTGAGCTATGAAGGAAAGTGTGACCTTCAGATATCCCTCAAACGCTGTTACAGCTGTGATTATTTTAAATATCTATTACTTCTGTGATGTGTTCACTTATCTTCCAAAATTATTTAAGATTTTAGTAGACTTTTTAATGGGTATTTTTAAATTTACAAGTAAAAGACTGGAAGAGATTTATTTATTTTATTAATTTATTTAGTTACAGAATCCTTCTAACACATGTATGGTGCAAGGTTACTCAGAGAAATCCTCAGAAACCCTGCGTTTGAAAGATCCTTGAGGTAGTTTTTGAAAAATAATTCAGTCTCACATAGTACTGCTATAATTTCATCTGTTACAGTTTTAAGCTTGCAATTGTAAAATTTGAAGAAAGAGAAAATATTTTAATGTCTCCTTGAGTTTGGGTAAATGCTCTACTGAAGGTGTGTGTAAGACTGAGACTTTGTCTGAAGTGAAAATATTCTGCTAGGAAGGAATTAGTAGGGTTCTCTTTGGACAGAATATTTTTTGTGTTATTGTAAAGTTCCCAAACGTATATATTTAATAAACTACATAACAGGGACACCAGAGTTTTTACTACAGTATACATTTGTTTTTTTACCTCTACAGTGATGTTGAGCTGAAATGAAAAGCCAAGAGCAGGAAGACAGTTGCATACTTTGACCGCAGACAAAAGGCTTACAAAATAATGACTGAGTCAGTGACAGTATAAAACATCATATTCCCTGAAATATGAACAATATCCATTCTAGAAAACGGCGAGGGGAATATTTCTGCAAATTCGTGCTAGATTTCCCAGGGAGGTGTAGAAGTTCACAGAATGAGATTCTGAGATAATGTGTTGGTAGAAGAAGTAGTAACCCAGGCCTCATTAAAAATGAAACATGTTGGATTTAAATGGAGACACAAAAGTGATATCAAATGAAGGTACACTAACAACAACTATTAAAGAATGTTACATTTCTCAAATTGCAACATGTCCAGGATCTCAAGTATCGACCTCAAATATTTTGGTCAGTATAAAAATGACAGATGGATATAACTTCACAAGCTCAAGAAAAAATCCCAAGTCGATTTTTTTTCTTCACAGTAATTATGGTTTCCTGTAACAAGGTCACAGCAATTTTCATGCACAATCCTAGCTTATGTGTGTTTGAAGGAGTGAGGTTTTCCTGTGCTAGTTTCGTGTATGTTAGTTGTGCTCTCCTCTTTTTCCTAACAGGTCAGAAGATGTGCATCAATTCAGCTCATCAGATTCAATGAGATTCTCATTTGCACCAGCTCTCTGTTGAATAACCTGAGTCTGTGACTTCCTAATAATGGTTTCAAATGTATGTTTGGGGTTTTACTCCTCCATGATGGCTAGGCCTGTCAGGATAATCAATAAATCAATTAACCGCACCATAAATAAAAACTTCCTCGGTAAGTTTGTCGGCCTTGATAAGTTGACACGTTCATGCATGTTTGTTTTCCTCCTGTCTTTCTACCCAACAGGCTGGATGAGAAGATGGGTCACTCTGTGCAACTTTCTCAACACCTGGGTGCGTTGGTTCGATAGCGGATTTATAGCGGAGTGAGCATTTGTCATTCATTCAATCTTTGTGGGGGAGGCGGGGCCGCTCGCACATACACACAAAGAAAGCTGATATGAGTGTCCCGAGGAGTAACAAGAAAACAAACACTAACATCGATGATGGCATGAAAGCTACGGTTCCTAAGCTGAATGCCACAGCCCAAGTATGGGAATATTTTGTTTTTTTGGACGAAGAAGGGGAGGTGCAGCGGAACTTTCGTCCCGACAGTCAACACTTACTGAGGCATTTGGTCTGCAAAGGAAATATAAATAAGGCATAGCAAAATGGTGCACGCTCACAGACAGTGTCGCTCGCTACATTGCAAAAGAAATGCAGCCCTTCAATACGGCTGAAAAGCCAGCAATGTTACGAACATTTGTCAGACAGTTCGAATTGACTGGGAGAATGTTCATGTAACAAACAACTCTGGAACTGTATAAGCTCCATTTTATTTATTGTTTTTTATTGTTGTGTGTGTTTTTATTGGAATTTTTTTTCTTTACAGAGGCAGGGTCTTTTTATTGTTTTTGATTTGTATAATTATTTTTATTTACATGCTATTTTTCCCAAAAGAGAGTCCATTTCATTTTCATTGTTTTTTTTTCTCTTTTTTTGGTTAAATTTATTATATTGTCTGTTTAACTTATTCTAATAAAAAGTTCTTGACCTTCCAATTACAGTTAAATACTCTTAAGAAATTAAAGTGTATTACTTTTGATACGGTGTACTCACTTTATTATGACATTTATTATAATTACATGAATGAAAAGATGTTTCAAAACAATATTGACAATAATAGTGTTTATCGGCAATAATTTTTTGAACAATTATCGTCCAGCAAAATCTGTTATTGTGGAAGCATCATGTTATCCATCCCTCAGCCAGGCTCTAGAATACAACAACTCAAGAATGCTTAAATGATCTTCTTCAAACTTTGCTTCATGCTCATTTTGACAGAATGTTGACCTCATGCTGATTGAGTGGTTCAATTGTAATCACAACTGTAGCCTTCCAGGGTCACCAAAACAGAGTATTGATCATTAGATGATGACATGTGCTGTGTGCCATTTTCATTCTGTCCTGTGGGAGAAACACCTCCTCACCTCTCCCTCCTCCCACAGCAGTGCTCATCACCCCTGCAGAGTTAGACTTGAGTGGCTGACTAGACACTCATTGTTTTATGAATGTTGGATAAAACACATCAATGTGAAAAAAACATGAGAGTCATTCACTGTAAAGACAGAAAATAAGTGTGGGCATCAAGAGACATCAAGAGCTCCAGGCTGTGCGTCAGCCGGGGCGGATTTAGTGCAGGTCTGTCAAATTGTCCAGCACTTCAGCATAAGGCAGTAAGACTTCTGCAGTGAGTTTCTAAATAAAATCCCTGGCAGTTTTTTAAAATGAGACTAACCCCAAGCTCACACTGAATCCTGTGCGGGTCCAGTGTGGCTTCCGCATGTAATCCATATCATTAAAATCACTGTTGTAGGTTCACATTAGTGTACGGCACAACGGAAACAATCCGCAAGAAGTCTATTTTTTCCGGACGCCGGAGAGGGTCTGCGTCAAGCTGAATGAAATGTGACAAACTATACAGGAAGTGAAATGCCGGATTGCATTAAGATACGTCTCACGTCTCACGTCTTCTCCCGCTTATCCGTGGTCGGGTCGCGGGGGCAGCAGCCTAAGCAGGGAAGCCCAGACTTCCCTCTCCCCAGCCACCTCGTCCAGCTCTTCCGGGATCGCGGCGTTCCCAGGCCAGCCGAGAGACATAGTCTCTCCAGCGTGTCCTGGGTCTACCCCGGGGCCGCCTTCCGGTGGGACGTGCCCGGAACACCTCACCAGGGAGGCGTCCAGGAGGCATCCGGACCAGATGCCCGAGCCACCTCATCTGGATCCTCTCAACGCGTAGGAGCAGAGGCTCTACTCCGAGTTCCTCACGAATGACCGAGCTTCTCACCCTATCTCTAAGGGAGAGCCCAGCCACCCTGCGAAGAAGCCCATTTCAGCCGCTTGTACTCGTGATCGTTTTCTCGGTCATGACCCAGAGCTCGTGACCATATATGAGAATAGGGGTGAAGATCGACCGAATCGAGAGCTTCGCCTTACGGCTCAGTTCCTTTTACCCGACAGACGGTGCAGAGCCCGCATTACTGCTGGCCGCCGCACCGATCCGCCTATCGATCGTGCTGATTCTCATCCCAGCCGCTTCACACTCAGCTGTGAACCGATCCAGTGAGAGCTGGAGGTCACGGTTCGACGTAGCCAACAGGACCACATCATCTGCAAAAAGCAGTGACCCGATCCTGAGGTCACCAAATCGTAACCCCTCAACACCCTGACTGCGCCTAGAAATTCTGTCCATAAAAGTAATGAACAGAATCGGTGACAAAGGGCAGCCCTGGCGGAGTCCAACCCCCACCGGAAACGACTCAGATGTACTGCCGGCAATGCGAACCAGACTCTGACACCGGTCATACAGATAGATACGTTGTGTTTCAAAATAAAATCGGTGTGCAAACAAATGGAGGTTGACTCTTCTTTGACTGCACACTTGCCCTTGTAGTAAATGTAAAAATAACATCACACCCGGTGACACAAGGTCACAAAAGTGAGCAGCACAGCATCTCCTTACATGTAGTTCCTGTATAGGGGGCTTGTTCTCGCGCGAAGTCCAGACAAGAACGTGAATCCACGTGAGCTTCTGCTCCCGTGATTGCCGTTTACGCACCTGGCACCGGAGCCAGCCGCAGCCTCTATCTGGAGCTGATGTGAGTGGCAGCTTTTGGAAAATCCGCACTGAGTCTTGACTCGGTGCGGATTTGTCACAAAAACAGGGTTTTATCACTTAAAGAATATCGCCAGAGTCCGCCCGTTTCTCTCCCGGGCTAACACGGAGACGCTAATGCATGCTTTTATCTCCAGTCGTATTGATTATTGTAATGCCCTGCTTTCTGGTCTTCCAAAAAGAAACATCTCAAGTTTACAGTTATTACACAATTCAGCAGCACGTGTGCTGACGAAGACCAGAAGGCGGGCACACATTACACCGGTTTTAAAATCACTGCATTGGCTCCCTGTGTGTTTTAGGATTGATTTTAAGGTCCTTTTAATGGTTTTTAAGTGCCTTAGGGGTCTTGGACCTTCTTATCTTTCAGAATGGCTTTTACCATATGAACCCTCGCGGACCCTTAGATCCTCTGGCACTGGCCTCCTGATAATTCCTAAAGCTCGAACACGGACTTACGGTGAGGCTTCTTTCCAGCATTATGGCCCCCGTCTTTGGAGCAGCCAGCCAGAGGACCTCAGAGCTGCAGAGAATGTTCATATTTTTAAAAGTAGGCTCAAGACCCACCTTTTTAATCTAGCTTTTAACTAATCCCATATTTTTATCTGTTATTTTTATCTATATTTTTATTTTATTTATTTATATAATCTCGCCTTTTTAATTGCTATTCTTATTCTATTACTATTTATTTCATTTACTAGTGTTTTATTTATTTATTTTATTCATTTAATGATTCTTAGCCTATGTAGTTTTATGTTTTTATTCCATATCTCCAGTGTTTCCTCAGCAGGGGGCTGCCTGCACTGGGGGCCGCTGTTGGCTCTGGCTGGGATGTCTCTGTCTTTGGTGGGCGTCGTCTTGGACAGGTGGGGGGTCTGCAGCAGTGCTTTGCTGCGGTGGGCCCTCGCTGGTCCTGTAGCGAGGCATGCCCAGTGGAGGCATCCTGGCTCTGGGCGTGGCGCCGCGCAGTGCAGTCGGCCTCCTGGCGTTTCCTGACCTGGCCCCTCTGTACTCAGCCACACGATTTTAAATCACACATTTTAAATCATGTTATGTGTGTGTATGTGTGTGTGTGTGTGTGTGTGTGTGCGTGTGTCTGGGGGGGGTATGCGTTGGGGCGGAGTTTGAAATGGGGAGTGGAGCGGGGGTGGGGACTGTTTTTAACATGTATAGCACTTTGTGCTGCATTCTTAATGTATGAAAAGTGCTTTATAAATAAATTTTGATTTGATTTGATTTGATTTGACTGCAACCGTTCTGGATCCAATGTGAGCGCGGCGTAACTGTGTTTTGACACAATGCTTTTATTCTAAAAAAATATACAGGCCAGTTATTTCAGTTATTGAGGAGACGCACAAATTTCTGTTTCTTTCATCTCCACTAAACTCTTAACTCTCTTCACATAAGTTTTGAATCCCAGCAGTGTTTAATAATAATATTTATCATAATAATAATGATAACTTATGGTAATAATAATGATAATAATACATTTTTATTTAAGGGTGCCTTTTATGACACTAAAGGCCACCTTGCAGAAAGTACAAATTAAAAAGTATATTAAAACAGGTATTGAAACAGGTATAAAAGCAAACAACACAAAGACAGTGCAAAGATCAGAGGGAGAAGGAGAGTTTCAACAGATGAGTTTTAAGTCTGGTTTTAAAGAGAGGTAAGGGGTCAGTGCTGTAGAGGTCAGGGGGGGAGTGAGCTCTATAACTGCGATGTCGAGCGGCTGAATGCCTGAGCTGGGGGGACAGAGAGCTGGACAGAGGAAGAGGATGGAGAGTACAGAAATGTAAATGTGAATGAGGTCAGAAGGGTATGGAGGTGTGAGCCTGTGGATGACTTTGAATGTGTGGAGCAGGATTTTGTATTGAATGCGGTCTGTGATGGGGAGCCAGTGGAGCTGCTGCAGGATGGATGGGATGTGGTGAGTGGAGGGTGTCCTGGAAATGATGCTGCTAAGTTCTGGACCAGTTTATGGAGGATTTTCTGGGAAGCCTAAAGGGAAGGTACATGCAGTAGTCGAGTTGGGACGTGACTAAACTGTGGACCAGAATGACGGTAGTGCTTGATATTTTGGAGGTGGAAGTAGGCTGGCTGGGTTATGTTGTTGTTGTAATGTGGAGGAGAGTCTACTGTCGAGGATGACACTAAGACTCTTTCCCTGAGAAGAGGGAAAGATGGACGAGTGGTCAAATGCTCAAACTGTTAGATTTGATGAGAGTGGATCTCGTGCCAGTTAATAACATTTCTGTTTTATTGCTGTTTAATTTGAGAAAATTGAGTGTGAACCAGGACTTTATTTCAAGGAGGCACTTTGGCAACAGGGAGAATTTAAATGCTGAAGAGCAGGGTCCCCAGGACTGAGCCCTGTGGCACACCTGAGGTAACTGGGACTAGGTAGGAATTTAATGATTTGAGCTGAATGAAATGAGTGTGGCCAGAGCGATAAAGTTTAACCAGTTGAGGGGTGTCTGTGTGATGCCAATAGTGTGAAGTATGTCCAGGAGGATGGTGTGGGAGATCAGGTCAAAGGTCAGATCAAGCAGGATGAGGATGGATAACAGACCAGAATCAGCAGCTAGAAGGAGATCATTGGTTTATTTAGAGTGTCAGGCTTCAATATTATGTAACATCAAAATTCAGTATTAAAACAAAAGCTGAGTGAATTAAGCTGTCAGCATTGCATTGGACATTAAAATAGCTGCTCTGTCAAAAGAAAACTAGAGAAGACACTGGCTTTCGTGAAACAAAGCAAATAAGTAGAAACATTAAAAGAGTCTATCAAAAGACGGAGAAAAAAAGAAGTCACATTTGGTGTCATTTATACAGAAAAACGACAGTGATTAGGTATTGAGCTTGTCATCCCACCATGTAAAAATGTTTTGTTAAATTTCTCTTATCCCATTATCAGTAATATCCAGTTGTGTCTGAACAAATTAAATTATTTCGCATTTAAAAGTCAACTAACATGTTTCCTTGATAGAAAGAGACATTGGCAGCTCAATCTGTTAAGCCCCCACAGAGAGATAACAGAGATATCAGCACTGCCAGTTTTACAAGCTTGTTTAAATGAGACGGAGACAATCACAAAACATGTTTATTTTTGCCTGATTAGTTTGTCTGAATTGCAGTTGGGGTTTGGAAATGTTTGTCAGTTGTTTGCGTTGTCGAAGGTGGATGAAAATAGACTTTGTAGAGCTGCTAAGATTCCCTCCTTATTGAGATGAGAGTCAGGACTTCATACATTTAGACTCAGAAAATGACTTTAATGAAAAGGACTCTGTTAATGCTACTGCATCCCTCACCACAACAGTGTAAATAATGTGTAGGCAAAGTGTTTAATGCATGTAACTAAATTAGTCACTTAACATTTGGAAGTTCACTTAGCTGTACACATTTGGTTTTATTAAAATCAAAATTTGCATTCACCTTTATTGTTAGAGAATTCTCATGTGAGTGTTGTGAGAACAAATTGATTTTAAAGTTCAGGTTTTACCACAGCTGTCACAGGGTACACTTGACAAACACTGACTGCCTCACGACTTCTTCAGGGCAGGAGATGCAGAGTAAATCAGAGAGACAGTAAGCTCCAGCTCTGTCTCAGTTATGAGGTTGAAAGTCTAAGAAGGAGTTCACCACTCATGTCGGAGCTTTTAATGGCAACTGAAGAGATGTGATGTGATTGCAGCAGTCTCATCTGAGCTTGTGGTCCTTCTTTTTCATTGCATTTTAAAATTAAAGCTATGAACATGTTGGCAAGATGCTAAAATCTTGAGCTGTGTGATCTGTGCTGTTTCAGTTAATTTGAATTGCTTTGGATATAGCATCGTGTGAATCTGTGCCCCTTAAAATGTTGAAGAAAAATTGGCAGCAGTAGAGAACTCGCGCATAAGTGACAGATTTAGCGAGGCAGCATCACACCAATTCATCAACATGTACCTTTCTATATTTATTTAATATTACCCTGCATGAAGCTTGAGATTTTCGAGTCAAAAAAGCACCTTTTTTGTGGCTAATCCCCCAGACGCCTTGATTTGAAAACATGACAAATTGCTCGAAATTGCATCATTATTTTTTCAGATAAATACTGGGAGACATCCAGGTCTAGTTGTTCCCTCTCGTACTTTGGCCTCCTGACATTCCCTAGAATAACCAAGAGAATATTTGGAATAATTCAGCTGGCTCTTGTGGGTCTTCCAGCCCCTGACAACATGTACACAACCCACATTTCACACGTGTTTCCTCTGTACTTTTTGTTCCTTTCATTGCTCCAACTGTCTACACACATACTTCATATTGCAGAATCTCTGCAAAACAATTACACCTTGAGGCTACATTTACATGCAGTCTCTGAAGTCTTTGGTAAACAAGACTCTTGGCTCATATGTTACTAAAGCTCATTAAACTGCACCGCTGTGTCATAGGCTATTTACTCATGAATCCAAAACAGGAGCAAAAGGCCTTTTAGCTACATAATGAACAGGCCCTGCCATCCCAGAGTTATTTCTACTGGAAGTCTTGAAAGTTTGGGGAGTTTTTCAAGAAACAACAGTAAACTGATAATGCCTTTAGGTGTACTTTTTGCATCAGTGCATAGAATTGCATTAGGAGAACATTTTATGGCTCAGTGTTCTAGTGCTGACGTATTTTTTTGGCTTTATACATACTACCAATTTGATTCACTTTTGATTTTAACTGTTTTACAAACTTAGAATAAAAAAGAAAACCTGGAACAATTTCACAACAAAAACATATTTGCGAGTATTTACAAGACACTAAATATCAACGTCTGAGTACTGGCTTGCCCAGGAAAAAAAAGTGTGGAAATTGATGAAAAAGATTGATTTATCTTGACACCACTGCACCGTAGAGATGTAATGGTTACCGGTAAAATGGTAAACCGCTGTGAAAGTATTACTGTGTTCTGTTTAAATTACCGGAAAACCGAGTTTGATCACCACGCTGTGTCAGTAACTCACGGGGATGCTTCTCATTGCCTGGTAAAGCCAGAACTATGTGCCTGCTCCTCAGGAAAGTGGCCGTGGTCCCTCACAGAGGCGCACATGTGCAGTTTGCATTGTTGGACCTCTGAATCTTAGAGCAAAAGTTATCCCACACGAACAGTACAGCGCAGATTTTTCCTCTCAAAACTAACTCTGAAGTCTGGTTGAATTTTGGATATTAAAAGGATGGCGAGGGGAAACTGATAAGAGACGGGCAACATGTCTAAAATACAAAGCTGCAGCGAAAGTAAAGGATGATTAAAACTTCTGTAACCCCTCGAGTGAGTGAGCTGACTGAACCAGAGAGAGTTTGTATTATCTGAGTGAAGTATTGGTGCTTTATCAGTATTCTATGTCTAAATAATGTATAACGCTTGTAAATAATAGCAGTATCATTCTGGAGTGTGTTCTTGCCGTTCTTTTGCCGTGTATTCGCTGTATTTTGCATTTGATCGTCTTTTTCCATTATAGTTTGTGTTTTATGGATTTAGTTTATTTTTGGCCATCTCAAAATATTGAACATCTTCATTTACAATTGTTAATGAAAAGAATCCTGTTCAAAGTTCAAATCAGTTTTTTTCTTTTCATGTAATTACGCACTGTTTAAGCATTTTTAACATTATCATGACACATACTTGTTTACTTTTATTTCTCATGAAAAAAAGTTACTCAAAGGACATTTCCTGACACATTTATTGACAAAAAAGACATAAAGACCTGTTATAGTTATAATATTTAAGAGTTTTAATGATTTCAAGTGTGTGTAAAAGCATGTTTTGAACATTTTGAGCACATTGCAACAATATCATGCAAATAATGATAACCATGATAATTTTGGTCACAGCAACCGTGATACAAAATTTCCATACAGTTACATCCCTACTGCACCTACTTGAATATATAGAATAAACAATACTGGCTGGAAGAATACAAAGCTATATGCTGCATCGTAAAATAGTGCCAACACAAAGACTTCTTGGAGGAAAAATAAAGCCCTCTGAAATTTTGGCAAATCATGCATTCGACCCAACATAGTTTTGATGCTTGTTTTACGTAGGATAATACAATTATGCAAAATCCCTGCACCTGTTAACAGTAGTGTACCTTTCTAGTCATCCTGGCTAGTTCTCCTGATGGGAGCCTTCTCAGACACTTCCTCAACGATTGGAAAGTACCTCTTTCTGTAATGATTCGGTTATGCAACGCACTTTATTTCTTTTAAATATATTTTAATAATGTGCTCCGATTGGTAGGTACTCTACAGCTAAGCATGCTGAAATCTAGTAATTGCGCATTAATTAAGCAAAAGGTATTTCCGCATCCATTTAAATTGAGTATTGTTGTGAAAATACTGAAAATTCATTTATTAAACTTTGAATAAAGGTCATTTTTGAGTCGTCTGAGAGACTAAAGTTTGAGCAAAATTTGGGTGTGTGTTATATTCGAGTACAGAATTTTTTTAGGCAAAAATTGTGAAAATATGGGGTGAATGTTTTAATTGTTTGTGTGCTTTAATTGAAAAATTACAGTACAACACAACTTCAAAAACACTGAACTTACCTTAGAGGATGACATGAAGTCTCAATGACCTTGACGTTTAACTACTAACCTACAACGTCTTAGTTCATCCTTCAGTCAGGGTGGATGTATGTGCAGAGTGGAAAGGAAATCTCTTAAAGGAATATTACACCCAAAGAATGATATGCCTTAATTTTCTACTCACCCTCATGCTGAGCAACACTCTGGAGCACTTTTTTGATGTCTCAAATGCAGCTGGAGGTCCGGGGGGATTTTCGCTGTCAACAAACGCCCATCTAACAGGGGACGACGGAGCCCGAAGAAAAAGGTCCATAAAAGTCCACAAAAACGTGCTTATTTTCCTTCATACTGCTCGTCCGCTGTAATCCAAGTGTCCTGAGCGGGTAACGTCCATAATTACCTTTTTCTTCGGGCTCCGTCACGATAATCAATAAATCAATTAACCGAACGATAAATAAAAAATGTCCTCGGTAAGTTTGCCGGCCTCGATAAACTGACATGTGCATGTATGTTTGTTTTCCTCCTCTCTTTCTACCAAAGAGGCTGAATGAGAAGATGGCTCACTACGTCACTGGGGTGCATCGGTTCTATGGCGGATTTAGCGGATTTATAGCGGAGTGAGCATTTGTAGCTCATGCGATCTTCGGGAGGGAGGTGGGGCCGCTCGTGCGTACACTCTGAGAGAGCTGAAGCGAGCGTCCTGAGGAATAATAAGGAAAAACAAGCACTAATATGAATGATGGCACGAAAGAAACAGTTCCTAAGCTAAATGCCATATCCCCAGTGTGGGAATGTGTTGGTTTTAAACAGAATGAACAAGGTATGAGCTCATGAACACTGACGAGATGATATGTCGTATTTGTTTGAAAGTAGTGACGACGGCGAAGAAGGGGAGGTGTAGAGGAGCCTTCGTCCTGACAGTCCGTGCTTACTGAGGCGTTTGGTCAAATATATTTGGCAAAGGAAATATAAATTAAACAGAGTGAGATGGTGCGCGCTCACAGACAGTGGCGTTCGCTACATTGCAAAAGAAATGGAACCCTTCAATACAGTTAAAAAGCCAGCATTGTTACAAACGTTTGACAGATAGTGCGGATTGACTGGGAGAAAGTACATGTCACAAACAATTCCTGTAAAAACTCCCTTTAATTTATTGTTTTTATTGGAGTTTCGTTTTTTCTTTACAGAGACATGGTCTATTTTTTTATTGTTTTTCATTAGTATAATTATTTTTATTTACATGCAAATTTTTCCTAAAAGAGAGCCCATTTCATTTTAATCAGGTTTTTTCCTTTTTTTGTTAAATTTATTATATTGTCTGTTTCATTTATTTTATTTAAATGATCCTGACCTTCCAATTACAGTTAAATACTCTTAAGAACTTAAAGTTTCTTGCTTTTGATATGGTGTACTCACTTTATAATGACATATATTTTCATTACATTGGTGAAAAAAATTAGAAAAAAAAAATAAAAAAAATATTGACAATAATATCGTTTATCGTCAATAATTTTTTGGACAATTATCGTCCAGCAAAATTTGTTATCGTGACAGGCCTAAGAGCATACCATCAGTTCAGGTTTTCACAATGCAAGAATTGTCAACTTTGATACATCCCCTCTTAAGAAGTTTGATGTTAGACAACTGCTCTGATCCACAGCAAATAAATAAGATGAAATAAAAAACAGTTTGTGGAACTTCTTCTTTCATTGACAACCACTATCATTCCCTCTTGTGCTTTTCCGTGTTGTGTTTTCTGCTTGTTGCTTTTTCGTTTTTGTTAGATCACGTGAGATTTCTGGCTTGAATGACGAGATTTGAGATCGGTGATTGGTGTAGGGACAGAATTGTATGTGGTGTGAGGGTTTGAGATTATCGTAGAACCCCACACACAGTACGATCGAAACTGTTCAATGCCTGATTTTCTTTTTCTACATGTGTGGGGTCTCTTGCAGATTAAAGATCTCTTCAGATGTAGAAAATCCTTCTGTGTGGACCCCGCTTTAGTCCTGTGAGATACAGGCTGCAAGTTTTATGCTGTGTGGAGCTGTGTGTTTAATAAGAATGAAATTGTCTTTTTTGTTGCAGAAGGTCTCCAGTGTTCAGTGTGTGCATAAAAGTGAACCTGGAGCAAGATCTCATGCTACACATTTTGTGCTTTTGAAACTACACTCCTCGAGCTCTTTGAATGTAAAAATGGTCATCCTGGAGGGACCCATTTCACATTCATAGAAATGTATCCCTTGAAAAACAGATCAGTTTATTTCTAGAGCAGTAAATAGAACTCATGCCAGCAAACTAAGCCCAAAACAGAACAAAACCTTCCACTGTAGGGAGTCAAGCATGCAATTCTGTCATTGTACTTTGGCACCTGCCTGTGTTTTATTTACTATTCCCATCAGGCTTTTGATGGAAATCATTCAGCCAATTATTAAATTTTTGTTGCTCTGTGGAAACGGGAAACAAAAGGTTTCGCCTCAGTGCATAAAGCAGTTCAGAATTAGCTTTTCATTCTCTTGAGCGAGAATGACAAACGGCTGATGAATATGATGGATCACAACTGCAGATTAATTACAGGAAACTAATGTGTTCAACATTTCTTTTTAATTTCAGAGTAAATATTGAATGTGTGTGTGTGTGTGGCTCCTCTGGTGGTTTATAGGTGTGTGTGTTTCCCACCTTCAGTGTGTACATATTGATTTTATTTTGCTCTCCTAGTGTTTCCTCTCAATTAAGAGTATGACAGAGCCTGCAGTTTATTTGGTCCTTTTCATTGACCTGATGTAAAAAGCTCACCACCAGAGCGACCTTTGTATTAACTGTGCGGCGGCGTCCTGAATGAATGCATGTCCTTAACGTTGGAGGTGATAAATGCTTCAGATGCTGACTCGGCTCTTTTGTTGTCTCTTTACAAGGTCTCTGGTGAAGGACTTTACTCTTCACAGACACAAACACAGCGTTTCATCATCCTTTGAGTTTTCACCGTTAATCCACAGACCCACTTTATAGGCTATATAGTTTATAGAGCATTTAGGATACTCTGATATCTTTTATAATCAAAAGTAGAGTGAGGCCATTTTTACTTTTATTAGTATAATTTATTTTGTTTTGCAGTAAAGTTAAAGGAATGCAAGGAGACGCGTAGCTCACTACTTGGAATGTACCTTGGTTTTGGGTCACAGTTTTTGATATTGGTTTGATTTTGAGAATGTGGCCATTAAAGTCGTTTTTTTCAATTTGCTTCCATTCTGAGGTATTTTGAGCACTTTTTTTTCCAGAGTTGTATTTTAATTCCTGAAGTATTATTTTCATTTTACTTTTATGCAGAAAAAGGCATTTCCATAAACACTTGTGATACAGTTTTTTGATATAAATTAAGTTTAGTTTAGTTTATTTGTTTATTACAGTCCCCTTTAATGTACTGCAAAATAAAAGAGGCAGCTTTAGCCTTTACGGATAATTTCCAGCTGTAGTCGCTGGCCAGTTGTCAATAGGCAACCTAAAATATTTTATAATACAATAAAATGCATTATATTTATAACATCAGGCCTAAACAAAAAAGAGAAGACACAGCTCGAGCAGACACACACAAAGCGCATCAAATCAGTTCACCCAACAGATATAATACTTTGACAGTAAAAGAGAGTAATCATAAAGGCCACACTTAGAACACATACAAGACAACATGGAGGCAGACAGCAGCGATGACTGTGTCACATCAAACACACATGTCCTGTCTGACAGGGATTAATGTGTGCAGTTTGAAGTGTCATCAAGCTACATTTTAGGTATTTTGTAAAGGTGGAGTATCTGTGCATGTCTTTGATAGAGGTGGGCAGTGAATTCCAGTTTTGTATTGCTCTGACAGAAAATGACTGCTGATAAAAAGAGCTCTTCCTGAATGGAATTAGAAGGTCACCTAGTGTGGTGCTTCTAGTGATCTGACTGCTACTATTCTTAATAACGAATGAGTTTAAGGGAGGAGGAGAATGTTATGCAGACTCTTGTAGACCAGGCAGATGTTTTTGTAATAGATAAATTGATTGAAAAACCGACCTTTTAAAGTGCTTTTTATACCTTTGAAACATCTTTTATATATATATTTCTTCTGTTGCTGGAGAAACACAGTTGATCTGCAAACAACTGAGTTATCAGAGTTTTTAGACAAACACTTATTATCCTTTTCATGTTGTTCATAGTCATATTGAAGCTCATCATGATAAAAATTAGTCTTTTCTTGTTGAATTGTCATTTGTCTGAGCTGTCATTGTACATATCATCATTGTCATCTTACTTGATTTAGCATAGATTTGAAATGGATCACAATTAACAAACAGGACTTTCAACAAAGCCATTTCTCGTCCACCTAAAGCAGAAGAGGATACTTCTTCTTGCTGTAGAGGTGTGTATTTTATGAGTCTGTTGTAGAGTTTCTAGAGATTTTTTTGCCAGTCCACAGTGAAAAGGTTACACATGCTCTGCTTATTTAAATGAGCTGTGATCGTTTGCACACCAGTTAAAATTTGAAATGATGTTATAAACTCAAACATATTGATTTTCATTTTTAGCAAATACTGATCAATCTTTTTTTAGGATTAATTTTTGGGGCACTGAGAGAATAGTTGAGGACTCTGCAAACTGGGCTCTGCCTGGGTTCAATCCTGGCCTGGCAGAAGCTTGTATATGGGATGTACCTAATTTGTGGTTACCCTACTCTAACCACAAATTAGAAGAATGAGGGTCCCTCATGTAAGTGTGGGTGCATAATGCTGCCTTAGAGGAGTAGTGTGGTGTCTTTTTCTACCACTGTGCTCTGACTCACTTTGAGTGGGTTTGCACATTAATGCGTCATACAAGGTCCGTGGTTAACACAAGTTTAAGAGATTTTAGCCTTTTTATGAATCATATAATTCATCTGAAAATGCCCCGCTTGTTTTTTTGGGGGGGCATTTTGTGTCCTTATTGACAGGAGAGAATGACAGTGGATAGGCTTGTAAAAGGGGGCGAGAGAATAGGGGAAGACACTCCGCAAACTGGCCACAGGCTGGATTCGAACTCGGGCTGGCAGATGTATGTATATGGGATATGCCTATTTGCTAACCACTCCGCCAAACCAGAACCCCCCAATGCACCATAGCAGTTTACCTCATCATCACTGTCCACTTTTTAAAATGTAAAATTTCATTTTATTTAAGAACTAGAAAAGCACTGAGAGTTCAGACCTCCACCACGGAGCTCACTTCTACCCATAAATTGTGAATTTATTTATTTATACTCTTTATACTATTACTTTAAATGCATGGCTGCTTTTAGAGTAATAGCTTTTAATCTTAGATAGTATGCTGTAGTCTTCTGTCATGTTTGTAAATGTTGCTGCAAACATAGAGAATATTGCACTGAAGCTTGATTTGAAGAAAACATGAATGAAATTGAAATAGTTATATCTGCCAGAAAAATTAGAATTACATCTCTCCCTGAAATCGTTCAGCCCTGTTTGGAAATAACTGATATCCGCAAGTATCCAATGATGATGAGATTAATATATCAGTTTTGATATGATTGCTGCTCGATCGGTTTACTTACTTTTTTGTCAGCAGTAGCTGATTACTCCTCAAGTCTGGGGAAAGATGAGAGATGTATGGACAAGTTTAGCCAGAAGAAGACACCCCATAGCAACAATCATGCTCGTGTTTGACTTGCTTGAATAATCTATAATGTACATTTTTTCCTGGCTTGTACTGTGACAGTTCTTGTGATCAGCCGGCAGCACATTGTCTGCTTCATCACTATCTGATTCGGTTCTGTTTTGTTTGGCATGTTTGTATCTTCCCTGTAGTTTGATAAACGGACTTGCATCCTAACATCCTTCACTGACATGACGCTGCTCAGCTAGAATAAATAGATCTGATGGAAGAAACACAACATTGGTGAAATAGGAGAGAAAAATTTCAATGTGTCTCTTATATTATGTGGAGAAGCTGCTTCATATATGATGAACATTAGTCTGTGTGTTAATCAACACGTGGTAGCAGACGAGGACATGATCTTGACAGGTACATTTTTCTTAAATATAGATGTACTGCAACTATAGAGGACTATATATGTCAAGTAGAGGAAAAACAAGCTTTTCAAATTGAAGCTGGATTCTTTCCTTGGACCTTTTTCTTCACTCTTACTCTCCAACTCTATATTCTCAAGTTTTCTGCTTCTTGTTCATATGCTATTTTACACCACAGTCTACTTCCTCTCTTCTCTCAAAGCATAGCTCTTAACCTCTTTTCCAGACTCTTTCCTTTCTTACCCAGTTTCTCTTCATTCAAAGTCCACCTGTAAGTCCCACTGCTGCTCTACCATCTTTAGAAAGCAGCTCGAGTTCACAGGGGTCAGCAGAGTCTGCAGACGGAGCTGCAGACATATTCAAAACGTTTAGCCTGTGGTTTCACAATTCTGATAAAGTTGAGTGTGTTTCTTTTGTCTCTAGTTTGCTTTCTTTCTATTTCTATTTTTTACTTTCTAAAAGCTTTAACTAGGACTCCTTTAGTAAGGCAAAAATAATAATTGAAGGTATTTGACAGATATTGACATGAGAATTATGAAACATGATTACTCTCTGATTTTACAATACACACCACATGCTGTTAGTGAACTTAAATTCTCTTAACATGATCAGTTTGAATGTTAAAAAAACAAACCATGAATGTCTGAATGAAAATATTGGAACACCTTATTATCAAGATAATCCTAATAACTGAAAAAAAAAAGAAGACAAAAAGTGTTTGGAGGCAGTAATTGAAGTAAAACTAGACGGAGTACCAAGCTCTTCATAAAACTTTGTGGCTTGTTCAAATTCAAACTGGCTTGAACCAGTTTTTCAGTTGCATTAACCTAGATTAATTTAGTTCAAGAAATATTCAGTAATTAATTATTATAAACTTGCAAGATTAGCAGGGT
This sequence comes from Scarus forsteni, assembly GCA_036419115.1. NCBI lineage: Eukaryota > Metazoa > Chordata > Actinopteri > Labriformes > Labridae > Scarus > Scarus forsteni. The sequence continues at coordinate 23,046,823 of JAZDUH010000084.1, forward strand.
GGGTGTAACATTAGCCTGAGCTGAACATGCCACCTCACTGTTTTAGTTGAGTGTTTACACATGTAATCTGACAGAGACTGAGTTCAGCTTTAACATGTGCAGTTACTACAGAAGACGATGCACGCTCTGTTGGAGTCTATGTGTTTTGTTTAATAAAAAGGTGTAAGCCCTCTATGACACTGTTTCATTATCTGTTAAACTAAGGCTAAATTGGCTCTTGTGGCAGGCTGCAGCTTGACAGCTTAGGCCAGAGTTCAAAGTCTTGTGTGGGCCTGCCAAACGGGGTGCCAGAGGATCGTCCTGGGGTGCACTGCTTTAAAACAAAGCAGAAAAAGAGGTTTCTGCTTTACCTTCAGCAAATATCATATTGAAACTAAGCACCAAAGCCTGGTCTGGTTTGTTACCATTAAGATTTTATAGATCATGATTTGGATCGTAGTTCTGCTTCTCTATTCTGGTTCTTAATGGTTACTAACTATGATTTCATATCATCTATACTAGAAAATACATTATAATAAGTATTACTAGGAGAGTGTCTTACAGTAGTGAGGGATGAATGAGGCTCACTCTGTACTCATACTTACAAAAAACGATTTGAAACATTTGTTAACATGATTCACTTCTCTTAAAGGAAATGTGAACATGAGCTTAGTTTTTACCATGGCACAGCTGCTACTGCTACCTGATGCAGGGGATACCCTGTCTTGTGTAGATGGATGACTAAACGCTCTGATTTCCTCATATTTATGCTTCATTGAAGAAAATGCTTTGTCATGGTTTTGCTGACCTGCCTGTACAGTTTTTCTTTATCACATGAGCTTTCAAAACCCTCCGCTGCTTATTGGTCTGCTTGCCAAGAGACTGTTGAGAGAAATTAGTGTGTTAAGTATGCAATAAAAATTAAAAGGCAACTTTATTTTAAAGATGCCGACCACTTTTCTGAGAACTTTTTAAAGAAACATAGAAATGTTCTAAGAGAAACAACAGTTATGCTCTTTGTTTATATCTTAAAGAAATGTTCAAAAGGCAAACAAGTTTAAAAACAGATGCAGACATAAACGTCAAAACTTTATTAATATTGAAAGATAAAGCATAAATGATTAAGTAAATCTATCTTTAAAAATTCAATTAAAAATGCCCCTTTCTCTTTGTAAGTTTAGTTTTTGTGTTTTCAGTGCTGAGGTCAGGGTTAGCTGACACTTTCAGGGGAGCTTCACTCTGACACTCTGAAACCTTGCCTTTAGTCAGAGCATTGGCCCGTGATTCCAGACATTAACTCCGAAAATGACATTTAGAATATTTTTAACAGAACATTAATTCTGGGGCTGACCCCTCAGGGAACAAAGTTTGATAATTTAGTCAACTAATTACTCACGAACCTAATAGACCAACTTAATATTTTATGCCTTAGAATAAAACTTTTCATAACCACTGACCTTGTTTCAGTTATCCTGAAAATTAAAAACAACTTTGAAAAGATGAGAGAACCAAAAATGAAACAGTTAAAACTTATTCATGTGATTTTGATTTTGTAGTCTGTGGATCTATTAGAGCGTTTAAGAGCTTAAATAGTGCAGACAGTCTGTTGAATATTATATATTGTAACATTATTAGGTAATGTTCAGTCTTTATCATGCTACACACACAGATCAGTTTTTATGTACAAAGGTCGTTAAGTCAGGACAGACATCCTTATTGGTGAAAGTGACCTTTTGTTTGTTTTTCTTTGTTGTCAGACAGACCCAACAGACAGCACAGAGCATGGCTGATTGATACCCTTTCTTTGAATGGTTTGTCATTATCAGACACAATCAATAGAACCGAAACCTCAAATTAATCTTGTCTTTGGTGGCAGCGTGTGAGGGGAATACACAAAGCTGTGGTTTGCCATGCAAATAGTGATAATAATTATTCCCAAAGTGGAGGCTTTACTTTCCACAGAGTTTCTAGTCAATCAAAAAACCTGCAACCTTCAGACAAGAGGGAGACAAAAAAGACATACACATGCAGACAATTAGAGCCTGGAGACTATGAATATGTTTTTACACAGTGTTGGGCAAGTCCACGTCTGCTCTTTATGTGTCTGGCCTGTCAAAAGCTGCAGAAAAATGAGATGAGAGGCTGTCATTAAGGGAGACAGTGTGACTGTGACACTCAGACTGTGAGAGAAAACATAAAAAGGAGAGACAGAGACTGATACAGTGACATAACAGCAGGGCTATCAGCATGCTGAGGCACAGAGAGGACTGAGAACATGGGAAAAGGCATGGGGGGATGGAGGGAAAAAACACCGGGGGGAGGCTGCTACAATGAAAATGTGAACAAATGCAATGTAAGTGAGATGAGGCTTAGGACGGGAGAGAAAACAGTGACTGTAAAAGCTCTCCATTGAGGCACAGGTTGCTTTTCTGGGTGACTCAGACCCTGATAATAAACCTGTCAACCCCTGCTTTCACCTTCTTCTCTATTTCAGCACACACAAGGCCCTTTTGAGGCCGAGTGACGACAGACAATTATCACATCATGCTGCAGAAAATGCACCTCTTACTCACCTTTTTAGATCTGGTGAAATAACGTAAAGCAGCACTACGGAAGATCTCCACTTGACCGGATAGGGAACTCAACTACCCATGAGCTCTCGCGTGCGCGTACTGTCATAAGGATACAGATCTGCCGGTCGCGTGCATTTGTTTTGTAGGCGAATCACAGAAGCCAGGACTTCGCTAAAAAGTATTCATCTGTTTTCAGCGGCTGTTTGCAGGATGGATAGCGACGAGGTAATGTATTTATTTTTGACTAAATGACGATGTTAAAAATCGCTAAGTTCAACTTGGTTTTATTACCGTGAAGTCGCCCCCGTCCTGTTGAAGCGATAAAGTAAATAAAAGTAAAGACAACGATGAGCTGGTGATATCACACACTTGAAATAGGTCTAAACAAAACTACATACTGGTACTTTCTGGATTTGTTGCGCTGTACTTTTTTCCTGTCAAGTTTTTGAGGAACTTGGTCATAAATTAGTCAGCCAACATACCTGATAGTAGTCGGACATCCCTCCTCGTCTTTTATTTCACGCAGCAAGTGAACGCCGAACCGCTGTTTATTCTGGTCCGAACATTCAGCTTGTTTTTCTCTCACTTTCTTTGTTTTGTATCCTCAGACAAAACTTTTCTCTTCCTAACGTTGTTGCCTCCGCCATGGTTACAGCTCCGCGTTAACAATTGGCTTTTGCCGAGACTTCCGTGTTGTAAATGAATCGGGAATCGGGGGAAGTGACGTATGCCGTAAAGCAGTCCAAACATGTAGTTTTTTTAGTGTGGCAGGATTCCCACCATCCACCTCGAAGTTACATAGCGCCAGTTAAAGGGATACAGGCCACTTCAGACCACGACAGAGGTTTCATTGAACTCATTGTAAAGTGGTGGACCATCACAATGAATATCGAAGGATTATATTATGTTTGAAAAGCTACATAGTGTTGGTTTAAGGTTGATTTTTTTTAATCAAAAGTGCTAAGTGCTAACTTTTTGTTCCAGAAAGTTTTCTTCACCAAACTTAAAGGTGCGACGAGGAGAATCTACCCATGAACACGCGCGCCGACTGTCATAATGCTGCGTTCCAGTAACCTCGGAAATGGGAAGACATCATCTCCGACTTATCGCCATTCCAGTTGAAGTCAGAAAAAAACATGCCGATCTACCAGGCTATTGTTAGCTGTTGTTAGCACACCCTGCTAGGGATGGGAATCAAAAACCAATTCCAGTTGAGAATCGTGAACAGCTCCATCAAAGAATCGATATCATTAATCTTGTTGCTAAACACGCACTTGCTCCCAAAATTTAGACTTGTCCCCCCAAAATTCTAGACTTGGGTTCTTCTCAGAGGGATCTGAAAATTATCAATTAAATTTAGGACATGGTCATTTATAGATAACCTATTTTGATGCTATAAAACTCATCTTAAATTGTGTATTTCGATCAGGCATATATCTAAAAGTGAGAGTTTTTTGTAATTACTTAGAAACTCCTCACAGTCTCTTTAAACTGGTCCCTCTGGTCTGTTGTTGTCTGTATTACCTTAAGGTCCTCACCTGGCACAGGATTTATTTATAAATTCATCAGGTCAACAACCCATAGAAAGTGTTTGGGGAGAGCAGAGCACATCACAGATATGTCAAGTGGGTGATTGGATGGTTGGGCTGTCATTCACATTCATTACGGGCCAATCGTTTGTTGTAGTAGGCTGTTATTTGGTTTTCATTCACTAAATGTCCAGTTCTGATAAAACACTGCAACTGAAGCAGGTAGTATCTATGCTAATTTCTTTTGGAGCAGCCAGTATTTACAGACATACTGTAGCTTTAGTTGTCACATGAGTTGCTTCCACCTCTTCCTTCTTGATTGAGCAGTCCCTCAACAGACCAAGCTCCTTCACTCTGGCTTGGGGCTTTGCACGAGGGGTCTGCCTGATTACACAAGATCAGTCAGACAGATCTAGGTGCGCTGACTTGTCATGTTGGTCTATAAAAACCCCAATGAAGTTTGGGTCTGGTTTTTGGGTTCCACTAGGGGTGGTTGTTGTTATAAAGTATAAACGAAATGCTGTAAGTTCTCAATTTATCAGAAATTTGTTATGCTGCTAGCACTTGCTCCCAAAATTCTAGACTTGTGAAAAGTACTGCTCGAGACAGGGTTCTTCTAGAGGGATTGATCAATTATCCTGCATTAAATTTAGGACATGGTCATTGCTCTTGAAATTTGCACAATGAGTCTAAAGGTGTATTCACACCAAACGCAACCACTGCTCATTTAAAGTCAATGCACAATGACAATGAGGTATGAGCAGCCTTCACACTATGCGACTGACACGATCTAGGCGATTTGGTCGTGCTACCAGGCTAATTTGGACAGGCGACCGGGTTGTGTCACTCAGTCGCCATAGTTAAAAAAACCTAACTTTTCAGGTGACTTTGTGTATGGCTGCTGTGCTGCAACAGCCAGTCAATGTTGTGTGGGTGTGTGACAACAACCACAATTGTTTTTATTCTGGATCACATTAGAGTGACAATCCATGTCCGTGTGGAAACATTAGTTAGCACATTAGTTCCGCCTTATTCAACAAAAATGGCAGTTCTCTGAGGTCCTCTCCTTCCTCGTCTACATTAGCTGCAGTGTTTTATGGTTGGTAGATAAGTGAAAAGGATACAGTTAGAATGATATCAGCTAATAGATGCAAATATTTGATGTATGATATGATGATGAGATTGCGGTGAAACTTGAGTGATAGAATGGCGACAAAATGTGCTATTTTTGGACAGGTAACTTCGGTGGGCAATGAAATCTTGTTCGCTCAGGTTCGGTGTGAACGCACATTCTGAGGGCTTGAGCTCGAGGAAAAATTTGACTTACTGAACGTCTATATTTACCTCTCATGGGAGTATTTATTTCTGCTTTATCAATATGTGACTGAAAAACCCATTGCACACTCTAAAATACCCTCCCACTATTTCCATGATGCATTAACAATAATCTTTTTTAAACCAGAATAATAAGTGTCTACATTTACTGGAGGGTTGTCATTTAAGTCACTAATTTTTGCAGTGAATCTTGGGTAAGTCCACAGGAAAGCCCTACAGCAGTCCCCTTATTTACTTGATGATTTCCTTAAAATGCACTAAGCACCTAAAGCATAGCTTAAAATGTAAGTAAAGGTGTTCACACAAATGTAGTCAAATCAATGCAGGTCTCTCTGAGGGTGTGCATGCAAATTAATTTTCCATAACGCCTTGTAAATACCTGTTTGTGTGCAAGCTTTAGTTTGCATATATGCTGCTGTAGCCCAAAGGCACCATCATTTGTCTTAATCTAAAACTGCAGCAGGCACTGTGGATAAGCACAATAGGTGGTTATGAGCTGAGAAAACACAAACACTGCTTTATGAGCTCTGGGAGTAAGAGGATTGGTAAAACGGGGTGTGATGGAGGATTTGTTATGCAGAGGACAGACTTGCTGTTAAGATGCCTTAATGTTGTCAAAAAGAAAATCTCTCCTGTGGCATTATGTGGAGCAGATGTAGCTAAAAAAGTTAACATCTGCTACCAGCAAAAATGCAAATACATTTCAGTGTTGGTTGTTTATGCTATGAGCACTTTGGTGGGGAGCTTTTTTTCAGTTTGTGTTCGTGATATACTTTGAAGGAGCTCCATGAACCTTACGACTAAATCTGATTACTTTTGATGGGGTGTGTGACTCAGATTGCTCTTAGAAAAGTTTTGTCAGGTCAGAGTGTGTAACTTTGGTGTTCTTGGGAGGATTTGTACATCTTTAGGCTAAAGAATGCAAGTCAAGTTTTAAAGATGGGAACATTTAAAAAGGCATCCCTCAGATCACAGTTTTGCTTGTTGACTAGTGAGACACAGTGCAACTATGAAATTGACCGGCCAATGAACTTTGAAATTTCAGTTTGACTTTTTAAACATTCTGGGGGCATCTGTTGATGTAATGAGGTTTAATTTCCTGCTTTTTTCTGTGGTAGATATTAGACTACACTTGCACAAAGAAAGCTCTCCCCTCTACTTCTGCTTCTACTTTTACTCTAATTACTCACAGGAACATATCTTTCAATGAGTAAAGGAAATAAAAAAAGGAAATGCCTTAGTGAGATTTTTTTGTGCAAAAACTTTCAGGTTAACAGTACGTTTCCACTTAACTGAGAGATATTTAGATAGCATTAGAAATACTTTTTTCCCATTTTTTCCCACGGTTGTCATTGCAGACCTGAAAAATCACGACATATTGGACATAGGGATGTAACGGTTACCGGTAAAATGATAAACCGCGGTAAAATTTCCCACGGTAATCGTTACCGTGTCTTTTTAAAATGACCGTTTTACCGTGTTTGATCACCACCCTTTGTCAATAACGCACGGTGATGCTGCTGTTTGCCTGGAAAAGCCTGAACTATGACTCTGTCCTCGATTAAGCAGCCTAAACCGATGTGCGCATGTTTGCATTGTTTGGCCTCTGAGTCTGAGAGTGAAAGTTAGAGCCACAGCGGAGTTTTCTCGAAACGGACTCTGAAGTCTGGTTGAATTTTGGATTTTTACAAGGATCCTGAAGGGAAACTGATAGAAGACAGTCTCCCTGTCTAAACACGAAGCTGCAGCGAAAGAAAATGATGTGCGCGATTTCAACGGCAGGAACTCTTCGAGTAAATGAACTGACGGAGCCGCAGGGAGAGAGAGAGAGAGAGCAAGGACTCAGTGAGCCATACCTGAGAGAATAACAGGTAGCTTATCAGTAATTCTATCCAAAAATGTATAAATCTTATAGATAACAGAATTAGGATCATTCTGGACTGTGTTCTTGCCTTTGTTTTGCTGTGTATTCGCCGTATTTTAAAATAGATCGTCTTTTTTCGCCAAAGTTGGTGTTTTATGGATTTCATTGATCGTTATTTGGAAATATGTAGAGGAGAAAATACAGAGGAGATCTGCCAGGGAGAGGGGAGACCAGAGGAGAATCATGAAGGGGGTTAATTGCTTCAGGGACTATCATCATTTAAAAATAAAAGTCCTGGACATGATCTAATATAAGGAGCTGTAACATTGATACTAATGCTGCAGGCAAACTAAATGAGTGAGTGTATACCAAAATAGTTTACGGTCATTTTTTGTCATCTCAAAACTGTCATTTAAAATTGTTTATAAAGAGAATCTTGTTTAAAGTTCATATCAGTTGTTTTCTTTTCTTGTAATCACACCGTTTATAACACAATAATGACAAATACTTTCCAGGATTCTTTATTTTTATGTCCCATGAAAGAAGGGTAAAAAATCTACTCAAAGGGCATTTCTTGACACATTATTGAAAAATAAGACAAAAAAGAACCGTTATGATTATAATATTGAAGGGGTTAAGTGATTAAATTGTGTGTAAAACTACTTTTTGAATATTTTGAGCACGCTGCAACAATATCGTGATAATAATGATAACCGTGATAATTTTGGTCACAATAACCGTGATACAAAATTTTCATATCGTTCCATTCCTAATTGGACAGTATTTTTAGTTTTATACACGTGGTAATTAGATTAGGCAATGTTTGACCTCACACTTAAGTAAAATAGCTTCCTAGAACAGAGATCCCCAGCTGTCGGGTTGCACACTGGTACCTGGCCTTAGAACATTTGATTGGGGGTCATGAAGAAATGTTTTTAAACAACAGAGACTGAAAAGTGGTTATTTAAGGATGACCAAATTCTTTCATGTCTGCCTTTGTAGCTTGACTGCGCAGTTTTAACGCTGAGGCTATCTGTGTCCATCAGTGCTATGATGAATGAAAAAGTACAACTTGAGATGAACTCATGGTTGAGACCTGTACACATGCACAATTAAAAAAAATCTCAGTGGACTTTTGTTAATTCATTTAGTGACGTTGGTCATGAGACAAATGGAAGTTATTAGATTTTGGTTGTGATCTGATTTGGATGCAGATTCAGGAAGCATTTAGACTTTTTGTTAACATTGTAAGATAGGATACATGCTTTGCCAATAACTTGTTCTCTTTTTTCCTTTCTCATAAAGATGGAATGTGCTGGCTGTTCTTCTTAATTACTATGAACATATGACACTATAAACCACCTGCGCTGTTAAATCAGAGAAGTCCTGCTGTAGTTCATCTTCCTGTAAATTGAGTTAGCAGGTGATGGTTGAGATAATTGGCTCACCCTCTGGCCTCAGCAGCACTCTTGGCTCTGCTTTTTTCTGTGCACTAAATGTAATTAACTATAATAATTTCTTCATACATTTGCAGGGGAACTCTTCATGTAAGATGAGGCTCTCTACCCCTATGATGCACAAAAAACCCCCTCTGAACATTCATATGGGGGAGGGAGAGTGCCCTATGGGCTCTGGTTGTTCTGTAAGACTTGGTGCATGCACTGCAGTGTTATGTAGATCTGTGGACTGCTCTCTGCTTAGTGTGATATGTTATTCAAAGTAAGTAGCACACCAATGTGTGGGTGGTATTAAGAGCATGGCACACTCAGGACTCAAATAAATAGTCTGATTGTTTTACTCCTCTTTGACCACCGTGGCTGCAGTCCAATGTCCAGCGTATGTGGATAAATGCCAGGGAAACCACGAGCTGCCAAATGGTTAAAGGTGGCATTGTTTTGAGATAGCTTTAGAGCTGTTAGTGTAATATCTCAAACTGAATTTGTCACTTTTTTGGAATGCACAAGAGGAAGCACTGTAAATCTAGAATACTGATGTTGCTGGAGATGAGGACTCGGTGATCTTAATCTTAAATTGCTTGCCACACCATCATCAAGCCGCATGTTGAGTTCTGAATTAGTTTACCTACTGACATATAACTCACACAAGCAGAAGAAGTGCTCCAGATAGTCCAAAGTGCTTCCATGGAGGAACAATCAAGCCAAAACAGAGGCACTGTAGGGTTTGTGGAAGCTGCATTAAGTAGTCTGAGGATGGTGAATAAAAAGAAAAGCAGCCATGATTTCCAGGTCAGTATCCAGGCATTAGGATGCAGTGGTAGTGAGTTGTCCTGCAGGATAACCAAAGGCCATGGCCCATGCTGTTATAGAAAAGGGTTGGGAGGTACAAGCCATGACGCCATGGTTTGCATTTGAGGACGAGTACACGGGAATGCTTTTAACTGCTGGTCCCTCTGGGAGAAAAACTGAAATTTTATTAAATCAGTTTAAGTGGCAGACTGGATGAGCCAAGACTCAAATGTCGGTGATAAAAGAGCTTTGTAATTTCTGTGTCTCCTGTGTGTTTACGGATGTCTGACCTCATAAAAAGCTTGTTTTTCGCTCATGCACAGGCCCTAGTTGAGTTACTGAGTTAATAGTTTTGTATGTTTTTATTTGGTGCTGTCACGGGGCCTTTTACGGGCTTAACCTTTATTCCTGAAGGGAACAATTCTGTCCCCTTGATGGTGTACTTTCTCTAATGATTTTGCAATGGATATGCTTTTCCTATCATATTTGGTGAATTTTTTTTATCTACAAATGTTCAAGTTTCAAACTCTAATCCCATATTACACTTATCTTTAATGTGCAGCAAAGATTTGTTACACATAGACTTACAGGGGACATTTTTGTCCCCTGCTAAAATGCCTTATTAATATCATATGTTAATATATTTGTTTATTAATTAAAAATGTATATATTTTAATGCACAATAGTCCTGGCAATATCTAACATGTTTCAATTATGGCCTTAATTTTAGCCCTTTGGATGCAATTTTAGTGTCAGTTTTAAATCTTAAGCAGCGTGTAGTTTCAGTAAATGGAATTCAAAGGGAATTTGTCTGTGTGGGATCAATGATTAGTAACAGTGTTGTTTTTTATGAATGTGTAGTTTTTATGCAAGGTCAGAATAAAAAACCATTTATTTCTGAAAAGGAGACAATTTTCCCTCCTTCTAAAACGCCTTAAAAGTATCTATGTCAGAGTTTTGTTTTTCCATTTTTTCTTCATAAACCCTTTCATCCTCTTCATCCCTGATCAAAACTATCAAGTATTCAGTCATTTTCACAGTTTACTCCGTAAAAACCACTGAATGTGATTACATCACCAATTTCTGTTAGGGCTGGACGATTACGGTAAAAATAAGAATCCCGATTATTTTAAGTGATATTGAAATCTCAATTAATATACACAATTATTCATTTATTTAAAAACTTCAGTATTGATAACCAGCGAGCGGCACATGCAGTATTATTGATCCACATAAGTCACACACACTTGCTGTGGCTGCACCTGGAACACAATAGCAGGAACTTGCATACACGGCACTCCACACTATGTGGCATATTAATTGTTTTTCTTCGATTATAATGTTTTTATGATTGTTGGGTGGCAAAATTGAAATCACGATCAAAATCCGATTAATTGTCCAGCCCTAATTTCTGTTGAAACATAATAAAAAGGCAGTATTTTAAATACATTGAATCCAAAGTGAAATTTTCTGGTGGAGATAATCACTGTCTTGGACATGTCAATGATTAGTAACATTGTTTTTTATGGATTTGTAGTTTGTTTGCTAGGGTAGATTAAAGAAACAGCTAATAGACATCCATTATAATAAATGGAGTAATAGACAATGGGTTATTGACTCAGACACGTGCACACACATACACATACATGTTAGCATAAAAGTTGAAAAATAGTTCAAGTCACCTCTTAAGTGAGTCCCCCTACCCAGATGGGAAGCTCCCCTCCCTCTCCATCCATCTTGAATTTTGACACTTTGGATGTCAGTGAGGGAATGGGTGAGACTGCTGGCCTCTCATTCAGGGTCTGCTGTGTCATTAGATGCTCTGTTAGGGATTATCGTCACACTTTGCACTTATATTCACTCTGATTGAAGGATAACCTGAGTACATTTTTATGGTCTAAGTATTTATGTTCTATTTAGATAAAATTTCTTACTCTGGTAAAATATACTGACAAGTCATTTTTCTGTCCAGCAGTAATCTGATCCACAGTAAGTGGCACTGCTTCTAAGAAAGTGGCCATCTGGTTTCTTGTGTAGACGAATTGCACTCACACATGAAGCCATTATAAAGGTTCTTTCATGAGAAAACAGTGAAATCAAACACAGTGGGATGAAGATGTGGGGTTGGGAGAGGCTAAAGGTAAGATTATTGTTCAAAGTTGCAGAGAGGCTGCGGTGGTTGTACTACTGTGAGGCTGCATTAAATTCACAAGGATTGGCTAAATTAGCTGTAATGTTGGGATCCTAAACAGAAATAACAATAAATGGATACATTTACAGGAATAGAGAGTCAAATGTCTGGACGACTTCAGCAAAGTGGAGTCTGAAGGGCAACTACAATGCAAAACAAATAATTAGGATATCTGTAAGTTGCTATCTAAGGAAAACCTAACAGTGGGATTTATGATGCCACTACAGTATCATGCTGCACAATTAGTGTGTCAATACTTTCTTACTCTCCTTGCGAAAATATTTCTCACAACTTAGTCATATAAGTTTCTTTAGCTGAGAGAAGTCAGTTTGTCAGAGATTAAGATATCTGTGATGTCTTTGCTTAATATTTTGCTGAATAATAAATTGTCTTTGCACTTTTAGGTCATCTGACAAACAAATATATTAAATAAAAGAGCTGTAGTCCTTAAAAAGGCATGTGTTTGTTATTCAGCATGTGTCTGTTTTATCTGCTGGACAGAGAAATTGATTTTGATAATCATGCTAACTCTCCATATTGATCAATGGAAATGGAGCAGGAGCTAGCTGCCATAAACCCTCAGATTGATAGATGCCATTTTAGCAGTAAAAACAAACACAGTGTGTTCATTTGGCTTCAGAATAGACATGTTTTAAATAGACATGCATGTGAAATGTTGCCTTTTATAAGCACAGAGACTTATGAACTCATAACTAAACCATGCACTTTGATGTTTGTCTAATTCCTGTCATGTAAACACGCATTTTATATTCTGAATGTCACCTGTTTGAGTTTTTGTATTTTTTAAATAAACTCAGAACCAGAAATTCATTATTGTAGCTGAAGGAGTTTTAAGTTTTTACTGAGAGTGTTACATACGACAAGGTATTTTTGATCTGATTATGAATTTGACTGAATTTAACACCAAAGTCAAATTACAGCCAGTCCCAAATTAAATCCCAATCCCTCCATATGACCCAACGTTACATAAACATAGTAAAATGTTTAAAATCACAACAAACAGAAATCTTATTGTATCAAGAGTAGCATTAGTATTTTTTTTTGTTTGTCTTAATATAAAGATTTCATCTATTATTTGGTTTATCTTTGCTATTACAGATCTTCCCCCTTTTAAATGACATAAATTGTGATTAAACGGGTCGTTTTTGGAACAATCATTTGAAAATAGACAATTATCCTGCTAATAGGTAAGATAATTGATTGTTACTGTTGTTTTTTCTTCTACAAGTTTGTCACTGAACAGCATCAGTGTTTTGTTCTCACTTCACTCTGCATTTCGAGGAGTGCAAAAGAAAAGAAGAAAGATGAGGGAGACTGCTGCGCAAATGATCCAAACCTTTACTCATTTGAATTTCCTTTCTTAACGGCCTGCCTGTCTGTGCACATCTCTGCTGTGTGGAGTGCAGGGGGGCTGTTCCTGTGGGATTCTCCCCCATCATGAGTAGCAGACTTACAGGACTTCTAAATTTCATGTGGGATTTCCACAACCCTGCTCAAAATGTCCTGCAAAATATTCTGCACCAAAATTCAGGCTTTGAACTGATTAAAATAGAAATCAAATACCACATTGTAGGCTTGCTTTAAAGCTTTGTTCATTAACTGAATGCCTGACTGAGGCAAGCTCTTGTTCAACCTGTTTTTATCACTCTCCCTTTTCACCTTCTTTGTCTCCCTCTTATTTGCATCATTTTCCTAAATTACAAAACATCTCAGATTTTCAACAAATCTTTTGTTTTCTGCTCCTGTGAAGTAAGAGAGGAATTCAAAGGAGATGTAGCCATCGGCGTATTTTTTTTAGATCTCAAACAATCAGTAAAAATGCTGATAATTTATCATCTAAATCTTTAAATCACTCAGATAAGATTGTTATTTTCTCTCGTGTCTCATAGGATGTTTTTTAAGAAGTTCTCAACAAAGACAATCGCGTTATTGAACAAAACAAAATAGATCACAGCAATTAGCATAGTGTGTTTGTGTTATAATGAATGAGGAAGTTCACGACCTATCTAACTGTATCAGCCTCAATTATTCATACACACAGAAAAAGGGAAACAACGAGGATAAATAGTCTCATTATTCAAACCAACATGCTTTTCTTTCTTTGGTCTCCAGCTATTCAACTGCATGCAGACATTTTTGTTTACTTCATGTCTGACGTTTCATTGGAGGCAGCCCTGTCCTTTCAAAACATACGTACAGTGATATTCAGTGTGCATGCTATCACACTGATCAATGCACTGAAATGATGAATATTTATTCTTCAGTGACTGCACAGGGAATATGTGATGAATTATTGTGTTTGACCATGAAGGAGCTTGTCCTTCACATAGATATGTTTTCATGAGATTATTTTTCACTATTGAGACACGAGGGAATATCAAAAAAATGAAAGATAAAACATAAAAGACAGTTATTTTAAATTCAGAAAGGATCCATAGATGTGGCAGTATTGTGTTTATTTATGGTTGTCCTCTATAAGGCTGTAATCTGTAAGTCCAATTGAAGCTTCGTCCCTCAAGACTTAAAAATGTTGGAGTGAAAATTCAACTCAGGTCTAAAATTTTAAAGCTACTTACACAGTTGCGTTTCTCTATTGAAGACAGTAATACAACAAGCAGTCATCCTTTTTTACATCGACAGAATTTGATGTTTTTGGAAACTTTTTGAATTCTGTATATCCTGGTCAGTGATGTTAATTTGCAGCTGCATACAAGTTTGACTCACAGATTTTGTCAGGTCTGTTGTGTGGCTATAGCCATTGTCCCGAGTGTTGATTGTAAACTTTCCTCTAACATGTGAACATCTTGGTTGTACATGTACACAGGCTTGTTCTTGCATCAGCACAGTGAGGGATCCTGAGGTGTTTATCTAGGTCACTCATGTAATGTTGAAAATAACTTGCCGTCCCCTGAGCAGTCTTCCAGGGAAAAGTACATGACAAGTGATGATGGCCTATTACCAGAAGCAGCCCGTCCCTCATGTGTGATCTCTCTAAAAAATTAATAACTCTTTCCTGATCTTTGAGCGCAGAGCATCTGCCTATTTTTAGGGGATTTGCATCAAAAGAGGGAAATAAGGGTTAATGGCCATTACTTTCTCCCCCCTTAAGATCAATTTATAATTCTTTTGAAACTCCCTCTTCCCCTCTCTGATCTCAGCGTGAAATTAATGATGCTTTTCAACCAAATTTTAGAGTGTGAGGGCTGTTCAAGCATCATAATAGCACAGAAGAGAAAGCCTGGAGTTTTACCTTAAGATCTCATTTTCAAACTTTACTTGTCAAAATGATTTGTAAAACAATAGTTTGACATCAGAGCTGTATTTTTTTGATGCTTTTGTCTTCTCCTCTGGATGAGACTAAATTGAACACGCTGAAGAATATCATTTGCACCGGGGTTGCTGCTTTGCAAATCCAAAGGGATAAGCAGGCTAGATAATGATAATAATAATAATAATAATAATAATAATAATAATAATAATAATAATGAAACATTTGAGCATTGAGTTTAGATCAATCTAAACATACAGTATGAGTTTTTTTAAAAGATTTTTCAACTTCTTTTATACCACAAATCATTGACGCATAATGGATGTTTTTTTGCATTTTAAAGGTGCTATGAGGAGAATCTATTTCCGGCGACATAAAGAATCTGCTACCCATGAGCACGCGCGGTGACTGTCGTAAAGACGTGACCCAAGCCAAAGTGTGTGTTTGTTGTGATGCTAATGAATGCAGCTCGGACCTTCCTCAGAACTCTGCATTGCTTTACAACTTCTTTTTTCAACAACTTACAGGATGCAAAGCGACGAGGTAATGTATCTCTTTCTAGTTACGTAGCGGTAGTTTTTGATGTGTGACAACAAGCAATTCTTGGAAAACTTAGTATCGTAGTTTTGTAGCCGGCTATATATCTCTACTTACAGCCCGGCGCTGTAAGACGTGTCCGAATAATATAAACTTGCTCTAGTTTTAATTGTCTTGTTCCCGAAGTTGCGTATCCAGGCCAGTCCAGCCCTGTCCGACCGGACCACGAAGCTAAGGAATAGCATTTATAGATAATGAGGCTGGGTATCGATTTGACATTAAGAGGTCTCAAATCGATTCAATTCATGATTTGAAATTCGTTCAGTCTGGGTTATCTCAGTAAAAATAATGCTGTAAATGACTTTTTGACCTGGTACATTTTTAAAACTGTTTTTACATTAAGTACTGAACCCAAAGCAGTTACATTAATCACATATTAATGATATGCATTAATGCATGTTCTGCAAGTTACTTGTTTTTTGTCCAACTTGTATTTTCTTTCATGCTTGTTAAATCTGAAATATGTCCAGACGTCAACTTTTAAACTCTCCGGTCGTGCCCCTATAGTGCTACTTGCTTCCACCATGTTTTTTTGACTGCTTGCAGTAACATCTCACCAGATGTTATTCAGTGGAAAGCAGCACTAAACGCAAGACTAGCAGAGTTGATACCACAGGCTGCTTCTCTGACAGTCCAATGAAGAAAAACTACCCACGTTAAAAGATCGATCTTTGGATTTTATGGATCGATTATGAACCATTTAAGGGGAAATTGATTAAAATCGATTAAACTAATTTTTTTTAACCCAGCCCTAATAGGTAACCCATTTTGATGCTATAAAACTCATCTTAAAGTGTGTATTTCGATCAGGCATATATCTAAAAGTGAGACGTTTTTGTAATTACTTAGAAACTCCTCATAGCATCTTTAAAACACGTGATTTGTGAAAGAATTAAATCCCTCAACACATGAAAACGTAGCAAATTAATGTTCAATGTAAAAACAAGTAAAGTTTGAAATTCTTAACTGCCAATAAAAATCAATAATCCAATATTTGGTTACCGAGTTTGGACATGTGGTATCAATCATGTTCTACTACTGTCTGATGTCAATTAGATTCATATCAAATTTTGAAATTCTGGTCTCTTGACACTTACACATATTACTATCATGTATCTGCAATTAGACACCATTTTGGGAACTTGTGCAGCTGTTTCCTCTCTGCTGTCTCAGTGGGTGGTAATAAATACAGCCTGTGACTGAGCTGTTATTGTGCTGTTTTTCTTTGTTTACCAAAAATCAATTTATCAGTCTCTCCAGCGTTCTTGTGTGTGAATAATTTGTTGAGAACTTTTGTTCTAGTTGGTGATACAGCAGCTGGCAGAACATCTGCTAATATGTCAACAAAAGTGCTCTTCAGCATTTTTTCTTTCTGTGCTTGTTGAAAAGAACATGTGTGGCATTATCCTACATATCTCCCTCTGTGCTCCACTGAAAATTAGACAGATGGAAGTTTAACTGAGAATGAGTTGAGTAAAACACCTGAGGTAATTTCTAAAGCAAAAATCACAAGTGATAAAGACAGGATACATTTGGTTGTATTATATGTTTTCCAATAATTGTGCTGAATGGGTATTTTTAAGCATTCCTGTGCTTGAGGGGTTCCTGTATTATGATGTGAAAGAGTATCAATAATTGTACTCCTGTTGTGGTTAATATGTCCATGCTTCTTTAAAATACTGTATTTATATAGACTGTAAAGCTAAATAATTGGTTAATAATTGATGGAGAGAGGGTAGGATCAAATACGTTTTGACATCTTCTAACTCCTTTTCAGACATGTAAATATTTATCCAAGTGCTAACTTACTTTTTTCCATCTGTAAGTTTGTTTTGCCTTTTGTTGTATGTTTCAAATAAACTTGTCATTCAGTCATTCATTCAGCTGTATTTTATCCTTTTCTTGCTGGACAGCAATATTTCACAGTCCATTTGGCAGAGACAATAGAGAGGGTTCAGCATCTTTGACTTTGATATTCAGTGATTTGTAACAAAATGGTGCCCAAAAATCCATGTCATGTTTCAGTTCAGTAGATGATCTGACAGGTTGGCATGTGGTAAGATTGGAAATAAGCGCCTGGCACCTGCTGGATTTGGATGTTTTGAAGCAGTGTCAGATGATTTTACTTTTCCAGCTGGATAAAGTGGGTTGAAAAATAAGTACAGTTGCTTTCATGCCTTGTATGTTTGGTCCAACAAACATGCAAACTTAGGTTGGCTTTGCTGGAAAATTCACTTAGTTTGAGGTAATGTGAACGCTCACTCAAACTGAACTCTGGTTATCCTCAGCAGAGAGGTTCAGTTCTCTTCTAAACAGAAAAGCCTTTTCTGGAATCAAACAGAGATCAAACAAAGCAAACCAAAAAACAAAGAATTGTTACTTGAATTTTGCTAAATAACAACAGTAAGCAAGCTAACAAAGCGTTTATGGGCCATTTTCATTGAAGAAGCCTAAATGTAACTCTATTTTACCACCCCAAATCCTGTCAAGCTGCTTCTACTTGTTATTTCTGAAAGCTGTTTGTTCGTTTTAAACAATAACACAGAAAACAGAAACAAAGACTGCAGGGTCAGCTTCAACTAGTGATAGGTGACTGGTGCACAACATTATACTGACAAACTACAATGTGCACGAAATCCAAAACACATCAAAAATTAAACAATGCTGCAAATTCATCCAAATTTAACCAAGCCAGCCAAATTTCAGGAGTTACAGGGCCCTGAAAGTGAGTAATTTATGACACAAGATGACAATTATTGAATCCTGTTTTTATTTTTTACTTTATTCTCTTGTTTTGCACATACTTTTTGACAATATGGTTTGCTGTCCTTGTGTTGGAGAGAGTAATAACTGTTTGCGTTAGACTTCAGTTTTTTCTTTACTGGCTCATGTTAAAATCAACATCATTACTGCTGATGGGGCCAAGACCTCGGCTTCATTTACTACATTTAAGATGAGAGCTTACTGGAAAAAACATCCTTAGGTGATCGGTCACAGTACTGAACATGTCATATTTTTTGGAGATTTGTACTGAATATTCATTGAATTTCGTGGCGCTCTTGGCCCCATTTGCCACAGAGCTGATCATTTTCCTGTTTAAGGAGAGGCTGTAAATACTGTTACTGCCTTCTGACATCACTTCTTTTAGTAGCTCAGCCAAAAACACAGCCTTTACACTCAGAAAAGCATTTTTGAAGTTGGGGCTTTGTTTTGCAACAGTCATAACGTGAAATAGGGTGTTTTTAGCTGTAATAATTTAACACAGCTCAAGCGTTAAAAAAAAGAACATGCAGGAAAGAAACACAGGCAAGAAATAAATCAAGGAAAGAAATAAAAGAATGATAGATGTTTTAATTCACCAGTGGAGCTGTGCAGAAGCAAGTTAGTATTTTAACCCCCGAGTTACCCAAGGCCAAAAGTATTTGGGATTTTACAATAGCACACATAAAAGATTTTAAAGTTTCACTAATGATAATACATAGCACACGACATTGCTCTGCTTTTGAAATTTAAAGTGGTGTGTCTTTTAAAGGATTTTTGCAAGTGAACTGCTAATAAGGACTCCAAAAATGCTGTTCTTGTGCTTCAAATACATGGGCCAGACTTGAGGAAGGACGAGTGAATCTGGCACTGTTAGGTTCGTTTGGAAGGATAATCCTAATGAATAAAATTGTTGGTTTCATGTATTTCTGTTCATCATAGACCTGTTGTTAGCAGTGATCCAAGAACACAGTGAAGAAATCCGATTTTTAGTCTTGAGAACCAACACGGTGCTGTCTTACAGGTTGGCCTTCAAAAAGTACTGCACCACTCTCTGAGTAAATATGTTTATTTCCAACCCTGGCATGTCACATTAGACTTCTTAATGTTGTCCATGTCCACTCTGAATGTTGCATCATTACCATAAATACATGCCACAACAGTCTATGTTAAATGAATAGCAAACACCAGTGCACTCTTTTCTGAAAATAGCCCTCCATAATTACATTACTCAGTCTAGTTGAGTAATGTTGCTACAAACAGCAATGCCCTACTGTTTATGATGTGACCTCAGTGCTACGTTCAAAGGCTGTGTCCTGATGTGTTGCATCTCTTGAAGCGATCTGTAGCCTCTGACTCTGAATCACACAAAAAGAAGATGCGGAGGCACAGTGGCCACAAATAAAAGGAGCTAATATTATATAATTGCTGGGTTTTTTTGAGAGACGATGTGAATCAGTGTCTGTGAATATGATAATAGACTGGCTTTTTCACAAGATTCTGACAATGTGTGTGCTTTCAAAGAAAATTCTGGCTGTGGGTGTCTCGGCATGTGTCATATGCCACTTGTGTCCCTAGGCTCTTTTTTTCCCTATTTTTTTTTAATAATGAAACAATCAGGGTGTCATAAAGACCTCATGGTCTAATGTAATAGCACAGCTCCTGCTTAAAATCAAGTCATGAACATTCAATGAATGTCATACCCCTCAACCCACACATTCTCCCTGTCTGCGTAATGATTTTTTTACTTGATGCTAGAAATAAAGTAGCCAAAAGAAGTCAATATGAACCTTGCATAACATACTAACTAAAGGGCACAAAACTTATTCTTCAAAGTGTCTATCAGGCAAGATAAGAGACTATTGTGTTTTCTTTTGTAATATATTTCCATTGGGATTCTTTTTATTAGCACCAGAGGGTTGTAGCAATATAATGGATTAACATATTACCAAAAATCTTCATTATGTGTTTAGGTTTTTTCAAGCAAAAGTCTGTTTGAAAATGCATTCCTGGAGGAAAAAAAAGTTTTCTCCCTGCTGATGATTTACTGTGTGCTAAGCAGTTAGCAAGTTAGAGAACACAGTTTCTGTGCAACTCTGTAACTCTTTTCGCACCATCTGTTTTGTGGACTTACACTTTTCTTTGTCATAACACAGTATTTGGGCTCAACACCTTTGGGGAATGTTGTGAAATTATACACATAGCTGCTTCAGTGCTGTTCTATAGTATAACCTCTACATAACTCATTAAAGGGTGGCAAGGTGGTGCCCATGCCCCACAGCAAGAATCTTGCTTGTTTGTCTCACCAGTTGGGTGGGGTCTTGCTGTGTGGAGTTTGCATGCTCTCCCTGTGCATGCATGGGTTTTCTGTAGGTATTTCGGTTTTATTCCACTGACAAAAATCATGTTCCTTACGCTAATTGGAGACTCTAAATTGCTCTTGGGTGTCTGTGAATGGTTGTCTTTCCCTATATGTCAGCCCTGTGATTGGCTGGCAGCCAGTCCTGGGTGTGCCTGAACCTCCCCCACTGACAGTTGGGAAAGGCTCCAGCCCCAGCAGAGACCTTAACCTTAATAATGTTATATCTTTGTACAATATTCCTGCAGTGTATCAGTATCATTGTAACTTAATGTTAGGGATATTGTGGAAAGTGTAATGCGTAGTACTGTATGATATCGCAAGCTGCTTTTTCACAGCCCCATTGATCATGTTCCTAGCTGAATAAGTACGCTGTTTGAGGATGTTTTGTCAGGCTATGCTGCTGCCTATTGACCATTTGCATGCTATGTCACAAAGTCACTTCATCAAGCTTTAACTATCATGCGCTGCAGAAACACTTTGTGGGCTAACACTAACGCTAGCTTTAATGCTCTTTAAAAGCATGGCTGTGTCTTTGTCCAATACACAGCAAGTATAAGTCCAAAGCTTTCTTTAAAGATAGCCTTTAACTGGCCTGTCTTATTTATTTTGAGTTTGAAAAACAAATTTTAATGTTCATTACAGCCAAAAAAAAAAAAATCTGCACGATGAGTTACACAGACTGCAGAGTTACACACATTACCCGCTGGTGTCCTCAAATCCTTAAACATCCTCAAGCATCCTGGCGTGTTTTTACCAAGTTAAACTGATATTTCAATTAATCTGACAGGATAAGCTCAGTATTAATGCAACTGCATCAGCAGGTAACCTGGATGTTCTGCTGTTCTGCAGCTCCTATTGAGGTTTATGAGACTGCCAAATCTCCATCAGGAGATGTTTTTGCTGTGTACTCACTGTTCATGCAAAGTTCTCATGTATCAAAAAAAAGGTGGGATCATCTCACCGACAGACTGGTAAGAGGGGAAGTATTTGGAGAGTCTAGAGCTTCGCATAGTTGCTCTTTGAAACTTCTCTTACATCTGTTCGAACATCCTCTGATGTATTTGCTGGTATGACAAATGCCATATTAACACATATGCATCGTGTTGTCATGCTAATCATACATCCTCAAGAATGAATCCAGCAAAACACAGATCTCCCAGTCAAAGTATTTTGGCTTATTTTAACCCTAAGCCAACAAACAAATGGCTAAAAAAATGAAATTTTAATCACATGTTTAGCCATCCTTATATGGGATTTAAAGGAAAATCACAATTGCCAGTTTCTTGAAATGGTTGCCAATAGCAACCTGGTTACTGCTAGAGTGTGCCCTGACCTCTTTTTAAAGATTTATATTTTCAATAAGAAGAAAAAAGGCTTCAGGCTGGGTGCAGCAGTCAGAAAAAGGCTTTCAGATTTCACATGGGATTTGCTTACAATAAGTAAAATGGAGAATAGCACCAGTCTTTTCATTAGCAGTTGTTCCTCTTTGCAAACTTGAGCAGTATCCAGAGCCATGTGGTGCTTCCAGTGGTTGTACAGATGTGCCTTAAGCGGCACAGTGTTTCACCATGTAGCTCATCTAACAGACAGTAGGCAGCTCAGCTCACTGTAGCTGCTACATCCTGACACCATGTCACCTGTGAAAATCAGCGGAAATGTGAATAAATGTTAGTAACCTGTTAAGACACACTGCATATCGATCCTTGATGCATGAGACTCTCTTGACATTATCTTATCAGCTCTGGGAAGCAGCACAGGCTCACTGATAGAAAATCTGAATCAGCAGTAGGATTAAGATCAGACCATTTGCCAATTAGCACCCACAGTACAGCAACCACCCGGGTCTGAGAGGAATAAATAACACAGATAGACAGCCAGCAGCGGCACAATAATGAGCAGACTAAAGATATACACCAAAGGTTTCCTCATCAGGCCACAGCTGGGCGATAGGCTGAGCAATAAGCAATATGCATGTCCCATTTGCTTTTATTGCCACCTCTTATTTCCTTTTTTTATTCACCTTCATCCTCTGGCTGCACCTTCCTGTTTACTCTGTCTCTTCTAGTCACAGCATTTGAAATGGGCTCATCTGAGTAAATTAATCACACGACTAAATGGTGACTTGGAGGTGTGTGCAAGCATCCAACCGTAGCTTTTAATCAGTGAGGCCATTCTCATCATTATACTTCTGCACCACCCGTAAGGCAGACTGTTTGGACGCACTGTGGAGTACAACAGAAAAATCTTAAATTAGCGTGACTGAGAGGTTGGGGTGGGGGTTAAAAAACAAAGATATAAATAACAGAATACCCATCAAGTTGAAATGTCATTGTCAGAGAAAAACGTTCTAAAAGTGAGGCCAGTTTAAAGGAAAGGGACATGTTAGCTCAAGATTTCAGCAGCTTTGTTGCAAAACTGTTCTTTGTTTTTACGTAAATCTTCACCCATTGAAGTATATTTAATGGATGAAGGAAGTGTGAACTGTTTTTATGGGGCTCTTTGCAGCAGTATTGGGTGGTGAAGCACTCCTTGCTGGCTTTATTTTATGATGTTAATGTACACAGCATCATAAGCTATTCCTGTAAGACATAGCTTAAATTCTAGTATTTTTTTAATGAAAAATTTGTTGGTACTTTTATTTGTTTGAAAGAGATGCTGCTGCCAAACCACAGAACCACCTACAGATAATGTTGGATTATGCATTATGCATAAACCACATACAGTTTAATTCTCTACTACATACAGTGTCCAGCCAGGAGGAAGCGTTAGCTTCACAAGGGTAAGGACCTACATCCTAACAAGGAAAGTGAGTGTGAACACACAGCAGGGTTGTATTGGGAAATAATCCCAAAAGATGTGATTAGGATACTTGCCCCAGATTGATTGATGTCAGTATCAATTACACTAATCAATTTTTTCACTGTTGATACTAGTTCAAAGAATATCTTTTCTGAAGCTATAAAATCAGAGGCTAAATTTGTTAAACTTTAAAATCAAATAAAATCATTTCAAAATGTTCCACACAAAATGCATTTTTTACCCATTTACATTGAATGGCTTTCACAGGACTGAGTCATAGTGACATGACGACTCCCCTTAGAATAGGAGGCACTATTGATATATAGTGTCAGGAATTTTTCCCTTCACAGCTCTAAGAGCTCAGTGTAACTTTCAAGGTTCGTACCAACACCTGACATAATTCAGAAAAAAGATGACGAAGAGGCAGCTGGATGCAATCAGATGGAATTTACTCGCGAGGAGAACAACATACAGCAAAGCAGTCTGAATGTTGAACTGAAGAAATACAATGTCTTCTTTCTTTTATAAGAGTGATAAGAGCATGTGTGTATGGAGTGACGTCTGCACAGGCTCCTCTCTGTCTCGGGTTGAGCCGGGTTGAGCCCGGTGACGATGTTCGATAAGAAGGAGTCTGCACGAGGCCATGTAGTGTGTTTGTGTGTGTGTCAGAAGAATGCAAAAGCTAAACAATGATTATTAAACATGATTAAAAAGAGATTATACAGAGATATTCAAATACATGGACAATTAAACAAGATTAGGACAGGGTTATAAAGACATGAAAAAGGTCGAATACATAAAATGTGTACAAAGGTCGAATTATTCTTCACATATAGTGTAATGGAAAACAAAGTTTTCACTAACATTGAGTGGTATGAAGCCGAGTTCATCTGCTTACATGCAGAAGAGATGCCTTTAACTATGCAATACGATGCTGCACTCGTTATTGTCTTCCTGCTCTGTGAATATTTTCCATATCGGAAAGTCGCCGCCAAAGAGGATATCATTGATTGTTGTTTTGGTAGCACTTCCAATGCTGCAGACAAGCTACTGTAACTGATTTATGTTAAGATGAACAACGGTGGACTGAAGACAACTGATTTATTCTTGCCTTTACTTATACTCCATTATATATAAAGCCTGTCTTATGTTACCTTGTGTTTGTCTATTTTTAACAAATCGATGAACAACGGTGGACTGAAGACAACTGATTTATTCTTGCCTTTACTTATACTCCATTATATATAAAGCCTGTCTTATGTTACCTTGTGTTTGTCTATTTTTAACAAATCCTGTTTGTTCCTTATCTATCAAGTCTGGGATTATGTTTTCTAATCTTTTGCAATTATTGAGGCGTAAAGTCTGTTATCTAATTTGAGAACAGATATTGGTCTGTAGGAGCTACAGTTGGTCTTATCTTTGCCCATTTTTAGAATAACAGAAGTAATAGTTTTTTTCCAGGATATAGGTATTGCTCCCGCTTTCAGTGTACAATAAAAGTATTTTAATAAAATGGATGGTATATGATTTTGAACTGTTCAAACAAACTGTGACCCAATTTTTTAAAGGAATGACTAAAGTGGTGTACACACTGCAAGATAATTAACTCAAGTTTGACTCAAGTTCCGGCTTGGTTTCCCATTTCTGTCAGCAGAGACCAGATTATCTGGTAGTCCCAAAGATTATCCTGATTATCCTGTGGTGTGAGGCGTATTAAGAGCCAATTTATTCTCTCAAAAGAGGATCAGGGCAGCTCTGACTTGAAATAAAAAAAATAACATTTTCAGGACTTACTATCAAAAATCCTTATATATGTGGATCGCACCAAAGAGAGCCAAGTATGTCCTCTGTGCTGTCACATGAAGTGAAACAAAGCCAATCAGGGAGCAAACTGGATGTGGCATGTAGCAAATTCCATAGCAAGGAGAGGGAAGCCTCCAGTTCATTAGAGGCGAAAAAAGGTAACTGGTAAGGAGAGGAATTATCCATTTCCACCAAGGATAATTGTATAAAGCTCACCAGTAGCTGCATGCAGCTTCCATTCCTCCTGACGGTGTCTGCCCTGTTTGTTTTCAATAAAGTTGCATTTCATCATGGAAGATTACAAGCTGCAGAAGTTGAGGCCCTGGTTGTTGGTGAGTGAGTTGGTTGGTGTGTGTTGTGCTTTCTTTTTCTGTGGCACACCACACACTACAAGGACAAAACTGTTAGATCTGTCATTTGTGTTAACGTGTGGGCTCTAACTCTGTTTTAAGATTGGTTAAGGTTGAAAAAAAACTTTAAATGTGTGCCAGACTAAGCTTGAGACAGTCAGCTGAGAATGTTTTGATGCCATGTCATCTGGGTTACAACATGCTCATGATAAACTCCTGAAGAAATAGTTTTACCTTGTCTTTACACATTTCAAGCAGAGGGTCTAAGTTTCATTGAAGGCATTTTTTTTTAACCATCAAGGGAAAAATACAATTCAAGCAGCAGATTGGTTGATCCCTGCTAGAAAGCTTGTGTAGTAACAGCAAAGTTTTACAGAACACAAATTTCCATATTTTTTGTGTTCTTTTTTGTTAAGAGTTGTTATCAAACTGGAAGCACCCGGGCGAGAACATCTTGATAGGAAATGTCAGTTCAGATAGGGAGTAACAAACGATGAAAACATCAGAGCACAGACCTTAAAAGAAAATGACTGACTTATCTTACATTTCCTCGCCCTCTCTATTTGTCTCAGGCTGACATCTTTGTGATAAATGTTTCAAAGGTTTCTGAAGTCTTTTTCCTCCTGTATCCATTAAGTTCATTTGTATGAACCCCAGCACCTCTGATTTTTCTTTGTTCTGTAGTTCAGGTGGAAGTTAGTTGGACATGTTGTCAGAACATTAGGAACATCCAAAATTTCAAATACATAAAAAGAGCAACCATGCAGAACATCACAGTTAAAAAACAAGTCTGTGTGTTGAAAGTATTTCCAGTGTAAAACTTTGTTCTGCTGTTTATAACTCCTGTAGTGTGGGAGGAAGCTGTGGCACATCAGTAGTGTCTGAAACTCCCTGAATTTCTTCATCTAAATATCTAAACCTCCACACACTTGGAGACGTCTGGAGTGCCGAGAGCCATCAAGTCTTCAGTGGCCTGAAGTGCCCTTCCTGGAGCCTTCCAGAGACACTGCTGCAGAGTGAAACTTCACAATGCATCAACAGCGATAACAACATCAAGAAGGCATCTGACATTTAACAGCTTATAAATAATTTCTTCTCTAGAACATAGCTCAACAATCAATCCACTTTATTTGAAAAAAGAAGTTAGGGCTGCCGATAGGGTAAGAGCCATGCTGCTTTGGCTAGGATCTATTTTGCA
Organism: Scarus forsteni; assembly: GCA_036419115.1. Taxonomy (NCBI): domain Eukaryota; kingdom Metazoa; phylum Chordata; class Actinopteri; order Labriformes; family Labridae; genus Scarus; species Scarus forsteni. Next base: position 23,073,698 of record JAZDUH010000084.1, read on the forward strand.
GTAGTTCATTATAGTTAAGAGACGATTTGGGTTTTTTTGGTGATCATGCAACATCTAAGGGTTTGCAAAGTGTCTTAATGTCTCCCCAAGTATTTAGATGAATAAAATGTGTTGGGAAGGTGTAAAACCACAAGAACTTCAGCAAAAATATGCATCTTTAACACTACCTGAAAAACAAGGGACCTATCATTTTGTTTTTTTGGTAGAATTTGGTCATTACCATGGCTTGCACTTTAACTGAGTCTTCCAGCACATTTTTCAATTCATGTTTTAGCTTGTATACATACGTGCCCCTAATTAGCAATTATGCCAAATGTAGAGGCAGGGCACCAATAATCAGCATTCCACCAGAAGTGCATTTCAGCTGTAGTCTGGATGCTCATAAGATAAATAGTTGCCGTTGCTCATTTTTGCAGCATCCAGCAGGGTTTACCGCTCAAAGCCTATGTTTAAGCTATAGACTAGGCCTTTTGTGAACTTTTTAAGTCACCAGCCAAGTTGATGGGCAGACAAACAGAACTCAGTGGCCAAGGAGACCGTTTACAGTACAGAATAATAAGTCACTATTTTTGTTCAGTTAATATTTGTTTTATCTAACATTTAATTGAGTTATGATAATGTCACAAATCTGAGAGGGCCACATAAACATTGCCAGCATTGCCTGAGGGTAAAATGTTTAGATTTTGGCAACACTTCATCATGATTTTATAAATTTTAATTTAAATAAAGAAACACATGTAGTTTTCATGTCAAAATTAGTATTATTTTACCAATATTAATGTATTAAAAAAAAATGGACAAAGGAATGTAGAAGTTTTTCTAAAAACAATATTTTATCTAATTGAAGCAAATTTTCATTGCAATAAACAATATTTAATGTTTGTTCTAGGATGCTTTTTTCAAAAGTTGTATATCTTAACATTTTTAACAGATAAAATTAAGTATTTTAAAGTTTTTAAAGAAAGGATGCAGATGGATTGTATCTGTTTTTACCTTACAGAGAATCACACATATTCCAATATCCAAAACCAATATTGAACTTATGTCATATTCATACTTCAGTTTGTAATGTACCTTGATGAAATACAATGGGAAGTGTGGATGGAATATGAATCATGTTGTCAGTGTTTGGACATAAAGCAGAATAGCAGAGTCTGTAGACAGCAGCAAGGTGCAGACCAGTGTCCCAACTGTCATGTTATTTATTGATAAGAAATGCACAAAAACTTAAATGAAGCTCAGAAGAGTTCATCTGGAAGTGGACTTGATGGATGATGATGCGGATGTGCACTGAACTCAGTCTGAGTGGATCTTAGTTCAGATATTTTCTGCTTCAATAAAATATAGATGTTTATACACCACAAGATACATTACACTCTAAAATTGACTTGCCTTACGAAAAATCTGCCCATCACATTTACACCTCCCAGTCCCTATAATGTCCCTTTTTATGTGCAAAATGTTGGTTAGTCTATGTATCAGTATACCAGAAGACCAGCGTAACATGCTGAGACATACACTGCCATGACTGCAGGGGCAGCTTTCAGCAGCACACAGCCTGACACCACTGAAGTGTCACTCCTGTCACTTTCGCCTATAAGAGGCTCCTTGACTGTTCAAAATGTTCTTAGAACAGAAATCAGACAGTTCTGGCCTGGATTAACAAGACTTTTGAAACATTTTTTATAATCCTGCATTTAAATAAAACACTGTTAAACTGCGAAAAAAAATCTTTAGTGCTCATTTGTTTGAAAAGACTGCTCTTTGAGGGATGGGAAGCATAAGTTGACAGTGCATCTCCCTCAGGTCAGCACATCATAGAGCTAAACATCTGTAACACATGTTTCAGATGTGCAAGCAAACATTACACATGACGAGTAAAGAGCGACATAGCTGCTCAGAAACTGCAGGTTGAGGATGTCTGTGATTTGTACCGGAGAGAGAAAATTATTCAGAGCTAGATTTGCCAGAGCTGTGGTGTTTTGAGCAGGAGGAAAGGCAAAGAAATGCCTTCTAAAGAAAAGGCAGTGAAACTGACTGTGACAAATGACTGATTTAATTGGTTGGACTAACATGCTCCCAGAGGTTTGAAAAAGATCCACCATGTAGAAGTTTACAAGGAGTTCACATGCAAGTCAAAAGAATATCAGAGTTTGACCAGATTTAGTGCTGAATTTTTCCAACATCTTTGTCTCATTAGATGTTTTCACAGTCTTTGCTTTTCTATTAATTGTTCCAATAGTGACTAAAGGCTTCCTATACTGTCTTTGAGCTCAAGGTTGTTTCTTGAAGTAGCTTTTGTTGCCAAGGCAGCAGCTTTAGACCTCAAAATATTCAGATTACAATGTATAGAGGGTAGAAGAGAAAACAATTACACTTCAGGAATCTGAGCCTGAGATTTTGGACTTTTTTTAAGGAAAGTTTGCTTTGCTCACCTCTCTGTTTAAATGAACACTATGATAGTGTTTACTGCACGCTTATTTTAGGAGTGGCTGTTAATATGTAGTAATTAGAGAAACTCTGGTTGATTTAAATATAACCATTATTTACAGATAGCCATCAAAAATACAAAGGGGGCTGCTCAGAGTAAATTCCTGTGGTCACTCATGGTTAAACTGAACGTTCACCTTCGGGTTGTGAGCAAGCTCTTCCAACCATCTGCTGCCACTGCCTCGGCCACTTCTGCTGTCGGTCTTCAGTTTAAAGACAATAATGAAGAATACCCAGAACGTTGCCCTGTGAGATAAATTGGTGATCCAGTGTTACAACCTGTTGAAATCTGCATCAGACCAGCAGATAAGATAGATAGATAGAATAACTCTATTGTCTGTTTCAGTAAGAAAACAGACATTTTTCTTCTGTCACTGCAAATTAAAAACACCCATACAACACTTTGGGCACCGAAAACAACCCGACACATATACAATGATTAAAACCAACTGCATAAAACTAAGCTCCACAAAAACTGCATTGCACAACGCTGTGTATTATGATACAATCAGTGATGAGTCTGTAGGATTATGATGCGTATGTTATGGCTTGTTAAATTTTGGGGGGGATTTGTCCATATAACTGAATGACCAAAGCCAGTCGTTTTGCAGGAACACTGATCGTGCATGTTTTGCATTTATACTTTAACCAGCTGTTTATACTCTTTTCAAAAGCCTGGATTGCATTTAAAAAAAGCGATAATCAGTATTGAAAACATTTGAAACTCTAACAAAAGAGATAGAATGATGACTGAATTGATGGGAGAGATAGAAAAAAAGTCATATTATACTGCTTCTGTAATCCAAGTGTCCTGAGCGGGTAACGTCCACCATTTACTGGAAACGACATCATTTAGCACATGTTTATAGCCTAAACAGTACTACCTGGCATTTCTATGATACACTTACGGGTGTCACGGAGCCGGGCTGACCAAAACCAAACAAATGCAAGACTCTGCAATAACTAGGAGCGTAGAACAAGAAACAAGAACACAAGAAATCCCACATTCTGCTGACGCCTCTTGTGTCTGTCCACGGCTCTGTCGCTCACAGCAGAATGTGGGATTTCTTTTTCTACGCTCCTAGTTATTGCAGAGTGCGCATTCGTTTGTTTGGTCATCCGCGGTAGTAGTACTGTTTAGGCTATAAACATGTGCTAAATGATGTCGTTTCCAGTAAATGGTGGACGTTACCCGCTCAGGACACTTGGATTACAGCGCACGAGCAGTATGGAGGAATATTGCCGACTTTTTGTGGACTTTTAAGGACACTGTTCGTTCGGGCTCCTATCTAAGTCATGATATCAATGTCAGTGGACAGCGAGGATCCCCCCAGATCTCCAGTTGCATCCTAGATGTTCCAAAACTACTCCACAGTGTTGTTCAGCATGAGGGTGAGTAGAAAATGAGGCCAAATCATTGTTTGGGTGTAGTGTTCCTTTAATATCACAGACTAAAATCTAGCATTTAAATCTGGAACAAATTTTGAACAAAAAATCTATTTAAAAATCATCAAACAAAAAAATCCTGACTCTTATGTGAATCGATTTTTTTCTCCCACCACTACTAAAGACAAGCAGTGAGCTTCTCTTAGGGCAGGCAGGGCCTCCTTGAGATCTTAAAATCTCAACTAAGAGTTAGGTGAAGCAAAGTGACCTACTTTTTATGGTTTTTTTCTGAATGTAGCCCTTTAGTAAAAAACATTTGGACCCCTCTTAATGAAGCACATGTAGGATGCAAACAATCGCCAACTGTGTAAACCCTAAACTTCGTTCCATTGAGCTGGGGAATGATTACCTTCATTGCATGTAACATTTGTAATTAAAATTCGCACCCTAAAGTACTTTACAATGAATTAAATCCTGTTTTTACCTCACAGTTCCAGTAGAGGGGTGCATTTTGTGGATGGGTGAAAGGCTGTTTGGTTGGGAATGCATCTCGCCTGATGACATTTTTATCCTGTGGTCGTAATCCTGTATACCAAGGGAAATTCAGAGTTTGCTTTTTATTTGAGATGGGGTACCTCCCAATGCTGTGAAACTGTAATCATTTTAGCTTTGACTCACAGGTTTAGGCTTTATTTCTTTGATATCTGACACATTTCTAAACACTCAAACAAAAGATGACAACCCAAACTCTGTCTCTAATTCAGTGTTAAATAAGCACCTCTGGGGTTTTTATACTGAGTCCACTTCTTGGCTTTGATGCTCATCATTTTTGACTCTACTATCTTAGATACACAAAGAAAATGGAGAGATTTTACTTCCTTTTAGATCTGGGCTGCTCATTCACCCGAGGTCATGCTAAATGGCAAAAGAGTCTCTAATTCTATTGGAGAGTCTTTCTTTCTTCATTATGCAGCAGTGTGTGTTTGTGTGTTTAGGGAAGGTCCTCCAAAGCTTGTTTATTCGTGTGCGTGATTGTCCATGCGTTTGGCCTCGTGTTTGCTGCGTATGTGCTGTGAGAAGGAAGCATGCTGATGTCTGATCCAATCACTCATCTCTGGTGGGCTGGAGGCCCTGAAACAGCGAGACACAGTAAGAAGAGAAAACACAGGAAACTGAGAGAGAGATGGAGAGTGTGTGGGCTGTGCATCCGTAATGCTCTGTTTGGTTTGGGTGTTGTATCCCAGTGTGGTCAGGACTACAATGCTAATTATATTTAATTTATGAGAGGATACTGTTTCAAGGACTTTCAGCTAAAGTAGAAAATAAAAGTCCAGTCCTGTAACATTATCTGCTCTTTGTTTCCTGTGATTGCTCTAAGGCTCTGAAGTCTTTCAGTAAGATTTAATTAGTGTAATTTAATTGACACAGTGAACTGTTGTTGTCACAGTAATCAAGCAACTAGCATTTCTTTCAAATCTAGGTAGAAGTGGATTTATAAAAGCTTTTAGGTCACTTTTACACTTAAAACTGGGTAGGCTCAGTTATCTTTTATACTTCAGGCAGACTGAAGCCTGACATTTGATGCAGTTTAGATAAAGCCACCGCCACAAGTGAAGGCTATAGCTGTTCTTCATAGCACTGCCCTGTGTAGCTATGCTAACGTTAGATGTGCTCAGCTTGATATCTTAATAAAATGCTACATCATTTTTCTTTATGTTCCCAAACTCAGACAGATTCAACCCACAATTCACTGTGTTTGATTTGGATGGATGTCACACCCATTGTGGAAAAAAAACAAAAAACTATGGTCTGCTTGGAAGTAAACAGGGACCCTCTGTTTTCCAGCGTTTGATTTTGGTTTGCACCAGAGTTCATTTAAGCTATCGTACCACCTCAAAGTAACAGAACAGAGAATCAGAGTTTCAGAGTTTCTGGGCCAAATGTGTTTGGTGTGAAGGTGCCCTTAGATTAGTCAAAGGGTACCCAGTGAAAATTGTGTGTATATAGAATGAACTGGGGCTGTTCACATAGTGGCTCTAAGGCCTTATCTGACGAAGAGGTTACCTCTTAGTAGCCTCAACCTGACTGGTATCCATGAATCCAATATGTGGAAAAAACAGCAACAACAAACAAGGACAACTACCAAAAACAACATCGACCGCCAGGCACTTAATGCTTTTAAGTATTAAGAACTAGACAAGAACAGTGCAGAAGAGGCCCAGGAAAGGCTGGGTTTGGTTTTTGTGGTAGTGATTAAAAAAAAAAAGTTTAAGGCATGTGATAGGCATGAGGCCAAAGTAACTTGACATTTGAACATCCTCCTCCAAGATTTTGTTAGTTTATCTTTAAATAAGAGTGAAGAGTTTTGCAAAATTTCTAGAAATCCCTCAAAACATTGTCAAGTATTTATGTTCGGAAGCACAGTGAAAAGCCCTACTTGATATTTTGGTCTACCTTTGGTCTCCAACATCTGATTAGTTCATCTCTTTCTCACAGAAGATAATTGCTAATTTGACATATATCGTTCAAAGCTTTCTCGCGATACCACATTCTTATGCAGAGGTTGAGTAGGAAACTCAATGACTTTAACCTTTGACCTCCAAAATCAGTCAAGTTATCCTTGTGTCTTAGGGGCCGTTTACATGGAAACTCCTGATTTGAAGACGCAAAGATTCTTCCTTTCCGTTTTCAAATTCTTTTGCGTTTACATGACAACGCTCGGAAGGCCAAAACGCAACGAAATGTTTGCGGAATTGACCGTTTTCGGCGTCATGTAAACGGCCCCTTAGTGAGTACTTGTGTAACGTAAGAGGGAAAGGCTTGTTAAAGCTAGGGTTGGTAATCTGATTTAGATTCACTTTTTGTAATACTGGTTAAAATGATCTATGACCTGATGGCAATCAATTCATAATGTTTTCTTAAAATAGAGCGAAAAATATCTGCTATCTACAGCAAGAATAAACCTGGGAAAACACCAACCAATCACATCTTTGTAACACATGTTTTAAACCAATCAAATCCCGTCGCTGTTCTGCCCACCTCCTGATCGTACATTTCACCGGCGTGCACAGTCCCTGATTCAGTGTTGCCGAGCTGAGAGGTATCCAAGTACACCTCAGAATCCTTACCTGTCAAGTTTTGGCTTTTAAAATAAGGGAAGCCTGCTACGAGCCGTCCCACAACCCCAACCAAGCTTCAGTATCCCTCACACTTTAAGACAGTTGTACAAGAAATCTAAAATAAACACTTTGTTTTTCTTGGTTTGTTCTGATGTTGGCTCTAATCTCATGACAGCTGCCACCCAGGCTACTGCAGGTGGCAGTTCTCGCAAGGCTTTTTCTTCTTCTTCCGTTTTTCGGTAGTTTGCATCCATCATTTTGGAGCATTAGTGACAGAGTTCAGTTTGGAGAGGCACAGGAATATTTTTATTATTATATCATCACACGGGAGATTTATGGGAGAATACTAATACGGGAGGACGTCGGGAAAGAGGATAAAATACATAAAATACGGTAGTTTCATGGCCCAAACGGGAGACTTGAGGGACTACCTATACCCTGATCAACATCGGGTTGTGAGTACTAACTAATTTTACATGTTTGTTTTTTTGACTTTACTATGATGTTTTGGTGTTTTCTTACTGCTGACTGAGACGTGACTTGGTGTAGTGTAAAACATAAATGTTGTCCTGATGGCCGGTTTGGAGTTAAATCAGTCCTCTGGTTGTGAATCAGTTCCGCTCGTGCAAGGAGGGGCTAGATGGAGCCCTGAGGAGATGCTGCATTCAAATTCATGCTAGTTTTCAAAAATTACTGACCCTAGCTTTAAAATTTCTGTGATATCCCATTTATTGGGATCGTTCACAAGCATAAGTTTGACTTTTATATGACCTTGAACTTGGAGTCATGACCTTGGGAGTCTTTTTAGGTGCTATGTTTTCCCACGTGGTTTATTCTGAGGTGGTAGAGGGGGCTAGCAGGCAGCTTTCAGAGCAGGGCAGTGAAATCATTCTTAAAAGGTAAACTTGTGGATGAAAGATTTGCAAAAAAGAATATTGAATCATAATTTTTTTCTAAAGAAAAGGACATGGAGTGACATTTAAGACACTCCAATAACAGATTTTTACATCAGAAATACCAGATGAAGCAAGGCAAATGCCAAAAGACAGTCCACCAAGACCTGTAAGCTCTCTCTCCCTGGCATTTTATTGCTCTTTGTTCTTTCTTCCTTTCTTTTTAACAGTGGTAATGTTGGTGTTTATTCACTTTGATTGCTTAATTTTTGTGTGTAAATGTGTCTGTGAAAGGGTTTATGCTATCAGTCAGTGTAAAGCACAGGGAGGAGGACTGTGTCTCACAAAAGAGCAGGAGTTACGCTAAAAATGAAACTGAAACTTAAAATTTAGTCCAGAAAATGTCATTCTTTGCCATTAATCATGAATAAGTGTTGCAGTGAAATGCATGAGCAAGATCCACAACAACAGTAAGGCACACCATTTAAAGACATCTCTTGGCCTGGAGAAATACTTCCACATGATGTTTTGTGAATTAAAATTGTGGAGCCAAAACAGAGCCATTCTCCATCAAGCTTTGACAAACCCTTACATTTTAATTTCTCCCATGAGCAGAGCCAGTGTGTCTCTTAATCCAAACTTAAGTGCCAATGTTAAGAGCCCCTCATGCCTTTAGTGCCTGGCTCCTGTCCAGAGTCTGAGGACATGCAAATCTAGTTAATTATTCTCTGTTTTAAGCCCACAGGTCTGAATGTTGGTTTGGTGGGTTATCTTACTTTGTCAGCACCATGACTGGCTAGTTATCTGAACAGCTCACACCTTCTTCTACCCAAAGCTTTAATTTGTTCATGTCCTGTACAAACCAAGCATACAAGATAATGGAGGTTTTCTGAGTAAAACATAAATCCGTCCATTCACCCATTATATATACACCTTAAGTCATGCAGAGATTATTTAATCATTTAAAGAGTATTCCTCAATAACCATTTTTGTAAAGCATCCTGCACATCACCAAATGGCTTAACATTTTCTCTGGCATTTTTGAAAGAGAGTTGAACTTTGATCTGGTCAAAAATTATGAGAGCAACTCAGCCAGGACAAAGGATGAGTGTGTTGATGGTTGACTTCATAAATTGCAGATGAATCTTATCCACTGAGCAGTATGTTGTTCAGAATATTAGCCAGGGAGAAGCATCCTAAGTGAGTTCTATAGAAACAAAGATTTATATATGAGAACATCCTCAGTATGTACAGAGCTTAGTAGAAAGACACTTCCTAATTCTGTCTCTTAAACCTGGAACATATTATATTATATAATATGCTATTTTATGTCAAATCATTTTATGAAATGATTAGGACTCTAGCCATGCCAAAGGACAGCAGTAACCTGTACTTCTCCTTTTTTTGAAGCACTGGGGAGACCGTTTGTATGTCATTTAGACATTGATATTTTTATGTTTTTATTTAAATTCAATGTTTATATTGTCCTTCCTGTTGCTGTGTCCTGTATATTTAAGACTGTAGTTTTACCCTACTGATATGTTTTTTCAAAAGTAATCCTGCTATTAAGTTAAAGGCATATTATGCGACTTTTTGGCCTGTAGGTGTCGCGCTAGAGCGTCTGAGCGAAAATCAAAACAAAGGGGCTGTTCAGTGAATAATGAGAGGCTGTTAGCCACACCTCCTCCACTTCACTGCCCCCCTCCTTCCAAACGTCCTGCAGACCGTCAACAAGAAGAAGAAACATGAGTGACCAAAGGATAAAGCTGTTCATGAACATGTCTAACAGAGAGGTAAGTTTACAGAGCACGTCCTGATAAATCCTCTGACTGCTGTGTCTCTGAAAAGGTTACCTTTTTGTTTCGAGCGGCGTTTGCCGTCTTTGTCATTGATTTATAACTCTGCTCGAACAGCTACAGCTAGTTAGCCCACACTTCCGTAAGCTATAACCTGGGTGGTGATACAGAGCGGAGAGCAGACAGAGCTGCAGTCTTTACCTGAGGCTGAAGGCTGCAGAGGCCGCCGAGCGACGGTCCACACAGACGGACGAGCTAACTAGCTGCTAATCGCCAATAGTTGCTAATCGCTAATAGCTGCTATCAGTGTTGTTTTCTCTTTGATAGACTGCAAGGATTTGCTTCAGTAATGTTTGTTTGGAGTAAATACGCTGCTTTGTGACCCGCTGTCAGCAGATCTACGCCCACCTACTTTTTGGCTCTAATGCTAAAGTCAGCTGAAAAGTTAATAACAACAGCATGTGTGAGGTCTGTAATGGTGTAAAGTTAGAAAACTTGACAGTGTTGAATCTTCAGTAATCCACCCGCTTCTTTCTTTCTTTCCTGGCACACATCAGGCCCTCAGAGAGCGGCTCTGACCAGCTGATGAGGCCGGGAAGGGGCGACCAGAGCAGGGGACGGAGCGGCGGAGGAGGAGACCCTCAGTACAGACAGGTAATCACTGTGTTATGAGGACGTCACACTTCATACTGTGAGGATATGATAAAACTGTGGTTATAGACGAAAATTATAAGTATTTCATATTTGTACTCAAAGGTTTTCATATCCACAGTTACAGATAGTAGAAGCACTTTCAATATTTTTGATTTATGAATCTAGTATTGTAAAAGCAAAAAGTATGCTACTCCAAGTAAAAATGTACTCAGAGTATTTGGTATTCTGAAAGAATTTTCTGAGTGTGAATAGCATATAAGCCAGCCTGTGAACAGTCAGTAATTTATCACATACTAATACTTTAGTATATAATGTTCCATAAAAATAACATCATGTAACAAAAAGTGAAGTTTTTCTGTTACCTATGAAATTACAGCAGAAAGATGTCAGACTTTTTTAAAACCACATTTTTATTTACAATGCAATGTCTACTTCACTTTCTAAAAAGTAAAATTTGCCCTTGATATTATGTGATTAGTGATAGTGATTTATTATTTCATATCCATAAATATATTTCACCAAACCATCAGACAGCATGTGTTTTGTTCATGTTTTTCAGGTGCTGCTACATAAGCTGACTGAAGACGAGAGAGCCATCAGCAGCTGCTCTGAGTCCACAGCCCTGGAGTCTGATGCAGCAGCAGAGAATTAAGAACAGAGGGCTGCACAGTAAAATAATGTTTTTAGGAATTACAAGACAAGTGCTGAGAAGTTTTTCACAGTTTGACTACTGGCTAAAAGTACCTTTTGCTTCATTCCACAATGTTTTATTAGAGAATGTATTTTTATTGTCTTTCCTTATTGTTAATCAGTGCATGCACTGTGGATGAAACATCTGAGAAAGTTATCAAATTATCATCATACAGGCTTTGTATCTTTATTTTTAATAAATATAATTTGAGAAGGAAATATACTGATTTTTTTATTGCTGACCAATGATTTCCATGTTTTGTTTAGCCACTTGCTCCTTTTTCACTATGAAACTATTTTGCCTCTTGTGTCACTCCACACCTTGTGTTTTTAGTACAAGAGCAGAAACGTATGCACTTTGTCAAGAAAAGTTACACCTGTATTAATGCACATATATACTTAAATAATCACTTTTGGCTTCAATTTTCTTATTCTAGTACACATGTTTGAAGTACAGAAAGTAACATTTTAGGCTTTTTGAAACACTAGAAAGTAGATCTACAGATATGTATTTATTCTGTGTTATAAAGCCATGGCAGTTGGGCACTTTGTGTGCAGGATATTAATAACAAATAATCAACTAATATGAAAAGTCAGACTCATTTGGAAAAAGCTAACTGAAGTGGTTATCAAAATAATGTTGAAAAAATACTGAACTTATAAGTGTCTGTCTCTGGACTAAAGGCATAACAAATGGTAAGCCAGCCAAATACAACTACCTGCAGTTTACCCAAGTTATAAATAAACCACAGTATTTCAAAGTGATTTTTGGATGTCTCACAAAATACATAATTCACTGAAATGTAATTTTCACTTATTTTTATTTTGATAATCAGCCCTGAGACAGTGTGCAACTAAACATGACTGAAAGATAGCAAAAGGTGATTCTGAACAACACTGGTAATGCAAACAAACATTTTGTGTGAGAAATGTATGTAGTGATTAAACACGTGCTTTACAGATGGCTGAATGAACTCTGTCAGTGTAAGAAAGAGCACTCTGGTGTTTAGGAGTCACTGTCAGCACAGCATGTAGCAGTCTCTTCTGGCCTTCCTCTACACAGCCGCTGAACTTCAGGTAAAACTGAATAGTCGTGTTTAATAAAGAGGACAGGGGGCTTGGACATCAGCTCTTCCACTGTTGTAATTCTGGCAGTGTTGGACCTGTGAACATGGACAGAAAATGTTATTCTTTTGGTGTAATACTACCTGCAACCAAATGATTGCAGTATAACTAGACATTTTCAAAAAACATGCCAATACCTAACTCTAACTTCAACACATTAAGATAAAACTCTTCATTTGTACAGCATGACTTAGTGTGGTGGGAGCCAGTGGTGTTCTCATATCATTCTTAAAAACAAATTAAATATTTAGATAGTATAGTAGATGGCAGATTCACTGATGTATTTTAGTAAATAAGGTCATCACAGAGACATAACACAGCTGCTGTTCCAATATACCACAGAGAAAATCATTCTTACTTCAGACTGTGTCTGCAGTGGTAAATTTGCTTCATAAATCACCTCAAAACTACGTTCATATGCAGGTTCATTTAGATAACAGCCCCCAGCTGTGCTGCTTCTGAGGCTTGCTACCTTTAATTGACGGACATCTAAACTTTAAACAGTGTCCCGGTGAGATAAATGACCTAAAGTGATCTGGATTCAGTCAGTACAGAACAGCAGACAGGCTGAACGTGTGTTTATGTTCATTTATGTTCGCGTTAGCTGCGTTAGCATGCTGCTGCTTCGTTTAGCCGCAGGCTAACGTTAGCACATATTAGCTTTCACGTCGGCCCAAAAGACTCGGACAAATGACAAAGGTAAAAAGGAACAGCATTAACTACACACACAAAGCCTATTCTGTTATTCATGCGCCTGTCTGTGACATGTCACTTAACACGCTCACGCTACACAGAAACATATTAAGACACTTACCTGTCCATACGCAGGTCCAGCTCTGGCCTGTTTGAGCCTCCTCCTGACGCAGGACTCTCCATTGTGATGAACTCTCCTCAGTCTTCTCTATCTTTAGTTATTTCATGTCTGTTTGATATTTTCAGTTGTATTTATTTGTGCCCCTGTATAGCAGAGGATGTTTGCCGATCAGTCGATAACAATGAGTCTTTATGCGTTATGGCGCCGCCTCCTCTGTGATTGGTCAGCACCCCCCTGGGGGTTTTATCCAGAGGTAGGGGGCGCCAGGGGGCGCCAGAGGGAAGGTTTACGGCCCAATCCGGTCCGGATGATGTTTACATAGAGCTGGTATCAACACAGGCAGAAGGGGGAGGGCTTAGCTTTCACTGTGTGGAGCATGGACTGAGAGAGATATTATGATGCAGTCTACTGTGAATCTGATAGGAAAATGTGTGAAATGTCGGATATTATACCTTTAAAGCTGGTGTCTACGATTTGAAACTGCAGCCTGCCCCTCCTTCCCTCACCTCTCCCCTCCGTGTTCCAAGATCCCGCCCCCAGCTCGTGTCGCCTCATACAGCCCCCTCCGGCAGAGCTACGAGCGACTAGCATAATATATCAGCAGCAAACTCAATCAAAAACAGCTCAGCTCAACTGAAAGTATCAAACACGACAGACATCTCCCTTATAACACACAGCAGTAGCCATTTCAACTGGACCGGCGGCAATGCGGGTTTGGCGCCGCCAGAGCGGAGCCAAGTGTGGGGGAGGATTAATCTTTCTCAGCCTGTCCTCCCAGCTCAGCTTACAGTGCTAACGATTAGCGGCTAACAGGCTAACCCGCTCCCCTCCAAGTTATTAGCCTGTACAGGCACAAACTAACCAGAGTTATTCAGCAGACATCTCCCACTGTAGTAAACAAAGCCATTACCTGATCAACCAGGGGCGAAACGGCCGATGCTGAAGGTCTGACGGCCGGCTGAGGCTATTCGCTAGCCGTTAGCCCGCTAACAGGCCTCCACCCGCTGGGCAGAGCTCCGCTGGGCCCGCTGGAGAGGGAGGCGGATTCTCGGTTCGGGCGCTAGGCTTTCCTGCTCCATGATAGTTCAGTAGCTAACGCTGCTAGCTGCTCACCGGAGGTAGAGGGGAGGAGGCGGGACCATGGGCAAGATGCTGCGACTGTGTAGTGAGGGAGACGAGGGAGAGGGGAGAGGAGAAGGGTGGTCTGCAGCCAGACTGTCTTGGGAGAGGGAGGCGGATTCTCGGTTCGGGCGCTAGGCTTTTCCTGCTCCATGATAGTTCAGTAGCTAACGCTGCTAGCTGCTCACCGGAGGTAGAGGGGAGGAGGCGGACCATGGGCAAGATGCTGCGCAGACTGCGAGTGAGGGAGACGAGGAGAGGGGAGAGGAGAAGGGTGGTCTGCAGCCAGACTGTCTTGGGAGAGGGAGGCGGATTCCCGGTTCGGGCGCTAGGCTTTTCCGCTCCATGATAGTTCAGTAGCTAACGCTGCTAGCTGCTCACCGGAGGTAGAGGGGAGGAGGCGGACCATGGGCAAGATGCTGCGCATCCGAGTGAGGGAGACGAGGATTGGATGGACTCATGGACTAACTCACGGACCAATTAATAGTTGCAGGTTCTTAGGCTTGATTGGTCAGCTAGTATGCAGCTTTTCAGCGGATATACTGAATTGATTTTTTTCATTCTTTTTGGTCTTTATACTGTGTAGATAGGACCATAGGACCATAACAGCATTATAAACGGTGTTATTAATATGTACAAAGCTTCCAAATCGTAGACCATAGCTTTAATCCAATTATTTTTTAATCGCATCCTACTCTTGATTCATAGGCACAATGTAGAATAATTCAACATGATTCAAATTTCTTATGAAATCCCAACGAACTTTTTGTTAACTTTGTGAACTTAAAAAAAGCAGCAGTTGGACTTTCATCTTACGACAAAAATAACTTTAAAATTGTAGTCATCAGTGAGACAAGATTTTAGCCTCCTTTGCAAACACTCTGTCATTATGTTAATATTGTGGTATTTTTATAATCCCACATTCCTGTCCAGGTGTCTCAGATTAACAGTTGGAAAAAAATGAAAAAATTGGCACAGAATATTTTCCCTTCCATACATAATAATATCTGCTTCATAAAGTTAAACTTTGAAAACAAACATTCAGATATCCCGGAGTTACATGACAGCCAATTTAACAACTAAGTATCTTTTATAAGTGCTGTCTGCTTGTCTGGGAGAATAGTGTGATACAAAAATGGAATGATGGGAAGAGTTTGCAAAGTATTAGCAGCATATGTCATGTTTTTTAAAGACTAAAAACCACTTCATTGGATTTAGTATGTCCCAGTTTCTGATTGGATACATGAGCTTGATATTTTGGTCTACTTGTGTTACTACTACCAGCTGGAAATAACTTAGCAGCATTAGTCCTTCCTGGGTTCATGTGCTGCTGTTGCACTTTGTGAATTTCCCCTGAAGCATGTAGACAGGCAAACATCGGAAAGTTTTCTCTATGAAGCCCTTATGACTTGGATTCTGCAAATACTAACCATAGGATGTTTCAGGAGATACACTCATACAGGAGAAAGTTTGTGCTGTTTTTTTTTAACAACTTTATGTAAGTTTTTTTTCTGAAATACAGAAATGGGTCTTCCTTTTAAAAGTATAGACTTAACACTTGAATCAACTCAGTCCTTTTCCAGCAATATACTACAGGTTAAGGGTCATATTGTCAGAGTGGCTACCTTAATCATGGTGGCCTTATCTGAAAGCTTAGCCTACATTGTTTTCAAGATTTCTTGCAAACCAGGAAACCACATCTTAAACACCGGATGCTCCAGGTCATCATGGCTAATACTTCTCAAACAAATTGTATTAATCACATAAGTTTACATTTTGACCACTAAGCTCCTAAAAAAGGAAATCTGAAATCATCACTGGGTATATGTTTTCAGAGGGTTT
The DNA here is from genome assembly GCA_036419115.1 of Scarus forsteni. Taxonomy (NCBI): domain Eukaryota; kingdom Metazoa; phylum Chordata; class Actinopteri; order Labriformes; family Labridae; genus Scarus; species Scarus forsteni. The sequence continues at coordinate 23,089,626 of JAZDUH010000084.1, forward strand.
TGAATTTACAGACTGTAGTGTTGATTGAGGACAGCATTTTGAACATTTTTATGTCCTGAATCAAGTCTTATTACTTTTTCAATTCCAACCTAAATTAAGCTCTTATATCACTGGCAAGGCAGCACTCCAAGAAAACCCTGATAATGCCTAGTAGTAGATTTCTTTGGTTTTATATTTTCTATTCTCTTCATCATCTCTTTAACAATACCTTTAATCTTACCTGTTTTATAAATGCCATCAATTTCTCAGAACTTCCATTATATTCGCCTCTTTCTTGCCAAGTTAATCATTTTAGGTGCTTTGTGCTCTGCTCTTTCTTTGATATATCACATAATGTGCATGATTACATTTTTAAAATGCCAGATTTCAGGCCAATCACCCTATTAATACTTGAATATGACTGGTAAATTAACTCTGCATTCATTGTAAACAAAATGAATACAGAAGCTATTAAAATGACATGAGCTCATGCAGCCTACTCACCAGGAGACTATTTTCTCACTGTTTTTCAGAGTTAAAAAGCTCGGCATTACTTTTAATCAGACAGAGGTCATGCAGTGTCAGATTGCTAAAGTGTTGAGAGAGAAGACAGAACATAATGAAGATGAATTTCAGGCCTCAGGGTGAATACATACTGACATAGTCTTGTCCTTGTTGCCTTTTATCACATTCTTTCTTAAACAGCCTGCCTCTTAATATTAAAGCTGATTATGATGAATTGAAACTGAGCTGTTGTCTAGGTTTGGGATATCCTATTCTTCAGTGCTTTCTGGAAACCATCCGTCACTGAGATTCATTCAGGTAATTTGTCTCAAGGTTGAGAAGCAGATGCTGCAGCCTGGTTTGTGTGCCAGTATTGGGACGCCAGATTGAATAAGGGGCTCAGGACAAGACAGAGGATATGTGGGGGCAAGGCCATGACAGATGACAAATGGTATTGAAAGACTGATGGATATAAGGCTCGACTGCATGGCTTTCCCATTAAACTTTCCTCTCTTTTTTTTCCGTCTTGCTCAGAATCAATCCAACTGCAGGTTGACTGCACCAAACAGAAGGGTCGAGCATCCTTTAACCCCCTGTCCTGGGTAATACTCTGTTGGACTGATGTGTTACCTACTGGGGGTTTTTCCACAGGTTAAAAACTGTGTTTTGGGCTCAATTGTGTATTTAGATGCCTAAAAGTGCCCATGTTTTTCCTTCTGATGACACTAAATTGGGCCAAATGCAGTCACTGCTTGCAATACACAAAGTTGGATAAATGTGCACAGGAGAGGCCATTTGATGGTTAGCAAGTTGTTCAGTCTGTGAATCTTGAATTAGAAAAAAGTGAGCAAACAACAGACAGATGCCTGTATTCAGCTTTTTAAAATGTGACATTTTGGGATATGATTTATGTTTTGAAGATCAGAGGGACTAATTTTTGTTTTGTCTTACTGTTAGTCTGTTGTTTTTCCTGTGCAAGTACACTATATTGTCAAAAGTATTCACTCACCTGCCTTGACTGGCATATGAACTTAAGTGACATCCCATTCCTAATCCATAGTGTTCAATATGACGACGGTCCACCCTCTGCAGCTATAACAGCTTCAACTCTTCTGGGAAGGCTGTCCACAAGGTTTAGGAGTGTTTATGGCAATTTTTAACCATTCTTCCAGAAGCACATTTGTGAGGTCACACACTGATGTTGGAGGAGAAGGCCTGGCTCTCAGTGTCTGCTCTAATTCTAATTCATCCCAAAGGTGCTCTGTTGGGTTGAGGTCAGGAATCTGTGCAGGCCAGTCAAGTTGATCCACACCAGACTCTGTCATCTATGTCTTCATGGATCTGCTTTGTGCACTGGGACACAGTCATATTGGAAGAGGAAGGGGCCAGCTCCAAACTGTTCCCACAGGGTTGGAGCATGGAAATGTCTTGGTGTGCTGAAGCATTCAGAGTTCCTTTTACTGGAACTAAGGGGCCAAGCCCAGCTCCTGAAAAACAACCCCACACCATAATCCCCTCCACCAAACTTTACACTTGGCACAATGCAGTCCGACAAGTATCGTTCTCCTGGCAACCGCCAAACCCAGACTCGGCCATCAGATTGCCAGATGGAGAAACATGATTCGTCACTCCAGAGATATGAGGTATGCAGATGTATGCAGCTGCTTGGCCATGGAAACCCATTCCATTAAGCTCTCTGTGAACTGTTCTTCAGCTCTTGAGCTGTTCTTGAGGAGGTCTGAAGGGGTTGCCAACTTTATGCAGAGTCATAAAGTTGTGACCTCTTCTCACTATGCGCCTCAGCATCAGCTGACCCCACTCCGTCAGTTGACGTGGCCTACCGCTTGGTGGCTGAGTTGCTGTTGTTCCCAAACACTTTCATGTTCTTACAATACAGCTGACAGTTGACTGCGGAATATTTAGGAGTGAGGAATTTTCGTGACTGGATTTGTTGCACAGGTGGCATCCTATCACAGTGTCACGCTGGAATTCACTGAGCTCCTGAGAGCGACCCGTTCTTTTACAAATGTTTGTAAAAACAGTCTGCATGCCCAGATTTATACACCTGTGGCCATGGAAGTGATTGGAACACCTGATTCTGATCATTTGGATGGGTGAGTGAATACTTTTGGCAGTATTGTGTATTATTAGGGAATATGCCACCTCCCTCATATGGGAAGCTCTCACTTGGACAAGGTAATTTTTCAGCTCAATGCCAAAGCTGTGAAGCCACTGTAAATATTTGAGTACAGTGCTGAAAAATGAAGCCTTGTGCATTCCCAAGAGGAGCTTTTTCAGGCACAGGTCACGAGAATTTGTGCTCACAGCCTGTTCTAAGCAGGGATGTAACGGAAATTCTTATGGATATGCCAAAATGAAATAACCGAGAGGAAATTTTGTCAAGAAACTACAAAAGTTCTTTCTGGGACATTAAGGACCAGTGTAAACTCGGCTCCCACATTCCCGATGTATGACTACGTACTTGTGACTTCTAAGTTATATGTTACTGCTGTAACAGCTTACTTTAGATCTCTTTCATGCATATGATTATTCTGCCTATTTGCATTTGCCACAATAGCTTTATTTGCAACTTAAATTTCTTTTTCACTGCGACTTACACAACACTGCTTTGTATCTGCAACATTAATGACATATATTTAAGACCTTCACCCATCAAGGGTGACGCAAATAAGTTCTAAAACTATAATATTTTTAAGGTGCCTTTTTTTTTTTTTTTTTTTTTTTTTTAAATGTATATTTTTGGGCATTTTGTGCCTTTATTGATAGGAGAGAGACAGTGGATAGGCTTGTGAAAGGGGGTGAGAGAGTAGGGGAAGACACTCTGCAAACTGGTCACAGGCGGGATTCGAACCTGGGCCGGCAGAAGCATGTACATGGGGTGCTAACCACTCCGCCAAACCAGCACCCCGTTTAAGGTGCATTTTAATACATCTTTGTATTCACAGTAACAGCAGCACCTATTTGTGTACATATGTAGTGTAAATTCTATTTGGGTGTTTTCCAATAATTTCAAGCTTTTCATGTTACAAATGAACAATAAAAACTCCTTCAACACTTCACGATTGATCAAATCACCTCTTCATGTTTGGCTTTTTTCATTTTATGACACATCCACTGTAAGTGTGTGTCAGTCTCTAACTCCCTAAACTGCATCTATTATTTACAGACTCAGAGCATCTTCAAGTTCCTTCCCAGAGGCTGTGTCGTAACACTGAGCAAGAATCTGGATTTGGGTTCTGCTGTTAATGAGTTACCACTGCAGAGCAAAGGAATTATCATGTGAGAGTGCACTGGTTGATGTCATGTAGTTTATTTGTGTTTGCTTTAGCGTCGTGTTCAGCCCCGCTGCCCCTCTATTGCAGTTGGATCGTTTTCCCTCCTCTGTCTCTGGTAATAAATTTCTCCCCTCCTCCTCACTATCTTCCCCCTTAATATAAACTGTGTAAGGATCTTATCTCAGCTAATATATCAGTTGATCTGATTCCTATGGGCAATTTGAGCTGAATGGAAAGACACAGCAAGGGATGCAATCATGGTTTATTTATTTTAAAGGCTGATTAAAACCCTGGGTGTGCACGCTGGTGTTGGAGAAATGCCTCCCCCCAGACACATTTAGCTATTAGAACAGACATCAAGAAATACCGTGGAGTCCTCTAATGGTGCTGCCCTGCACTTTCCCCCCTTTCTGCTTATTTATACAATCTCATATAAGGATAACCACTGAGCAGCAGCAATGGGTTGAAAGTGAAGCACAAAAATATAAAACAAATAAAAAGACAGTGGACTTGAGTGTTTGAGTGGGGCAGGAGGGATTTGCAGAATTTCTTCCTCTGAAGTTAGTTTGTGCTTCAGGTAAATAACTTGTTTTTCACTGTAGCTGGACAGGACGTACCTACCAAGCTATGTCTTGCTAAAATCATGAAGGTTTTTTGAAGAACTGGACAGCAGACTTCACATTTACTTGGGTGAAATATCTCAATTTAGGCCTGCACGATTATGGCCAATATGATAATTAAAAGATTATTTTGGTCAATATTGTCAGCACTTGTGCATATATAGCACTTGGCTAGTCCTCATGACCACTAAAAGTGCTTTTTTCACACCCATTCACTCTAAGGGTGCTTACACACCGGACGTTACTTGTACTACCTCGGCGATCACTCTCCATGCAAAGTCAATGTACAGCCGCGATGGGGCAGGCCTAACCCTCCCGCTATGTGTTTGCCGCATACAAGACGATCACTTCACATGTCGCATGATGTCAAAGTTAAAAAAAAGTTGATCTTTTTTTTTTTTTAAATGTATATTTTTTGGGCATTTTTGTGCCTTTATTGATAGGAGAGAGACAGTGGATAGGCTTGTGAAAGGGGTAGAGAGAGCAGGGGAAGACACTCTGCAAACTGGTCACAGGCGGGATTTGAACCTGGACCGGCAGAAGCAAGTACATGGGGTGCTAACCACTACGCCAAACCAGCACCCCAAAGTTGATCTTTTTAGGTTTATGTTGTGTGTGGCTGTGCAGCAACAGCCAATTCGCGGTGTGTGCATGTGTGACGGTACCCGTGACAGACAGTTTTTTATCCGGACTACAGAGGAACAATTTATGTCCGTGTGGGAAACATTAGTCAGTGAGGACATTAGTTCTGCCTGGATGGACCGCAGAAAACTCACAGATGATGCTGCAGCAGCTGCAGTGTTTTGTGTTTGATAAGTGAGAAAAGGATACACCTGGAATAATGTCCACTTATGCATCCTATAAGGTGATATATGATATGATCGTGGTGAAACTTGAATGGACGTGACGTCACCGAGCAACAGCCGATGGCAGCGGTGACCAAAATGAGGTATTTATGGACATGCGACGATAATTCAGTGGGCAACGCGATTGTGATCACAGAGTCGCTTGCGGTGTTCACGGACGCTACTTGTACTACCTTGGCGATCACTCTCCATGCAATGTCAATGTACAGCCGCGATGGGGCGGGGCTAACTCTCCCGCGATGCGACAGCCGCTTTTCACACTACCACATAGCTTGTTGCGCGATGTCAAAGTAAAAAAAGTTGATCAATCAGCAGGTGTGTGCACATGTGACGGTATCCTTCACAGACAGTTGTTCATCCGGGCTACAGAGTAACAATCCATGTCCGTGTAGGAAACACGGAACTGATGTCAGTGAGGACAGTGGTTGATAAGTGAGTGAAAAGGATACAGCTGGAATAATGTCCGCTTATACACCCTATTATATGATATATGATCGTGGTGAAACTTGAGCTGACGTGACGTCACCGAGCGACGGCAAATGGCAGCGGTGACCAAAATGAGGTATTTATGGACGCGCGACGCTACGTCAGTGGGTCGCTTGCGGTGTGAACGCAGCATTAGTCTTTCACTGATTTTTACCTCTGCCAGGATGCTATGCTGACGTCTGTTCGTTTGTTTGATTTTGAAAGTGATCACTGTGATCAGGACTGTGGCGCTGGCGGAGGTCTGCGCTCTCAGAGTTCTTTTCTAGTTGAAGTTGTCATGTCAAGTTGTCCATCAGTATCTACCAACACATCCCTGCCCTATCATACTCATACACAGGCCACTTGCACAGCAATGGGAGCAACTTGAAGTTAAGTACACACTGACATGGTGCAGCTGGATCTGGGATCGACCCTGCGACCTTCCTGTTGTTAGTAGAGTGAACTATCAGACTATACCACTGACGCCGTGGGTATCTTGATATGCTTGCAAGGGTGGCTGCATTAAAACTAAAAGATGTCAAGCAAGGAAGAAACTTGAAAGAAATTTTTCATTTTCCTTAGATCCTACTTAACTCCTAATATGAATGAAATATTGAATGTACTGTATGTAGGGCCATTAAAAAAAATACCATTTGGCCTAAATAGAAACAATGTGAATTGGGATGACAGAGACACAGATGGTGTCAGACAGTGAGTGATAGTAGATAAGATTGAGTTGATGGAGGTGGTTAACAATCCCTGTTTTAGTTAACACCTTTATACAGTTCTTTTCTTTTAAATCCAAGACAATCCTTAACTAAAAAGCAAAGTACAAATTGAGTCTGAAGCTTATTGATGATACTAAAGCTGGTTAACAGGGACCGACTCTCAAAGTAAGACCTTTCAAAGAAAATATGCTTACTCACAGTGTTAGAAAGGAAAGTTTGGCTGACTGAGCAACTAAAACATCACTTCCCTGATTTTACTTTAGCTGTGCTCTTTGTATTCCACAGAGACAGAGAAGCAGAAAATAAGAATAAGAAGTTCTTCTTCTAAAAGCAGCTCAGTGTTTCTCTCTGTCACACTCTGGGCAGGTAATGAATCAAGTATCTATTTCAGCTGAGGCAGCAGACAGCACAAGCAGGACTTTATCCACTCGATCAGTCACCCACATCCCTCAAGCTTGCTTACAAATGTTTGTGCCACCGTCTGTCTGTGTGTTTGTTTGCTATTGAGTACGTGTTTTCAAAGCACCCACTTAAAGACGGATCCATTCTTAATCTATTCTGTGAGACAGGTGGTTACTCTTCTCGTATTTGTTTTATTCGTAAGAGTATAAACAATGTGTAGGTGTGTGAGTGACTCAGCGTCTGTGTTGTGTTGGAGTATTTCCTTTGAAATAACATAATTTGAAAAGTTGTATCACTGATATTAAATTTTAAGACTTCTCTTTATTTTTGTACACATCTTGCCCACAGGCTTTTCGTTTTTTGTTTTTTTTACTTTCTTATCAAAAGCACTTAAGTATTAAACATTAACTCGACACACGCACTGCTCCCCCCTGTGATCATTGGTATTCTCTTTCCTCTGTCTTTATCGAGTGCGTAGTGATGAGAACGGCGGTGGAGACAGGGGTCAAGTCTTACAGCACCCCCTGTGTTTACCAAAGACAGGTATCAGCCAAGGCAGCGGCATGAAATTAAACAAGGCCCACGGAGACAAGAACAGGAAACGGAGTGCAGAGGTGAGAGGGGGGAAACAGGTGAGGACTCAGAAGTTGAGAGGTGAGGCGGGTGGGTGGTTGGGTGGGGGAGGTTGCTGAAGGTTGTTGCGTACCTTCTAGCTCACCCCAGCTCATTAATTTTCTCATTTAGTTAGAACAGTGGAGTGTGCAAACAAGAGCGGAGGCCTTGCCTACTAATGAGGACGGGAGAAGACGAGCAGACAGCTTCAGTGTGTGTTTGTGGGGAACGTGTGAGGTATGAGGAAAACAACAAGCATGTAAGAGGGAGGGATGGCCCTGGAGTGGGAGGAAAACACGTGTTTGAAATAAATGAACAGATTGAGGGCTTGAAGTCTGTTCTCAGGACAGCTCTCAATGATTTTATTAATTTATAGTGTATGTTTAACTGGTTTATAAACTTGAACCACATGGCTTCACGGAAGTTGACAGCCTGCAGATATGTACATTTGCTGTTCTTTTTTCCTCACCTTGGTTAAGGGTGAGTATCCTGGGATGGTTGACAATGGCAAATAATGTAATGGTACGGCAATGGTATCTTCTCATCACATTAAAAAATGTATCTTAAATGAGGTGGAGGAAGTTTTTTTCTAGTCTCATGGGTAAATTTTTTAGTGTTGTTGCTGTAACTGAATGTGTTGTTTGTCTTTTTCCTGCATCCTCTTGAAAGTAATAGTATTCAGTGGTGTTTGCAAATGAAAACTTTAAATGTCACAAACCTTTTGTAAATGCCTTGTTAATCATTGTTGTCGAGCTTGTGCTTCTTTGACCAAGATTGAGACTCATGTAAGCCTGAATGATATATATATGTATGTGTATATATATATAAATCACCACGATTGGGTGTGAACATGTGCAATAGTCATTTTGCAGGATTTGCAATGTCGGTCATGTGACCTAAAGAGTAGGGACTGGAATTGTTGACAATTTGTTGATACCATTTTTGATTCTGCTTATTGATCCGCTTTTTTAATGATTCCCCAATTCCTGTGAACTTCTGTGTGGGCAAAAGTTTGCATGCACAGTTTTTCAGTTGCAACGATGTCAAACTCATTCCTCCTTATATTCAATACTCTGCATACAAAAATGGTTCTGCAGGGTTCTGATGTGCTCACTTACTGGAATAGTTGGGCAGTAGGTGTCCTTTTGTTGAAATTTAAGCCACAGTTTTGACCACTTTGCCCCCTGTCTGCCATGATTTTTGACTTCTTTGTCACCTTTTCAGCTGACTGTGCCTGATGAGGGTGTGACATATTTGATTTGCACAGTATGATGAACACAGAGGAGGGAATTGATAAGGGAGTGTATAAGCTAAAAGATGATACCGATTCTCTGAGGGAATTTTTGTCAATTCTTATCTGGAATTGGTTTTCGATTCTCATCCCTACTAGACTTCATGCAGGCAATTCACCATGATTAATGGAGATTGAAATGGCTTTTCTCTTTATGCTTTACAAGAAATGGAAGTCCATCTGAAATCAGCCACAGTAGACAGAAAACAGAACACTGTGCATGCAGAATCTGTTTGTCCTGTATGCATGTTTAATGATGACTCTTCTCTGGATAGACACACTTCACTTGCATGCGTACATCTCCATTGAGTTTCCTGCTAACTTCAATAGACACTTCCTAAGCATGTCAATACTTCAGTTAATTTCACTGATTATTTTGTATTGTTTGAGATGGTAAATGACAGTTAAGTAGCACAACAACTAACACAATAATTGAGAGGCAAAGCTCGAACAAAATTTTGATGCATTTGCTCCCTATTAATTTCAGTTCATTAAGGCAATTACATTGTTTTCTACGATTCTAAAAATGATCATTAGAACTCATTCTCTGTTTTCCTCCCTGATCAGTTTGCATGTCAACTTTCGTATGTAGAACACTGAAAGAATTGTGCTGTATGAAATGAAAACGTGCATCTGAACTCCCTCTGCCCTGTGGTGCAAAAGAGAGAGATGTGGATGCAAAACTTACTTTGTTTATCTCACTGTATGTCAACACCTTCTCCTCTCTAGTAGGAAACTTATGTCCACAAAGCGGACTTGTTAAGCTGTTTGTGAGGCGAGGGCGAGTGTGAACGACACATAATCTGATGTATATTAGGGAACCATCTGGGGATTTCTGCATGTTTGCTCTTACCCAAATAATAAGTGAATAATAAGTATCTTGTCTTTGTAATGTTTTCAATTGAAAAACAAAAAAGATTTGAAAATCACTGCTTTCTGTATTTATTTGTTCATTATCAAAAACATAGAGCTACCTAACTCTTTTAATGTAAGTTGTATTGGTCAAGATGTTCAGGTTTACTCTTGAAAGAAGTTTGAAGGTGCAAAAAAAGTTTTCAGCACCAGCAAGTGTCAGGCCGGTATAAAACTAAATGTTGGAGCAAAACCTGATGTTTAATGTCACTTTATTCACCATATTTTCCTACTGTGCTTTTCATTTGTTTCAATGCTCAACTTTAGTTCCACCAGATTCTCATACAGATGAAGCCAGCAAAAAAAAAGACTAAGTTCCAGCAAACATCCAGTCACAGTGAGTCCCCTCCCAACTCTGTGTGTGTGCTTAGACTTTGACATAATGCTTCCCATCTCATAGAACTGCAGGGTGCCACCACAGTGGGATTCAACATTTGCTCTTGTTAGATTAAGCAAAAATTATTACAGAGCAAGCAAATAGTTTGAGCAGGTGCTGTCAGCAAAGACCTTGAATAATAGAAATAATACTTAATTTTATTATTAATTGTATTTATTTGTGAGCCACTATTGAGGATTTATAGTGGAACGAGCAGCTGTTCTTAAGTCTGGTAGTCACAGCAATTCATTTATCTCTGCTACTCTTGGTGGATGGACAAAAGATTGAAACTAGTCTGAAAATGAGGTGCTTAGGGGGCATTAATTAGTGGCTAAGTGTTCATTACATCTTTGTGGAGGATCTCATTATAGCCACGAGGACGGACAGGGCCCGGCACTTATCTGACATGGACCAGTCACGACTAAGTCGAGGAAAGTGGGGAAGTTTCAAGTGGCTCAAACTGTACATGAGTCCTAATTAACTGCCTCGTTTTCAAATTTCAGAGTTCATCCTTTTTAACTCACTTAGTAGCCAGAGGAAATGAAAGTTTAAATCCTGGTCATATTTTTGTTGTAAAGAACAGCGGCGTGTCTCTTGCCAGGCTACTCAAATCACTGTTTGCTAAATATTTTATCACCAGAAGAGCCTGTGGGTTTGGTTGAATTAGCACCTCGTTTGGAGGCAGTTTTACTTTAGTTGTCTCACAAGCATTTAAGGAGATAACAGGCAAAGATCTTTGCAGTTCCATGCTGGCCTTTGTGGCATTATCAGCAGTATGAATGCCTTTTTATTTGCTCATATTCAAGTTATTGTTTTTTTCCCAGCTCACATTTCCTGACTCCCATATTCAATGTACGTACCTTACATTTTAGCTTTCTGAGTTATTCCTCTTGAACTTCACCACAGATTCAGTGTTATCACAGAAGTTGTCATACTGTGTATTGAGCTAGTCTGCCTTTGTCTAATAACCATCATATCTCAGTGCTATGTGCTTTCACTCGTCAGCTCTGTGTGGTCTGGGTGTGTATGTGAGAGGGGAAATTAGATTTTTAGTTTAATCATGGAGGACAGATTAAGCCTGTGAGGTTCTTATTGCCTGACCCATGTTGATCGAGAGACTGTGTGAATAAGCCAGTGAGGGTGAGAGTGTAATTCACTTCTCGATTTAGAGCATTCAAAGGAGAAGATATTTTTCAGCTACGCATTCACTGCAACACTTAATGTCATCTTCCAGAGTGAAAAATTAACCCCAATAACTTTGTTGATTTCTTTGTCAATGCACTTGGTGATGGCTCAATTGAAGCTGCATGAAAGCAGGCATTATGTTAGAGTTTAAGATAAACGTTGATGTTACCACTGTCACAAGAATGGAAGAGCAACCTAAAGGTGCATGATTTTCTCTGTGATTTATAGGTATTTCAGCCAGACAACTCTCATGTTTATTTGTTTAATCTTTCATTACAACAGCAGAACATACAAAAGTGTGAGTCTGGTGTCTACAATAGGCTCCAGCTTTACAACTTAATCCTTTCTCGCTGATTAATTATACATGCAGAATTTAAAAGTGTGAAAATACAGTATTTTGAACTCCCTGTCAGAGCCTACAGGTTGATGCTATATTTAGGGTGACTGTAGGGCACAATGGGAGGTGTCTACAGCTCCAACCCTTTAAGTCTGAATTGTAGCTGTGACTGTTTTATTAAACAAAATCTGCCTTAAGCTCCAGAATGAAAGCTTTCTCATTGGTCTAATGTGGGCATACCAGATGCAGAATATTTGAATAATTTATTGTGGTTCGAAAACAAAACAGAGCTGTGATATCACGTCACTGGTGTGTAAGCTAACATTGACTGGCTATGGATTAGAAATAGGTAAGTGGATAATTTTCACTTAAAAAAACATATCACGTTTGCAAAAGCCTTCAGAGAGTCTGTTTTGGATGTTTTTCAGAGAAACAAGACTTTAATCTGTCTCTATGTGTGATGCGTTGCATTGTGCCCAGCAAAGTCCACAACAATGCAGCGTTAGAAAGATTTCACTTCTGCTAAATAAGATTATCTCTTAGACCAGTGATAGTTGTGAAGTACAGACCCACAACCTTGAAGATGTGCTGCTCATTTTCTGCTAGTGGCTTGTTGTCTTTTTAATTAAACCAGCACTCTACAAGGTTTCTTTTTTAAATCACTATATCACAATTTAACACATGATTTTGACCTTAATGCCCCAATCACACATTCCCGTTTCTCATGGCGATTGTGCACGATTGTCATAATCCTGATAAAACGTGCTTTGGTTGCGGTGCATGCGCTTCTTGGTCTGGATCAGCATTGTATAGTCGTGTATGAACGGCGGGGAACGTGAAAGGGTCCTGACAGTATTGAACTGTTCAAAACTGTCGTGGAGAATCGCCGTTCTCAGTACAGCGGGATGAAAGCCTAATGCAGTCCTAATGCAAACGGTATTAGCGTGGCATGTACAGAGCTCGGGTCGGTCGGGCTGATTGTGGCTCAATCCTGAAAGCTTTATGAGGACGACTGACAAGGATGTATCCGTTTGTGCCCCGACTGTGTCCCGTTCAAGACGGCGCAAGCGACGGGGCTCAGTCGGGGCTTACGTGATGCGAACTGAGCTCGAGCGGGGCTGACGTTGTGTCAGCGGGATGGATGTTCATGCAGTCCTCATCATATCGCTGTATTAACCTAACTGGAGCGGGACGACCGCCCCCGAATTGCTGTAGCAGTGCTGTAGAAGCTCTACTGACGGTGTATTTATGGGGTGTGTCCAGGGGTGAGACAGTCATTTCATCCCGTATCGTAGTGATCACGCCAGCCTCCCCAATCGTGTACAGTCGTGCACAATTGCCATGAGAAACGGAAATGTGTGACTTCGGCATAAGGGGGAGGAAAGATAGTAGAGGGGATTACTAACCCCAGCATTTGGTCTTCATATCTCATCATGTTTTATGCTGTGTAATCGCCACAGGCAATGTCAAAGGGAGCAAATTTGCCATCATGCCAGGTTGTTTTTAATTTGTAAATAAACTTGTAATTAACAGTATTTGTCTTAGCATTTTTACCTACACTGAAGACTTTAGAAGATAAGGCACTTTTTCACAGTTTGCTAACAACTCGAGCAGTTTGCAGTGAGTTTTGATGACATTTCCAGGGCATGTTTGTCTTGGCACAGGAGAGGAGTGACTAGGTTTTGGTAGTAGTCTAAATGTGAATACTGATCCAGGATTATTTTAAAGCATTTGTGAACAGCGCATTATGGACACATTTTTACTGCAAACCCAACTCAGAATGCCTTAAAGCCTTTCTTGAGGCTTGTGCTGTCTGAGCCTTTCTAGTTTGCTTTTGAATTGGTTGCAACACAGAATTTTTTAGATTAAAATGTCAGAATTAATTGTGCATTTATGTACCTAATTTTTAGTGGTTCGGGAAAGACTCAATAAATAATTAATTAGAGACAGATTTAAGTTTCATCCTCAGAGTTCAGCAGTGCTCTCATATGCAAAAGCCTCCCTTAATCAAAATATAATCAGAGAAAAGGCCATTTTTAATCTCACCTCAAAGGCAAATAATAATGAGTTGGATCTGTACTTTAGTGAGTTTTAGGCCCTTATACTGTCTCTTTATCTCATCAGAATATCCTTTTCGTAGCTTTTCACAGCAGAGCTGCTCTACAGTCTTTCAGCTATCCTCTTAAAAGCCCACCTGATCTCCCAGCTGCTGTGAACTCAATCAAACTGCAGGCAAACAGAGCTCAGTCTCCAAAATTGAGGTGCTGTATTAGACTGAGACAGGTTAAATGGGACACCTGATTATTAGCCTGAAAGGTTATTGTGATTTGGAGCAGAAGATAGAGTAATTTATGGTGTGTGTGTTTACAAATGCCTGCAGATGCTTTGGGATTCAGTGTTTGTTTTGACCATAGGAGCAGAAGTTTAGTAGAAATAGATGAAATGTTTTGAGGTAAACCACAGGATGAATAAGAGGAAATTTCTAGCAAGAGCACCTGAACACACATTTACTGAATATTTCAGAAACAAATGGTTCCCAGAGAGTTTGCTCAAGTTCCACTGCTGCTGATGCAACACCTTGTCATTTTTCATATTTTCTATTTTGCCCTCTCACTCAGGTAAAATGCCCACTGTGTATGTTCAGAGAGTAGGTCATGCTAGATATATGCTCCCAACTCTTAAGCCTTTACACCTTTTGTCTTTGCTCAGTAATGATGTTTGTTGACAGGCCCTACAGCGTGAAACTTGTCTCTTTGATAATCCCACGCTGGAGACTCACAAACAAAACCACTGAAGCTGCAATGCAATACTGTCTGAGGCAATACAAGTTTCTTTGCTTGGTCGCATTTGTCCTGAAAAAGTCTATTTTTGCTTCAGGTTATGAGTTTCATAAATTAGATTTTTTTATGCATAAATTGGGAGATTTCAACCTTGAAATGGAGGGAAAGCAGCCAACTCAACTACATACTGTTACTGCATGTTGTTTTTTGATCCGCAAACACAAACCTGACCATCAAACTGTTTTGTCTTTTTTTATATATATATATATATATATTGGGCATTGTTGGCCATTCTTGGTTGTGATTGTATGTGCATGGTGGCTTCCCACTCTGCCAAATCAGCACCTCCTCTAACTTTTCTTTACAGGAGTGGTGTGCTGTGGATTTTGAGCCCGAGTTGTCACAAATTTGCATCTTATCCAGCCAAAATCTACACCATAATCCCTATAACAAGAACAAAATCAGATGTCACATTTATTCACATAATCACAGCAAAGGAATACCAAGCCCACAAAACCCTTATAAACACATGACAGCAGTGGCATGCTGCGTCAAAACACATATTACACTGTGCTATGAATCTCAAGCCACAAACAGCATTCACATCAGGTCTATAATTATAAAACAAGAAAAGTATAACTCAAGACAGCTCTGAGAAAGTAAAGAAACAGAAAAAACAATATGCTTGCTAATGCTGCATTGAAAAAAATGCCTGCCGAATGCCTGCCAAGTTCTTGCCAGTTAACAGCCAGCGTCCAATCACAGAGAATCCTCCCCATCTCACTGGGGTGTGCTCAAACTCTGCCATAATTCTTGCCATTCATGTAGTTACAAGGTACATGGTAATAGCATGAAAACATCCATCACAAGAACATGCAGGGCTCCAGACTAACTTTTTGCATTGGTTGCAGCGGTGCACCTAAAATTTTTTTGAAGGTGCACTTGCACAAAAATTAGGTGCACCCAAATTTAGTGTCATCTTTAATGCAGTAAGGTCACTATTTTATCAGTTTCTTTAACTTTTTTATAATGTAAACAATTTTATTAATAAGTATAAGGTGTAATATAAGGGTTACCACTCCGTGCTGAAACCTGACACCACAATCAGGCTCTGTCTGGGCCTATATGCATACTAACAGCTGATTGGATAATTACTGAGGGCTGTATGTGTGCATGTGTTTGGGCGGGCCTATAGGCTGCAGCCTGTGAAGATGCAACGCAGAGACAGAGAAAAGAGAGGGAGCAGGTGCTGTGTCGCAAATTTTGAGTGCATGTGCGCCCAAAATGGTTGCACTGTGGAGCCCTGACATGCTACACAGGGAACACTCACTTGGGCTAGAATTTCTGCTTTGAGCGTCGGAAGATCTTCACGTTTCTCAAGGTGAATGGTGTGCATCATCATCATCACTACGTGTTTGTCATCAGGGTTCTAGTTACAGCCAGGATAGTGGGCAGGTCCAGGCATATTCAGTCATGGACCAGGCAAGGCTCAGTCAAGGAAACTGGGGAAAATTGATGTGGCTTTATCTGTAACACATTTTAGCTAAAAAATAAAAGTGCAGTATTTTTCTTCTGCAATATCTTGTGCAACTTGTGCAACCAACAAATGTAAAAGTTGTTTCTTGTAGTTATCAAACACCTGACAAAGCTTTAAAGTAACCGTAACTCTTCAGTAATAGTTTTGTGTTTTAGCCTCCAGCAGCTCAATGTGTTGCACCTCTCCCCATCTCAGTCATAATATAAACCGATTTTGAAGACCAGTGGCATTGTAATGAATATATTTTTGTTCAAAAGATAGCTAAATACACTTGAAAATTAATATTTTCGAAATTTTAAAGCTAAATAGAGACAGCCATCTGAAAGTCTCCATGTATCAAAGTTGCTCTTCAAACTGTAACACCACAGTGATTGTGACAAGTGTAGTCTGGAGCTGGGACATTTTATTTGCATAATTGAATCTTTTCTCAGGGCAGTTCTATCATTGGGAATTTCAGATGGACTTTCATTGGAGGAAGTCAAGGAATTGAGAAAATTGAAGATTTACTTTTTGAAAGCATCTACCTGGATGTGTGTTGTCCTGAGTTTTGAGACAGCTAGGCAGTGCTGATTGTCAAATGTTCTCCTTTTTCTTCACATCAGATTACAGTATCACACATGGAAAAAATAGTTCTCACCGATCTGAATCCAAAGCAAAGTAGCCACGTTGGTGTCCTCTGTCAGAGGCAAGTGCTAAAAGCTTCATGGATGCACTGATCGCCTCATGTTTCAAATAAACCATCTAATGTGGTTGATTTAAGTGAGTTGTGTAGCAAGCTGCAGCCAGTGTTATTCTGCACTCTCACTAATGATTACACTTTTCTCAATGTAGAGCTAACAATGGAGGTAATGATGTCAGTGAGGTCTGGACCTTGGTTATTATTAATGTTATATTATAATGGTGTCAATGAAATCAGAGAGAGCACTGCTGGAAATTATAAGAGGATAACAGTGCTCTCTGTCTCACTTTCACATTTACATTCCTGATGGTATCTTAAAGATTTCAGGAGAGCTGCCCGTGGTGTTCAGCTGAGGTGTTTGTTAACATAAGCACTTCACAGCAGAATGAGGAGGAGTTGAGGAGTTAACAGATCACAGAGGAAAATAATCCACTTACAATGTTTTTAATAATACAGTGGTCCCCCAAGTATCGTGGGGTTTGGTTCCAGACCCACCTGCCATAAGTGAAAATCCACATAATAGAAATACTCTAATTAAATATATCCTAGGCATGTTTTTATAACTCTAACGATACTTTTAAAATCATTTTAAGGTCTTTAAAAGCAGCTTAAAGCAATAGAAATGCATTTAAACACAAACACAAAATCGATTCATTAAACACTAAAGTTATGCAGAACACTGTAGAGAGGGAACAAAGCAAACATCTCTCCTCCTGCAAGACTCAAAGCCACGTGATACACAACAGCCAATCAGCAGGGGAGAAAAAAATACCGATACTCTGTTTGGCTGAATCGGTACTTACGGGCATTATATTGTGAAACACAAGATTGAAACTCATAAACAATGCTGCAGAATACCACGAAATGGCAAAAATGTACACAGAATGTATCAGAATTAAAAGCTTTTAAGGAAAAAAACACAATAGTGACATTTTTGCTTATTTAGCTTATCATGACATATGCGTGTTTGATTTCCATCTTTGATATTTGTAAGTAAATTATAATCATTAAAGATTTTTTTTCCTTAGCACTGTTTTCTGTTATTTGTTGGGGTGGCAGAATTTGAAGCCTAGAACAAAGTTTACCTGTAATCATAGTACAGCTTTAAAGACCCTATAAAATCTGTTATTTTTTTCCAAATTCCATTTTAGTTTTTCCCATATTCCGTAAGAATTTTTGAGAAAGCAACTTTTTGGTATTTTACACAAATTGAACCTGAGACACTGTGTAAAGTAATGAAATATAATTACTCAGCCTGCAGGAGGTACTCACACGTATCTTTAGTATGTTGACTCAATTTTCAGAACATTTTATCTCCTGACACATAATAATCATTGTGAAACCGCTCTGCCCTTGAGTTAGCCAGGAGTTTCTTTCATAACTTTTTTTTCTAACTTGCGCGCTGCTGGAGGTCGTGTTGCTTACATTGTGCCCCTTGACGGTAGCAATTGCTATAAATGAATTGCAGCTTGACTCAGAGGACACTCAGACTTCTTTTTGGTGTGAACACAGGGTCAGCCGGTGTCTTAGTCGGCTGCTGTGACATGTTGACATGGTTAATGAGGAGAGAAGGAGGGGGAGAGGAAGTGATGCATGCATTCTCCGCAGCGTCAGTGACCCCCTCGGGGCATTTTCCAGAGAGTTATGTTCCTTTTAGTCAGTAAAAAATGCTTTACCATAAAGTGTTGGCCATTTACATGATTTTCCAGGTTTATATTGAATTCGGCGTGTAATGCATAATTCCATGATTCTGTCTGCGATTTCGTGGTAGCGTATTTTATTGGGGCCCTAAGCTTTCGAGCTAAAGTGTCATATAAATGAAATTATAGTGCTCTGTTAAAATAACAAACTCATGGTACAAGAAGCTGCATCTGCAGTCATTGCTCTCAGCAAAATTCAGCAGCTTTCAGTGGGACTTCAATGAAATATGCAACAGTGTGGGTGCTTATTATTGTTTCTAAACTTTACCAGAAAATAGTTCCTTTACTTTTCTCAGAGTCACTGTTCTGTTTTGGTTGATGCCCTCTTTGCACATTCTCTAATTGGCTGGACCACCACTGCTTTCTGTTCTGAGCAGCTGCATGTTTAAATCATGTGTCACTGAAGAGATTTCTCACTCTTGAGATTCATCTATAGATATTTTGAACAAAAAAAAATTACCTTGGTTTTCTTGTGGCCTGATCTCAGCACACGATGTACATCTCAGAATTTACTCTGACATCATATAACTTTTTTCTCTAATACCAGAGCGGTAACTTTCAATATAGTGCTTGTAGGTATCAAACAATGGGATTTCTCTTTTGATAACACAACAACAAAACATGTTCAGGTTGTCAGTTTCCACACGCCATTGTACTGTGCAATTAGTGCTTGGCAATTAAAGGACTATTACTTATGATAACAGTATATCCCCAAAAAGAAGGTTAATTGTTATTAGACATTCACAGCGCTTTCTCCCTGTTACACAGATAAAGCCTGGCCTGTTTTATTCAATGATGAGACCACTTATAACACAAGGTTTTAATTCTGAATCTGTAATTAATTTAATATAATCAGTAATTCAGTCAATGATGTGTTTCCCGTGTCTCACCAAGCTATTTAATGCTTTTCCGTTGTCTCTTCGAAACTCTCTTCAGAACAAAGCACAAGTTATGGAACACAAAGGCGATGTACACACTGTAAAAACAAAGTGACATTTTTTGGTATCTAAAATCTTAAAGCAGAATTCCTCAAACTGATTTTTTTAAGAAAATGTAAAATAATTTGCTCAATTTTGTTACACAACTGTAGCTGCTTCTCTATGCCATATTAATATTTTTTTACTCCTTTGAATGTCTTGCACATTTGTCATAAAATCAGTGAGTAGTGTTTGATAATCATATCAAAGTCAAGCAAAATATGATTACAGTTGTTGTCCCCCCGTATTGCGGTGGGTAGTTTCCAGTCCCACCGATAATTAAAAATTTGTGAAACAGCAATACCCTATTTAAACATACCCTAGGCATGTTTTTATAACTTTAACAGTACTTGAAAAGACTTTTAGGTCTTTAGAAAAAATACCTGATTCTCTGATTGGCTGAATCGGTACATATGGGCATTATATGTGCAAAATTTAAACTGTCACAACATGGCTGAAATGTATTGGATATCAAAATTGATAGGTCTTGGGGCGCTTTCACATTAGGCCCACTTGGTTCGAACCGCACTGCAGCGCGGTTCCCCTCCTCCCCCTCTGCCCCGCTGGCTTCCATTCACGGTTGCAACATCGAACCATACCCGGACCCACTTGTGTAAATACTCAGTTTGAAACAGCAGGGGGCGATATACATGTAACTTGCTGCTTGGAGAAGAATGAAGAAGAGGCTACCAGTTGCCTGCTTAGATCACCAGATCAATGGCAGAGGGGATGTAGACGGTGTTGTGGGAAAAGAGGTTCTGACTCCAGTACATTAGGCTGACTTGTTGGTTTGTGGCCAATGATATTGTCAACTTGTATCATACCAAGGAATCTTTTCTTTTCGTCAGTTGAGCTGCTGGGCCAATGAAGCGAGTCAGGTGCTCTGTGATGCTGCTGCCAGAGCTTCTTTACCTTATCACGGCATTGATTGAGCAATGTCAACTTTCTGACAAGCCAGACTTTGAGCTCAAGTGCACTTGGATCTGGGACAGGGAAAAAGCACCTCTACAGAAAAAAAAAAAAACTTGAATCGTGAAAACTGAATCCTGATATCATTGGAGTTTGCTGTATATTTTTTTCCATAATGAACCAGCCCTTATATGAACATGATTTTATCTTTATTATTTTCATGATCTTGGAAATCAAGAAAGGTTTAGAAACTCCATGATTTTCAGTAATATTTGCTAAGCAGCTGAGAAGGAACACTGCCTAAATTGGACCCAAACACTTGAAATGTTTGGATCAGTGGGTGGAAGTGTTGATGGCTCCTCACTAGTTCCACTCACTCAATAGAAAGTTGCCTCTTTTTTTCTGAAGGTTAGAGAGTTTGTGATATCAAACAAGCATCCATTTCATTCAATTTGGACTTAAAAATGGGATGACAGTTTCTCATTCAGACTAAAACATTTAATTGAATTTTCTCACGGCCAATGAACATATTAGTGGCTTCGGACTGTATATGTTTTTTTCAAAGAGCAGCATGCCTGTAGCATTTTTTTCTTCATATCAGTGTCAACATAACCTAAGTCACAAAATATTCTTTATCTTACACCATGTGTTACATGCTACAATGCCTGCAAGCCAGTTAAGGCTGACAACTTGAGCTACATAGATTTCATGTATTTCTATCCCGTTGTTCAACCAGTATCTTTTAATTTCTGTTTTATTTGAAGAGTTGTTTTAAGGATTTAACTTGTAGGATTTGTGACTTATTTACATGAACTGCATACCAAGTTCAAACCCATCATCCACCTGTTGACTCCAGCAGGTGCTTAAGTCAGCATCACATCACCCTTTAAATTCTCATTTTGTACAGCTGACAGAAGTGACATGGTCAAAGCCTGGATGCCAAATATTATCTACATTAAATAAATATACAATTATGAGTTGTTTAAATTAAGCATTGATGCATTTAAAATATGGTATAGTGCTCAGCTCAAATCTGAACTTAGAAAAATGTATGTACTCAAATGTATAAACAAACAAACAAAATCACAGAAAAATTCAATTTTTGAGAGGAGATATGTGCTCTACTGTAATGTTTCTGAATAACTTCTTACAGCCCCTGAAGTGTTTCAGTATAACTTGACCGCTGACCTTTCTGTGGCAGAAAACAAGATAAAAATACAGCTCCCCTGAAGGGTCAAAAAGGGCATCACATTATAATAATCACTTGCTTTAAGAAGGCAAGGAATGAAGCATGAACAAGCAACACACTGCTCTTGATAATAATAAATATTATGTTAATTTTCTATTTGCTTGTTCATTAAAAGAGCAGGTTGGGTTAGTGTTCGACTTGTCCTCATTAATACCTTGGTCCTCTGACGTATTCGAAGGATTAGCAAAAGGAGGGAAACAGCAAATATTATTATTCACTGGTCCCTGTTCCTAACCTTGCAGAGTAGAGCAGATGATTTGGGTTATGCCTAATCCAGACAGACTCATTGGCATTACAAACATGTCTCCAAAAAGCTGAACATGTAATCAGCTTAATGGTAAACCAGTGTGAGCCGATACAAGACACAAGGCTTTATAATGCTGCTAATAGTAGTTTAGTGCCACCCATTGAAATTAGCTGATGGGAATCTGGTGTAAACGCCGCCCTCCTCCATCCTCTGCTGTTGACTTTTCCTCCTCGTTTTTCCCATGAGTGCTCGCACATGCAGCCGAGCAAATAGAAGTGTTTGCTCTTTACACAGAGGAGAGCAGAGCATTTATCTAATATTTGAAGACAAGTTTCTCTTGATGTTTTTGTTCTTCTGAAACTGATGTGGCGTAGTGACTTCACTGTGCATCACCAGGATCCCTCGGCAGTCCTCCTGATCAAGGTGATTTATCAAAAACAACAAAAGTAACTCAGCCAGTTGTAAGACATGTGAAAGTGCTGCACCCATCACACACACAATAGTAACTGAGATTAAATAATAATACCAATCATAATAATAGTACGTCCCAAATAAGAGTCCCAAGTAAACGCCAGGTGTAGCAGCACATTTTGATAAACAGCCACCTCTTCCAAATAAACGCTGGGTGTAATTCATTAGGCACAACCTATGAGCTACAGTCAAAGTTACAGAACACACATGCAAACACTGAGCTAACAACTGACAGCTGATGCTTGAGAGTCCACATGGTTTATTTGTCTCTCGAGACGTCCTGTCGGCTTGCTTCTGCTCCCTCTGTATGTCAACAAATTGGTGTGAGGCACTTTGTTTTACGACAGTTCAGTTACTATCAGCGTCCACAGAGGCCACGAGAGAGCTGAAAGCCGAGATCTTACATACTAGGGCTTTAAAAATTCAAAGAGGACGTTGCCTCTGCCGCTGCATGTTGTTTGCTGTCTTCATGTTTGTACATGCTTTTGAAAAAGACAACTATCAGGAGGTCAGTCATCGATACATTGTTGCTGATTGCCATGACCCGGTACAGCGAATAAAAGAAATACCACCTTGACTTAACTAGTTCCTTACCAGCGTTAAGAGTGCTTTGAGGTGGTGTAAATAAGTAATATGATTGCATCTACCATATTTTTTTACATTTTGAGAGGCAAGAATTTTGTGAGAAAGGAATGAAACACCTACCCCAGATAGCCACCCCAGACATATGTTCATTGAAAGCATGTGATGCCTGTTTTAAAACCAATAATTAACAATTTTTCAAAATCGTGTTCTCAGTATTAATCAAAATCACTGTGCTTATATATTTTGTCATAATCAGCCTCAGCGAGCAGCCCCAGTGCTAGAAGTCACTCTTTCTCATGTCATTCTATTGATCAGATCTGATGAAGACCAAAGAAAAGGTCTTTGGTTTACTAAAAAATGGGGTCTAGTTACACTTTTCCGTGAACCAGAGTTTGGTTTGCAGTGGGTGTTAAAGCCATTTCAATTACACAGGAGCCACACAAGACAAGCTCATCAAAAAGGAGGGCGTTCTGGCTTTATCGGTCAAATAAAACAGCAGTTATTGAGCTAATGTAGCTTTAACTGACAATATCAGGCAGAGAGTGGCTAACGGATACATTGCAACACTGCCAGCCTTCGATTCGCCCAACAGTATAAAATCAACTGACAGACTGCAGCTACAGCCTTATCCAGCAGCAGCCGAACACCATTTGACAGTCTTTGGTCTGCCTGACAGTGTGCAGGGTGAAAGGAAACTGAACCAAATGAAAAATTAAACAATGTTGCAACTTCACAGAACTGGACCAAGTCTGCCAAACTGAAGCTGTGAAAGTGCAGTTATAGACTGAAGATCAAGTACCATTGATTCACAATGCCCGTTCAGTCGTCCCTCTTCTTTGTGCAATAAATTTACCACAGGATATCTACATAGATGATTAAAAGGAGAGCATGTCCTTAATTTCAATGAATAATGCCGTGCTATGGAGAATGGATTATTGGTTGACGCCATCCTTGTTCACCCAGCCAAGGTGTCATAAGTTTGTCTGGATTTAATAGATATTGAAGAAGAAAAAACGAAGAATCTGAGATGGACCTTTGTGCTCTGTGAACATAGATGCAGTTGATCCCAGGGAAGTTTAAAGGTAAACTGATTAACATTTACATCTGCATGATATTTCTGTGGACTAACATATGTGCTGACTAAAATAAACTGCTGCTTTATATCGTCATAATGTTGGCACCATTGTTTCCCTGGTTATTGAACTACTATCCTGGTTCTTTAGAGACTTATAGTTTTTCTTTATATTTCTTTGAATGTTTGATAGACCTTGCTAATCTTGCACACTTAAAACAGTTAGGGCATAAAAAAAGAGACAAATCCATAAAATTGCCTGAATATATTGCCACTGCTCCTGCCTTTATTTTTAGAGGTTTAAAGATCTGATAGTAATGTTTTTTGTTTGTTTGTTTTCGTATGTTTGACCTCCTCCCCATGATGGCGCAGTTCTGTGAACCAGACTAAAGTTCGGCAATAATGTTCATGGCGCTAGCAGCGGCTTCAAATGGCTTGTTACCCTGACCCTGCTCAACAGAATTACCATTGTGATGTCCTACCATTGTTTTGTCATCAGTTTAGGCACATTGACTCAGGGTAGCAGGCCCAGTGCAGGAATAAAGGGAATGCAGAGTTGCTGATGATATGTGACTTAGCACTTAAATTAGCAATTACCACAGAGTTGGCCTGCCATGGGCCCATGTGGGAAAGGTAGCCTTAATGGGGATAGAAAATACAGCTGGATCAGGGGTTCTCAGTAAATGAAAACTATAAGGTATTTTAAACTTACAGATATATTAACCTCAGTTCTGGGCTCCTTAACACTTTTAAACACTATTTTGTGATGGAACAGCAAATATTATTCTTAATCAGTGTGACTCTTTTCAGGATATGGATTCATCAAAGTTTTGTGTTTTATTATTTGTCTTTTTGTAGGACACATTTTAAAGGTCTTTCAAAGACTGCTGTTGAGGAATAGTTTCTAATAGTTTTTTAGGCATTGATATCATCGCTGTTATGGTGAACGATTCCTTTATCAACACTTTCCACTTGGTTCTGCTGGACCTGCAAAACAATGGCGATTTTCTCTAATGGAGCGCAGTTGACACAAATAAAATAAAAGAAGTCCAGGATGTAATCGTGACAGACAGGAGATGGACAGAGACTGGCTTAAGTGTGGTGTAATTTTACATACAAGACAACAACAATGAAACATGTGAAGTCTGAGGCTGTGATTGCAAGCAAAGATGGGACCAGGAGCTACATTTTGACACATTTGCCAACACAGCACAACATTCGATAGTATATTTGAAAGTGTTTCATGTTGTTGACTCAGAAATCCTTTGCGAGCCTTTTATAACACTGAAAATCCTCATGAATCAGTAAAGGAATCAATAAAATCTGCTTAGACAAGCAAATAATGGCATTGGTACTGCTGAAGTGTTATGAGTTCTCATCCCCAGAGTTGATGTAAACATGGATTCTAACGTGTACAGGTAACGATGATCCACTGTAATCCGCTGTTGGCATGTCGAAGCTGTGCCTCAGATTGATATAAAGTGTGTATGTGTGAGAGTACACCTTCCTGCCTGTTTTAGAGTTCTGTGTGGTGAGCTCCTTCAGGCAGATGTCCTTCACCTGAGGCAGCCTTGATAAGCCTGATGGGAGAGCAACAGCAGAGACGTGGCCCACCAGTCAAAGAGAAGACTGACTTGGCCAGTCTTTAAAAACTTTCCAACCTGCACTGTGTTTTCTCACTGAGATTGTTAATCTTGTGAATTAACTTGTGAACTTGGAGGCTGTGCAAAAGAAACAGGCAGGGTTAGCTATGAAGCTGTTTGAGTTTGTTTGTGACCACTAAGTTTCCCTAGTTGAAGCAGCACTGCTGTTTTGTTGTGCTTTTTTTCAGTGATCATTTTTGTGATTATGTAGCTGTGGTTTATTGATATTTGATTTAGTTGAATTAGTTCTTAATGGAGTTATTAGTCACCTTGTTATAAACAATCTGTATTCTGACCACCTTTTACTTTATAATAAATAAATCATTTGCTAAGCCTAAACATCTGGGTACCAGTGTTGCCACCCTTTCTCCTAAAACAGGCCAAGTCCTCACATTAATATTTGATTGAATGCGTTCCTATGAGATATCTTATGCCCCGCTGCTTCTAAAAGGGAGAAATTTTTCGTCCATAACACACATTTTTTTTGTCCACACAAGCAGTTATTATGGTTTAAACTGATTAATGATGCCTCTGGACAGATCCTGTCAAATATTCAATAGTGATGTCCAGTAAAGTCATGTATGTAACACACTTTTCATACCTTTTAATAACCCTGATTGGGGTTGGTACAACTTTTTGATAGCATATCTCCCATGTTAGTTTGGAAGTAAATAACTTTGAAGTAGTACGGATCAGATCTAAAAGACCCTTAAGTTGAAGACAGCATGAGTGTAGATGGAAAGCACCTGTGTTTAACAGGTACCCCGCAACTTTAGAGGTCAACTAACATGAGAAGTGTAATACTGTGGAAACCAATTATACAAAAAAAGAAATGAAATTGAATTTGTTGTATACATCAGAACAACTTATGCTCTGGATTTTATTCAGTTTTATCAGTAGAAGAGACTCCAATATTAAATGATTTTTTGAAACATAAGACACATTTATTTAAACCAACACTATGTAGTTTTTCAAACATAATATAATCCTTCGATATTCATTGTGATGGTCCACCACTTTGCAATGAGTTCGATGAAACTTCTGTCGTGGTCTGTATCCCTTTAACTGGCGCTATGTAACTTCGAGGTGGATGGTGGGAACCCTGCCACACTAAAAAAACTACACGTTTGGACTGCTTTACGGCATACGTCACTTCCCCTGATTCCCGATTTGTTTACAACACGGAAGTCTCGGCAAAAGCCAATCGTTAACGCGGAGCTGTAACCATGGCAGAGGCAACAACGTTAGGAAGAGAAAAAAGTTTTGTGTGAGGATACAAAACAAAGAAAGCGAGAGAAAAACAAGCTGAATGCTCGGACAGGAATAATCATCGGTTCGGCGTTCACTTGCTGCGTGAAATAAAAGACGAGGAGGGATGTCCGACTACTATCAGGTATGTTGGCCGACTAATTTATGACGAAGTTCCTCAAAAAACTTGACAGGAAAAAAGTACAGCACAACAAATCCAGAACGTACCAGTATGTAGTTTTGTTTAGACCTATTTCAAGTGTGTGATATCACCAGCTCGTCGTTGTCTTTACTTTTATTCACTTCGCTTCAACAGGACGGGGGCGACTTCACGGTAATAAAACCAAGTTGAACTTAGCGATTTTTAACATCGTCATTTAGTCAAAAATAAATACCTTACCTTGTCACTATCCATCCTTTAAACAGCCGCTGAAGACAGAAGAATACTTTTTAGCAAAGTCCTGGCTTCTGTGATTCGCCTACAAAACAAATGCACGCGACCGGCAGATCTGTATCCTTACGACAGCATGCGCGCGCTAGAGCTCATGTGTAGTTGAGTTCCCTATCCGGTCATCTATCCGTAGTGCTGCTTTAAGGCCCAGATGTCAACAAACATTGCTTGGTATTTTATTGTAAAGAGCCTGAAACCTGAATCCCCCATGATTTTACAAGCCGTGCAGCAGCAGAGGTAGCAGGCGTGTTGTGGCACAGAAATTACCGTCTGTGTCAAACACCGCACACTGGAAAGTAGTACAGATATATATTTTATATGTATAATTATATATTAAACGAGGCTTCGAGGCACACAATTTGCCCCGAGGATATTTTGTAATTGAATAATCAGGATTATCCGAGGAATCGTTTCAGCCCAAGTAGAAATGTTCTCCCTTGCCCAGTTTTTCTTCTGGTTATCTTTAAATGAAGGTAGAGCTGTGTTGTAGAACTCTTCCACCATTCGCTTTCACTTGTGAACCAACTGCAAAGTCTACTATTTCCTGGTTCTCTCCCTCCTTTGATGTGATTGGCTGCTGCCAGAAAGTTCAACACGCTGGACTGCGAGCAGCAGGGCAGAATTTGTGCGTTCAGGTGGGTGGCCTGGGTCCTTCTGCCACATTCCAAACAGCTTCCTGTCTTAAACTGACTGGGGGCGGTGCGTTGCTGCATGGCAGCATGAAAGGCACTTATTTCACATATTAGTTAAAAAAAAAAGATCTGTGCCACTAATGTGGTCAATATATTTACAACTCTGACATGGATGGACCTAAATCCTCTGCTTTGTAGTAACAGCAGCAAAATCATGCAGCAACTCTTTCAAAGAATCGTTTTACACACTTTTTAAGGCTGCTCGAGGTTGTGGTTTTGACCGGAGGGTCTTGAGTTTCAGCCTTGTCACAGGACCATGTGTTCGTTCCCTTGTTTGCAGCGCGTCTGCTGAGGAAATATTCCTCCCATGAGTCATGATTTTGCTCCCCCAGGTTGTCTGATGATGGGACTTTGCTCTTTGGAGTTTTGTTTCTGATCACTGCTCATGATAGTTTGGGCTGTGGGCTGTTTCAGGCTATGAGGAGGACAAGAATAAGTTAGTAAGTTTGTAAATCAATCCATCTATAAAAGAAGGAATCACATAAAGCTTTTTCCTTTAGTAGGGCATGAAAAAGCTTTAAAAATCCAATAGTGTATCACTCTAAAATGTTTTTTTATGCTGTAGAAAAAACAGTAACAGTCTTAAGCCTGCATTAGCTATTGACATTATTCCAAGCAGCTAACTGAACAGCACATTTAACCCCTATGGACTTTGAGATTGTGACCTTGTTGAGTCTACATTTGTGTTTTATAGAGTGTAAGTTGTGAAAGGATGTGGTCACCTACTATGACATGCTCTCAGGTTTCTGCTGGTGGCTCATTGTAATAAATGGGTGCTGCAGAGCTTGATGGGCGGAGTGCCTCTTATTCCCATCAAGATGCGGTAGACCCTTCAAAAAAGCCACGAAGACCCTTCTGTCCTCCATATCTACTAAGCATCCTTCTAGGTAATAGGGCTGGGTATTTTCAGCAACATCAGGATACGATTACATTAGATTAGGTGGAACTTCATTAATCCAATTGTAAGACTCAGGACTTGTCAAGTAGATGTGTTCAAAGACAAAGGTGGATATTTCAACATAAAGACTTAAATACCCAAGTTTAGACTTGAGCTTTTGCAGACCTAGCCATGTTAATGCAAAATCACACACACAACACTGTGGAGGATGACAGGAAGACAGGAGAGGAAAGAGCAATAGTTGCCATCTAGTAACCATTTTTTTTGGAATCTCTACAGATGCTTGAAATCCTTCAAGTTGCTATCATAATGTTTTCTGTATTGAAATGGGTTCTGATTTTGGAAAAAGGGTGCAACGTGCTAGGGATCACAATTGTTTTTTTTTGCTTTCTGAAAAGTTTGCATAATATCTAGAAAAATGGTATAAAATACAGTGTGATGTACATTTACCATTTTTAAAGTATGTCCTACAACCACTGCTGGAATGTTTTTCAAGATACTGTCAGGAGAAAACAGATCTTTCGATGAAAAGGCAGTAAAAAAAGGAAAGTCAAGGTATGTGTTCGAGCTAGGTGTCTATTCAGATTTCTCAAATTGATTTGATTCGATTCACGCAGGCCCGATTTGATTTGATTTGATTCGCGATTCATTTTAATTTGATTGATATCAATTCAGTTACAGATGTTTCAGCCGGAGTACCAATTTTACTTAAATATGGAAGAGATTCTCCAAGAAGTAATACTGTAAATAGTAGAAACTACCTCTACCTTTGTGCATTATTACGAATTTTATTGTTAACATTAAGAATTGAGCCCATTACAGTTACAGTAATCATGTACTTTTTATAAAACATAACCCAACCAAAACAAAAATGTAATTATTTAAATAAAATCAAACCACAGGACAGGCAGTGTACAAAGGTTACTACAAACAACACTGTGTGGTCTTATGCCCTTATATATGAATACTGCGACAGCACTGGTTAATTTTCTGCCCTTGTGGAGTTAGCTGGTTACTTACATATGAATGCCTTCACCAGATGCGTTTGCTTCAGATCTGACGGCTTTTTTATGACTGCGTTTCCAGGGTGTGTCACGATAAATGATTTTGGAGATTTGTTGTGCTTCTACAATATGTCACCTGCACGCTGCACACCTTTGCTTCATGCATGCACAAGTACTTCATTTCTGCCTAAACATGCTCAGCCATAGTGTTTTTGATTTGTCTTCAACCAATCACAGTGCAGCTATTTTGGTTCCCATGCTCATAAGATAGTAGTGCTGTGTTTGCATGTGAGTGATACCATAACACTTGAGAATTACATGATCATTACACAAAGGTAAACTATTTAAGACCCAAAATGTTGAATTAGAACACTTTAACAGTGAGTTTTAATGAAATTATGCAAGTTTGGCAGTAATGTTTTGCAGAGAGAATATTTTGGCTTTTTAAATTAGATGTGTTGTAATTGCGATGTTGATGAGATGATTTATTTTACATATTTTGCTTGTGCTTGTATATTAAGAGCAACAAATAAGTAGACCTTATTTAAAAGAAAAAATGGGTATTATAAATGATTTTACAGTATCTAGTTAGTATTCCCAGTTCACAGATTTCTTTGTGTTTTCATGAAATAAACTGATATGCACATTGACAGCTGACTTTCCTGATTTAGTTTAATCCATACTCTTCTCAGCACAGCTTCACAGTGACACACTTTCCTCCACATTATACAAAATGAAAATTATGCCATCAAATATTAAATGCGTGTCTGTAGAGTAGAGCTAGTTACATTATGCTAATATTACCACTCTGTCTCGAGTACACATAGCCTACTGCAGGTATTGTCTGTCTCAAGGTAAAATAATATAACATCTGTTAACAGCATACCAAACACCAGGCACATTTGTAAGCTTCCCTGTTTGAATTTGGACTGAAAAGAATAAGTGCGTAAATGCCTTCAAGCAGCTCAGTGTGACTTCTTCACTAAGTATACACTAATAAGTGTTTTCAGCAGTTGAAGATAAGACCCATCATCTCCGAGCTGCTGCTGCAGCCTCTGAGTTTCTCTTCATTAGGAGGGAGTGTGGGGTAATTAATTTGTTGGTGGTTGCTGAAGGGAACAAAGTTCCCTCGAGCTTTGTCATGTTTCAAGGTCTCTTTTAAGTTGAAACTCCTTTAAGCATGTTTTAAAATAAATATTAAAAATTCTTCTTTGGATATCCATCTTTTTAAATAGCTGCAGACCAAAAGTTTTTTGCATATTCATGTCCAGTGCCTTGGCGTGAAAAACAAGCGCAGAGCCTCGGTTTATATCTGGATTTGTCTGCAGGTGCCCCACCTGATTGGTATTGAAACAAGATGCTGGAAGGAAATCTCCAGTGCGAGTGCTGGAGTAGCCTGCTCAGCTCACTGAATACATTAAGTCTCTTTTTGTGGGCTCTTCTTTGAGTACAAACGGAAACTATGGGCATAAAGTCTTCATTAAATCCTCACATTGCTTTGATGACAGGATGCGACTATTTTCTGCACTGTGTAGTGTCATAATTATCCAGAGGAAAGCATTATTTAATCACACAGGGAATTCAGTGTTTCTCTAAGTGAGGGAAATGTAGCGTGATGTAAAGCTAGTGGAGAAAAATCCCCCAGAGTTGATTTTCTGGGACTCGTTAAATTTGGTGTTTCCCAGGGACTGGAACGTTTCTGAAGTTAGCCTGTGTGGGATTAGCAGACCGTGGAAGGACTTTTATTCATTTCTGTGGACTATTAGTTGGTGTTTGAACTGGGATAACGTGGGAGGAGGTCCAATCAGTTCCGTAACACTTCTCAAACAGGCCTGTACCCTGTTAAATGAAACCAAGACTGTGCTGAAAAAAATAATGCTTGAAACTGGTACAGGATTGTCTTCATTAATATGGTTTTAATGCTTTTTTAAAGACTTTTCTGTTACCTTTAAAGCTTTTGCCTCAGAGGTAGGTTGGTAGATGAATTTGGAAAGGAGGGGGACAGAGGGAGAAAGGACAAGCAGAGATGACACCTCGAGTACACGCTTTAAGCCAGGGCCACCTGCATTAAGGAACACAGCTTCTATCCCTGTGGCACCACCAGCCTCTTGGCATCACAGGAGCACCTAACCCCTGTTTGCCTCCACTGGATATGTTGGCTCATAATGATGGACGACTTGCACAGGCACTAAAACTGTCAGTTAGTGAATGTGAAAGGGAATGGTTGTGAATTAGTAATTGTGAACTGCAGTGTGAAAGTACTTGGATGGTCAGAGAGACTAGAAAACACTTTTAGCTCAAGCCCATTCAACAGTAAGCATTGTCAATGAGGGTGATTTGTAGACTGAAAAGTTTTGTTTCAAGTCTTTATTCTGTTTGAACTAATCTAGTTTGCTTTCTTTCAACTACCAAGCATGGTGCTGACTGACTGAAACATTTTTGTACATTTGACAGTTTGTTTATTAAATCTGTGAAATTGAAAGCTGGACTTTCAAAAGATGTGATCATGTCAGTCCAAATGAAATTATACAAAGCTTCTAAAAGTTTGACGAACACAGTGTTGTTGGAAGTCAGTTTACCTACTCTCACATGTACGCACTTTAATAGGCTTTGACTCAGATGCTGAACAACGTTAACACACAAAAGCCAGTGACAAAAGCAAAACTAAAGTTTCTACATGGCAAGTGTTGACTACGCGAGTGAACTTCACAGCTTTTGACAGAGAAAAAGTAATAATGGTGTAGCCCCACTTCACTTCCACTGGCCCTGCTGAAATTACCAGACGGCTTTCACACTGGCATGGTTCTGGTATCTGGAATCTTGGTGCTTTTTAACAAACAAGCCCATGTTTATATCAGCTCAAGTGGGACAAAAGTGGGGGGGCTTTATTTTGTGTTTCTTAGCTGGAAGTGAACAACACACCTGCAAAATAGCGTATCACGTCAATATTCCAAAAGAGTTTGTTGCTTTACTGAAGGCTTGTGCTTTCATCAGCAATGAAGCACAAAAAAACTGTTAATGATGAGGAGACACAGAAGAAGATTACGTTCTATGGTATGTCTACTTTCTTGACTTCTTGCCCATTTTATCAACACAGAATACGACACACCCATCGATGATGCCATGGTTCATGAGCTAGAACCAAGTTTTTAAAATTCCAGCCCTAAACTAGATCTTCAGATTTTGAACCACTTTTTTTTCCAGTCTGATCACCCCGACCGGTTCAAAATAAGGATAAGGAACCATGAAAGCCCTTAATTCATGCCAGTTACCAGAAAACCGCAAGCTGATTTCCACGAACAAAAAGATGTGGTCAAAGCCTTATAAAAGTGTTTTTTGCATAATGTGTCCTGTTTACTGTTTTACCTTTTCATGCAGTATCCAATCAATCACTGTTGACAGCACAACAAGGGATGGGAATTGATAAGATTTTATCAATACCAATGCTGTTAACGATCCTGCTAATCGATCCAATTCTTTAACGATTCCCTTATCGATTCCAGCAGATTTTGCAAGTGGGCAAATGTTGGTCTGATTTTCAGTAGCACCAATGTCGAACACACGTCACAGTATAGATAACTGCTTCTGCAAGTTGCTGGTGTTCCCACTCACTTAAGGTTGTGTAGTAGGTGCACTGAAAATTAAGCTACAGTTCTGATGCTTCTGAACCCTGTCAGTAGAAGGAATTGATAAGGGAATTGATAAGCAAAAAGATTAATGATATCGATTCTTTGATGGAGCTGTTAACGATTCTCAGCTGGAATTGGTTTTCGATTCCCATCCCTAAGCACAACAGCCACAGATCTCAAATGAAAGGACTATTAATAAAGGCACAATGAAAAAATTCAGATTCAATCAAAATTAAACTGAAAGCACAAACCCAATAGGAATGCAGTTATGGTTGATTAGCCTCAGCTTGTTGGTGTTCTGACAGAAATGATACATCAGCAAGGCAAACCAGACAATCGAAGCCATCGGCTGGACATTGACAGCCAGAGCAACCAGGCTCAGATACTATTTTAATGCTGATGTTTACAAGATGTATCAAAAATACTCAGATTGTTATTATCTGCTTTATTTATGGACAATGACTTTGTTAGAGCTATAAGAGTTGAAAGTAGTTTGCAATTTCATTAACATTACTTTGAATATCAGACCAGAGACTTGTCACTTTGAATTATAGCTATTAGATTCAAATCACAAATAACAGCTTGTTGATGTGACTCACAAGCAGGCCAAGAATTATATACTTCAGGCTATAAAAGCACTGTAATAATTATGCAGTGCAATTATGAACATTAGCAGTGACCAAGTAGTCTGACTGTCAACCAGACCTTAGCAATGAGTCCTTTAGAGCACAATATATATCAAGAAATGCCGGTCTTTTCCATAGTCTGCTGTGAAATATATCCATAGTGTAGTTTTTTTGCCTCTTAAACCAGCTGAGGGTCAGATGAATAAACCTGACTCTAACGAAAGGCTTTAAAGATCTGAATCATAACAGTTTGATTTACGTGTGAATCTGTCACTGTCTGTGACCCTTAAAGCATGCTAAACTATCCCCATATTGTAAAGGATTTTTTCTGATTAAGTACTTGTATTTCCACCTGGTTCCGTTGGGGACTGGTGTGGACCTGGTGATAACTGAAAGTGGAAATGTTTTTTATTTTCTTCCCACCCGCATGAGCGTTTACATACTGCAAACAAAGAGCCTGGTAAAATAAGTTCTGCAGAGGCTCAGGTAGGATTGGGTGTGCGTCACACACTGCTGTCTACAGAAGTGGACACACAGATGCTCAGCACAGCGGCATTTCTGGCCTCAGACACACAAACTCTGCACCCACAAAAACACAAACACTGATAATCATGCTAACATGTCCTTATGGACATGAAGTGTATGCTATTTGAGGACAACAGCTGCAGAAACAAGTGAGGATAAAAAGACAGTTGAGGGGATCAACAGTGTTATTATCCCAGACAGCTTTCTCAACTGCATTTACATCTGACAAGAAGGACATCATTTTTTTAAGTTGAGGACTATCTCACTGTATTCACAACACTTCAGTAATACCCATTGACTGATGCACATGTGCCCCTAGTCATTGCAACCTCCTCTGCTGTACTCACTCTCTCTTTAACTTTTAGCTTTACTGCTCTGTAGAGCTTACTGTCATGACGAAGGCTCTGCAGCACCTCCCCTTCTTCATCGCCACTACTTTCAAACAAATACGACTTACGTCTGTGTTCATGGGCCCACACCTTGTTCATTCATTCCACACTGGGGCTGTGGCAGCCGGCTTAAGAACCGCACTTTCGTGCCATCATTCATAATAGGCTTTGTTTCCTTGTTACTCCTCGGGCTGCTCACTTCAGCTCTCTGTGTGTACCCGCAAGCGGCCCCCCCTCCCTTTCAAAGATCCAATGAATGACAGATGCTCACTCCGTTACAAGTCCGCTACAGAAACAACACAGCCCGGTGTTGAGACAGTTGCTCAGAGTGAGCCATCTTCTCATTCACTCTCTTTGGTACAAAGAGAGGAGGAAAACAAACGTGCGTGCACGCGTCAATTTATCGAGGCCGGCAAACTTAGCGAGGATGTTTTTATTTATTGTGCGATTAATTGAATTATTGATTATCGTAACAGGCCTAATGATCAGTCATGTCCACCTCTTTTAAAATCCACGATATGTCTACAAAAGAGATATAAAGCCAACAGTGCATTTTTGTTCTTTGCTTTGATGTTAAATTTGACTAGCTCTCCCAAGCACAGTGAACATCACCTCTGTTGATCTCACCTGTAAAATAATTCAAAAGCACCATCCTGTGGACATCATATTTTATTTTGTTTTATTTCAATAAAAAAAAAACATTCTTAGGTGTTGATAATGAACACATAAAATACCAATACTTGGCAGCCATGAATCAATATACCATCACAGTACCAAATATCTTGTTACTACGGTTTTATACCATTCAACTGTTTAATAGCAAAACTGTAAGTTGCTGTGGCAATACATGTTGACCTGTGCTAATTACTTGCAGCAAGGCTCTTTTCATGGAAAGGGAGCATTTCATGCTCAACTTTTGAAAACTTGTTATCTCTATAAACACAAATAGAACAAGGGCACTTAGAGTGTCTTCTTGCCATTGTAGTTTGTACATGATTCAGTCCTGATCCATACATTGTAGATTTCATGCTAGCGTTTCTCTGACTTGCACAACCTTTAGAGTCACAAAAGCAGCACAGCGTTTTATTGGATCTGCTGTTTGTGTGTGACAATCTTAATTTACGCCTTGATTTTATGAGGCTGACTGAGGTATGGAGTGGCTGTTGGGACAGGATATTTGATTTTTAGGGTACATTATTGCAGTAATATAGTTTGGCCTTTCTTTGCCTCACTGATATGCAGTAAAATAAAGATATTTAGCTCCTGAAGTTGTTGTCTTCCTCTTCCCCAAACAAAAGAGGTTGTGAGCATATATTCTGGTTTATGTTTTGCATACATCTCTCCTCCTCTGAACACACTCTGCGGAGGTCTGAACAAGCACCGGCTGATTAAAAAGTCTTGCAGTAATGCACCAGCAGATCTGATTAGCCAGACACAAATGCACGCTTACATTCACTCACAGACGCAGCATGACAACAGAAAAAGAAAGCAGCCCAAGCCCCGACCAACAAACAAGTCCACAGCAGGAGAAATCTCACCATCTCAACATCACATCAATAATTCAGCAGCCAGTGGCGTGAGAGGCAACACAAAGAGGGGAACAAGGGAGAGGAGTAATGAGAGGGAAAGACAGAAGCAGCAGAACAAGAAAAGTGATGAAAGTGAGAGATGAGTGAGGGAAAAAAATGAGAAACATTTGTGTAATGGTTTTATTAGAGGCTGGGGTCTGACTGCAGGGAGATATATTGTGTGGTCTCAGAACGGATCATCATTCTGTCCTCAGTGGAACTGACCTCTGTGCACAGGCTCAGATCCTATTAGACAAAATCACTTTACTATAATTAGTCTCACAGCAGTCTTCTGACCTCTGCTCTCTACATCTGCATACTTCCAATATGTCTGCCTTCACTTCTGTGGTCACCTCAGACATGGAAATACATCCTTTCTGTGTCACTGTTGGACTTGTAAATTGAACAGTATTACTTACACATTATTCCTCATTGTTGCCTCTTGTTACTTGAAATATTATTCTTGCCTGAAAGCAGATGTTAACAACCCTAGTGAGTGTCCTGCTCTGTTTTTGGCCAGTGAATCCTCCTTTACCATAAAACTGTAACCTAACAGCATGTTTCAGCATGTTCCCAGCTCTACAATCTCTTCACACTAGTTTTTAATCAATTTTGAACACCATTATTTCAAGATGGAGACCCAGGGTGGGCCACACGCTGTCCTCCTCCTTACTCAATGCTGCCCATCAGTTGATTTTAAATTTCCAAAATTGCAACCATATACACAGGCAAAATGCATAACTATATCAGAAAATCTTTCAACACTAGTCTTAACATGGTTTTATTTTATTATTTAGAGGATATTAGTAGATTTCATTTGCCATAATCGTTTCTGTAAAGGTTTTTTTTAAGCATCATACATGCTTTTGGGATAAAAGTGGGTCAAATGAATTTAAATTACCATCAATAACCAATATTTTATGACTGCTACCTTGACCAGGTTGTTTTTGTAAAATAAATAAGCTGATTTAAAACATCTTTTTAAACTAAATTTAGCATTAAACAAAAGAAAATGTGGGTTTTGGTAGAGTATTTCTTTTTTTCTTCTTGGCAATCGATCTTTAACGTTGGACAGCCTGCTTATTTCCCTTTTAAATGGTGTCCCATTAAAAGAACATCCATCTGTGGGATAAGAAGCAGAGCTGAAAAAAATTAACCAAATCCTCTCTGCCAGTGCCAAACAGATTATTCTGCTGTTGGCCCCTTTTCTGACTCTACCCACTATAAAAATCCCAGAATGTATGTGTAAAAAAACATGATTTTGTAGCTACAGGGAGTCCACCCATCCTTGTAGCGTCAGGTTTGCTATAATGATTGTGTACTGCAGCAAACGCCAAACTTTCATTTACAGTCATCCACACAGCAAATAGAAAAAATGCCATGCTACTGTAAATCCAAGAACTCTGACACTTCATGCTTTTTATATTGAATTTTATCCATGTTAAGTTTTTAAACATTTGTTTTCTCTGCGAATAGCCCTCTCTTAATTTGCCCTGTTAAATTGAAGTTGGATCACTCTCCTGCCAAAAAATTAAAGTTTTCTGCCCAAACTGACCTACTTTTTATGAGTGTAACTTCTTCGTATCATGGGGCCTCCTCCCCCGTTTTAAAATGTCTTGTAAAATTTGGTTAAACTGACTAAACAACACTGACTTCTGGACACAGTGTTATTACAGTAACACATTGCTCGGTAACATTATCATCCAGCTGGGGCTGAAACCTTGAAGTTGATGATCTGAGTCATCATTCGCGATGACCCAGATTCTGTTGGTGCCGGGGCAGCAGCATGGTAGACTCTGAACTTTACAGGCATGTCTCTAAAGGACCTGACCACTAAAACAAGCTGTGGTGGGGAAAATGAGGCGCAGTTTCCACTACAACAGACCCTGGTATGACCTTCTCTACCACGGTCTAATGGGCTTGACTCTTCGACCTCCAGCAGTGCAGCACACAAGATGTTAGGATTATGTAACTAAATAATGACCTGGATGCTCCCTCTGTTTCTCTGACTCTGTGTAAATCTCCTATTTTTACATCAAAGTGGATGTTTAGTGCTGCAAAGTGAGGGTGTTTCAGCAAAGAGCTGACACAATGAAGTATCGCTGCTATGCTTGTCTTTTGTTTAGTGTTGCACATGTGTAGAATTAAAATCAAACATGTTGATGGGACTCTGGAGGTGATGGATGATTTTAATATCGTTTTGCTAACCAGCAGTTTGAAAAACAATTTATAGTGCATGTTGTGTTTTTATTTCCCTTTACCCCAGTTAAAGTGTATTCCTGAACAATTCTAATCACACTCTGTCCTCTACATCCCCTTACACTTTGCTTGGGCTATTAGGGGTTTTAAACCTACAGTTAAATTGCAGTATTTTTTTCTTGTGTGATATTTACTGTGATATTTTTTGCCCCTGCCAAAAAAGAGAAAACTATGATACAAAGATAAAAATGTTGATACAAACCCCAATTCTGATAAAGTCGGGACGCTTTGTGACACAATAAAAAAACAGAATGCGATTATTGGAAATACTTTATAACCTATGTTTTTACCTATATTCAATTGAATAAACTATGAAGGCAAGATATTGACATCAAACTAGCTATGTGTAATATTGGATTTTAGCCGATATGCTGATTTTTTGTTTGTTCATTATCACCGACACTAATACGGATACAGACATTTCTGGTCAAGAGCACAAGCTCTGTACTCTTTCATTGTTAAATGATACTTTTGCAAGTAACAGATGTCAAATTAAAAAAGCACTCGGAAAGCGCAGACCTCCGCCAGCGCCACAGTCCTCACCCATATTGTGATTTTCACCATAAATATTAGTCCTACCTTCATTTGATCTAAGTATTTATATTCCTTGACCATGAAAACATACAAATATGCAAAAATGCTCAAAATGGTCCTGTCTCACAATGTTAAAGAATCCTTTAAAAAATTCCTGGATCCAGAAGGTGATCCGGATCACTCCTAAAATCTAATAATTTGTTCCTTGTCCCAATCCAGATATTTCCTGAAAATTTCATCGACGTCCATAACTTTTTGAGTTATGTTGCTAACAGAAAAACAAACAAAACAGCTTTTAACTCTTGCAAGAATGAAAACCTTGATTTTTATCTCCCCTTGCAGTAATGAGAAGGCGCATCAGTGTTGTACATTCATGTGATTTGCTGATATTCCACCTGATATATGGCTGATATGTTGCTGATACAGATGTCAAACTGATAATATCGTACATCCTTTGTTCAAACGGATAAACTTCATGTTTTTTTGGGAAATTTTTCACTCATTTTGAATTTAATCCCTACATGTTCCAAAAAGCTGGCATAGTGGCATTGTGTTACACCACATCTCCATTAAACAACACTTAAAGCAGCACTACGGAAGATCTCCACTTGACTGGAGCGAGAACTCAACTACACATGAGCTCTAGCGCGCGCATCCTGTCATAAGGATACAGATCTGCCGGTCGCGTGCATTTGTTTTGTAGGCGAATCACAGAAGCCAGGACTTCGCTAAAAGTATTCTGTCTTCGGCGCTGTTTGCAGGATGGATAGCGACGAGGTAATGTATTTATTTTTGACTAAATGACGATGTTAAAAATCGCTAAGTTCAACTTGGTTTTATTACCGTGAAGTCGCCCCTGTCCTGTTGATGCGATAAAGTAAATAAAAGTAAAGACAACGACGAGCTGGTGATATCACACGCTTGAAATAGGTTTGAACAAATCTACATACTGGTACGTTCTGGATTTGTTGTGCTGTACTTTTTTCCTGTCAAGTTTTTTGAGGAACTTCGTCATAAATTAGTCGGCCAACATACCTGATAGTAGTCGGACATCCCTCCTCGTCTTTTATTTCACACCAGCGAGTGAACGCTGAACCTATGTTTATTCTGGTCCGAGCATTCAGCTTGTTTTTCTCTCGCTTTCTTTGTTTTGTATCCTCCGACAAAACTTTTCTCTTCCTTACGTTGTTGCCTCCGCCAGCCTCCACCATGGTTAAAGCTCCGCGACTGGCTTTTGACGAGACCTCCGTATTGTAAACGAATCGGGAATCGGGGGAAGTGACGTATGCCGTAAAGCAGTCCAAACGTGTAGTTTTTTAGCGTGGTAGGGTTCCTACCATCCACCTCGAAGTTACATAGTGCCAGTTAAAGGGATACAGATCACTCCAGACCACGACAGAGGTTTCATTGAACTCATTGTAAAGTGGTGGACCATCACAATGAATATCGAAGGATTATAATATGTTTGAAAAGCTACATAGTGTTGGTTTAAGAAACATTTGGAAACTGAGGACTGTGATTGTTGGAGCTTTGTAGGTGGAATTGTTTCCCATTCTTGCTTGCTGTATGTACCACTGGCTCAACAGTCTAGTGTGTCTATTTTCATATTTTGTGCTTTGTAATGCATCTCCATTTTCAGGTCTGGACTGCAGGCAGGACACTCTAGTACTCACAATCGTGTACCACAAAGCTCACTGTTGTAACATTAGCAGAATATGACATTGTCTTGCTTAAATAAGCAGGGAGCTCCATGAAAAAGACGTTGCTTGGATGTCATATTGCATATTACTCTAAATCGCGCATATGCCACTCATGGACACGGAGATGCCACATACCATCACAGATGCTGACTTTTGAACTTTGAGCTGAATACAATCTGAATGGTCTTTTCCTTTTTAACCTGGAGGACACGACATCCATGATTTTAAAAAACAAAAATTATTTCAAATGTTGATTCCACAGACCGCAGAACACTTTCACACTTTACATCAGTCCATCTCAGATGAACTCCAGCCCAGAGAGGTGGGTTGCATTTCTTGGATGTTGTTGATGTATGAGTTATGCTTTGAATAGGACAGTTTTACCTTCCATTTGTGGGTGCAAGTTCAGTTAACACAGACAATGTGTGTAAAATGATATTTGTTTACTGATAAGTTACTTAGATTATATGATAATAACCTTTACATGATGATGCTGGTTTTAATGCAGTGTCACCGTAAAGATCGAAAGTGACGGGCCTTCAGTGTTGGTTTTTGGTCTTGCTACTTTGGTGTTTAGATTTTTCCTGAATCTTTTGTATACTGTGGAGATTAGATAATGAAATCCCTAATTGCCTAACAACTGTATGTTGAGGACCATTACTCCTAAACTGTTATCCTGTTTGCTCAAGCAGTTGTTCAAGAAGTTTTGAACAACGCCCCATACTTGCTTGCGAATTACTAAACTTTTCGTGGTCATTGTAAAATCATTCTGTGCTATTTTCATATATTTTTTACAACTTCACTGGAATTGGGGTTTGTACATTTATGCTTTAATTATGATATTCATTTTTTTTTCTGGTCTCAATATGCTTTGTACTCTAAATCCTGTCCATCATATGCAAGTCCAGTAGGTTACTCATAGGGTTTCAACCATGAATGTTTGATCAAATGTGCTGTTACTAATAAAATTGTAACTCTTATCACATGATAGTTTACCTTGATTTGTGTAGCTACTTTTAAGAAGCAGGAAAAAAAGTTTGTCCCCAACAGTTGTATTGAGTTCTTTGACTGATAATGACCTTTTGAGAACCATTTGATGAGCTGTTTTGTTCTTTATTTCAAAAACAGACAAAAACAAATATACATTGAGTTTTACTTTCTAACTAAAAAGTATAGAAACATGTGTTTTTGTCCTTCCTGCCCAGCCCTACCTTGTACTTCAAAGTTAATTCCCATTGTCTGAATTAACTGGTGAGATGAATCCAATTATTTTCCACTAAATACCAGTGCAAAGTGACACTTCCCTCTTCCAAAATGCTGGCATGTATGACCACTCTAGTCAGTGTGGAACTTGTCAAATATTGTCATGACCCAGCTCTCTCTGGAACCCTAATCCGCTCTGAATGGGCTTAAATTCTGCGTTTGACTCTAATTTACTGACCACATTTACCACTGGAGGATGATTTTGAATGCTGGCCTAAAAGACTGCCATGCATGCCAGTCATCTCCCTGTCCTCGCTGTTTGATGAATGTGCTCTTCCCATCACAAAGTTTCCACATAGAAAGCTTCCACACTTGCCTCTCTGGACAACCAAGGGTAGGAAAACATAAGTAGCGAGAGATTTCACTTAATGCAACACCAATAACAAACATAAAAATGTGGATTTTTCAGGTTACCTTCAAACAGTTTCCCACAGAATACTAACAAGCCAGTGCCATCCCCCGAGGCCGTCGTGTAATAAAGCAGTCAAACTAGATTTTCCTATCTTTGGACACATAAAAGTGACTCATAGGGGAGTCACATGTGGGGATTTAATGCAGGTACAGATAAAAAAGCAGCTATGGTTTGGTACCCTTCACTATCCACCATAAATTTCAAAGAGCAGACAAACTTTGAAGACATAGGGTCTGTGCAGCAAAATAAGCATAAAATACTGCACCTCGCCTTTGACAGCATTCACTGTATTTTAATGAGTCAATTCAATAAAAAGTAGTATTTCATTTTAGCTTCAAAAGGTAGTTCCTGCAAACACTTTGAAAGTTGTTCAGTACTTTTGATAAAATTGCTTTCCCAAATGTAAGAAGTTTAAACACTTCACTGTTAAAGAAGAAAAAAATAATTTTAAATTATTCCAAATCAACTCTTATTCTCATGGAGCAGTTTCTTATTATGAGCTATTAACAATGTTTCTAAAAGTTTTCATAAAAAAACAGTTATATAAATAATAGATAATTATGTGGTAGAACTATTATGCATAATAGTAATTTATTTCTGAAAGTTATTTAGCCAACCCTTGGGACTTTAAGCTTCTGAGTTTGGAATCTTAGGCACAGAGAAAATACAATTTCTGTCCATACACGTCTTCAGTCTCCTGCATTAAAGGGCCTGATGAAGCAAAACACCCACCGCTATTGTTGAAGTTTAGAAGTTAAAAGTAAAACTACAAGCTTGAATGTCCCATTGAAGCGTTAACCACATTACTTCCTTGGTGAAAATATCTGTTAACAGCAATAATATTCATTACCTGATTAAAGCTATTGGATTAAACATAACAGAGAGGTTGACGTCCTTAATACACATTTGACGGTGGTTTATGTTGTGCTTTTTTTTGTTTGATACTCTTTTTGTGTGTTTTACATGTCTCCTCCATAGGGGTGTGCCCCTTGTAAAGGGCTAGAATATGTGGGCAGTCTTCAACAGTAGGGAGATTGTAGGATTGTCTTTGAGGCTCATCTTCTCTGTTCTAGGTCTATGGTTCACTAATTTCCTTATAGCAGAAGTGTCCATGCTGTAAATGAAACAGAAACTCAAGATTTAGTCAATGGAAGTGTTTCCCCTTGATTTTAAGGGGTTTCACAGCTGAAGGGTGTTTGAATGTGGGAGGTCAAGACAGCTGATATGAAAAAAACAGATAACATCCCTAACATAAGAGTCCCAGTAGTGGTATAAAACATTGTTTTTGTTTATCATGGACGTATTTTCAAAAAATCTAGTTTGATGTATTGCCTCCATGCAGGCTTTGTAATAGATGTATGTCTTATTGAACTGGACAAAAATCTGGACTGTTTTTAAAAATGGCGGACATTGGTTTGGATTAGATGACTGGTCCGAGGGCATGTTTTTTCTTTTTTTCTTTGTTTTGACAAATTGGACTGTTTTTGAAGATGGCAGATTTTGGCTTAAATTTTGTCAACAGGACCAGTGGCATTGACTTTGACTGTTTTGATATTTACTGATTTAAAGACACTCGTCGAAGACACACAACTAAACCATAATTCTGAATTGAATGATTCTAACTGTAAAATGGCAAATATTTAAAAACTCCATACAATAAACAAAAACATATTGTTATTGTTTATTAATCTATATGTGTCTGCTTTGACAAGCATTGCGACTCTGCCTCTTTAGCAAAACAGTTCCATTTTTTTTTTTTACTTTCAAAACACTGTCATGCAGTAGCAGGCATGCTGTTGGGGGTTGGGGCCAACATGGGGCCCCACAATAAAATCTAATAACGAT
Organism: Scarus forsteni; assembly: GCA_036419115.1. Lineage (NCBI taxonomy): Eukaryota > Metazoa > Chordata > Actinopteri > Labriformes > Labridae > Scarus > Scarus forsteni. Next base: position 23,134,091 of record JAZDUH010000084.1, read on the forward strand.
ATAAACAACAAGCATTGTGATTGGTCCCCAAGAATAGCTGTGAATCAGGGGTATCAGTATGTGAAACTTTGAGGATTATTTGAACACTTGAGTATATGGATGGTAGTGAAGGGGGTGTAGCTTTGAAGGAGATAAAATCCTGCTTAATTTTCCTGGGGCACAAATCTTGCCTTTCATTATACATAAACTGTTCCCCCCTAATCCAATGGTGATGTTTTCACATTCCTTACTTTATGCTCACAACAGTAAAAGTCATAATCTCAAAGAGAAAATGTGTCACTCCAGCACAAAGGTGCATAAATGTCTCTTTTCTTCAGTAAAGTTTGTTCTAGCTAATGCTTTCTTCGACATTGAGTCTTGGCTTACCCAGGAAGAAAGTTTCAGTTGTTTGAGGTGACTTTCCTCTTGTGTTTCCACATCATCTTCTGGTTTTTATTTTTGGACATGTCTGCTGTGCTGACCTGCACGTTTTCAGCTCTGACCTTGAACTTTTCAGCTCCATTCGGCACACAGAGCACAGCACCGTCAGCGGCCGTCTGCCTGTTAGCATTGCATCCCTTGGGAAGGAACATGGACTGATGTACCTTCCAGAGAAGTTTGACCTCATGTTAAACTCGTACAAGAGCAAAGAGACAACTCAACTATCTGTGTTCAGACGGCAGCACACACTCAATCTCTGCCGCTTCCTCTGCTTTTCCACTAAAGGGACTCCTGTTAACTTCTCAATAAAGGACTTAAAACATCCTTTTAAACATACACCAAGCTACTGTAGCATCTTGGGCCCTCACAATAAGACCTTTATTTTTTTTGCTGAGTAGTAGCAAGCCCAAGGTGAATTCCAAATTTGCCGTTACGGCAGTGTAATTACTTGCCTTCAGCGCAGCACCAATGTAATGAAACTTGCATTTTCCACTTTTTCTTTTCCTCTGCTTCAGGACACAACTGGGTGTGTATGTTAAATCATTCACAATGCTGGCTCTGAAAAAGCCAACAGGCTGTGTAGGTTTATGTTCAGGTCTGTGGTTAAGAAGTGAAGAAAAATAAACAAGCATAATGTACCAAAGCTTCAGGAAAACTAGAACATGGTCACATCCTGATTACTTGTGACACTGTTACAGGGAAAAGCGCTTGTGTTATTTCAGTTAAAGAGCAGCATTAGTCATTTAGTATGACTCTATTGGCCTGTGACGACAGCTTATACTACTGTGTTCTTTAATAATGGCAGACTTTTCAGAGTTCAGGTTGACAGAGGTCATGGTGTACTTGTTCCTTGAAAAGCTGAGACAAAAAAATCAATGAAGACACAAATGAATGCTGTCACTGAAGAGCATTTGTGTGCTTTCTTTCCTTGTGGAAGCACTGCATCTCTTTATCATTGTGTGTCAGTATATCTTGAGTTATTTCTATACATGTTGACTTCCTACTTTTCGTGAAGGTCCTCAAAAAACCCTTGGAGAAAATGCCCAAAGGCAAAGACACACAAGTCTGACATTACCAGACTTAAAAAAAAGAGTGTTAAACTGCATCCCTACTGAAATAAGTGTCAGGTATTGCATCTCACACTGTTGCATGCTTCTGTCCACACTGCAACTGTCATAATGTAATTCCCTACTTTACATTTGCACTTGTGAGCAGTACGCTGAGTGCTTTTACTGTAAATCTGGAGAAATGGATATGAAGTGCTTTGCACTGACGAGTGGTGACTGCCGGGTTCATCAATGCACAGCTCTCTGTGAGCAACACCAAGTTTTTCCCTGGGAGTTGAAACTGAAAGTACATGAATTCACTCAAGAAAACAGATGGATGCTCTCCTATCAGCGCTATATTAAACAGACAAACTTCTCTGTTGAATGAGAAAAGTCAAAAAAATTAAGAAAATCCCTCCAGCGACTTGTCATAATCCCCCTTTCCCTGCTCCTTAAATGCATCAACCATGCGATAGAGGGGAAGATAAAAAGAAGGCTTCGAGGGAAATATTATATTTTGCTCCCTCACGCTCAAAGATGATTGAATGTCTTTTGCTTGATTTTGTCATTGTTGCTTGTGCACATTTTGTTCATGTAGGACATGGTGTTATATCCATGGAAGTTCTTTTTATGAGCCTCTAAAATAAGTTTTTAAACAACATGCTGGTTGTTAAGCTGGTTTCCATGCCCTCACTACCTCTAACAAATTCATTGTGCCGAGGTATGACTTTAAGAGTTAGTTCTGTTTTTGAAGTGTGTAAGATACGTGGCATGAGCCTGAGCATGTGCCACAGTGTCACAGCTCCGTTCTATCTCTTTTTAGGAAGACTCAGGACTTATGCTAATTCAGTGCAATGCTGTACATGGTTTGTTATCTTGAGCTTTAGCATCTTTTAACTCTTCAGTTACCATACTTAATCCATTGTTTACATGGAAGTGCTTTGTCGCCCTGATGATGTCATCAACATGAGGACATCAACTTGATGCGCCAGAGGAATAAACAAAGCCAAAGTACATGGCATGAGCCTGAATGTGTGCCACAGTGTCACAGCTCAGTTCTCTCTCTTTTCAGGAAGACTAAGGGCATATGCTAATTCAGTGCATATGCTTGTCTGCTGCCGATTAGACCAGGGTCTGCCGACAATGGGAAAAGAGTCACTTGCCAAATATTAGCGGGTTAACCCATGTTAAAAAACCGGGCTTGACCCGCTAATTTTAGTGTGAAAGCAGTAATAACGATGGAATATTTTGCCTGAAATCAGATTCATACATTCATTATTGTTGACAGCTAGGGTAAAGTCGCATTGACTGCGGTGAATGTGTCTGCAACACTGATTTGGTGTTTGGGGGAAATAGAGTTGTGTCCACCTGAAACGAATGCCCAAAAAGTTGTCTAGTTTTCATATACTTACTACCCCTGATAGCGCTGTGTTCTCAGTCTGTCTAAGATGCTCTGATAGAGCTTATACCCCTATCATGGGCTTAGTCTGCTCCGATTGGTTTACAGGTCAACTCTGTGATAACCGGTCAGTTCAGTGCTGCTTGGCAAAATTTTGTCTAACTGCATTCTGTCTTGAATTTACCCTCTATAATGGAGTTGCTACCCTGAGCCAATGGGCTAAACCTGAAAATCAAACAATGGTAGGACAAATTGGAGAAGAAGTTGGTGTTAATACTGCAGACTTTTTTGTGCTCTCTCATGCACAGAAGAGCTGTAAAACACACTAAGTGGCATATAAAACTTGAAAAGCATAGTGTACATAGAGGGCTATTGAAGTAACTTCAGAGGTTTGCTTTCATGAGATAACACAGTCACTATTTTGGCACCTGTGTGTTTGATTGGTGGTCTTTGTCATGCTCTGTACTTGATTCTGATTTGGATGGTGTGTGAAGTCTAAACAAAAACATGTGTTTGTTGAACTTTCCAAAGGACAGACATGATGGCAACACAAATACAGCTCTGCGTGCCCCTTGGTCCGTGCCCTGATGGTACACGCTCAGCCTGACTGGATGCTCTTGTTCTTACTTACACTCGATGAGCACTGAGGTGAGCTGAGTGGAGGCGAGGACACCGGGCCCGCTCAGGTGTGAGTTGTGTTTCAGTTTGCTGTGCTAAGATTAGCTTTCTCTCTGTTTACCAAATTATTTTTAGAGATGGAGAAAAGATGACACTTTTATTTCTTCGCTGTCATGTCGATTGGACTCTGTGCTGCGCTGGGTGACATCCCCTCTTCTTCACAGTGCCTAATTCAGAGCAGGATGTTAAGGGTTTGTGCTGCCTCTGTAAGAGGACTTTTGTTTTTATTGCTGTTTTAGGAGGAACGGCTGCATCCCAGCACGTCCAAGATGTTTGTCTCCATGACGACAGCTAGTCAAGAGTCCCCTCTTTTTCTCCTCCAAAACACTCCTGCACTGTTCCTCAGTGCCGGGGTCTTATCGTGCTTGCTGTCGTCCTTTCCCGCTCCAGGATAAATGAACTTCCTGTGAGTGGCAGGAGGTGCAGATTGAGGGTGGCACAGAGTTTTTCACGGAGTGTTGAGCAACAATGGAGGAAATGAGCTGACACAAAGAATTTAATAACATAGAAAGGGCATTAAATTTGAGGGACTGGATGCAGACATGCTTCTTTAGTTGTAAATGCATGCTTATGTATTTTGACTGTATGCTGTTATATTTGCCTTTGTGGTCAGTAATTAGCTTATCCTTAGCTTCCACTTAGTTCTGTATACCTTGAAAAATAATGATGTTATGCTCTGGCAAGAGGCAGTCAGCACACACAACAACAAAGGGAGGGCATGATGCATAGATGTCTAAACATATGAGGAGTGTCATATTTATTGGAATCAATAGGTAAATTGCTAATGGACTGTATTAACCGCTAGGATTGAGAATATCTTAATGAAATATTTTCAAGTCCCAGCCCTGGCTAAGTGATGTACAGAATAGACATTTTTAAACAGCATTTTCAGTTATGTCAGCTGATCTCTGCCTAAGCAGTTGAATTCTGATGGCAGAATAGCTTCCCTTTACATTTTTTTTGTTGCCAGTCACACTTTTCACAGACCAATCCATATCAAGCCACAGTATGACGTTGCAGGTAGACCTTGCTAGCCGTTAGCATACACTACATTTCAGTCCTTAGACTATGATCTTACATTAAATTATAGCACCCAGATTTATCATTTACCACTTACATGTGACACAAACCTCGTCAACAACACTTCACACCAAGTTCTTATTTTAGCTCATGGTTTTTGTGGAGCATATTTTGCCAGGTATCGTTAAGTAAACACAACCCAGGGCTACCCCAGACTAACCAGCATTGCTCTCAGAGGATTTCTACATCTCTCGCAGTTTCCCAGTTGAAGAGCAAAAACATGATTTCCTGTCAGAAAAGCTTTAAGTGATGTTCTTTGCTCCTCTTTTTAAGAAGAAATTGAGTACATTTCTGAGAAAATCACAAATATCACCACGTCCACGGAGACCACTTCAGAAGCCGCCATTGTCTTCAAACATACAGTCAATTTCTGCTGTCGTCACGTCTTCAGCTTCACCCTCTCTTCCCTGATTAGGCTGTCCAGCTTTTGACAGTGAAGTCATGGGAGGTTGGAGCTTTGAAGGATGAGTCTACATAATTTCAGTCAATGAATCAGGCAGGTCTATCCGCACTTCAAGGTTAGTTATGGCACAAGGAAGAGTGATTCCATTTTAGTGAGGATCTGAATGTGGACGCTGATCCAGGAGTTATTTATAGGATTTGTTAAACTTTGTGAGATAGGATTGTTTTCTAAGTTTGCTGTGAATTTAGAAAGTATGTGACAGAATATGACTTACCGTTTGGGGAATGTTAGTGATCAGGTTTTAGTTGTGATCTCAATGCAGATGCAGATCCAGGAATTTCTTAAAACAGTTGGTAACATTTGCTGATAGGACAGTTGTCCATACATTTGGTAGTAACACATTTTAACTTGATGTCTACATTTAGGGAGCTTTGAAATTATCCACCAGGAAGCTCTTTTTATTGGACAATTCATTCAGACAAGGACCTTTGACATTAACAATCATGTTTGGGCTTCACATCAGCTACTTTGCTGAAGCAGTCAAGCATCCTGCTCTACTTCAGATTGTAAGATTACTCCTCTTGTGTTTTTAAGAGGTGTTAGCATTACCCACATATGAGAGAACTACCTTTAAATAAAACATAAATATACTGTCCAAACTGTCAAATATTTTGCTTTGCCATGTAAAACTATACGCCCAGCATGAGCCCATCATGGCCAATGTCATTATCAGGCCCTTTCAGTGACAAAGGCTAAACATTCTACAAACAATTCAAACAATTAAATGTCAGAAGTATTAAAACAGCAGATACCAATAAAAACATGGTTTGTTCATGAGATTATAGAAATGTTTATTACTGACTTGATTCCCAAAGACCTACCTTTAATACCCATTCCAGTCAGATGTTGTGAGTAAGGTTGTAGAGAGCCATGTAGACATGAAGATACCCGGCTCTGCAGTCATGTTAGCCATTTTAATACAAAGACAAATGAAATTTGATTGTTCTCAGCCTTCAAGGTTGTCCCTCAAGAAAAGAAACATTTCATTCTGTAACATACTCCGTGCCAAGCTCTCAATCAAAGATGTGCAGTGTTCCTTAACGATTAATAAGCACTGCTCCACTTTCATAAACACAGTCAGAGACAAACACACACACTCATCTTCTCCTCTGTCATTGACCAGATTGATCCCTGCATCCATTAATAAAGATGAGGGGCTCTCTGCAGGTGTGATATATCAATAAGCAATAAGCGCTCTGCATTCTTACCATAAAAGTTGATTTGCTGGAGCCTTAATAACAGTTGTTTGCTGCTGACTGTGGGTGTCGGAGCAGCACCCTGGGGATCCTGCTCCTTCCACTGATGGTATTGCGGTTATTAACCCTTAAACTGCTGATATACTGTGAATGTTTGAAGCCCTCAACAGCGCTTTATATTTCTTTTTTATGTCACAGACGTCGTGTGAATCCACAGAGGTGCTCCCTTTGCCCCTCTCCTCATTTAGTGCCTGCATGATTGACCCATAAAAGTCCAAATGAGATCCTAATTTAATCCAAGCACAAAGAGGTGACAATGAAGTCGGAGCATGAAGAGAAACGAATGCATTAATCAAACAGAACTGTCACGCTAATGAAACAAATGGCTCTTTCACTTTCAATAACACAATTTTTAAAGGCATGCGCAGGTTTGGCTGTCCTGAATGGGTTTTTAAGTAATTTAGTAAACAAAGCAGCATCTACAAATAAAGAAGTTTAATCATGTTCTCACTCAGGTTCCTTTTTTCATACATTTTCACTCATGTTTCATTTCAAACAAATAAAACTTGCCCAGTAGAGAAGAATCATTTTAATCACACTCCTTGGTAAATGCCAACTGGTGTTCATTTAACATACAGCATGAAAGTATTCCAGTTCTATTGCTCATATGAGAAGAGAAAAACAATAAAAGGAGAGCACTCTTGGCACATATGGTTAATTATGCATAAGTACACCTCCAGAATAGGCAACAGCCATGCTCTTTGTCCTTTTATAAAAGCATCTAAAGCTTTTCTGTCATAATAAAGCTGTACTTTTAGAATGACTCAGCATTATTCACATAAGGATTCACAATCATTGGGAGATAAAGAGGTATGTCCTGTGCTTTTAGCTCACCAGAGGATTTTATTGTGGAAGTCCTGTGCTAAAAGAGTTATGTATTGTTGCTGAATAGGGATCAGGCAACAAGAGGGTGGTGCTGGTTTAATCAGTTGCATTAGTCAGAGTGTTTTTGTCTAAAAAAAAGGAATTGCACAAAGAGAGAATATGACAACTCTGAGATTAAAGTGGTGTGGGAGAAAGTATTTAGATTTTCCCAGGACAAGAATAATATTTGTTGAGTTTAACTGAAAAGTGTAAAAGATGCCCTTCAGCTAACATAGAGAAATAGTTTGAGTTTATTGAACTGTGGTGACTTGAGGCCCATGGCGCTAGTTAATATAACTGCCAATAAAGAAACTGGCCGGCTCTGCCCACAGGGGATACATATCCCTTTAAGACACCCTGATGTTAAGGGACCAAGAACTGTTAGTCTAACGCTGCGTGAACTTGTAGTTTAATTATACAGGCAAAACTTCATTGGCTAATAAGTTTTGTGTAACAAGTCAAGCCAACACACATTTGGCTGTAAGCTTGATGAAAACTCTGTCAGCCTGATCCATGCTGCTGCTGTGCATCACTCATCTTCACCTCCAGAGCAGAAAACAACCAACTGCATTACAGTTTGTTGGCAAGCAAAATAACATTCATTTTCAAATGCATTTCAGCAGTAACTTAGCCTAAACTTGAATGATGTTTTTTTTTCCAAAAGCCCTTTATACAACACCTTTGGAACATCATGAACAGTCATTAGAAGGTAGATGGATAAAGTACACCCATTGACATCAGTGACAGCATTGTATCATCTGTGCTGTCTTTAATATTTCCAAATTACGATTCACTAATCCATAAAGCACAAACTATGACAAACAAGATGATCTACTACAAAATACAGCAAAATACAGAGAATATACAGAGAATAAACAGCGAAAGATCAGCAAGAACACACTCCTGTTATTTACAACTTTTATACATTATTTACACAGAAAATACTGATAAACCACCTATAATTCACTCTGGTAGGGCTCACTGAATCCTCTCTCTCTCTCAGTCTGCTTGTTTACTCCCGTAGTTACAGCAGTTTTAATCACGCCCATTTTTGTCATTCAATGCAGCTTGGTGTTTTAGACGGGGTGACTGTCATCAATCAGTTTCCCCTCGACATCATTGTAAAATCCAAACTTTGATCAGACTTTAGACTTTGTCAGTTTCGAGTGGGAAAACCTGTCAGTCTGAGCGAGGCTCCAACTGCTGTACTTTCAGAGGCCAACCATTGAAAATTACTCATGCGAGCCTCCGTTTCTGTGAGAGAAGGCTGCTTCATTAAGGGGCAGACACATAGCTCAGGCTTTTCTAGTCAGAGAGCAGCATCACCGTGTGTTTTGACGCACCGTGGTAATCAAACATGATTTAATGGTAATTTTAATAGAACACGGTAATGATTACTGTGGGAAATTTGACGGCGGTTTACTATTTTAACGGTAACTGTTACATCCCTAGTGTGTTTGATTATTGGCCATGTCATTTGATGCAGCCTTATAACAGGCTACCTGGGCCTAAGGGGATGAGTCATAAGTAAGTATTTTTAACCTTTTTTAAAGAAATACATTGCTTGTAGTAATCGCAAATGATGAAACTACATTGTCGAAAAATCCTGGAGAGTCACAGCAAAGTCTTTGATGGATGGAGGCCACAGATCACATATCTCCAACTTCAGCTACTTCTGCTGAATTAAAAAATCTCTCATATGCAGGCATTAAATGAGGAAATAATTGGATATTTACCAAGGAAGAGACATCTTTTTGTCTTTAATGTGGACCTAAATGTCATTGTCTGGATCAAGTTCTGCAGAGTTAAACTAAGATGAGATATTTACATATTTTAGGAGGTATAAAGACATTCAGGTATTCACAAAGGGTGGACTGTGTCGATACTTTTCATTATACGTATTGGTGATTTATTACCTGGAAATCAACCTCAAAGAATTGTGTCCACCATGACTAGAGTGACCTAATTCCTGACAAAGGCAGTCCCAATAATATAGATTTTCCCACCGTTGTAAAAGACTGAGCACTCGGGTACTTTGCTGTTAAAAGCAGTAGAAGGTTGTGTGCTTATTGTCACAGGATTTCACTAAACTATACTCAAAGTAGACTGCCTGTGAACCATGCTCAGCCTCAGCCTAAACTGTAGAATATAAAGCAGACATGTTTAATGTCCTCAGGATGATTTTATTTCTCTGACTTTACAATGCACAAACACTGTGTATCTCGTTTGGCAGCCGACGACAGAAAACAAGTGCAAAGTTCTGAATTCAACACACAGTTCCACAAGTTGTGTAACAAATTATGGCTCCAAGGAGTTAATAAGAAGAAGTAATAACAACTTTCAAAATTAGTCATGAGTAATGGCCCCTCCACTGCCTGAGTTACGATACTGCTGTGAAATCTTTCTCCCTGCGTCTCTCTCTTAATTTATTTTTCGGCTACAGTCACTGTCACTTCTGCTCTAATTTATATGAACCTCTCTCTGCAGGACACCATTATGTTTGTATCAGGGACGATGTAAAGCCCCTCAGTCACAGTCACAGATTGTTTTCTGTCATTTTTCTAAACTATGTTAACCTCCCGGCAGGTAGAACAGAACTAATGAGCTAATTTATTAAAATGTAATGAATAGATAGTCTAGGGTGTCACTGTGTGCAGATATCAAACTGACATGTTGGAGGAAGAAAACAAGCTTCTTTTTAGTGTGATTTAAAAGGTGTGCACAAGATCTCTTCTTTAAGGGATTCTGTCTTCAGGAAATGTCTGCAGAGGTTTATGGTGACTACTTCTTTATGAATCAAAATAAATCAATAACAGGGATTTGATGATTTGTATTCTGTTTGGATCCCTTCTTTCTTTGGTGAGCAATGTAGTTTAAAATTAGCTTTGTTTATTGTCTTTTCTTTCTCATCTCTTTAGTTGTTGAATGTTTTTACCTACATGTACATAAAGCCTTACAAATGAGGATTTTTTGCCAAGTAGGGCTGGGGAATATGGACCAAAAGTCCCTTTAAGGATGAATGTCAGTCATCAAAATGTGGCTTTTTTTAATCTCTGAAATGACAAAAAAATGTCCCTGTTTCAAAATGACACATTTTGAAAATTTATTGTAATATGTTTTTTAATACATTTTTTCTGGATTATTATCAAACCTTTATTAGCGGAGAGTCAGTGGATCGACTTGGAGGGATCTGTAAAGTAGGGACTTAGACAGCAAATTGGCTTCAGGTTAGATCAAAACTCTGACTCCCTGCAAGAAAAAAAATCAATATGTGATATGGTTAATGTTGCCATTTGCTTCACAGTGTCAGCACTTTAGTTTAATAGAATTTCAAATTATGTTGACATCACAAACATCATTACAAGTAATAATTACTTGACACCAAAATTTCCAATCTGTAAAACTAAAGTAACTGAGAAAAGGTTGATAGTCTTTTTTCTTTATTAATCTAATGCTACAAATAAACTCCTTACTTGTTATTGTGTTACTTTTATGGCATCATAAACAGCTGTAAAAATTGCAAAAATCTAAATTTCTCAATAAAACTATAACTTGGATTGAACCAAAAGCTCCCTCAGTTGAGCAGCCTGTGGCTCTCAAACACATCAGCAGCTTTACATGCAGACGTAAAATAAACTTTTATTAACAGAGGATTGACAAGCACCAGCACAAGTTGCGGCTGATAGCAGAAACATACTCACTGGAGATCCATCTTTGAAACTGGTTTGTCTGTGACTGTCCTGCAACCTTGGCATACATACAGGGAGGAGGCCAGGAAACAATGACAACAGCAAAACTGGCTGTTTTGTCTTCTTCAGACAACAAAAAGGTGTCATGTTTCAGGCTTTAACATCACAATACCTATTTGAACTTGTGCCGTAGTTATTGCAATTTGCAGTTTGTTCGTTATTTGATGGAAATTAAACGTGCCAGTCCCACTGTTTCTATCTACAGTAGAAAGAACTTAGTGCAAACTTAGAGAACTGCGTGTAGGCAATTGCAGACATAGAAGTGTTCTAGCTCAAGTATGACCATAATAACTTGACAATTTAACCAGTTTTTTTCTTCTACATTCTTTTCACAATAGTGATAAAGCTACTATTAAAGTATTCTAATGTAAATCTACACAAAGTGATACTGATTTGAACATTTTAACACAACCTTATGAGTTTTATAAATTTAAAATATCAGGGCATGGGGAATTAACCTACCACATCAGAATTGTTAAAATAAGCAGCAATTAATGGAATTGTAAGCCCCAAGTTAATTTGTAATGTCTGTGAAGCAAAATGCCTAACTCTCTACGTTAAATCTCTGTGTATGTGTGTGTGTGTGTGTGAATCATAGTTAGCTGCTGTCAAAGACCTTCAGTATAGTAATATCACATATATAATTTCACTAATATCACACATGCCCCATGGCAGTCATGCTGGAAAAACATTCCAGTGCTGAGCCCTAGGATAAGGATTTGCCTGCACTTTTATTAGTACAAAAATGTAGTGAAACAGAAAAAATCATCTACAACAAAAGATGCAAAGTGTTGAACAAAAAATGGTTTAAAGAAAAGTAATTTGAGGTTATAATTCATCTGTTCAATGTGTAACTTTTTGTCTCCATTCCTGATTTTTTTTTATCCACAGGCAACTTTTCTTTCCCCTCTTTTAACTGCATCATTGCATTTAATTATGTTTTATTAGAAAGGTTGATTTTTCCCAGAAATAAACAGTCCATTGTGTTTTTAATTGACATTTGTTTAATGGAGCCTCCTGTACTGACATTAGAATTGGACTGCATTGTGATTATTTGTTTCTTTGTTTACTCTATTAGCTTCAGATAAGCAGAGGCCATTATTCCTCAGCTCTTCACAATGAACATGTTAGAAACAGACAATACATGCCTCTTTTGTGACAATACACAAACAGAAATCGTGAATGAATCACTTATTTGACAAATCAAGCAAGTAACTGTTGTCAACATTACAATAACACAGCTGTAGCAGATATTAAATAGGCCCTCATATGACTCTTTAATCACCAAACAGTTGAGGTTGTGCATGTTGAAAGAATATAAGGGTTATTCCTTAAAGCCATTAAGACCTTTACTTTAATTGTTGTCATTTAATGTTAATATGGTGCCAACAGTGAATTTGACTGTAGAAATTGTTTTTTAACGGAACACTAAGCACGCCTTATACAATTCCAAGTTATAAATGTCCCAATTTAGCACAAAAAGACATCTATCATCACAAATTTCATATATTTTACATGTTTTATCATCTGCTTTTGAATGCTGTAATACATACAGAGGTAAGCGAGTTAAGTTCTGGTGCAAAGGAGAGAGGGAAGCCGTAGCTGACAACTTATCTGTCTGTGTGTTCGAGCAGCACACTTACTGCTAATCAAGGCTAACCGACTAATAACATTTCATTGTCATAGCAATTTAAGAATGCATAATCAACACACTGTGAAGAAAGTTAAAAAAGGATGTACACACTGGAGGGCAAGAAAAAGTCACAAGTAACCTGTCCTCACTGTGTTATTGCGAGTAGCATGAAGGGTGACAGCAGGATGGGGAGAGGGAGGCTGGTCTGCTGCTGCTTCTCCAATTTGTGAGCTTTCCTATGCCATTTTATGAACCATATTGTGCTGCTGTTTCCAACAGTGCATTTCAGTGCTCTGTTGTTTTCTTACCTCATCTGCTGCAACAGTGGAAAGAAAAGAAAAACTATTTATGTTGAAATGCTGAGTCAGCATTTCAACATATTGTTCTCCCTAAACTCCATTTTGTTCTTCTTATTCCTCCAGATTTTGGCACCTTTCACAGACTTCAAATTTGCACAGATTTTCACAGAAAAAAACTGACATATGCAGCATGTTCATGAGAAGTGCGCTTGTATTTTTCACAGGTTTAACAGTTATACTTTTTACAGTAAAAAATAATTTCTGCATGTATTTTTACATTGAAATCAATGGGACATTTCCGCAGCTCTGCTGAAAACTTCAGCAACTTTGAAGCTCCACAGATTGGGCATGCTTCGACCTACAGACTTCATTCATGCTTTAAAAGCTGCACTGACTTCTCAACTATTTTTACATATCTTCAGCTGTTTGCTGGCTTCCACAGTTTTTTAAATATGATTTTTTAAGCAACACCAACTTTTGAGGAAATCCTTCTTGTTAGAGGGCGTCACGTGACTTTAGACCGACGCTCTGGACAGCCGAGTGCTTCACTTTGAAGCGCGTTTTTAACTCGCCACTGTGTTAACATTTTTACCAGTACTGACATGAGAATTTTATTAAACATTGCAGCAGGTTCTTGGGATGCTCGCGGTGAAATCCCTTTCCTCATATCTATTCCGGTTTGGACACAGCGAACGATTGATTACCCGGAAGTACCGAGCGTTATCAGTGCTCTTATGAGGAGAAATACCGTGCTTTCCATGACTCAGCATATTTAGCCCTGTGGTTAAATAGTTAGCACAGCGGACTACGAAACGGGAGACTCGGGCTCAAATCTGGGTTTAGGCAGAGGTACCTTTCTTCTCCATCTAGTACAGATTCTTCTTTACAATAGCGTAATCATGCTTGTCTTTACACTATCAACTAGAGATGCACCGAAATGAAAATTTGTGGCCGAAGCCGAATAATAAATAAATGCTGGGCCGAATACCGAATACCAAACCGAATATCCAATGCAGCGGCAAAGTAGTTCACTATATTTTTTGATAATGCATTAATAGTTTAGAGTACATTTTTAGACATGTTTTTAAAAGAAAGTAATTGTTTATTAAATGTTATGACATTTTTTAATATTCCAGTAGCCTTTGCTTTTCAAAAGAAGCCCAACAAAGTTTTTCATTCATATTAAGCCTTCAAACAAAACAAAACATGCATTAAAAAATATGAATGTACACTGATGGATATATACCAATAGACCAATAATACCAACAATACTGCTTTAAAGCTGTCAGTATTTGAATAACCGATCAAATATGGGAATAAATATCCGTAATGGAATTGTAAATAAATATTTGAATGTAAAATATTGAGTGTGGCGACACATCAGGTCTGGAGCAGTGGACCGTAACATCCAACAGAGGGCGCTGTGAGCGTAGCTTGTCCCTCAGACACATCCGGTGCTCTCTCGAGCCAAAGAGCTTCCGCTCCGAGTGGAGCGGACGTAAACAGCTCTAATTTGGGCTTTAACTGTTCTGAGGAGAGCTGTGTGTAAGTAGTTTTGGTTCTACACCGTTGATGGCAAACTTAAAATCAAAGACCAGGCTGTGTGTTCCGTGAAATATAGTTTAGTCTTTCGTCCTCCACTTATTTGCAGGCTCAGCCGTCGGTTTTTCATCCAAGCTATACGGCCGAGTGCAGCGGAGAGTTTAACCCTGTGTGACTGTGTTTTTTTCGGCAGGGTGGATAAGAGAGTGTCTGACCCTTACTGAGGGGGGGTACTATTCGGCCTTGTTATTAACTCACTCCAGCGAAGGCCGAATATGGCTTTTTTTTGCACTATTCGGCCGAAAATATTCGGCCACCGAATGTTCGGTGCACCCTTACCCTCAACCTTACCTTGGACATATTACACTGACTGGCCACTTTATTAGGTACATCTACAAATATCAACACATTTAACCATGTTACAAAACAGTCATTCATTTTCTGCTTTCTTTCACAACTGCAAACAGTTTTAGTGCACTTTTCACTTCCTGCTACAGTTTCTGAGATATGACTGTTGAAGCAGCATCGACTTTTGCACATTTCTGTGAAGTTAGAGTGTGGTCACGTGACCTGCACACCTGAGCTCCAGTATCTATAATGTTCTGCAAACATTTTTATTGCGCATTTCACACAGTTTCAGCTGTGATTTATTGCTTACAACTATTCATGTCACATTTTCAACTTTCTTTGCATTACTTTTAGCAATTTCATTTCACAGTTTCAGCAGTCACACTCAGCATTTCAACACATTTCCTTCATGGAAATGCAACTTCTCTAGTTGACATTTAAAAGTGCTGTATAAAGGGTTTTACAAAGTTCACGTTGTTTGATTACTATTATTACATTTTCAGACATAGTCTCTATTTGACAGTGTAATCAGAAGGGTATGGCTTTTAAAGTGTCTCATCTCTGTTTCAGCCTCACTGACACTTTAGCAAGGCCTCATTATACCGTGCATTAACAGATGCGCTAACAAAAAAAGCATACATTTACATTACTCAGGAGGGGTCCACAAACATGACAGCACTCATAAGGCAAACACAAAGACTTTTTAGTGTTGTGAGAGTATCAACGCTTCAAGGGAGTAAAGCAGCCACAATGTGAGAGATAATGAACTGATCCCAGTTGCTGTCATTCTTCTAAAGGTTAACAAATAAAGTGACTGCCTGCATGCTTGAATGTGACTCCCAAATGAGCTCCCTGTGTGGGAATACTATTTATCTCACAGATGCACGTCTGATGAGCAGGGAAAATTCACAGATGTGAAGTTAAGCATACGGGTATGGTGGACCTGACTATCATAATGAATGAAACACTTAAACTAGAGTTGGGAATCCCAGGGCTGATACAATGCAATACAAACACATGGTCTAGGATAGAGCTGCTCCATTATGGCAACAATCATAATCATGATTATCTTAACAGACTTTGAGATCATAATTGTGAAACACTGGAACACACTGATTTTAAAACACACACACACCACCACATCCTTTCATCGAACCTGCATGCTTTTGACACCATTGATCACTATTATAATACTAAGGAAATGGAAATACAAAGATATACTGTATAATTGCAGAATTGTGAAAGACAGTAATTGTAATCTCAATTTTAAAAAATGGTTTATTGTCCAGCTCTAGTCTGGAATATCGATAACATCATGATACAGTGATTAGAGTTGGATCCTGGTTAGAGATTTCCAATTCCACTTGTTGTTCTGATTATAAACTGTTTATTATTCCAGATCTCTTTCTTCTGGGAGTACAGTATAGTTAATATTTCTAGTAAAATGCAGCCTGCTGTTGGTCTATATAAGATCTCAATGGTGGACTATAAGCTGTGGCAGATTTTACAAACTACTGTATTTTATAAACTAGTGTTTTCTTAAATGATGAAAAACTGCAAATATTTATACACCAAACTTTTAAAGAGTAAATAATGATAAAAACAAATTCCCTGAGTCAAAACTGCAGTTGTTTATCTTATTATGGTTGTTATTCTGTCAGTCATTTTGAATGTATTATGCTGACAAATGGATAAAATCAAATCAAGATGTAAATGATTTGTTTAACTATAGATATCCAAAAAACAAATAAGGTATTTTGCAAACCAAAAGTCTGCAGTAAGTGTTAAATAAGTTTGTACTCCTTCACAAGAGGACCAGGTGTTTCCAGCAACCTAACAATATGATACGTACCGTGGCTAAGATACGATATGTACTTTGATACATGTAAATGATGAACATTGACGACACTTTTAACAGAATTCCCAATAAGTTTTTTTTTTTTTTTTTACTACAAGAAGAAAAAGAACAAGGACATGTTTTTTTATCATTCTGAAACTTCAGAAACTTAAATCTCGGTCTTTAAAAATGGTGGATTAAGTTTAAATTTGGAACATGCAGCCTGGCTTCTACTTTAAACTGTGCCATTGCTAACATTAGCCAAAGTGTATTTACAACAGTTGTCAAAACACTGAGGCTGTATCCATTCTGTAGAATCCGTATCGATACTCGTATCACGAAGGAGTTCATGACGATATTTTGCTGTATCAGTATTTTGGGCACAGGCCTACTTCACAATAAATCTTTGACTTAAAGCAGGGCTATTCAATTAGAAATCCAGTCGGACCAGATGTCAGACTTACGACATGAGCTGGGCCGGACATTTTTGGCAGACAGTGAGCAAAGTTAACCACTTTAAAGAAACACAAATAGACAACAAACACACAGGATTTTTTTTTTTTATTGCCACATCCAGAAGGGCAAAAACTCAATAAAGAGCAGTACAACTAAACTTCTGCTGAAATACTGTTTCTTTCAATTTTACACTTAAGACAGGTAACTTCAACATGTTTGACAGGTAAATACATGCACATATTGAGGTGCGTAAGAACATTAAAAAAGTGCAGATTAAAAACATCTTTCTATAATGCTGGAATATTTGTAAAACATGTCAGTGTCTGTAAAAGTTTTTTTTTTTGTTTTTGTTGCCGACCCTAAGCCCCAGTCACTTTAACTTCGGGCCACTCAAGGGTTGCTTTTGGGCTGCATGTGGCCTGTGGGCCACTAATTGGATAGGGCTGACTTAAAGCATGATTGCGCTGTCAGATTGAGGCTCCAGGTATTTCTGACAATAAGTCACTGAACAGAGACACCACTTCCTAACATGACAAACCAGATAGACTGTTGAGTGTATTTCACTAGTCCATCTGGGAAAGAGCCCATAGAGTGTTTGGGTAGGGCAGTCCCTTTCAGAAGCATATCCAACAGGTGATTGGATGATCTATTCACCAATGACATTCATTCTGAGTCTTTGTAAGAGCAGTCACTTCCTGTAGCTCCCATATCTTCCTGCTCTAAAGGATAATGATTGGGCTGTGCCGCTTTGGGCCACTCACAGTCCTTGTAGATTTTACCTTCACAAGATGGATCTGCCTTGTTACAGACTTTAAATCAGACGGATCCTTCTGTGCTGCAAGGTTAATCCCTCTCCTCTCATTTATTTATCATGCCATGAGCTCTGCAGGTTCTTCTGTCTACAAAATATATTTGTGGACATTATTCATTTACCTGAACAGAAATGTGAATATGGCTCAGCAGTGTTTTACCTGTGAGTTGAAAGATGTTGGCACAGCTGCTGTGCCACCTGTTTCCGGGGATGCGGTGGCTTATTTGGATTGGAGATGTAACTCACTAAACATGGTGCCTTTTCTTTGTATTAATGTTATGCTGAAAATAGGGTTTTTGCACAAGTTTCTTTACTGCTTGAGCTATACCTATCATTTTAGTGTTGTTTAGCCAAACTCTCTACTGCTAGGCTCCACCAGGATGTTTCTCAAATCTTTTGTTTACAATCTTGTTGTTCCTGGAGGCACAGTCATTAAGGCTGATTGATGAACCTGTTCGGAACCATTTAGCAAAACCAAAACTTGTGTGCCATATGAAGTCCTTGATTCTTGGAAACTTGGAGAAGCACCTAAGCCTAACAGTTATTCTGTTATAATCCATGCATTGGAAGAACATCATGCAAGGACTTATCCCAATATCTGATAAACTGATGAGCAAACTGTAGTTCAAGTATTTACTCAGCGTTAAAGGGCGATATTCACAGAAAGATCAGCAGGGCTCATCAGCACAGATTCACTTTTCAGTTCAATCATGACAAAAGATCTGAGTTACTGTTACTTTCCTAAGTTACTGTTACTTTCCAGTCCTGGGACTTCTGGTCGGGTGCTACTTATATGTAAAAAATAAACATCCTTTAACCTACTGACAGACATGAACCAATGAGTAAACAGCTGTGAGAGGGCGCTCTGTGCTGGGCTAGACATATACAAAATTCCCCAAAATGAAAATCCTATCCTAACAAACTGCAGCTAGTAAAATATGCAGTGGTTATTGGGTAGAAATACAATTTGGAATGGGTGAGAAACTCATGAGGGACTCACAAAAAGCAGAACTTACTCCTACTCTAATGAAACAAATGAAGAAAGCTAACCGCAGGCCAAAAACAAGATGGCCAGAGCTAGAGGAACGAGTCCACAAATCAGTGCTTGAACAATGTGCTGCTGGGTGAGACTAGTTACTGGCCTATTTACTGTATGCTCAACATTAAAGAAGGATCCGGATATGGGCAGAGCCTCTTGTCCGTTCTCTGCGCTCACTCCGCTGTATTTCATGCATGTTTCCACAAAGCCTACAGATACGGCTAAACGGAGCAGTCTGGAAACCACGTGACCAGTGTTGATGCTACTACCCATTACACAGCTCAAACGAGGCATGAAGGAAAAATACCAATGGCGGAACTTTTTGAAGAGAAACTATGAGTTAGTTAAAAATTACAAACATCTATATGATGTTACTTACTGACAGATTTGTTCGAGCCCTCTGGTGGACATAGACTGCAAAAAACATGGACATCATGTCGCTGGGCTCGAATTGAAGTCGCCACAAAAACTGCTCCCCCTGGTGACTGGCTGCAGTATAGGTCAACTCTCCGTCTCCCCCATTCATCTGAACGGGGCCGTAGTGAAACTTCCAAAAATGAATACACCTCGTAGAAATATTTCTCCCATCCGTATGCTGTGGTGAAATGAAAGAATTATTGGGCTGCGTTTTTTCCAAGTCGTCTTTTTTCTGAAAAGTTTCTTTTTCATCAGTTATTAGAGTTTAAAAAATAACCACGGTTTACGGCAGTTTCACAATGATTGTGTACGCAGTATGCTGCAGAGTTTTGCGACCGTTTACGACAGCTGCGTCCAGATATGGTCCAGATTCTCTACTGGCTGCACAATGTCGGGGGACGGGGGATATTATGGCTTCAAAATCATTAAATGGTAGAAGGCGGAGCCACGCTATCCAGTATATACAGTCTATGATGGTGGATATATTGGTTGGCTTCTTGGTGTTACCGCTTCATACAAGGCAACCACCTCTTTATCAGAGCACTAAATGATTGCAACGTATAGTCCGGTGCGATAAATATATGTTTTTTTCTCTTCATTGAGCATATTTTTACTTGAGCAACATATACTCTGGAGTGACTTATGATCCAGAAAATATGGTGATCAATTGGACAAATACATTACCAAGGTCCACCACTACCTATTCTATATCATATCCAAACACAAAGGCTCAAAACAAGTCACTCAATTGTTAAAGTTGAATGTATTTTGAGAAAAAAGAACAAAAAAAACATTATCAACTCTGCTGCTGGAAATCTTGTCTGTCGGGAGGCACTGCTCAACCACATGTTATGTTTTGTTTATGTTTGAGGCTCTTTGGTTTTGTTTGAGCCTATTAGTATTTTGCAGCACAGTCAAGCTGATACTTTTGCGTCTCCTCCCTCAGTGTGGTTGATTATGTCACATCAAAATAAAACATCACACCTGCATATCACCTCCTGGGGTTTAGAAAAGAGACACAGTTTGAGTGAATTAATTAAAAGTATCATCCTGGAGCCTCAAATAGCTCTGTCACTCAAAAGGGGTTTACTCATGGAAATCCCTGCTGGCACTTGTTCAATGTGTCTGCGGTGTAACCTTGTTTATCCCAGAAGCCCTGTGCGGCTTATCATAGCTCTGAAGGCACAAACAGTCTGGGCCGCTTTTGTCACCAAAGGGTCGCACACTGAAGAAACTCTTCCTTTTTTTGTCAGCAAGGTTTTGACTGACATGTGCTGTATCTCTGCTGGTGAGCGGTGTAGTTTTCACTTTAACACCTTCCATTCATCCAAGTGTTTATGTGTGGAGTGTTAGCTGGTGGCCTGCTGCGATCCAAACAAAACTGCTTCCAGTGCGAGCACAGAAGACTCTTGTCCTAAACTTATCTCGTGGAAAAGAGGGTTTTCTTGCCTCCAGTGTGAGCCTCCAGTCAGCTTTTGTTTGCCGTGGTGGGTGATTCAGAACAGGGGTGCAGTCAGTGAGCTGGTTGGATGGAAAAGTCAGTGAAGCTGCTGAGCCCTGGGCGTGAATTAAAGCTGCTCCAGCTTAGAACATGCTCAAGCTTAGAACATGCTCTGCTGCTAACATTAGCTCCCACCACTTTTTGCTTGGGAGAAAAAACAACAGAGAACAAACACAAGTTTCTATCAAGAATGTTGCAGCCCCATCACTCATCCATCATCACCCTTCACAGAGGTGCAACAAACTCATCACTGATCGGGGAGCTAAACTTCCTGTGTGGTGTGAACCTCAGCTTTCATCTTTGTCTCCCCCAACCTTCATCATTGCTCTCCTCCTCTTCCCCCTCCTCCTTTCATTTATCTCCGCCTGAAGCAGCAGTGGGTGGCACAAGAGGCGTTTTCTCAATCTCACTCTATCCCGAGCAGTCGTCCTGTGAGGATTTACACGCTAGAGTTGTGGAAGATAATTTTCTCCAACTCCATCTTCTTCTCTCTGCCTTCCCCGTTGTTCCAGTTCTTTGAGCTGGAGTCACCCGCAGCTCTGTAAACTACTGTTCCCATGATGCTGCTCTGTTTTCTTAGCTGAAAAGCATTGAGTAACCAGGCGCACAATAGGGAGTTAAAACCAGGTAAATTCATGACAATGTGACTTTAGATAAAGAGAAATGAAAACAACATGACTGGATTGTTACTGTCTAAGGCTATGTCCACACATGGAGTTGTACTCATGAAAGTGCAGCTTATTCTGTACGTGTTTAAGGTCATTGAAAATACACACATTATGGGAAACTGCCACCAAGTTAAACTCAATCTGGGATGTTCCTGTGTGGACAGGGAAAGCTGCATTTTGAGCCTGAAACATCACACACTGTGCCAACTTCTCCCTCGAGGTGATGTCACTGTTGTTGACATGAGAGTTGTGCTGCAGGAGATTTTGCTGAACTTATATCAATTTAAATGTTGCTGGTAACTGTACTATTTACATGTTCACACACACCGTCAGCTGCTCCCTCTCTGTGGCGCTGATCAAAATCACTGCAGTGATACGAACACATCTGACGTTATGGACAAGGCTCATAGTTCATGTTTCACAAATGAGTGTTGACTGGTGACACATGGCGGCCCGCCTGCATGGTTGCAGTAGTGACAACAAATGAAGAAACTGACAAGAGTACTCATTTATTGTTTTAAATACTAGCATTTGATCAATTTATGAACATATCTGTGTTGAAATACAACTCAATGTTTGCTAAGTACTGCCACTGGTCAGACTTGTGGCTGCAGCTGATATGGAAATGACAGTGTTTTTACTATAGAGATTGCAAAGGGAAAAAATGCCCAAAATACCATATGTTCAGGGTAAAATGCAGCATTTATCATTTATCATTGATGGATGGCTTGAGGTTGGGTGGTGGGTTGTGGTGGGGGTGTGTATGTGGTGCAGAATCACAGAGAGCCATAGGACTGTTTTTTTAACACAAATTATAGAGACATTCACAAGCATTGCTCTGTTAATCTCAATTGCTCAAGTCGGCTGAAGGTCACCAGTAGACACTGGAGCTATTTAAACTGCGACAGCTTTTGGGCACAGTGGTAAATGCTGTAAACATTGATGGTGTGTATTTTTCATCAGCCTGAGCTGATCTGATGTTTTTATTGATTATTGATGTCTATTCGTCAGTTCTTACCTGTTTTGTCCACACAATCAAGCTACATATATGGATATGTATATGTGAGGATCCAGTTATTCTTGTAAAACTCAACATCCTTTTGGTCTATAACAATAACAACATTCAATGTTTTTGTTTCCTGGTGGTTGAGGACTGATGTTCCAAATACTTTTTTCAGTATATGTTGAAGCTGTTTTTTCTAAAGAAGTTTTCCTCTCTGTTTTCTTCTTTATTCTGCCCCCAAGTTACAGGTGGTATTTCAATGTTGGTTCTTTTTTGTAAGTCTCCAGAGAACATTTTTAAATGCAGACCAAATCATCCTTGAGTGTTTATGGGAGGCTATGTATGTATCCTACATTTAACATACATGATGTATAAATCCCTTTAGTTTATATGAACACAAACATACCAAACATTGCTGCTTGAAACTAGCACAAAGGTCTGTGTGTGTTCTTATGCATAATTTTTTTGTTGTAGCTTTGGATCTGTTCTCATTACTCACATGTGCCCAAAGGGCAGGGAGCAATGATTGCTGTTTTCTGCAGCCAGGCAGCCTGAAAAGCATTTTTACAGTAAAAGATTTGCATAAAAATATGAAAGTGAATAAATGCCCTCTAGAGCAACCTCTCAAGAATATTGCTTTCTATGAATAAACATCTTTATCATGTTGCTCTCCATCATCACCTTCATGGATTGATAAGCACAGTATTTTCTTCACGTGTTGCATTACAGCCTCTGTTTGCCCTTTGAATAGACTAACCTTCACATGCATGCATTAGTCATAGAGATAGAGGTAGAAAAACATCATTATGATAAATTAATGCAGCCTGGTCAAAGGTCATTTGAAGTTTTTTTAATTCTAATTCATGTTAATGTGAAGTCTTGTATGACCTCTGATCCAGTGTGTTTTAATGTAAATCTCTAATGAATCACTCCTATCAAATTACGATCACTTAATTAGGGATGAAACAGGATATTCTAATCAATAAAACTACTGTTCTACATCAAGATAAAATGTGTGAAATATTCACAAAGTAATGTATAAAAGTGCAAAAGCAATTGTGTTCAACCTTGAAACGTCACGTTTTTACACCTGCAGGCACATGACATGACAGGAGCGCCCTCTGTTGAATAGGGTAGTTCACTGCTCCAGATGCCCTGACGTACTACTGAGCTGTGTACTTTCTATTCTATTTGAATTTGTATTTCCAGTTTGAGTTTGGCGTTTTACCCCTTCGCTCAAATGTATATTCAGATATCGAGGACACAGCACCAGTGTATTTATAGCTGTTTGTGACTCAAGAGGGGGGGCAGTAATCCATGCAACTGGCTCAAACAGTCAACAAAGAAGAGTTTAGCACAATATGTATTACAAAAGCAGCACAGGATCATAGAGATCAGTGAGGCTAGAAATTGGTTAAAAAAGCTTTACATGGACATACTGAGGTGCAGAATACCAGCTTTAAGTGTGTATTTAAAGAGCTTGAGCCTTGTTATGTTCCATCTGTGTTTACATAAAGCTGTTAGAAACACGGGCAGAGATAAAGCTCAGGCAACCACTGCAAAACTCTGTGACTAAAGACTCCATAGATTATAACATGTAGGCCTACATGTGTACATTGTTATGTATGTTCCTGGAAGTTGATTTTGGTGGTGAACTGATTACAAATGTGGATTCATGTCTTTTTGGATATGATAGCATCGTAAGATAGGGCAGTTTTCCACATTTTGATAGTAACTTAGTTAAGAGAGCAAGTTATCTTTTAATCAAGCTAAAATGGCTGAATTGAACATCAGGTTTACTAAAGAAGAGTTTAATTTTTTATAGCTGTGTCCATTAGCATGAATGTTCGACCAGAATTAGGTTGTGAATTTGGTTAACAACACGACTTCTCATGAGGTGGTGGTATAATATTCCCTACTTTGAAAGATTTTTTTGTTTGTTTTTGCTTTTTTAAACCCTAGACAAACACACATCTTGAAATAATATGGAGGTAACACTGAAGTAATTAGATAAAAAAATCCTCTGAGAGAGTAGGATTTTACCACATCATGGAAGTGTTAATTGAGAGGTCCCATGTCTCGGTGTATTTGACTGTTTGCAAGATGTTTGGATGTCTTTTAGCAAGGGTTTGATTTTGGTTGGATAAACAATCAAACTGTTCTTCACTGTAGAGGATGAGATGCAGCTCTTTTTTCCTCTTCTTTGGAAACACTTGGATCTGAGTGGGCGGGGAGGCCGCAGGAAGCTCATCCAGGTTCTCTTCATGTGTCTCTTAATCAAAGTCTGTGCAGAGTCTGTTTTCATTTGGGGTGTGGATGAATTCCTGGGAATCACTCCTATGACTATCTGCCTCATCTTGCTGATAGTAGTATGTCATATTAGATAAATAAAGATAAGAAAGCATGCTGGGACAGACATGGCTTTGCTTGTCATTTTCCATCTTCTAAGTAAAATCATAAATTTTAAGCTCTCAAAAGAAACGAAATATTACATTAATCCATTATTTTTTTATTTGATTTGACCAATTAGTGTTACAGGTAACATGGACATACTCACAAGTCTATTACTACAAACCACACCCACACAATGATCCCACTTTTATTCTCTCAAATCTCTCTTAAATCTTCTCAAAACCTCTTCAAACCTCATTATATTGTGCTGCAAGGCCTTATTAAATTCACAGAAACTTGTTTCAAATTCTAGTTTAGACATGAGGACTCAAAGACGTGCCATGCATCCCAAGAATCAGCCCAATTAGATGTACGTAAATCATTTTTTTAAATACCAAAGACTTGAAGTTCATACACCCTTGTAGTCATTAGTGCTCATTTTTTTAAGTTTGATCATTTCATTGGTAATGAGTTTCAAGCTGCTTGACTAAAGTGTTGGTAACGGTAAAAGGAATCCATGTGATGCTTAAACACAGTGTGCAGAAAATGACTGGGGCCTCAGGGCTGATTTAATTTCTGTGAAACCCAATTCAGAACATTGAAATTTGAAATGTTTGTAAATGCAATAACTGAGACCCCAAAAAGAGGAAATACATCAATGAAATATGAGGACCTCATATCCTTGAATATTCATTTAAATGCACATCTCCTGGACGAAGAATAGGTGATTGGATCAACAACTTGTTAATCCTTGCATGGAGTCACCTGTTGAAATATTTCCCCGTTATCAGTTGGAATTACTGGGTGCGAGGCTCTTCGAAGTTTAAAAAATTAACATTGGCTCACTAAAAGTGTTTCACTGATGACTGTTTGTGCCCAAAAGAGCTGCATTATCCTTCCAGTGTTTCCTCTATATTCATTTAGGAGCGGCGGGCCGCCGCTCCTAAATCCTACCCGCCGCTCCTGCAATTTTTTTTAAAAACTGTAAATACATTACTGCAGCATCATGTCGCTGCCTTCACATCAGAGTCCTGCATTAAATCGGGTGTCGCGGGTGTTGAGGCAAATAACTATCTTGCCCATAGTTGTGTCGCTATGGTTTGGTTACATTTAATAAAAGCATGGACAGACATGGCTGGCTTTTGTCATCATCCATCTTCTAAGTTAAAAATCATAAATTTTAAGCTTCTCAAAAGAAAGAAATATTACATTAATCCATTATTTTTTTTAATTTGATTTGACCAATTAGTGTTACAAGTAACATTGACATACTCAGAAGTCTATTACTACAAACCACCAGCCCACAACACCCGAGATCCCTCTTTATTCTCTAAATCTCTTAAATCCTCCCTCTAAACCTCATTATATGTGCTGCAAGGCCTTATTAACTGATTCACAGAAACTTGTTTCAAATTCTAGTTTAGACATGACTACTATGACACTCCCTTCCCGAAAAACAATTCAGTAGAAATGCTTCCTCACGTCCAGTTCTTCGATAGTACGATATGATTTGCTGCTGCCAGGCGACTACAGCCAGAAAGTTCAAAACGCTGGTTTCTGAGCAGCAGGACAAAATCTGTGTGCATGCTCTTCGGCGGCAACCGCTTCTACACAAGTGTCCAAACTGTCAGCCGCCTGTCCTCATTGAAATGACTGGAAGCGGCGCGTTGTGTGAAGGGGATGATGAAGACACACACACGACACATACAGACATACACACACACTCACAATCAGGCGGCAGATGAAGGAGCGACCATAACGGTAAAAAAATATAATAAAAAAAACCCAATTTAAACAAACATTAATGGATGACCTGAAGCTTACCAAACAATCTCCCCAAGCAAAAATCTCAGCATTTTTAAGCCAATTGTCCTTACTAAGACGGGAAGCACAGCTAGCAGCAGTGTAGGAAACTTTCAGCATGTAGTTTCTCCTCATTGTCAGTCACTTGCTATAACTTTATGATTCATCTTCTCTCCACCTGCTGAGCTTACATGGTTACATGAAATGTTACATTCTTCCTGTTTTTTTAAATACTTTTTATACTTTATGCAGTTTATTTTAAATTCTTTTGAGAATGTTGTAGTTGTGTGCCCACAGTGCTCACTATTTATTCAGATCTAAATACTCTTTAATTATGATATTATGGAGCATTATTGACAGACACCCCCGAACCCGCCGCCCCAAGGCAATGAACCTAGAGGAAACACTGCCTTCCATTATCTATTTCACTTATTCCCTTTGAGGTTGTAAGAAGCTGGAGCCTGTCCCCACTATCAATCGGCACAAGGCAGGGTACACCCTGGACTGGCTGCCAGCCAATCGCAGGGCCACATAGAGAGACACACAATCATTTATAGTCACTCCCACCCAAAGGACGATCAGAGTCACCAATTAACCCAATAAGCAAATTACAGTTACCCAGACAACAAGCACAAGCATGGTTTAGGTCTGTAGGAGCAAACTGAAGTGCCCGGAGAGAACCCACAAATGAGTGGGAAAAACATGCAGCCTTCACACATAGAGGCCCTTACTGACACAGGTTTCAAACCAAAAACCTTTCTTGAGTCACACACACTAACCTGCTGTACCACCTAACATTATTCATAAACAAACACCTTTACAGCAATCACATGAAGGTCGCACAATAATAGCTAAAGAGATATTCTGACAGAGTAACATTTTAACACTCAGTGGAAGTTTTAATTAAAAGTAACACTGGTTTGTGTTCATTTAATTTAACTCCAAATACAGTTATAACTACATTTAATCAGTGTTAAAATTACACATTTACAAAAGATTTGAATCAGCAGCCTGTTGTGTGAACCCATTTAGACAGAAGTGTTCAGGTAACTCTGGCAGTTAATTTGACCCTTCAGGTTACACTATGTAGAGATACAGGAGAGAGAAGGAGCCCCGTAGACAGTACACTTATCTTTTTGCTTTGGTAAAATGCAAAACATTCCAGCTCTAAATGATCTAATATGGTCTTATTACACCCCTGCTACCTGTGCATGACTTTTGACTGGAACTGTAAGAGGAGAAAAGTCAAAACAAAAGTTTGAAAGTCTTGCCATGAAATATTGCAAACACAACTTCAATCTGCACCTTAAATATACTCATGCACTATCACACACTAACAGTTATCATTAGGTTTATTCTATGTTGAAATCTAAATAAAATTATCACAGTGTTCCTAGTAAGTGATACATGCTCATTAAACTAATCAACCGAATGGCAAAGTGGCTCATGCTGAAATTATCAAAACAACAATTAAGAAGTAAGCCAAACAAAGATTTCATGGCTGTAAGATAATTTATACATTTCATAGCATGAGCGTAAGAGCGGATATGTGAGTATTTGTGTGACTAAGTCTCCTTTAATGCCATAATCTCACTGCTCCACCTTCCTCAGGGACACAGCTCCAGCACAGAGGGCTGACAGTATGTAATTTTAATTCTGCATTCACTGGTAATTGAATTCATTATGCGGACAGGGGGCCAAATCGGCTGGTATTTTGCAGCCAGTCGAGGCTGCTAATTAGAAATTAGCTCAAACATTGTGGTGTGAACCCCCTTGGGGAATCTCCTTGCCTGTACAAATCTCCAACACACCTACCCGTAGCTTGTAAACGCCGCCACATATTTGCTGATCAGAGCACTCTTTGCATTATTCCTGTGCTGAAATTCAACCCCTCTCCTCAACTTGTCCTCATCATTAGCATACTATAAATCTACAGAGTTCAACTCTGTCAAATGGAGCTCTCAGGAGGGGAGCAGCTGGATGGTTTTAAAGGGGTTTCAACAAGCTTACGGTGTGTGAACGGCTGTATAGCATGACATAAAAGATTTATTTTTTCCATCACACAGTGCCGAGGTTTCATTCCCAGAGGCTCCTAAGGGACAACTAAAGCTCAGGAGATTGTAAAAGCTGTTGCTGCTTTGTTACATTGAGATAAAAAAAGAAAACTCTCCAAGACAAGAGGGGGGCTGATCGAGAGGAGTTCCTACAGCACTTTAAGGAAACACAGTCACTGCACAGGTTTAGTACCAACAAATGGATCAATTAATGTTGGTGTTTGTCACCATTAGAGAATCATGGCCAACTGAGTGTTGGCTCTTAAGTTGACTCCTGAGTTTAATGACAGATTTAGATTTGCACAAGAGAAATTGAGTGTTTGTTCCACAATCTTCCCTTCAAACCAGTAAAGTGTTTTTTTTGTCTCTTAACGTAAATAAGTCATTGTAAAAATGATGGCTTTGCAACTGAAAGAAGAATTTTAAAAGTTTTCTGAGAGCAGATATCTCTTTCAGCATGAAAATGTAATAACTTGGTGTTAGAAGACTCATTTGTTAAAGAGATCATTGACAACAAGAATTATTAAAATCGAAAGAAAATGGATGTTTAACTGAGGTATTACAGCTGAAAATGTAAACAAATGAAACAGTTGTTAGCACTAAGAAGACAAAGTGCAGATATGTCAATTTATACTCTTGAAATCAGCAGAACATTCTTGTTTTGTGTCACCCCAAACCTCCTCAGAAATGATTAAGCTGTTCCATTAAATATAATAATGTCCAGACCAGGAATAAAAAGTAAATGCACTCTGAGGTGAAACAATTAAAGATCATGATTATAGTCCAAGGGGCGTAAGAGCATTACTTTTTTTTTTTTTTTTTTTTTTTTAAGTTATTTTTTTGGGCTTTTTATGGCCTTTATTTGACAGGAAAGCGGGTGAAGAGTGGGGGGACGACATGCAGCAAAGGGCTGAGGCCGGGATTCGAACCAGCAGCCGCTGCTAGGAGTGGGCAGCCCCCGTACATGGGGCGGACGCTCTACCAACTGAGCTAATGTCCTCCCCAAGAGAATTACTTTTTAGTAGAGATGTGCTGTATTGATTTTTTTTTTTATCCAATATGTTGATGTTTTTGGTTTTATTATTTCTGATACTGAAACTACATCAAGAGCTCTCCACTCTACTGAAACTGACTTGTTCCTTTTATGCTTACAGTTGTTTTGTGTTAGAAATAAATATAAAGCAAGAAAATCTCAATTTTATTCTTAAAATATTGTACTTTTTGCTTATTAAAGTGGACATTCTGCCATTATTAGGTAAATGGATTTGGTAAATTTATACATTCAAACAAAATAACATCCAATATAAAGTATTGTTATCAGATGTTCTAAGGCAAAAGGATACGCTACAAGACTGGAGGTTTATCTGGTTGTTTATTCGGCCGGTTCAGAGATAGTCTGACAAAGAGCTATAGGTAACCACGGCTTATATACATGTCACATATATGGTAACAAAGCATGTAGACAACGTCATGTCCAGTCCATAGTTGGTCTGCTGTGAGACTTCTCAAGTTCAGGCTTTCTACTTCTGGCGAGGTTCCAGACTTACAGTTGCCTTGCTTACATAGTTGCAGACACAGAGAAAACTTCTTGTATGGACAAAATAATCCTAGATGTTGCATGAATTGTTCCATGACTAAATTGATTGATACATGAGTAAGTGATACATGAATAGAAATGATACATGACTTAAAATTCATGCTATCAAGTATATATGGACCATATCTGCTGTAATTATCTGCAAAAACGCTCATTTTTGCTTCTACTTAATTAACTTCCGACAATCTTACAGTTCCTTAATTTTAGTTCTTATATTCAGATCTTTCAACAACCCACGTAAGACCTGATCAGCAAAAATACTTCCTACACTTCAACTAATCAATTTGTCATTACATAATACAGCAATAAATTGCAGTTCCATTAAATATAAATAATGTCCAGACCAGGAATAAAAAGTAAATGCACTCTGGGGTGAAGTAGTTCAAAGATCATGATTATAGTCCAAGAGGCGTAAGAGCATTTACTTTTTTTTTTTTTTTTTTTTTTAGATTATTTTTTTGGGATTGCAGTACAGAATGTTGAAAATCACTGATTTTTATTCTTGCTTCATGTTTGGATATGAAGTTCATGGTTAGACTGGGGAGAACAGAGTGTTTAAAATTTTATAAATAACTGGACATTTGATCAAACATTTGGGGCTTTAGCTCTGTTAGTCTCCCACAGGCTTCATGTACGAAGAACAGGATTTTGAAATACTAAATAAATTGAGAGCAAAATAAGAACAATGTGACTGAAATTTAATCCATGCATTTAAAAAATATAAACATACATGTGTCTTTTTCAATTTAAACCTTCAGCTTGGTTGCTTCATTCCAGTGCAGTAGGAAAAATGCTAAGAACGTGCATATTTCCTTTGAATTGTTTCATACTGCAGTAATTTGAAGTCTGCTTAGAAGTCATAACATCCTCAGAAAAACTGTCAGAGATGTGGAAAAGTGGAGAGCAGCACTAAAATAATCTTAATTCTCGTACCCTGCTTGAACAAGCTGGACTACAGTGTTGATTTGGTCATATCCTGTCATGATGTGCTGCAGGGATGGTGAGTAATGTTACTTCTTTCCTGATATGTCGAGCCTGTGCACAGAAAAGGACTCTGTGGGATTCAAAACATCATTATTAAGTGGTGTTTTGTTACCTGCCTGGTTGCCTGGTACATCATTATCACAACTGCTACTGCAGCATTGTGAGGAGCGAACTTATCACTGTGAGGGTGCTCGCGTTGGCTACACACTGGGACTCATTGTGAGCGGAGGCTAGAGAGAGGCTGATTTTGACCAGGTGTGGTGAGCTTATAGATCCTCTGTGTTGACTCATTCTCTCATCAGCAGAGATAGTTTGAGCTTCTCTGAGCTTCTTGGGTTGTTGTGTGAAATGAGAAAAAATCTGATCATGAGCTTTAAAATGTGTGAGAAGTACACAAATATCTTGCTGAAAGTAGTTCAAGTTGTTGGTCATTCTAAACCAGCCTCTTTATTTCTCTCTGTACAACAAAGCGGGGTACACTCAAAGATTTTTTAAACCTGAAAATACTTTTTTTATCAGTCAGAAACCCCACAAATGTAGATAAAAACTCAGGCATTGAACAGTATTGTGTGTTGTGTGCTCTGATAATCTCAACTCAGCACACCACACACACACACTGATTCTGTCCAAACACAGATTTAGAATCAAGTCCTCCAAGCCAGAAATCTTACATGATCAAACATGATCTCAGCAGCAGATAGTTGAGCTTTCTCTGAGCTCTGTTGGGGTTGTGTGTGAAATGAAAAAAAATCTGATCATGAGCTTTAAAATGTGTGAGAAGTACACAAATATCTTGCTGAAAGTAGTTCAAGTTGTTGGTCATTCTAAACCAGCCTCTTTATTTCTCTTGTTACACCCTCTCCGTTTACTCTCTAAGATTTTTTAAATCTGAAAATATTTTTTTTATCAGTCAGAAACCCCACAAATGTAGATAAAAACTCAGGCATTGAACAGTATTGTGTGTTGTGTGCTCTGATAATCTCAACTCAGCACACCACACACACACACTGAGTCTGTCCAAACACAGATTTAGAATCAAGTCCTCCAAGCCAGAAATCTTACATGATCAAACATGATCCAACAAAAACAAAGAAAAAGAAACACAGCAACAACCGGAAAACACATCAGCCAATGTGGAAGGGACATAAGAAGAGGGAATGATGGTGATCTTGAGACTATTTTTGATGGAAAAATCCCAAACAAAACTAGAAAAGCACTCGGAGAGCGCAGACCTCCGCCAGCACCACAGTCCTCACCCATATTGTGATTTTCACCATAAATATTAGTCCTACCTTTATTCATCGAAATATTTAGATTCCTTGACCATGAAAACATACCATGAGCAACTGGATTCATAATGATATCTATTTAAGTTCAGTAGTTATTTACAAAAATGACATTTTTGTAATGATGGCCAGACGCCGATCCGATCCACTAAACTTTTTGTTACAGGTCGCTTGTTTGTGTTAACGCCTGCTTCCTTGTCCCTCACCCCCAAATTCCACTCGACGCGAAAGTGCCGTGCCGCGTTGCATAGCGTCCTTGAAATGTACTGTGGAGCACTTCGCTCCCATTGTAGTCTACCGGACAAATTCCACTGCACGCACTGCGGCGCGCCAGTGCTGCGTTGCTGAAGCGCTGACGCGCGCCAAAGTGTGAGGGATACGTTTTAGGTCTATTTTCTGCACAGCCATTTCTAAACCTCGTAAATTCACCGTCGTTAAGAAAGCACCAGACAGGAAGTCACTGTGTGGAGAAGTTTCAAAATAAAACACAATGCAAGGACTCTCGCATGTAATTTTCCTCAATTGTTTGTCATTACGTCAAAACCGGAGGCACGAGCAGCTGTCGGTCAGAGGGTCCCAGAGGCAACACGACACCATGGACG
Organism: Scarus forsteni; assembly: GCA_036419115.1. Taxonomy (NCBI): domain Eukaryota; kingdom Metazoa; phylum Chordata; class Actinopteri; order Labriformes; family Labridae; genus Scarus; species Scarus forsteni. The sequence goes on from JAZDUH010000084.1 coordinate 23,167,317, forward strand.
AAGAAAATTGAATCGTAGAGATACAGAAATATATAAGATTGTATACATGACACCATACATCTTTTTTACGCAGATATAGGTGGATAGAAGTTGAATAAATCACGAAGCTGTGTGGTTGGGACCAGCAGAGGGACCTTAGAGAAGCGAAGCAAGGTGTTGTTTATTTCTTTTCTCAGTCTATAACATGTTTTATGAGACATCGCTATTCTCATTAGAGCCTGTGGCTCTCCGGAGATCAGCCCTCCCCCTATGGGGCTGCGCGCCGCGATGCTTCTGAGCGCGCCGCATTCAGTGGGGTTTGCCTGTCGGAGCAAGACCGCGGCCCTCAGCTGCGGGGCGCGGCGCTTTCGCGTGCAGTGGAATTTGGGGGTCAGTCAGCTCACTTCTTGATTGGCTTAATTCGGATCCACGTCACAATTCAGAGAGTCATGGCTCGGAAGTCCATGACTCTCTTCATGACCAAAGATTTTTGGTCATAAATATTGAAGTTGATTATTTACGATTGTTGGCCCGACCTGGTTTGGAGCCGATACCCCACTTAACTGAGTCCTCTTTTTTTTAGATCTTTAGTTTAAAGTGAGCATGGCGGCAGTGGTTTTGTTGACATTTTGAGCATATCAAACAAAAGCTTTTACTTATGGGTTTATTTTGTCTTATTTGTGTTATGTTCCTGATCTGTATACATTTTCTGTAATTTTAGTTTAAGAAACCTACGTCTGCAATGCATCTCAATTTCCAATCTTTTGACAATTGCCCTGTTTGTTTTTGTTGCTGGATCTGTTGTGTCCTCACTTAAACGACCTGCTCCAGGGGCTGATTGGAAGTGAGTTGACACCCACTTGTATCGGAACAAATCTTCTGGACAATCTAGGTGTGAAAACAATCTTGGTGTGTGAACTTCAGAATACATTTTTTTAGCATTTGGATCAGGAGACGCATCATGGGAATGAAGCAGCAGTGCCGGGGGAGGCTACAACTGTTTTGAGGCTGAAGTGTGTTGAGTGTGAGACAGAGCATTTCATATACAGTATTTGCTTATTTGTAACAGCGTGTGTGTCACGATGCTTAGCATGGTGCTAACAGAGCCTGTTAGAGAGAAAGATCCTGTCAGCCTTTCTTGCTTTATTTAGTAGTGAATAGAAATGATGGCCTCCTTAGTCCTTTAAAGTGAGCTCTCCTTCCATAAACTACTGCCTGTACACATTAACAACACTACAGAGAAATGTGTCCCACTTTAGAGGTATTCTCTGAATCATCAGTGTTTAAATGCTTTTATTGTTGCTCAGTTTCAGGCTCACATGCTGTGCAGACATGTGGATACAAAGCGGTCAAATTGATGACCAAATTACACAGTTGAAAAAAAAAAACCTGAAATGTAATTTTAACTATATATTCATGGACAAAAAGTATTCTGTCTTAAACACTGGATCAACCAAAAAAGTGCTTCCAACTTCTGTTTAGGAGAAAGGATGAATGCTCCATTATCTCCTCCATGTTAAGAATATGTTAAGCTTTGAAAAGAAAAGTCAGAGAACAACAACAACAAAAAAAACATCCTCCTGCATCTTGTAAATCTCCCTCTTGTCTTGCTCCTCATCCAGGGTGATGTGAGTGACAGAAAGGAAAATAGAGATGGTGCAACACAGCACTGCGTTGTGTTGCTCGCGGTCAGTTAGGACACTCACCTATGATTTAATGTGATTAGCCTGAATTCATCACAGACACTTGGGTGTGTCATATTCAGTTAGGACATGGTGTTAGTGTGTGTACTGAATAATGTGTCTAAAACAAACTGAGGAGTGACTTTGAGAACAAAAACTGAGCTGACTTTTTGTGCTGTTACACCCTGCTTTAAAGGTGTTGCACCTTTCCTGTGTACCTCTGCCTGCATCTGTGATCGATGGGGCCACATCATTGTGTTTTGGAGAAGATTCCCTCTGTTTGTGTCACCAGAGGACATGAGTTAACTGAGAAACAGATGTCACAATAACAGTTTAAGCTTGTTTATCTTGCCTCATAATTATTGGAAGCCAAATTGGTAATTGAAAACGTGTAATCCGCTCAGTCTCTGGGACACGTTTTCAGTCTAATTTAGGAGAATTGATGGTATTTAGCATTGCCAATTTTGTGTTAATAGGTTTTAGAAGGGCTGTCCTTTTTCTCTGAGCATGAGTGTGGAGTCTTCAGCTCACATGCTTGCTGTAACATAAAAATAAAGCACACTGTTGATTTTTGTGCATTGAAAGGCTCTGATGGAGTCATATTAACCACAGTCTCATATTTAAAAAAAAATATCCAGCTGTAAGGTCTGCTGAATAAAGATGCTGTTTGTTAAAGTTCGTTAGTGTGTGAGGCTTGAGGGCAGGAAAAGGGGACACATGGAGGAAAATATTTATGAGGGGGGGCAGAAACATGCAGGAAAGTGGCTTTGTGCAGGGAAGTTGCTAAGCAACTCCATTTAACATGGAGAAAAATGATTCAAAGCACAAAATGACAGAGTGAGAAAGCAAGACAGAGCAATGCAAAGGAAACAGTTTGAGGGTGACATTTACGAGAGGTGTGTGTGTGTGTAGGAGGGGTTGCACGGTCTGTTGCAGCGGCCTGAGACTACATTCATCCCTGCTGCTACCACCGCCATGCTGCACACATCCCATCTGGAAAGATTAGCCTCATAGTAGAGACTTGTACTATTTTTAACTGACCTAGCAAGCACGGCGGCTAAAAGAGAGGAGTCAGGTTTGCCTACGTGGAACAGAGCCTCTCTCTGTTTGCCAGCGTTGTCCTTCGTTTTTACGGTATGTGGTCACACATGAACATTTTGGAATATTTAACGGGAGCCTTCCGTGTGCTCCAGGTGCTGCGTCGCTCATGTGTGGCCTCAATGTGACCCTCCAGCACTGAGTCATGCTCTAGCAGCTTACATGCTCCCATTACCCACAGACTAGAGAGTGTGTGAATCCATCATCAGCTGGCACCGTAATACCCACAGCCCCCCTCATCTCCATCCCTCACTCTGCCTCCTCAGAGTGTTTTCTTTTTCTTCGTCTCTTTTTTCTCTAAATCCATAAAACTCCTCATCTCCTCCTCCCTTTTGACATCACTTAAAACATTTTTTCTCCAGATCCTCCTCCTGATCTCATCCCGCCCTGCTCAGCCTTTCAGTGAAGCTTTGCCCTCTGTTGCAGAACTTTGGTCTTCACTGCGTACACTTCATGTGAAGGGAAGAGAGTTATCCACCATGCATCATCGGTGTGAGGGGATTTGGGTGCAGAGTTCTGGGTGGGTTTTGTGCCATAGTAGACTGCTGACAAAGCAACAAGAGCACAAAAGGCATTGTGTGAGGTGTAAATCATAAAAGGTCAATTTTTCCACTTTTCTTTTCCCATTGTGGAGGCTCGGTCTCCTTTTTGACAGCTTTCAGTGAAACACTCAGTGCATATCCACAACAAAAGAAAGTGCCTGCATGTAAAAAATGATATTGAGGACTTCAGAAAGTTTAAAACCATTGACTGTTGAAGGCCATGTGACTCGACTGAACTTAAATTTATTTTCCCACACTAATCCAGCCTGCCGATGTATCAGGGCTGCATCTCAAGTACAATGCCCACATGAGGGATAATCACACTCTGGGACTGACGACATTAGGGATGCTACTAACAACTATTTATGTTATCAATTAGTATCTCATTATTGAGTCGATTAGTCCACTAGTGGCATGTTTTTTTCTACCCACAATTACCTTAGAGGTCTTATTATTGCTTATAGGCAAGGTCTGCAGGATTTTTCGTTACTGTTTGTAAACACAACATTCAAACGAAACCCCCTCCTCCTGAGTTCCTCATTTCAGGGTGAAACGCTAATGTCACCGCATGCACAGTACTCCTTCACATTGAAGGCTGCAAGCGCATACCAGGAACAACAACAGCTTCGGCCATCTGCTGAGCAACATGTGTGCTGCTTACCGTGCTCGGTTTGTTGTCCAGACCAGAAACTCCTGCATCTTTGTGTTTCCACTTGCATTTTCTTCTTCGTACATGTGTTGTAACATCGCTGTTTCTCTGCAAACCTACATCACCATCTACTGAACTGGCATGCACACAACAATGTTTTCATTTGTTTGTAGCATCTCCATCTGAACTTTTTCATCCCAAGACGGTCCTTCAGAGCTCGAAAGTGGGAAAACAGCAAGCCCTAGGTTCACTCTGGTTTTAGAACAAGCTTTGTCAGCTTGGCGATTTGCTTCTGCCTGATTATATCTTCTTTTCTTCACTGTAACATATGCCATCTTTGCCAGTCTCCATAGCGTTCTGATTCCCTGTCACTTTATAGCACTCAAAGTAACTTGAACACTGGGCGCACTGTGATTTACTGGAGTATACCCGGCTACTCATCAAATATCTTTAATTATTTGGGTGCATGTTTTAAACCTTTCAAGTTTGATTTTTAGGAAAAGTAACAGCCTTAATGCATGATCACTCCGTCATCTACTGTAGTTTCATTTCCATGTGTTGCCAGAAATGACCACATATCTCTGTCCTCTTCCCCCCAATGTTCAGTCTACCAAGCATCTGTTCATAAGATGAAATCTTGACCATTTCATCAGTCCATTCCTTTGCTGTGGGGCATCTTGTTTTTTTTTTTGTTTTGTTTTTTTTCCAGTTTTGTAATATCAGTCTTGCAGCTGTTTTAAACCCAGTTTTTAAGATACTGAACTTATCATTACATACCATCGGCACCATTTTCCTGTTCCCAAGTAGACAGAGCTTTGGGTCTATGGGCAGTGTAAAACCAGCCAACTTCCTAGAATCTCCAAACCTTAATCTATAATGGGTGCACCAAGATACACTCCCAGGCCATGTTTAAATATGTACCCAGCCCTTATTTACACTTCTAGCATGTGTGGTCATCAGCAACTCCCAATGATATCTATGCCTTATTACACTCTAAACACTAAAATAACTCCTCAGGGTGACTTTTTTCCACTGTCTCTCATCAGCATTCAACCTTCAAATTATTTTTGCAACTGTTATATAATCACTGTAATATGTCACAGTCTGTTCTGCAGAGTTGATAGCCGTTGTACTGTTAAAGTTTTCACATCAACAGCAGAAAACTCTTCTTGGCACAAAACTGTATTATATGCATCTACATTTGTATTTGAGATGTTCTTTTTCTCTGACATATCAGACAATGGACTGATTTTTGCATCAACTTCAACAATTAATTGAATAACTTGAATGTTCATTCAAAGCTGGTTCTCTAATAGGCCAAATTCTATCTCCTTCAGCTGTTTCTACTTTCTCTGTGGCTTAGAGAAGAACTGGACTGAGGCCTTGATTGTCAGTGCTGCAACTTATCATATCCAGAGAAAAAGATTAAAACCAAACAGCAACGCAAGAAGTTCCTGAAATGAAGGAAATCACCTACGTGTCTATGAGGTTGATTTTTCTGTTAAATTCTGTTGTTGAGGCTGCAGACTTTGACTAGTACTTAAGACAGTTTGGGTTCTGATCCAGCCTGTAAGGCAGACAACGTGTCCTACCAAGTTTTCTCACTCATCAGTCTGTTATTACTCTTCTCTGATGGCTAAGGGCAGTGTCCAAAACATGAGTGGAGCAGCTTCTCATAACAAGCTGCCACTGCTGGACGCTCTCACTGGCAGCAGATCCTCTCAGCTGCTGCTAATCTACGGTAACATGAACTCCAGTCTAACTCCTCCACTGGGAGCACTGGAGGTGCCAACTTTTGCAGTTGGTTGTAAATTGGTTCTCCCCTGTTTTCAGTCAAGCATGGTATTTTTTTTTTTTTTTTTTCCAGTTTTTCTGTAATATCAGTGTCAGAGGCCTTTTTTTTCACCAGTCTTTTTCAAAATGGGCTCCGATATCAGAGCCATGAGAGGGCACAAGCTTTGGCAGATCATGCAGGTACAACTCTGAACAACAGCCAGAGAGCTTGAGGTCTTTTTAAATGGGCAAAAGTAGATAGAAATTACTCAATTGCAGGTAATAAGACTGACAATAATGTCTTCCAGTGCTGTAGAGCAATGGAAAAATCTGTCTTCACATACATGCAATCTGATTTTCGACCCTCCTATATTAGTTTAAAAGGTCATATTATGCCAAAACACGAATAGATCTAATCCCACTGTCTTCTAGTGTGTGTTCACAATTACTAATGTTCAAAAAGCAGTTTTCATGTACTGATCCATCTGTATTCGCACTCTGTCTGAGGCGCTCTGATGGAGCTCCTGTCACTTCAAGCTCCCTTCTTCATGTGGATCAGTCTGCAGCGGTTGGATTACCGGTCTACTCTGCAATAATTTGTCATTTCAGTGCCATTTTCAACAGCTCTGTGTTCTTTCTACTATCTATGCTATTCACTGCATGCCATCCTGAGTCAGTGGGCTTAAGCTACTGACATATTTTTGGTGGGATGTCACAGCAGTAGACTGGGGACAGGGGACTCAGCCGTTTAAGGCCACTACTGGAGCTATTCACAGGAGAGGAGAGGGAAATGTCCTGATGATGCAGATGTGTGCATAGAAATACTCATCCATATAGACATGATAGGCAGTGTTGACCTGCTTGTCAGGGTCACACAGCATTGCACATATTTACCAGCAATTTCAACAAGCAATCTGTCCGCACAGCTAATCCACACTCTCTGCAAGTCCTCGCCCACTGGAAGTGCATTTAAGGCGCTGTACAGTGGACCTCAGCCCTGGGAACTGTGAGATAGCACAGTAACAGCCAAGTATTAAGTTAGAGCAGCATAGATATAAAAGTTATATTGCCTGCCCGAAGCTGATTTGCTCTCTGCATCATCTGGCCACCTAATTCTGTATTTCAAAATTACACACAGTTTTAGCTCCGCCGAGGAGTTTGTGTTTTTCCAGGTGCATGTTTGTTTGTCTGTTTGTTTTTGAGTAAAATAATGCAAAAACACTACTGGACAGATTTTGCTGAAATTTTCCGGACATGTTGGCAATGGCCCACCATAAAAATGAATAGTTTTTGGTGGTGAAACGTATATTTGTTTGGATGCAAAAAAAAAGATCAAAATTTCAAAAAGTCCCAAAAGTAGACATTGGGTGATTTGTAATATATATGCATGTGTATTTGTGTGTGTGTATATATATATGTATATGTAAATCTAGCATTTCTGAACAGATTTACTTACAATTTTACAGGGTAATGTGGGGTCTATGTTTCTGTTACTGAGGTAAATGTAATCTGGAACCAATCCAGATTGACGTAAAAAAAAAACATAACAACAACAAAAAAAAAAAAACAGTGATGTTGATGTTGTGTGACATTCCCAAAACTTGCTTTGTTCATATAGTATGACAATGCATGTGCTGAGTTTGGTCCAGATCCTGGCACTGTTCTGAATTTGGTGATCCAGAAATTTTTATCTTGTACAGGGTTTGTGGAAAAGCCACTGCTGAAACTGAGCTGCTTGAGGAATGCACTCGTTGAGTTCTGTTCTAGAAAATACTCACTGAAATGTTTCTTATGTAAATAAGTATCTGCCTTGAGTGCCATGTTGGGTCTGTTGTTTAAACAGAGTGTTGAGCACCCTGAAAGCTCCACTGGTGAACCACTGACTCCACATGTGGCTAAAAAATCAGAATTGTATGGATTATTAGTCCAGTAAATAAGATAATCTAATCTTAGTAAAGCTGTGATAGCTTTATGAATCTATGATTAACAAACTGCATTTTTTGCTAACACACAGTTTCAGGTGGCCTTGTAAACACAAAGGTCCTCCGACTTATGACAAACTAGTTTTGTTGATGTCAAAAAAAAAACACACACTTGTGCACAAAGACAGAATAGGTTTAGAACAATACCTTCTCAAAATTGATATATAATTTGGTTTATCTGCAGGCTTTTAAAACTGTCAAATTGTTTGATTTTTTGTTTTCATTTTGCAATTCTCAGTGGTTCAGATTCAATCATGCTCCAACCTCACTTTCACAGGTGATGATTGAGTTAGAACCTCTTTGTTGCTCTTACTCCTTGCCAGCCTTCTCATAATACTGTTTGATGCTTGTTTTGGCGCTCTTACATATAAATAAAAATAGATCTCCACAGTGACGTTACATTAGACAATCAGGATGACAACAATAAGTGTTAATAATAGATGGCTGAAAAGGTTCCTTTGGGAGATCTAAGATCTCTGGTTGTAGTTTTAGATCAAAAGGACAACTTCACATATTTCTGTTTTTCATTTAAAATACTGACATCTCCATTCTAACTTAATTTGCACAAAATGGCTTATCCAATAAAATGTATCCCATCAAAAGTAATCAATGCCGTAACACAAGAAATCCGAATTTTCCTGACAGTAACAGCAGCTGCAGAAAGTGCACCGTCCATTTTCCTCTGACATGAAGTTTGTGTGAATGTTGGAGGATTGAACTCTCCAGCGAGGAGTGACACTTCCATTTAACTGCTGTGTGACAACTTTGAAAGTACATTGGAGAGACAAGAAGTGAAAGCGAAAGCCCTAAAAGAACCTGAAAGCAACACAAAGCATCAAAAACTGAAGGAAAAATGCCTGAGCCAGTTCGGCTGTTCAGCAAAAGAAAAAATCTCTGTGATTTAAACATGGTGAAAAAGTAAAGTCTGAGGCAACTTTGATATCTTTGTTGAATTGTGTGCAACATTTGTATCCCACATTTTATAAACAAAATATCTCCCTCCCTGACTGGAAGACTTGCTCTGTGTGCGTAATATTTTCACACCAACAGACTTGATTAGGCCGGATCAATACAGCGTTTAGTCTTTTAGCAGTTAAGTCTGTTTCCGTGCATGCAGAGCATCTTTACTGGCTGTTTAAATCTCTTCCTCTGTCTGTCTGTCCCTGAGTGAACCGCTGAGCAGATGGGAGGTTGTGAAGCTGAGTGGAGTTGGTGACAGTCTGAAGGAGGAGGGGGAGGGGGTTGGGGTCTTCTGGCAGTCTGTACTGAGGGAAAGAAAGGAGGAAGTAATGATATGGCATGTCTGCTACATTATCAGGCCTTATGTTCAGGAGAGCAGAGCAGACATTGCATGTGTATCTGTCAGACAGCCTGTCATTGGCTGTTAAATGTTCCCTTTGAGATTCAGCATTGAGATCAGATCTTCACTTACTTTAAGTTTTACTTTTTCTGCTGTACTTGTGCCTGAGCTGAAGGATCTCTCACGTTACATCTTATATCAGCCTTTTATCTGAAGTGAAACACCTGCAGATACACATTTCGGACTGTCTGTGAAGTGCAGGCAGGGGAATTTAATATCTCAGTCCCTTTAAAGTTTAGTTTTAAAATGTAGTGACTGCTGTAACCTGCAGTGCCCCAGGAAGTCAGCCTGCATCTCACCAGAAATAAACGTCCAAGTTTGTTTCCATCGGGACTTGACCCAGCCACCCTCCAGTCTCCAACCAAAGCCATTCCACAGTACTGATCATTACAGCTGTACTGGACTATCTTAAGGCCTCCCGTAAGGGCTTAAAAAGAGAAAGTGGATTCATATAGAGGCCAATTAGGATTAGAAAAGACATGATTCATTTAAATGAGTTCTCATTGTTTTAAATCTAAATATTTCTGAGTAGCCCCTCATCTCAAATGGTACAGCCTTTTTTTCAATAATATCACTGAGGAGAGGATCATAGAACATAACAGTAAGTGCAATAATGTTTAGGTAATTAGACCATGCTTAGGCCCGCACAAAGGTCTTTGTCTCTTTCTCTCTCTTTCTTTCTTTCTTTCTTTCTTTCTTTAAAAAGTATAAGTAAGTAGAAAACACAAATACAAACACGTAAAGCAGTACACTACCAGACACCCACCCAAAAATCCCTCCCACATAAACAGAAATCTTCTTTTGAAAAAGGCAACATTGGTTTACAAAAATTCCAAGAGTAGATGAGAGGAAAGAAGAAAATAAGATAAACAAATAAACATATTTATATAATTCATTCAACACACTTGTACTTAAAAGACTCTACGTAAAACAGATTTGTCATAAAAAAACAACTATTGCTAAGCCATGGACAAGTCCATAGAGGAATATAGGCAAGTGACAATTTCTGATTATTTTAAGCCTTACTTTCGCTACGGGCTCCCTGTTTTAATTTCTTTTTTCCTTCAGTATGTCCTTCGGGATGTGTTGCAAAATGGAGCCAAAGGTCTTGAAAAATGTAGCCCCTGTTATTCTTCCTAATGTCAGTCTCTCTAAAGGTAGAAACTCAGAAATCTGATCAAGAAACACCTTAAAAGTCAGGGGATTCATTTTTCCAAAATAAAAGAATATATTTCTTGGGAAAAATATGTTATGAGTATTCATAATCTGCATTTTTTATGATCAAACTGAAAAACTGGTTCCCTAGAAGGAGAATATTTCAAGATTTGACAAATCCAGCGTGCACATGCATCATGTTGCTTTGGGTACTTTTTATACCTTAATTTGAGTGGCAGGAGAGGAGATTTGAAAACTAGGGAGAGAGTGTGGAATGTCATGGGGTAAAAGCCAAAGCAGGGAAGGGCAGATCAATTTGGACTCCAATGACGTTTACTGCAAATGTAATATTAAGTGACGTCGGAGGATGACCCATCTGGGAGAGGGGATCTTCTCATAATAAAAGATTCTTTCTTCTTTTGTTTAGGTAATCTTTCTTTCTTTCTCTCTCACAAAGGTCTTTTTGTCTCTTTCTCTCTCTCTTTCTTTCTTTCTTTCTTTCTTTTCTTTCTTTTTCTTTTTTTTAAAAATACAAAAACATAAGAAAAGTACAAAACAAAAATACAAACACATAAAAGCAAAAAACTACCAGACACCCACCCAAAAATTCCCTCCCACATAAACAGAAATCTAAAATAGGCAACATTGGTTTACAAAAAAACAGGTGATGACATAAGAGAAGAAAAAACAGATAAACAATAAAACAGAAATTTATTTTGTCATTCAACACAAAACTTGTACATTAAAAAGACTGATAAAAAACAGATTTGTCATAAAAAAAACAACCATGGATCAAGTCCATATAGAGGAATATTTTCCTGACAATTTCTGATTATTTTAAGGCCCTGTCTTTAATTCTTAGGATTCCTTTTGTTCAGTAATGCAAAATCTCGTCTAAAATGTAGCACTGTTATTCTTCAATGTATTCATCTGATCAAGAAACAGAAATCTGATCTTGAAAAGTCAGGGGATTCATTTTTCCAAAATAAAAGAATATATTTATTGGCAAAATATGTTATGAGTATTCATAATCTGCATTTCTTATGATCAAACTGAAAAACTGTTTCCCTAGAAGGAGAATATTTCAAGATTTGACAAATCCAGCGTGCACATGCATCATGTTGCTTTGGGTACTTTCTATACCTTAATTTGAGTAGCAGGACAGGAGATTTGAAAACGAGGGAGAGAGTGTGGAATGTCATGGGGAAAAAGCCAAAGCAGGGAAGGCAACAATTGACAATCTGATAAACTCTATGCAAAGAAGATGTGTTGCACTGCATGAGGCAAATGGTCACACCAGATACTGACTGGTTCTGAGTTCCCAGACCCCCAATAAAGCAAAAGAAATGCACATTACATTGAGTTTATCATATATTGAGATTAGAGCTGGGAAAATGTTGAACTTTGACTGAGGTTACTATAACTGCCTTGGAAATTTATGGAAATTGGGAAATACATGTTCTGTAATACATTGTTCATAATGAAGTGCTTCTCCTCCATTTAATTAGATTGTGAACAATGTTTGAGAGAATTATTGGCATTATTTTGTTGGAATGAATTTTAGATCTTTGCCCATTATTTAATGCTAAAAAGTTCTTTAGTGTCAAAAGCAGATATATTTATTGAAAGCACGTGGTGAGTGTTTTAAAACCAGTGGATAACCATGTTTTATAACTGCTCCCAGCATCAGTTAAAACAATCGCAATAATGGGTTTTGCCATAACCAAGCAGGCCTAATTGAGATATTGATGTGTTTTCAGGTAAGCTGTGTTAAACTTCAACAGTTGTTTGATTTGTTAACACAGTTGTAGTTGGTGAAGATTTTTGGAAACAGAGAATTTGGTCAACATTTCTAGGACACTGTATTTTTTTGGCATTGTCTAACATCCTTGTTTGGTAGACAAGATGTGAGTACAGGTGGTTGCTCCTGCAGGGCATTTCTGCCTGTTGCACTTCCAACGGTGCCTGCTGCAAGGTCGTCAGCCAGGAGCCACCCCTCACTGATGTTTCGCCCCTTTAATCCCGGCCAACCATTAACCGGCACTCCATTCTGCCAGCCAACTAACCATCCAGTCAACTCTGACCAACAAACTAGCAACCAATTAACTTGCTCAATGACCAACCAATTAGCTACTGATCTACAAATCACTAAACAAACACAGTCATCCATGCATGCAACCAATCACCTTACCGAAAAACCAATCAGCCTACCCTATAACCATCTACATATGGACTGACCAACCTATCAACCAAGCATTAACCAGCAAACAATTCACCCTGCCAACTAACCAACCAATCAACTATCCGGCCAACAAACTAGCAACCAATTAACTTGCCCCAAACAAACCAACCAACCAACTTACCAATTTACCAGCAACATTCCAATACACCAATAAACGAACCAATCAACTATAGGACCAACCAACTAGGAACCATTTAACTTGCTTAATGGCCAACCAATAAGCTGCCGATCTCCAACTAACTTACCAATTTCATACAGCCATCCATGCATGCAACCAATCACCTTACTGAAACACCAATCAACCTATCCTAAAAGCAATATGAGCAGCTTTATTAGGGGGAAATGGGAGATAATGTACTATACTGAAATGTTAAAGATAGCCTTACAAAAAAAAAAAGGAACAAGTCAACGATAGACGCACTGCTTGAGTGTTGGAAAAAAAACACTTTCCGTGGAGACTCATTGGTAATGTCTGACATGCATCTTCTTTGTTGCAGCTTTGTTTGCACTCTTTAAAGGCTGATGTGCAGCAGAGACCTTAATGAAGCAACTTGTTGCAGAATAATTGAGAAAAATATTTCACATGAATATGGATTAAAACACTACAGTGAGCTCTGAAGTCATGTTGTACTTTTGAATTAATTTTACATTAGGAACAGCCAACTAACTGTGATGTAAGAGGAGGGTGCATCTCTGAGTTTGACTATATTTTACATGAAAAATTGAATTAAATTGGAATTTATTGGTAGAGAGGGAAAGTTTTTCATTCATACATATAAAGTGGTTAACAGACATGTGAGGTGTCAAAGAGAGCAGTAACAGATGAGAATGAGGAGAAATAATGACTGAAGAGGAGAAATAAAGTTTTAGTGTGATGTGAACAAGTGAATAACAGAGCAAGGATTGGATTGAGCAAGGAACCAAGGTAGCAATTGAGAGCCAGTTGAAAATCTATGAATGCTTGAAATGATCAAAAATGTTGGAAATTTGAAAAAAAAAACAAAAGTGAATATCAACAATGGTTTCACCTAATCTTACAACATATCTTTGTTTGCAGCATAAATAACATAAAAAATGTAGAAGAGATAACAGAGTAGTATATTGTCAGAGTGAGCCTAATCCTGCTTCATGCTTGTGGAGCCCATGCTGCTCGTGTTCATGTACCAGGAGCCATTGTGAGAGGCTGAAGTCGGACTGGCTCTACTGCATCCTCCCAGCGTCATACTCTGCTGAAGTAAAGATCTGTTCAACTAATAAACGGACATTTTCATTGAGTCATTTTTTTAATATCAATGATTGGCCATTTTCTGTGATTCACAGACAACAATTCAATCTTTGACTTTGTGGAGGACAGTGGGAATAATAGAAAACCCCTTTGACCACTGAAAGCTAAATTGTTATTATCCCCGCTGAGGCTTTGGGACATGTATAATCCCACATCGAGATGATTTAATTGAGCGGTCATTACCGCAGCGCTCACTCATGCTCTTCAGGATGATATGACTCAGAGGACAAATTTAGCAACTGTCAAACTCGATGACTCTCAAGCCACCTTTTCAGGCATAAATCAGACATTATATATCTGCTCAGATATTCACGCTGCCCCTGAAGCCTGTGGAAAAGGTCTGAGAGGGATGGTAATGATGTCTTCTGATTATTTATTCTCAGCTTGTGTCTCTGAAGCCTAGTCTGTGTGCTTCTTCCTGTGTGACAGATTTGTCAGCTTTCTTATTTTGTAGCTCTGGGGCTCTTGTTTTATCCCTCTAGCGTGCTGTTGATGTGGTTTGTGTTGGGTGCAATAAGTGGATCAGAGGTTAGAAACTGTGTCCTCCTACCTGTGTGTGTGTCACAGATCAAGGCTTGTGATGGATGTTTAAACAGAGCTGCTCTGGACTTTTCTTTCTCTCTGTCCTTGATCAGGATTAGAGGAAATGTAGGCATTGTTAGAGAAAGGGGACAGGATGATAGATTATACATTACGCAAGATGGATGGTATATTACTTTTTCAACACAATAGCCCCTAAAACTGCAAATGGATAAAACTCTCTTCAAACACAGCTATGCACAGAATATCTGGGTCCATATTATTTTCCTTTTTCTATACAAGGGGTCAGATAGATTACAGACTCTGCTCTACTTTGCTGTATCTCCGGCTTTAAAATGCAGCAGCAGAGCAACATATATTGATCGTTAGAAAAACACACTTGCACAGTAAATGCCAAGTTTTGATGTCAGTGTCAGAGCATGAAAGAACAGGGGGGATCTTTGAAAACAAACCGTTTTGTATCGACAAGGCTAGCGTCAGAGTCATCCATTGTGAAAACAGGCACAGATGGAAATGTCTCCCGAACAGTGTTCTTATCAGATTTGATTTAAGCAGGCAGAAGATATGTTTGTTCTCTCTAAACAAAATGTACTCCAGTTCTTGCACCATGAATTTGTCCCTGTGAGCATCCAGGAAAACATTTTACTGTTTACAGACTTGGCAGCTGCAGTTCAGCTACAGTGTTCACCAGCTAATCGTGCATCAGTTTGTTTAAATGACAGGGCTCCTTATGGCAAAATTAGTGTAAGTAACGCAAGGCTGCTTGGACTGTTTGGATGATAAGCTCTGAAATGAACAAAGGCTCAGTTTGTTGGACACATGAAGCCAGGGTCACCTTGACAAAAAGATGAACCTGCAGTTGAAAAGGGAATCAACACCAAAGTAACAAAAGCTACTAAATAAAACTAGAAAAGCACTTGGAGAAAGCAGACCTCCATCAAGGTACAATACTGCAACTTTTTCCAGCATAAATTATGTTCCTCTCTCTCTCTTCTTGGAAAAGAACATGCACTATAAACAAATTTAGCTACTACTGAGATGTATGACTGTTCATTTTACAAAATTATGTCAGTCATAAGCAGGATTGATTGTTTTTTGTTCAATCAATCAGTTAAAATGTATTTATAAGGCACTTTTCATACTTAAAAGCAACACAAAGTGCCTCACAGAGGCTAAAAACAACATAAAAACAGAAAACTCGGCCACCCCCCTCCCACAAATGCAGAGACATCTAGACACACACTCGAGGACATCAACATATGCACACACACACCTGCGCCCACACACACATACCCACACACATTCATATGAGCTGTCATAAAAGAGAGAGCGAGCGACATGGCTAGGCACCGAGGACTGAGGCAAGGAATAAGCTACCTTTGGGGGCCATCAACACTGAGGAGGGCTCCCTGCCCATGAGGAGCGCAGCTGGAAACTTCCCCATCCATGCAGACGAGGCCCCACACCACAGTGCAGGGGCGCCCGGCCATGCAGGTAGAGCCGTCCCCCGGCAGCGACCCCACAAGTGGACCAGGAGCAGCTCCCAGCGTGGAGAGCCCCCATGAGGAAGCACTGGAGCTAAAAACCATCATACTAAAACAGTGATAAAAATATAAGAAAAGTGGGACAAAAAGACGAGAGATAAAATAACAGAAATTGATAACTGAAATAACGTAAAAAATTTAAGAATTAAATATGATAAGAAGTTTGACTACAAGAATAGATAAATTATAAAGTAATAGAAGAATAAATAATAAAGGAATAAATAAGTTGATTAAATCAATTAAAAGCTTGATTAAAAAGGTGGGTTTTAAGCCTCTCTTTAAAAGTATCAACAGACTCTGGCAGGCTGTTCCACAATCGGGGGCCATAATAACTAAAAGCTGCCTCCCTGTGTGTCTAAGTTCTTACTTTTGGTATGGTTAAAAGGCCAGTGCCAGAGGACTTCAGGGTCCGTGAGGGCTGATATGGTACGGCTGTTTCACATTTGGGGGTACAGAGCCTACATAGGTTGGACAAAAAGACCTTTTGTACCCCGGCTTATAGATGTTAAGCTAACAATGTGGTAAAAGCCTCTTAAGTTTGCATCTATGTAATAAAAGATCATTTGTAAGACTTCTCTTAAGTCACTTCAATTAAGGCACACCTCCAGAGAGCTTGGGAGGGGGCTCTAGTGGCTGGAAGTTGGCTGGCAAATGGCTGGACAGTTGGAGGTGCTGCCTGTGTGCTGTGTGATTTGCTCTGTGCACCCTCAGCATGTAAACAAACCTGTCCACCAGTCTTCTGCTTAGTCAATCTGGGAAAATCCCGAAAGCTTGGTTTTGGTTTTTAAGGTAGAAATACTAATTTAGGGTTTATATTTCTGCTGAAATCTTTGCGATACCGGCAGGATACAAGTGAGACAACCAGCTGAATGAGCTACAAAAAACTGCACATTGGATGCTGATCTGCTTGAGGTCCAATTGAAAATAAAATGGTGTGTTTATGTTGGTTCAAAAGAATTAGACAAGCATGTGTCCAAATTTAATTTTAAGAGAAGAACATTTAGGGTTGACTTAGAGCTTCCTAAGTATTTTTTCGATTAGAGGCTCCTGTACTTTTGTCATGTTTATGTCTGGGAAACAAATTGACTAACTTGTCACAGAAGAGCCCTATGTGGCACAGAAATACAGATCAAGCATCATTTTCAGTAGCATTTAGACAGCAAGTGGTTTTGTTACAGTACTTCATTTTATTTCAGCCATGTACAAGGACTTGATGTCTGTTCTAAGGTAAAAATACAATTTGAACAACATAGATGAACAACATCCAAGTTAGAAATGTGCAGCTCTTGTGTGTAAAAACATCAATCAAACTCCTCTTAAAAGCTGATAAAGGGGACTATTTGTTATATTTCGTCTTCCTATCTTGATTTAATACAAACATATACAAGGACACAATACCTTCCATGAGAATAAACCACTAAGAAACTGTTTTCATTGTGTGAAAACAATTTTTTTCTTATTTTGAGGGTATTATGTTCTATTTGAAGTTTGTGATACACCATTTCAGTCAATAAATCTGTTGAGTCATACACACTGTCCTTCACATCCTCAGGTGACTAAGCAGTGATCCAGAAAACAAGACAAATAGAGTTTGAATGAGCGGTAAGGGAATCAAACATCTTTGTAAATGCTCTCACTTGTTTCACTTCATTACCAGGTGGAACTCCAACAGAATATGAAAGAGGAAGAGTGCACAATCTACGGCAGACTTGTTTCACAATAAAAAAGCATGTTAACAGTATTGAAGTAGATTTATCAGTGATTTTTGATGGTGAATAAATGAATGAAATGCTCGATCACCTGGAACAAAGGAGCTCCATCCATATGTCAGCTGTAAGCAGAAGTGTTATATCATTTATGTTACCCGTCAGTCAGCGTGGAAGTTCTCCAGACAGCCTCCAGCTGTGTTTGTTTTTGTATTTCTAGCTGTGCAAATGGATCGCACTGCAGTAACTTTATTACTTTGATTCCACTGACATTTTGATAACTTTTAATTAGATACCTTTATTTATCCACTCCCTCTGTAATGTGATCACTCCCCCACACTGCTGATAATTTTTCCTTCCATTTCTCCGTCACTCTACTGTGCGTTTACTTTGTGAGATGTGTTTCCTTAGGGACTGTGGGGATGGAGTTAGAGTGATCTGCAGCTTGTTAGACACACTGAAGGGAAACAAAATGGGATAAGTTCATACTTTCACAAAGTTAGAAACAGACACACTTCTTCACTAAGAGTCTAACAGCCCACAAGGCCCTAGGGTGACACATTTCATTAAGCCCAGTAAAAGTCAGAAGTAAAGCCTGGTTCCAGTCAGTGGTTGAAGTTGTGTGCGATCTTAAAATGCTGCATTAATCCTCTTAATTTACTGCCATATCATAATGATTGTACCCGAGAGCATTTTATTACCTTATGCGGATGATACTGTTCTTTTTTCTGAAGAAAACAAGATGCATCTTGCAGTCTTTTATGTCTATCTGTTACTCTCTTACCCAGGCAAACTTTTAAGTGAAAAAAAAATGCAATATATAGAAAAATTATTACATTATTTATACCGCTTATACCTCTCAAGTTCTCAGAGGCTGGATCCTCTGCTAGCTGAGCAAGAGGTGGGGGTCACCCTGGACTAGGATGATCACAGGGCCACATAGAGAGACGGACAACCAATCACACTCATCTCTTTTCTAAGGGCAATTTGGAGACAGGGATCAACCCTGATTAGCATGTTTTTTGGTCTTTGGAAGGAAGCCGGAGTACCCAGAGAAAATCCACGCATGCAGGGGGAGAACATGCAAACTCCACACAGAAAGACCCTGACTGACACATTGGAACCAGAAATACTATTTTCAAATTACTTAATTAATTGATATGTGCTGTACAGTGAGAGACTAACTGCTTTTACAAGCTTTAAGTGTTTACATTCTTACTTAAAATGTCACAAACACAAAAACTGTACATTGACCGTCTAGCATCATAAACTTACCTCACACCTCTGACTGCTTCTGTTACCTGTCTGCCATGATTACTTCTTTGACCTCTTTGTTGTTTGTGCTTACTGCCTCTGAATGGAAGGAATTGACAAGAGAAATATACCGTGTCAGGTAGGATTGAAAGATACATTGTTATTGTATCGATATCGAGATATGAACATTCAAGATA
This sequence comes from Scarus forsteni, assembly GCA_036419115.1. Lineage (NCBI taxonomy): Eukaryota > Metazoa > Chordata > Actinopteri > Labriformes > Labridae > Scarus > Scarus forsteni. Next base: position 23,186,305 of record JAZDUH010000084.1, read on the forward strand.
TCATTATCGAAAAAGCAATGATATAAATTTCCCCAGCGCTCGCCCTGCATGTGCAGCTCTGGAAGTCACAGCAAATTTAATTCATACGAACCCGTAGTCATATATCGATTTTGAGATATCTGGCATGAATATCGAGATATGAAATTTTGTCCATATCGTTCAACCCTAGTGTCAGTGCTGAAAGACATTTCAATATGTTGATCCCTTTAGCTTTGTGTTATTGATTCTCAAATGGACTTGATTTTCAGGTCTCATCCTTAGGCATTTATGTGTGTCTCCATGCAGGCGTTAGCCAGTAATAACCATAAAGAGCATGGCTGTTTTTGCTGCAGCCTGTTTCAGACCCTGCTGACAGTGTTGCAAAGGACACTTAGACACATGCCTATCCCTGGGATAAATCAAAGGTAGATATATTACAGTGGTACAGTGCTGTGGAGGACAATCTGTTAAAAATCAAGAAGGTGTTTTAGAATCAGAACATGTCTGAGAGGCCCAACTGGCAGAGAACCCACATGGTACCTTAACCTGGGTTAAAGTTAGTTCACCTGTATTCTCAGTCTATCTGAGACTCTCTGTTAAAGCTCCTGTCACTGTAGTGTCCTCTTCTTCTGAATACCTGGTTTGCTCTTACTGGTTGAGTGGTCTGCTCTGTAATAATTAATGAGTTCTGTGTTTTTTTTTCTGTAGGTGCGTTTTTTTATTGCTGGTGGAGGGACAGTAGTATGTGGACGGTTTCTACCCTCCCCACCAGACCAGTTCCCCAGTGCCACATTTTAGAGCCCTTCCAATCTGTCTGTGGTTCTGGGCATGCTACCAACCTAAACTGCTGACATTAAAATGGTAGAATATCACATGGGTTTAGGGTCCAAGAAACCAAGAAGTTTCAGGCAGCTACTGGCACTGTAAACAGGGAGAGGGAGAGGTCCTGATGACTCTACAAGGGAGACCGGTAAAACAAACTGAAGGACTATCAAACCTAAAAAAAATAATGTGCTCCTTTAAAACTCTGTTTTTACAGGGAATGCCATATTTAACTAAACCATAAAGAAAATACCCAAGATCACATTTTTTACACTTTGAGACTCAAAGGATGTTTTAAGACCCATGTTTGTGTTTTAAAACCTTAAACGTATGTTTTAACTTCATAACTTTATCTAGAAGAACCTTCTAACCTTCTTAAGCACAATGCAGCACACTTCATTGTAGTGCGGTGAGCTGCCATGTGACAATCTCAGAGGTTTGAAATCTGCTCAGTGCACACACAGGAGCTTTTGTGTTTTTGCTGTAAATAAATGAACTGCAGAGTTTTTACTTCTGGGCTGAAGGGAGCCCACATACAGATCTGAAAATAACAGCGCAGCACTCTCTGTGGGAGTCAGCAGAGTAACTTCCTCGAATGTTTGCTGAGATTAAAGCAGCTGGGCTCGTGTGTGTTTTCATTGTGATGTGGATTGTTGAGTTTGATCCTGGGAGTTTATCTCAGAGTTTTAGTGTTTGAAGCCGCGGTGGAAGCCTCTGATTACTGATTCTTTTGTAGTCACGCAGAATAGCGCTCTCAATGTGACAAAATGAAACTGATCTGAATTAAATAGAAGAGTCTGTTCCTCAGTGATGATTTTCTGGTAAATCTGAGGCACAGAAATAACAAGTTTCTCTGTATTCTAATAAACCAAACTTGTTTTTAAGAACGCTTCTCTGTGATATTGGAAAGCTGAATGATGTTTTTTTTATTGATATCTCATCCTCTGTTCTTATGGCTGCCTTTGTTATTTGAATGACTCACGGAAATAACCAGTATGTATTTTAAGACAGGCTTGTTATTTCATCCCCTCTCACAAAATATACTCCTGCCTTTTTCCTTTCAGAAGATTTAAGATTTGTTGGGTTCACAGGCTGCCTGCAGTGAGCTCTTATCAGTCAGAAACTCTGTAGGGAGGCAGTGAGGAAGAGAGATCAAACCCAGCCTGGTTCATTTGCTCCACCTTTTTTTTTATTTTGTGAGTGTATGAGATAAATCTAAATATGAGAGAGCAGCTGCACCCTGATCAGCAGTCATGGCATATGGCTACGTTATACATAACAGGCCACTTGGACTCAGTGTTTGTGTATTATTTTTGTGTATGTCTGTGTTTTGCAAAAATAAGAAGTTCTGGAGGTTCACCATATCTCATGCACAGCTTCCTCGCATCTCCTTATCTGCTTTTCTGCCATTTACAGTTTCCCCTCAGGCTGAGGTTGCAGCCAAGCATTTCATAAAATGTCAGATTTCACCACAGGTTACAGCCATGCTGCTATACATGCTTTATTACAGCATTAACATTAGACTTTGCGCTTTCTGGGTACATTTCATGAATGTTAAGTGTATGATAGATGAAGAAAATGATGAGTCTTCATCTTCAAATACAGAAATTAAAACCATTTAACATCAAAACATTTCTCAAGAGACCACACATGATCTAAATTCCAGCAGCCAGATGCATGCCCTTTGATTATTTATGAAAGAGGGAGGCTCTGTTTTGGCCTAATGATGAACCTGCTGCCACACAGTCTCCTGACATCAGTCAGTAAAGATGACCTATTTTATTTAAATGTTGAAAAAAGTACCATAACACTTTGTACAGAGTGGTCTAACTGCCTTAAGAGGAGATGACCAGACAGATTAGATTTCAAGTTTACTACAAAATTCAACACAGATTAATCTAAGACACATATCACAGTATGGTGTAATACAGTGTGGTTTATACAATACAGTGCAATCGTTTTTCTTTCAGGGAAAAAGACTCTTTGGTAGCTCTCTGATGAAGCTGCTGTTCACTTGCCTGAGAGTCCTGTCCTATAGCAACACTTGCTTAGCGGTGCGGTTGTTCTCTGTTTACTATCAAACTGTTTGGTACAACATCCATGGCAAAACACACGCTCAGTGATTGTGGATTTTTTGGTTTTGTGTTTGTTAGCTTTACTGCATGATCTGTATTGGCTCTGCTTTGAGTGAGCCTGTCCGTGAGTCGGTGTGTGGAGGAAAGGAACTGCTTGGTGGTAAATATCAGAGGAACACAATCTATCATGAAAGGCAGTGTCCAAATGTAACTTTTTCACTCACTTTAAGTTTGCTGGCAGATTAAAAACACACTGGTCTCAAACTTAAACGCAAGTTTATTGATATAGCACCTGTCATACATATATATATATACATGCTGCTCTAAGTGCTTTATGTAGCAGCAGAACCTAAATATGACATCATTATGTGAGAAGAGCAAAAGTAAACGAAAGTCAAAACAAACTCCATACAACAAAATCAATACAATTTTAATAGAACCCTTAGAAGCAAAATGAAAATACATTAAAAACATACTTAAAATAAATAAAATGTTTGCCTTAAATAATAAATAAAATAAAAATGAATAAATAAAAAAATTAACATTAAGATTAAATATATATAAGCATATAAAAAACACTATATAAAAACATAAAACCCATAAAAAAACAAATATTAAATATTTGCTTACATGTGTTAAATATCTAATATACCAAGCCCCAGCCAGTCCATTGTGTTAAATTCTGTGTCTAAAAGTAACACATGGCTGTTTAATAGAGTTTGTGTGAGGACTAGGGCTGAACAATTTATCGTTTTCAGATCGAAATCGCAATTTTAGACAAAGCAATTTTGTGATCGCCAAAGCAGCAATTTTTGCAGCGCTCCTGACTGACTCAGGATCTGTTGTGTCAAGTATTATACACATACTGTTTTACAAATTTGTTGACAATCTATAGGTTAAAAGTGCTGGTAAGCAGGTCAACAACACAAAGCCTCTGTTTAGGAGTAGAAGTTAATGAAAACAGATTATTTATCATCACTATTGAAGGTGAATACTGTGTTAAGTGTTCTTCATCATTCATTTCCTTACTGTTGTCTGTACTGTAAACAAAGTGAATTTTGCACTGAAGTTTGATTTGAAGACAATCGTGAATTGCAATATCTGCCAAAAAAAAATTTAAATTAGATCTTTTCCTAAAATCGTTCAGCCCTATTGTGAATATCCCAAAGCTTGATTTGAAGGAAATCGTGAATAGAATTGAAATCGCAATATCTGCCAGAAAAATTGCAATTCAATCTTTTCCAAAAATCGTTCAGCACTAGTGAGGACTGTGTGAGTTTGTCTCTTTTGTATCTGTCTTTGTGTTTTTGCTGCTTGTCTTGGCCAGATCTCCCTTGAAAAAGAGGTTTTTAATCCCAATGGGACCAACCTGGTTAAATAAAGGTTAGAAAAACAGCTGCAGGCTGTTGGAAAACGTTGTTAATTGCACAAGATAAGCATAAACCCAGAAGAGTTAACTCAGTGGTTGGACGGTCCACCCTAGTTCCTGCTCCAATGGAGGTTCTGTTCTTTCATGCTTTAAGTATAGTGGACTTGCTTACACCAGCTGGACCTTGTTCTGCTCTCAGAGAAGCAACTGCTGCTTCATTTTAAGAAAACAACATGAGCAGTATTTGCTGCAACTACTGCTGTGTGCCTTTGTATGTTTGTGTGTCTCCATCCATGTGACTCTAAGATAGCCTGCCAGACAGACAGCAGAGCAGAGGGAGACAGAAGCTGTAGTTAAAGTTTCGCCGCCTAAAACTATATATGTTTCTGTGTATGACTTCTTGGTCGAAAAAACAAAAATACCCGCCATTTGGTGCATAACTTTCTGAAATTCACACATCAAACTGAAGATTTTTCTGCCACTGGTGCTTGGCGTGTTAATTTCAGACCCTGATTACTGGGAAAAATCATTTTAAAACTTAAGGAGACAGTTTTGAATCGGAAAGATACAGAACAACAGCACTTCAGGATGCCTAAAGTCCTGGACCATGAGATCCAACAGAGAGTGCTCTTAGTGTAACTTGTACTCATAATTCCAGTATTATGAGCAACCTTAGTAATTTTAGAGTGAAATAAACTTAAGAAAATGGAGCGCATGCAGCAAAAGCCCTCTACCTAGAAGAGAGCTACACTGAAACATAGAAGAGAGCTGTGTGGAAGGTTTTTTAAATTTATTCCTTTAATAACAGATTAAACTAGAAAAGCACTCAGAGAGCGCAGACCTCCGCCAGCGCCACAGTCCTCAGCCATATTGTGATTTTGACCATAAATATTAGTCCTACCTTTATTTCATCGAAATATTTAAATTCCTTGATCATGAAAACATACCATTAGCAATTGTATTCATAGTGATATCTATTTTGGTTAAGTAGTTATTCACAGAAATCACGTTTTTCGCCATGGCGGCCAGACGCTGATCCAGATCAACACCAAAATCTAATCAGTTCTTCCTTTTCCCATGCTGAACATTTCCTGAAAATTTCATCAAAATCCATCCTTTACTTTTTGAGTTATTTTGTTCACAGACCGACAGACGGACGGACAAACAAACTCTCCCGAAAACATAACCTCCTTGGCGGAGGTAATAACAAAGACAATGATGTGTGTTTAGTAAGGAGCTGGCTTACTTTTTTAAAACAACAAATCCGGGGGCCCACCTGTTGGCTTTTTCTTGGATGTTAAGCAGTGGAGGTGGTACATTCAGTAGGGTACATTCAAGTGTTGGTGTATAATGTTGCAGAATCTGTAGGAAATAGATTGATTTTTGTGATAAGTGATAGCACTAGTCGCTAACACAGTCACCTTTGGCTATTACTCCAAATAGTAACCTCCGAAAAACCAACTCATTGGCTGTTTCTACTCACTGTTGTCCTTTAAATTATGTTGTGGTAAAATCCCCTGTTGCTTTTCAGTGGTGTTTGTGTTGATAAAGATTTGCTTGAGTCAGAAGTGCAGTGCAAAACAACGCAGAGGTTAGCCTTTATCAGATGAAGTCTGGTGAGTTTATTCAGGATGAGAGACCAGAGAAGTACAGACCAATGACTGTATAAGTCCAGGTGACAAATCTGAAATCTTCTGAATTTTCTAACCTTTTATAACATGCAAGTGTCATTACATTTCCTGTTTAGACAATCACCACCAAATTTCCCAGAATTCACCCTGGTCATGAGCTCATCTGTGAGCTAATCTCCTGTCATGAAATTGCCATTTAAGATGATTATAATATCTTTCCCGTTAACTACCCGGCCCACCATGTTTCTCTCACCAGGTTGGTTTGACCTGGAGGAAGATGTTTCGTGCCTAAATGACACTTCTTAGAGCCATCAGGACAAACCACCCCCAAACATGGATAAATAACAGTCATGAAATAACAAAATGAAACAGATGTTCCTGTTGCTTGTAAGCCTGACTGTGTAAAATGAAAGTTCTAAATTGAAGTCTATTTGTGTCTAAAAAAGTGAAGTTGATAATTAAACAAGACTGACAAACGAAATGCTGAATTATCATGAGTTGCCAATGCAAACAACATCTGTTGACACTGGCTCTTAACAAATTGATTGTATTATTGAGTTTTCTGTATTGAAATAAAAAAAGTTTCTTTGCATTTGTTAATCCATGATAATTTTAGGTATTTGCATTTTACCCATATTTTCACTCATAACTTGATGTTTCAGTACAAGCATGTGTTGTATGTGCAGTAATTCAGTGCATAACTTTGTTAAAACTGCCTACAGTCTTCAGATGAACTCTTGTTTTTTTACTGCATTGTGACATTAGGGCTGAACGATTTGAGAAAATAATCTAATTGCGATATTTTTCCCCGATATTGCAATTGCGATTTACTCTGCAATTGTTTTAATGTTCCTCATCTTATGCATTCTTAAACAAACATAAGCAGTAGGTTGTTTTATAGTATAACCAATATGACATTAAATCAATCTAAGGAGAAAAGATTTGAGAAAATGTGGTGAAGTGAAGAACAGAAGCAAAATGGGTATAAAATTGTAAAAACTGGGTAAAAAAAAATGGTACAAAAGTGGAAAAAAAGGTAATAGGTGCAAAATAAGTATGAAATTGCAAAAAAAAAAAAGGCAAAAAAATTCAAAAGTGACTAAGGAAAATTGATCACAGCAGCAAAATTGGGATTAAATTTCAAAACCATGTAAAAATTTCAAACGTGGTCTGACAGTGGCCAAAAAAATGAATGGTAGCAAGATAGGCATGAAGTTGTAAAAACTGTGTTAAAAAGGGTTAAAATAGGCATGAAATTTGATTTTATCAAAAGTCAAGGGGTACCTGCCACAAAAACAGTTGGAGACTGTGGTCCATGCTTTTATCAGTTCGAAGTTAGATTATTGCAATTCACTTTATTCTGGCGTAGACCAGTCCCTCCTGCACCGCCTGCAGCTGGTGCAGAATGCAGCTGCCCGTCTCCTTACTGGAAAGCGCAAATTTGACCACATATCTCCTGTCCTGGCTTCCTTGCACTGGCTACCAGTTGCTTTTAGAATTAATTTTAAAATTTTATTGCTTGTTTTTAAAGGTCTTAATGGCCTAGCCCCCCCAGTACCTGACTGAGCTTCTGGATCTCTATGTCCCGGCCAGGACATTGAGATCCTCGGGGCAGGTGCTATTGGTCCCCCCAAAAACAAAACTTAAAACTAAAGGTGACCAGGCATTCATGGCGGCTGCTCCTCGGTTCTGGAACAGTCTGCCTGAGCATATCCGCTCTGCCAGCTCAGTTGAGGTTTTTAAATCATTTTTAAAGACTCACCTCTTCTCCCTGGCTTTTAATCAAAGTTGAGTGCACATCTTAGTTAGTTTTTATTAAGTTTTTAATTTAATTTTTATGTGTTTCAATGTATTTTAATGAATACAGACTTTGCTTATGTTTTAGATATTTTAAGCCATATGTGTTGTTTGTGTTTGTACAGCACTTTGGTCAACTTCGGTTGTTTTAAATGTGCTCTATAAATAAAGGTTGAGTTGAGTTGAAATTGCATGAAACTACATCACAATGCCAAAATGTTCAACACATTTTGGGTTAAAAATATTGCACTGTCTGCGATTTGAAAATTGCAACAAACCATATTGCGATTTAAACTAATTTGCAATTAATTGTTCAGCCCTATGTGAAACTATCTACTACTATCACTGAATGATGATTGTTGCTCACCACACAACATGTCGTCATCCTAACATCTAAAACTGACCCACATTTCCTCAGTCTTTGCTCTGAGTTGACTTTGCCTCCAAATTAAGTTTCTTGTCAGTATGATCCACCCCTCACACCTTTAGGTGACAGAACATTAGTTATCAATAAAAGAGAGTCAAGTAAGTGACCTTTATTTGTGCATATAATACCACCTCTCTCCTCAAAAGTGTTTGGTAGAATAAATCGCTCAGGCACGGAGGTCTTGGGATTTTCTTTTTGGTCACTCAGGTGCAGACATCCTCTGTCGATGTTCTAAGTGAAAAATGAGGACTGACAACTTCATACCTTGACAGTTACATTCAGCTCAAGCATAAGTTCCCAACAATAAAAAAACAGGCTTTTCTTCTCTGCACAAATATTTTGTTTTCACATTTTTATTATTACCTTGTTAAATCTATAAACTTTGCAGGTTAAGTTTTAAATTGCCATAAAGTATTGTTTTTTTTCTGTATTATCTCCTCTCTACGTTTTACACTGCACTTTTCATTCTCTCACTATCTCACAATGACTCTTTCCATTATTTCTGAATTCCCAGAAGTTTTTAGAAAGATTCTTTTCCGGCCTCTGGACCTTTAATCAGTCTCCTTAGCAGATAAGGCTAAGACTGTGGAAAGCAGGAACATTAAAGCTTGGTTTCTTCGAGCGGCTGCTTGGCCCATGACTTTTCTTTGTTGGCCTCGGAACAAAAATGTGCTTTGAAGCCGGTTGCTTGTAGCTCTGTTCCCTTTTGCTGAGCTGTTAACTGCTTCAGCAGGGACATGCTTTATTCTAAAACAGGATATGGGTCAGAAAGGGAGTTTTGAAATGTTCTTGGGGAAGAAACTGTTGAGTCATCTATATTGATTGAAACCTTATCAACTCCTATTTAAGGAGAGTTTGCAGTGGTCTCATTATTTTCTGCACTTGGGCAGTAAAAGGGCTTTTGCATAATACACAAACAAGAACTCAAACTGTTGTGTTTAGTGATGTGTCCAGTCGGACACATTGTGATGCATTCAGGTTGACTCTGTGAAATGAGTACTTGACAAGATAAGAATGATTTTTTAAGTATGAAATTTAGATTTTGGTTGAAGCATCTTTAAATGATGTTGACTGAGGTCGAAATTAGTTCAATGACAACTTGAAGTAATTACTTTCAGTTACATTATGTCCCTGAGTTAATGTTTGTGAATGTATGTCTGTCAATATTGTTTATTCTCATGAATAAAATAGTTGTAATGTCAGATGTCTTTACTATAAGATACTTTATTGCTCCCTCGGATCATTTTGTACATCTGTGTTAAGCAAACTCTTCACCAGTTAAATGAAACACCCAACATTATCTGGATCAGCCATTGTCATAAAGAGGTGATGGGCATGGGCCAAGAAAAGCCTGATCAGAGCACCCCTAAAATAAAGCATTACATTGCCATCTGTTATATCATTTTCATGTTCAGCCCATCAAATAAATAGACTTAATTTGCTTATAACAAGCTTTAAACATCAGAGACATCTTAAAGACTTACCTAAACCACTTTCATCAGGGGGGTGTATTCTGTGAGACAATCAGCTCAAATACATGAGAGGTTTTAGAATGATAAACCACATGCTTTCAGTGTGTTTTGAACAGATACAAATGCATCTGAAAGCTTTCATGGGTGTATTTTAGTTGTAAGCGAGTTAAACACAAACCATATTGCGTGCTGCTTTTTCCCCTCAGCTGGTTACTTCTTATCATTGCTATATGCCGTCCGGAAAAGAGCTCACTATTTCATTTTTTTTTAAGTGTTTGCCAAGACCTTCCTATTATAATTTTCCTTTACTTTCTGTGAGGTGATAATAGCCATGGACAACCTTTGTGTGTGGGCTCTCAGATAGCAGTAGATTATGTTGTAGAGAGCTCCCCTTAATTAGACTGAGCAGTGATGGCTCTTCTCTCACTGCTGCTGGCTGTTAACCTTGCTGTGCAGATGGACCCGCCTGATTCATGGTCTGAAATCACGCAGAAGCAGGACTGCCTAAATAGGGTAGAGAGCAGACACTGAAGACGTGACGAGAGCAGGAAGTGACTGTATGTTTGAAAACCATGGCGGCTTCTGAAGTGGTCTCCGTGGATGCAAAACTATCTGCAGATGTATCAGTAATTGACTAAATGTCTTCCTTAACCCTTTGACTTCCAAACTAAGAAATACATTTGCAACAAAGTATTTGTTGGTAAAATTGTGTCCCTGCAACATTTCAGGTTTAATTTTCAGATTACCCAATCATAAAGCAGATATATAGGTCAACCTGCTGGTTGACTTGCCAGTTTCAGGGTTATCCTGGGCATGAATGGATTATTTCATTTCCAAGCAATGCTTTTTTTCATAGTTTCATATTAAAACATCACAAAATTTAGATATAGAGCCAGCTAAATTACAATTGTTAGAGTATCTGCAAACATGTGAAAAGATTGTTTCTTACTACAATGTTATCTCTTACTTATAGATTTCTAAGGAGCTATGTAGCAATGAATTACTTCTGATATTTTTCTAGTTTTTGAAAAGCGTGTTCATGTACAGCAGCGCTACCCAGTGGATAACCTACATACTGGTGTCACAAACACTACACTGAGGTGAATAAGGAAAAACGGTCAAAGATGAGCTTTCAGAGTTTTACAGTGATGGCAACAAGTCAACCACATGGTTACAATGCCAGTCAAAGGGTTAAATGAGGAGCGAAGAACGTCACTGAAAGCTTTTTCCTATGGGAAGTCATGTTCTTGCTTTTCTCCTGATGTGTAAATCCTCCACGAACGATGCCGGTTAGTCTATGGTAGCCCTAAGACATGGTTACTCAACGATACTTGCCGAAATATGCTCTCTTAATTTTGCAGCTAATCTTGGTGGGAATTGTTGTTGATGAGGTTCTTGTCACATACTAGTGGTTAATGATACACACAGTATGTGTTGTATAATTTAATGTAAGACGATAGTTTCACGACTGAATTTAGTTTAAGCTAACGGCTAACAACAGCGTTCAGCTGCTACTGGGGCTTGATGTGGATTGGTCTGTAATGAATGTGACTGGCAGAACGATCGTCCAATCAGCAGCTGCTGTTGTTTTGAAGGTTCAGCCTCTGAAAACATTTTGGGCTCTTCTCTAGATGGACTAGTGAAATATTTCTGTGGTAGTTATATGGAACTGTCTGCCTGGCTTGTCAGGTTAGTGGGTTGTAATCATGCTGTCTTTCTGTCATATCTAAAACTTTGGACCATGTGTGAATCATGGATGCTCTTCAGAATTACAGTTAAGCATGTTAGATGCCATTTGATGTCACAGTGCATTTCTCCTGCTGCCATCGTCCTCCTTTATTTGATAGCTTCCTTTTATTTTTGTGAGTTGTCTGAGCGCTAACTGAAGCCACAATTAAGGACTGTAGGCTAAGTGAATAAACTTTCCCTTCTGGGATATGAAGATTCATTTTACTGTTAATGTTTGAGGCTCAAACAAAAGCAACATAACTAAACAAAAACATAAGTGAGCTAAACAGACAAATTTAAAAGACAAATTTAACCCCCAAACACATTTTTTCTTCGGTTGCATTAGCTTGCAAGAGATGATTAAATCAAATTGGACTTTTTTTTTGATAAAGACACTCTTCCTTTAGTTATTTTTGGTCCTGTGAGAGCTGGAGCCCAGGAGACAATACAGAGACACAGCAACACTGTGAAGTTTTTTTTCTTTCAAGTGAAAGGGAGACGAAGGAAGATGAAGTTTGTTGATGGTCACAAAGGATGCAGTCGAGATGGACAGACTTACTGCAGATAAAAGTCTTCTACAGTTTCTTTTGGACAGCTGATGACTTTGTGGAAAAAGACAAAAGGTAAAAACTTTTTTTCAAAGCTTAGAGGGAAAGAGTGCAAACAAAGTCCAGAAGTAAGATTACAGTAAAAACACTTGTGCTTTTCACACCCTGCAAATTCATGTTTTTAGGAAAATAGGGTCATAGTTACCTCCAACAGTTTTTGTAATTCTCATTAACACACCTAAGTGCATTTGTAAAGATTAAAAACACAGCAGTATATTTTTTAACAACCAGCAAAAATGGGCCAAAAGTGCTTTAATTTTCTGTTTTCTGCTTCTTGTATTTGAGTTTCAATTTTGAATTTTGTTTCAGTTCATGGATATATACTGGTTAATTTGGTAAGGTAGAAATTGCTAAGAGTATGTTTTGTATTGGACATTTCAGCACTCTGTCAGTGAGGGCATTACTGTAGCCCTTGTTGTAACCAAACTTGTGCTTCAATACTCTAAAGCGAGTGAGCCAGCAATGAGTACCTTTCTCTTTGCGATTTATTTACTAACAGAGTGCTACCTGTAGTTTCCTAAACATAAGCTTCCTTAAATTAGTACACTACTACCCTGTCTGTGGGTTCTTTTTTGACCCACTGGATTCATGAGACAGTTCTTCTTCATATACTATCTTAGTGATGTGTCCAAAAACCTGCTGAATGTTTAGTCTTCAGAATCTTCTCTCTTATGGCATCTCCTCACATGGGGCTGTTTACACACTGCACAGTTGACTCTCCTCATTAGTCAAACACCAGGCCCCCACCATGCAACACCAGGTCCTCACCCTGATTTAGTCTATGCCTAGACTCTAACTTAAATGAATTTGCCCGAATATCGTTACACATGGACTTTAAGGTTTTCTTGATAGTGCCCTCTCATTTTCATTGAACACTTAATACAGGGATATTGTATGTGTTTAAAAGAGTCATTTGGACGATCAGATGATTTTGGATCATTGTATCCCAGTTGTTGAATAGTGTTGTTAAAGGTTTGAAAGAAATATGTCATATTTAGTGTGTTTTTTGTTGCTGTCTTATTGGTAATAGTTTCTCTCCCTTTAAAGTCAAAAATTGCATGCTAAAAATATGCAGGTACTCTGCTTTAATCTGAATAATTGTCTGATCCTCACAGTTATTTTTGCTTTTCTATCTTTCATTTTTTCAGGCCAATTTGGTCTCTGTGTACCCTCCCTCTCCATCTGCACCTTTCTCCTCTATCAGTCATTACTTCTTGGCTAATTCAAATGCTAATTCGTGCTCATTTATGAGATTAATGTTCTGACTGATAACATATTGTGCACAGCCGACCGTCTCTACCTGTTATAACTCCCACGGTGTCGGGGAAGAAAACCCTTGGCACCTTTATCAGTCATAACCTGAGCCCGTCCATCTGTACTTAATAATTCATATGGAGCTCTACTGTGTGGGCCAGTTAATTACAGCACCTGCATGTCCAGCTGCTTTTGACTGTTTTTCTTTCATTTAATGGACTTCACATTTTTGTTTCTTTTAATAATTGAAGTAGTTGCATGTTAATTTGTGGGGAAGGGCATGGGGCACTCTTTTTTATCTCAATAAGATTGATTTGAAGGGTAATATTGTAATATTTCATACGTTTTAATGGGTGTAAGTCTTACCCATAATTCCAGACAAAGCAAATGCGCCGCAAATCATACTGTGGAGCACTGAGCTACCTCTTCAGTCTGTCAGAGAACATCCAAAGCTAACGCTCCTGTCCAGCAGCCAAGCGTGCCTGAAACGACAGTGCACTCTGCTTTGCTTGAGATACACTTCATGTCTGTTTGCAACTGCTAAACCGTGTGAATTCACTGTCGTTCAGAAAGCACCAGAAAAGGAAGTCAAACATGGCGTATCCCGTACTTTCAAAACAATGCACGGACTCACAAATGTACATTTCCTAAATAGATTGTCATTACGTCATAACCGGAGACCCATGCATCCGGTCAACACTCACTAATGCCATAGATGAAGAAAAGTCAGTCATGGAGGTGGAGAAATATAATCACACCAGACATCTTTTCTACAAGGATTTAGGCAGAAAGAAGTAAGACAATCATTGAGCTGTGTGGTTGGGACCAGCAAAGCAACCTTAGAGAAGTGATGTTAGTGAGTGAGTGGTGCAAATTTTTTTTCTCAGTTTATAACATGTTTTGTTATCATGTGATACCACATGTCACACAGGAGCTTGTAATTCCCCTCGTTCTTCTAAAATCCACAATCACAGAATTGCGGGCGGAATCACAGAATTGGGAATTAAACGCGGAATTCAATATAAACACAGATTATCACAGAAATGGGCAACAGTGATGCTTAAAGGAACACTACACCCAAACAACGATTTGGCCTCATTTTCTACTCACCCTCAAGCTGAGCAACACTCTGGAGCACTTTTTTGATGTCTCAAATGCAGCCGGGGGTCCGGGGGGATTTTCGCTGTGAACAAACGTCCATCTAACAGGGGACGACGGCGCCCGTCAGAAAAAGCCGCGGCGGACCAATCCAGACGGCTACGTAGTGCAGGGAGTGCGCGTAGACGTGCACTGCGGAAGTACGCTATAGCATTGTTTAGGCTCGAAAAATGTACTAAATGACCTCGTTTCGAATTAATTATGGACGTTACCCGCTCAGGACACTTGGATTACAGCGGACGAGCAGTATGAAGGAAAATAGGCACGTTTTTGTGGACTTTTATGTACCTTTTTCTTCGGGCTCCGTCGTCCCTTGTCAGATGGAAGTATGTTCACAGTGAAAATCACCCCGGACCCCCGGCTGCATTTGAGACATCAAAAAAGTGCTCCAGAGTGTTGCTCAGCATGAGGGTGAGTAGAAAATGAAGCCAAATTGTTGTTTGGGTGTAGTGTTCCTTTAAGTTGGCAAAGAATCTACAACACTGCTGGTTAACTCCAGAGTACAGGGCAGAGCAGTTTGCCGGTGATATTTTGAGTCAGGAGATCAAATATTCTGCAAATGTTGTCAATATGCTGTTGATTGAACCTGTAAGGATGCGTCTGAGGACCACCTGAAGGTTGAGTAATTATATTTCATTACTTTATACAGTGTGTCAGAGTTAAACTTACATAAAATACTAAAACAAATTATCAAAGGATTAAAATGGAAAAAACAAATATGGGCAAAACTACAACAGAATTTAGGAAAAAATAAAATAAAAAAACATTTTTAGGGCCCTACACAACCTTTGGATTGGACCAAAACTGATGCACATTGGTGCACAACATGCTCGCTCTTTGTGAAATTTGGGAGTTAGATTAGTGATCATCAACTTGCGGCCTGAGGACCACATCAGACCCCCCACAGCTTCCTATTTGGCTCCCAGACATCTAAAACAAGTGCTATTGAAAACAGGAATGACTTCATGTTTAATCTGACACCAGAGTCCATATTTAACCAGACATTAAATTATATGTCAGAAGGGATGGAGGGGACTAGCAGGGGACATTGGAATGGCTGTGTCTGTATTTTACTGTCGTTAAACAGAAACATTTATTCTGTTACTTTTTTTTTTTTAATTCAGGCTCCCTTAAACACTTGCCAAGTAACAAGTGGCCCTTGTACAAATGTTGATGACCCCTGTATCAGAGATATGCACAAATAGAGGTGTGGCTTATTTGACGGACAGGTTGGCAAACTGTGAGTGTTACCTGTAAATTGTTCCGGCCTGCTTCTGTAAACTGACTTTTTCCAAACAGAAATGGCCATGGGAGTTGATCAAGAATTGGCTCAATAAGCAAAACTGATGATTCCATTTACAGTAAAAATTTTATCAGTTCCAATCCCTAATATAGAGCAGAGATCGAGAAAAAAAACTATACTTAAACCCAAATGCAGACTGCCTGGATTGTACCACATTTACAGAGACCTCTGAAATGTTTTGTTCTTGCTCCACATTAATTACAGCTGCCTTTTACCGTGATTCACTGAAGAGGATGAAAATTAAAATCTGTCAGCAAACCCTAAATCCTTCTCAGGCTGTTTTTCATTAACACCAATTCACACGGTTGCAGCAGTCCCTTTTTAAAGGCTCTGTTGCTAAGACACTACAAGTGCAGATTAGACTTGACTCGATCAAGCACTGAGTGATGAAATATTTAAATGCTCTCTGGTGTTTCATGCCTTCCTCATATAAATGCCATAACTGTTTTTTATCTTCGTCACCTCTTGATTTTTTTTTTCCTTAAGGCCGAGTCTTTGCTTGTGAGTTGAATTTGGATAGGAGCTTATTTCAGCTGCTGTGCCCCTAAGGGTTAAACATGCAGGGCTAAAGATGAGAGGGAATCACTGATTATTTAGTAGTGCTGCATCCAAACTTAAGGCTAACATTCGGTCATAAACCAACTGTTGTGTACTGCTTAGTATTTCAGCAGCAGTGCTAATATTTAAACAATGCACAGTGGCTTTTTCTCCTGTTGGGGGCAATTACATCATGGATTGTTTTGTTTGCATTTGCAGTAAAAGAGCAGCAATTATATCCTGAATCATGGTGTAAACAATGTGTATGAAGCTGTGAATCTGTCAGTGTCTAGTTCATTCCATTATATAGGCTACAGTGCATGAAGAAGTCACCGTCCAGCAGCCTTACACAACAACAAATCTACACCTTCCCACTGTCTCTCTAAAGGCATTTATTACTAATAGGACATTCAGTCACTACCTGGACTGATATAAAGCCTGTATCTTAAAAATGGTTGAGTTTACAGCATTTTCCATCTGCACATATGAGACGTAGATCACTGATTACCAAAACACTTATATAAAAAAAGCAACGTTAACACCTTCAACATTAAACAGTTAACATTTAAAACTCTTAATATAGAAAAAACATGCTTCACTTAAACATAATTAGTCCTTTTTAACCTCATGCAGTAAAAATATAATCAGATGACTTAAACTTCTTTTTTCCCTGATGTCAGAGTTGCATTTGTGATGTGCTTTTTAAGAAAGGCCATCTTTGCATCACAGCAGTCTAATTGGAGCAGAACTGTCTTTTCATTTTAATTTCAAAGGTTTGGTGTTCAGATGATGGAGTTGATGACTGTTGCTGAGCACCCAAACCCACAAATAATGACTCAAGTGTTCTTTAGGAGTTCATTAGCAACCACCCCTTTCACTGCACAGTAGCGCTAAGATTCAAAAGTTGGGCAATTCCTGATGCACTTTATGTTGCAGATAAAAAGTCTGAACTTTATATGTATGTATCCACTACAGATCTCCATTTAAGGTGTTTTCAAAAAAGCCTTCTCTGAATTTTCCTAGACTTTGGGATTAGTCAACCAGAAGTTTTGAAACACTTACTAACTCCTGTTTTCTTTGACTCATTCCTGCACAGCTCCACTGTTTCATCAACTACTTGTGAATGTCTGTTGATTATGCTTTGTAAGATGTGTTATAGGAATTCCATTTTGCAAGTTCACATGTTGGGAATCTGTGCTTTTGAATGATGATTGATTCAGCTAGAAATTATAATTTAGTTCATCACTTTGTGGCTGTTGAAATCTCCATGTCTTTGTACTCAAAGCCTGATTTGAATCAAACAAAACCCTAACAAAGAAGTTAGACATTCAGTTTATACTCTAAAAAGTTATTTTATGCCCTAAATCAAGCATGTATGTTCATTTCTGATCACAGTCAGGGTTTAAAAAATTGTCTAGCTTTTATAAACAGAGTACCTCTTATATAGCTACTTTCTCAAGCTGGCTGGGGTGCTCTGTTAGTACTCCTTCAACAGCTCAATCTGACTGGTTTACAGGTCCTCACCGTGGTAACCATTAGGAGTGGGAGAAAAAATCGATTCACGTAAGTGTCGCAATTTTTTGTCTGCCGAATTTTAAATTGATTTTTTTTGTTGGAAAAGATTACTTTGAGCATTTTATCATGTTGAATGCACATTCCAGAATGCTCTTCAGCTGGCTGGAAGCTTGTTGTGATTGTTGTCAGTACATACTGTTCATATTGTTAACCAGTCATTGGTGAAACTGCAGCGCTCCTGCCTTTTCAAGCACAGATGGAGAAATCTGCTCTTTTATTTCAGATTACATATAGTAAATGAAACACAAACATTCAGGGCTCATTGTTAGTATGCTTGAATAAAACCATTAAAAAAAGTTATTTTGTAATTTTTTTCTGTATCTGTGCCAGAGAGGGCAGCACCCTAACATCTTCTTTTTGCCAGCCACTACTGATTGTTCTGTTGCAACCATTACAGCAATTTTATCCTAAACAATTACAATTAGGGTGAATCCCAATTGTACCCCTTAGCCCTTTCCCTTTATCCTACCCCTTTGTCTACCCCTTCCCATTGACCTTTTGTTTTGAGGGTCAAGAGGAAGGGGTGAAAACACAATGCTAAGAAATGAGATGCCTCTCGATTCTCCCTACATCATCAACCAGAGCCACTCGCTGGCTGTGTTGATGCGGCAGTAGCTGTAGCTACAGCTGGGAAAGCTAACTCATTATAACAAGCAATTTAAAATACGACCAACAGTTAAAACATGGTTGATATTTGATTAATAATTTAATGATTACTTATAATAATGTGCTTCGTTTAGTCTCTGCTCTGCCTTCTTGTCAGTGGGCGCAGTGTTCTATGGGAAATTTCTCAAACCCCTTAGTTTTCAATGAGATCCTGGTCTATCTTCCTTCCAAGGGCTGTGTAGCCCTTCGTCTTTGCCTTATGGAGAACTGGGACACCCCTTTACTAGACATGAACGCACATAACCAAGGGGTAAGGGGTAAGACCAGGGCTAAGGGGTACAATTGGGACTGACCCTTAATTCTTGAAAATAGAACAATGAGTCCTTGATTAGAAAATAAAACCTTGGAGTCACCTTTTTATGAAATGGCTCCTTAATTTAGCAGACATGAGCGATGCTTGTAGTGTTGCTGTCAACTTAGGCAGCTGCTGGTGCTTCAAAAAGGCGGAGAGATTGCAGATCTAATGATGCAGACTTTTTTTGTTCACAGAGGTGTTTTATTACATAAAAGAGAAATGTAAAACACACTAATGGACATAGAACACTTAAAAATTGCATTATCTAACGTGATTAAATAAGCCAGTATGATGGGAGTCATCATAGTCATTATGATCTCCCCTGGTGAGAGTGAGTTTTGTATTATGGTTTATGATAAAATGTTCATGTGTGACAACCTGGGATTCATTTTAAGCTGCTCTATGGCAAGTCCTTCACTCCTTTTTGGGCCTGCAGATTATGTTAATTCATTTGCACTGCAAAAGTAACTCCAGCATTTTGGTGGCTGGTGCTAATTTCTAGTCTCATGCATGTACTGTAAGTCCACATTTGTCATGCAGCTTGCAAAGTCTTTTTAGCGTTTCTGATCAAACACAAACCAACAGAGATAGCTGACTGACGAATAAAGAGAATATTTGAAAAATCAAAACCAGAACAAGCTGCAATCATGTCAAATTCTAAAATTAATCATGAGTTAATTTTTCAGATGTTGACATGAGGGCGTGAAGTAAGCCAGAACGGGGAATCCCGCTACAGCTCGAGAGAAAATATGGGAGCAATCAAGTCTTTTCTCTGTCAACTCTAATCTCTGTGCACTACAAAGAAAGAAAAAAATAATTGGAAAGTGAGTCAGAGTCGACAATCACAGGCTTACATGTTCCACTGACACAGAAGTGTCTTTGTGTTTGTAGTGGTTGGAAAGCATGACAAAAGAACAAGCACGAGGGCTGGAGGATTTACTCTGCATGTGTTTGAGCCTGTTATTGTATGACACGGCTCATTAATTGCTCTTCCTCTTTGCTTCCTCTGCATCCCTTTATGTCGTGCCACTCGTGCGTCTGTATGTGTTACATCCTCACCACCACACTGAAATCTATCTAAGAATGGCAAGTCTGTCCTGCACCGGAAAGCGATTTTCCAGAAAATCAAATGGAGCAGAAGAGAGGTTGAGATCGGGTGATTGCTGGCAAAATTTTTAGAAAGTGTGAGCAAAGTTTTGGGAAATAAATGCTGCACCTCCCTCCTCCCGCATGTGTGTGTGAAGCACTGTTCCACCTCCTGCTGCTGCCCGATCGTCTGTTGAGTGTGTTCTGAATGCAGGAGAGAAATTTAGAGTGAGCTGAATAGAGATCTGACTGCTGTTTGCCCCAAAGAAGTATGCATTAAACCGAGCAGGAGTCGGATAATTAAAGGCCTTTTTTCCCCCCACTTAAAAGTTGACTCTCCTCTGCTTGTCCATCTCCTGCTGCGATGTCGTGCTCCTCTATTTAGTTGCAGCACATGTACGTCGCATTCTTTAATAGCCTTTTCTTCAGCCATGTCGAGAAGATAATTACCTCAAGATTTCCCCTTTGCGACTCACGGCATCATGTGTGTTCCCATGCCTGCGGTGTGTACATGAATGTCAGAGATTGTGTGCGTCTTTGTGTGTAGGTGTGGTGCTGAAAGGTCACTGCTTTAATAGAAATGCTACCCTTTGGCAGAGTGTTCATGTTTGATGTCACTTGGATGTGCTGACTGACAGATTTACATTTCTGAGCGTATTGATGGCGTATCCTGTGATGTTCAGAAGACATGCTGATGCTCTTCTCCATTCAGAGGGTGCATTAGGAACATGTTGAGGATATGACACAGTGCAGACAGACGGCACATGAAGTTACAGCTGTTCACCATAGAGTGTAAGCATGTGACATCACATTCAGCGCATATGAGTGGCAAGAAGCATAGGTTAATTGGAGGAAAGGAAGCAGTCAAATACTTAAACTCAGCAGAGGAGTGTCAAGTTTTTGGTTATTAAATTTTGATAAAGTTCACCAAGGGCAGTGTGGAGCCTCTGCTGATGTTAAATCATTTAGAGCTGTAACATTGAGTTTTTACTAAAGATGAAGCCATGATGTGATAGCCACTGTTATATCCCTACACACACATATTCAGGTAATGATAAACATGATCTTATGAACATCACTATCTTAAATGACATGTTTTTTATGTTTGTCGTGTTATAAAACCCAAAGAAGACAGATCACAATTTCTGGTTTGACAGTGATCATTTTGAATTATAGTTTAGAACACAGATCTGACCACAAACTGCTGAAGTAATGAAATGAAGTAACTGAAGATCTCCTGTGATTAAACTGTATGATTACAGGCATTAAATCAGACAGTTCTGGCTGCTGTGCAAGCTTGATTTAGGGGCGTCTGTGGCGCAGGTGAGTAGTGCGCCTGGCGCTCCGGGCAAGACACTTAGCCCCAAATTGCTCCCACTGCTGCATCAGTAGTGTGTAAATGGGCATGAAAGGACGTATATGTGTTAGAGATACTGATGGATAACTAGTATGGAAACTCAGAACCATCAATGAGTGAATGTGAGAGTGAATGGGTTAGTGTGACATGCGGTGTAAAACAGCTTTGAGTAGTCAAAGACTAGAAAAGTCCATTTACCATTTAATTTTTATGTGATGCAACATAATACTACTGTATATAACAGGATGTGTCCATCATATTTACATGATGCATATTAAAAGATACACACTTCGGTCCTCTTCTTATCTTTTCATGGTGTTCTTTATTGATTGTCCATCAAATTGAATAAATCACAGAACTGTTTGTCTTACCACTCTTCAGATCAGATTAATTTTATCACTTCACATTTATCAACACAAGCTTACATTGCCTCCTCTTTCACCCTTCAGAGAAGATGGACCAAAGTTCTGGCCAAGCCCTTCTTGCACATTTTTAAAGACCTGAAGATGTATTTAGTCGTTCTTGGAGGTATAGTTTTCTTTTACTGGTGGCTTTGCTTTTAATGGTGTTGGAGCCAGCCCGCTGGTCAACAGTTATTACAGATTTGGATGTCACTATGACTATAAGGTTAAGGGAAAATTAAGGTTTACTTCAACCAGTTGGATACATCCATATCTGATTTGGGAGGATGGGTATAGAATTATGAAAATAAATCACAAGAAATGTATGATTTTCATGTTGATATATGGAGACATCCAAACCAAACAGGGTTAAAAACTATGATGTGATGTTAATCCTGTTTTGAGTAAATAACAGGAGCTCTTCTGCACTGTGAAAAAGGAAAACAAATGATTCATGTTTTTTGCATGAAGCGTTCAGCAGCTTTCCTCTGTGCTCGTACTTTATTATTTCCTATTCAGTTCCATGTTCAGGGTGCATTTCTGAAGAAGTAATTCCATGAATGTGCTAACCTACTTGGCAGTACCCTGATTCTCATACTGAAATGTTAAATTTCATGGGGCTCCATCAGTCTGCTGTCTACTTTTAACTCCAAGCCATGTGAATCTGTAAGTAAGATGGTCTCGGAGGAGGTTTGGATCCTTCTTACAAACATCTCAGCAAAAGTTCCAGATATGATTTCTAGAGTGTCCTAGATAAATACATCATGGAGCTCACTAAGCCCATAGTGTTTAAATAAGCTTTTAATTTTTAAATAAATCAATTTACAGATGCTTTTTGTTTATCCTAAACTGAATTCAAAACCTTTGATAAAACTAAAAAAAACTGTCAGCAGACCTTGAGACTTTACACTTGTCCTGTTAAAATGACTCCACTCACCACTGTTTTTTTTTTCAAAAGGGAAATAAAAATCTGAACAAAATGACAATTTATTCTGTAACAATAGTCATAGTCTGACTCTGGAAACATTATATTCATTATTAAACCATTCATTCTTAATGACACAAACATGACTAAGTTCTATTACACAATACAGGTCATGGATCAAGCCTCGCTGAAAATAATTGATTTAATTCCCTTTTTGAATAAAAAAGACCTAAGGGTGTTTTATTATGACTGATGCATGCATGTGTTTTGCACACTGTGTTTTGTACCTGATGGTGTTACAGTTTCAATAGTTTCCATGTCAACTGGTGACTTTCAATGGACCCATTGATGATAACAGATTGAGTTTAAGTGAACGTCCCTTTGTTTCGTTTAAAAAAGAAGCCAATAACTTCCCCTGATTCTGCATTATGATGAGTTATATTTATGCAAAATGTGTGCTGAACAAACATAGGTGTTCGTTTGACACCTCTCTCTCTTCTCTGTTACCAAATTGTCTAACGTTTGAGGGCTGATGGTCAGTTGATTCAATCGAGTTTAGCTGATTCAGACTGTGACTCAGTCACTCATGTGGTGGATATTATTTTCCCAGAAGTCTTTTGTCACATTTTCATTCTTAGTTTTTCTTATTTTTACCCTCTTGGCCTTTTTCACTCTCCCCAGCAGTCTGGTGGCATTTTTTCATTTGTCAGCTGATTCGTGGTTGGTGAGAAATGCCCTAAGTCGATCTTTTTTGTCTGTGCTTCTGTTTTTCTATGTCTGACAAGCATTATGCAGGACTTACAATGAGACTTAAAAATCTGTGAGAAGTGCATGAAGTCAAAGTTTGAACCTTTATCTACTTTATCCCAAGTTTTGCCTTGTTCTCTATGCCTCTGTGCTGATGAAAGTCTGAGCAAGATGTTTTTTTATTCACTAAAAACAGTTTAAGTGAGTAAAATTTAGCAGTCAAAGTCATGGTGTCTCATGTTTCTATCATACTTGCAAATATGATAATCTATCAACTAATTAATCTTTGTTTGTATAAAGTGACAACCTATACTCTTAATTTTATATATGTGCCCATAAATAAACACTCATATACACACACACTTATATTAAGACCCACCATGAGCACAGCACTGGGCCAACCTACAGTGAAGTGCACCTATGAGATCCTAACAGTAACAACGGCAAGAAGAATCCTCTGTTTAGCAGTTGGAAATCTTGAATGAAGCCAGTCTCATGTTGAATCCACTGAAACCATGTTGGGGGTCTGGGCAAAGAAAGGGAGGTGGGCAGAGACAATTTAAGTAAGAATTGAAGGTAAAGACAAATCTATGGACCAGACCATTGAGCTGTCATCATCATATTTCGGCTGAATGTAAATTTATTAGAGGTTAGTCGCTCGAGATGTGGAATCTTATTTTTAGGAGGGTTCTCATGTCTGTTTGAAGGTTATTACTGTGAAGATATAATCAAAAGCAGCCCCTGATAGAGGCAACGTTCTAATATTAACATTAATAACTATAATTTTTACAAAGCAGAGAAGAATGTTGTTGAATAGTACAGCAGCATCTAGCTTAATTGCTCTGAAATTTGGTTAAATTGACTTAAAATGAGGATTCATGTTAAATTATGTCATTTCTGTGGGCTGAGACAAAGGGATAAAAACAAGAATTTATGATGTCAACAACCTTATGGACACCCAGACCATGAATTTGTCCCTATCACATTTGTTTCTGTAATATATAAATTCCTTTGAGATGTGACATCACATTTTCATGGCTCCTCCTCTCTATACGGCTGTAAAAGCTGTTTTTATGGTGCTATAATTAATAACAACCATGGATAGAGAGATCATTTTCATAACTAAATTACCTTTTGACAAGGGATCATTGATGAACTGATTTCATTTTGGGGGTTAATGGTCAAGGCCATTGTGCCTCATGGTGATCCGTTCGTTTTCTGAATGTAATGTTTTGGGGTGCTTTGAGAAATTTTCTTTAAACTCTGCACAAATTTCCATTGTGACTCGAAGAAAAACAGATTTATCAAAAGTCATTGAGTCAGATATTCAACCCTTGATTCTAGACAGTTTCTTAACATATTTTGCTATTTTCTCACACTTTTTTTGCAAATGTCCACTGTTTTTGGAAGATAAAATGATTAAATGTAGGAGTACCAAGGTTAAATCACTTTGATTTTAGATATTTTTATGAAACACATACCTTCATAAGAGGAGAAATCAGATTTCTATCAGTCACTAAACCACAAAAATCACTCAAGGCCTTCATCTTGACTGTCAACTCTTCTTTCACTTTCAGTTCATCCTGCAGAGGCTTATCACTGATTCTTCCTGTCTATGTATTTATCAGCTTTATTACAATCATTGCCAATGGAAGTATGCTTCTTCTTTAGCCGTTAATTATTAATTCTAGAATAACATGAAGGTAGCTGAACAGGTACGTGGACCTCAGTCTGTGATCAGAAACATACAAATGTGGCCAAACGTAGCGTTTATTAAAACGCCAAAATGTAAAGCCAGCGGTCTAGTGATGTGTGATAAATGACATTTCCATTTTGATAAAGGTGGGAACCACATGAAATGGTACTTTGTGGAGAGTAGTTTTATTTCCTCTTTTCTTGTCTGAGAACAGGAAAATAACAGCTGAAGAAAAGCCTGCAGCTCGTACTGCACAAGCAGACCTTCAGCACCAGATGCAGGTTTCTAATCGTGGCAGGAAAGTGACTGCCGACAGCTTCTTTGAAGGCTGTTTCAAGTTTTGACAGGGAGTGTGACTCAGATCAGAACAGAGGAGATTTTTTTTTTGCATCAAATGGTTATACAACTCCAGTAAATGGGAGATGGAGAAAGAAGAGCACAAGCAGCAGGCTGAGGAAGAGAATGAGAGAGAGGGAGTGTGTCTTTTTTACGAGCGCTGCCAGCTCTCTGTGAACCATGTCTGGCGGCTCCAGTCCTTCCTGAGAGCCCCTCTGATACTTGTGACTGATCATTATGAAGCCCAGTCATCTCTCTCTGCATGCATCTTCTACCCATCTCTGTCAAATGATGATTAATAATGCAGCAGTAAGGGGAGCCATGATCTCTCATTATTACACGCATGCATGCAAACAGAGCAGTGGAACCTTTAATAGGATATTAATCTGTGGATAATTGCACTAGACGTCATGGTCATTAGGAGTTCTCCAGCCTGTATCTTATTAATGGCTTGAAAAATTCACGCATGTTATTAAAATCTCTCTTTTTCTTCTTTAATCTCTGTCTCTCCCAGAATGAGTTGACTTCAGTTTAGAGGCTATTTAATATTCATTTTACCATGGGCATATCTGCCTCAGCCATGAGTCCACTGACAGTTAAAATGTTCCGCAAACAGCATTAAAAAGAGCTTTTCTCCAATCAAATGGGAATGCTCATGATTTATAAATAGCTTCTTACATTCTTAATTATGCTAAAATGATTTTATGCTAATATTTTACTTATTTATGCAGTGAAAATGCTAAAAAGTGCAGGTTATAGATCCTGTCACAGCGGTCTCCGCTGAATTTAAACAAGCAGTCATGACGCCCCACAAAAGCAAATGGTATATTTAAATGTGGTGCAAAATTGTGGGGATTTTTTTGTTTTTGTTCATTTTTAAAAGAAAAGGTCATCTTTTTTAACTCAATTAATTCCCTTGTTAATTACTAAATTAAAGCAGTAACCAATATGTGCATCGTAAAACAACAAACACAACACTCCCCAAAAACCATAAAAACTTCCAGGCACACTGCCCATCCCCAGACATTACATGGTTTCCGTAGTGTGAGCCCTCCAGTCCTTCGGCTTGTCTGTCTGCGTCCCTCTAGTTGCTTGTTAATTAAGCTTATAGCATGTGGGATAAATGAGTTTTTGGAGCGGTTTAGTGTGCAGAAAGGGGTCCTATACCTCCTTCCTGAATTTAGGAGCTCAAATTGGGAGTGCAGCACATGGGAAGGATCATCTATGATGTTGGTGACCTGTCGGATAACAGACTGGTCATATATGTCCTTGGGGGGCAGGGGGTGGGGGCTGCCCTATAACCTTCCCTGCTGCCTTAACCAAGTTGGATATTTGAGCTTTATGTTTAACTGTCAGATTCCCAAACCAACTGGTTATCCCAAAGCGTTGAACCGACTCAATGGTGGCTCTGTAGAAGATCATCATGATGAATCCTCAAGCAGACGTTTGATACATGTGTGAAGATTATTGACTGAATACAACAGCAGAAATAAATACAGACACTCATTTAGGTTTTTTTGTATTTATTGTAGTTTTTGTTATGCAAATGATCTGCAGTTTCTTTCTAGTATTTGCTTGTTCTTCTAACTCTGGACTGACATCAATAAATACATTTAAACATCTGAAAAAAGGCTTATAAGCAAAATTTCTTTGTTCACATCTGCACGTGTTAATACATTTTCATGATTGTCATGAACCAAGAGCGTATACACAGAACAAACCAACAGTTATGCTTCTGCTTTCCAGACATGTATCAGAGCAGTTTCAAAAGAAATAAAACCCTCTTATAAACAAGTCATAAAGTGCTATTACTGTGCTTTATTATGCAACAAAGGCAGCCATCTTTAACCCATTCTGCGGTTTATGAGGCTCACCTGGCTTTAACCAATGGGTGTAATAAAAGGTTTAATTTTATGGCTGATTCTGTTTTTGAAGGTTTCATCGGTGCATGAAGAAGTACCAAATGGGTCAACAGAATATTCGAGGTCCAACAAATGTTAGGAGGCTAAAAAACATCCACATTTGTTAACAGTATATCACAAACTGTTCACACAGAGTCATATGATGTCAGTGTTGTCAACTTGGGGTTGCAACACTCTTCCTTATGAAAGCAGTAAAGTTGTTTTATCTGTTCTTATTCTTACCTGGGCCCTCATCTCCCCATCCTGTCTCCATCTCTAACTCTGTCTGTCCTCCAGTTGACCTTCGTTTGGCTGTCACACAAATAGTGTATGTGACAGCCAAACAGATTATGTTAATAAAGTAACAGTCAGTATCCATATACATTTGTGACATAAGTTTTTATCAATGATTTGGTCCATTGGTAGTTTTTGGAAATTACACTTGGCTTGTAAGAAGAAAAATAAGATTAACATGCAGATGTTATGGCCATGAAAGTTTTTCTTTATTGCAACAGACTTATGATCCAGTTTATAAACCTTAAATACAAACATACAAACCCTTTTTTTCAATCTTTTTTATTACCATTATTATTACTTTTTTACTGCTTTTTTATCCTCTTAAGTGCCTTTTTCCCTCACTTCTGTTGTTGTTTCTAACAACATTTTCCTTGTAGGGGATTAATAAAGGTTTATCTTTAATTATGCATTATTTTCAGCACACTACCACACCTGGGAAACGTACATTCTTCAGTGTTAATCTGTCTCTATTAACTTTTGATTCTTGTCTGTAAATTGTGAACTAATTTCTCTGTCTTTATCTCGCTCTGTCACTGTCGTGGCCGTTTTTTTTTTACCTTGTTTTTATCATTTTACATCAGTAATAATTTTACAATAATTTGGGATATCAAGGCCTCAGTCCAACGCTAAAAACTACATGAGAGCGCTGAATTGGATCTCTGTAAAAAGGTTTTTCGGTGTCTTTTAACCTGCAGTTGTACTTGGAGATGTGAGAAAGATGCATACACAGCAGTTTTTGCAAAGACAAAGGAGTAGCCGGTAAAACGAGAGCAGGAGCTCAGTCATGAATGCTCATCATAACTTTCAGGTGCAACAGAGAGTTTGTAAAGCTAATTAGTGTTTTGAGTTAGTTGATCGACATAAGCTCACCTCTGTCTCAGATCAACGAATGTGTGAAGACACTCCATGCTCACACCTGCAGACAGTGATGATCCCACAGAGGAGCATTAGCTCTGTGACTCGTGCTGTTTTTAGGCAAGTATTTAAAAAGTATCATTAAGGAACAGATTGCTGTGTCCTACATGGTTGTTATGGTCCAATGAAATTCCTCAATGTGTGCCTGAGCTCAAAAGCGCTTCCACAACCTTTACCTTCTTGTAAAAAATGACTTTTGACATAAGTTATTATCAAATGAACATCTATTTTCCCTTTTTCTGGATCAATATTTTTATATCAAATAGGGTAATTTATTATGCTGTTGTTACCTGTACACTAAATCATTCACACTTCCTGCATGAAGTAAAAACAGAAATACAAACCCCTTTAAATCAAATTAAAGAACAGAGAAATGTGATCAAATAGGACAAAACCCACCAGATTGGTGCAGAAACCTGGGTGGTCAGTGCAGTCTGCATTGTCAAGACGGAAAATAGAAAAGAAACTGCATGTCAGAGCAAGAGTCACATCAAAATACAAATACTCAGTACCCAGAATGGAATTATCCAGAAACATACTGTCACTGCATTCCAGTTCCAATGGCAGATTCTCCAGCTGCTCTGGAAACAAGACGTTTACACTTGACCGTTACGTCATGAAGATTAAGATATAATTGTCAAACATTTTTTAGTACAATACCACAAAATAATTGAACTGGTTAAGTTCTGTTACCTTACAAATAAAAATAGAAAAATGTGTTCTACTAACTCAGAAACATAAAGATCAAATAATTAGTTTGAACTCCAAGTTCTCACAACCCATTTTCGAGCAAGCTTTGACTGTTCTGTCTTACAGTGTATGCATAAACTAGTTTGGAGACAAGCAGGAGTTTGATCAGTCTGTACTTTATCATTACTTTTCCCTGTTAACACAATTTATACCAAACAACATTACTTTAAAATACAGGTACAACCAAAAATGTTAATTAAATCCTTTGGTTATTTGAAAACAGCTATTTTAGAACATTTGTCAGTTTTTTAGACAAAAAAATCAAATACAAGGCTGAGTCACTGTCTTCAGCTTCAAGGGATTTTATGTTGTTTTAAGGATGCCTCTATAAAACACGAAACATAACTAGTTGAGTTTTCTTGGGTTTGGATTCCACCGTGTACAACAAGTTCTACATTACTTTTATTTTAAATCTAATGTTGCTCTGTTTTTAAATGAAACTAGTCTGCCATAGTTTGGACCTTAAATGAACTTAAGTGTTTTCCTTTTTGTCTTTCAAAAACTGCAGAGGTTCATATCCTGCTGAATTGCAAATTTAGATTTTACACACAATTGTTGCTGACTTGGATGCCCACACTTTGAAGCCGAACGCCTCTGCTCAACTGTCTATGCAGATGAAACCTCATGATTTCAACCTTGCATGCTGTAGCCGATGAAATGTCAGCAGTCCTCCACGGTTCTGTTGAAGGTCTTTGGCAGCTGATCACATGTTTTCAGCCCACTAAAATCTGTTTTTTACTTTATAAACCTCTGCTGCTGAGTACAGGGTTAAATGATTTAGCTGCCTTATACCTCATTCAGTTTGCTTGTGGTTTTGCTTTTACTCCTGCTTAGTTTTAAAAATGTGTGTGTTTAAAAAATACTTTGTGCAGATGCCTTGGACAAAATAGCATTTCAGTGAAAATGTTGTCATGAAGATATTTCCTCTAGTCAGTTTGTGAGTGCAGTTTTCAGAATTTTGCAAATCCAAAAACTGATTCCCTGGGATATGAATCTGAATAATTATCAAATCTTTTGCTCACCTCTTATCTTGGTTTTAGCATTAAGTGTGAAGCACACATTACTTTGTTTTTTTGATGTGACATTTTTCAGCAACTGGTGAACAAGTATTTCTGAGGGTTATAACCTAAACGTAGACCCCAGATCAAAAATTTAAACTTGTACATTATGCAATAACCGCAAAACAACAAAACATAAACGTTAGCATAAAGCCCTTGCTGAAATTTCAAACTGATTAAAGCCTGATGCCTTTTTTAAGTAAATGTCCAGAACTTTTGCTGAATGAGCCAACACCTATATTTGAGAGTTTACCTGGTTCTAGGGCTGGGTATTTCCAGGAACTTAACGATACAATACGTATCCCGATACTAAGGCCACAATACGATACGTATCCCGATACACGTAAATTGTGAACATTGACTATGCTTTAAGCAAAATTCTTGACAAGTTTAGTTTTTTTCTTATAAGAAGAAAAATAACAGGAATGAGTTTTAAGTGGTTCTACAACTTGAGAGACATAAATTCAGATCCTCAAAGATGGTAGACCTAAGTTCAAACTTAGAACATATGCTTCATTATGTAGCTCGTCTTCTAACTTGAACTGTGCCACTGTTATCATTACCCAAAGTGTATTTACAACAACTGTCAAAATATTTAGGCCGTATCGATTCTGTAGAATCCGTCTCTATACACGTATCCCAAAGGAGTGCGATACGATATTTTGCCGTATCGATATTTTGAGCACAGGCCTACCTGGTTCATTGTTAAACTGGGCATTTACTGTTTCATTCCAAACCTATGGTTTGTCAATTGTGTTAAAATGTTAGCTTGTTCTGTGCTTCAGAATCATTTACAGCACACAGACTAAGGGCACAGTTTATCTTCTCACACTGTACTATCCCAAGTGCTGAAGATGTAGAGTGAAATCATGTCATTAAAGTTTTATTTGAAAATTCAGAGTTTGAAGCATTGACTTTGAGTTTGTGATATGTAAAAAAAAAAAACAGCACAGTAGGGAGGGGGTCAGATAAAAACAGCTATTCAGACTAAAGCCATTTATTTAGCCAGACTGTAAATACATATACATCAGCCTTAAAGCTGTCCTTTTCTCTGAACACAGTCATGTCACTTCTGGTGTCTCTGACTTTATTTTTAAACAAAATAAATATGTAAAGCAAGTGTACTTCAAGACAGTTTACATTAGATCATGCCAAAGCCATATTCTTCATTTTGGTGATACACATATATGCACAGATAAATACAGTATACATTTATAAAAGAAACATATACACCTGCAAGTAAATTAATTAAAATTGATTTAAAGATGAAAATTTGTACTGAATGATGTCTTTTCTGTTGAAAAGGGACAACAGGCAGAGAGAAAGGGCTAAAAGATGATTTTGTGATAGCAACACACGTACACCCGACCATAAATCTGTCCTCAACCTTTTAGTCTCTGCTAAGTATACATTTCTTCAAGGTTAGACCCTTGAGATGTGGCATATCTTTTCCTAGAGGGTCCTCCTGTCCAAATGGTTATACAGGTAGTTATTACCTTCAGCGAGGAGGTTACTTTTTAGTTTGTTCATTTGTCTGTTAGCAAGATTACACAAAAACTCCTGGATGGATTTACATGAATATTTTACCAGAGGTGTGGTTTGGTCCAAGGAAGAAGACATTACATTTTGGTGCTGATCTGATCCAGATTGATGTCACAAAAAAACATTTAAGTTTATTACTGCAAAACCCTTTCATTGACAGCATTATGGGAGTTGCAGTTCATTTGTAAACTGACGTCTAGTTTTTGAGGCCTATGTCACTACATTTCCCAGCTTCCCTTGCAATGCCAGGGGCAGAGTTCTCCACGCTGCTCTGTCTGCACTCATAGCTACTAGTGACTTTACTGTGAGCCCTTTAACGTTATAGAAAAAAATGTGGCAGCTCAGCTTGCTCACACTAACTCCAGAAATGCCTTTTTCACTTAAAACAAGTCTGATGATAATGTCAATATGGAAATGGTCCATCATAGCAGAAGTCTGTGTGTGTGTGAGTAAAAAACAAACACTAAAACTCTTTTAGATTATATTTATATCAACAATAATCACACTTCTTGCAGAGTGATATTTTGCCTCCAGAATGTGCGCTCTCAGTACTTCTCTTGTTACAGAGTTTAAATCACTAATAACATGGATAGAGAATTATGAGTATTCTTCATCAGCTGAAGTTATTCATATATTTGTTGCTTGGTTATAAATTTCCTCATATGAAAGACAAATAACGTTAGGATACCGCGCTATTCCAGGAACTGTCTGATGGATTGTCTGCTTCTGGCTCTGCTCTTGCTGTTTGAGTGATAGCAGTGATTTGATACCAAGTTGAACATATCAAAAAAGTAGGTCAAAATTAGCTTTTTGAGCCCACCGTCACAATCGTAAAAATTACATGGTCTGGCTGAAATTCTGTCCGACATTAAGGTCTATTATATGAGCAGAAATTAGAGTATAGTTATCTTTGAATTGCAGTGCAAGCCTGGTTCAGTTCTTAAAAGTAGACAAAAACATTCTCTATTGGAAAAAAATGGTTGTTGGTTAGAAACTATGTTGGTCTAAGGTCCCAGTCTTGCTTAGCGGTCTAGCTTAAAAAAATGCTTTAACAATTTTTATTTGGCTATTTCCTTTCTTTATTGAGATGCATAATATTTATCTTATTTTCATTTCTAAAAAAAAAAAAAAAACACAAGTCGAATGATGCAAATACCACATTGTATATAAGCACTTCCATTGATAATCTACTTCAAGGCTGCTTTTTTGACAGTTGCCCTGTTTTTGTTCAGTACTGTTCAGACCGATTTGGAGCAGTAAAGCCTGATCTTGTTTTCCACTGCCAGCTGAACCTTCTGAAGGGCAGGGATGTGTGGCAAGAGTGGAGAGTCGCACCAGTTTGGTTATTCTCAGTGCGACACTTTAAACAAAGTTCAGCGGTGGAAGACTTCCTGCGCTCCAGTGCTCCATGGAGTATTGGTTTATGTGGACATTATTTGAAGCAACATCAGTGAAAAAAACTCTCTAAATCAATGTCTTATTTGAACACGACACAGTGTTTGCTTTTGCTTTAGCTCTAGTCACATGGGAATTGACAATTTTTATGACCAATCGACAGTTTTTATAGCTCAGCCTTTTAGGATCAGTTTGGCATGCTCAGCACTCCTCAGAAGGGTGCCAAAAGAGGGACAACAACGGGCAAGTTTTTAGGTACCTTTTCTCTTTGACTGTGGAAATATTGATAATAGCGTACGATACCAGGCTGAACTGAAACAGACTGCTTGGCAAAAAAACAAAATAATTCTGCAATGTCAACATGTACATGAGAAATGACATTATCCTTTTGTCATTCTCAGCTTAAACTATCTTAAAATAAACAATATGGCTGAACCCTATATTTTGTTTAACAATATATCAAGATATCTTGAAAAACTTGTTTCTGTAGCCATATCAGTCTAGTCCCTGGTCTCATTTCTGGGTTTACTGTTTATTTGACTGTATTTAAATGCTCCTTTAAATACAGTAATGTCTCTGCTTCTCTCTGCTTGACTGGTTTCTTTCTGCCAACTTTTTCAAGTTGGCTGTTCTTTTATAACTTAATTTTATTGTTGTCCCTTCAACATTGAAACTACAAGCACAACTGTGTCAGTTGCAGTCTTGTGAGATGCCGTTTTCCCCCTGCTGTGTGGTCTGCAAACCCGTCAAAGCTTTAACACAAACGGCACTGAGCGCT
The DNA here is from genome assembly GCA_036419115.1 of Scarus forsteni. NCBI lineage: Eukaryota > Metazoa > Chordata > Actinopteri > Labriformes > Labridae > Scarus > Scarus forsteni. The sequence goes on from JAZDUH010000084.1 coordinate 23,220,185, forward strand.
GCTTCCCGCCCTGTGTAGCATTTGCTCTCGGTAGGTGGAGCATGTTGAGAAGAGACTGAGGTGGGGAGGGAAACCGGGGGAGACCAGGGCATATCAGAGCGTCTCTGAGACATCAGTCACGCTGGGGAAACGTCGGCAGCCTCCTTCCCTCACTCCCCCTCTCCCCCTCTTCCTCCCTATCGGGCGCCTCCAGCCTGTCAATGTGTCCGTGTGTGCCTAATGCCTGACTGTAAATCCAGCTCTCCTGGCCGGGTAAAGACTAGCCAAAAATCATTTTCTCTCAGACAGAGCGGCTGTGTGGGAGGATTTTGCAGTTTGTTGTCAGGTAACAGCGGAGAAGAAGGCTCATGCTGGCAAAGGTGCCAACTCCAATGAGCGGTAGAAAACAGGAATGCTGGGAGCATGCGGTTATTTATTTGATTCCTTTTGTGCAGCTCACCCTGCCATTTTGCCCTGCCATGCAAACATATTTGCTTTTTTATTATTGGGTAGAAATTCATAGAAAAAGAGCTTCTGTATCTCCCTGAGCTTTATTGCTCACAGTAAAGAGGGTAAATATGATGGATTATTTTATCTAGCGAGGCCTTTCTCATTAGCAGCTCTTGACAGATGTGTTTGTGTCTTTTTTTGTCTTTTAAGCTCTTTAATAATGACCTCTTCACTGCATATCTTCTTATTTTCTGCAGTTTTCTGTCTGTGGCAAGGGTGTGAAACCTATGCTTTTTATATTATTCTTTTCCTCCAGGGCCTCTAGACCACCTACACAGTAATATTCAAGGTCCTGGCTTTTTTTTAGATGAATCTATTAGACTCATTTTAGCAGCTGTTTTCTGTCAGAGTTCTGCAGCGTGCACAGGCTGAGACCTTACCCTCCCCACAAATATGCCACACTTTGAAGATTTAATTGGAGAGTAGGTCTGGTGCCACCCGCAGTGCTCTCAGAAATGTCATAATATGACCCCTTTTAAGATCTTGGATATAAAAATCTCTCCATCTTCCTTTTTCAATCACTTTTGTGTCATCTGCTGCCACTACAGTCAACAGACTCTGTAATTCAGTATGATCTTTGTGATGTGTCTTGATCCAGAGTGAAAAAATGATCCATGTATGGTGGGGCTGGTGTTATTTATTCTTTTAGCTTTGATAATTTGGGAAGGTTTTGCAGGTGTGCAACATCCTTTCCTTTAATTTGATCAAAAGTTGCAAGCTACAGAACAAGCAGCTTGATTTATCAGGGCTGTCACTTTACCACAGTCATCATGCATTTTCCCTAGAATGTCATATTTTTTGGTTAATAGAATGATCTCTGATCCCTTTAAGTGCCCACTGCAACAGAAAAGAGCCTTTCTTTCATCCTATTGTTCAAAAAACAGATTGCTCACACAATCTAAAATTTTAAATGACTGTGCAGAAAGGCACTTGTCGTAAAACAAAACCAAAAATCCTGATTTTCAGGCCAATTCAAACACGATAAGTCCTGAGCCATGCTTCAAGCTCAAGCTAATTATCTTGTAGCCTAATAACAAAGGCCCGTGGATTCCCTCCTGGCAGCCACTTTGGCACACAGTTAACAGCAGTCATTACAGTGTCTGGATGCATCCATCTACATCTATCTGCTTTGTTTCCCTCTGTCACTCCACCCCTCCATTTGTGTTACTGAGACAGAGAAATGAAGAGACAATCCTTTTGAAAGAGGCTGTGTGGATCTTTAACATCCTCTGGTCAAATTCATTATTTCAAGGCCATTTTTACAGAAATCTCCACTGCTGATTCCTGAGTAACACAGAGTGCCAATCTATTCTGGATGCTATAGATTTCTTACAAAGCAATTAAGGCACAGACAGGCTGAATAAAGTGATGCAGATCTATTTAAATGACACATCTATTCAATGTAGAGGGTAGATTATTAACTCAAAATTGTCTGCTCAATTGCTGTAAAACATTAGATATGTCTTGAGAACAAAAGCTAATATAGACATTTTCTAAAATTATGATATTTGACTACAGCACGAGGTATTCATACTGATCAGGATCAAACAAATCAGATTTTTTTAAGATCAGTCATTCTGTACTCTGGTTGATTTTTTTCAGATCCTTTCTTTGAGTCATGTCAGTTAAAATATTAATGCAACTTCGACGTCTGTGTTAAAAACTGTCAGAATCAGAGCTGAAGAGACAACCAGCATTAACATCATGATGCATTTAGATGAGTTTAATGTCTGGTTTGTGAAATGACTCTGGTAAGTAAACAACACATCATCATGATGTTTTTAGATGTCAACTTAAAGATTAAAAAATAGATTTATTTTGTGACCATACAACATTACAGCATCATTGCGTTATGCATTCAAAATCAAGGCAACTTGTACTGTGTTAAGTTTTGGGGAGACGCTTCGCTTCTCATCCAAGAAGCTTTTTCAGTTCCAAATGGCTGGTGGAGGAAGCAGATACTTACCTTACAAGAGAAGAAGACAACAAGAGAGTCGTTACCCTGAATGGGTCGTTAACTCCCCCGTCATGTGAGGTGATGTGGTCACATGCTCACAGGTGTGTATGTTTAGGGAACTTCCTGGGTAGAGTGGGTAATGCTGCGTTCCATTAACCTCAGAACTGGGAGGAGGGAAGTGGGAGTGATGTCAACTCCGAGTTATCAGTGTTCCAGTTACAAAGTTGGAAAAAAACTTGCCGATCTACCAGGCTATTGTTAACCATTGTTAGCACGCCCTGTGTTATAATTCACAGATACTACATTAAGAATGCAAATATCACTATGGCAGCATTTCTATAAATATAAGTTGAATAATACTATGTTTAAAGCCGATTTAGTGTGACACACACTAGTCAAACATGCTAATAAATGGATTATTCCAGGAGCTTAATAACTATTTACACTGGGGGCAGCCATCTTTGATTGCCAACTCGGGGTAGTTGAGGTTCCCCTGAGTTCCCAGAAGGAAATTCCGGCCTCGGGTATGTTTCAGTTGCAGTTTCCTACTTTGAACTCGGAAATTCCAACTTCTGACTACAACTGGAAGGCACCACTATAGGGATGGGAATTAATAAGACTTTATCAATATCGATGCTGTTAACGATCCTGCTAATCGATCCAATTCTTTAACGATTCCCTTATCGATTCCTGCAGATTTTCCATGTGAGCAAATGTTGGTCTGATTTTTGTGGCAACAATGTAAAACACATGTCACAGCATGTATAAATGCCTCTGCAAATTGCTGGTGTGTCCACTCACTGAAGGTTGTGTAGTAGGTGCAGTTAGGATTAAGTCCCAATTCTGATGCGTCTGAACCCTGCCAGTAGTCAAGTAGGAATTGATAAGGGAATTGATAAGCAAAAAAATTAATGATATCGATTCTTTGATGGAGCCGTTAACGATTCTCAACTGGAATTGGTTTTCGATTCCCATCCCTACACCATTAGCACAACATGGTATGTAGCTGAGAAGCTGTGACCTAGTCCACCCCCTCTGTTAGGAGAAGATTGCTCCAGGCCGGTGAAGATGGCTTCTTTAACTCCTCTTTCAAACCATCTTTCCTTTCTCCCCAAAACCTCACTTCAAGCCTGGACACACACTAAGGCAGAAGTTGGTCCATCCCAAGGACAAAACACCTAGACATAAACAGAGCAATGTGATGTATGCAGTCCAGTGCGGTTAGGAATGCTCAGACCCGTACATTCTGGAAACTATGCAACCACTTCACAAGCATATGGCTCAACACAGCAGAGCCACTTCTTCAGGTCAGGACTCGGCCGTTGATCTTCTCTTTAAGGACACGGGAAACTCTTTTAAGCATAGCAATGTACAACTTTTGAGGCATTTGGAACTGAAGAAGCTTCTTAGATGAGAAACAAAACATCTCTCAATACTTAACACGGTCCAGTTGCTTCAATTTTGAATCTTCAAGCTAACCATGACCTGGATGAATGAGAATCTACACAGACATGTTACGCAACTGAGTTAGGCAAAGCGAACCATGACCTTTAATTCATTAGCACAAATTCTGCAGAGCAACTTTCCTCAAGCATTAAACAATAATAAACTGGCAATGAATTAAATAAAGTAGCACATCAGAATGGTGCAAGTGCCTTACAGCAAGAGAATCGCTATTTGGACTCCCCATGTAGAGGTTTCTAAAGATTCTAAATTGCTCTTAGGTAAGAGTACGAGTGTGGATTGTTCAAGCACCCTGCAGCCCCCCAAAGGGATAAGTGGTATTAATGATAGATGGAGGGTATTGGGTTGAATATACATTGTTCAGTGGTTCCTTACTTGAAAGTGTAACAAGCTGAAAATAGACATGTTTGCCATTAGATATATTCAAATATGCATATACTCACCAGACCTTTTTTCTGTATAAGCTATGGCTGTTTATGCCTTATTGAAAGAGAGAGGGAGACAGTGGATAGGCTTGTGAAAGGTGCAGAGAGAGTAGGGGAGGACACCCTGCAAATGGGTCCTTGGCTGGATTCCAAACTGTGACCGGCAGAACTATGTACAATACGTGACAAGTTGCTTATCATTTCCATCAAATAAGCAATCTGCCTGACTATTCTGAGGTTTTGTTGTTTCACTGCATGTTAATGCCAATAGCTAACCAGCCAATCACACTGGGAGTAATGGTATACAGTAGGTACAGGCATGTAGACATGGACAATGTAATCTGATAAAGTTTAAACCAAGTGTCAGAATGGGTAAGGAAGATGATTTTATATACTTTGAACTTGGCATTGTTGTTGTGCAAGACCTGATATACTGGGTTTTACAGAAACTGCTGATTTAACAAGGGTTTTTGCATACCTTCCAACTGTCACCTGGGTTAGAAAGGTCAGAAAAAAGATGATATCCAGCGAGTGGCAGTCCTTTGGGCAAAAATGCCTTGCACAAGCCAGGTGTCAGAGTAGGCCAGAGTGGTTTGTGATGATAGGAAGGCAGCTGTAAACACAAATAACTACTAGTTAAAAACCAGTGCATGCAGAAGACTGTTTTTGAACACACAGCATGACAAAGCTACAACCAGGTGGGCTGCTGCTGTAGAGGACCACCCCGGTGACCACCCAGTTCACACAGAGTCACCAAAATGAAAAAGGAAGATGAAAATGCTGCTTGGTCTGAATAGTCTCATTTTCTTCTGTCATGCATGCACCCTGCCTTGTACCGAAGGTTTAGGCAGGTGATATTGGGGATATTGCTTTGCACACTTGGTGTCCTTTCCTGAGTCTTTGAAACACCAGAATCAACCTGTGAGTTGGTCTATCCCTCTATAACCACAGTGGAGCCATCTCCTGGAGCAGGATTAAATGCCATGTCAAAATATTTTAAATCATCTCAAACTGGTTCCTTGAACAGGACAATGAGTTCACTTTACTCCTGTAGCCTCAACAGTAACTTGATCTCAAACCAATAGAGCACCTTTGTGATGTGATGGATGCGAGATATGCATCATGAATGTGCAGCCAACAAATCTGCAGAAGTTGTGCGATGCTATCATGTCAACATGGACGAAATGCCCAGAGGAATGTTTACAGCACCTTGTTGAAGCTAAACAACTAAAGCAGGGAGAAAGCTGATTGGCTAATGGGAGCGTTCGATTTTTACCAAATATATGGGCAAATATCTTACAGAAGGTCATCTTTATGATTTAGTTTTTGAATGTGAACTCCCAGAGTTCTGTTGATGGCTGATTCCAGACACAAAGTTAAACTTAATCAGAGAGTAAAAGGTCAAAACGGCGCTGCTTTTGTCAGCTTGAATGATGTTCCATTGCTTCACACACTGCTGTTGTTGACGTGCAGACTGTTGTAGCTCAAGGTGAAATATTGTTGCTGATAATGTGACAGCAGTACATAAGAATTTAACAGCAGTGGGGAAAGTAAGGTATTACTAAAATCAGTTCAGACTCTGCTGGTGAAGTGACAACCTCACACATCCAGAAAGTGTGTGTTGTTCTTCACTTCATTAGACCAGAGGGAAAAAAACCCCAAAAACCTGAAGTTACTTGTCACACTGAACAGAAAAAATATTTCGAACATAGTTTAGAAAACATTGTGACAGCATTTGAAGAGCCACAGCCTCTTTCGAAAACAGCCAAATAAATTTAGATGCGATAAAGAAAATGCCACAAACAACATTTCCAAAGCCACAAACTATCTTTACCGCGGGAAGTCTGCTGTGTCTGACATTTGCAAATACATATTACTGCTCCAAACATAAAAGGCACTCTGACAGACACACAGGGGGAGGTTTTAGCAGCCACGAAATATAAAAACACTTTTGATATTCCTTTCCTCCTCAGAATATCAACAAGAGTTTATGTAAAAAGTTGAAGATAAAATGTGACATTGTTTCCTCTCTCTGGGCTCTGTTTTTATGAATCAAGACACTGAAGTCATAGTGCAGTCAAGTGTGCCAAGTTCCCTGACTGACGGCGTGTTTCTCTGACTGTAGGCAAAGTCGGGGTTACAGGGAGGAGTTATATTCTGAATGATAAGACTTTTAAGAGCAAAGAGTTGAAAATGACAGAAACAATGAATAGAAATGACTTTACTCTCTCAAGTTTATAGTAAAGAATATCGTTCTTTTAGTAATGGAGTACTCTCCTGGAACAAGCTGAATAGACGGTTTGGGATTTTTGTTTACGCAAAGGTGTTGCGAGAGATACACCAACATTTTTCTGTCTTGTCTCACTCCTGAGTCCTAACTCATCTTTTTTCTGCTTGTAATCAGAGGCTTCGTTTTGTTGCCCTGCTTACATGTCCGCGGTTGTTTGTGCATGTGCCCTGCATTTTAGTTTCTTTTGAAAAGTACACAAAGTGCTGATCTTAGTCTAAAAATAGATAACATAGCACAATAAAAAAAATAGTCACAAGAAACACACAGGACCTTGTGTCTATCTGGTGACTGTAGGCAGATGCAGGGCAATGCTACCCATTGATCCCCAGTGTTTGAGCTGAGCTAACTAGAAGTGGACCAGCTCTGCCCACCTCTACCTTGACACTGCACCCACTGTCAAAATAATGGTTCCTTTCTGCTTGTTATGGACTCAGGAGTGAACAAGACAAAAAAAATGTTGGTGTACCCCTTTAAGTGGGTGCTGATCAGATTAATTAGACAGTAAGGTATGTGGTGTTTAACTTAAATGTGGTTTATTCTTCCCTTTTAAATCACCAGAAAACTATCACTGGCCATTTTCACACAGACACAATTTACTAAATGAAATGTAATTTCAAAATGAGAGGGGCTGTTCATGCAAATCGTTATTTTTAATGAAATTCATATAAACAGTCATTATGTGTGAGTCTTTCTGGTTCTCTCTCTCTCTCCCCTCCTCTGTATTTAGGGACACTCACACAGAAACACGTTGCTAGAAAAGCTTTGCCAGAAAAATAAATGTTTTCCTATGAGACTGCGTGCCTGCCAAGTGTATGTCTATGCAGCAAGTGGCACCCGCATTTCAGAGTGCATTGCACTTAAATCATTTTTAACTGTTACACTAAATATGTGGAACCGCTGCACTCGTTAATGTCACTCTTGGCTAGAGCACACACAAACATAGATGGAAACAGAAGGAGACAGGTGTATGTGAGTGTGGCTGCCCTATGTGAGCCACCTGTAGTTTTATTTGGGAATATTATGAATCAGTCTGACTGACAATAAAAGGCAGAAAAGAGTCTTTTACGCATGTTTACCAGATTCTGCTTTCATTCGAACTGTTTTTCTGTTAATTTGGCTACATGTGTGTCGTTTGCAGACCCTCTCTTCTGCAGGCTCTCCTTGTATTTTAATCCCTGAAGATTTTTTGGTGGGCTGCGCCTTGAGCGACATGTCTCTGTGTGATTGGCTCTTAAAGCTGCTTAGACCTTTGCAGTTTTGAAGAGGAAACAGTCCCACTGAACAGTCCAGACTGCCAGCTACTGTCTGGTTTATTGGCTGCTGCCAAGTTTCTACAACAAATTGATACTGACTAGAAATCCAGCTCGAGCAAATATTTGACATATCATCATTCATCTGCTTTTAACAGAGGCTGTTCTGATGAACTACATGTAAGTCGAAGATGTTATCATGGCAGACAGGATGCAAACAGTCAAACAAACAAGGCTTGATTTTACACAGTATGACCCTGCCTGCACAGCATCTGGTGCAGTGGAAACACCAACAACTTGCAGAAGCATTCATCTACAAAGAACAGCATTTCATATCAGGAGTACCATGTGTTTGTTGACCCTGAAAACTTGGTTATGCTAACTTTTTTCCACAAAGAAAAAACTAAAAGCATAGATGAGAGAAGAATCAACCAGCAGAATCAATAATGGCCTTGGCATCAATAACATTGTAGCAATTCTCATCCCTATTACAGCCACAGTGTGTAATTTGTTCTTCCCTCTGGTGGTGAAACTGTATTTTGCATTCAAGCAAATAGTGCTCCCTAGTGCCTCACTTTTTCAAATGTGGATTGCAACCACTGAATTCTTAAGTAGCCAGTTTGTGCCTAGAAGCTTTGTCAACACGTCATCCAAAACTTCATCTAGTTTTCTTTCTGGTGAAGAGGTATTTTTATTCAAATAAACAACTGCAAACTATATTGAATCATTAGTGTCTGGCTTTCAGATTTGCCGGGGCAGTGACAAGCACGTCTCACTTTGCTCCTCCCCTGTGTCAGCCACGCTGGCTCTGAGCAAAAGCATGTTGAGCCTTAGCAAACAGTACTATGCAGTGCTTTATGTCCTTCTTGACTGTTCGTAGTTTTATAGACCAGTCTGAGATGGAAGCCTCTACAGGACTAACCTGTTCCATGTTAATACAGATAAGCAATTTTAACACAAATTAAGACATGTTAATGAATGTAGGGGGTGGGAGAAAAAATCGATTCACATAAGTATCGGGTTTTTTTGTTTGATGATTTTTAAATAATTTTTTTCCCCCAAATTTAAATGCTTCATTTTAGTCTGTGTTAGTAAGCCACTTTAAAATACAATCCAGGCTTTTGAAGAGAGAGAATAAACAGCTGGTTTAAATATATTGCTTAATAAATCCTAAAAACGGACTCACATGTGATGTGTATGTTTCCTGATATAGTCTGTAGGCATCATGATTATTCATCTTTTTTGCTGGTGTTAAAAAAGCCAACTGAAGATTGCAAAAATCGGCAATATAGTAGAATCGCAATTGAAATCGAATTGGCACCTAAAAAAATCGTAAAATATCGAAGTGGGAGAAAAGCGTATTGTCCCAGCCCCAGTAGACATTATTTTTAGCTCATAAAGTACTTCAAACACAACACATTGTCCCTTTAAAAAAGAGTCGCATCTAGATTTGGCACATACGATGCTGTTTAATGCTCTACAGTCTCCATGCTTGGCTTTGACCTGAAAGTTGAAAATCATAACCACTTAATTTAGCACTTATAGCTTAGCATTACCCTGTCGTTTGCTCTCAGTTGTTACCACACATGTGGCAGTCTTCTCATATTTAGCACAAGTGAAGCTAAAAGTCTGAATATATTGAGCTATATTTTGTCACGTTTGTCCATATTTTTACCATTCCACTCACAACCAGTAAGCTTCTCACTAACTTGTTATTAGATCAGTTGGATTCTAATTTAACTTCTGTAACACAAAAAGTTTTGATCATATTAAAAGAGGAGGGTGTGCTTTGTGCCAGTGCTCTTCCCTCATACACCATCTTCCTTTAACTGGAGCAGAATCAAGGTCCTTTAACAATACAAACAGAAACTACAACAGTGGATCACGGTAACTCTGAAAGTGCTTGCTTGTATTTTTTTTTGTCACTGACAGGCTGATAGACAGCACAAAGTGAGTGCCAACCCACAAAGAAGCACCACAGGCACTTTCAGCTGAAGATTGATCTTAGAGAATCAACAGTAAAGGCAGAATATGTATAAGTGGAGGAGCAGCGGCAGAAATGCCAGCGCTGCTGGATACTTCTATCCGTGTGTCCACTGTGGGACTGACGGTAAGTCAGGGTCCTCGCACTTTATAAAATTCCTCCGCTCTCTGCTGGTTTTCTCCCAGCTTGGCTGCCCTGTCACCTTCGATGAGCGTGATGCTAATGGGATCCAGCAGAGCCACAGAGACACACAGCCCACTGGGGATGATGGGATTGGTAGGAGGCATTCCAAGAAGGCAGAGGCAGTGGTACTGTTGGAGGTGGGAAGAAACACTTAAGATGTGAGGTGGGTGCAGGATTAACTGTGACAGTATTGTTGGCAGAAATAGTCGATACGATAAAAATGGATAAAAAGAGAAAAAGACTTTATTTCATCAGGTTTTAGTATAATCAGGTTTAATAGTTGTCTCTACAAGGCTACTGCACCGTGATATTTATTTTAAACCCCTATCATGAAACCTTTTTTCCCTCTTAAATTAAAGCAGAAAATATTGTCAATAATAAATCTAATGAAAATTGATTTTATTTTGTCCTGCTGATTTTTTTGTTGTACTAAAAACCCCCAAAACAAAACCCCAGAGCTGACACTCCAAAACAATCCTCTTCATATGAATATATCTATGTTGATGTTGATTCAGGAATTTGTTGTCAAAAGTCTCCACTAAGAGCATCAAATCATGAAAATTACCATCACTTACTGTGCAGGAAAATGCACTCAGATTTTCCAGAGAAGCTAAAATGGGCGATACCAGACTTTTTCAGTTTGGTATGATACCAGTGTTTTTGCTGTAATTTCTCTGATACTGATAACGATGATCTTCTGCAGTGCATACATAATGGTTATGAATATTTGACATTCCAGACTCAAAACCATCAGATATTAAAGTGAGAATAGATTTAAGTCTTAGTTGAAAGAACATATTTTTAGCAGATATTCTACCATTAAAGACCTAAATTTCAAATGATTTTTATGACTTGATATTTATTATTTCAATACAAATACAAATGAAACAAATTTACTGAAGATAAAACATGACTTAAGGATTTTATTTACAGCAGGAATGCATAAAGTTGTATTATCTTTCTTCCATGGCTACTTTAATTGGCCACAAAACTGCTTGTTTTCTCCACTGGGAACTCTGTCAGAGTTTTTGTCCTTGAGTTAAACTTCTATGGACTCTGACAAGTGAACTTAAGCTGTTGACCAACAGCAGCAGGTTCTCACTGTGCTGACCTTCTGAGAGAAGACTTTGTAGCCTTTTTTTGCCCTTTCACTTCGTCTTATCCTCCTTCAGCCAAAGTGAAAAACAGCAGAACCGGATTCATATCATAATTCATCTGTGATACTAAAGTCCTTAGGTATGCTTAAATATGCACATCTTCTCTGTATAGTAACTCAGTTACTTCGATAGAATCACATATACAAGCGACTTAAACAAACACTTTCATCCACACCTGCCCAAAATCCCTGTCAAATGATCTGTCTTAACCGGTAACATAACTTCAACTGCATCTTAAATCAGGCCAAGTCTTACACTTGTGTAATACCTTTAAAATCAGACTGTGATCATTTGGATAGTTGCATGTCCCGCATAAATCTGGATCATAAAAATGCATCCAAAAACTTACTTTAGCAATCTACAATGTTCACAAGCTATGAATTCAACCTTGCCTGACTTGCTTTTTTTGCTAGCTGACTTGTTTACTTTGAAATTACCAGCATTAAATTACTTTTTCACCTTAAATAGACCAGTACTCAAACTTTCATCACCATTTTCAGCTTGTTGGAACAGGTAGTCAGCTGAATTTGCTTCTCATTTACACCATCTGCAAAAAAAACCCAAAAACAACAAAAAACAACATATTGCTTTATTTCCACTGTTGTTATTTATAGGCTAAATGACACTGGCATTGTAATGTTTAAATTATGGGGAGCGTTTGGTTGTAAATGAGAGTACTTGCTCTGAAGAAAAATTATAGAGCTCAGTCCAGCCCAGCTTGTTTCTGTTCAGCTGTTGCTTGATGTAAACAAGCAAATAAGAGAGGCGGGCAGTAAACAGATATGAGTATGTAACCCCAGTGGATTTATGGATTTTTCCATATAAACCATTCAAGCATTGAACAAACACAAAGCAGCCAGAGTGCAAAGGAGGAGGAGGATTTACAAGAATGATAACTGAAAATAATGAAGACGTCCTCCTTCTATTGCAGCAAGTTAGATTACACATGAAAGAATGCCACATATATCTTTATGTTTGCTACTGTCTTTAAAATATATATTGTCTCTGATCTTTAATTATGATCAAAATGATAGTATTTGCATGAACAGAATAAACATGAACACAGATCTGCTGAACTTCTGTTCAAAATGTCATTTCTTGTTGGTCCAAGGTGAATGTCGCTTGTTTGTCTGCATGGAAACAAATAAGCTTAGCCTTTTTTGCCCTTATAAAGGAACCACTTAAACTTGTTAGCATTTTGCTGGTCCAGACATGAACTGATGCCTTATTTATTTTCAGTCTTTATAATCAGATAGAAAGGATCAGACAGTTGTTTATGAGTTGATATGCCAAGCAGCAGAGATAATCTCCCTGTGACATGACACTCAGATAATGATCAGACTATTGATCTTGATTGAGCACAATGTTGTGTTGATGCTGCAGCTGCATAACTAAACACATAAACACAAAGCTTAAGCAGAGGGGCGCACTGAACATGGACAAAGTGAATTTATGAAAACAGTTTTTTATGCCTTTCATCCTGCTTCCTGAGGATTTTGACTTAAGCCCGTTCCCCCTCTATTGAAACAGATGAGGGGAGAGACCATAAGGCCTGCCTGAGGCCATAATGAAGTTATGTTCCCACTTTACAGCTGTCATTTGTTTACCTACACTGTTTGTAAATGATGATGCCCTGATGTTGGGACAGTGCTGTGTCGTGTTGTTCTTTACACCCACAATCCATCTACACTTTTGGAGCACAGCCTCTGGTATGAGAAAAGGTCTCTGGAGTGGCACAGGCACAGCTAAGGTTCTGATGGGACAAAGGCCTCTGGCATGAGGCCCCTGGCGGGACAGAATTCCTGGGCCAGACAGAGCCCCTGGTGTGACAAAGGCCTGTGGCCTAACTAAGGCTCCTAATGTGACAATTGCCCTTAATATGACCCAAGTCCCTGGTGTGACAATGACTTCTGGTATGACATTTTCCCTGGTGTGCCAGGCCCCTGGTGTGACATAGGTTGCTGACATGACAGAAGCTTATGGCATGATAATGCCCTGGTGTTAAAAGGACTCCTTGCTGACAAATGCCTCTGGTATGACCCAAATCCCCGGTGTGAAAAAGGCATCTGGCATGACCAAGCCCCTGGAAGGTCTGTAGGTATAACAAAGCCCCTGGTACGACTAATGAATCTGGTATGACAGATGTCTATGGCATGGTAAAGTCCCCTAGTGTGACATTGCCTTTGGCCAGAAAACAGTTAATTGTTAGTAAACCCCCTTGCCCACCAGAAGTCCCTGACATGTCAAAGTCCTTTGTATGTCAGACACTCCTGTTAAACTCAAGCCCTGGCTTTACAAACTCAAAGAATAACAGAGGTCCCTTGTGGGACAAACCCACTGGCATTGCAAAGCCCCAGGCATCACAAAGGTTGGATATGTTTTTGAATGAGACGGCAGAGCTCATTGATGAAGATAATGTTGATAATAAATCACTGTCAATTAAGTATTTATATCCATCTTAGACTTCATCACTGAGGAAGAGTGCTGTTAATGCTTCTTAGACAAAAGCAAAAATTTGAAATACCAGTTAAAACATAACCTCAAGTTATCCCTACAACCTTTATTGCACAAGTTAATTAAGTTTAATAAATATCTTTGTGTTGAGTCTCACCACATAAATGAGGTTGACAAATATTTTCGCAGAATGCAGGTTTAAATTGAGACACTAATATGAGGAGCATGAGGAGCTGTTTCAGGACCATGGACAGTGTCAGAAGCAGCAGGCAGAGGACCAGTGAACATGACGGCCTCTTTGTTTCACATTTCCTGATGTCAAAGTGTCAGCCAGGCACATTGACGCCCCACAGTGTTTCCTAACAGCGTGTGAGTATCAGATAACGCTTTGCACCGTACAGTGGCAGACGCTTGCTGTCCTCACAGAATCCATTTCCATATGTTTTTCAGTCTGCCTGTTGATGTTTAGTAAACCTTGAAAAACAGTGGGACCCTGGTCCATGAGTGTTCTTCAGGGTAGGACTTTTGGTCATCTGAAATCAATGTAATGAACAGATTGTTCCTCTTTTGTCCTTTATTTAACTTCTAGTTTTTAGAATAACCCTGGGCTAATAGTGAGTGATAAACTTGATAGAAGCTGAAGATGTTAAAGCATGATTTATTCATGACTGTTTATTCTAATGAATCATTTCTTTATTCAGTGAAAACCTCCATGTTATAGTGTTCTTGCAAGAAAATTTGTAGATAAAGGGACTCATACAGAGCAAAAAGATGGAATATTTAAATATTGCAGGTTGCAAGTTGCTCATGTGGATCCCCTGACAAATTAAGATTCCAAAGGGAATTAACACAAAGTGTACCTCAATCAATTACAAATACATCTTTATTTGTTTAGCCCCAGATCATAACGTGTCATCTCAAGACACTTCACAATAGACCAGGCTGAAGTTGTGCTCTTTACCTAAGGCCTTTTGGGTCCCTTTAGGTCTAACTTCAAAAATAAATACGGATTAAGGTTATTTAATGAAAGGGGCCATCACACCTTACAGGGTCATTATGAACTTTAGATGGAGAACACAGCTCAGCTGCATGAACAGTTTGGGGTTACTTTCTGTAAGTATTGAATAACTGCAGACCTGGCCATGTCTTCATATCTCTTCATTTGAATGAGCTTCTCAGTGGAGAATTACATCTTCAGGGACAGTAGTTTATTCATTTGTGCGTAATTGAGAAGTTTTATTTTGACAACACTGAAGTTTAAAGTATGAAATATGAGTTTTATTATTCTCCCTCCTTTTACATTACATCCTCATTTCTCAGAAAATGATTGTTTTTAGTGGAATCTACTATCTTCCAGGTGAACTTGATGTTTCGTTCTCTCACAGCTCATCGTTTTCTCGATATAAATATAGAGTATAAATTCTCATCATCAATGTAATCACCAGCAACACAAAGCACAAGGTCAAAAAGAACTTGAAAAGGTTATTGAGCGTAGAAATTGAGCCAGAAATGTGAAATGAGGTTTGGATAAAGTCGTTGTTTGACTGCTTTATGGGACACGTCTTTTTATTGCAACCATTTCTTCCTTAAATCTGAACGTCCTTGTTCACCTTAATTTACATTTATCATTCATTCCTGCTCCTCTCCTCTATTTGCTGCTTTTCTGCTCAGCTTTAACAATTCCCCCTTGTTCTTTGTCATTCTGCACACATCCATATCTGAAAAATTCAAGTGCTCTATCCAGTGTTAATCCCATAGGCTTTACTTTCTTCCAGTAGCCCATGCAATTGATGCCTTAAAATGTTGGTTTTGGAAACTTCAGCATAAATCAGCGTGAAAAGAACTGAATTTGACATCAGAATCAGGACATCAGGAATCTAATCATTTGATGAAAACATGTATGAAAAACTATGAGATCTGGTTTTCTTTCTTTTTTTTTATTTGGAAAGAGCACTT
The DNA here is from genome assembly GCA_036419115.1 of Scarus forsteni. Lineage (NCBI taxonomy): Eukaryota > Metazoa > Chordata > Actinopteri > Labriformes > Labridae > Scarus > Scarus forsteni. The sequence goes on from JAZDUH010000084.1 coordinate 23,235,794, forward strand.
TAAAATGACAATGCCACATTCTGCTACAAGGTCTGGTTTTCTAAAGAATTCATGGTGAATGTCCTTAACATACAGATGTATTCAAAGGGCAAGTGCAACATTTGAGTAATAACCACTCTCTTGTGTAACAGATTATTGCAGACAGATTCTGTTAGCTCTGCCACACCATAAACCATAGGATGTCATGATTATTGTTATTACACAGACCAATTTCCAGATATTTATGATGCAGCTAGAAAAGTCGATTGTCCCTCATTTAGAAGTTGGCTGTGAGATCCCAGCTTCTGCAACCCACGAGTGCTTAGGAATGGTTTTATCCTGTACATGAACTGCCCTCTGCCATCAGTGACTGACTGTGAATATGTGAATGGATGAACGTGACATGTATTGTAACTCACTCTAATTTGAAAAAGGAGTAGGAGGATGGAATAAATGTACATTCCACATCGTAGACAAAGGGGCAGTAAAATATTATATAATAGGACTATTCCTGTTTTATAGTAGTGATATTAAAAAGTTTCTCTGCAGGTTTTATTAGAAAAGTCTTTCTTACTCTCTGATCTCATGACTTACAGCCTACTCAACTCAATTTGCAGTAATTCATATTCAGATCATGTTATTGTACTTAATTCTTACTTTGTGAGACTCAGGCAGAATTTGTACGAGATGACATTGTCCACCAGAGTTGGTTGCTTTCAGGCCTGTTCTTTTGGAACATTTGCAGATAAGACTCAGTGAGGGCAAAGAGCTGGACTTGTAAGAGGACACTGGTCAGTTTTAAGAGTAAGAACAGGACAGAGTCTGAAGCAGATGGAGCACTTTTGCTTCAGGCCTCAGCTCTGTGTGACTGTGTGTTTTTCTGTTCTTCTGTGTCTCTGAGCACATATGCTACAGCTTGTATTAGGACTTGAAATTTGCAGTGATGCATGTACCGTCCTCCAAATGCAACATTATGCAAATGTGTGTTTTCCACATGCAAAGTGTGTAAATATGCCTGACAGGGCACACTTAGAGCAACTAAAAGGTTTAAATGGTTGAAACATTCTGAGTATCTGTGTCAGCCTTATTTTGCCTCATTACTGGAAGTTATTTCAGAGCAAAATCAGCGTGTAACTCCAGACCTTTAGTGCTGAGACAGCGGCGCTGTGCTGCTGTTCTGTCTGACTTTAAATATTCAGGCATGACCCCTCAATGCTTAGTTTACTTATTAAGGCAATTTGTCATTTTGAGAAAGTGCAAGTGGTGCTGTTTCATTAAGCTTGGTTAAACGAAGGTGATGGAGTGTAACAAAAAACAATAAATGCCATTTTTTCTGCAAATGCCTTATAAATGCAGTTATGGATGTGACAGCAGTGACTTTGTAATCGCTTTCATGCCTTAATATGTTCATATATGACGTGAGAGATTCGATTATAATGCAAATTATAAGCTCTGCATGAATAATTATTTGTTTTTAAATCATTTGTTTTGTATTCTTCTTAACATAGCAATTATGTAATGATACTGAAACATAAAAGTGAAGAGATTTATTGAACCATAGGAATAACTGATTATAATAAAACAATGGAGATTTGGACCCCCACACACACACACACACACACACACACACACACACACACCACACACTTATCTATTTACACACTGATAGATTAACTACGACTGATGTATAACAGGTATTTCTTTCTTGTTTTGTCATTGCACATTTTTGTATAGGATTACAATAGGTATGCAGTTGATGATCAGCCTTTATATTTGCTTATCACATCACCATGCAGCTGGACAGTGGTGCAGCAACAGGTAACGCTGGTGCCTCAAGGCGTGATATGACAAGATGCGAGGTGTTCCATGTTACAATCCCCAATTTATTATGATCAGCTTGCGAAAAGCACACTTCACTTTTAAACAAATATTCATTCAAAAACCATTTGTTTGGTCTTCAGTTTTCTTCATGTTTTGCAGTCAAAGTGGGATGTGAGACTTATCAAGCTGAGGAAGCCTGGCTTAATAATACATTTACATGATGATGTAAAAGATCATTTAGTGGGGAGGGATGTGTCTTTCTAAGACAAACCCCGCTGCCTTTAGACCACCAAATGGCACCAGAAACTCTGCACACAGATTAAGCCAGTTGTACCATGCAAAACAAACATATGCCACCAGATGGGCTGAAAGTCCATTAACTAAAATAAAAGACCGAAAATGGAAAGTAACACAGCTACCAAGTGCCATCACAGGAGTTTATCCATCTGCATCCCTCAGGTGCTCAAGTTTCCTCCCGTAGACCCCCAAAATGCTAGTTAGGTTAATTGGTGTTTCTAAATTGCCTGTAGATATGCCGGAATGGTTTTCTGTCTCTACATTTCAGCCCTGGATTGGCTGGATGAACCCTGCCTCTTACCCAATGTAAGCTAGGGTAGGCTCTAGCCCCTTGTGACCATGGACGGTATAAGGAAGGACATTCCCAATGCTTTATACACATACATACACTGATGCAGCACTGGAAGCAAATCAGAGCAACGTGACTCATCTTAGGGCTCATTCGTATACACACGTTGTCACTTCCCCAAACTTAATGCTTGTGAAAGAGCATAAAAATGGATTATTGTCCTTTCGTAAAACAAACTATAATTTCTCCTCTGAATTTCATAATGAATTAAAATGAAAAATAAATAAATTAGAAAAAAAAGAAAACCTGACACTGGTTGGGTTTTTCCCCAGCTTCCTCTTTGGCACTTACTGATGCATGATGGGACAGCGGGGAGTGATTGGGTTTTCCACTCATTTCTGCCAACCCGTCAACAGATTGCGAGCATATCCCAGCGAGCGGTTGCTCCGCCCTGGAGGAGCTCTGCAGGAGGCAGGACTGAGTGTAGTCCTGCCAGAATCTGCTGTCCTGCAGCGAAGGCAGCTCTCCAAAGTCCCCCGAGTACCTGGGCGGTTTCCAGGCGTTCGTGTAGCGATGACTGACTCCCTGACCCGTGATGAGAGAGCTGGAGAGTACTGCTGGTTCACTAGGCTGGAGGAGTCTGTTCTTTTTTTGTATGGAGAGGATGTGTGTTATTGTGAAAACAGAGCAATTTCTGTCATTTTCCACTATTCAACAAGCTCTCTGCCGTCCATCAACGACCCCCGCTGTTTAGGGAAGCCACACGCTCTAACACAACCACAAAAAAACACTAACTGTGAACTGCAACCACATGAAAGGACCCCATTAGCCTTGCTCTATTTTCAGTTATATACAGATCAGCCATGTGCTTATGGGGGAATATGCTTTTTTTAGAGAGAGAAAAGCAATTTCTTTTTTTGTTCAGTTTTTTTTCGGTCATGCAGCATTTCACAGATTTGTCAGAAGAGCTTTTATGTAACCGTTTTTTTTTCTTAAATCCCATACTTTTGTGAGAAAAAATTTAAGGCTACAGTGGGATGCAAATCATTTTAAACAGGCACATTCATGACAGAGAATTATGGAAATCCCTAAATGACTAATTTCAGTAGTTTAATGAAAAGAAAACAATACAATTCAAGCTAATTGATTACATAGGGGATCACAAAAATAGTGGGAAGATGTTCTGGAATAAGTAAGCAGATTTGCACTTGTTTACATCTCTGTAGTGGAGCATGATGGATGTACAGCTTAGAAATAAACCGTCTAGGACATCTAGGTTAAAGTATTGACCCACGGGATGGACTGACCAGTACATCTGGGGCAGACTGAAGAAGGTGATTTGGCCAGCTAGTTTTGCAGACCACTTATTTGAACCAGAACCCCCCAGTGAGAAACCATCTTCGATTTTACTCCTGGACTTTTACATTTCAGGAAAGGTATAAACCAGCAGCTTCCATCAAGTGCTTGAGCTTTTTTTCATTTTGCAGTGAATAATCGACCCAGCAGGTGTTGTGTAAAGCCGGCTGTGTGTCAGGGCAGCACAATCTGAGTTTTAACCAGGTTCAAATGTCACTGAAACTCCCCCACAAAGAATGGTGGAGTAAAAACTACAGAGCTTAAACAAGTTAAACATAGTGTTTATTGGCCAAATGCCTGAAAAAATATATACACATCATTTATCCCTGTAAACTTGGATGAATACATTTTCTTTTTGTAGGCAACCAGTAGTTAAAAACTGTGTGTGTTTGTGTTGTGTTCCAGCAGTTCAGTGCTGGGTTTTTCAGTCCCTGTAATAATTTTGCTCTCTTAAAAGGAAAGTGATATCACACGTCTTCTTTGTAGTCAGTTTTAAAATGCTGACAGTGTCTTTGCTAAGATGTCAGCAGTGATGAATGTTAGCACAGAGATCATTGTTGCAAAGTAGATGCATCCTCTAAGAAGTCAAGGTGCTTGTCTTTTGCAGTTTTTAATTGCTGCAGGAATTCAAAGATACATAACCCTTTGTGGAAGGAAAGAAGCTAAATGTTCTTTGATTCAGCGGTAAATGAATAAATATTTGTGGATGCACATTATACCTGAAACAAAGCAATCCATGTGACATCAAATTAAGATTAAAGAAGCAACTTACATCAGGCTGAATCTGCAGGTAGATGTGTGACCTTCGATGTAGAGCCCCCTCTTGATTTAAAAAGGTGCTGAGGTATTACTTATTTAGATGAAACATTAAGAATAAGAGCAGCTGTCTTAATTAATGTGTCTAAGTTTTGCATTGACTAGAGGGGAAAAAATGATGTATTTGTGATTTATAAGCCCAAGGTAATAACAGTAAACTATATATTTAACATGAAAAAGATCTGTTGAGGACTGAGCAGGTTTATAAACAGCTCATTTCAGTGACATGTTCCATTTGCTTTAAAGAAAATTAACTAAAAATGACAACTTAAAACTTATCATTTAGTCGCTATTTTATAATATGTTCATTTTTCTCCAAAAGACGAGAATCATTAAGTTTTAGAGCTCTAATGTTTCATGTTGTGCCGTGATAGCGCAGCCATAACGAGACACAACTCACATATCTTTGCCATGAAGACGTTCACTATCATGCTGCTGTTCTGTTTCTGCGTCTCATTCATCATTTATGCCGCTTACTTGACTTTTTGTCAAACATCATTATTGTTTCAACATAAAGTTAATCAATCAAAAATTGTTTATATGGCACAAAACTTTACAAACAGACAGATAATTAATATAAGATAAAAGGAATTATGACCCAAACTCACTCATTTTAAATTTAAGACTGTAATGCTTAAAATGACGAAGTTATTGATGCGCTAAAATAGCTTTAAGTGAGCATCTGTTCAGATAATTCTCTTGACTGTGGGTTCAGCTCTCCTTGCTTTTTTCTCCTCAAAAGCAAAGACCAGAGTAACACTACTAAACCAAGGAGGCTGGATGGTTATATGAAAAATAAATGCCCAATGCTTTGAGTTTATGATCTCAGATGATGAGCAGAGTGATGATTCTTGCCAAAACAGGTCAGAAATAAAAGCCAGAACATGACCAATATTTTCCACATTTCACGTTAGTACCACAAAATGCAACATTATGTCTGTAAAATGAGCAGCAGCCCTGAACTTAAATCTTTTGTTGCAGTCTGCATAAAAAAAAACTTTTTTAAGATCAACAAATCTGAGTTTTGAAAATGATTTATCTGGAAAGAAAAAATTAAGATATAGCATATCAGCTTCCAGTTTTGTAGCCAAAGCTCCTCAGTAATGCACATGTTAATTTTCCCCTGATTGTGTGGGTCAGCTAGAGTTGGGGAGAGTTGTGATTTTAGTCTGCTACCTCTTCTTACGTGTTTTGAGAGGTGTTCAACATTCAGTTACCCACCATTTTTGTACATAGATGAGTTCTACATAATAGTGGAGAAAAGAAGTTAAGGTGGCCATCCTGGTTTGTGTTTCTACTGTTCCCCTTATGCTTTGAAACTGGCCTGTAGCTCTACATAGTACATGATTAAGACAATGGCTTCCTATGCCAACAGTATGCCAGTTACAGTCTGCTTTAAGTACAGCCGTGCAGTCATCAATAATTTAAGTAAAGGTTATGCAAACAGAAAAACAATTAACTGAATCAACAACTTGGCATAATAAAAATGATAGCCCATGACACCTCTGTCAGACTTTTCAGCTCAGCCCTGCAGTTGATCTTGTCACCTCTTAAATGAACAACTATTTGTTCAGTTTCCTCCAGTGTCTCTGTTTTCACCCTTAGGCTGTGTTTTTTTTTTTTTTTTTTTTTGCAGAACCATAGATTTCAGAGAATAGGGCCACGGAAACTTTTACAGAAATATATGATAGTCTGGCAGCAAAGCTCCAGCCTGGTGATTTGAGCTCCCACTGCACTCAGTGTGCTGGTGTGTTATAAGCAGAGTATTAACCGACTGGTCGATTGTGGGAGCACAAATTTTAGGGCCTGAGCTGTATCTTTCTGTACTCTGTGCTTGACCACAGAGTACAGATGGTGCCTGAACTTTTTTCTTTCTGTCTTTCTTTAGTCTTATGCAGGGCAGAGAAAAGTCAAACAGCATTAGAAGGTCAGGTTTACATAAAGGCAAAGGTAGGAAGCTGTGCAGTTTATTCTTTTGCAACACAGTAATGTTTTTTCCATTACCCAGTTTTAAAGAATGGAATGACATGTGCATTACAGTTAAGCTCGCTCCCTTAATAAGATGCCCATACCCACCTAATAACTAGCCTTGCTTCGTATCAAACAGACAAATATAACATGTGTGTCTATAACTGACATAAGATCAGAACAGTCCTGATGCCTCAGTTAAAGTCTTAAATGTGTGATACACATTTTTGTAGTGTATTCATACGCTAAATTATACTTTTCTGTAATGTTAAAAAATGAAAATAATTATGATAACTGCTACTTTGTTTTTATTAATCCAGCAAATGGTATAAAAACTGTATTCATTCAGAAATCAAGGGTATGTACAATGTAAGTTCAATTGGATAATTGTATTTCGCTGGCCCTGCACTAAAACAAATAATGAGAGTTTTTTTTAAGTTATTGAGGCCCACAAGCCCTCACACTGTTGAACACACATGTTGAAAATTTTTTTTCTAAATAAATGAATCTGACTTGTTGTTGCTTTATTTTAATCTCTTTAAGTCCACTGTGCTTTAAATCTTAATAAAATCTTAAAATAAAGCGTAAAATGCTGGTCAGCCTCCAATACTGGCATAATTAAAGTTGTTTCAGAACTTATCAAAAGCTTAACACAACACTTTTTATGCCCTGGTAAAAGGATTAATATATAATTCAAATGTCTTTCTTTTTGTAGGATCAAGGATATACCTGTCAGTCATCAGCGTATAATCTTAATTAGCAGATATATATCAGTCAAAGACACACTCTACTGCCATAATATTTTAATGACTTGTGGGAAGATGTGATTGATCGAGCTCTATTAAAACTTTTCAGTCAAAACTATTTCATGCTCTGGATCCCCTGAGATGTCTCAACTGTCAAACAGCTTTTAAGTGGTGAAGTGTGAGATACTTCAGTTTAATTTACGCCACTGATTAAAGGAGCAATCCAGACGTGACCAAACCACATGACTGCGGAGCACATATTGTCTCATTTTCCCCTTGTCCTGCTGACTAGACTTCAGTAACTGTGGATAAATCACACCTTTCAGAGGGCTGCCATGTTGTGTCAAGAAAAAAGAAAAGATAAGATTAGCAGAGTAACCTTGTCATGCCTCATTAAAGACTGTGTACTGTTTTAGTTAACATTCAGGAGAACACGTCTCACTATTCCACTCAATAGCACTCGCACTGCAGAGGTGATAAATAAATCACTGCTGCTGATCCTTCTTTCTTTCTTTCTTTCTTTCTTTCTTTCTTTCTGTCTGTCTGTCTGTCTGTCTGTCTGTCTGTCTGTCTGTCTGTCTGTCTGTCTGTCTGTCTGCCTGTCTGTCCCATTGTCTGTCTACCTGCCAGTCTGTGTGTTTGCACCTATTTGTACGCCTCTTCGTCTGCTTATTTCGTTTTGTTTGCGTTTCTTTCTTTCTTTCTTTCTGTTTGTCTATATTTTTTGTTTCTGTCTGTCTGTTAATTTTTTCTTAAGGACCAGCTGAGTTTTAAAGGTACTGTTTTGAAGTAGCTTAGGTCTTCCATGAGACAAAAATTTGAGTTTGAGTTTGAGTTAGCCTTGGCAAATTAAAATTATCCTTTGCCCCCCTCCCATGTGGCGTACCCCAAGGCTCCATTCTGAGCCCAGTCCTTTTTTTTGCCCTGGTCTTAAAAAACATGGTGTCTCCTATCATTTGTTTGCAGATGACTCTTAGATCTGTATGCCTCTGAGAAGTAAAGATGGCAGCTTGGTTAAACACCTGTTAGATTGTATTAATGGCATAAAGCCTAGATGGCCTTCCCACTGAGACAAACAGTTTTGTTTGTCTCAGTGGGATCGGTGATGTCCCTCTTTTAGATCTGAACTCACTTTGACCTGGTTTTAAAGTCACTGTTGTCAACCATGGTGTAAAAATCCACTGATTTTAACTTGGACTAACAGATAAGCTCTGTTCTTGAGTTCAAGTAACTTTATCAAGTAACTTTTATTTTTTATTTCTTAATGATTTTGAGTAAGTGATCCATGCTTTATTTCTGCACTTTTGAAAACTCATCTGTTAATAGGTACTTAAAAATGGAACATGTCCCACCCATCCTGGCCTTCATGCACTGGCACTCTGTTTGTATTAGAAGTGATTTTAAGTTTTTGTTTGTTTCAAATATTTTATTGGATTTGCACCTCACTAGAATTTTGACCCTTGGAAGTCTAGAAACCTTTGAGTTCTGTGAAGCACCTTTTTTTGTCGTCTTTGAGGACAAGCTAAAAGTTTGAGGTGACAGTCTTTTCTGTTGTGAGCCCTTAATTATGGTTCAACTTACCCCCTGAAATCAGAATGTCCCATACCCTGCCTACGTTTGAGTATTGTCTGAAAACCTTCTTTGATTTGTCTTTAAATTCAGCATCAGAGGATGGTGTCTCTGCATGTCGTGTCCTCTTGTTTTTAAGTGATCTGTCTTGCTTATTTTCTGTCTGCTTCTGTCTTTCTCTGCCTGTCTGCACTACTTTCTATTTCTTCGTTTATCTGCCTGTCTGTCTTTTTGTCCCTGTCTGCTTTTCCTCCTTTCTGTATGCGTCTGTCTGTCTTTCTTACTGTTTACCTGTCTGTATTTCCTCATTTGTTTCTTCTTGTCTCCATCCATTAGTCTTTTTTCTTTCATTCTTAAAAAGCAATTCTATCTGCCTTCCTCACAGTTGTGTTTCTGCCTTTCCTTCTTTCAATTTGTCTCCATGCCATTTCTCTCTTTCTCAGCCTCTTCCACGGGTTTATTTTTTATTTAACCATGAAAGAGCATTTTTATCAAAGCCCTCTCAGACTCAGTGTCACTGTAGTTGTATTGAACACTAGTGTAAAAACATTTCATGTACACAGACTCATAACCAGTCAAAGGAAGAAACAGGATGGAACTTTGATGCTTGAATGAGTTTGCACAGACTTCTTGCGAATCCCAGGGAGACCAGGTAAAGATGAGCAACCAGAAAAATGTGATTTATGGTTTTGGCTGAAGATTTGTGCCAATATAACAAGTTTTCTGTTGCGGACACAGCTGTGGAAAAGAGAGTTATGTTATAACAGTTCTTACCTTCGAAGAAAAAACTTAATAAATATGAAGGGAAATAAAAAGCATGAAAGAGGCAGAATATTACAGGGTTTAGGGGATATAATCAATTTTGCCCTAAGAGCAGGAAATAATTATGGCTTGGGATGGTGCACTCTTTTCATCAGCTAAGCGTGGACAGAGGTTTGCCTTCAAGGTGTTTGAAAATTACTACCATTGTGGCCATTTTGAACACAGTATAATCCACTTTAGATAAATACTTCCCCTCCATTGTGAGAAAATACCAATGGTTTTCTTCCATTAGAGTTGGAACAGTTTAAGTTAAAGAAGGCTGCCTGTCATTTCCTGTCAAAGTCTAACAGCAGGATATTGTAAACCTTAGAATTATCTTTGACCAACATCCTGTGGAGCACAACAGGGTGCTGGTAGAAGACTGAAAGCGTTTCTAAATCATTTCAATCTAACAATGAGACCAAGTGTATTTTTTCAGGACTGTAGACCTCATTGAAAACCTTCCTGATTGGTCAACCGTCTAGCCAATCAGAATCAAAGAACCCCTTGTCAAAGCAGTCAATGTCGGTTATCACCAGATGGATAACTTTAGTTGGTAGTCTTTTCTAAATTATAGTGAAATAGCCCTGTCATGATAGCAAATTTTGCTGGACGATAATTGTTCCAAAAATTATTGCAGATAAACGATATTATTATCAATGTCATTTTGAAACATCATTTTTTTCCATTAGTGTAATTATGTATCGTAATAAAGTGGGTACGCCCTATCAAAAGCAATGAACTTTAATTTCCTAAGAGTATTTAACTGTAATTGGAAGGTCAAGAGCTTTTAAATAAAAAAAAAGATGAACAATATAATAAATTAAATAAAAAAGAGGACAAAAAACAATGAAAATGAAATGGAGTCTCTTTTGGAAAAAACAGCATGTAAAAAACTCATGATAATCAAGAACAATAAAAAATAGGCCCTGTCTCTGTAAAGAAAGAAAAAACTGAACTCCAATAAAAACACAGACAGCAATAAAAACAATAAATAAAGTGTAGTTTATGCAGTTCCTGAATTGTTTGTGACATGTACTTTCTCCCAGTCAATTAGTACTGTCTGCCAAACATTTGTAACATTTCAGACTTTTCAATCGTATTGAAGTGCTGCATTTCTTTTGCAATGTAGTGAACGACACTGTCAGTGAGCACGCACCTTTTTGCGTTGTTTTATTTATATTTACTTTGCCAACCAAACACCTCAGCAAGCGCTGACTCCCGGGACGAAGGCTCCACTGCACCTCCCCTTCGCCATCGCCACTACTTTCAAACAATTTGGACTTATCGGCTCATCGGTGTTCATGGGCTTACCCCTTGTTTATTCAGTTTAAAACCAAAATATTCCCACACTGGGGCTGTGGCACTTAGCTGAGGAACCATAGCTTTTGTGCTTTCATTCATATTAGTGTTAGTTTCCTCGTTACTCCTTATGACGCTCACTTCGGCTCTGTGTGTATACCCGTGAGCGGCAAGGCCTCCCCCTCAAAGATTGAAGGAATGACAGATGCATCACTAACTGTAACCCCGCTCATTCCGGTATAGAACCAGTGCGCCCCGGTGTTAAGAAAGATGAACGTAGTGACCCATCTTCTAATCCAGCCTGTTTGGTAGAACGAGAGGAGGGAAACAAACATGCATGCACGTCAATGTATCGAGGCCAGCAAACTTACGAGGATGTTTTTATTTATCTTTCGGTTAATTGATTTATTGATTATCACGACAGGCCTATAGTGAAATTATGATCTTCTTTTTGGTTCTTCAACATTGAAAATGTATCTACACACAAAGGTGAGAGAAAATATTTTAATACTGACGATATTTGGTGTTCTGGGAAAATTCAGCCAAAACAATAATAGCTTGTTGATGTCAGCTGCAGATGTTAGATGACATCACTTAAGTCAGTCTTTCTAAATGTATATATAAAACATGTTTAGCTGATTTAATAGATTCATAAATCTTTTTAGTTTTCTTCATACAGCTCACTGTGGTGCTGCTCTTATTCTTTTACTTAGGCCAGACTAAAATATAGGATTTGATCTGATATCAGATACCTCAGTCTACATATGGAGGTGGCCTGGTATGCTGATCAGACTGGTTTGTATGTGCTTACTCAGTGAACACTGGCGCTCCTTAAACACCACCCTATCCACCGATGTTAGTCTGCCAGCCAGTCCTACAAGGTTCCCTCCAGTGGGCCAAACGCTCCCTCTGGGCTCCCATGGCTTTTACAGCTGTCATTTTAGACCTCTCAAATCTCATATTCACCTTTGCTTCTCATTCTCAGACTTGCCACCCTTTGTAGCTTTTCTATCGGGCCGAGCTTTCTAAAACCTCATTAGGTTGAAGAAAATTAAGTCACACAACATAAGCAATACATTATAATTATTAAAGACACACGGCTCATGATGTTTTGATTCATCTCTTACTGCTGTTTTACACATAATAAATTATTTACAAAAATTTATCTTTGAGCCATCACACAAGGCTTTCCATTGGCAAGTTGTGTCTGGATGCACACTACTAATGCATTTATTGCCCACAAACAGTTAGCTTGGTATCTTAATGTCCAAGACAAATGTCATTATGTGTTAATGCAGTGTATGAATAGGCTCTTCATGGTATAAACTTAACTAGGGATGGGAAATTAAAACTAGTTCCACTTAGGAGTTGATATCATTAGCCTTCATGCTTAACTGTTTACTTATCTTTTCCTTTCACTGTTCATCTTTTTTATGTCAAAGGCAGTCAGCAAAACTGATAGCAGAGAAACTGAAGATGGAGTCATTTAAAAGAGGAGACTAAAGAGTCAAGAGTGTTGCTGGATTTACATAATATGACACAGCATATTTTACAGTAACTGATATGTGTGATCCCAGCTGTGGAAACATCAGCAACATACAGAGGCAGTCATCATATCATGGAGGTAAATATTAGGGATTCTATGATGTTTATGACACTAAGCAGCCCTTTTAGCAACCTAAAATAATAAAATCCTTTGCAAATGATGAGGGAGTCAATAACAAAAAATTCAAATGCAGAACGGAAATTGTACTGGCATCACTTCCTGCTCCGAATCCGAATCTCCCTCACATCAACAGACTTTGCCGTTCCGCTGTTTTCATCCAAGGCAGTGAAGGCAAGCTGAATGCTGAAACACTTCATTCCCTTTAAATTTGACAATCACAGGAACTGAAACCCTTTTACATTTTATTTGTGGCTTCCTGTGCATTTAATGAGTGGATAAAACAGTTTAATAGGGTAGGCAGTAAGGGCAAGAGGGCGGGGAATGACATGCAGGACAGGAGCAGGCTGCTCAGATTTGTATATAAATAGCCCATTTAAAGACCTAAAGCTTTTATACATATATCAGGACCCAACTACAAGGCCATATCTGCCCCAACTCTTTCCGGTTTATTATGACCATTGATACTTTTGCAATTGTAGATGACCAGTAAATCATCTCACAGAGGTTGAATAGGATTTCTGTCACCAAACAAATTAAGGAGAAACTTCCCATGGTCCATGAAAAAAAACATTTACATCCTTTGCAGTTATCTAAACCTTTTTGGCTCAACGCACCACTGACAAATTTGTGAAATGTCCCTTTAATTCTTCTACTCTCAGTAATTTTGTGACCTGAACCTGTCTTTAATCTCTGCTGATGATTGTGTTAATGTAAAAGAGCACTCAGGGCATTTGCATAAGAGCAGCAGTTATTTAAGTGCCACAGAGTCTGCTCCGAGTTCAGCTGATGAGAGGATATTTTTAGACTTCAAGTTCATACAATTTTCCGATTCAGTAGAGACAGCTTGTGTAATGTGGTAATTGAAAAGCAGTATTAGATTTAATTCAAACTGCCTTTAAGGCTCCACTTAAAGTCGAGCCACTTGTGGTTAATTCATTTCCTATTAATGTACTTTTTTTTCTCCCTACAGACAGACAAGAAGAATTTTGGCAGAGTTTCAGAAGCTCTTTTTCAGTAAATAAATGCATCTTACTGATGCTCTGCAGCTCTTGCTTTATTTCATTCCCTCTTTTTCATACCGGGGCCTAACCCAAAATTAAAATGAACATCTCTGTGATGTTTATGGTTTGTCAGGTTCTGAGAAGAAACCAAAAGTTTTTTACCAGAGCAAAGATTGAGCATGCCAGTCTTTTCTGCTTACTGACAGGAGGCAGGGTATCTGTCTGATCGCCCACTCCACACCGAGCTCATCAATGCATGCCTTTTTTCAGATGAGGAGCTCCAGTTTCACATTTTCTGTCATCTTTTCTATCAAGTATTTCAAGGATGTTTGCTTTCTCCCATCCAGAAGTTCTGTCTCAAGCTTTTTGGCTTTGCTGACATTACTTGGAAATGCCCTTGATTTATACAGAAAACATTTTTTTTCAATCATGAAGCACTTTCAATCAGTCGTGTTTTAATGTTGCAGCTGTAACTTCAGCCTGTATGCCATTATGTAGATTTGTCACAACTATCATAATGCAGTCAAACACTTTCTTTGTATTTCAAAGATTAGCACTGAAGGATTTCAAGAAAAAAACAAAACAAAAAGCAAAGCACTTTACTCCAAAAAAAAACCAAAAACAGTCACTTATGTCAAACAAGCCTCCACTCATTTAATTTATCATTTAAGGATCATAATTTTAATTGGCTTGCAATCAGCCTGCTCTGCAAATGTCATATTTTAATGAGCTCCTACATAAAAAAATGGTCTATTTCTAGTTTATGACTGTACAAGGGGAATGTTTGCAGCCACCCCTTGAAATATATACATATTTTTCTAGTAAGCAAGAATGAAGTCATCATTTGTAGTCTTCAGGTTAATTAATCAAACGCTGTTTGTCCGTCAGTCACAAAAGAAAGTTTTTCACTCTTTGTAAACCACTTCTAGTCAGCCTATATCGACACTTGTTTTGAAAGCATTTCCATCAGGGCTGGGTAATGTAGACCAGAATTTACATTTCAGTGCTCCTCAGCTGATTGGCAATTTTCAATTTATCTCTCTACTTTTAGTTAGTTTTTAAAATTTTGTAATTGTTAAGTTGTCTGAGCCACAAAACAATGTAGAGTGGAATGTACAGCTGGTGAAAAGATTCCAGAGTGTTTTATTTTTCTTCACAAAGTCCCTGTTTTGGCACGTTTTTATAATGCAGCATATGTGCTGTGTTCTTCTGACTTTGCACTTTGATTTTGCCTGCTATATCTCTTTTTGAAAAAATTCTCCTGCTGTATACTTACATTCATAAAAACCTGTATGCTGAATATCACTACTTTATTTGATTATTACTTCAGGCTGTCCTTGTGTCTTTTTGAGTCTGGAGCAGGTTGGTGGAATCAAAGCACACATGCGGAAGAACACATAGCCATTTACATCATCGAAGTAAGAGAAATAAATCACTGTGATTTTTTGGCCAATCATACATTTAACCCAACATAGTTTTGTGTCTTGTTTCCACCAATAACATGAAACAACTGTACCTGCTAATAACGTTGCACCTTACCGGTAGTCTGTGTTTGTTCTCCTTAAAGGTACAACGCTACTGGGAGAACTTTACTACTTCACTGAATGTTTTCAAGTGCTTCATACAGTCTAACTTAAAAAAAATATTGAGGCAGTGCACATACAGAAAGTATAAGAATAACTGATACACTAAAACAACCCTCACCTGTAGTTTAATTCTGTCCCATTTTGTACCTGATGTATATGTAGCTCTCATTACAGCTTTAAGTGCTTTCAAATGCTTCGATGAGGACTCCATTACTTGTCATTTGAATGCAGTTTCACAGGTTGGCTCTTCTCTGAGCAGATAGTGATCCCCTTCATTTATGCTGATGGATTCAAGTCGCCTTCAGCAAACACCATAATTCAGACAAACGCCTACAGATTTTTTTTTGAAGAAGAAGATGAGCTGGGAGAGAAATAACTTAAGCAGAAGGCAGCTACAAAGTGAGCCATAAAACAAGCCTCTGACATGAGAAGTGCCTGAAAATCATCCCAGCCTTAATGGCCCTGCTAGGAATGATGAAGCACTGTCTGCTAACAACCGCAGAAATGTCTCAATAACAAAGAAATATTAACCAACCTGTCTGGTCGGCCATTTTTCCCTCTTGTATTCTCTCATGTGCCTGACCTTCCTCTTGTACCGACCCTCTCTGCATCACAATCCCCTCCTATTATCTTTATTGCACTTTAGAGCCTTGAATCATCAGCCTTGCATCCCAGCGTTTCGTCTAGCTGGGATCTGATTTGTGTCACCGGTGATACTGGAGAGCCAGAGTCGAGTATCAGGAGTCAGCAGGGCTCTAATAAATTGAGAGGCTCTGACTCGTAATCCTGCTCTTTCCCACCTCCTGTGCTGACAGAGTGCTCTAGAGAGGATGTACTGGCAGATTAAAGAGGCTCACAAACTTGCTTCACTCTGCTACTACGTGTGTGTGTGTGTGTTTCTGTGTGTATGTTTGTGTATCCAAGAGTGAGAATATCCCTGTACATTCTCCCAATAGACTCACACTGATCTACTGCTGCAGGGGAAGTCAGCTCCATCATCAGGGTCAGAACACAAGGGGAAGTCTTTTGTACTTTTTGTCATTTTTCCTCTTCAGTGTAATCGTCTCTGTCATCATGTCGAGCCAATAAAGACAGCCAGCTCTCTGCCCATGGACAAAAAAAAATGACAGCATTGATCATTTGTTCAAACACCCATAATTGGCCTTCTGTATGCGCTCAGTCAGTGCCACAGTTGGACGCATATGACCCAGAGCGGAACTTTGTATGCACAGTAAAACAAGAAATGTTGGTTTTCTGGCTCAGAGAGCAATCTTTTGGCCAACCTTATAAGACCACAGTCCTCTTCTGACCTTTGGCAAAGAGCTTTTATCACCCAAACTCGACAGGAGCTTAATTCTATAAGGTGGCAATAAAGAGAAAAAAAACAGAACCGTGTGAGTTTTTTTAAATTGACCTTTTGGAAACAGAGAACTGAAACCTGTTTGGAGGCTGGTTGCACTAAAACTGCACTAAGAAGCCAAACATCAAGGGAGCTCCAGCGACAGTAAAAAAAAATGTCAAAATACAGTTAAATATAGAGGGTTGGTGGAACAAAAGTCTAAAACATTATGCACACTTTAAGCTATACATTATAAGCCCCCTGCCTTTTAGAACACTGAGATGTAAAACCTTAAATTTCTAATTTATGTATTTAAGAATTTCATATTTTATTAGTGTGAAAAACTTGTTGGATGTTAAATGTAAATAGATGACATAGCTGTACATGCTTAAGTTGCTGACGAATGTAGAGCTGCAGAGTTTTCAGCTTGTTTCTTTGAATTATCTTGGACCTTAATAGTGACTAAAATTGCCGCATTGCTTAATCAAAACAAACCATCTCAATTCATTTCAGCACATAGTCTGTGATGAAACCACAGCCAAAGATGCCCTGAATAGCAAGCAAGGTCACTTCACTTTCCTGCTGTTATTTACAGGCATCAAACTTTTAGAGGAAAGAGTGCACCTTTACCACGTAGCTCTACAGTAACTACAACACACTCTGCATTTTAAGCAGGGTTGGATGAGGTCTCTTTTACTTACTGGGCATGTGCATGCCGTGCTCTGCTCTTCAAGTATCAGAAGGAAACATGCCTAATCAACCTGAGCACCAATCATGTGGAGTTTGTTCCACCAACTTTTCCCACTAATCAAACTTGATGTTTTTTGAGCATATACATTGAGAACTGAAGATACTGGGTTGCTGACTTGAATAGTCCCCCCCTCCCCTATGTCTTTGCATATGAAGCTTACAATCATGCCCATGATAGCCTTTTTTCACACCTCTAGCTGTGGGACTGCCAAGAAGGACTCAAAAGCACTGAACTGAGTATGTGATAACTGGCAAATGAACTTGAGCTTATGTTGTGCTTTTCTAGTCTTTGACTATTCAAAGCTGCTTTAGACCGTAGGTCACATGTTCCCATTCACTCTCACATCCACTCACTGATGGTTGTGAGCTTCTATGTTAGTTATCCATCAGCATCACTAACACATTCACACCCTTTCATGCCCATTTACACGCCATTGACGTAGCAGTGGGAGCAACTTTGGGTTAAGTGTCTTGCTCAAAGACACATTGCCATATGCCGCCCAGAGCTGGGCATGAACCTGCAGCCTCCCAATCACTGACCAAGCGCACTATCAAACTGCCCACCGATGCCCCACACCACCCACTTGACAAGTCTCATGGTGTGTGAAAGGTGGACAAATGAGCTCAGGGATTTGTCACAGCGGTCCAGTTGCTTTGCACATAATCAGCACACAGTGGAGCTCGAAGTGCTTCCACTCAGGGCTCCTCAGATATTTCTGTGATGTGTTTTCTTCTTCTGTTTGTTTCTGGCAGACATAGGGCAGTTTTTGTGGTCAAGAGTTGATCAGGTTGCACTGGGAGCGCCCTCTGCTGGATTAGGTGGTTTACTGCTCCATGCTTCCTGGGCCTGTCACGATAACAAATTTTGCTGGACGATAATTGTCCGAAATTTTTTTAACGATAAACGATATTATTGTCAATATCATTTTGATTCTTTTTTCATTTTTTCATAAATGTAATTATAATATACAGTATGTCATAATAAAGTGAGTACTCCATGTCAAAAGCAAGGAAGTATTTAACTGTAATTGGAATGTCAAGATCTTTTAAATAAAATAAATTAAACAATATAATAAATTTAACAAACAAAAAAAGAGAAAAAAAAACAATGAAAATGAAATGGACTCTCTTTTAGGAAAAACTGCATGTAAATGAAAATAATTATATTAATCAAAAACAATAAAAAATAGACCCTGTCTCTGGAAAGAAAAAACAAAACAAATTAAAACACACAAAAAAACCCCCATAATTACAATATTGTAAAAGGGAGTTGATACAGTTCCTGAATTGTTTGTGACATGTACTTTCTCCCAGTCACTCCGTACTGTCTGTCAAGCGTTTGTAACATTGCTGGCTTTTCACCCATATTGAAGGGGGGTTGCATTTTTTTTTGCAATGTAGTGAACAACGCTCTCAGTGAGCGCACATCATTTTGCGCTTTTCTTTATATTTACTTTGCCGACCAAACGCCTCAGCTAGCGCTGACTGTCAAGGACGGAGGCTCCCTGCACCTCCCCTTCTTCTTCGTCGCCACTACTTTCAAACAAATGCGACATATCAGCTAGGCGGTGTTCATGAGCTCACACCTTATTCATTCTGTTTAAAACCAAAATATTCCCACACTGGGGCTGTGGCAGCCGGCTTAAGAACAGTATCTTCCGTACCATCATTCATGTCAGTGTTTCTTTCCTTGTTCCTCCTGATAATGCTCACTTCAGCTCTCTCCCTGTGTATGCCCCCCCCCCCTAAAGATTGCATCAGTGACAGATGCTCACTCCGCTATAAATCCGCTATAGAATCAATGCACCCCAGTGTTAAGAAAGATGGACAGAGTGAGCCATCTTCTCAATCAACCTCTTTGGTAGAAAGAGAGGAGGAAAACAAACATGCATGCACGTGTCGGTTTTTCGAGGCCGGCAAACTTACCGAGGATGTTTTTTATTTATCGTTCGGTTAATTGATTAATTGATTATCATGACAGGCCTAATGCTTCCTAATTTACTGTTGAGCTTTTATTTATTATTTATGTTCAAGCGCAGATTTTTGAACAAATTTTTGAATATCAAGTCATTGATGGCAGTCCTATTAACAATGTTGCTGTTGTTTTGGGACTGCTTGCTATCAGTGAGTCAGATCATCCTTTTTGTATGCACAACAATACAAAGGTTTAGCTTAAACCAGTGGCGATGGTAACATTTAAATACATTTTGTGGCTCAAAGCTTCGGGTGCCAGAATAAACACCAATTTCCCAGCACTTTTACCAGCTTACAGGCTTTTTTTGTTGCTGATGTTAATTGTAAATTGAGTTTACATGGCATGGTGAAATTGGTAGGACAGTCTGTTTAGAGCAATGCATTTTCTCTAAATTGTTAGTAGTAATATTTGACATGAACTGCATTTGTTCAACACAAATAAGGTTAATGTCATGGCTTTAATTGAGATGTCCCACCTATACAGTTGTGTCTTGGGCAAAATGACTCAGTTTTGGTAAATGACTTTTTGAAAAACTTTTTTAATGATCGCTTAAGCGGAGGGATTTATGTCTCTGGGCAGTGAGCTGTGTCATCAGAGATGTATTGCTCTAAAATGCCTCTTCAGTAAATGACTGTGCCACCTGAAGTGCACCTCTGTGAAATGATTAGTTAATGATTTGCTTATGACATAGACTGAAGGCTCATCCCATTTCTGCTTGGGGTTTTCATCATTTTTTTCTTGTAAATCACATAATTTTCTTCCCTCAGAAGTGGGAGTCTTTGATAAATTTGTCCTCAGGGTGATCTAAAATACTCCGTCACTGTCATCACGGCTGATGTGTAGAATAAACACACCTCCATCAGGCTTCATTTCCTGTCTGATCTGCTGTTACTTTACAGGCTATTTGTAACAAGGGAAATGGGATTTGTCGCTGCATGTATTGGGGCGTGTAGGAGGACACCATGTGTGCAGCAGCTGGGTTTTGTGCGGGTGCTACTTGACATTGATGTGAGTAAGATTGATACCAGTTGTCCTTCAGAGGATCATTAAAACCTCCCCTTGCATTTTTCTCCATCCCGTCCTCTGTGGCCGCTTTGGTTACATAAACAAAGCTCTGTTTCTATCAGAGGGAAGATAAGAATTGTCAGATCACCTCTTACTGTGTAAAAACAAAAAAACAAAACTGTCTGGCTCCTGGAGGCTTTATTTTCCATTTCATTGTTCTCATTTAGCGAAGGTCAAGAGTCAGAATTGGAAGTAAACACAGTATTTAGCATAATGACCTCTGCTTTAGAGAAGAGTGTTCTCATCTGCATAACTGACTTTAATGTCTCTTGGTCTTTTTTTCAAGTGTTTTTCTCTGCTCTCTGATTCAAGACACTTAAAACAGTTTAGCTGTTAGAAATTCAACGCTAGCCAACACACTGTTTAGATTACTTGTGCTTGGGAATGAATAAAAGGTTAATGGTCAAAAGTGAATATCAGCTATTAAACATAAGAAATAAAAAAATAAAATAACTTTTTTATTTTTTTGTTGCAGTATAATTTAAAAGTCCAACAACTGGGGGAAATCACGATAAATACTTTTCCGATGCATTTTTCCTTCATTAAAAATACATTACTCCAGCATTTTCAGGTTGACAGGTATAAAACTGCATAAAATTGGAAAAAAGAAAAGTGTGTCAGTGGCCATCAACCTTTTTAACTGAAGATCTCCGAAGATGGTAATGGAAAAAGCTGGATCTATTTATTAATAACTTAGAATTATGCACTTCCTTTGGTCTCTGTTCTGCCTTCATGTCAACGGGTGTGGTGTATTATGGGAAATTCTCATGCCCCTTTGTTTCAAGTGAGGTCCTGGTCTATGTTCATTCAAAGGGTTGTAAAACTCTTCGGCGTAGCCCTCCTCCTTAGCCCTATGGAGAATTTGGACACTCTTTCACTAGACATGAATGCACAAAACTAAGGAGTAAGGGCTAAGACTAAGGCTAAGGGGTAGAATTGGTCATTCACTCTTAAAGGGGACATACCATGCTTGTTTCTCCTTTTCACTTTGCCAGACTAGGATGCCTGTAAAGCATTTCTGCCCTCAGTACAAGTCATTTAGTTCCTTCATTGCCCCACAATAGCATTCTCAAAATCCTCATTTTAAGCCACTATGAAGCTCTCGTTGAAACACGAGGATCTCAGGATGACCTAAAGTTATCTTGCAACGTCACAGCCCTTTGTGCTCTGATTGGTCGGTTCTATCAGGGGTAGAGCCAGCCTGTGCTTCTTCTTCTACTGTATTTTCCGGCAGGCTCAAAGCAGCAACCGCGTATTGAGTCCCCCTACAGGCCAGAGCTGGTAATGAGTGAGTGTGAGCTAGGGACCTATATACTGCCGCTGGACGAATGTGTTCCTCGGTGATGGTTTTGTGGCTAACGGACATCACAGAGGAGGAAGTGTTTTATCAGATTACTCCAATAAAAAGAAATGTACCTCATGTCGTCATGACGATTTAAATCTCGTGGACATCTTGCAATGACCTATTTTCAGAGGCATCAAATCTCGTTCTAGGATATCAGAAAAAATACAATATCTAATTTTTTGAAAATTAAGGGGGTGTAAGGTCTTGTTTTCAAATTTATTATATTATATGCAAGTATTAAATCATGCATCAGCATGATATGTCTCCTTTAATCAGCCGAAGAAAACAATCAATAAACATCAGAATGTTCTTGACCATTTGAAGCACCAGCAGCCTTGTGCTCCCCATGTGAATAACCTCTGGTCCTCATCTAGTTTTGGGGTCTAGATCTAGCCTGAGACTCTTTTCCTGCATGCTGTTCCTCTCTCTATGTCCAGATGGATGGCATGGGGCCTCCTTATAATTTGATCGTCCACTTAAGGCGCCAACCCAACTATAGAAGCACATGATAAGCTATTCAATATGTCAAAGGAAGAGTTTAATTTTGAACTGCTTTGGGTATTTGATTGATTGAATGATTAATTGATTTCTTTATTTCAAACACAGACATTACAAAAAAGAACCTCATGAAAAGAAACAAAAGCAAAAAAAAAAAAAAAGTCAGAATTTACATCTCAGTCTCATGTGCAAAATATCACACTGTTAGTTGTTTTCTTACATGTTGCACATTTAAAAAAAATACTTTGGATTTAATAGAAATATTTTAATTGTCATCATAAAGTCTCAGGACTCAGTCCATCAAAACTGCATTCACACAGTTGTTCAATGTCAAAGATTTTGTTCCCAACTTAGTTTTAGTTTAGTTTAGTGTTTTAGTTATTTCATTCATACATAGAAACAAAACATTTTCATTTTCATACAAGCATATAAGTATATAATTGAATGAAAAGGAACAGAAAGAAGAAAAATCTTATATTATCTGCCCCTTTTAGACACTTAAAAAATATTTCAAAAACAACAAAACAACAACATAATGATCAACATAATTCACAACAATAATAATAATAATAAAATAAAACATTCGTCATCAACACCGCTGTTCTCAAATTCTTTTTGATTCTCAATGACATCAACAACAAGTAACAACCGCCAAAATAATACTAATAAAAACTTTAAACTGGTTTAAGTTGTTTTACTTGACATACTACCACACTTACCATTTTTAGGCTCTTGCCTCGTGGTGGCTTCACAGGTTAAATTCAACCCTTTTTGTCTCATTTGCTGCTGCTCTCTTGTCCGCTTTCCAAGTCTATCCACTCTCTTTCCTCTATCAAAAAAGACAAAAGCTACAACAACATAAAAAGACACTCAGAGATAGATCATGCATACTTACAGTTAGCAGTTGATGCCTTTCTAAATTGAACTTTTATTCTTCTTTGTGTGTTCATGAGAGTCATGTTACTCTTCTTGAGTCGGTGTCCCAGATGGACTACCCAAAAAGTCCTGGCGTGCCTCTGCTACTCCCATTGAGACTCCCTCCTCAATTACTTTAATAATTTGGCAGCAGGAGACAAGCTGTCCTCCAGTGACAAGCTAACTTCAGGCACTGAGCGGAGGTTTCTACCTGCTGCAGGAGCTCAACAATTCAATGTCTCAGTTCACTTTAAGCAGACGCATTCTTGAACCCCATGTAGAAATCTATACAAAAGAGGAACTCAAGGCCAACTTTGCAGTCATCTTAGGATACGTACATCTGAAGAGCTGTGACATAAAACACGGCCATACATTATGTCCACTTGTAACATATGATGTTGGAGAAATGCACTGTAAGGCTAGATTTCCACTCACTGTTATTATCATTGATTCATATATTAGTAAAGAAAACAGCTGTACTTTAAAGATAGCTTATTTTGATCCTATTGAAGCAAGGGCGTTATTTGTCGTTTTCTGTACACATTTGTATATTTTTTGCATGCTTCTCCACTTATCCCAATATTTTTCTGTCCCAAATGCTCCATTAAAACCCAAATAACAAATAAAATGATTAAAAAACAATGCATTTTACATGGTGTAAGTTGTTTGTTTCAGTAAATCAGTAAAATTATTATTTTGCAGAATAAATATCTTGTTACATGTGGTATAAATCATCACTTTAAGGATGATGATACAATATGATCTGGTATGGTATAGCCTTGTAGCTCCCTATAATGTAATAATTTCCTGAAAATGTAAAAATATTTGTAGTTAACTCAATCAAAATGTAATAAAACCCAATGATGTAATAATTTAACCAATATTGTAATAATATGTCTTGACTGATATTGTAATAAAATTTGTACTAATAATGTAATACCTTATTACATTATTTGGGATTTATTACATTTTAGGTGGATCTTAAAAAAAATGATAATGTAAAACATGACAGAAAATGTAATGGATATTTTTATTTCAAGTCCAACATTCTACATTCTGTGTTTTGAGATTGTAAGACTGTTATATACACTGGATTTGAAACAGCATTACGTTCATGTCACATTTTATATTACCTTTTTTTTTTTTTTTTTTTTTAAAAGAGCCACCTGAAAGTGTAATAAATCATTTTCAGGCGTTATTACATTTTCAGGTAATTATAGCATTATAGGATGCTACAAGCCTGCCTTTATATACATTTCTTTTTGTAAGATTTAGAGGATATCAGTATTGGATGATATTACACGCTCAACAGTCACATTTATAACATTAAAAGTCGTTTTGGCTAATTAATTGCCTGAGTGCTTCTATTTAAATCACAAAACAAACCAATAGAAATTTCCTGACGACTGCATTAATGACACAGATATATTCTTTGCATTCTATAATTATGGGTGTTTGTGTTTAAACATGTTGAATCATGATCACCCAAATGATATATCAGTGTTTTTTTGTACTTATACAAATAAGTGATCAAGTCTAGGCTTGGACAAAGAATTCTGATGGCTTTGTTCTAGTTTCGGCCTTTTCTACTCCACTCTTCAGTCTATCTAACAGGATCTTTACAAGTAATTCCCCAATACCACCTGATTATTAGTCTAATAAAGTTGATATTAATATAGTAGTATGATTTAAATGTGACTACCCCTCGGTTTAAGGGTGTCTAGAAGTTTCTTTTTCTTTTTTTTATCCTCCATCAACTTGTTTAATGAACTGAGGCTCTACAGCCCTGTTTCTTGTTTCCTTGTCCTTTCTCTGATAGCCTACTAGGGCCTCATTTCTCAGCCTGTTGTGACAAGCTGTTGTTCTGTGATTCGCCGTAATGGTCCGGGGATGTACGGAGGGATTTGTTCCACACAGATGGAGGTAGAGAGGTATTAACACTCTGGTGACAATACTGCACAACTCCAAATCCTTTAACCCTCATGATCAGTGTAACATAGAAAACTGACACATAATAACAAAGTGGCATGTGCTTAATCTGTGATGCGAGACTAGCAGACTCACTGCAAGCATTAGAAACTTAAAACAGTGATTTAAAACCCAGCACCGGTTTAGAGTTTTCAGTTTCATGTGCCTCTGAAATAAAGATAAAAAAACACAATCGTACATCCTTTTCAATAAAAACGTGGCTGTTCTGTTACTGTAACTGTTTGGCCAGTGTGTTATTCTACCTTTCCTCCAAACAAATAAACATGCAAATATAGGACTCAAACTGTCTGTCTGTGCCACAAACCAGTTTGTCACTGTATTTTTATTCACCCATCATCATGGCTGGTAGTTCAAGGCTTCAAGCTTGATGTGGCATTACTTTAACCTCCCATGTGTTCTACAACATGATGTTGCTGTCTTCACTGATGTGGAGACAGTGTCACATAAATACATCTATGGCAAACACAATATTAATATTACTGGTACAGGTTTACTCCCGATCTATCAGTTGAATTTAAATTCGATGACTATAATGCTTCACTTTTAGACACAGAAATGTAAATAACAAAACAACATTCCTTCACAACATAAAGCACTAGGGATGTGACACGTAACTACTAAATCTGATTTACCTTTTAATGTGTACTTCAGTTTTTTTATTTAATAGTTCTGTCTCCCCATACCTCTACATTAGAAAGGCAAATTCAGAATTGAAAGCTTATGAGCCTTTCTTGGTGTTTGTGGAGAAGTCAAGAGCGGCTGGTGAGAAAGTAGAATGACTGATAAATATAGCATACCGTTAGTCCAATAAGTGGGTTTATGGTTAGGTCTTGGTATGTTGTATGTATTTTCATGCTCTGTTTTGTATACTGCAACAAATCTTCAATAAAGAGACCTTAATCAAAAAAAAAAAAAAAAAAGCTTATATCAGGGACAGGCAACTTTGATAATTTCAAGGGTCACATTACATTGTCTTCAGCACAGAGGTGGCCATTGTAGAAGAAAAAAAAAAGGATAACCTCTTCTTCAAAACAACAAATACATATATTTTCACAGAAGGAACATATCTGGATCTTTCATGTAATGTTAAAATGTTTGTATTTATTTAATCAAACTCAAAATCCACAGAATTCGATAAAATTAAGTGTGTCTTTTCAATTTTCACTGGTTACTTAATTATATTTTTGGACATTTTTTTCACAAATCAGAGGTTAATATAGACTTGATTACTAAAAAGTTTATGCTATTTTTTCCATCTACAAACAATATACAATGCATCAACTGGCATCCTCATTACACGCACAATAAACGATAAAAAGGAATGAATCAAACGTTTGTATTATGATATCTGATAAACTTAGTTTATTAACACTGCGCCGACTGTTTGAATGGATTAATCAGGCTAAAATAACTGTTTACAGGATGCAGAGACACTGATGAGCCACTGCTGTCCATCCGATCCGTGCAAATTTGCGCTGCTGTATGTTTCTACGAGACAGTCTGATCTGCTCTCGGACAAACTAAGAAACATCAGAACAGATGACAAAGCAAAGTTTTTACCTCTTTGTTCACCTGTCCAGCGCGCTATGGCTCTGAAATGTTTGGCTCTCCAGCAGCTATTTGTCATTGGCAGGGTCGGCGGGAAAGAGTGGCTGCCTTTAGGTTCATCAGAAATAAAATATACTCATAATTACTTTAATAAGAGCTCACTTATGATGAGCTGCTATAACATCAGGTTCTGCAGTATGGGAACAAACTTCACCAGCTTTGTGAAGCACAGTTTTAGTCTGGATTGTTACCCATCATCACACCGAGCTGTGCGTGATGTTGTTAATGTTAAACTGAGCATGCGTGTCACTGAAGAAGTGTGAGCTGTCCACATCGCAGTCTGCAGTCAGGTCACATTTACAGGTGTAATCTGAACAGCTAAACCAAAAAAAATGGATTTGAGCAATAAATCTGACTTGAGCACTAAGGGCTGCAGTGTGAACGTAGCCTAAATGACTTATAAATGACACAAACGGCAAATAAATCAGTATATTCCTAGAAATATTGCTTTATTCTAGATTTGCATCAGTAATTTCTCAAACGTTCTCAATGTTTGTATATTTCATTTTATATTTGAAACTGATTGGATGGTCACATTGATAGAGTAGCTGGTTGATAATTGCCCACCCCTGACTTTTAACGCTTTACTAAGTATATTTTCTGGTCAAATAAAAATTGCTGCCTCTTCTAAATCTTTCCAAACATGCCAGCATGGAAGTGTTTTCGGAGGCATATTTTCTATAGCAGAGAGATTCTCATATGAAGCATCTTTTTCACAGCCCTTCATCAGCCATGTTCTGTCAGTTTTACAGCACATTTTGTTTTATGACCTTGTACACATTTGATATATGTGATAAAAAAGACTGTATTGTTCCAGGGAGCCTGGGCGTGGTGCGTGTGATAGATAGGTTGCAGTCTGTTGCTGGCTGTTCGAGAGAATCTCATCGACCTCTGGACGAGGGAAGCTGCTGACTCTTTAAAGTTTCTTCCTGTCTCCATAAAAAAAGGAGGACTGATTTAAAATTCAGCAGGAGGAAGTGATCCCCTGAATGTGTGACAGCCGTCAGGTCTGACGTGTGTCTGTGTGTGTGTGTGGTTGGAGGGTTGGTGGATTCAAACAGTAGATGTTGCGCTTTGAAAAGTCTTTAATTCTCTCTTCCCTCTGAGTTGTGAGAGTTTCCACAGGCTGCCTCTTGGCTGCAGGAAGTGATGGATGGTTCCTATTAAAGTGGAGAAGGCAATTAAAAAAGAGACAATGAGAGGCGATCTCTCTCATGTGTAATCACTTTCTCTCTTTGCTGCGAGGGATGCATGGGAGGGGTGCACTGTTCACTTTTAAATTTAGAGAAAGTTTTGCATGATTTGATCTCACTTTTCGGTCATTTTGATGCTAATCACCTTTTGATCAAGTTTAACTTCACTCCGACTGCACTAATGGTTCTCAGTTGTCTCCTCTTTATTATATCTTTCCTGTTCGGCTCTCTTTTAAACAGTGCAAAAGTGAGTTAAAGTTTAAGTCAGATGCCCTGCAAAGTCCTGCACCCACTTAAGGGATTACCTGCACTCTCTGCTACTCTGTCTTGCTTGGACAAGTATTTCTCTTTGGCCCTTATCTTTTTCTTCCTGTTCCCCAGCCAAATCTGCTTTAACAAATAGAGGCACGCAGAAGGGGACTGGGGACTGTTACTTTCTGAACAACACAACCTAATAATGGTGTTGTTAGATTATACTCAGCAGGCTCTGGGCACAGATTTAAAATGTGTTTCATTTTCAAGCTCCTAAAGTGGCCCATCCTGTCTCTGCAGCCAGAGGGTGCTGAGGCAATGTCCATTAGATATTGCCACCTTGAGACCAAAAACACTAAAACAAGATGCAAGTTGTTTTTTTTTTAAATCTAGACTTGAACTCCACTTCCTACACAGCAGAAGTTGCCCAAGCCTCATTTGAATAGACCCAAAACTCCAGCTGAGCTACACAGTCATTGTGCAGCAAACAGCCTCATTTGTTATGTCAACTGCCTTGAGCTTTTTTTCCAGCCAGCCCCTAAATACATTTTGTGAGCCTATACTATGCTTTTTGTGCTTGATATCCCCTTTGGTTTCTTAAACATGCCTCCTCTCCTAAGTTTCATCAGGACTTCTCCATCTTCCCTTAAAGCTGCCAGTAGCTGCCTTAGAGGACTCATTCTCCATGCCATCTGAATTGAACTACCAGTGTGACATGATACCATTGTTTTGTCAGTAGATTAAGGCCGTTGACTTGGGGTAGCAAGCCCAGAGCAGAGCAGAGATGGTAGAATAATGCAGTGTGTTGACAACACGGTACTGAGCAGCACTGATTTGCCACAGAGATGACGTGTCAGCCAAGCAGAGTGGACTAGGCCCAAGTGGGGATGGTAGCTTTAAAGTGGCGCGAGCTCTTATAGAGTGTCTTATTTTTTGTTGATTTATTTTTCTGAATTTGTGAAATAGTAGCATTAACAGTGATAAAAGAGACAGAAAAATAAAATTACATAAAAAAGCTATGAATAGTAACAGACAAAATATTATGGAAGAGTATAAGGGCCATGTTCAACGGAGAACATAATTTTAGGGAAGCCGAGATTAAAGTTAAAATTTCGATATTAAAGTTGAAACGACGAGGATAAAGTCGAAGTACACTTTTGTGATAAAAGTCGAAATGTCGAGAAAAATGGCAAAATGTCAGGAATGAGGTTGAAAATTATTGTATGTCAACTTTCTCTACTTTCGTCTTTTTTCTCGAAATTTTAACTTTAATCTCATCATTTCAACTTTCATCTTGAAATTGTATTTCAACTTTATTGCCCACATTTCAACTTTTATGTCTTCATTTTGACTTGTATCTCAAAATTTCACCTTTTCTCTCATCATGTCGACTTTTATCTTGACCTGCCAAAATTATTATTTCCATCTAAAATTGCCCTAATACTCTTCCATAAAATGTACGTAGACATATACAAACAGGAAACGTTTGAAAAGTTTGTGGTTGATGTAAAGCACAACTGGGGAGGTACAAAGATTTTCTGATTGGATATCAAGTAAGCAAGAGCAGAATAAAAAGGGAAAACAAAACAATAAAAAAGAATCAGTAAAAATGAAAAATAGATTACATTTTAGACAGAGAGAGAACACAGCTGGACCAGTGGTCGTGAAATCGTGTATGAAAACTAATTGTTCATTATTGATGTCGAACAAGCAGTCTTCAAAAATGAATGCATGAATTAGAGTTATTGCTAAACGTTGACTCTAAGTCAAGTTGACTAAATGTGAAAATTAAAACAAGCCTTTTGTGAAAAATTCACCATGTTGAGATCAGAGGGTTGATCTAATTTCAGTGTAACAAGCAAACAGTGTGAGACTCAGTACAAGCCTCAGAGGGGCAGATGTTGATGTAATGAACGTGAGATATTCTTATCATAGTTTCATGGACATTGCTTCATTCTCAACTGAAGGAACTTACTTTGGAAATTCTACAAAGATGCTATCTCATCAATCAGACAGTCTTGCTAACTACATAGCTACATAGATAGCCAGATAGAGCGATACAATACTTTATACACTCATATGTTGATATTTCTGGGGGCAGGATGCTAAATCCTAAGTTACCTCCACTTCTGTGTCATTGGCGTATAAATGAGTATGGAAGCACATGGCTGTGAACGATAACTTTAGCCATCTCTAAACTAATGTGAGAGGAGTGGTCATGAATGTGTTGATGTGACCTGTGGCATGAAAGCACTTAAAGTTAGAAATACTAGAAGATCACTGAACAAGCTAAAGTCCATTTACCATTAAATATTATTTTCAACCATGAAAATTTTCATCTGACTGGTATAATCTCTGCTGTGAGGTATTTTTGTAACAACCAACTCAGCTGAGGATTCAGGGGCAGAAATTTGCATTTGTAAAACAGCTTATGGGTGACCAGAGGCTGCCTCACAGAACACCCTCTAAAACTCAGGTTTTAAACTCAAGTTTCACTTGAATAATTAGCTTGTGTTTCTAAATGTCTGCTCAAAATGTAAACTTTTTCTTAGACTTTAGTTTCTAGGCTTCAGTAGTAGGAAGAGTCATATCAAATAATTATGTTTAACGCCTAACTAAATGCATCTGATAAACAAATATAAAGATGTAAGTAAGGATAAATATAGGTTTATAAGTAAATGCTCTTTATCTTGAGTGAAAGGTAGTTGAAATGAGCTTTATTTCTGCTTTCATTATAAATTAAGTTTTATCATACATTTGATTTTGAATTTATACATTTTCATATAGCGCTTTCTTGTAATAGGTATGTATTTGTCTCTTTTGTGAAATTAAAAGGTAACTGATTGTAAAGTTGAGAGTATCCAACAAATCTTAACGATTTTGGTCCATCATTAAGTAAAAAATTAATATGACCCCCATAGTATACAAGTGTGCGTTTTCTTATTCTTTTTGAATAAGAGATTTGAATCTGTAACAAAAGAATCAAATGAATCTGTAACAAAAGAATCAAAGTTTTTTTTTTTGATTTTCAGTGCAATGACGGACTGTTAATAAGGATGTAGTCTGGTCCTAATTCTCAAGACAAAGCAACATCTTAATGTTAAAGGAATACTACACCCAAACAACGATTTGGCCTCATTTTCTACTCACCCTCATGCTGAACAACACTGTGGAGTAGTTTTGGAACCAAAATCTGGGGATCCTCGCTGTCCACTGACATTGGGGGATATCATGACTTCCACTGACATTGAGCCGAACAAACAGTGAGAGAAAATTAGGCCAATATTCCATACTGCTTTGTTTCCATTTGGGTGTAGTGTTCCTTTAAGACTTTTATGTTTTAGACATATTTAAATAAGAACATGTTTCACATGTATAAAAAAAAATGTCCAGAGAAGAATAAAACACATTTTATATTTGTAAATATGTTAGTGCAACACCATATGAACACAAAACATAGGCCAGCCTAATATATAATTCGTCAAACACAAATTTATGTCCAGAATAATTGACTAGTGCATCAGTGATGACCTGCACATCTTACATTCAGAATAATCTGGTTTGC
This sequence comes from Scarus forsteni, assembly GCA_036419115.1. Lineage (NCBI taxonomy): Eukaryota > Metazoa > Chordata > Actinopteri > Labriformes > Labridae > Scarus > Scarus forsteni. Next base: position 23,267,485 of record JAZDUH010000084.1, read on the forward strand.
AGAGTTTAGCTACTGTTGAAGTACCAGCAATACCAGCCTTATGTCCTCTTTGGAGAGTAACCCCCACATTCTTGTGCCTAAAGTGGTTATGTGCTACCCCAATACACGCTAATGTGATTCAGTCTGCACTTATCACCGTTATAGAGATGCTGTCAGTTTACTTTGCTTGTTTACATCCAGGTAGAGGATGGGGGCCCATAGCAGGAGGTCTTAGGCTAGCTCCAGCTGGTGGTGGGTTGCTGAATAACAGCTTGGGCATAATATTTGACATGCACTGAAGACTAACATTCAAAATAATTTTCATTTTGGTGCAGATTAGAAAAGAAATCATTTAATCATTTATCCAGCTAAAGTTCAGATCCCTACCAGTCAGGCAGTCATTACTCGTGATAAACTCTGTTGTATCATCATCTAGAATCCCTCTTCTTTCCCTCTTGTTTATTTTGATCACATTTTGCAGCATCTACCTTGTTTGGACAGGAACGTCAGTGAGTGTCTCTTTAACTGTGAGCAGGCACTGGGGGATGTCATGCACTAGTAACATCATTTCTTAAGCTTCAATTTAAATTTCTTTACTCCAGCCTCTCCCTGCCTCCCATTAGTACACAACAGTAACTACTTTATGGGTATTTTTCTATTAAGTACTTCAGTTTGAATGCTCTACATTCCATTTCCTGTATTATGTTTTCAATGACAGTAATTCAAAAATCCATTAAAGGAGCCGTTTTAATGTTGGCATGTGTGACAGAGACTGGGAGAGCTAGGGTATATTAACTTGGGAGTTTAACAAAAGCTGTAAAAGAGACAAATGTGATCAGCCAGGGTAAAGGAAAACGGAAAATGAAAAGGACACATTAAAGACTTCTTCCTTAGTGTGAGTGTATTGCTGTTTTTTATCAGTGTTCTCTCTGTGGATGTACTAGACAGAAAAAAAATTGCAGGGAAATCTGATGAAATCCTAGTGTTGAAGGAATGGCTCAAATTTTGGATGTGTAGTATAGAAGTATACATTACATTACTGTTAGTCTGTGAACACATTAACTCATGATTTCAGTCAAGTGAGTTTATCATCTAAACATTTTGTCATAAAAAATCTACATGACATTGAATAATGAAGTTGGTACAAACTTGCAGAAGCTGTAGAAGAAATGATGGGTCTTTGGTCTTTGATAATGAAGACTCATAACTCAGTCTTTATGGACCATCAGTGAAATATAAACACTACAATAAATTTTTTTTTCAATGAAACAGATAAATTATAAGAATCTAAGCATATATATGTTCTGATATTCCTGGTCCTTTACTGTGCCTGGTTACAGCTGATTTGTGATTAATTGCAAGTCATTTTTCTAATAAACGGAAACTATGAAAATCAGCATTAATATCCCTTTCAGACTGACCAAACAACCTGTTTAAATCAAGTAACATTCGGCTCCTGTCAGCAGTTTGAAAGAATTAAATGAGCATTTCGACCCGGGTTGTTTGACCCTGCAAGCGACACAGGTTTTAAACGGCTCGCCTCCGATTGGCTTCAGTGAGAACATCACACCGGGGTTGACCCGCTAATTTACGGATGACGGCGACGTAACGTCCCGATGACATAATATCACACCCACCCCCTCGGCCTGTAACTTCTGTGACTCTTTAATGTCTCAGCAACGAATTCCATCCGCCTTTGTATCATCAGCGCCGAGTTTGTACATTTTTAAAGAGGGACAAAAATATATAGTAAAGAGAACCGCGTCCACAGCCTCTATGTTCCTTTCCATTGTTTTTGGAGGGGCTACATCACGCTGATGATGTCATCAACATGATGAGATGAGCTTGATGCTCCAGAGGAATAAAAAAATCCATGGAGCTCATCTGCTGCCGATTAGACCAGGGTCTGCCGGCAGTGGGAAAAGAGTCACTTGCCGATTGGTAGCGGGTTAACCCACGTTCAAAAACCACTGTTGAACCGCTAGTTTTAGTGTGAAAGTGGTATTAGTGTGTTATGAGTTTTTATACAGCTGCTGTTGTTGTTACTGTGTTCAAATCTTTACAGAAATTAAGCTATGCATAGCATTGGGAATGTTGCACTTTTTTTTTCTATTTCACATAAAAATTCATACAAGTCAACTTGTATTTGGAGTTGGCTTGTATTTGGACTGCACATAGTGAGCCTAAAAGTGGCTTTTGAACCACCAGTCGTCTTTTCTTGGCTTAGATCAGGAATGGGCAACTAGTGGCCACACAAAGCCCCCCTTCTCCCTTATTTCAGCCTGTAAGACATTTTGAAATATGAAAGGATTTATGTATGAAGATAACCTGTTATAGCTTTTTTCCAAAAATAAAGCTATAACATGCCATAATAGTTTCTTTTAAACTCCTTTTTCATGCATTTGCCAAACAGAAATACAAATTTCAACAAAAAAAGCTTTGTTTCTCGCACCAAAAACGTAGCTGAAACTAACTTGAATTCCATGCTTAGATAAACATATGAATAAATACCTGTCAATGTTGGTTATTGTTTTTTAGGACAGCGAGAGGTGTTTGTCCCTTTATGTACTCTTATTTAGTATAGCTTTCTGGATGTGCAGATTAAATTGCTGCAGCCTTCTTGGTAATCAAAGTTGCCTAATCCTGGCTGAGATGATCATAAGCGAAAATATTTTAATGGTCAGAGTTTGAATTTAGGACTGTATGCTCATGTTTGAATGATTACACCTGTGTTGAATGTATTTGTGATCATTGCGCAGTCGCATAAAGGTGTTGATACTTTGACGAAACATATCCAGTTCTTAAAATACAGAAATTGTAAGCAAGCTTTGGCAATGCCTTTTGTCAGGCTTCTGCTACTGCATTTTTGATAAAGTCATGAGACATAATGCTGCTGCACATTCTAAATATTCTGTTCCCTTTCAATTCTCTCTTTTTCCATGTTCCCTGAACTGTCTTCCCTCCTCCTGCCGGGTCACCTTCTCTTCACCGGATGATCCGGGTTTCACCACCTCACCTGCGGCTCTTCTGTCCCGCTGTGTCAGGTAAGTGTTGTTTTTGTATTTTTAAGTATAACTCACAGGCTGCACGCTCCCTGGTCTGTGTGGGACTCTCTCCCATCATGACACAGAGAAGGTCAGGCAGACTGGAGTGGGCTGAGCAGTTTGCCCACGGCAATCTAAGACCCACAACTCATCCAGGGGAGTAACCTTGTAGAGACACACCGACCTGGCAAACCTCTAGCTTTTAAACAAAGTCACAATTTAGTTTCAGATTAATGGAACAAAAGCTGTGTATGTGTTTTCGTGCTAGTGCATGGCTTCCTGGACAACAGTAATAGTATGTAATCTACTGTGACAACAGGGCCTAATCATGTTTCCTTCTGTGAGAGGCAGAAACAAGGAAATTAAAAACATGATAATCCTGACATGACCTCACAGGCATGCCTGTGTCATCTTTGAGCTTATGTGGTGTTCTGCTCTGGAAAAAGGTTATTTGTCAGAAATCCTGTCATCTCAATGGGATACATGTGGAGCATAAACCACATATCAGGTAAGGAAGAACAGCAGGTGGATTTACTCTCCTGTTCACTTTATGTGTTCTGATTTTTTATTGATTTCCAATATTTTTTAGTCTATTTTTCTGTGTGCGTGTGGTTCTATTTGTCAGAATAATGAAACCACTCAAAAGTTAAAATACATTTATTTGGAGGTGTTTCTGAGTTTGGGTGAACAACTGAGTACAGAGAATTTAGATTTAATATGTGTTATAAATATCCATATTACTGCCCTCACCAGCGTGCAGGAGTGAGTGGACGAGTCTTTACTTTCTTCCACCAACCCGTCTTCTTGATACAGAGATACTTTTAAGATGCTTTTCTTATAATTTTATAGGAAGTTCTGGGGTTTAGGCACTCCTTGTTGTTTTGAATCCAAATTAATTTTGTTTTAGGATCCTCTCAAATGTTTGACAGATGAATAGAAAGAGATTTCTCAGGTTTGTGATCACACCATGGAAACAGCAACACCTACAAGTGTGGGTGGAGAATTGCAGGATTTGTGGGATAAAGGGGATTGCATTGCAACATGACTTGGCAGTTTTGCTGTCTGAACACTTAACACCCTCTCAGCACTCAGAAAAGCTACACTCATACATATACTCAATCCACTGATCTGAGACATATGCAGAAAAACAGCAAAAAGAGAACAAAAATGTCACTTTCCTCTCCAAAGACAAGTTAAGATGGAAAACAGCTCAGCATAGGTATCAGCAGCCAAAACCGGAGTTTTGATCACAAACACAAACTGTTCTCATTTCCATAATGGACATAGAAACATAAAATAAATTAAAAACGAGTCAAACATGCACAACACACCAGTTTTTAAAAGACATTTTTCAACTTTTACATGAAAAATATTCCAATAAAGAGCCTCGACTTTCAAACAGATTTCCTCTGTCAAAGATATTCGACTATTTACTTCTCATTTTACAAAGTGCGTTGTCTGTTAGTGTCTTACTTGTAGCTCTTAAGGATGACACCAAATGAACATCAGATCTTCAATGCATCAAAACTAGCTGAAGATATCTTGTTCAGTATGAAATCTTAAATGGGCAAACATATTTGAAAATATTTTAAAAACTCTATTATTTAATGTATCTTTAGATGTTTTCTAATTTTATGTTCAGATCAAATTTATTTTCTGTTTTTTTGTCTCCCAAAATACTTTTCCAATTTAGGAAGTATCATTTTTATTCTTCTTCTCTCCTTTAACAGTTGTGTATCAAACTCAGAAACATTTCATGAAATAGCTCGCTGTTTCTATTTTTGCTTTGTTAACATGGTTTTAAAATGTTAAAAAAAAACTGATCTCTGCACATTCCTGCTGTGACCTTGTAGCAAACATTGAGCCTGTTTACATGCACATCAATAAATTGGCTTTGATCAGAATTATGGAATAAGCTCTTTATCAGTCATATTTATTGTCATGTAAACAATATTATCTGATAACCACCATTAGATTAAGGCACAAACAGACAATAAGAAAATGATAAACACATGACTTTTTAGCCATTCATGAGTTTATTCAGCCCTGCTTACAGCTTAATTTTGTCTGATTTTTCACGTCCACACATGAGTAAAATACACCACCTGAAGCACCGGAAGTGCACACTGAGGTGTTTTGGAGCAACATTTGGATTGAAAACCTGCCCCCAAACTTTATATTCAACAAATAGAGGATACAGATACATTTTATGTGCTAGATGGAAAAATATTCATTGTCTACTAAATGATCAAGATTGAGTTTACAAGAGTGCAGAGCAGATTCAGTGCTGCAAGAAGACAAGAAAACTGGATGTCAGAACCAAGAGACAGAACACCAGGGGGGATATACATCAAATTTTGCAGTTTTATGTACAATTCTTTCAGAAAAAAATCAAACAAGGGACAAAATCAGCTATTATTTAATGAACCAATTTACGCTTTCAAAATGAAGTTTATAAAAGAGCTTGTGTGCATGTCAACTCAAATTAGTATTCTGTATAGTTATCAGTTTATTAGTGTACATGTAAACAGGGTCATTTTGACCTTTGACAGTGTAAAGTCTTACATACAGTCCTACAATGACATGAGTACGTCCTTTACATCTCTGAAATAACCAATTAAGACATTTGGTTTATCAATATTTCCCATCTATATTATATAATCACGAAGGCCTTATAAAGCCTTAAAGCACGTATTATACATAAACTATCACAGTTTTTCAGTTCATAATTTTTCAACTGTTTCTATCTATCTATCTATCTATCTATCTATCTATCTATCTATCTATCTATCTATCTATCTATCTATCTATCTATCTATCTATCTATCTATCTATCTATCTATCTATCTATCTATCTATCTATCAATCTATCTATCTATCAATCTATCTGTGTTTTTGTCACTGGTTGGATTTTGATTAAAAGGATTGGTTCTTTTAAATAATCGCTGGGAGATACATTGATTAAATTGATTCTGTTTTTGTAGAAGCTTTGAATTTCTTTGTCTTGATTTACTCTTACTCCACTTGTTCACTGTTTGCTGGTAGGATTTGAAATTATAAGTACTAAAAATATACACTGCTTTTATAGCGATAGGCCCTTTCAGTTTGTGCACATGCATAGTTGTAGGCCTGTATTTGTTTTTTAAATGTGACTTCATACCGACATAGACTTCCATGTTATTGTCGCTTGAAATTGAGCACAGCTCTCAGTGTTTGGACGGGTCTGTCTTTGTTAAAACTAAAAAATGATCATTTCATGTAAAAATTCTTACTATGAGAGAGAAATTGAGTTTACTTTTGGATGCAGTTTGATAACATTAAGATGGAGCCTGTTTTGTGTTATTTCCATGTCACTTTTAGTTATTTTTCTCAGAGGGAAAACACATTAAAGTTGTAAATAGTTGCGTGAAAAAAAAACTGGAGATTTTATTTCAGTTCAGCTTATCTGGGGTTTTGACCCCCTTCAGTGTTCAGTGTTTAGATGTCTTTATCTTGCAGAATACTACTTCATGACCAAAAGCACTTTAATATACATTTAAGGTGACGTTTGACTGTGAAAGAAATTAACGATCCTCTTGCATGACTTGTAGATTCTGGAGATGGTTTAAAGTTAAGGTTCCTTTTTACTTGACAGGAAGGACAGTATGTCACACCTGGTCACTGCTCCCTCTGCTGGTGTCTGAAGTGTTTGTTGACAGACAGCCTTTCTAGAACAGACACTATGTTAGAATAATGTTTGCTAACAGTAGAAAATTGTATTTACTCTCTTTCTAAATGTCATTTTCTCGCAATTATATCTCATCTGAGACAATCCCCTGCAGAGATTTTTCCAACAGCTTGTTATTACGCTCAGGTTCACAGTCAGGTGTCCCTCCCCTCTGAGCGTTAACGCCCACGCTAACCCCTCTGCTGTGAGGATGCATGATGAGGAAAAGCTTTTCACAGAGAAACAGCCGCAGCGTGATATCAGCCCGGCGTTCTCAGTGATCAATACTATGGTCTCATCATGAGCTGCTCTTCTTCCCCTGCTGTACCAGAGCACTCCACTAGATGGTAGAGCAGAGTCAGGAGTGGAGGAGAAGCCTCTGGAGGAAAAGGAGAAGATTCTTGTGTGTCTCTGTCTGTGTGGGTTTTTGGGGGTTTCATCTGATTGTACAGCTCTTTATTCAGGAGAAGGAGGGTATACATTTTGTCAGCCCTCCCTTGTGATCCTCCTCATTACTGCGACTTAGGGGAAAAATCTGTTCAAAGTCGAGTGTGTTGTGTATGCCTCTCACAATTTTGAGCATGTGTTTGACTTTTTATAGATGCGTGTAGACCTGTCGGTGCAGATATCCACCTACTACAGCCTGTCGTACTCCTCTACGCCCACGTTTGATTTTTTCACACAACTATGATGAAAACATGGTTTAGTTCTAAAGGACCGTTTAGAGACCCATATTAGATTCATTTACAAAACAAAAGTGAAGTAGCTATTGTTTGAATTCTCAAAAAAAAAAAAAAAAGGTAAAGGAAAATAGCATCATTGCTATCCTTATTGTCTCCATAGCAGATGATACATGTAAGAATCACATGTGGTTCATTACATCAGCTTCATTTAAAATGATTAACTTCTTTGCTTTCATAACAATAAGCAATTAACATGATGGTAGAAGATTTTAATGACATCCTCACTTAATTCACATGGTTACCTGTGAAAAGAGAGGAAAAACTGCCATACATTATATCACCACATTTTAAAGTTTGGTATCTGCTGTTTAGATGACATTTAAGATATGGGGCCCTAATTTCCTGGCGCAGTGCTGGGTGGTGCAGGATGGTGGAGCCTGGTGCACTCCGCGCAGTGGTAATTTCGTCCGGCCCCCCACCTTACACATCAATTTGGCAATTTGGTAGACCAGCTGTGCCAAGATGGATGTGGCAGTGCACCAGGGGAAGGTGTCGACAGATTCTGGTTGGCACAGTGACAATTTCGTGCCAAAAAACTGCACAGAGGTGCGCTGAAAGCCCACCAGCTCCAACCTGGTCTATTCTTGGTGCAAGCGAAGCGCACCTGGTGCAGTGGTAATTTGACTGACAGGCGCACAGTGTGCACACATCACCAATACCTCAGAGACAGGTCTCCAGAGTGTCAGGCACACTTCAATGCGATAAACAGTCACAGCGTCCACTATTTTATGCAACTGTCGGAACCAGCATCTACATTTGTACCTATATAATTGTCCTGTCACATCTGATGTTGGATCAAAGACGTTTGTCATCATGGAAACTTCACTTGACGCAGCTGGAAGTGTGATGGTATGATAATCAGTTCAGTTTTCTCAAGCCAACAACAAGCCACAGCCTCATCATCTGATACGGAGCATCTATCCGGTTTCTCTCATCTCATGATATTCTAAAGAAAAGAGAGAAAAAGAGAGAGAAAACAGAGCGAGAACCTCACTAAATACATGTAAGTCACTGCGTTTTAAGGATTTACCTGTGATTGCCTATATATGGCAATGACAGACCAAGAACGTAAGCCTGATGAATGAATTAGCCTGCTGCTTTGTTTAAATGTAACTGTCACCACTTCGCCACCGGGTATTGTCAGCCCACCGTGGCCACGGTGGCGGGATTCAGTCACTGTGCCTCCCCCGCGCAGGGCATTGAAAGGCAAGGAGAGGCGTTTATTTCATTTGTGAAGATGACACTCGGCTGTGTTAAACCCACTTACACCTTCTCTCCTCACTCTCAGCGACTTGCACCTCTGAGAGGGATGGAGGCACGAGTGCGCCTCACTGCACTGGACTACGCTGTGTACGAAAATTGTAAAATGCCCTGAACACACCCCATTGGCGTGGTGCAGGTACAGTGCAGGGCAAGTGTGCCGTGCCTGGTCTATGAAATTAGAGCCCATAGGGTTCCACCATGTAACATGCAGCACAGGTGTCTCTCCTTTTTTTCACCAGTAGTTGTGTAGTTGTCATTTTTTTCACCCAGTGCTCACATTGTTCAAATGGCAAATACATGCACCCATTTGTCCCCATGGGTGCCTTTGTATAAACGTGTGGTAGCTGAGGTGAGCTGTTGTCCTGCTATTTAGAAAGCACATTAAAAAGAAGGACACACATCTGCAAGATCGAAACACACACTCCACTGAGCTTGCTCCTCATAATTAGGATACATTCCTGCACTTGCACTCCGATATTAAAATACCCTGGATTTTTTTGAGGTCTGAAACATGGCATACTTTTGTTTTCTCCTAGCTTCTTTCCCAGTTCACTGTTCAAGTTGCCTAATAGATCCTGTAACAAGCAAAAAACACAATCATACCTATAATTACATTTGCTATTAGTGACTGTTTGCAGAGGTATAATTTCAGGTTGATGTGTTTTACACATGTATTAGTAAATAAAGCCAATGATTCCTGCAGAGGTAGTGGGGGATTTAAAGTTTATAGATTTCCTCTGTGTAATGTTTAGCAAACAAAACCGTACAAGCCACGAACCTGTGTGATCTTTTTGATTTTGTCTTGAGATTGTAATGATGTTTTGGGGGACAGTTTCATTCCGTGGTTCAGCATCTTTTTTCTTGTTTCTTGTTTCTGAGGTTATAGGAATTCTTCAGTGGACTGTGACTTGATACAGGCAGAACTAATCATACTGGGTCCTGTGTTCTTTCTGGTTGTTAGTGACACAATAAAAAAGTAAGAATTCATTGATTAATCCAATTAAGAATCAGGAATCATATCTGCGGTTTAAATGTCAAAGCACAAACCAGAGGTGCAACTGAGCAACTATGCAAAACCTAAGCATTGGTTTTCTAAGTGGTTATAAAATGGCTGTTACTTCAGACTCCTGGACAGATACTGTGTGAAATATAGCTTTCTTGAATCATCACAAAGGTAGCTTGGAGACTTTTAATTTGGAGGGTTAATACAGAAGCACTGTGCTTGTCTACTGGACAGAGTGGATGGTAATGTCTATAAGTATTGTCCTGTTTATGCTTCTGAGTTTTACTTTATGTAATATAGTATTTGAACAACTAAAACACTCATTACCATTACCTGTTATTTCATAAATAACTGTGTTTTAAGTCCTGGTAAGTCAACCCAGATAATGTTTTGCTGCAAAGTGCTCAAGTACTTCATTTTCTGTTAACTCTGATCTCTATTTATTATAAAATTACCCAAGAAACAAGAGAAAAGAAATGACTCATGTGCATTTGCTGCACATGGAGAGCACACATCCCAAATTTAAGGGGAGTTGGTTTTCCCTATCACCCCAGTTGTCCTTTCCTTCCCTTGTATTCACTCCATCCTTTCACCCTGAAACATCATCATTGTGTAAAAGTGGGCAGGAATGGACTATTGGAGTCATTTTGACACTTTCCAAAGCTCTTACCGATATTTCCAGCTCCTGTTTTCTTTTTTGTCAAGCACAATAACCCTCATTGCTGTTTTGACAGGTTAAACGAAGAGCAAAAATAAGGATAGATGCACTTTGACACCACTCAGGGATAAGTAGGTAGTGCAGCAGCAAAGCAGGAACACTAAATCAATGCTGCTTGTATATTCACTGCCAGGAAGTTCAATCAATTGTACTCTGGGAACCAAAAGGTATCAAGCTTAGGACGTGAGTTTGGCAGCTTTCTCTACGTGACGGCGGCTACTGTTAGAACAGCAGGAAAGGAAAAAGGACTGTTTGAAGTGTTATTTTCCACCTAACAGACTCTTTAAAAATCATCTCAGTTTGCCTGTAGAGCTGACCTGCTGTTGACTCTGTTTTCAGGGGGTTTATGTGGAAGAAATGTATGTGTTGAAGTTGTGTAAAGTCTACAATAGAAAGACAAAGTCTGACAGGAGCTTCAAATATGCTGCAGGAAAACTTTTTACATACCACAGAATAGACTTGAATAATAGAAATGCACTCCCCCTCAATACATCTCTCTTCCAGTCTGTTCCAGGGATGCCTAAGAGGATTTCTCTGCTAACTGATTTGCAAAACTTCAAGCCAAGGTTCAAGGCTTCAGTGTTCGGGCCAATCAATGTTCATGTTCAAGAGATAATTATGATAACAATGAGCACGTTAGCAGCACTCCTCATGACCTTAAAAAGGTCTTTGTAATAGAGGACTGATCGCCTGCAGCTAAACTGGAGACAATATCCAAATTGGTTCATGGAGCTTTGTTCATTACGCAGCATCGTGTCAACTGTACAGTTTTGTCTGGAGACTCTTTTTGGCAGGGCTCCATCCAGATTGAACTTGAGTTTTGCCTTTTTAATTAAAGCTTCAAGAGTTCATTTTCAGCTCTGATACTGTCATTTTAATGAGATCCTCATTCCAGCCACTTATTATTTTCCACACTGTGAATACTGAAATTATACCTTCAGGCCTAGTAAATCCATAATATAAATTCACACTATAGTCCATGCATGAGTCTCATTTTCCCAACCTGCACCACGTCTTGGACCCTCAACCTAACCTGCTCCTGATTGTTTTCCTAACTGTAGAAATCTGTACCTGCATACGTTAAAGCAATTAGTACACATAATGGCCACACACTCACCTGCTTCGAGACAATGCTGAACAATCCTTGCATGCCTTCTACTGAACGGACACCGCTGCTTTACTTCTACCCCCCTCTCTTTTCTCTGTCACACAAACACTTTATATTTTCTATAATGGACACACAGACACTTGAATATGAACACATACTGCCACTGATAGTACGACTGCTCATTTAAATCATATGATTCTCCTGTTGTGAAACACATTCAAAAACAAATTGTGTGAAAGCTTTGAATATGAATCAAATTTGCATTCCTTTTTTAAATGGCTTCTAAAGCTAAAATGTTACTTCTTAATACTTTTTATTTATGTGTTTGTTTAATCATTCAGGTTTGTTAATGCCCTTTTGCTTGTACTTCTGTTTCACTTGCCCTGTGGTCATTGCTTTTTTAATTTATTTTTAAAATGCTGAATCAAGCAGAAATAAAAGGATGAAAAACATGATCTAGTTGAAAAGTTAATATTTTATTTTATTTTTTTTAAATTAAAAATCCAATGTAACTGGGTCTTATTTAATAACACAGCAGCAAACATGAAAGTGTTGTCAACATCAAAATTTGTGTGTTAATCAAAAATTGCTGTAGTATGTTGAAATCTAGGGCAGCATGTGGACACAGCAGGATGTGAGCGAACTGGATGTCCATCATTGAGCCTTTCCTCACAACCAAAATAGCTAAGATTGGATATGTTCCTAACTTGTGCCTACTTCCCACTTGATGAAATTAGGTCTCTGTCAAACACTTCAGTGTAATTTTTATCTGTTGACAAAAATGTCAGTGTATTTAGTTTAAGTTTTAGTTCATAAGCACTTGTTTTGTTATTACTATTATCTACTTTTCATCAGGGGAAAAAAGGTTGTTGACGAAACAATGTCAAAAATAGTTAGGCGAAAAAATTAACACTGCTGTTATAGCTTAACTTCTAACAGACCAAAATCAACAACTCTGCAGTAAATATAAGCCAAAATAATTTTATTTTCATCAAAGTTGGAGTCAACAGTTTAGAAATCTTGAGTCTCAGGAGCATGTCAGAGCTGCTGAGTTTCCTATGCAAGGTCTTTCATATACATTTTTCTAGATTTGCAAACTTGATCAATTCCGAAAAGTGTTCAGATGTTACATTCTATGAACGTTTTTTTTTCTCAGCTTGATGTTTAAATTTATGTTAAAGTTCTCTCTACAAAGTCAGTGAGAAACACCAAGGCCTCATTTACATAGATGTACTTTTTATCTTAAAGGTAAAATGCCAAATGTAAAATGTCTCTTCTCCATTTTGTACTGTCCTAGTTCTGCTAATCTTCTTTTCATTTGATTGGTGGATTTAGAGAAGCCTCACATACTGCATGCCTCAGGGCTTCTTGTTGGAGGTGCTGTAGGAGTTTAAGGAGATGTGGTCATTACTGTGGCCAATTCAGTTCTGGATACAGATTTGTGTAATAGTTGTCTCATATTTTAGTGAATAAATGTATTTTGAACCGCTCTAGGCAGGGAAATATGTGGGTTGCTCTTTATATTTCCAAAATAAAGCTGATTTTTTATGAATATATTTAAGAGTTTAACCAAAGAAAACTTTTCCATGTTGAAGTTATTTGATCTTGAAGAAATCAGAACATGTTTCCTCTGTGGATGGAATTTTCAAGCAATTTGTGTATTTGGTGTAAATTATTAAGTAATGTTGGACTTTTCTTTGAAATTCTTTTTGTTTCTCCTGCTGTGTTTGTCCTCTCTGCTGACTTCTCTGCAGACTAGCATCAGGTGACTGGTAACTGCAGTGAAGACAGGAAACTCTTGACTGTTTAGAATTACTTACCTTAAATAAGCCTTTGCAGCTCATCTGTTAAAATATTAACACTTGGGGGTCGGCATATTTGCCCTTGGCTTTTATGATCCATAAAGGCAGAGTCCTGCAGAAATAGGTGGACAAGCCAATGCTCAAGTTTGATTGCTCAAGGCCACATATTACATTAAGGCTCAAACACTGATGGTTAAATCAATCGTTAGTAAACTCTTATTGACAAAACAATAAAAGTAGCAGTCTGAAATTAGGAATGTTACACCTATTTTTTGACGTCTTGGATATCAATGTTGAACAATTCAAGATACAGATAAAAATAATACATTATTCTACCTCTCAAACTTGAGGTGATAAAGGTCAAAGACATGTTTTTGTCTTAGGAATTATGAATTATGCTTACATTTATTACAACAAATGTGTCCTACGTCTATGTTTCTGTGAACTGTTGAGAGGTGGAGACAATCGAGCGTGCTCTCCAGCTGTGAGGTGTGACTTTCTTACAGAGTTACAGATCAAATAAAGGAGGCTGTAGATGGATGAACACAACAGGATGTTTGTACCATAATTGGCCTTCTGATTTGGCTGCTTGTCAATATGGTCAGCCGTCGGAGTGGTGTGACACAAAGCTAATGTAGGCAATAAAGATGCTCTTGTTGTCTTAAATCTACAACATACTACATAGAATCACAAACTTGAAAGTGCAGCAACCTCAATTTTTAAACTTAACTACACTTAGGAAGTACAAGGTCTAATTCACATCAGTGTTTTCGTAGAATTAAAAGCAGAAAAATTACAATGTCAAGGCGTTAAGAAAAAAAAATGCTGTTTAAATTCCTTTAGATACTGGCATAAAACTTAATCCATAATAACTGATAACTGTAAATAGTTTATTCCTGATGCCAACTTTTACAGAAATAAAAAGGAACATCATTTTGAAGAAAAAAAGTCTATATTTGGTGAAACTGCCAAAGCCACGTCTTTCCAACATGTGGTCATAATACATCAATAAATAGCGTGTGCAATCTCTGATAGTCTTAGGGTGCGTTCTCAGCTAACTCATTTGATCTGAACCAGTCAAACTATGATTTATTATGAATGTTCAGTTGATTTATGGCATGAAAGCTCATGAGAACTGTGGTGTGGAACAAAGAACCAGACTCTAGTATACTCAAAAATTGTGGGTCTGGTTTCTGAACACTGTATTCCCTGTAATACTGTATGTGCTACAACGGTGTTTGGACAGGGCAGAACTTTTCAAAACATTTCTGAAGGGCGACTGGACAAGCACTTGTCATGTAAATACTTTATGGCCCAATCAGACGTGGTGGTGGGGGTTCTGTCAAGAAATAGTGTCATTGTTGTTATATGGGTTTCATTAGCAAGATGGATCTGCCTGGTTACTGACTTTAAATTTTGCGTACCTAGCAGTTCTGCAAGGTTAGCTTAACATGACAGCATTAAAAACAGGAAAGCCTGACATCATGACACAAATAACACTTTCAGGAATATAAAATATTCTGTCTTAAAGCTGATTTCCAATTTCCTGCAACAAAGTTTGCAAGCTCTTTTTTCAGGCAGTAATTTAAAATGTCACTATCCGCACCCATCCCTCACTGTCTCTTATCCTCAGTCATTGTATCAGACTGCTGGCTCAAGGTCGGTGTGTGAATAAGTGCAGCAAAGCTAAAACTTCAGTCATGTAGCTCTGAAGCAGGTGTCTATGTCACTGTGATACTGACACAGTCTGCATTTGCCCAGCTCAAACTTAATGTGCTATCAAACGAACTTTGAAACTACATTGATACTTTGACAAATAAGGCTCTGGGGGTTGGTAACCCTTTCAATAGCTGTTTCAGATGATGGTGCATTACTTACTAAACCAAATCACGGCCACTTCTGCCC
This sequence comes from Scarus forsteni, assembly GCA_036419115.1. Taxonomy (NCBI): domain Eukaryota; kingdom Metazoa; phylum Chordata; class Actinopteri; order Labriformes; family Labridae; genus Scarus; species Scarus forsteni. The sequence continues at coordinate 23,282,756 of JAZDUH010000084.1, forward strand.
TTTTTTCTTGGCAGTTCTGCTTCCCTTTTCATTTTGAGCAGGTTACATTGTGCTCAAAGAGGCTGACTGATGCATAAACTACAAATTTAAACACTCACAAAGTGAGCTTCTTTCATCACACCTATTCAGACCAAGCCTGAATACATCTTTCCATCTTCAGGCACTCATCTGTAAGAGTGTTTTATTGTTATGAAAAAATAAGGAGAGAGAGGAAAGATCCCTGAGGTGATCAAAAAAACAGATGATTTGACAGTTCTCCAACCTGCCCTAGATTTCTGTAATTGTTCAAGCTCAATTCAACAGGCAGAAAGCTCTCATTTGTTATTGACATATTCTCCACAGCACTCAAAATATCTCATATTTTGGTGCAGTGAATCCTTTTCTTGTCTTTTATCTGAGAAGACCAACTTTCAGACACATAAAATATTGATTTTGTGTGTTTACCCTGTAGAGATTGTGGTCATGTTGGACGCAGATAATGTGGATTCAGGTAAAGACGGCATATCAAATGTAAGTCTTCTTCGCTTTCATACAAATCTCTTGAATCGTTACCGCTGTGTCTGCCCGTTCCTTGTAGACTTTCTTCCAAAGCGGGTCTTAAGATTTGTGGTTTCATAAAATCTCCCAATTTTTCTGGATTGTGCTCTCAAGACTGAAGACAAACAAAGATAAACAGAGGGTTCTTTCTCTGCTCCTCTTCTCTTTCTGTGGTGCTGTCTGAGCCTTGCGATTCATACAGGCCTGATAAGCATTTAGCTGTGCTCTCCCCATGCTGTACCTAGAAATACTTCTCACATAACGAGATCACAAGTCATTGAAAAGTGCAGAGAAAAAAAAATGCATGGTGAATGAAAGTGTTAAAATGGAGGAGAATTTGATTTCATGGTTATTATAGAGAATGTAATAGAAGCAGCAGCTGTGTAGCGTTGAGCAGGTATGAATAATTCCTCGTGCTGTGCAGAGTTAAACTTGTTGGACAATGGAGAGCTGTGAACAATGGTTCAGCACTACTTGAATTTGAAAAGAGTTGAACATGACATTGTCTGTCTGTGCTTTACTAGCTAGGTTCAGGATTTTCAGAGATATTCGAAGGTTCGTGGCTGGACTTAGTCCATCACATATCACATCTGCCCTTTCTTCAGTTATTTGCAGTCATTACGTTTTACCAGTATTGAATGCCATGAAATACGTCACATACGTCTATTAGGTACTGCTATTTTTTCTGAATGTCTACCATAGAAAACAAGCTTGATCGGCTTTTCTGCATGTTGATTTCCATTAATCTGAAGTTAGTCCACAGTTGTTGTTTTTAATGTAGCTGTCTTGCTACTGCTGGTATGATATATTTTTGCCACATACTTGAGCTCTCAATCTTTGGTAAAGTTATGAAATACAGACCACTTCCAGACCTACACCCCCTTAACTGTACAGTGATTCCCTTGTGATTGTGATTCTAGCTATGTTTAGAGTTCCTACTCTACTTCATAAATCATATTGTTGCTAAATTGTGTATCAAGTTGCCCTTTACAGCATGTTCAGAGGCAAAATTAAAATGAAAAGCTGCCAAAAAGTGCTGCTAACCTCTTAGCTTTTGGCTGATTTATCCCCATTCACTGCACTGCACATAAGTGAAGGAGAACTAGTTAGATAGCACAAACTGGAACACAATTAACTTGGTAGCTAAAGCCCAAAAAATTGATTAGTCTGTATAAACTGATGTATACTAGAGTCTAAGAGCTAAAACATGTCCAGTCTGCCTCTGGCAGTAATGTTCAGCCCTGAGAGTACACGGCTTAACATATCCAGACAGACCTAAATGATCTTGAACAGTTGTCAAGACCAAGCCAAAAACAACTCTGTAGTCACCACGACCTGGCATGTCTGTAGTTGGAGTATTGTTCAGTATTCAGCTAAGCCTCATCCTCCTAAAACATGTTACTCTGTTTGCAGACAGCCGGAGGACTTATGGGTCTACTGCCTGTCTCTGCTGGTCACTTATGGTGCTTTTCCCGTTTGCAATATCTGCACAACTTGGCTCAGCCATGCACAGTTTGGATACTTGGGTAGTTGGTTACTGATGGATTCCCCCTCGTAGTAGATCTAAAGCTGTGGCAGAAAGAGGTTGGAAATCTGTATTCTTTTCGAAAATAGAAAATCCATTTGCTCTGTCGGCTGAATACATCCCCAGCATGAGCAATCTGCTGTCACGTTACAGTGCTGCGGAATAATGATATTGACTTAATGAGATTAATGGTTCATATAATTAGGGCTTTGTCTGTGCTCTTACTAAAACTGATGAAATACACTCATGCCCCCATGAAGCCTCTCTTATCAGCTGGAGGCGGGCATCAAACAGAGTGCTTCGTTAAATGTCTTGGTATCGTCTGATATCTGAAACCACAAAGTTGTTTCATTTTCTATGGAGTTGGATGACCAGAAATCTAGAAGATGAGGCTGATCCAGTCTATTGTGTTTGAGTACTGCGGAGAGCGTGTTGGTTTGCTGCGTTTTAGTCCAGAAGAGGGAGAGGATGATAATTTTCTTTTGTTTTGGATTCAAATAAAATACATTACTTACACATTTATAATTGCACATAAAGTTTTCACATAGCAGACAGAGAACACAGTGCTCTTCATCTCAGCCTCTGAGCAAATAAATCAATAAATTGTTTCTCTAAAGTAAACTCCCAGTCCATTGTATCATTTTCCCTGTAGTGATAACAGCAAATGAAGGCCAGAAATCATTAAAGCCATAGCAGAGTGAGTGTAAGGAAAACAATACTTTGGCTGGCAGCGTGGGTATATTCTCATATTTCATGTATTATTTTAGGATTAAAGAAATTGCATCTGAGTTCTTGGGCTGTAAAGGCTGCTATGCTGTCTTCCATTAAAATAAGAGAGATGTATTTGAGGAGGACATTAAGACCACATGGAGAAAGGTTTAATGTCTCAGAAGGTTATCTGTCCATCCATCTATCTTTTTGAGGCCTTTATGTTCAGTTCTGCAATTTCTCAAAAATGCTGTCAAGGGGGGTGCTGGTTTGGCGGAGTGGTTAGCAACCAGGCACCCCATGTATTTGCTTCTGCCGGTCCAGGTTCGAATCCCGCCTGTGACCAGTTTGCAGAGTGTCTTCCCCTACTCTCTCTCCCCCTTTCACAAGTGTATCCACTGTCTCTCTCCTATCATTAAAGGCACAAAATGCCCAAAAAATACATTTAAAAAAAAAAAAAAATGCTGTCAAGGATCTTGTTCAAACTTTACACAAACATACTCTAATACTCAAATTTATGTATATCTTATTCTTAGGTCAGCAGTCAAAGTCATAGAGCCTCAGGCTCCATCCACACGAAGACAAAACGCTTAACAATTTCCAAAACGATCATCATAAAGACGAAGGCGACTCAGAAAATGTGTGTGTCTATATGAATGCACTCGTACGCTTCAAAATGCTGTAAAACACATGCCAGACCTCTAGGGCCGCTGATACGATATGATGGAAACAAGCGGAAACAGATGAAAAAACAGTGGGCATGCGCACTTGCGGCAAAAGTTGTAAACAGAGATTGTGATAAAGTGATCATGAAGTGCCGTTATGTATCCTTGATAATTGTTGTTCAACTTGGGGGTGATTGAGAAGAAGAATGTTCTGAGGCAACAGGGATAGTAGGGTCACTAGCTTCATCAGCACATATGCTTCACGTACGCCGCCATTGCCGTTGCCGTGTGTGGCGCATGCGTGTCAGTGAAGATATGAAACTATGACGTAAGCGTATCTGAAAACTTGCAGAGAGCCAGTAATCACGGAGCTGCGTATACGGCATTTCAAAATCTTTCCACTCTGGAACCTGGTTTCAAAGATGATTATTTACAGACCCCCAAAACGCCGTCTTTGTATGGATGATACGCAGATTCGGCAAAAAACTTATGCGTTTATACCTCGGTTTGGCTTCGTGTGGATGGGGCCTCAAGCTAATCATTTGCTTGTGAGCATGATATCTCGATAATATTACACTTTGTGTGTAAGCCCATTCTGGCTCAAGGGTGAAATTCTTGCACTTAGTTCAGAGGTTGTGATTATTTAGCCCCATTTTGTCCTGTGCCCATGAGCACAAACTGACAATCTCAGTTTACAGAGTTTTTGTCAAACGTAGACTTTACCTAAACTCCAAACACTCCCTTTAATAGGCCTATCACAATGACAAATTTCACTGGACGATAATTGTCTAAAAATGATTGCCAATAAATGACATTATTGTTAGCATTATTTTGAAACATTATTTTTACATTGATGTATTTATATTGTATGACAAAGTAAGTACAACAAAAAAGCCGATAAACTTTAATTTCTTAAGAGTATTTGACTGTAATTAGAATGTCAAGAATTTTAAAATTAAATGAAAATAAAGAAACAAACATTACAATAAATTAAACAAAAAAGAGAAAAAAACAATGAAAAAGAAATTGACTCTCTTCTAGAAAAAAGCATGTAAATAAAAATCATTATAATAACTAAAACAATAAAAAAAAATAGACCCTGTCTTTGTAAAGAAAACAAACACACTCAACAAGTCTAGATGAAGAAAAATGGCGAAAGGAGTGGGATGGACCGATTTTCTTTTCACATGGTAGCAGAAATTCAAAAGGTGTTATGATATTAATAAAAAAACACTTCATTTTTCAACTTTGTTCAGTGGAGAAAGATTTGCAGGGACGTTGGTTGATATTAAATGTAATAGTTAAAGGTCTAAAGATGTGTATTGTAAATTTGTATGGGCCAAACACAGATGAGCCCTCCTTTTTTGATGATATCTGAGATAGGTTGCAAGAACAAGAAGGAGAATTTATTATAGTTGGGGACTTCAATGTTGCTTTGGATACGACACTGGATAGAAAAGGGAATACTTCTATAAATTATCATCCTCGAGCCTTGCAAAAGATACGAAATGCAATGGATACATTTGATTTAATTGATATCTGGAGATTGAAAAATCCTAAGTTAGTACGATATACTTGGAGAAGACAAAACCAGGCAAGTCGGATTGATTACTTTTTGATATCATTTTCATTGATAAATAAAGTAAATGCAACATTAATTGAAGATAAATTACGCTCAGATCATAATTGTATAGGGCTAAATTTAGCAATTGAAGATAATATCGAGGACCGGATATTGGAAATTTAATCAAATGTTATTACAAGGCGATGAATTTATTAAAAAACAAAATCATTTATTCAGGATTTTTTAAATTTAATGAAGGGTCTGCAAATCCTCAAATTGTCTGGGAAGCTTTTAAATGCACTTTTAGAGGATATGCCATAGCATATTGCTCATGGAAAAAAAAACAATCTAAAAATAGAACAACTCTTAAATAAAGAGATTGAAGATTTACAACAAACTATTGATAGAAATCCAAATCCAACTAATGAAGAACTTAGTGTTTTGGCAGCTAAGCAAGAGGAGCTTCGCCAATATAGTAGAAAATAATTTACTGAAAAGCTATGATTACAAAAGGGCAGTCTGGATGAAAAAAAGGAGAGAAGTGTTCAAAAATGTTTTTAAATATACAAGCAAAAAACCATTGTAAAAAGAACATTTCCAAATTAATTCAAAGCAACAAAAATGTATTGTCAACGCAACCCATTATACTGAAAGAAATGGAAAATTACTTTAAAAATATTTTTTCACATCAGGTAACTCCTGTTGAAACTATGAATTTTTTCCCTGAAAATTATGTACGGAAACTGAATGATCCAGAAAGACTCTCTTGCGAAGGTCTCATTACTGAGGAAGAACTTATTGAAGCAGTTAAGTCCTTTCAACAAGGAAAAACACCAGGATTAGATGGGATACCTATTGAGATTTACCAAAAATTTTATGAAGAAGTTAAGAAGCCACTGTTATCCAGTTTTAATTATTCATATACAATGGGGTATTTGTCTGATTCTCAGAAGGAAGGTCTTATTTCATTGTTATTAAAACAGGAAGCTAATGGTCAGTACAAAGATCCTGTATACTTAAAAAACTGGAGGCCAATAACACTTCAGTGTTATGATGCTAAGATCTTGTCTAAATGTTTAGCTATACGGTTTAAGTCTGTTTTGCCAAAACTTATTCACCAAGATCAATCAGGATTTTTACAAGGGAGAAATATAGGTAATAATATAAGACAGCTCTTAGAAATTATTGAAAATTATAATACATAGAGGATAAAAGAGGATTAATCTTTGTTGCCGATTTAGAAAGCTTTTGATAAAATCAGTTTAGATTTTATTTGTAAAAGCCTTGAGCTCTTCAATTTTGGTGACTCCTTGTTGAAATGGATAAAAACACTATATAATAGAACAAACTGTAGAATCATTAACAATGGATATATTTCTGGTACAATACCTCTGTTAAGAGGACTAAAACAAGGGTGCCCTTTGTCTCCATATTTATTTATAATTGCAATGGAAATACTAGCTATTAAAATTAGATCGAACAAAAGTATAGAAGGGCTTATAAATAACAATATTGAAAGTAAAATATTAATGTATGCTGACGATACAAGCTTCCTTATCAGCCCTAAACCTCATTGTTTACAAAACCTTATAGATCTCCTAGAAATGTTTTCACAACAATCTGGATTAAAGCTTAACTATGATAAATGTAAAATATTGAGGATTGGCAGCCTAAAGAACACATTATTTAAAATGGAATGCAAAGTACCTGTTGAGTGGACAGATGGGCCAGTTAATATACTTGGTGTTGTGATCCCAGAAAATCTAGAAGACATTGGTTCAATAAATTATGATAATAAAATGAGAAAGATGAATAAAATTTTACAATTATGGAAAGGAAAATCCTTAACACTTTATGGGAAAATATCTATTATCAATTCCTTATTATTCCTCAATTTATATACCTTTTCATGTCATTACCAGCTCCATCACAACCTTTTTAAGGTGTATGAACAGAATGTCTTTGACTTTATCTGGGATGGCAAGCCAGAAAAAATCAAAAGAAAGGTTTTGTACAATGAGTATAACTTTGGGGGTCTGAAATTACTCAACCTTGAAGCTTTATGTTTGTCATTAAAAGCAGCAATTGTCCCAAAGATATATTTTAATAATGAGTGGTACACAAGTGTCTTGTTGGACAAAAGCAATATATTAGGTCAAAAGAAACTGTACCCGTTCTTACAATTATCGCCTTCCCACTTTTCATATATGGATAACTTCTGGGAAACATCTCAGGATTCATAAAGGAGGTAACTCACTCATGGTGGTGTTTTCAATTTTATAGACCGGAAAAAAGAGATGACATTTTACAGCAGATAATATGGATGAATTCTAATATTGTAATTGATGTTTTTTTTTTTTTTTTTTTTTTATTAATGAGAATGGCAAGATTATGGAGTATGATGAATTTAGAATTATGTATGGTGATGTATGTTCATGTTACTCCTTTAATCAGCTAACTGCTGCATTAGGGAAAAAATGGAAACAAACAATTAACTATGGAAAAAACAAATTGCTGGTCTGTAAACCATCAATAAAAAACTCAAATTGGTTAAATGGAATAAAACCTAATAAAAATATATATAATTTTTATTTAATAAAGCAGTCTTTAAAGGTTGCCCCATACAATACATATGGAAAATGGGAAGACACTTTTGACTGTCCATTACCATGGGAAAAAATATTTAATTTAATTTACAAAACTACGGTGGATGTGCAAAATCGGTTCTTTCAAATTAAAATCATATATAATTTTTTACCCACAAGGAAAATGTTAAAGCTGTGGAATATGGCTGAGACAGATGATTGTCGTTTTTGTCAACAGGAGAATAAATCAGGAGAATAAAAAAAAATAGACCCTGTCTTTGTAAAGAAAACAAACAACACTCAAATTAAAACACACACAACAATAAAAACAATGAATAAAATGGATTTTATACAGTTCTGGAACTGTTTGTGACATGTAAGTTCTGCCAGTCAACTCGGACCGTCAGTTTGATGTTTGTAACATATCCCGAAAATGCTGGCTTTTCAACCATATTGAAGGGTTGCATTTCTTTTTGAAACATAGTGAAGGACACTGTCTGGGAGCGCGCACCATTTTGTGCTGTTTTATTTGTATTTCCTTTGCCGACCATCGCCTCAGTAAGCATTGACTATCAGGACGAAGGTTCCACTGTACCACAAGGGGCAGTTTTTTTCTCAGTCAATACTTTCAAACAAATGCTAAATATCAGCTCGTTGGTGTTCATGGGCTCACACCTTGTTCATTGTGTTTAAAACCAAAATATTCCTGCACTGGGGCTGTGGCAGCCGGCTTAGGAACCATCAGTTTCGTGCCATCATTCATATTAGTGTTTGTTTCCTTGTTACTCCTCACAGCGCTTGCTTGCAGCTCTGTGTGTGCGTGCAAGCGGCCCCGCCATCCCCCCAAAAGATTTAATGACTGACAGATGGCTCCCTCTGTTCATTCTGCTATAGAAGCAATGTGCCCAGGTGTTCAGAAAGATGTACAGAGTGAACCCTCTTCTCATCCAGCCTGTTTGGTAGAGAGAGGGGAGGAAAACAAACATGCAAGCATGTGTCAATATATGAAGGCTGGCGAACTTATCGAGGACATTTTTATTTATCAAGGGGTTAATTGATTTATTGATTATCGTGACAGGCCTACCCTTTAATGAACTTGTTCCACTTGTATTGGACGTTCCACAGCACAGATCACAGATCTATGAAGTGACAAAGAATTGAGAGACAGCCTGGCTGTTCTGCCGTGCTCCTTTGTGTACTCTAGCATGCATAATACTTTCAGAAAAACAGCAGAGGCAAGGATTACTGCAGAGAAAATGAGAAAAAAATGCTCAAAACCCACAGTTACTTGATTTGCAGTAAACATATCCATTATAAATATAAATCTGTCTCATCCTTTTAGTTTTAAACAGGAGATTTGAATAATTAATGAGATTTATCTCTTTTGCTCACAGGGAAGTGTCTGACTTGTCTTTATGATGATTCTTTACGCTGAGAATGATTCAATGATTAAAATGCACTTTGATCTAAGCAGAAACATATTTCATAATGGCCCTGTGTGTGATCTGGGTTTGATGGGAAATTAAAGGAAAGAATGAAACAATCCAGTGAAAATTATGACCAAACGATTAAACCTACTGTGATAATAGCAAAATGCCGACTTTCTTGCATTGGTTTGATCTATGTAAAGCCTGAAACATGCCTGTGTTTAATCAAGGCAAATAATCCATCGTCTTTATGCATTGTGCTTGACTTTGCGCTGGTAATAACCTTGTTAAAATAGCAAATTTAGACCAACATGCCCTAAACTGCTGGGTGCCATATGCTTTGAGAATACTGTCTTCATAGTGTCAAAATAGGGCCTAATGTCTCAAACAAAACTTGAGGAGATCTTCTCAAAATGTGCACTTATACTTTATTGTTATTGAATCAGGATGTGATGATTAGATTCTGGAATTTATAGTTCAAGGGCTGAAGTCATGAGGCCACATGTTTATTCCTTGCTAGTGCAGGCAATCATGAAAGAACACTGGAAGGGGATTTTTTAAATAAACTGTTAGATACCATTTGTCACTTAGAAATAAACAGGTTTTCTTTCTGGGACTTTGGAGGTCCTGATGTTTGGGCCTCATGCTCATCCACTACTTATAATAATTCTGTGAACCCCACTACAACACTCCAGCCCTAATCTATACCTTGCAGAGGCACAGGGGCGTTGATGTTTGGAAGATTGCAGGCTCTGGCTGTCACAAGGCCATATCCTTGGGCAAAACACTTAAACCCACATTTACACGAACACTTTTACACACATTCTTGCCTATTTAAACACCACTGCAGTGTCAGTGGTGTGTTTATGGGCATGAACATGTGCTTAAAGGAGACATATCATGCTGATGCATGATTTAATACTTACATATAATATAATAAATTTGAAAACAAGACCTTACACCCCCTTAATTTTCAAAAAATTAGATATTGTATTTTTTCTGATATCCTAGAACGAGATTTGATGCCTCTGAAAATAGGTCATTGCGAGATGTCCGCGATATTTCAAACGTCGTGACATCACGAGGTACCTTTCTTTTTATTGGAGTAATCTGATAAAACACTTCCTCCTCTGTGATGTCCGTTAGCCACAAAACCGTCACCGAGGAACACATCCACCAGCAGGGGTTTATAGTTCCCTAGCTCACACTCACTCATTACCTGCTCTGGCCTGTAGGGGACTCAATACGCGCTCGCTGCTTTGAGCCTGCCGGAAAATACAGTAGAAGAAGAAGGACAGGCTGGCTCAACCCCCGATAGAACTGAACAATCAGAGCACAAAGGGCTGTGACGTTGCAAGGTAACTTTAGGTCATCCTCAGATCCGAGTGTTTCAACGAGAGCTTGATAATGGCCTAAAATGAGGATTTTGAGAACGCTATTGTGGGGCAATGAAGGAACTAAATGACTTGTACTGAGGGCAGAAATGCTTTACAGGCATCCTAGTCTGGCATAGTGAAAAGGAGAAACAAGCATGATATGTCCCCTTTAAGTGTTAGTTGATACTGATAGACAACTGACATAGCAACTTTTTTTGTTTTAATTTATTTCTTTAAATAGGCGGACATTAGTGCATTAGTGAACATTGACATATACGGTAAATGTGCCAGATTAAAGGCACAGGCTAATTTCCATTCAGCAAGATGACGGATAAATATAACATGTAGTTTCCAGCCCCAAAACCAGTGAAGTTGGCACGTTGTGGAACTCGTAAATAAAAACAGAATACAATGATTTGAAAATCCCTTTCAACCTATATTCAATTGAATACACAGCAAAGACAAGATACTGAACTTTCAAACTGGTAAACTTTATTTTTTGCAAATATTAGCTCATTTGAAATTTGATGCCTGCAACATGCTTCAAAAAAGCTGGCACAAGGGGCAAAAAAAACTGAGAAAGTTGAGAAATGCTCATCAAACACTTATTTGGAACATCCCACAGGTGAACAGGCTAATTGGGAACAGGTGGGTGCCATGATTGAGTATAAAAGCAGCTTCCCTGAAATGCTCAGTCATTCACAAACGAATGTGGGGCGAGGGTCACCACTTTGTGAATAAATGCATGAGCAAATTGTCCAACAGTTTAAGAAACACATTTCTCAACGCGCTTATTGCAAGGAATTTAGGGATTTCATCATCTACGGTCCGTGATATCATCAAAAGGTTCAGAGAATCTGGAGAAATTACTGCACGTAAGCGGCAAGGCCGAAAACCAGCACTGACTGCCGGTGACCTTCGATCCCTCAGGTGGTACTGCATCAAAAACCGGCATCACTGTGTAAAGGATATCACCACAGGAGCTCAGGAACACTTCAGAAAACCACTGTCAGTAACTACAGTTTGTCGCTACATCTGTAAGTGCAAGTTAAAACTCTGCTATGCAAAGCCAAAGCCATTTATCAACAACACCCAGAAACGCCGCCGGCTTCGCTGGGCCCGAGTTCATCTAAGATGGACTGATGCAAAGTGGAAAAGTGTTCTGTGGTCTGACCAGTCCACATTTCAAATTGTTTTTGGAAACTGTGGTCGTCGTGTCCTCCAGACCAAAGAGGAAAAGAACCATCCAGACTGTTATAGGCGCAAAGTTCTAAAGTCAGCATCTGTGATGGTATGGGGGTGTATTAGTGCCCAAGGCATGGGTAACTTACACATCTGTGAAGGCACCATTAATGCTGAAAGGTACATACAGGTTTTGGAGCAACATATGTTGCCATCCAGGCAATGTCTTTTTCATGGACGCCCCTGCTTATTTCAGCAAGACAATGCCAAGCCACATTCTGCACGTGTTACAACAGCGTGGCTTCATAGTAAAAGAGTGCGGGTACTAGACTGGCCTGCCTGTAGTCCAGACCTGTCCCCCATTGAAAATGTGTGGTGCATTATGAAGCGTAAAATACAACAACGGAGACCCCGGACTGTTGAACAACTTAAGCTGCACATCAAGCAAGAATGGAAAAGAATTCCACCTGAAAAGCTTCAAAAATTGGTCTCCTCGGTTCCCAAACGTTTACTGAGTGTTGTTAAAAGGAAAGGCGATGTAACACAGTGGTAAAAATGCCCCTGTGCCAACTTTTTTGCAACGTGTTGCTGCCATTAAATTCTAAGTTGATGATTATTTGCAAAAGAAAATAACGTTTCTCGGTTCGAACATTAAATATCTTGTCTTTGCTGTGTATTCAATTGAATATAAGTTGAAAAGGATTTGCAAATCATTGTATTCTTTTTTTATATAAGATTTACACAACGTGCCAACTTCACTGGTTTTGGGGTTGTACATTGAATTACAGGAATACATACAATAATACAAATGGTATGCTCAAGAAAAACCATAACAGAGAGACCCTTAGGCTTAAAGTGCATGAGCTGTTCAATGTGCAAAATGCAGTGTTAGAAGTGCTCAAGTGCTCGTGTGCTGATATGTTGCACATCATAACAAAAGTGCTAATGTATGATTGTAAACTGACTCCAAGCATCTGTGAATGAATGTGAGTGTGAATGGGTAGATGTGACCTCTGTGTAACACTGATTTAAGTAGTCAAAGACTAGATAAGGGCTTTATAAGCTCAAGTCCATTTACCATTTTACCAGTAACAAACAGCATGGTAGTACTTGCTGTTTTTTAAAGTTTACATTCTGAAATAGAGGTTGGCACTGTGGTGCACACAGGTTAGTGCACATGCCTCACAACAGGAACACTGCTGGTTTGACTTCCCTTTGTCAACAAGGGTCTGTCTGTGTGGTTTTGCTTGGTCCCCATGCCTGTGCGGGTTTTCTCTGGCCTTTCTGGTTTCACCACAGATAAAACATGTTTGTTAGGCTCATTTGTGACTCTCAATTCCCCTGAATTATGCATGTGAGCATGATTAGTTGTCTGTGTTGGTCTGTGATTGGCTGGCAACCCGTTCATTATTACTCTGCCTCCTTCCCCAAAGTCTGGGATAGGCTCCAGCCCCCCTGCAACTCCAAAAGTTAAAAGAGGTATAGATGATTAATGGATGTTGGAGAAGTATCAAAAACAGTTTAAGAGATCACAGAGGGTGTTTTGTCCACAAAAAAGGAAAGAAACAGCCCCTTGTGGACCACCATCAGTCCAGCTCACTTCCAGAAGTCATCAGCTCCCTAATGAAATGATGCCCATTGAGATTGCACAGACTCAGTACCCACTCCCGCAGCGACCTTTTATGAGTTTTCCTCTCTTTCTATTGTTGCCTCCCTATTTAATTTCCAAACCTAACTAAATGTCCCACTCATTCTCCATCCTGAGGTGTCAGGGACTCTGCCAATCTCTCCAGCAGATTAAAGAAACCACAGGGGATGAGACAAAGGGAGAAAAAATGCATCTAATACTCCTTCTATCACCCATCCTGTCTCCAGAGGGCTGTCTGGGTTGGCGTTTGAACTAAATGGTGTAATTAGATTGGCCTTATGCTCCAACAGAAGCCCAGCCCACTCTTTGCCTTGAGGGTTTATTTCCTTCCCGTTTTCCACGAAAAGCATCACAGCTTTGCCTGTGGGTGCCAGCGGCCCATTTTAAAGAAGTTTTTTGAAAAAGTATGGCTCCTGTGGCAACCTGCAGACGGGGTGATGATTGAGGCTGATGGGGGGGGCGAGCAGTGACTGACTCAGCCTGCAGGGGCTTCATCTCACACTGACGACATCATTAGACAGGATAGATGAGGAGCCCCGGGAAAAGAATTGTCTGTGTTTGTTGATGCTTGTAGTGAAGACATATTTTTCGAGGCTGGGGAAGGTCACATGGGTGGTAATTTTAGGTCTGTTAAAGATAACAAATGCACAAATGCTGTGTTCACCATAAGCATCTCGTCATCATTTATTTTCTGCTGTTCTTCTGGCCTGTTTTGTAAAGGCATCAGTGGCTTAGTGATAGCTTTCTGCAGCTGTGCTTTAAACAAGAGGCAACCTATGGTGTTGAGAATTTAAAGGTGCAAAAACAGTATAATCCCTTCAGTGTCCAATTAAGGCAGATTTCTAACCTTCAGTATGACAAAGCCAAAGGCCTACTCACAGCAGAATTTAGTCATGATTTAACATCAATAGTGTTTTCTGACATGCATATTTTATTGGCAAAACCTGTATGCAAGCTAAATGTATTTATAAGTCATTTGTTTAACTTAATACAGCTCAAAGTACATAATTTATTTGCAAAAAAGGGGCATGTTTTATAAACTGTAGTTTTTGAATGCAACATTTAAGTACACTGGTCAAAGCAAAAAGCAGATATCCCTTGGTAGTGTTGTGCTACTTGAGACCACATTTTGAGGGTCTTGGTCTTGTCTCGGACTTGAGATCCTTTTTACTCGGTCTTGTCTTGGTCTGGAACTGGCTGGACTTGGGATTTTCCGTCAAGACTGATCAAGACCAGCGCTGATCTGCTGTTAATAAGAAGACAACTTGGTAAAACAACTAAAAGCCTCAATTCATGCATTTTTCCCCCCTGTGACATTCTGACTGAGGGACACCCCCTTTAACTGTTTAACCTTGTCATGGTTTTAAAATTAATTTTGATGGTCTTGGTCTTGGCTCGATCTGGACTCCCAAAATTCTTGGTCTTGTCTTGGTCTCCGTGCATTCTGGTCTCAGAAAGTGTGGTCTTGAGCACCGCACTTTCCCTTAGTGGGACAAATTTTATCTCCAAAATTTATCTGTTAATCCGTCCATGTTAAATTCTTACCAGATTAGGGCTATATGAATGGACGAACTCTCACTTTGATTAAATAAGCATCCAAACCTAATCATTTTTCACACCTCTAGACATGTAAACCAATATTTTCTTACAGTTTTCCTAACACATTTCATTACCTGTCATGAGTTACACCATGTATCAATGTTAACATATTACATAATACATATTTTAATTCAGTCTTACACTAATCATTAGGGGACAAACTGTTGTTTCATACATAAATAACATTCTCCTCACAACATCAGGATGGTTTGTTCTTTGCTAGAAGAGTTCCTGAACAGAAACCTTGTGTTCAAAATCCCACTTGATAGCAAAACAGAGAGTAAACATGTAAACTTTAGTCTTCCAGGTTAACCCAGATTGATATTTTGGCAGCAGAAGCCAAACAATCTTCCTGAGAGGTGCAGAAGGAAGTGCTGCCCCTGAGCGAAGCACCTGTTCCACAGTTTCTGCCAAAACCTTTTTGTACCCGTGTGTGTATGTGGAATGATTTACTGTGTGTTCACAACCTAATATCTGACTATATTTATCCATCCACACCTCTCCTGTGCCTCCTGTGTGTTGTCCGGTCAAGCAGGAGATAGCACCTGGGAGATCTGGGTGATGAGGAGCAAACATGACATACATTTATCCACAGGATCTAATTCCCAAGCTGTCATATGAGTTGTTATTGTTGTTGCCGGGCTTGTTGATGCGCTGCACCCTGGGCGATATTCCCCACTGCATGGATGTGTAAAGCGCAGCATGAGTTCACTGTGTCCCACATCTGAGGCTTGTTTGGCCTGGTTATATGACAGTTATATTAAGTTATTGTTATATTAAGCTGTAAAGGTGAGGGAATATGAGCGATAACGTTTAACAGAACCTCAGGTCCCACCCAAGAGAATACCCTGCAGAGTGACCATTTTACACTTTTATTGGTTTTCTTTGTCCTATTCAACAGAACGAGCTGTGAAATGTTATAACAGCGATAATCTTCTTCAGATGGCTCCGGATAAAATGCTGGTCACCTGCATAGCTTTGTTATCTGCTATTTACTTGTGTGATAATATTTTGTAAATAGATGTTGTTTAAGACCACATGTGCAACACCAAAAACAGTCACCCTTCAACTTTGCTTTACAGAGCAGTTATGCTTTAGATCTATGGCTATGCCTGCATCAACACAAATAATTAGGATAAATACCTGATAAGACTTAAAAGGTTGGATGTAAACACGACGATCAGAACATTCTGATTTGATTTATAAAGAAAGTCAATTCCATATGGTGGTGTTGTTTTATGCCAATCATTATTCCAAACAGAGTTCTTCTAAACTCATGCTGGTCAGGGTTAAATCTCCTTTTCCCTCTTTATTCCTATCTTCCCTCTCTGTAACTGCACAGGTACAGGCCCTGCAGACTGTCAGTGTGTCCTGGCTGCAGGATGAGTTTGTACTGCTGAGATTTCAGCTAATTTAGGCAGAGCACCCTCTCTGATGTGGACTCAATTTAATAAGAAGAAAAAAAGACATCAAACAGGAAAGAGGAGAACAGATCTCTGTAGCACTGTGAGGACATGAGTGACAGATGTATGAGTTTGTTTATAACACAACAGAAGTGTGTGATGATTGTTTGCTTTTCTAAAGCTGGATTAAAGATTTTACTAGACCAGACTTTAGAGAGAAAAAAAAAACTTGCTGCTCGGAGCTGAATCTTAAAACAATTAAATTGAAATGATTAAAGTATTTAGTAATAGTTAACTTTTCTTTTCATCCCAGATGTGTGTAACTCTTAAACCTTAAGAGTGAGATCAGTCCCTATCAACCACACTGAGGGTTGATAGGGACTGAAGATTCACAAAGATGGTGGAAAAAGACTACAATATAAATGCAGGGTCATACTTTCTCTGACATTCATTTTCATAATGTCTTATAAATGCATTGTAAGCATGTTGAGAATGTATCACAATGTCCTATAATGTTGTTTATTCTTAGTTGTAAGGACTTGTGCAGTTAAAATGCTCAATAGAGACAATCGGGATTTAAAATAATGCCAGTATGTTTTAGTTCAATGTTTGAGTTATAAGTGTAAATTGAAATTTTGTTTTTCATTTCAATTATTTTGATAAGGTATTTTTTCACTCTAACATTGACTCATAATCACAAAAATGCACCACAATATTGTTTTTGTTTTGTTCAGTTGATTATCATCCATGTCAAGCAACCAGCAAATATGTTGTATTCACACCTAACATCATCAATCACGATAAAATGATTTACAGTGTCTATTTTTTCTTTTCTTTGATATTTATGATTTAGTATAGCTACATGTACAACACAGCACACTATAAAATATTTATAATTCATCAGAAGCACTGGTAATATAATGACATATGATTACTATTATGAAGCATCATCAACCAGAAGTCCTTTTTATTGATTATTCACCAATATAATATACCAATAATATTATTGTGCATTATCAGTATGCCTATGATATGTTTAAAATGCATTATAAAGGAGGGGCTTCATAGAGTGTTACAGAATGCAGTCATAGCAACATAATGGTAAAACAAAATAATAAAAAATCAACAACTTTATGTTCATTCAAATTACCTTCTGGTTGATTATTTGCCAATAATGTTTGACAATCTGATTTATGTAAATGGACCAAACAGAAACTCCCTCCTGTTGAGTGTGTGACTCAGATGTTTATTGGTTGATTTTAAAGCTTTAGAGATTGAGCAATAAAAGATAAACTGGATAGCTCAGTATTTTGAAGGCCATATTGTAAACTTTGGGGAGCCTGATGTGGCCTTTGGGCTGCCTGTTGATTACCTCTTCTTTATAAGATAATATTGTGTGCTGCTGCCTCTGGCCATTCTTTAAAGAAGTTAACACTAAACAAACTTATTTTTTAGTTAAAGTTAGAGCCACTTTCCTTATTTCATTTGGAGATATCAGCTTTCTCCCTGCTTCCATCTGTTTAGATCCCACAGACAACTCTGCTCATGTGTAAATGCTTTATTCTAATGACATGATTAATTCATACAGATGTACTGTACTCATGACACAACATCATGATCAGATGTCCTCATTTAGTGTGTGTGTAAACACTGCATTTGGACTTTCCACTCATAGCGATTTGACTGAGGAAAAAAGACTCGTGTGAACATAGCCAGTATAACAGCCTGTCCGAACAGCATGCAACACAAGGGTGCCACAGAGCCAAAACAAGCTTGATTCCAGTCTGTCTTTTACCGCGCCCTGATAGCCCCGCAAGTGACACAGTGTTCAGCAGCATCAAGCATCACACAGAAGGGCACTGTCTACATGTATGAGGAACAAAGGAAGTGGGAGGTTGTCGGGGTGCTGGGACAGATTGTCTTGATTTTCATTCATTTTCCAGCAAAGATTTGGTGACACATTAATTATATTGTTTGATGTTATTTTCACGTTGTGTTAATGTGGATGTGTGCCTGTTAATGTGGCTTTGAATGTGGCTGTGTATTGAAGAGCCTTTGTGTCAGACCTTCACAAATTCAAACCGCTGAGCTCCTTGTCTCCAGCTGTAAAATAAAATCTACAACCTATTCATGATGAAAAACTGGAATTTACTGGCCTCACAGTTCAGGTGGATTTAATGTCTGTAATCAGGCAGATCCATCTTGCAATCATTATCTTCAACAATAGTGTTCGACCCAGAGTGGGACGGCCTAAAAGCATCCTTTAGAGCAGGAAGTGGTGGGAGGTACGAGCAAGACAGCAGTCTCTCATAAAAGGGATATTTTCCTGACAACTTTTGACATGTTTTGGTGAGTGTTTGTTCTACAAAGGGAGTCAGGTTCTGTCTTACCGTGGCAGTTGCGCCAGCCTACTACATTATCTCACTGTCCCTTCATAAATGCGATTGACAAAACAATGGTCCAATCACTTGAAGGATATGCTTTTGAAAAGTTCTGCCCTCTCCGAACACTTTCTGTGGACTTTTCCCCGCATAGACTAGTTTGATATGATCTGACAATCCCCTGGTGGGTCAGAAATGTACATGATATAGCTCTGAAAGTTTAATTGATTCTGTGGGGGCAGCAGATGATGCACAATGCAACATGATGTTAGATACAGACAGTTTTGCAAAGCTCTGCAAACACCTGCAGCATGAAGTCACCGTTCCGCCAGTGCACACATAAAAAAATATTTATCACGTTGTCTGTCAGGCAGCCTTAAGCTTTGACAGGAAATAGGTTGAGTCTGGATGTATCTTATTTGCTTTTTAAATGCATGTTTGAGGAGGTTGTTGAATACACACAATTATGTTTCGCACTTCAAACTTTGCTCTTTAATAGCTAATGACTGGCAGAACAGAAAACTGATGCTTAAGTGTTTTATTATCATAATAATTGCATTCATAGTTCAACAGTTCTTGTTTATTCAAGCTGCACTGGAAAGGCCAAATCATTTAGAATTACAAGCTTTTTGCATATTTAAAGTGTACCTAGTAATGGATTGTGAATGTTGCCAATGGCTGATTGTAGTTTCATTTAAAATTCCCATCCACATAAAAAACTCAGATTGGTTAAGAGCAGTTTAATAAGCTCGCCTCATGCATTTGTCCTATTCAGTAAAATATGGCCTCTGTTCTGTCATTAGTGCAGTTTACTTTAAAAGGTCACATTTTTTAAAACTGAAGGAGCAAAAAGCTTCTGTCTCATTGTGCAGTCAAATATTTTGCAAATGCCTGGACAAACAAAGTTGTAAATTGGCAAAAGTTTGCAGTGTTATCGAGTTATAGCACTGTTATTTCTCCTGCTTAAGAATTAACGTAATGAAGCAACACGTAGGTGATTATACTATCCATTTACAGTGTATGAGTCCCAAACATGAAACTCTTAAAAACTGTCATATTTGCATCAATTATTGTGTAAAAACCAGCACTAGAAGCATTTGACACAAGTCTGAAGTTCAAATATGCAAACTTTAATACATCTTCTTGTTTGGATGTTGGCTAAACTAAATATATTGCATTTTGTTAACTGACCCTAAGCTTTCATGTAACCTCTGAAAGCTTTTCCTCACAGCTTTACGACAAAAGGACAGAGATGTGGATGTGAATCACAGACTTTACTCTGACTGTTAATAATTTGCTTTCTGTTAGTTTTTAATACCCCCTGTCCACATCTTTTTAATGGCTCTGTGCTAACAACAGCCCGGCTCAGAGTAATTATGTCTGTGGGCTGTCAAGCCATCTCAGGCATTTTTTGACACAGCATCTTAAAGATACATGCATGTTTTTTTTTTACTTTGGAAAAATGTCCACTCTGACTCAAGGATGTACTTTTAAGATTTTGAGGATCAAAGGTCAAGTAAGGATGACGTGATAAGGCTTTTCTTGACTTATACTTTTGTGAATCATCCAATACCAATCGTGTTTCATGTTGGTTTTACAAACTGGTTTAGTTTGCCCAACAAAGCAACCTAAAAGATCTCAAGAAGCAATGTAATATTCTATAGCAAAAGTATTACTTACAAACTTAATTACACAACAAAATGACTCTTTAATTGCTTGTTTTTATGAGTGTGGATTAACATAATAGTAACTGGTAGACTGACTCAAACTATTAATTCAATCTAGCCCGGAAAAAAAATCTTTTCTGAAACAAAAACTGTCCAATACTTATCAGTGGCCAATCTACATCTGTATGTCAAAATGAAAGGCACTGACCTTCATTGAAGCCCCTGCTTGTTAAAGGTGCTGTGACGAGAATCTAATTCCGGCGAAATAAAGACTCCGCTACCCATGAGCACGCGCCGACTGTCATAATGCTGCGTTCCAGTAACCTCGGAAATAGGAGTGACATCATCTCCGACTTATCGGCGTTCCAGTTGAAGTCGGAAAAAAACATGCCGATCCACCAGGCTATTGTTAGCTGTTGTTAGCACGCCCTGTGTTGTTGTTCACAAATACCACATGAAGAATGTGATTATCACTATGGCAGCATTTTTGTAAATATAAGTCTAACAATACTATGTATACAGCTGATCTAGAGCGACACACCCCAGTCAGAAGTGCAAATAAATTGATTATTACAGGAGCTAAATAACTGTTCACACTGGGGCCATCCATCTTCGATTGTCAACTCGGGGGTGGTGAGGTTTCACCAAGTTTCCAGTGGGAAATTCTGACTTCGGGGAATGTTCCAGTTGCAGTTTCCTACTCGGAACCCGGAAATTCCTACTTCTGACTACAACTTGAACGCACCAAAAGACGTGACTGAAGCCAAAGCGTGTGTTTGTTGTGATACTAAGAAATGCAGCTCGGACCTTCCTCAGAACTCTGCATTACTTTACAACTTCTTTTTTCAACAACTTACAGGATGCAAAGAGACGAGGTAATGTATCTCTTTCTAGTTATGTAGCGGTAGTTTTTGATGTGTGACAACAAGCAATTTTTGGAAAACTTAGTATTGTAGTTTTGTAGCCGGCTATATATCGCTACTTACAGCCCGGTGCTCTAAGACATGTGATATAGATAATAAATAATATTAATTTGCTCTAGTTCTAATTGTCTTGTTCCCAAAGTTGAGTATCCAGGCCAGTCCAGCCTTGTCCGACCCGACCGCGAAGCTAAGGAATAGCAATTATAGATAACCTATTTTGATGCCATGAAACTCATCTTAAAGTGTGTGTTTCGATCAGGCATATATCTAAAAGTGAGACTTTTTTGTAATTACTTAGAAACTCTTCACAGTCTCTTTAACATGATATTTTAAGAGCACTTGGAAGGAATTTGGTTAAACTTTGCCCAAATGTTCACTTTGACATAAAGATAAATCTGAATGAATCCTCGTGTTCAGCCCATGTATATTGATGGTAGTATATAAGAGATTTCCTTTAAGCCTTTCATACATGTCCACTCTAAGGGAAAGATAAACTGATTTGATTTTTTAGTCATAATTCAAGGTCATTGGACTTAATGGTGATCCCTTGTTTATTATTAGAGGTTTTCTTAAATATCCAGTGGTGACTCAAGGATGAGCTTTCTAAATATAGTCAGTCATTGTATTCCATAATATTCCTTGCTTCTTGATGGAAATCACAAATATGCTAAGAGGGTTTTTCCTCAAATTTGAAAAAAATGTCTGTCCTGACTCAGCAGCGAAGTAATTCCATTTGGAAGATGAGAGGTCAGGCTACAGAGCCCCATGACAGTCTGTTGGTGATGTGCATGATATCTTAGAAAAGCTTTGAGGGATTAGTGTTGTTTATGTTTTTCACTCTTCAACCACTTTTAGTGAGACAAATGTGTAAATGCCACTGCTTCCAACATTTGACAGGATTAAAAGATCAGAGATTTTATCAAACTTATCATATGACAAACTAGAAAAGCACTTGGAGAGCGCAGACCTCCGCCAGCACCACAGTCCTCTCCTATATTGTGATTTTTACAGTAAATATTAGTCCTACCTTTATTTTATGTAAATATTTAGATCCCTTGACCATGGAAACATACCATTAGCAATTGGTTTCATAATGATATCTATTTCAGTTCAGTAGTTATTCACGATAATCACATTTTTTGTCATGGCGGATCCAGACAGTGATCCGGATCAACACCAAAATTGAATCAGTTCTTCCTTTTCCCATGCTGAATATTTCCTGAAAATTTCATCAAAATCCATCCATAACTTTTTGAGTTATTTTGTTCACAGACAGACAGACAGACAGACTCTCCCGAAAATATAATCTCCTTGGTGGAGGTAATCAGTTAAATGCATAAAATGGCCCAAACACCAGGAAGTTAATGGTAGAACAGGTTTTGATTCACCTTTTACGGATAATTTTCAACTAAGGAGTTTTTTCTCCAGTGATTGAAGCTTCTCTCTGTCGTTGAACAGAACAGTTTCACTGTGATGAGTGTAAGTGGTCAGTTTCCTGTTGTTTTTTATTTCTTTTAATCTTATTTATGTATGTATTTATTTACTGGCCTGACAGACGCTTGGTTCCAGAAACTGTGCAGAGCTGGTTGGGATGAGGCCCAGTGATATCTTTTTTCACTGAGCCCAAAATTCTTGGCAACACTCTGCTAATATCCATTGTCTTAAAAAATTATCCGAATACATTTTTGCAGGCTCAAATATTGTAACAATAAATGAACCCACACTACTCTTTTCAATAAAAGAGATGGTTGCCAATTCTAAAACCATAAAACAGCTTAGTTCATGTTTGATTAGTCACTGCTTTCACTGTCCTCAATCACTTACTTTCCAGAGGCCCCCAGGCTGTATTTCTGGTTTGAATTTGACTGCACATATTGCGAGACAAAAGCCATTACCCCAAGTAAGCTTCTCCCTATAATGCAACTGGGAAAACCAATGAATAAAGAAGCGAGTAATTTCCTACAGCTATAATTACTTTGTTCAGACTTTGGCCTTGAAACGCTCCTGTTTAAATATGGTGAATCTCCTGTTTGTTTATTTATAATTTATCGAAGATTTCCTCAATTTGTAAGCAGAGCACCAAGAACTCAGTTTCAGACTGCCAAGCAAGACCACAAAGTCTCCTAATGCAATTAGGTCTGCCACAAATACACTTTTTTAATTTATGTTGGAAAGCTGAGTATGATTAAGTGATAGGACATAGTTTGGAATAATTTGCTTCATTTTTATTGAGTTTATGAAAAGTTTCCTGACCAACCCTGAAGAGAAAACAGAGTTGTCAAAGTTCTCTTGAACCTGTTGCCAGAAAACAATGCCTTATTAATCCTGAGACGTGCTGTAGTCTGAATGCATCTCGGTGTTTGCATACAGGATCCATCAATCTGATTCAGAGTCTTTAAAGCTTTTGGATCCATCCAATAAACAATGACAATTTGCAAGTTTCCAGACAAAGACAATACATCACAAATGTCAGTATGAATATTCCAGAGAGAAAGCCTATCATTAGTAGCGCTTCCAATTATGCTACCTGTCAAATATACGTCACTGCCGGTGAAAATCCAGGGTAACTCAGAAAACATAATTTCTTGTGAGCAAAAAAATAAAAAGTCAGTGGAGTTGTTATTAACATTGTGAGGCTGTCTTTGGCAGTGACAAGTGTCCCCTCTTGTGTGCTCAGTTGTATGCACATGTTTTTTTCCCTGTGTTCCCCCTCTGTGCCCAGACAGTCAGCGCTTTCAACTGCCGAGGACCAGAGGCGTCCAACGGTATGCCAGATGATGTTTGGCGGCTGACAGGGTATGCCATCTTAATCCATGGCTGTCCTCTCCCGATGAAGAAATCACAATCCTCCATGAAAATTACAACCAAATTAGGAAATTCTTTCAGTGCAACAAAAAAAAGCCAGGCTAAATAACTCCTTTCTGGCTGATTACACTCTGCATGTTCCCAGCATGACTTCTTTGTTCTCCAAAAGCTGCTATGCCAGCTGCACCGACAAACAAATTTAAAATCCTCTTCTACCATTCATTTTTTGATTCTGCAAACATATGCCCCCCAAAACAATGACCATGTTTGCCAGACGGTTTGATCCATTTGAGGTGCCTATGTATCTTCTGTTAAATTACACATAAATGTATTGGTAAATCTGGTGAAGTCAGTCTAATGATTCATGCATAAGGAGTTCCAGGACCATCAGAGATGAAAAGGAGAAGCTGGGAGAAGTGCTGATCATGCTGAGAGTGTCAACTCTTTTGTAGTTTGGATGAAGTGGACGAAATGTGTATGCCTATGCTTCCCTGCCTCTGTGAATTGAGTTTACCGTGAGCCACCTGCATCTAATCTGCGGTGTTATTTTTATACTTTAAGGCTGTTTTAGACAGTTGTGAAACAGTAATCATTATATGCCAAGAAAAGAAAACAGCCTGAAGCATGTTCTATTCCTAAAATACCTTTATGAAAATGAGTTTTTATTTAACATACTATTTTGAGCTGCCATTGTACCCATGAAAAATTAAAAGATGGCAAAAATTAGACATAAGCATGACAAAGCCTTAAAAGAGGGTAAATGGAAAGGAAGCAGCAAAAGGAAATAAATAAGTGTACAGAAGCAGACAGAGCTAGACTTGTTTGCTAAATTGGAGTCATGACTCAGAAATCCTCAACATAGATGTAAAAACCTCATTGGTATAATTCAGCATTACAAACTCTACTGGGGGAGTGCAGCTGACACTATTGTGAGTCATTATTTTAAAGCTAAACCAAGATAGTTTGGCATTTACTTGGTGCCAGTTACCAAAATATAAATAAAATGTGAGCAAAAAAAGGAATCAAAAGCATATTTCATGAGTTCTCCATATTTGTCAGGTCTGAATTCTTTCTACTCGAACTTTTTATGAATGAAGCAGTCAGATTTTTGTTATAGCTCATGGTTAGTTAGCTCCTTTTTTTTTTACGGACGTTTACATACCTGTGACGTTTGGCCTTTCATATGAATGCCCCAAAAGTGTGATGGGAAAGTGATACCGACTCTGCTTGGCCTCCTTAAGTAGTAACAAAGAGGTGTAACTATATTAACATATCTGTGCGTGCAAATCTGGCTTTGAATGTATGTGGACTTGCCAGTGTCCTGTGCTCTCTTGCACTGTTGCAGCACCGTAACACAGTGTGAATGAGCAGGTGGATTGACTGTAGAATTACAAAGTCAGTTCCTTGAGTTTACATAAAGAAAACAGCTGAAATGTCCGACCTTTTCAAATTCACTGAAAATGTGCACTTCCACAAATGAGTCCTTGACAACTACTCTTGTTATTTTCCAGCTGCTTAGCACTGCAAAATCATTTTGGGTTTGATTGAAGACAAAAAATATGGACAAGAAAAGGTCTCTGTTATTGGCAGATGTTCTCTCATTTAGAAGCAATTTACAGTCTTAATCACAGCATGACATTGTTGAAGCATTTGTCGACGCAGGTGTGTCAAACAGGGGCAGAAACAATTGCCTTGAGAAGTTCAGAAAACTACAAGAGCTTATTCCACATCTGATTTCCATCCCTGCAGTCAACTTATAGCAGAAAGGAGAACTGGATTCATATCAGTCTGCAGAGAAAGTTTGATGCCCTGAGGGGGAAATAGATTGAAGAGGCTAGAGGCTATGAAGTACAACAACTCTTCAATCCACAATGGGAAGGAGAGCCTCATGTGGTCTTTATTTACAGTGACTAACAGAAAAAGACAATAAACATATTTGAATAAATGCGGCAGAGGTTAAAAGACAAAAGGCAACTCTAGGCTACAAGAAGACAGAGGAAATATTAAAGAGGAAGGCACCTAAGGTCTACACTTAGGCCCCATCCACACAAGACAAAACAATTAACAGTTTCCAAAACGATCGTCATAAAGAGGAAGGTGTCTCAGAAAATGTGTCTATATGAATGCACTCAATAAGCATCAAAACGCTGTAAAACACATGCTAGACCTCTAAAGGTGCTGTAACGATGTGACGGAAACAAGCGGAAACAGACGAAAAACAGTGGGCATGCGCACTTGCAGCAAAAGTTGTAAACAGAGATTGTGATAAAGTGGTCATAAAGTGTCGTAATGTGTCCTCGATAATTGTTTGTTCAACTCGGTGGTGATTGAGAAGAAGGAGATTTTGCTGCAACAGGGATAGTAGGGTCACTAGCTATTTCAGCACATATGCTTCACGTACGCCGCCATTGTTGTTGCCGCGTGTGGCGCATGCATGTCAATGAAGATATGATACGATGATGTAAGCATTTCTGAAAACTTGTGGAGAGCCAGTAATCACAGAGCTGCGTAAACGGCATTTCAAAATCTTTCCACTTTGGAACCTGGTTTCAAAAATGATCGTTAACAGACCCCCAAAACGCCGTCTTTGTATGGATGATACGCAGATTCGGCAAAAAACGTATGCGTTCAGACCTTGGTTTTGCTTCGTGTGGATGGGGCCTTAGAAGGATGCTGCTGTGGGTCAGTGATTGTTCTCCACTCAAAGCAGCCATGGCAAAGTTCTTCAAACTTTTAAACAAGTCCTGTCGATTAAAAACATTATCCGGTGTTTACAACAATGATATAATTGGCAGAATAGAGGCTACTTTGATAACTTAAGGTTATACACAGTCACATTATGATGCATTCTAGGTTTAGTGAATATGGTGGCTATTGTGTGATAGGTTTCATTTGATGAACACAGTTAAGAGAGAACTAGGCGTATTTTCATTTTTTATCATTCAGGGGATTTATTAGGATTGCTTTCATTGGGTAGGTCAGTAAGTATACTGTACATTTTTAATCCCGTCCCTACTTAAGGTTATAATAGAGGTCATAAACCCTTAAGTAAAATGTAAAATGTCAAAAATATATTCTTCTTCAATTTTGAAGCATTCTTCTTCTATGATGGTTAATTAGTGCAACAGTATATCTGTCCTAGTGATTAACTTTCTTCTCGAGAATGATTAGATTTGCTATCAAATATAAAAAAAGGGCATATTATCATTATCAATACTATCATTATCATTAGTAGCATTATATTATCTATTATCATTGATAGTCCATTTTAAAGATGAGGTTCTGTACAATGCCCTTCGACTGATTTGTGAAGCAAAAAAGTGGCAGAGAAAAGAAAAGAGAAACTTTAAGTTTGGACTGTGCCAATCCTGAGAGATCTAAAATGATTCTAAAAAACTTTTTTTTTCTTTCAATTCCATTTGAATCCTTCAACAACAAACTCAGCAGTCAGCAAAGGTTACCTCAGCCTCTTTGATCCTGCATTTTAACTTTTGTGCATAAAAATAACAAGGTTTTCATAGTGTGCTGCTTCTCTTTTCAGCAGATAACAACACCGAGCCCTTTGTGAAACTGTCAGCCTCAAAGTGCGCTGTTATTGTTGCTGAATCCCGTTACATGCCACTTGAGTGTTTATGCACTTAAAACTCAGTGCAGCTACTTGCAGATGTGTCTTGACAGGGAGCATCAATGCCTGTAATGTGTTAAAAATACAGTTGACTCTGGCAAGAGTAATATTCTGCATTGCAAATTGAAAAATGCTGTGTGGGTTGTGAATAGTAAAAAGCAGGGGTACATGTTTAGAAATTTTCTTGAATTTTAAACCAGTTGTTCTTCCGTGGTTGAAGTCCAATAGTCAGTGACCCTGCGGTACTATACTGCACCATCATATATAACACAGCATGACACCGAACGTTACATAACGCAGATAATTAGAGAGGGAGAGGCAGTATAATAACGCTTTAATGATCCACCTTGCTTGGAGCTGTGTGGGATGAGAATTTAACATATCTTTCCTAGTATTCGCTCAAGCTTTTCAAGAAGAGATAAATATTTGCTCTGTTCAAAAGCCCTACGTGAATTAAGAGAGCCATTTTATTCTTGGGATAAGTTGCCTCCAGTTTTCCCCTGAAACAAAGTCACAGGGACTCAGTTAGTTCTAGTCAGACAGGACAAAAATCTTAAACCCTTTTAGTCCAACGCAAAAAAGGACAGGCTATTCTTTTCTTGCATGTTCTCTATCTCCTCCTGCATTATTCATGGACACATGCTTCATTTTTCATGTGGCCATGAATGTCATTACCACATTTGCAGATGTGATAATAGGGGGTGATTACACATGCCAATCCAGATTAGTGCGGTGGTCTTATTCAAATCAAGTTTATAATGCAATTAAACAGAAAGAAAGCAAGAAAATAGACAAATGAAAAAGGGAACAACTGTTACGTATATATGTAAAGCAGTAGTGGAATCGATCTGTTGCAGCCTCATACAGCTTAAACTGCTCCGCTATCTCTCAAATAGACCATCTCTGCACAGCCAAGACTTTTCCTCAAATCTTCCTTGAAAGTGAGAGAAAGTTGCACCATCACTATAACTATTGCAATGTCTAATAACTGAACTTGCTCAATGGCTACACGGGTGTGAGACAGATCTTCAAAGGCGAGCTCAGTGCTGGAAAGTGTATTTCCCAGCTTCAAAAATGAAACACAGAAACACAGTTTTCAAAGAGAAGATGCTTTTGAACAGTGCTGAGGGGGAGCAGAGCTGCGTGAGGATAACTAAAGGATTGTCACTATTTTTTCCACTCTAATGGCTATCCCCCAGTCGCGCTGCTGAGCAACTTTTTTTGCTTGATTTCCTTTTCTGTATTGTTTTGTAAATATTTCATGAACCTGAGCCCACAAAATAGCCGGTGAAACTGTGCTCATGGTTTGTAAGTTGTTTTTTTTTTTCAATTTAAAATCAGTTGCTGTGTGCAGGAAGTGTTGACTTTGCACATTAAATCACATAAAGGTACAGAGATGTTGACAGCAAACCATCGAACAGAGCATGATTGAATTTCCCACACTGCATATACCTCCTGGAATGCTGATTTGTGATATTTGCTGTCAGTGAAATGCTGAGCTGTGTAGTAAACGATCAGAAAAGTAAAAGACTTTGGTGGATGAACACTTGGCCAATCATACACTGTTTTAAGGGTTAGGGATGACATTTGTTTCATGGCTGATCAATCTTCCTTGGTTTCCTTTTAGCCTCCTGTGCGGAACATCAGGTTTGATTTTCTGACACTTTTATTACATGACAGTGACACAGATTACTCAAAACATTTGTGAAAATAAAAAAAAACTTTGAAAAACAGGCTGTTTTTGGAGAGTCCTCTTAAGGCGTTTTCACACCAATCACTTTAGTGCCCACTAAAGAAGTTTTGTCCCAGGGTTTGGTACGTTAGTATCAATATGAATGCAACCACCACACTTTGGTGTGCACCAAATCAGCCGGTCCGAGACCTCCATGAAGGGGTGATCTCGATCCGCTCCATCTCCCGACATTTGGTGTGGTTTCACTGGTGTGAAACAAAGTGGTCTGAACCAATCTACTTTTGATGCATTACTTCCTGTTAATCCTGCGGTTGAATCTTTTGCTTACTCAATTTGTCGATTCGTTTATTCTGGTTGAGGATTACGATGATTTACGAGGGTCCAGAAGGTCACTGATGCCGTCTCAAACACGATAAATAACATGCTTGAAGGAAAATGTAGAAGAGAGCGAAACGTAAACATTGGTTGTTTGGTGTAGGAAATAGTTACCATGGTAGCCTCTTCTTCATTCTCCTCCGTAGCAGGTTTGGCAACCAGTTACCTGCATATCACCCCCTGCTGTTTCAAACTGAGTAAATACACAAATGGGCCCGGGCATGGTTCAATGTTGCAAGTGTGAATGCAAGCCAGCGGGGGAGGGGAAGGGGGGCAAACCGCGCCGCAGTACGGTTTGAAACAAGTGGGCCTAATGTGAAAACGCCCTGAATCACCCCTCCTGATGTCTACGTTGTGGTGTTGTGTTCAGAAATTTAAGATAATCTGGGTCCAACTGACGAAATGATTGTATTTAAGCACCCCAAACCTGTGGATATAAAGCAAAGGTCCTGAACCAACAGGCTACGGACCAATACAAGGCCTGAGATCATTTAGTACCACTCGTTGAGAAACCAAACTATTCAACTTGACCTCCATTTGTTGACCAGACCAAAGGGTGATAAGAATGACCACATCCTTGAATATGCACTCTTGTCTGAGCTCTGGATGAAGTTGAAAATAAATTTGATTTTTCACAGTGTGTGTAAGTGGAGGACAGTTGAGGCACACAAACACTCAGCTTCCTGATGTGGAAGGATTCAGCTCAGAGGTAAGAACAAATAAGAAACCCATCAGTTATCAAGAAACATCTGACAGCTCAGACTGTTGACCGATGAATAAAACACACACCATCAGCATTGATTGCACATCGTCTTCACAGCATTTTTCTCTGCACTCCAAAGATGTTGCAGTTGCATTAGTTACCATGCCAACAGGTGACTTTTAGCCAGCTTAAACAGCTGATACAAACAGAGCAAGCGCTTGAGAACGTCTCTATATCTCGAGTTTAGAAACAAGCCCCTGGCTCTCTCTGATCCTGTGATATGATGAAGTCCACTCTGCGTAGCGTGTTTGTTTGTCATTGTCATCATCATCCCCCCACCTCTCCTCGTCTGCCATCACATTGTATAACATTTGACCAGGCTATGGTACAAGAAATGTTGGGGAAAGCTTGTATAAGGAGGTCAGCAGTCTTTGAAGGACTTGCTAGGAATGCTAAATTCATTTGTAACAGTGCCACAGAGCAAACGATGTCTGTTTGCTGGTGCTGTTTGCTTGAATTGAAATGAGACGCTTTGCTCCCCCTTTGTGCAAATCAGCAAATAATCTAACCAACAAACGCTCATTATAATGGACAAATTCAGTTAGAATGAAATTGAATAACTATCCACAGAGAGTTGCTGAGAATTGTTTTTGCCCCTGACTATTTAGATGTCAGTGTCAAACTTCCCAGAGATCAGGGAACAGTTCCACTCCTGTATCACATTATAATAAATAATCTGCAAATTAGTTCTTCATTTAAAACTTTTACATCACTGGCCAATGCTGATCCAAGTGGCAACTGGACTTGTGAAGAATAATTTGAACTTTGTACTCATTTTATGTATTCAACCTTTGTACACAGTTTATGTAAACTTTTTCATGTATTTGTCTCTTTATGACCCTGTTCTAATCTTGTTCAAGTATCTATGTACTTGAATATTTCTTTATAATCTCATTGTAATCATATTTGATCATCATTGTTGAGCTTTTGCATTCTTCTGACACAAACACACATCCACACATTACATATTACATATGTGACCTCTGTGGAGGCCCTTCTTATCAACATTGTGATCAGGCTGAGGACATCTTCCACAGACCGGCTCAACCCGGCACATTCCGAGACGGAGAGGAGCCTGCGCGGAGGTCACACCATACACACCTTCTTATCACTCTTATAAAAGAGAGAAAACATTGTATTTCTTCAGTTTCAACATTCAGCCTCTGACTGTATTGTTGTGCTCACGCGCTGTGAAGTAAATTCCATCTGATTGCACCCAGCTGACTCTTCGTCATCTTTTATTTTGAGTTATGTCAGGTGTTGGTACGAACCATGAAAGTTACACTGAGCTTTTAGAACTGTGAAGAGACAAAATCCTGACAGGACTAAGATTCTTGAAAATGTTTGTTCTCTCCTTCAAGGAGATTCTTCAGTTGAGAGAGTTGAACAGGAAAGAGCTCAAAGTAAAAATTATCTGTTAACCAATAGCATGCAAATAATCTGGATGGTCACCTTGAAGTTGTTGGCAGTTACTGACTTGACTTCCACTGGAGGTGTTATCGGTGGACATCAATCTGAGATGCTTTTAACAGAAGGTTTTCCTTTCCCAGTTTATGATTGGCTTAGGCAGTACCAAACTGGAAAAGCACTCAGAGAGTAGTAACCTCTGCCAAGATACAACTCTGGATCACCATGCGCTCTGATATGACGTCAGGGTCTCCACTCATGCATGGCCTCATCGCAAGGAAAGCTGGGTGGTGTAGTGACATAGGCTTGAAAAAGTTTGCAAATAAACCATTCCCAAAATAATGTAATGGGGCAGAACCATCGGATGGGATTTGTCATTATAGACTTTGGCGTCTTTTTGTGACATCAATGTGGATCAGATCCAGATGAAAGTGACCATGACGATACAGTTATATTATATTGGTTGTCTTATAAAAGTTAGAACGAATCCATCAAGTGATGTCAGAGATAATGCTTTTAAACATCTGCTCGGTGTTAACTTATGGGATTGTTTTTGCCATGTTTGGGAATTTTTTCAATCAGATCAGTTTGTGCAGATCAAAACCAAAATGTAAAGGGTTCTTCCTTGGATCAAACCACACCTCTGCTCAAATTTTCATGTAAGTCCATGCAGCAGTTTTTGCGTATTCTTGCTAACAGACAAACCAACAAACACAAGGACAGACCCTAGTGAACACATGACCTCCTTAATGAAGGTAACATGTGGCTCAAAAGGTGGTTGACATTTGCTGATAAACTTCCTTAAAGTGGACTCACAAATAGTTTTTGAAATTCTTGTTGTGACATGATACATCAGATACTACAGATACATATGTGTGCCACTTCTTACTGCTTTGGCCCCCACATTTGACCAGAGTATCTCAGTAATTAAGCTTGATAATTACAAATACATCCAACAAGATATCAGAATAATGCTGGTATTACCTTTCTCTGTTCCCCATCAGGATCCCCTTCAGCCTCTAGACCTCACCAACTCGAACAGGCAATCTCTGTAATTCACACACATCATCTCTGACCTTGTTTCATCTGATTGTGTGTGTTTTGTAGCTCTGCAGGAACACACTGCCTCTGTTATTTTGATACATGTTTCCAATAGCTGTTCCTGCTCGGCCCTGCGGCTCTCCTCTTACCTGCTGCTCAGTATGGCTGTCACATTCACAGTGTGTTTCATGGCCTCGCCCCCTGTGACTGCAGGGCTAGGAGAATAATATTAGAGGAGCTATCTAAAGGTCTGCTTATGAAATGATTAAGCTGAACTTTGACTGATGTTGAAAATCTGATTTGATAGTCTGTTCTTTTTTTACCCTTTTTAAATGTATGTTGGAGCTTTTCTTTGAATCTCTCCTATGATGAAAACATGAAGGGATCTCTCACTCTTTTTCATACATTACAGCAGGATATTTAGAGTGTGCATGAGAGGCATACATGCACAAGTATGCCTGGAAACAATGACACGGTAGAATGCCAAGAGCAGATTTGCAGTAGGGTGTGAATGATGGATTCTTGGCTGGAGTTGCTCTCAGGTGGGATTCAGCAGGGATTTGTTTTTCATTAGTGTTTGGGTTGTCGCCTTCCCAGCCTCTCTCTCCAGAGCCATTTGCGGCATTTTGTACATGTTTTCTGTGCGAGATAGAGAAAGGATGGAGTGGGAGAGAAGGTGAGAACTTGTCACCGGCTGGAGTGTTTGATGAGCTGGCTGCACACCGGGAGCAGGAGGCGATTTTCAACAAATGATGGGCCACTGGCTGGCGTCCATCACCCTGTGGAACTCACTGTAGTACCCACATTATTTGTTTCAATTGCGATTCGTAAACATTCAAGTGCTCCTCAAACAGTACTCTAATTTTCTGGACGTTTATGCATCTGAACAAGCCATAGTGATACACACAAAATCTTTGCTTATCTGTTAGCTGACAAACAACATAGTGGATGGACGATTACCAAGACACCGCACAAACATGCTGTTGAGTTTTCCCATGGTATCTGAGTAAGTGATTGGAGGGCTGTAGGGATAAGCGGTGTCCTCTAAGAATGTAGAAAACACTGACTGCTGACATTTTTCTAACCCATACTTTCCACATAGTTCACCTGCTTAGCTTTCTGTACATGCCTTGCACTCTGCAGCAAATTGTCCCCAGTTTTATTCACTCAGTTTTTTCTTGTTTTTTTTTTTACATGATGCGCCTCATTCCTTCAAGCAAATCGATACAAAACGGGCAACCTTTCTCATAGTTTTCTGGTGATTTGAAAATACAGTACAGCACTTTGTGGCAATGATGTTGAAGCAGACAGGAGATGAACAGCAGTCAGATTTTGTAACCTGCCGTTTACATATTTCCGCTGCTGTATTCCAGAGATCTTTCAATTATTTAGTGGTGTTGTGATCTTGTGTTTCTAGCTGCCACACCGCACAAGGCTTTTAATTTACATTGAGGGTTACTGTTCCCATCTTGGTGCTCAAGCATTGTTTTTTACAGGACAGTTTTTTAGTAATATTCTAATGTTTTTGAGCTAAACCCGTGCAATCAATTTTGTGTCAGTCTACTATTGGATGGTTATTACTAGCAATGTTACTTGATTAGTACAATAAAGAGGGAAAGACGTAAGTAATAACGTAATCCAAGATGTATAAAAAACTTGATTTAGATGACATGTTTTTGTACGCACATGCTCTCAGTAGCATCTTCTAACATTATTTTCAAGTCATCAAAATTAGAGACATTTAAATTTATGACAACCATCTCATGGGCAAAAAAGAATGAAAGTGTTTACTCCAAACACATACATTCAGTAAATCAACTCTCACAGAAGTAAAACTGGGCAGTTGTTTTTCAAGCATGACCTTTAGTGTGTTGATGATATGCAGGTCTTTCAGCTCTTTTTATTGTATTTAAGCATGAAAAGAAACAAAATAAATGCCTTAGACCTTTGCAAAATGAAGCAAATCTTTTGAATTCTCTAATTAGGGGTTACTTCATGTTTCCACAGACTCCTGTCAAATCATTAAAACTATCTGCTGACAGTATCTTCTGCTGTCAAAGCGAGTTAAAGGGAAAAGTATTGAAAAATCAAACTTCAATCTAACTTTATTCTGACATTGGCAGTGCTGCCAGGGCACTTGTGTGTGAACTATAAATTATTCCTCTCATGTCTCGGACAAATTTTGACTGATTGAGCTTCTCGCCTTCAATACTGCCGTCTGGAAATGTCTCTTCCTCTCATATCCTGAGATGTCCTTTCTGACTCTCAACTACAGAGACTCTGAAGTTGAAAAGCCACGCGATCAGAATGTCCTGACAGTATCTCTTTTTTAAAGTTTTTCTTCGGCGAGATTCCAATTAAATTTTAGATTGATAGCCAGTCATTTCACTGAAAAAAACAACCGCTGTCTCCTGTCTTACAATTATTCAAAACAACCTTGTCCCTATCATTAATACCATTTGTCATTCTACATAGTAAACACACCTTTGAATCAAACATATCATTCTTGGTATAAAGCATATATTTCCTGTGTGTTCTCTTCTGATTCCTTCAGACAAAAGGCTGTTCCAGAATAATGTCACGACCTACATCGGCTCAAGGATTTAGAGCTGAAGCATTACGCAAGTTCTTGTATAAAAAGTGGTATTTTAATGATAGCTGGGGGCATGGTCAGCACAGGAAATGAAAGGCCAGGTTATAAAGAAGCACTGAGGTACAGTGATATTCTTCCCAAACAACAGAGCACTTTGCAACTGCATGTTTCCAACACAGGAACAGTGTGTGTTTAAACACTATGTACTCTTTAGTTTTTTTCCTGATTGATTAAAAACTGTACCGCAAATAACGAGTCCAGTTTTGCAGGTCTGTTTATTATTGCCATTTTAATGCAGCTTCCTCTTAAATGTAGATAAATATACCGTTATGCTAAAAAAAAGACTCTGATGCCAAATAGATCGCTTTCTCGTGACATCACCTACACATTAAGCACTCCTACACACCCGCCTAAGTCTGCCACCTACATCTTTTAAAAAAGTCGTATTTTCCCTAAGTTTTGGTTCACGTTCTCAGTTTTCATTACTGCTTTGGTATGTTCACAATTCCCAGATTTAACATAATGCCTACCCCTGACCCCATCCTGTTGGAGCTTCTGTCATTTTAAGACCTCCTTATGCTACGGCCACACTGGACGTGAATTGGCGTATTTAAATGCGGGTAACGCCCGAGGCTGGACGCTGGACCATTTTACAAGCTGAGGGGCGACGCGCGTCACTGCGCAGGTGCAGTAAAGAGCCGGAGCTGGGATGACCCGTGCAGGCAAATCCAGCTGGAAACGAATATTTACAGAACTTACCTTCAAAACCTGCCTCCTCAGCGACTTTCACCCAAGCCTGCTCCTTTTTGTTCCGGTCTCTGTAGAGTACACACATCAAATAGTATAGCTCCAGATGATAGCAAACAGTGCAGATAAACCTCTCCTCCATCTTTCAGAGGGGTTTGAGCAGGAGACCGGAGCGTCACACGTCATCAAATCAATAACGTCGGGAGGGGAATGTTACGCTGATTGGCTGCCGCGCCACAGCGTCATGCGAATTTGCGTCAAAAGTTCAATATTTTCAACTCGAGCATCGAGGCGTCGAGTGTCGAGGCGTTTGACGCCCCAAATGCACCGGACGCTCCAAGTGCGCCGCGCCAAACGCGTCCAACGCGCCGCGCCAAACGCATCCAACGTGCCACCCGGGGCAAATCTGCGTACAGACGCGTCTTTGCATTGACTTTGTATGTAATCTAGACACGCGTCTTTGCGAATTCGCGTCCGGTGTGGCCACACCATTAGGGACCACTAGGGAGAAGTCTTGATGCAGTGCATTTGTTGTCTTGAACAAGGAAGTCCTCATGCTGGGCGTGGAAGGCATGCAAAACACAATAAGGGTCAGAGAACATGTGACAGCTAATTAAGACCTCTTTAATCAGATTTGATTTATTTATCACATTTACGTGAGAACTTTAAGTCCCCTAATAAAACTTAAATCTTCTTTTAAAAGATTAAAAATGGCCATGTAAACACCTACTTCTGAACGGAAATCAAATTCTGACTAAAACTTAATTTAGCAAGAAGTGGATGCTTTATTCTGATTTAAATCCAAATTTAATATCTTCTTTATCATACGCATATACTGTACATTCATTCTGCTTTACATTTATTCCAGTTATTCTGCATGGACGGGACACTGACAGGAACAGGAAGGCCGCCCGAAGCAAGCGTTGGACTCGAGCTGAGACAGTTTGTTTGATTAAAGCCTTAGAAGATTTGGCAACAATGAAAGAGTGGATGGACATAACCATTAAAATGTGGACCTTTTTAAAGCTGTAGCATCCAAGTAGGTTGAAGTTTCCCTGACAGAGATGCTGGAGATGCTGAGCTGGAATTCTTCTTCTGGCAGACGTAAATATGTGAATAAGTAAAAACGTAAATACATAAATACGTCACATCCACCCCTGTCCAATCAGAACCATTCCCAGCCCCCCAGGCCTTGAATAAGGAGAATAAAGGTGTTTTCCATGTAAACCTCAATTTGGAAATACCATTTCCATGTAAACAGGAATGAGAAACCTTTAATTTTGAATTATTTAATTCTGAATAATTAATTCCAAATTGAGAAACATCATGTAACCATGACCGCTGTAACATGTTATAAATAATAGTTTGTACCAACTGATGTGAACTCTAGCTGGAATTACATTTTTACAAAACTCAAAGAGGAGTAAATAATGGATTAGTACTGTCAGATGCTCACCTGAACATATTTGCTATAAGAGCTCAGCATGGAGAAGACTTTTTCCTAAACCTGACA
This sequence comes from Scarus forsteni, assembly GCA_036419115.1. Classification (NCBI taxonomy): domain Eukaryota; kingdom Metazoa; phylum Chordata; class Actinopteri; order Labriformes; family Labridae; genus Scarus; species Scarus forsteni. The sequence goes on from JAZDUH010000084.1 coordinate 23,320,508, forward strand.
TAAACTCTGTTAACTTTTCCAGTTTTCTTATCCTTCAATAAAATAAGGGTCCAAGACACTGATACTCAGTTGTAGCCCTCACACAATCAATAATGATCATGCTATCAATAAAGTTAACAAGCTAACAAGCTATTTTTACTCATCACTTTTTTGATGATTAAAGAATATTGTTCCAGCCCTCTCAAACTGTAGAATTATTGATTCACATATCAATGAAACAAATGTAAAACCAAAAAAATAGAAAAAAGCCAACTTACCTGTAGATTCTCGTCTGACAGTGATCAGTTCTGCAGTTCTTGGAAATTCAAACCATGTACCAGATAAAGCCTGTGCTGCACCTTTACTTGGTGGTCAATACTACTCTGTCTGCCCTCCAGCCCTCTGCGATGGTCATGAGACTGAAAATTATTTATAATTTATAAGTTCCAGCTTCTTCCCTTTTATTTTGTCCAGGGATAGGCAACTGACAGCCTGGCACGAGACTTCAATGCAGCCCATCAATCATCTCAAAATATTGATAAATTGTAAACATGAATAAAACATTTTTAAAAAATGCCAAATATGGTTCAACCTTGGATTGTGGTGCACTCTAGAGTTGGTGATCGAATTTTTTCTATTGACCTTAAAATACTGATATGTGTATTTGAAAAATTTGGTAAGGTGATTATATTGGTATTTCAAAACTGGTAAACACTGCATTCTAAAAGAAACTTATATTGGCTTTAATCGTGATATGCTTATTAAATTATGCATTTTTATTTGTATTGGAGTTGAGAAATGTGCTGATACAGTCACTTTTTTTTATAAAAGTTTTACCTTTGTGGTTTTTCTTTATTTATATTTTTCCCTGACTGACATTATGAACAGGAAAGCCCTAAAAAACTGAAGGTCTTCAGCCTCCCTTTTGATCAACAAAGTTACCCATCGCTGATTTAGACGATTATTTTGTACAAAACCTGCCAATCAGCACTCAGGCACCTCATGTGAAGACCTACAGACCCAGCATTCATATGTATATTTCAGTTTGTAAAGTTTCCTCTGCAGTAGGTAAACATCTGTTTGTGTCATTGATTAATAACGATACACAGCTCTAGTTTTAGGGATGATCACCTTGTTTCTCAGACATTACTAAATACGTCCTTGTTCTTTGCCAATAGAAGGAAACTTCTTCACTGCATACGTCTTGTTATTCTCTGGGTCATATTTCTTTAATTGGGCCATTTTGAATGGCGACACTTTGAATATTGCACCACATAGGAAGACATTCGCCAATTTAAAACACACAGCCTTGTTACAGCTCAGGAATATCACATTGTTTCTCATCTTGTATAAGTGAAGAAAAAATATTTCACCCACCATCTTCTATCATTACAATACCCAAAAGAGCTGCTTTTGGCTAACCTTTAAATTGTAAATTTATTCATGAGGGGGAGCTGCTGTATCCACTATTGACTGATCTCCACTGAGTCACTGATATGCTAATTGCAGAAAAATTAAATAGAATAATTATAGATAACAGTATCCTTATTTTCGGAAAAATGTCAACATGTTCTTCAGCATATAACAGAAGGATGGTTAATCTTACATTTGTCTCTCTGTGTTTAAAATGGAAAGCCAAAGCAGAATTTCTTACTATTAATTATTTTGTTTTGACCTAGAAGCCGAAAGAAAATATATTTCTCCTTACCTGTTTCAAACTGAGTCAGATTCATCCTGCATGCATCGTTACCTGGCTCTCACCTTCGTTGTTAGGAGTTCTACTGGCTGATAAGAATTCTGTTCCCTCACCTCGCCCATTAGAGAGGCTGTTTGTCTGGATCCCAGCAGTGCTGTGTATTTTCAGGCTGTAGCTTTTAGCTGACCTGGTTTAGTGCTCCCTCAGAGATGAGATGTCAGCTCCAAAATGCTGATGGGAACAAAAGCCAGGTTTGTTAGGTTCATCTTGATACATTCATAATGATTGTAGTCATCTGCATATGCAAAGAGTGATTTAATATTTAACACGAGAGGCACCTCGCAGACAGGCTGCAACACAACAGGAGGATCTGTGTGAGTGTTTCCTACTTTTTGAATAATTTAATCACAGTAATTAGCAACATGAGTGTGCATTTAATAAGGCGTTGTTAAAATATCTGGTAATATCTTTTAAATTACAATGACAGGACATGGGACCTTAAAAGCCTTTAAATATAATCTGGTCAGAAAATACTTTTTGCTTTTTCATTGTCATTTATGTTGACAGTGTTAATGCAGGTATTATCAGTCATAAGTGGTTGCCATGTTACTGACATGAACAGTTTGCAGCAATGAACTCACAACCCATACTGCAACTGCCATCAGCCTTCAGCTATAACTGTTTCATTTTCATTATAGTCGCTAATTTTGATATTAGATGGAACAGCTTCTTATCAAGACTGATTAATTTTGCAAATTTAGCACATACGTATTATTGCCATTATTACTGACAGAGATTGCCTGCTGCTCTGGACCTGCCTGACTCCACCATATTGCCTATCAGTCCAAGCCAATAGCAGCACATCCAAAGAGGTATCCCAAGACTGAGCAAGCCTAAACTTTTTACATGTCGATCTAAGCTTATATCAGCGTATTTGGGGACTGACCGAAGACAGAGCTAGCCCTTTTTCAACAACCAAATAAAAGATAGAAGAAAACAGTTGGAGACAGAAAGAGGACAACCTGTCAGTCAAAACCTGCAGCAGCATATTTTGGTGTTGGCCAGCCTGAGATATACATTCTGTCATAAAGCAAACTTCGAAGCCTACTCCTGGAAAACATAAAAAAGGTGATGATGGTGGAGACAGACAGAGAGGAGCTTAAAACTAGATAAACTCTCTGTTCAAGCCCATTGCAGCACATCTAGGATCAGGTTCAAGACAGAGCCAGCCCTGATTATAATCTTTTTTGTAAAGGAACGTTTTAGACATTCTCTGGAATTCAAGATGTTGGGGAGTTCAGATTGCCGGATGTCCCTTGTGCATATCATGTTATCTTGGGGGTTGGTCCAAGCTTGAGCCAATCCCAACCATAGGTTTTACCAAAAAACAAACTAACTAACAAAAACAATAAACAGCTGATTTCCAGTGGTTGGGGGTCATCACTTAAAGCTCTATATGTACTACTTATGAACCGAGTGAAGGCACAGACAGGCTTGACTTCTCTAACTCAATGTTCTTGAGGTTCTAATGTTAACTTTTAAAGATATAATTGTGTTCTGTATTTAAGAATCTTTGATGGTGAAAAAAATGTATTCATTGTATTTTTAAATGAAGCCAGTACAGACTGTGTGAGCATTATGATCTCTTCAGACACTGCCCTTGACATTAGCTTTATAGGCAAACACTAGGGGCACCAGCTGTCCAAAGGGAGTACCCCTAAAACTGCAAATTAATGTGGAAGAAATGCTGCAAAAAAAGAAAAGATTTTTGATTATTACATGATATTGTCTCATAAAATACTTTTTCGTGGTATTACAATTCTGTTAAGTAGGATGGTAGACAAAATCACCTTACCTTTTAAAAAAAACCCTGGTTCCTGCCCCCCCAATGAAATTGGCATATCTCGTCATCATTGTTTTTTACCTGCTCATTGCATGGAAGACAGGTGGACAAGTCATCAGAAATTAGTTACAGTTGCAGTTCTAGTTAAAGCATGATCATAGACTTGTGGAATGCCAGAAAACCAAAGCCTTTGGGAGCTCAAGGTCTGTCAGTACACATGCTGCAGCTGTTTGAACCAGTTAAAGAGCCTTCAGTGAAGCATACAATAGAGCAGTCTGATAAAAAAGTTTCCATAATTCACTGTGAGATAACAAATGCAAACACTATTTCTTTTTATTCCAGAGTTTGGTGTTGCTAACCAGTCCTTTCACATATCACACCAAATGCTGACACAGTCTAATAGGTTGACACATGTTTTTCTGCACTGATTCATTTTCATGGATATTTAGCTCTTATGTATTTGGCAACTTTTATTTTAACACTGGATCGGTGGAGCTGCCAAACCATCAGTCAGCATAATATACACCCTTTATGTCAGAGGACCTTCACTAATCAAAACATTTTTTCAAGGAAAACAACATTAGAGGAGTCTGCAGCAGTTTAATTCATTTTATCAATTGTTGAACAGCGGGGGGGATTGTGTCTGCTCTGAGCACTGTGGGGTTTAATCCATTATTGATACCAATTTTTACTGTGCACACCATTAAAACACCTCAACTGTGACCATGACATTTATTGTTTGGGGTAAAGAAATTGAAGTATAAAAAAATGTCATAAAGAAGCATTTCTGAAGAAAATATTTGTTCATCTTGTTCCACCAATGGGGTAGGATGGCCAACATTTCAAAATGCTCTTGTTTCTGATCAAAGTCTTTTAGCACTTATTATTATTCTGTATGCAAGAAGGTCATTCTGTCTTCCTATTCTGATTTCTTATGCTTTAGGCTACAAACATGAAAGCTTCATGAGGCAGACCATTAGAGGCCTTATCTGCAGAGAAACACATATGAATAGTGTTGTAATCAGCTGCAGGAAAAAATGTTGCTGGATCTTAATTAAAAGCCTTTAAGCACTGAAATATGCCAATGTCAAGTTTCGTCATTATTGTTTTGAGTTAGTAAGTTAAGAGTTTGTGAAGACCAAACACATAATCCCATTTAATACCCATCAACCAACATCTACTGTCTGAGACAATCTGTAAAACTTCTGCTGTCTGCTTTTTAATGGGGACATAATGACAGGAGTGATATTTTGAAAAAAAAAAATCGTTAAAAGTAGCATATCAAGGCACTTAATCTTAATTATGTAGCACAAAATCAATATTGAGCATCAATCAGAAGTGACATTTTAGAACAATTTTGTCTTTTTTGACCTGCTAATGTTAAAAAAATTCCCAACTCTGCTTTCATTGCCTAACATTTGTCTCAAACTTCAGGATTTAACAAGCCGGTGTAACCATAATAACAGGCAGAGTCTTGTCATTATATCTGATGTCTGCTCTGCATGCTGATGTAACATCAATTTTACAAACAGAAAGAATTGCACCTGAGGTACAAACACTTGTGGTTTGATGTTTTCAACATTCGGAGATGACGATAACAAGTGACATGCTAGTAAACAAATTTAGGGGTTGTTTATGTGCACCAAGATTAAGCCAAGGTCTAAAAATCACTGTTTTGTAAAAAAGTAGAGTTCCAATTTCAGTAAATCCCAAAAACCTGAAGGTGTTTTTCTTTGACGGCAGAGACAATTTTAGGTTTTGATCAGGTCATGCAAGGCAGAAACCGTACATCTTACACCGTATGTTCTGTGACTCTTTCTTCTACTAGCATTTATAGCTCAACTGAATCATACAGTTTTAACAGTGTTAACCTAAACTCCTGATATAAAGTAGAGCTAGATCCTTGAAGTTAGCTGGCTGCTAAACGGTGAGAGAACAGTGATGGATAAAGAATAAGGAGCAGGATCATTATTGTGTCGGAGTGGAAATCTGTGAAAATCCCACAAAAATAGAATTCTTGGGATATCCTGTTTACAAGCAAGGAATGAACATGACCCTGCCGGACCTTGACCTCCAATCTTTGACCTAAAAAATATGATCAGTTTGTCTTTGATACACTGTGCACAGATTAAGGATAAACCCACAAGAAAGGGATGATCATGTGGTTCTATGACCTTGACCCATAAAAAAACATCATTAGCCATGATAGCAATTTAAGTTTTAGGCCAAAGGAGGGCCTTTAACCTTATGTTTATTGGACTTGGTTCAGTTCAATAAGATGCAAGCTTCATTTTTCACTTGATTCTTTCACACTGCTCTTTTCAGGTGAACCAGAGCCAGCCAAATGACGCACAGTAAAGCCATCCTACACTAATTGGATGCGTAGCTGCTGTATTTGTTCCTGCCATCAGGCCTGTTTTAGCACTACGACCATGAATGCAGAACCAACTTCTAATAATGACATTGTTTAGATAGGAACTTTCTTCTGCCATGAAATAAAGTCCAAGTTGTACTTAGGCTGCTTTTGGGGTACTTTTATTTTAACTGGAGCAATGTTTGACCATATTTCACTCAGAATCGTAGACATCAACCTGTTAAAAGAACTGAGGTCTAGTGGTCCTAGCAATACTAACATTAGCCACATTCTAATCGATTGTAAGCGAATGCTACGCTTGAAAGAGAAGCAATACCCAAAGAACCGACCGGAGTTCGGTTCTTTGGTCAGCAGCAGAATAAGTGTGAGCTTTTGAACCAACCCAAATCAACTGAACTGTCCAAAGAAGACCTTGGCTTTTGGCCTGTGGTCTCAAAAATATTGTCACCTTTAAGAGACGTCAAACGTTTTGGACAGTGCTTGATGTAAAATAAACCCATATGATCATTCACATGCCCAAACAAGGATACATTAAATACATACTACTGACCATCTATAAAAATGTCATAGATTTATTAGTGAGTCAGTCTGGATATTTGATTGATGATTAAATAAAACACTTTAAGTTAGAGATGCAGCAATCCCATTCAAAGACTCTTTCACCATTCTAAGTTTTCAAGTGGAGGGTCATTTGGAGAAAGGATTCTTGAGACCAAACTTTACATACATGCAATTGATGAACATGAGACAAACTAACCTATGGTTGGCCCTTTGGTTGGTCCAAAGAATAAAAAGACAGTCACCCAAACATTCCTAAGGTTATTGAGTTCATGACAACACCAGACAATCCAAAGTTATAATACCTACCACAGAGGCATGTGGAATTGTAATTTCATCCACAACAAAGAAGTTAAAATTACATTCTAACTCATATTACTGAATTTCAGACGGATTACCAGCCATTAATTTGGCTCTGACTTTGCAATAAAACATTTATTGTAAGACTTTGGATCAATACATTCTAATAAATATGTGTTGATGCGGTTACAGCAGCATTTATCACCAGGTTGGTAAATTCCCCTCACTTGATTAAGTATTGCTGCCAAATGAAATAATTAGGTGCTTTTCAAGCAGCAGTGACGCAGATTGATTTTGAATGAATTTTTATGGCCGTGGTGGACCTGTGAATCATTTAGCTGTCAGGAATTATGAAGTCCAAAATGGCTCTAATTCTCAGGTCATAGCCTCAGGACTTGGTTGATTTTCTGAGTCACAGGAAGTGAGCTGTTCACTGAACACAACAATAACGTCAGACTCATTCCTTCTACCTGCCAAAAACTGCTTTTTTGATGTGTCACATGATATATATGACATGTGCATCACCAGACTGTTCCTTCGTCATGTCTTGCATTTTTCTTATCAAGTTTGTTGTAACTTTGTTCTGCTCTTATTGGGCAGCACACAATACAGAGCAGATAAATCCAGATCACTTATAACCTTGCTTCCTTCTTGTTCTCTTTGCTTCTCTGTGGGAACTTTCCGTTATTGTCTTCAGGATTTAGAGGCATTGCTCCACCAATCCCAGTTACCCTGCTCCATCTCCTCTCCTACGAAGACTAAAAAAATCTGTCTTTTCACGGTGTTTCTAGGACAGCAGGTGTCTCTACTATACTGGCAGTGATCCCAGTCTTGAACTGCGGTGACAACGGTGACAGTGTTTCCTCAAGCACTTTGCAGATATTGCGTAACTTTAAAGAAACTTTCATGTCATGTACTCACTCCTGAGTCATGAGAAAACCAAGCTTTTGATTTTCTACTTCGAACAGCCAACAACTTATAAGAAATTTAACTCTTATGGTTCAGAATGCTGAATATTCAGGATGGGTTTTGTGAGATATCTGTTTATTATATGATGTCATGATACATTCTGTTGTGATGGAAAATATTGAAGCATTAGAGGTTGTGAAATGGTACAGAAATGGTTCAATGATTTAGAGAACAAAACAATGCAGTACTTTAAAGTGTAAACAACAGCATTGTGATGTGATGCATTATAGTGCAATAGGATACAGTAAGAGGTAAATATGACATGATAACCTATGCTTTGGGCTGAATAGTGGTGGAGCAAGTGGTGCTTTTTCTCACAACAAGAAGGTTGTTGGATTGACCCCAGCCATGTTGATCTTTCTACATGGAGATTACATGTTCCCGTTGTGCATATATGTATTTTCTCTATGAGCTCTGGTTTCCTTTCTTGGATCAAAAGTATGCAACACACCCTTGTAAAAGGGTGTAAAATGTGTAAAAGTCAGACTGGCTGTTTGTTTCTATATATCGGCCCTGTGATTGCCTGGAAACGAGCGTAGGGTTCAATCTATTAATGAACATTTACGTATTTTAACATATTTTAATGAATGCTTTATTTCTGCAGGATTTTTAATTGAGTCCTTATGACCTGTTTTAACAGAATCTGTTTTGAATTCTAAAGACTGGGACATAAGCAGATGCCCTGATACTCCTCTCTTCAATTTTCCCCCATGTCTACTGCTGATGTTCTCTGTGCTTTGAGAAAATTAGACACAAGTAAAGCAGCTGGTCCTGATAATCTGAACATTTTTTTAAATAGTTGGCTGCCAACTTTTTGATTCAAGTTTTAGCTTAAATAAAATTCCCAAAGTTTGAAAATTAACTTTTGAGCTCCAGCTTATGAAGGGTGGTGATCCTTCAGAGCTGAATAACTACAGACGGATTATTAAAATGTTTGAAAAAATTGTTAGTGAGCAATTAAAAGTATGTTAAGATGCTTACCGCATTTTAACAAATTTTCAGTCTGGTTTTAGAAGGCAGCACAGTACTGTCACTGCTGCCTTAAACATTTTAAATGACTCTGTTCAGTTTTTAGATTAAAAAAAAATGTATGGCACTTTTTATCAACTTAAACTATGGTTTATCACACACTTTTTTATTGGCACACTGCTCAAGATAGGTATCTGAAGCCAGGTTTCCTCTTGGTTTACAGAAAACAGTGTGTTCATTTGCAGGTTCCTCTTCCTGTTTTCTGAACATTCTTAAAGGAGTACTTCAAGGTTCAGTCTTGGTACCAATTTTATTTACCATTAATATCAATAACTTGTGTGATAACCTATCTTATGCTCTGAATCACCTTTATGCTGATGATGCAGTTATTTATTGCTACTCTTCTTTGCCTGCCCAGACTTTAGAATTTTTACAGCCACCTTTTATAGAACCATTAAAAGACCATTATAACTTCCAATGGAAAGCAGAGAGATGGTCACTAGCTACAAGTACCTCAGCTTTTTGCTTGACCAGGAGCTCTCTTTCCAGGCTCACTGTGCCAATCTAGTCCATAAACTGACGGTAAAACTTTGATTTTATTACAGGAATAAATACTGTTGTTCCCTCAGAGCTCGGAGATATCTTGTCTCTGCAACTTTTCTGCCATTAATCGATTATGGTGACGTTTTGTACATGAGTGCCTTGTTAAAATGTCTCCAGGCACTGGACACTGCATTACGCTTTGTTAATGCCTCACGCACCACTGTGAACTGAACGGCCCTCCTTGAGCTCCCAGAGGTATACACATTAGATGATGTTGATTTATAAGTTTCTCCTTGGATTAATTCCATCATACCTGTGTTCTCTGCTTCAGAAATGAAGGAGCACATATGCCTTACACTTTTGTGCAATTTATCACCTGCATGTGCTCAGAGTCAGAACTAAGTTGGGGAAACAACATTTTTTTGTTATGCTGCTCCCACTGCTTGAAGCACTATATAAACAGAACAGAAAATGTCAGAACTGGTCTCAGTCAAAGGTCTTTGTTTCATTTTACACACTCAGCAATGAGAATCTTTGCATAGTACCTTTTCCCCCACGTACAGTTGCCACTACAATTGAAAGTGTGCATGTTTTTCATATTTAGATACATTCGTCAATAGTTCCCATTTTTAATCTTTGTAGTGTATCAAAGACTGATAAATTTTGCTAAAAAATGCTGACCACTTAGGTGACAAAAGATGTTGTGTTATTTGAAAGATTTCCCAATGTGTCAAGCACCGTAACTTCTATCTTGTCTGAATTCATTGGCAACGAATTTCTGGTTTTGATGTCTCTGGGCATTCTTCTAGTTATCATAGCTGCTGGGTTTTAACTGGCTTCATTTGAACATAGAGTTTTGTATCATCTGCATATTAACTTTTATGGTAAAGTCATGTAGGTTATGAAACAGATTGTTGTAGCCCAAAAACTTACAAACTTCAAGGCTGCGTTTTGTGAGTAGGATTGTGCTTTAAAATATCCATGGCAAAGATACACAAAAGTTTGAAAAAAAGGAGTAAGACTTTTTTTCAGTGATAAAAATCATTAACCCCTATTGTAGAGTCAAAACTTAGCTATCTCCCGGTACTAATTTTGTCTAATCTGTTTTTCAAAGCCACTAACTCTGCAGAGCCATTTCTCCCCTCTATTTCCCATCCTCCCCTAACTCATTTGTCCACCTGCTCACCTGTGTCCCATTTCCCTCATTAGCCTCCCCGTAGAAACGCAGGTTTTTCTCCGCTCATGCTCTGCCAGATTGTCTGCTTTGCTTATGTCCTTGCCTCACAGCCTTTTGTTCTGCCTGCCTGAATTTGCCTGCTTGATCTGCTGCCTGACCATCGACTTATCCCTGGCTGACCTCCCCTCAGATCCCCTTTTTTATCTGCCTGCTCAGTTTTAACCCCGAATTCAGGAAGTTATCTAAGCCTGCTGTCTTTGAATTCTTTCTGGTTTGTAAACCTGTCATTTATCCAACCTTCAGGTGCATTATCAGAAGTTTTCCCAACAGTGAAATGACTGTAGATGTCATGGTTGTGCTAATTCAGGAACACTGAGAGTCACATATATGAGACTATTTGGGACAAAATGTAAAAAATAACCTTGTTTCTGTTATGCAACTGGCACACAACCTGAAGTGTGCATTAGAGGGTGAAGGAAAAGGGAAAGTTACATAAAAGTATCAAAGCAATGACCTACTAGAAATTGTAGTATTGTTGTTAACATGATAAGTAGCATGAAGGATGGACTGCTTGTTTGCGTCACACTGCCTTCTGCATGGCAAATAATTACGTCAGAGAAAAGTGGGTCCAACACAGATTCTCAAATATTAGTCTCAACTTGGTTCAATACAAATTGGGAAGTTGGGGTTGCTACTTGAAGCTAGTATACTGTTTTATGATTAATCGCTGCTATTATTTTCCACCATCAGGCTAAAAGGTTCCATCCCAACCCTCTATAACCCCTGACACCAGATAACAGTTGCTCCAGATTGGTTGGACAGATTGGTTAGTGGACAGGCAGATAGATAGATGGACAGATGGATGGATGAACAGGTACTTGATTGCTCCTGATGAAAACTTCTGTTTCAGCTGTTTGTTTTACATGGCAAGAATTTAATCTATAAAACAAAATGATGGAAAAAAAACCTGCAAACAACAGGGCAAACAGAAATGTGTGGTTCTGGTGCAGTCGCAAAAAGCATACAAAAGTGTAAATGTGTAATCAGGAAATAAATGAACATAAAAAAGAGCGTTAACTAAAATAAATAGATATACAAATGGACAGGTATTGGCTGAATTACTTTCTAAAAAGCAAGTGTGAATTCAATAAGCGTACATGGACTAAAGTGATGTTATTTGTAATAAACAGATAAGAACATGCATGAACTATAGTGGTCAATAAATAGGCAAACCAATAGAGGCATGTGACGTGATTCCCCTGTGCTGTAAAAATGTGGACAGTTTGTGTTTAACATAGCCGTTAATATAACATTTTTCTTTTGTGGAAACCACTCTGCATTGCTTTTGCCAAACAAGGGCTTATTCAGTTTTACTTTTTATGTTTCATTCCTTTCCAATAGATATCTACTGAACTCTTTAGTCTGTATTCTTCTTTTCTTTACCAATTTCACACTTAACTTACTAATTGTTCATTGTTGACCTGTCAACAGTGATGTGTGGCTGAGCAATTTTCAAATGTAAGAATGTTCCTCTAAAGCTTGTACAACAATAATCAACTATTAATTCATCATAACTGTCATAATAATGTAATAAACTAAGATCATTCTAAACTTCAGAGAGCTTGTCTGTAGGGTTTGTTTTTCACTTACTGTAGATAGAATCCAGCTATAAAGATGTCTCTCTCTCTCTGTGCACAGGCTCTTTCTTCATTAGGCTGGATGGAGGCCATATTGAGGACTCTTAAGTAAATTGCTCTCAGCTGACTGGTAGACAGGGCAGTGCTCTTAGTGGTTTTATGATCTTACTGAGCTTGATATGGATGGTCTTAATACATAGAGCACCATGTCACTTAATGAGAGAATGTAGTAAAACGATGGCTGACATCATTACTCTCATCCATAGACGATAACATACTGTATGTACTACAGGTACAAATGTTTAGCAATAAAAGTCTTGAAAGCTATTTACTCAGGGGTTTTCTTTAAGTATGCAAACAAAAAAGAATCAAGCTTTGTGTATGTTTGTATAAAATAATCATATTTCAGAAGCTGCAGTGGCTCCTTTTTAATAAAGAAAATTTGGACTTGTAATCTTGTCCTTATCAGTTATTTCCTTGTGGAGTGGTAAACAAAACCTCATCTCTTAGAGAGTCACTTTTTCAGCCCAAAAACAGAAAAAAAAAACATTATTTAAAACATAAGTCTGGCCATACTCTGGCAGTTGAATAACATTGTTTATTCCAGGCTGTAGCTCAGTATTAAATCTTCGTGTACCAAGGGCTTTACTTTTCCCCACCAATCACGACAACACTACTGTGAAGTAGAAACTCCTCCAGAATGTTCTGCCACACAACATAAAATTGATGCATTAGTCTTTATGCTGTTTGTGAACAATCCCTATCATCAGTTTTAAAGTACATTTTAAAGGAGAGTGCTTCAAGAAAAAGACTCAGAGAAAGGGAAAGTCGAATAAACAAAGTCTGGTTCAAGGTAACAAATGCAGGTCAGTAAGTGAAATAACTGAATAATTTCTTCTCAGTGCACTTTTAGAGATGCTTTGGGTTATAAACCATGGGAAACTTTGGTGTTGTTAATGTTATTCTCTATTCCAGAGGGCTGCATCGTGGTAGATAAAAACACAAATATCTGAAATAGAACTTTCCAGCTCAAAACAAAACAGTAATAAAAAATTAAAAGATCTGAACATCAACTGAAGCAACTAATGAGACTTTTTTAAGACAAAAAAACTTGTCCTGTTTTCTTTTAATATATAGTCAATTTCACTTTTTCTTTTCCCCTGTAAGTCCCATAAATTGGTGTGATGTGTTTAATTGCATTATCTGTTTCTTTGGGGTTCTTTAAGTTCTTGTACCTGCCTCTTATGCTACCACTTTGCCAGGTCATCATTGTTAATGAAAACTGGTTCATAATTGGCCTACCTGGTTCACTAAAGGTTTTTATTATTCGTGGTGGTGTAGAAATATAAAATTGATTTTTCACAGAAATAATTTGTCCAGAGCAGGAGCAACAAAAAGTCTGATTATTTAAGTTTGTTTCACAAAATGTTCTCTCCAAAAGTACGTAAAGTGCTGACTTAAAAACTATGCAGAAACTCTTATATATTAAGTCTGCCTAATACTTTTTTTTTTTTACAACCTAACAAAGCAGACACATTAGTGTGTTTTGTTTGACATGTCATTTTTATTCTCTACATTCTCCAACCTGTGCACAAACATTCTTGCACTTCTCCTCTTACAGTGCGAATCACACCAATTGTTTTTTGTTTTGATGGAATTCATTAGCAGCACATCTGTGTTCAAATAACACTAAGAAGATTTAAGTTTTTTTCTTTTATATTCTGCTACCACGTTGTGAGATCTTTGTGTATAAAGCCTCATAATGATGAAGTGTGATACCATATTCACTCACAACATTGATCATGTACAGTTACAAAAAAATCAGCCATTGTACTTCTGCAGAAATCTCTCTCTGCGTGGTGAACCGGTGTTGTCATCACTACTTTTTGACACAAATTGGTTGTTTGCTACACCATCTCCGGTTTAAATGCACTTACTGTTACGCTCCTATCCAGGGGGCAGTTGAATAACATTGTCTGTTAGGGCTGTGATTGCACAAGTTTCAATTACACTTGGGATGAAAATTCCCATTGTATTTGTATGGATCCATTCAACTTGAAAATAATGTGGCGCAGCGAAACTTTAGGGCCATAGAATGAAGTAAATTTAGAGAAAATGTAGAACGAGCACCAATGTGGATGTATTGGAGGCTTAGTGTGATTTGTTTGACATCCTATGAAATTTAATTATTTGAAAAAATCTGAGGGATGTAATATATTTTCAAAAAAGGATAAGATAAGGTAAAAAAAAAACAAATTTCTCACTTCTTAACAGAATTTTGGGACATATGCTGGCATGTCTATGCAGCTACAGTAGACATTAGAGCACAGCACTGGAAACCTGAAGTTGCATCCAGTCCTTGAGCGTGGAGTGGCCAGACACAACGTTTAAGGACATACACGAAACAGCCTGTTCTGAGGGCTAAAAGAGAGGGATTATCAAATGGTTGTATTTTTGGGGGTCAGCTGAGACAAGTGCTTATTTCATGAAATAAGTAAAATTTCTGATCTTTTTAAGGGCATTAAATTGCTTTTTTTAAATCCAAGCTTATCTGAAACTGGCTATTAAGCAGATAAAAATGCTGCAGTCTTTTTCACTAACTGCAGCACTTAAAGCTTCATCAGTGATAATCTAATCTTTTACAGATTGTCAAAATAAGAGTCCTAAAGCGTGACTATAGACACATGCTTTAAATTTAACATCCAAACCAGAAAGTTTCATGCCAGTAGCTGCCTCACACAACGCAGGGGAGAAACAAACCAAACTTATGGTGACAGCTTTAACTTCATGGAATATCCTTCTTTATTTTTCATCCACAGACATGAACTGCCCATCATGTAAACACTTTGATTTAGGTTAAAAAAAGAGTGAAAAGTGCTTAAAAATGCAATGCAAATAAATTTAAAGTGATTTTATGGGCTTGTTGTCCAGCCCTACTAAGCCCACCTAATATTTA
Organism: Scarus forsteni; assembly: GCA_036419115.1. NCBI lineage: Eukaryota > Metazoa > Chordata > Actinopteri > Labriformes > Labridae > Scarus > Scarus forsteni. Next base: position 23,335,509 of record JAZDUH010000084.1, read on the forward strand.
TACGTGGTTATTACTGTTCAGACTGACAACATGATTAAACAAGCAGAATCAGAAGCATTTTTTTAAAAAAATTTCGGTTTCATACAACCAATTTAGAAATGGTGAGCTAAAGCCATTTCAGAGGTCTGAATCAACCAATTGCAGCGTGTCCTTGAACAACTTTAGTAGAGGGGGTAAAACCTCATGATGAGACAGTGAGGCCGCCATCTTGACATCATCAAACCCAATTGTGTGGTCCAAGCTTGAATAATGTTGGAGTTTCTGCATTTAAGAGCCATGCAGCTTCTCCTTTCTGCATTTTTTATCTTTTGAAAATGTTGATTCCTTGATGTGATATGAGCCTTGAAGGACAGATAGTCTACCGTGATTTATTTGTTTTCTGTTAAAGAAGGTCAAAACTAAGGTGGAAGTCCTCCTTAATAAAAACACCAGCAGTTTTTAATCCTTTTCCCTAAATTGCTTCAGCATGCCTTTGAAATAAAGCCAATTTTTCTGTCCTTAGCCCAACACTGATCAGTGCTTTGTGTGAATCATTAGTGAGACATTTCTGGTGATTGTGTTTCTTCTAGCAGCATGAAAATCTCCTTCAAGTTGCAAGAATCTGACGGTCCTCCCCTCAGGTTGTGAACACAGCAGTTCATGCTCTGATAGCTGCTCAGTGTTCTGTTTAATATGACAATCAGCTCAGTGTTATTATGGTGGTGTCAACAAAGCGATTAACTCCCTATCAAACTGGCTACAGAATGGACTGACAGCAGGCTTTTGCAATTAAAACTAATCAAAAAATGGGGTGGAAAAATCTGCTTGTTCTTTTTTTGTGCAGCTTGTGTTTTGCATAGAGAGTCAATGGTGGATTGGCTGTGCATTTGCACATCTGTCTGTGCATATGGTTGTAAAACCAGCTTTATGTTTGAATTACCAGAACCTTTGATTAAAGGTAAATGATTCAAACACAAGTACTTCAAGTGTTTAGAGGGCTAGGAGGAGGCAACCAGTTCATGATACAAAGCACACATTAGCAATGGCCTGAAGTATTGTGTTTTTGGTGGTCCTTCTGTTTTGGTGAGTCTTGTCAATGACATAGTTCAATGCTTCCCAAACTTTTCACAGCCTATACCCCTTCAGACATTTCACTCCATCCATGTACCGCCTCCTCTTACACACTTATTGCAGCTAGAAAAAGAAATATCTCTGTTAGCCTGCCGCCACCTCCCATATTTAACATGCATTACATACAAAAAACATCTTAAAGTGAATTATTTCTCACAAAAAGCAGCATTTTGGTTCCATTTTTAGAACATATTTGCTAGGGCTACCACCTTATATTCGATATTCGAGCATGGTGATACATTTCTATAACCAAAGACTAAATAAATATTAGAATGTAAAATATTGATTGTAGTAGCAAATCAGTGCGCCTGGAGCAGCGGACTGTGCCATCCAACAGATTGTGCTCTCAGTGCAGCTTGACTGTCTGCCACCTAAACTGCTCTCTTTTGACCTCAGTAAACAAAGGTGTCACTCCGAGCGGAGTGACATCTGTGGAACACTGTGTCGTGGTATGTTAGGTTCTACACCACTAATGGCAAATTTAAAATCACAGACTGTGCTGTGTGTCATTTGCAAAGCAGTTCACTCACTTATCCTCATCAAATTTGCTGGCCCACCTGTCGGCTCATCATCCAGTTTATGCAGTTTAGTGCAGCAGCGCTTTGTCAAGTGTTTACCCTGTGTGATGGCGTTTTTTCCGGCAGGTTCTTTACTGAAGGCACGGATAAGAGAATCTCTGTCCTGTACCACTGACAGGGGTGGGTGGGTCATTTTGTGTACAATGGTAATTCCCCAATTTGGGAATCACCAACTTGACTATAGAGCACTATAAGGGATTGCCTTATAGCTTTGCCAAAATGTCCACTTGAACTCAAGTATAATCCAAAAAGATTTTAGAGATTGTAGGTCAGAGCCTTGAGTCCATATCTCAAACACTTCTCTTTGTACTTTGCACAAATGACTTAAAGACATGATTTTGTTTTTAGGGTTAAAGACTAAGGTCCCAGGGCTTTATGGTCATCTTCTGTTTTTGATCATAGATTGTCGAGATGATTTAAGAGGGCTTTCTTCAGTCTTTACTCTGACCCATCAGGCCGCATGTTCATCCATTGTTTGTCAACACAATACCATTTCTTCAGATTTGTACTCTGAATGCATTGACTTGACATAGACTCCAGTGTCCTGTAATGAATACATTTTTTTAATTTTCAGAAACTGTAACAATTTTTTTTTAGTTCTTTGAACACTGATAGATTCTTCGTCATATGTATTTCTTAGCTACATACTTCAGTTAAAGCTAGGGTCTACAACCTGAAAACCAGTTTGGCTGTTGAGGCAGATTGGAAAATGCAGCCTGCCCCCCTTTCACTCACCCCTCCCCTCCGTGTTCCAAGGTCCCCCAGCTCGTGTCGCCTCATAACAACACGCCTCCTCTGGCCGTTCCCGGCGATTCGGATTGGTCAACTATTATGCTGCTTTGCAGCGGATATACTGAATGGATCTTTTTCATTCTTTTTGGTCTTTATATTGCGTAGATCGGACCATAGGACCATAACGGCCTTATAAATGGTGTTATTAAGATGTACCAAGCTTCCAAATCGTAGACCATAGCTTTAACTTGAATATTTCCCTTAAGTTTCAAAAGAAAGAAGTATTTTTACTCTGTATATTTGAAATGGTTCGTGTCTTTCATGGGGATCACGGCCCTGACTGACTTTTTTTTTGTCATTTCCATGAGAACACATGATAATGTGTGAAAGCCTACAGCATAGTTTGGCAGGAACTGCTACTTCTGCCGAGGCTGGTCTGTATTTCATTAATGTTTTTTTTGTTTGTTTTTTTTTGCTTGGAAATAATCACACATCTCTTTTTAGTATTGAGGTCAACCAAAGCTACATATGCAGTGTGTTTACTAAACAGCAAGCCACTGCTTCAGTTTTATGGATACAAGTTACAACACACAGGACAAAAGCTCTTAAAAGCCTTCAGTCTTGGAATGCTTTATGATAAGTTTGCAACACTAACCAGGAAGTTATTTTAAAAGGATTTTTTCATGCATTATTCAAAATGATTTCTCTTTGCTAAAACCCTGGAGTCCTCAATTTTAAACAAAAGGCATTGAATTCTTTTGTCCCTGTTCCCTGTGATAAAGGAAGGAGAAGGTGAAAACATGCCACTCTCTTACTATTTGCAGCACATTTTAACTTGCTTTGCATTTAAAAATCTCATTTTGGTGCTTGAGCTTGTTAACACCATGCCCTCAGAAGCCAGGATTCTTTGGTATGTTGATAAGAAGAAACAAAGTAACATTCTTTATTTTTTTTTCCTGAACAAAATGAGATACTCTAGATAAGAAATGCCTAATCCTGATTTCTGAGAGCTGCCAATGATCTTCACAGTTGCAACCTTTCGTGAAGCGATGTATCAGCAGAACATGGTGACAGAATCAAGAGAGCCCTTTTTCATATGAGCGAAGAAGAAATTGAATTTCAATTGAAGTTGCCTTTTGTCTCCAACAGTATTAAACATTATTGGAAGTTTATATAGAAGGTCATGTGGACCAGTCTCCTTGGTAGCATTGCTGGTACTCTAGACTGTGGTCTCCTTTGAAAGGTTAAATGATTTCACTCAGTTAAAGAATGCTCTTCTCATCTGAAAACACCTCTCTTCTTGAAATCGATGAACTCCATCATGTAGACCTTGTAGTATCAATCACCCACTGTTCCCTTGTCTGACTCGGACAGTGAAAGGTTGACACGGGTTGAAGGTGCAAACAGGTTTAATATTTGTTTTTCCTCTCCTTTTCACTTGCTAGAAAGAACGTGGGTAAGCCATATTTGCCATCAAAGGTTGGAATTTAATGGAGCTACGGTGGTCACAGTTTCTCTGATAGCAGAACAGCTGCAGTATGAAGTAAACAACAGAGGTGCCTGCATAAATTAGAAGTAATAATACAAAATTGAGATTATGTATCATTGAATTTTATCATGTGTGCTAATGTGAAATTAGTAACATGATTTCTCTGTGTGCATGCAAACACCATATCCTGAGTGCAATCAAATACCACCACAAAAATAACCTCAGGGCTTTTTCTTGACCCACTTCTGCATTTAAATGGTGCTGCACTTGTATGCCTCGTGGAAGCATAAAACACCCAGGCAGTAGTTCTAATTTCGTTCTTTCACATTCACATCACGAGCATCAATGATTTAAGGGTATTTTGATGCAGAGCTTTACCACTGAAAATAAGCAATGCTGTCACATGTCACATACACTGATATGTAATTATCACAATGCCACAGCTTCATGACTAACTCCTTAAAAACAGTGCTGCACACATTCTCAGTTAATGGTGTTGTGAGTTGTCATGAAGCCTCTTTTTCTCTACTTTAAAATGCAAGCTGTGGGATTTGAATGAGAACTTAATTAAATATTTACAAAGTGTTTTTAAGACTGCTTCCCTCTGTGTGAAAAATTAAGAGCCATCCCCACAAGCAATCCTCCCATGAATACTTAAAAATCAGAAAGCATTCATATTTTGTCAGTTGATGTTTTTTTGTTGGAGATTTTGTGTCCTTAATGCATTAATTTTTAAAGCACACACACAAAAAAACACATTCCAACATTTTAACCACGTCCATTAAGTTAGGGTGTTGCTTGTAGCCTCAAATTTCCCAGCTACACTGAAACAAAGTATTTCAGACTCAGTAAACACTGAAAATGTAAGGGCATAAATGAGGATTGGATTTTCTCTGCATTGTCAACACTCCTGGTCCCAAATTAGTTTTGTTTTATTCTAAGAAAGCACAAAAGGTTTATTCTGCTGCTTACTGCTGTCTGCACATTGGATTAACTGTTAATCGCATTATGTAATTGTGTTTTTTTTTAAGGGAAGCAGCACATCTGTCAAATTAGATGCTGCAGCTGTGCATCCATTTTTACCTGCGTTTGCTGATTTTAATTAACTGAAGACACCACATTGTCAGTCAGAATGAAGAGCTGTTAATGATGCATTGAGTGAAACAGACAGTGAATATGTTTACATCATAATATGAATCTGATACTAACTTAATTGATGTTTTTGAAGTTTGATGAGCTATTAGCGAACAGTTTAAACTAGCATGTTTCTGTTCATGATTGTATTTCTTCCCACAAGCACATGATAGAAAACAACAAAACTGCTGCAAACATTTACTGCAGATTTAGAAACACTAGCTTTACAGTCCTGTGCTCAACAGTGCAGTTTTTTTGCAACTTTTCTTCGTAGTGAGTTTAAGTGATTTTCTTAATCAAATGTGTTCCATGCCTATTGTAAACTCCCTCTGAACCAATGTGGTAGGCACTCCTTCTGATTTCAGCATTTTGTTCCATTTAGAAGAATCCTTTCCACTTCTTCTGGACAAAAACCCCAAACCCCCATTCTCACTACTAGCTGTCTGATAAATCGGCTCTTTTGTTTCCCTGTATTTGTTTAGCATGAAAGTCATTCACCTTTGGTAACACTTCAAAATAACCATCATTTGTAAGACATTTATAAGCTTTTAGTAGATGTTTGTGAACAGTTAACTAACGATAAACAAACCACTTATATACATGTGTAAATGATTATTAACTTATTTGTTAGAGATTATTAGATCATTTATAACTTAAGTTACAAGCCATGTAAAAGCTATTAGTAGATATTGAACAAATTCTGAATTAACTACATATGAAGAGTTCTTTTCCAAAATGTTTTAAAAGCCAAAATTAAAAGGATATATATATATTATATATATTAATACCTGCCCTATCAGTATTTAATGCCAGAAAGCTATATATCCCTGTTTAAACTGTATTTCAAAGTTCCGTTCCCCAACCAACCCAATGGTGGGTCTGGGTAAATAATGTAATATTTCTAAATGAAAATGGATTTATAGCATTTTGTAAAATAGATCTTCATACATACATTTGTAAATGATGATTAAATATTTATGAATTATTATGAAATCATTAGGGTTAGGATTAGTTAACCAATTATTATTTCATGATTGGTTAACTATCGACTTGTACATATTAATAGCTTATAGATGTCTTGTAACTGAAGTTGTAAATGATTTAATAATCATTTACAATTGTATATATTTAGTTTGTTCATAATTGGTTATCTACTAATATCTACTAATTGTAGACTGTAGATTGTTTATTTTTAAAACAATGGGACAGCACATGTTAATAAACACATACATGTAAACATGTAAGATTGTAGCTAGGCGGCTAATTTCCATCTTTAGTCCCATTGGCAGGTTGATGTTATACAAAGCATTATACACAATAAAAACAAAACAAGACAGAGCAAAAACAAACAACAAAGGGAAAAAAAAACAGAGCAAGGCAAACATAGTTAATCATTAGAAAACATTTAGGCCAAGGAGCTAGTTAAAGTGCAAAGTGCTAAAATGTATAGTGCGTTATTGTATTGCAAAGTGCTATTTTTGATTGTCTAATGCTCAATTGCATATTACAATAACCTAATACCAACAACAGTAATTTATGATGCCTAAAGTAACTAAGAATATAAAGTGCTAGTTGCATTGCTCATTGCCTTTTTTTTTTTTTTTTAATTAGAGTTGGAGCCCTAATAGCTTTTAAATGGGATACAAATGATTGTTACTCTGAAGTGTTACCTCAGCTTTAATCTCAACATGCTTTCTTCTTTAAAAGAGTAAACATGCACTTTATAAATAGATAACTAGCCAAAAAGAGAAATGTACAATACTTTTTTTCATAATCCAGTCATAGCCTTTGTTTGACATGCTTAGATTACTACTTGAGTAATCAGGTAAGTTTAGAAATGGGGTAAATTTTCCGTGTATTGGTGTGAATGTAAACACACTTAATGTCAATTTGATTGCACACAGACTGACCTGAGTGAAACGAGCCTAACATACTTTAGTGGAATTAGTGCATCTGAGTGGAACCATCTGCTGCTGCTAAAAAGACTTTAGAACAGCAGGGAACATCAGTGCACAGTGAAGCACAACACCCAGTCATCCTTGACAGTGAAATTTCCCTGCGGTGTAGTTTAAGCCGTACAGTATTGACAGTCAAAGTTAAGCCAGTTAACTTCTGCTGCTGTTTCACCTGTGCTGTGTTAATGCTGACACCGTTCACTCACAGGAGAGACGTTTGTGCCGCAGTGTTGCACAATATTCAGCACCTATACCACTGTAGTCCATAATAAAACATAGATAGTGATTATCGTCTGCTGACTCAAGGCACACTTAGAGCACCTGCATCAACCGTCTTGCACATATGATATGCTTATGCAGAAGTAGCAAGTGATTTGGAGTTTATAAAGTATGTTTTTGGCAGGGAAGAGAGCAGGAGCCTGTCGTAGCTCGAGGCCTGTTACAAAGTTGGCAGGCACTGCTCACTTTTTGAAGACAGTATTTTTTTTCTTTCTTTATGGGCTGTTTGTCTTGGTAACATATAAGAAGACCAGCCCAGCATCCAGATTTGATATAAATTCTGATGGTGTTTGTGAGATAAAATTCAGAATAAAATGCAGCATAAATGAAACAGCGCTCTGTTCTTTAATGAGGGTACAAATTGTGAGATTTTGTCTTTGTTAGAGACGGCAGCCTGTGATGAAGTACAGCGTCTCATTAAAAGCTCTGTAAGTGCTGTTATGCAACATAAAGGAGGAGATAGGAAACAAATAAGGCTGGTTTGTAGACCAATCCTTTTAATGTAATGTTTTTCATAAATACAATAGCTTTTTTATTACCAGTTCTCTTAATTGACTCAACACAATGCAATGTTGTCAAGTGCAGTGGTACTCAAATGATGTGATTGACACTCTGGAATTCACTGAGACAAGTCGAGGTGTGCCTTGTGAATGTAATATGCATAAGTTATTATTGCAGCAATGCAACAACAAATTACTAAGTCTATTTTTTTTCTGACTTTTGGCAGAAGAGTGGGATTAGATAAGTTTGTACTTCCTACACAGTTTTAAAAATGTAGACCACAGAAACAGCTCTCCCAATTATTAGGTTCCCACTTCATAAAAAAACATGACTTTTCAAGCTTAAATGTGTGTTGCTAGATTTATTAAATACATCAAGTTACAAATAAGTTCTTGATACTAATTTTGAGAATCAATATTTAATGAGGAATATGGCTTTTTGTCAAGTATTTTAATGTGTAAGTCGATGGTACTACACATACAGACTAATAAGATATTGTGACATGTCTAACTACAGATGTTCAAAAATATTTTACAGAGATATACATACAGTCATGCCCTGAGTTTTTAGCTTGTTTTTAGGCATACTGTGGGCAATTACTTTTCAACCAAGGGTCTAATATATGTTTTTCTTTTTTCTTTTTTTTTTATGTATATTTTTGGGCATTTTGTGCCTTTATTGATAGGAGAGAGACAGTGGATAGGCTTGTGAAAGGGGGAGAGAGAGTAGGGGAAGACACTCTGCAAACTGGTCACAGGCGGGATTCAAACCTGGACCGGCAGAAGCATGTACATGGGGTGCTAACCACTACGCCAAACCAGCACCCCAATATATGTTTTTCTCTTGTAGATAACAGCAATGGTGTTGAAACACTGTTCCTCATGCAAAGACCAAAAGTAAATGAACACAGTATTAGTATCTTAGACATTAACAATTTCTGTATATAGACTTGTAACATTCTGATAACACATTCATATTGGAAAAGAAAATCTACAAGCTCTTTTCACATGTTGTCAGTCATTCTAAAATTTGTATAACAGACAATCTTTTGCCTTTACTCTCGCTTATATATATAATTTCAATGACTGCAAGAGTGTGTTCACAATCATTAATGAATACAAAATTCACATATTGATCCAGCTGAATTATCACAGTATCTTAGATGCTCTGTTATGCTCATGCCACTTTAAGCCTCCCTATCACATGTAGGCCCAATCTTCTCTGATATGTCCATCCTGCTTTGTGTTAATTAGTCACTTTAGTGCTGGTACGTGCCGTGGTTTAAGTGGCACTGCATTCCCTAGATGGTCTGTGTTCTGCCAGCTCGGCTTCCCACCCCCAGTCAATGAGCTGAAACTGCTGACAAATCAATGGGTGATGTTACTCTAGGTAGGTATATTTGGGGAGAGCTGGGGAATGATACCATTTAGCTATGAGTTCTGTCCAAACAGGCAGAGGGGGAAGTCCTGATGCTGTGGACTTTCTGTCTTGTGTGTCGACTGACTCTAAAACATGGTGAAAAGTTAAATTCACCAGAGGCCATATCACTTCAAAATCTTTAATAATCATCTTTAAATTATTGTTATATGCTCATACAGAGTACAGAGTAGAAGGGAGAATGAGGGAAGACTTGCAGGAAAAGAACCACTGGTCAGAACCAAACTGGGTTGCCTTCTTGAAGGACTGTAGCTTCTATGGACAGAACCATAAGAAAATAGTACTCGGTAAATACAGTCGATCAAAACCAGGCTTCAAGCTAAAATATGACCAATTATACAAACCAAACAGAGGACTTTGGACATAAATTAAAATGTGCTCTCAATCCAAATGACATCTGGGCTCCATATGCCGCTGGGGTTAATAGAGGTCTAGGTTTCTATTTGTGGAAATCAGTGCAGACGTTCACCTTCCAAGCAATTACAGGATGAAATGAAATGATTTGTGCAGTTGTTTTGTTATCTCAGGTTTGTGTTGCCTTGACAAGAAAGAAATACTGTTATTTCGTAAACATGTGAAAGAAATGGAGGTAATGGGGACCTGAATTGTAGCTTATTGTGTTTTGCTGATACAGATTGGAGCTGCATTAAGCTAGAGTCTGCTCCCTGCTCTTTTAATGCTCCTGTCTGCCACAGTGAAACTTAAAAACCGCTCACTGCTTGGTAGACACACATATTTTCAGTGACTGTTGGATAGTATTAAGATTTTAAAGGTTGAGGGTGAGTGTACTAGTGATCGCACTGTGCTTTTCAACATATCTTTGAAGGATATTTGTTAAACTTGTAAATCATAAAGACATAAAACTGCCTGGGAGTAGTTCTTTGTTCAGAACATGGTATAACCCTTTCCAAATCTGAATCTGTTGATAAAGGTTTTCCCATAAAAATTCTCTCCTTGGTGTTGTGATGATGACATTGACGAGAAAAAAAATGAGAAAAACGGGCACCAAATAAGACTGTACACGATCTATAGCAGTATGCATTCTATGTCTGTTATTTCAGAGAAAATATCTGTAATGCTTGTGTAGGAATGTGCCAACTATTGATGCACACATGAGGCATGTGTGCAATTCACTGAAGCATTATTTCAAGGAGAAACGTAATGAAATTCTGCTATATTAAGAAGAAATCCTTTCGCTGCTCATGTTTTGAGATTTAAATTCTACTCTATATTCACCAGCCTGCAAAACCAATCAGAATTGTATACAAAAATAGTGTTTTCTTCATGATCTTGTGTTGATTTTAGAGCTGGAAAGCATTTTTCTGCACTGTATCACTAACTTCACACCAAGGACGAGATGGTAAGATTTATTTGACAATGTGGGAAGGCAAAAGGAGGATTGCAATGACAGATTGAGTGTTATTTCCCAGTAACCCTTGTTTTCCAGTGCCAGAGAGAGATATTATTAGAAAACACTTGCACATCTTACATGTCACAACAGAAATTAAGCCAAACTACCCATAATCCCCTCATGATTCTTCCTGCAGCCCCTCGTGTGTGTCTGTTCTCGCTTTTTATTTGGCGCTTATACTGCAAACACCCACCCATCCCTAAACATCAACCTCCCAACACTGACTCACTCATCAATTAAACATGAGTCACATTTGTGCTGTCTGAGCAGAACATCTTCTTTCTTGGCTTGTTTATTCATTAAAACCAGTGAGCGGCTCTGCAGACAGCAGCGCAGCTTGACGGTTGGTGCATGATAATTTCACTTTGTTCACTCAACTGTGAAACTAATTATTAATAACTTTTGTTGTTTTTTCCCTTTTCTGTGTGGTTCTAATGACCCATTTCAGCACAGCAGGAGTCAGACACTACTTTAGCAACTAGCTGAAAGGCTGCTGCTTTTAAAGTCAGTGCTTTATTCAGCACACCTTCCCCGGTGATGAAATAATCAGGGGTTGGTGTCACTCATTGTTAGCCTTTTACACTAGAAGCTCCACAGCACCAGCAGAGGGAGGCCAGTCATGCACAGCCCTGATGCTGATTGGGTTTGAAGCCTCTTTGAAAATGTTGTTACTCATTGTGCGTTAGTGTGCTATTTTGGAGGCTTTATTTTTCTCCGTGTTTGTTTTCGCCCTGAAATGCCCACAACACTTTGTGCTCCAAAACCTTTGAACTACAGAAGGGATGACAGCCTTTCCATTAGCCATCCATCAGAAACATGGTTACACCAAACATACTGCCACACGCACATTTCCAGTCTAATTTACGAAACCCTGAGGTTATTTTGTATTAAGTGTATTTGTGGGATTTTTTTTATGTTGTCCTACATATCCTGTGGGTTGTTATCCGCAGTAATCCTAATCTGTTTTATGCTCCCAAAAGACTTTAAATGAGCATCTTGGTCTCTGCAAATCTACATGATCAGTTAAGCAAGAATAAATAGTAAAATATATTTACTGTCACACTGTCTGATGAAGTGGAAGTGTTCAGGGATATCTGTTGCTTAAATGATATGCTTTTTCCCTGACACAATAAAATTGCATATTTTTTATCGCAACTTTCTTTCAGTGAACTGATTCAGCACAGCCCTTTGTTTAAACATAAGGTTTAAATTCTTGTAATGGAAGAAGAAATGACAACTTAACCTGCAGTGTTTTAGTGACAATTTTGTAAAAAAAAAAAAAAACTAAAAGTGCTCTGATTGCACAAAGCTCTGCTGAGGCATTTCTGATATTATTGGCTTCGGCATTGTTAAAAATGTGGAGAACTGCCCTGTTGTGAAATTTAAACAAATATTTAATAGATTACTGGATTTGGATCAGGATTGGGATCGCCACTAAAATACCATCACTCATTTCTTGTGCCAAATCAACATTCCCTTAACCATAATGTACCGTCTTCTTTCGCTTATCCGTGGTCGGGTTGCGGGGGCAGCAGCCTAAGCAGGGAAGCCCAGACTCCCCTCTCCCTGGCTACTTTTTCCGGCTCTTCCCGGAGGATCCTGAGGTGTTCCCAGGCCAGCTGCTAGAAATAGTCTCTACAGCGTGTCCCGGGACTTCCCAGAGGTCTCCTACCGGTTGATCGTGCCCAGAACACCTCACCAGGGAGGCGTTCAGTAGGCATCCTGACCAGATGCCCGAGCCACCTCATCTGGCTCCTCTGAATGTGAAGGAGCAGCGGCTCTACTCCGAGCCCCTCCCGGATGACCGAAATTCTCAACCTATCTCTAAGGGCCACCCTGCGAATGAAACTCTTTTCAGCCGCTTGTACTCGCGATCTTGTTTTTGTTTCTCATTCTCTTAGCATTTCAACAAATTCTACTGGAGACTTTTGGGTTATTCTTGATAATGTAGGAAACTGCCCTGTATTACAGTGTTAAGAAATCCTGTAATACATTCATGGATCCATATCCCTGTTTGGGTCACCCCCAAAAAATATTTTTCTTAGTGCAAAAAAAAAATTCCCGAAGAATTAAATTGGTCACTTCAGCACACTTGTTACCATGCTGTCAACAACTCTGCATTCATTCTAAAGTCTGTGTTTGGCATGGAGCTTGCTGCCATGAGCCAGTGGGCTTAAACTGACATGAAGGAATTGTTAGTCTTCTCATTTTAGGTCTATTCAGGGGATAGGGATAAGTCCAGGTACCACAGACTTTTTTTTTCATACTGTAGATTTACTCCATCAGACAAGGACAAGTGTAAAACACACTGTAAGGCAAATTAAAATGAAAAAAAATATATATATAATATGGGCTTATTGAGGCTAGTTTTAGCTCCACCTCTTTGCCAGTCACTTAGCTTGGTGACAGTGAGTTTGTTATTATTTATTAGATGGTGAAGCTTGGACACATCATCATCAGACAACATCTGGCCTGATAGATGTCTTTGCAGTAAACTTCAGTTTGCCTCCAGTGGTCCACCTTCAGAAGTCTCTCCTGCTCTAAAGAAGGCGATGATCCAATATGGCCTGTACTGATAAGCTTCAAAACTCCCCTTCAGTTACCTATGGGTTACAGTGCAAAGACTGTGTCCATATTCTATACAGTGTGTTGTTCAGGCCATGTAAAATACTATTAAAGCAGTGCTAATGTCATTTTAAAGTGTCATATTTGAATGAAAAGACTGAATGGCTGTATAATATTGATTGCTGACTATAGAATAGACTTATATGCTTCTTATCCGTCAGTGTCTCAGTGTAATACAGACATGGTTTGAGGCCTGAGTGGTTTTCTTAATGTTGCGCCAGTTAATGTGAGTTCAAGGGGGTTGAGCATGGTCTTTATATAATCCCTTTCCAAAATAATATGCTTATGCTAATTTTGTAAGACAGTTACAGCCTAAAGTGCTTTACATTGAGAGCTCTTCAGAGGGGAAACTCCTCCTTGCATGGGAAGCTGCCACCGTCAGGATGTCAAACTCGACATTTTACTGATAAATCCCAGTGCTTCAGTCTATCTCTAGTTGGGATAAAAGCCTCTATAAATAACTCCTGAGCTTATTTTGTGTTTACAACGTGTAATCCTGTGAACACTAAGTACCTGTGGGACGGCAACCAGTAAATCTGTCACACAGATGAGAATGCAGTGAAGGAGTTTGCTCAGTCTGTGGAAAAAGTTGACTCCACTGAAAATAAATCTTTAATACCTACTTATTTTTATCCAGGTTCAGGGGAGGACTGGTACCCTTCATTGCATGCAACGCTCAGAAGATGGCATTAAAATGTGAAGGGGTAAATCAGAGTTTATGGGGTAAAATCTGGGGATCTACTTAACAAGTCCTGCAGACTGAAACAACTTTTCAAATTTAACAAGGTGGTACTGACCACAAAACTGTACTTTGAAATGTCCCACTCTTAAACATTGGTTTTATTTTCATGAAGATATTGCTGCACTTTCAGGAATCTACCATTTGACTGAATATTTAAGCAAACCTTTTCAGCGATCCGGAATGGAGGCATTATTTAATGTTTGCCCTATAGGACCAACTTTTACTCTGAACAGGTATGACCCATTAAAGGTTTAAGGCATGTCTTTGTCATTCAATATGCACAAAATACTGAAATCTGCTCTTCTGCCTTGCCTACAAAATATCCCTCAGTTCAACAGTACTGAGGAAAATGAAAAAAAATGCACTATAAGTAATGCTGTAAAGATATCAACACAATTCCATGAGAGTATCCACAGACAAAAGTCCTGTTTCATTAGCATAATCAAAGAGAGAGAACTATAGACACAACACAAAATATAGAAAATCGAAGTGAAGATGTTAAAAGACAAACCTCAGTCAGTGACTCTTGGTTGAGCAAAGATTAAACCTGTAAATCAATATTGGAAAAGGCCAGGCCAGGAACAGAACCTTGATTAAAGGCTGCTGATTATTCTGACAAAAGCTGTATTTTCACAGTGACACTTGTGCACACACATTATGCTGCAGTCCCCACCACCTATGTACATCTTGCTGCTTTTCCAAAGAGAAAGGCCAGCTATTCTTCACTTTACCCCAAAAGAAGTGAATGAGTCCTCAAACCTGAAGCAGCAAAATAAAACAGCGTGAACACAATTAAAGCAGCTCTTTAAAATTAATCATAGAGAAAGGCCTGTGAGTTTAAACTAGGGGACTGGTCTTTACTTTGGTACATTCAACCACAGTGATGAAGTGTTCATCTAATGTCTGTGACATCTTGAAAACATATTTATCCAGCATTTTTTCTGGGGTCTTGATAGTAATGCAGTACTGCTACCAGATGGTTGCAATCTGTATTTGAGAGCTTTGTTAAACACTCTTGATCTATTATATAACAATAACACTCCTTGTTTATGGTTCCTAAATAGGATCTCATGTTGTGAGACTCCATTCCAATTCAAGCAGTTGAAAATACCCAGAGGTTTGACTGATTTCATTGCGTATTTTATTGTCCTCAAATAAGCGCAAAGATGAAAATACAGCAGGGTGCAAAGTCATAACCTAAAACCTTCAGTTTAGAGTGTCATATTATATACTGTATGTTCTGGTTTGGCTGTAGCAACCATGATATGAGCATATAACCAAATATGTATTATATATGAAGGCTCATTCTGGGTTACCGGGTTTGAATCCTGCCTGAGACCCACTTGCCACATATCCTCCACTGATCTCTCTCCCCTTTCTAAAATGCATCCACTGCCTCTCCACTATCGTGAAAGGCTAAAATGCTGCAACAGTATCTTGAAAAAAATTACATCATATTTACAGTTGCATGAAAAAGTATGTGAACCCTTTGGAATTACTTGGATTTCTGCTTAAATTGGTCATAAAAGATGTTCTTATCTTCATCTAAGTCACATTACAAGACAAACACAGTCTGCTTAAACTAATACCACACATAAAATTATAAGTTTTCATGTTGTTATTCGACACAATATTTAAACAGTCGCAGTGCAGGGTGGAAAAGCATGTTAACCCCGAGGCTAATTACTTCTCCAAGAGCTAATTGGAGCCACGGGTCAGCCAACCTGGGGTCCAATCAATGTGATTTGATAGGATGTGTTGGTTAAAGCTGCCCTGTCCTATAAAAACACACACCAGTTGTGAGTTTGCTGTTCTCAAGAGGCATTGCCTGATGTGAACCATGCCTCACACAGAAGAGCTCTGTGAGAAGATCTACGATCAAGAATTGTTGACTTGCCTGCAGCTGGAACGGATGACAAAAGTCTATCTAAAAGCCCTGATGTCCATGTGTCCATGGTAAGACAGACTGTCTAAAAATGAAGAAAGTTCAGCACTGTTGCTACTCTGCCAAGGTGTGCTCATCCTGTAAAGATGACTGTGAGAACACAGAGCAGGATGCTCAACGAGGTGAAGAAGCATCCTAGAGCGTCAGCTGAAAAGACTTACTGAAATCCCTGGCACATGCTAACATTATTGTTGACAAATCTACAATTTGTAAAACACTACACAAGAATGGATTTCATGGGAGGACACCACCAAGGAAGCCATTGCTGTCCCAAAAAAAATATTGCTGCACGTTTGAAGTTTGCAAAAGAGCACCTGGATGTTCCACAGTACTACTGGCAAAATATTCTGTGGACAGATGCAACCAAAATTGAGTTGTTTGGAAGGAACACACAACGCTATGTGTGGGGAAAAAAAGGCACAACACAGCAACATAAAAACCTCATCCCAACTGTGAAATATGGTCGAGAGAGCATTATGGTTTGGGGCTGCTTTGCTGCCTCAGGGCCTGGGCAGATTGCTGTCTTCAAAAGAAAAATGAATTCCCAAGTTTATCAAGACATTTTCAGGAAAACTTAAGATAATCTTTCCACCAACTGAAGCGCAGCAGAGGATAGGCGGTGCAACAGGACAACGACCCAAAGCACAGAAGTAAATAAACAATGGAATGGCTTCAACAGAAGAAAATAAGGCTTCTGGAATGGCCCAGTCAGAGTCCTGACCTCAACCCGATTTAGATGCTGTGGCATGACCTCAAAAGAGCAATTTACACCAGACATCTCAGGAATATTGCTGAACTGAAAGTTTTGTACCGAAGAATGGTCCAAAATTCCTCCTGGCTGTTCTGCAGGTCTGATCTACAACTGCAGGAAATGTTTGGTTGAGGTTATTGCTGCCAAAGAAGGGTCAACCAGTTATTAAATTGAAAGGTTCACATACTTTTTCCACCCTGCACTGTGACTGTTTCTATATAGTGTCAAATAAAAACATGAAAACGTGTGATTTTTTTTGTGCGGTATTAGTTTAAGTAGACTGTGTTTGTCTAGTGATGTGACTTAGATGAAGATCAGAACATATTTTATGACCAATTTAAGCAGAAATCCAAGTAATTCCAAAGGGTTTACATACTTTTTAATGCAACTGTATGCCTGATGCTTGTGATCAAGATAATGGTATCCAACAAACCATGTTGAAATACTCAATGTTAGAAGTCTATTGTCCCAAGTGAAAGTTTGTCTAATGAAATGCAGCCCAGCCATGATTGCTATATGTTGGGATTCTCGGACATTAGACCAACAATGAAAGCCAACAAAGCATCAATGAACTCACAGAGTGTAAATACATTAATGTGGAGAAACTGTTAACATCTCATAATTGATCAAAAAAAGGTGTTCACAACCACCAAGAAAAGTTCAAAGTATGACTAACACTATGCTTAATATGTCAGCCTGTTTGTCTATTTAAATTATTAATTACTATCAAGTCTATAAAAACTGGAGTGCTGCTTCAAAGAAGAGACTGGTGTTCATAATCGTGCTGAAATACAGCAGATAAAACATTCTTTGTTTTTTATTTCATTTTTCAAGATTGAAACATTGCTGCAGTGGAAGAATAAAACATAAATAAATACATGAAATCCCTTTTAGTTCCGTAATGGTGCATGAAAAACTTAAGTATACTTTTATGTTTTTCTCAAATGACTTACAATAGACTATTCAGAAAAGAATGAGCACCATGTGTTAAAAACACTACACTGTTCATCTTAAAATAGGCCTTATTTTCTTTGAAAATGGTATCTTGACCTCTGCTCCTTGACTTTAGGGAGTAAGGATCGTTATTAAATTAACATGACTAACAGAGCAGAGCAGATTGTGCACTAAATACCAGCCTACACACCAAAGGAACAACAACCACATGGTCATGCACTTTGAGCAAAGTACCTCTTATTTTTCACAGTTTAGGGCAAATATGTCAACAAGCAATGATTATTTCTGTTTTATTATAATTAACAAACATAATAGCATCGATGCAACTCAACAAATCAAGTTACCAGTTGTAGATACATTTTTAATTAAGTGCTGTTATCCTTTAAAAATCTCCATAACCTGTTGGTGCCCCCAAAGCAGAGGAAACCCCTGAAGCATTCTTGCTGTTTAATTAGAATCAATAGCTGTGTCAGAGCTCATGTGTAGCTAAGACAGAGGAGCAAATGAAGTGTAATGTAAGCCACACAAGTGTGTGAGTTTCTGTTCACATAAGGGCAGATGTACCTTGTATACATCTTCCAAGGGTAATGCTATACCCACACAAGGGCAGGCTAAGTATGCCATCTTCACTCTCCTGCTTTTGCATTCAGTTTATTACACTTATATTCACTGAACAGCTAACAAAGGTAATGGCAGCACAACCCAACTTGCAAGTTCTGCCTTAAAAAATGCAAAAAGAAAAGAGATTTTTCAGAAGCTGAACTTGGAGGATGGTGCTCTTCATTAGGCACACAACACAATATAACAAGTTTGTGGAGTATGACAGTAGGAGTGTTGGCTACTACCAAAATATGATTGCAGGGAAATGTAATACAAACCTCAATTCTAATGAAGTTGATACATTGTATCAAATGTAAATAAAAACAGAATACAAGTAGTTCCAACTATTAAAGCTTAAATTAAATTAAAAACACTAAATAGACAAGATATTTTATGTCCAAACTGACAAACTTCATTGTTTGTTTGCAAATTCTCAACCATTTTGAATTCTGATGCCTACAGCCTGTTTCAAAACAGCTGGGGCAGAGATGACAAAAGACTGGTAAAGTTGATGGATGCTGAAACAATACATGTTCAGAACATTGAGTAGGTTAAGTAGGCTCAGTTATCTACAAGCAAGGATGGAGCTACTTTGTGAACATCACAACAGATTAAGAACATTTCTCAGGATGCAATGCAAAGATTTGAGGTGTTTCATCATCTGCAGTCCATAACATAATCAAAAGATTCAAAGAAATTGCACATAAGCTGCTGGCCAAATAGCAACATTGAATGTCCATTACCTTTAGTTTCTCAGACAACACTGCATTAACAAATATTATCTTTTAAAAAGACATCACCACTTGGGCTTAGGATCACTTAGGAAAACCATTGTCAGCTAAAGCAGCTCAAAGCTACATCTACAAATGCAAAATTAGACTCTACCATGCAAAGCTAAAGTCATATATCAACAACACCCAGAAATGCCTCCAGCTTCTCTGAGCCTGAGCTCATCCAACATTTTTTTATGCAAGGTGGAAAAGTTTGCTGTGGTCTGACGGGTCCACCATTCATTTCATTTTTGGAAATCCTGGATGTTGTGTCCTCTGGGCTAGAGAGGAAAAGGACCATCCAGACTGATACCAGTGCAAAGTTCAAAAGCCAGCATCTGGGATAGTATGGGGATGTGTTCGTGTCCATGGCATGGGTTACTTACTCATTTGAAGGCACCATTAACTCTGAAATATACAGGCTTTGGAGTAACTTGTGCTGCCTCCCAAGTGACGTCTTTTTCAGAGATATGTCTGCTTACTTCAGTAAGACAATGCCAAGTTATCTTCTGTACAGATTACAACATCGTGACTTCGTACTAAAAAATTCCAGGTAATAGACTGGCATCACTGCAGTGTAGACCTGTCTCTCATTGAAAATGGATGGCATTTTAAATGACAACAGAGACCCCAGACTGTCAAGCAACTGGAGTTGTACATCAGGCAAGATTGGGAAAGATTTCCACCAACATGGACTCAACAATTAGTGTCCTCAGTTTCTAAACACAAATTAAGTGTTGTTAAATGAAATGTGATGGAGCACAGTGGTAAAAATGCCCCTGTCCCAGCCTACTGGGAACATGCTGCAGGCATCAAATCTGAAATGAATGAAAGTTTGAGGAAAAACTAGCTTTTTCAGCCATACATTAAATATGTTGGCCGTGTATTCAGTTGAATGTAAGTCAAAAAGGATTTGCAAATTATTATATTCTGTTTTTAATCATGTCTTACACAGCACCCCAACTTCATTGGAATTGAAGTTTGTTACTTTAAATTATACATATAACACTCATACTTGTCAAATCTGTATCATATATTCTATTAAAAGAATAATGACATCCGTTTGCTGGAAAGAGCTGGATGATCTCCTAAAAGCTTTTTATTTGAACATTGACTGAGTGAAATGTAACTTCTCTTCACAGATGGCTGAACTTTTTAATTAAATCTTAACTCTGACTTAATGAGTGTGTCTGAGGGGAAGACGAGGAAAAGATGAAGAGGCTAAAAGACTCAATGTTGTCTCTGGTTTGTCTATCTTTGGCCAGCTCTGAGGACAAACAGTTGACTTCTTGTTTCCTCAGCAGTGCCGTATCAGCGAGCCTCAGTCTACACTGACAGTCCTACATAATGAGGCCGAGCGGGGGTGTTTGCTTGACTTCAGCCCCAAGGCTTTCATCCACTGTCAGGTCACTGGCCGTCATGTTAGCCGGAATGAATACGCAAACCACGTGTTAGCTTGATTTCGTCTTGCCAAATGTCAGAACAACTGCTCGGCACGCAGAGACATACCCTCACCCTGCTATTGGCTCCTTCCTCACTGCAGGGTGGAGCATCAATCATTCTATGCAGCGATCTGAATGTAATGCATAGAAAATGAACAACAGTATGACAGATATACAGAGGAAGTAAATCAAGAATTTATTTCATCCTATTTTCTGTAAATCATTCTCAGCTAAGGGCTGTTTTGTTCATTCAGGGAGGCACAAAACTCAACTTTTTTTCTGCTCCAACCTCATCCAGCCTACATTTTTGTGGTATAGTTTGGGAGGTTTGCCAAGTTGTTTCTCTGCTCTCTGGTAACTATGTTGGGGAAAATGAACTTAAGATTGTCACTTTTTAGAGATAGACAGAGGCAGAGTTTCGATGTATAATTAGAAATTACTCTACAAATAAAAACAAAGACTTACTAAGTGACCTGTGAGCAAATTGGACAAATTTAAGACAGATACAAAGAGAGATGTGATTTTACAGTTGAAGTAGGCTTTTTTTTACACAGGTATACATGTTGAGTGGTTAACACCGCAGCATGTGCTTGATCGAAGCAACAGATGGCAGAGTTTAATTTGCTAAATGATTGCTATTTGAAATGGAAGGACAGCTGCAGACAGGACCTGCAAAACCCTACATATTTCATTTGATGGAGGATCTCGCTGTAACCTTGTGAGACAGCTGAAAATTGACACACATGTGGGAATATTGGAATCAGTGAGATGTGAAATATATCACCTTTTAAATAGCAAAGCAGGTTATCTATCTTTCCCTGACAGTTGAAGACTTGAACATCTGTTACTCAATCAAATTGTTCAGCTACAGCAGCTGCAGTTTTAAATATAGATGATGCAGTGTAGCATCAAATCTGAATGTTTTCAAGCTTTCTTCTTTTCCGTATAAGACCTTAATGTGGGCTATGCCTCTCCTCTAAGGAAAGTTCTTTACATGAATAAGTATTTCTTTTAAAACAAAAAGAAAGTTATTTTATCTAATGTTTATCTCTTTAGCAGCTCATCACCCTGCTGGAAGGATGCTGGTGTGTTGTGTGTGTCAAGTTATGTAAAAATGCAAAACAAATCTGTATTTTAGTATACCACACGTCATACATCACCAGAAAGAAAAAACCCTCTGTTCCACAGCACCATAGCAGCCACCGTACATAAATTTGTTGAACCATGGCAAACAGCTATAAAACATTTAAAGCTCTAAGTGCAGACCTCTGCCAGGGAGCTCAGTTACGGCAGAGGCTTCCTGCTCTGATTAGACGGCCGAGTCTCCGCTCTTGTCTGTCCATGTGGAGCACTTATCCACTAGCATTGCAAGGGGAGCTGGGGAATGTAGTGGCATAGGCTTGAAAAACATTGATGTCAGTTTGCAAAATAAATTTCCATAATGATGTAAGGGGGCAAAACCCTCACAGCTGCCGAGGAGAAATTAATGGGATTTACCATTATAAACTTCTTCTTTTTTTTTTTTGTGGCATAAATCCGGATCAGATCCAGATGAAATTTAGCTTGATGATAGAGACATGTCATACATATTGTCATGTACATTTTGAAGCAAATCTATGAAGTGATGTAAGAGGTATGATGTTTTTAAAAATACACACCAATGTTAAGTCCTTGGATCAGGAAAAAAAATTGCATTTTTTGCATCCAGACAAATATGCTGATCAGCACCAAAATGTAATGGCTTCTTCCTTGGACCAGACCACACCTCTGGTAAAATTTTCACGTAAATCCGTTTAGCTTTTTTTGTGTAATGTTGCTAACAGACAAACAAACTGACAGACCCTGGTGGAAACGGACCTCCTTGGCGGAGGTAAAAAGTGATTCTACCTTTACCGTGATCTCCACAATCCAAATCCATTAAAATTTTTGTCGAAACATATCATTACATTTTTAAAGATTCATTAATTGCTGTTTAATTATTCAAATTAGCAGGACTTGTAATGCCACGCAGCTCCTCCTACCTCACTTGCTCTCTGTTTTCTGGACATCTGAGGTACTTTAATTAAAACTTAACATCATAATGTGCATTAACCAATCAGTAAACCACTCCTCTTGACCAATCGTTGAATTTTGTGTTAAAAGTGTAAAAGCTATATGACAGGATCCACCTCCCTGTGCTGCCGGAGCACTTTGTGAGTGACTCGATGCATAAATTTGAAGGGAGTTGACATTTTCATTCAGCTTTGTGCTTCATTTTGTGAAGAGCATTAGTGTCACAATAATGTTGGTTTACTGATCGGTAATTATACTTTTATGTGTTTTGCAGATTTGTTTGAAAAGATCCATCAAATTTAAAGAGCAGGTTGGCAGCAGGGGTGGGTGGTTGGTCTTCACACTGACAGTAAAACTCATCTGCCTTTTACTTTTACTGTCATCTATTTAAAGAGCCTTAGGCTACGTCTGTCTGTTGAAGTATTCATGAATGAGTCTTTTGTTGTAGACATGTGACCGTGGTCATCAAGAGTCTATCAAGAGTCTCTGAATGGCACAGTTTCACAAAACCTGGACATACCTTTAGAAAAGGAGCTGTGAAAAATGGATGTATCATGCTTTTGCTCTTAAACTCCAACATGAACATGGAAAGGCTTTGTGCTTTAGTCTGGTTTATTTTTCTAGCTAATACCTCTCAGCTGAAGTCCCAGCAAGTGCATACAGTATCTCACATATTTTCAAATCTTTTATTATATCTTCCATGGAACAACAGTTAGGAAATGACACTTTGATACAGTGTACAGTAGTGAGTGTACAGTAGTGAGTGGACAGCTTGTATTACAGTGTAAATTTACTGTCCCCTGGGAGTGTTATGGTCTGGGGCTGCATGAATGCTGCCAACACTAGGGTGCTACTCTTCATTGAGGGAACCACAAATACCAACATTTTGTAGCATACTGAAGCATAGCATGATCCCCTCCCTCTGGAAAAGGTGCTGGAGGCCAGAATCCAACATGATAACAACTCCAAAACACACCTCCAAGACAACCACTGCCTCGTTAAAGAAGCTGAGGGTTAAGGTGATGGACTGGCCACGCATGTCTCCAGACCTAAGCCCTATTGAGTATTTGCGGGGTGTCCTCAAAAGGAAGGTGGAAGAGTGAGGGGTGGAAAAGCATTCCAGCAGCAAAATGTGAACTCCATGCCCAAAAGGGTTAAGGCAGTTCTGAAAAATAATGGTGGCCAAACAGAATATTGACACTTCAAGGCCAATTTGGACACTCTCATTTAGGGGTGACTTATAGAGACAACCTTATTATTGTATTTAGATATTTAGCCAATGAAATAACCACCGTGCTAGTATTTTGATATGTGTTTTATGAAAGCATTTTTTTTTCTGTCTGAGGTGATACCGTCTTAACTCTTACTTCAAGTTGATATTTGTGGCTCTTTAAGCTGAGTTACATCACCTCCGTGGCTTTTTTCATAGTTAAGCTAACATCAAAGCAAAATAGAGCTTTCTGAAACCAAATCTCATGAGACAAATCTTAAGCTAGAGTGTTTTGTTCTTCAAAAAACATTATAAAAAGGATTTATTCCTCAAAGGGAGGAGGGGAATGTGAAGTGAAGCACTTGCCCCTGCTCAGCTTTGAAGTGCTTTGAGGATTAAACTGGATTCCAGTGTGGTTACTTAGCTGGTGTCAAAAGCATCACCAGTGACTGGATGCTCTTCTGAAGATGGAGGAGCGCTTGCCTGTCTGAAAACAACCTGTATAAAGGATCCTCATATTAAGAGCTTCTTCCATTCACTCTGAAAAGATAGCACTGAAGCATCTTTAATATTTGAATGAGATTGTAGTGCGAGTTAGCAGCTGACACTGTAGTGAAGTAAGAGTGTTGAAGAATGCAACGCAGAAGATTTCTTTTCCCGCGAGATGTGCATTTATTTTCAGTGAGTTTGAAGCAAAATGTGCTAAGTTAAAAACAACAACAGATCAAATAAAATAAGGCTAAGCAACTCATAATTAAATCAAGCCTAAGTGCAGCCTCCTGCTCCATTTTCCTCCAAATGCAAACCTCTGAAAGCTTTATAGACTGCTCTATTACTCAGTTAGTCAGAGCTGAGGGTGTGACATGGCTCACAGGGGCCTATTTAGCATCCTTTAAGACAAATGAACTTAAACAATCCCTTAAATTTAAAATAAGCTGTTTTACTCAGCAAAATGATATGTAAGAAAAATAAATCACACACTTTAATGACAGAAAATGCATGAATTAAGCCTAAAATACTACACCTCCAGAACGGAAATCCCCCTTCAGATGTTTTGACCCAGGATATCAGCTATGGCATCACCAGATCTATAAATGAGCAGAGGTGTGGGGACATGGTGCGCCAAACAAAGGGGCAAACAAAAGGTTGGTTTGGACAAAGAAACATACAATTGAATGTTTTTGCCCTTGAAACTTAATTTAAGTTACTTTATCAGCTTTTAATTACTTTATACTGTGATGTAAACTGTAACTTACTGCCAACATATTTAGAATAGTCAGCGCTCAAGTATTACACAAGCAAAAGTAAAGTACAACAAAATGGACAAATGTGACAAACAATAAAATATGCAGCCTAAAAGAGAGTCTCATCCACTTTGTCATAAACACAATTGAAATGTATTTTTTTTTTACACCTTTAATGGCTGTTAAAAGGTTTTGCCCAGTGGCCGGAAAAGCAAGATAATGGCAGCCTCTTTTCACATCTACGTCTATCACTTATGCTGTTGCATGTTGTTACTGCCGGTGTGTTTTTCCACATATTTGTTTGTGTGTGTGGAGTCTGTGCATCTGCCATGAAAAACAACTGCTTCAGTGCAAACCTGTGCAGCACCTCGCTCTAAGGCATCCCGTCTCATCCTAAATAAGATGCCTGAGTGTCTTTCATGAGTCTCCTGCTCTTAGAAACAACTGCCCTGCTGCCTGTTGTTATGGTGTATGCTCCCCTATCATTCAAAATTCAGTCAGGCAGTTAAGTGAATTATTTTCTCCCAATTTAATGACAAAAGTAAGTAAGTAGGTAAGCAAGTGCCAAAAAATTATGATTTCACTGAAATCCAACTCTTAAAGGGCAACTCTGGTTTTTTGACACCTGGACTTTATTTATAGGTTTGTGCATGCTCATATACTAACTCAGACAAACATCGTGCAGCTCGGAGTCCTTCAGAAGTTATTTAGATCCAACCGATTTAGCCGCACTTAGCGGGGGCCACGGCAAGGGAACTTCAGCGCGGGGCATAATCTCGGCAAAATCGCTCGTCTCTACCACAGCCCGGTTTGTCATTGCAGAGAAATCCTCCAGAGTAGTCAGACATATATTCCTGGATAGATCCATACGCATGTCAGCCGGTCTCAAGTCCCACTCTGAGCAGCAAACACACTCCTCTTCTGTTGCTATAGGCGAACACTGTCCACAAGCGCACCACCAGTTCGCATTGAGTCGTGGACGTGCTCCTGTTTGTTGTTCTCGAGCCAGCTGTTCTTCTTTCTCCCTCTGCATTCTTCTTTCATGGAGCTCCTCGTCCGTGTACTCAGACTCAAACCGGTAAGAACAACCGTCAAAGTCGAAGTCGTAGTCTGACTCTTCGGCATCAGATAAATATTCTGCCATGTTGCTCAGCAATGCCAGCAAAAAGTAAATCAGCTGTACCTTTGTGTCGCGTGGCTATGACGTCATCAAAAGTTTGTTTACCAGGTCAGCTGACCCACCTGAAGACAGTAGACAAGCTGACTTTATGATAACACTGACGATGGATGAAAAAATATAGTCGAAATGAGCGACTTTGCAAAGATTATGTCCCGCGCTGAAGCTCCCTTGCCGTGGCCCCCGCTAAGCGCGGCTAAATCGGTTGGATCTAAATAACTTCTGTAGGACTCCGAACTGCACGATGTTTGTCTGAGTGAGTATATGAGCATGCACACACCTATAAATAAGGTCCAGGTGTCAAAAAACCGGAGTTGCCCTTTAATGCCTTGTATTATTTTGTATCTGATGAAGGACCAGTCAGAAACAGGATAATTAAAGTATCTATCCATCTTTCTTCTTTCTCTCTCTATTTCTTTCTTTCTCTCTTTCCTTTGTCAAATATCTGTTGATACTCTGCTGCTTGTAGGCTCTGCTGTGGAGGTAGATGAATGTGTAGACAACATCAGACTAAGACAAATTTAAATTGACACCGAAGGCCATTTCAGTGTTTTTAATTATCTTTTCTCTGTTGAATGGCTTGTTTCCACAGCTGGAAAACTTTTTCTCCTTTTTTCTTTTATTAAACTGAGAACACTGGATGGGTGGCGGAACAAAGTAGCTGACACTCAGGCATTTTTTTCTGCTCAAGGAGCCAAGCAGAGAAGAATCAGCTAGATTGGTTTTGAACTGAATGAAAGCACTGCTGGCACAACAACATATCAGCTGTGGACACCAACTTTAATCCTGCCATGATGCTGAGGGCTTTGGCTTGTGGTGCGTTCAAGTTGTAGTCTGAAGTAGGAATTTCCGAGTTCCGAGTAGGAAACTGCAGCTGGAACGTCCCCCGAAGTCAGAATTTCCTACTGGGAACTCGGTGAAACCTCGCCACCCTCGGGTTGACAATCGAAGATGGATGCCCCCAGTGTGAACAGTTATTTAGCTCCTGTAATAATCAATTTATTTACACTTCTGACTGGGGTGAGTCGCTGTAGATCAGGTGTATACATCGTATTGTTAGACTTATATTTACAAAAATGCTGCCATAGTGATAATCACATTCTTCATACAACAACACAGGGCGTGCTAACAACAGCTAACAATAGCCTGGTAGATCGGCATGTTTTTGTCCGACTTCAACTGGAACGCCGATAAGTCAGAGATGATGTCACTCACAGTTCCAAGGTTACTGGAACGCAGCATTACGACAGTCGCCACACATGCTCATGGGTAGCAGAGCATTTATGTCGCCGGAAACAGATTCTCCTCACAATCCCTTTAAGGAGTAATTAATAAGATTTACATTTAAGATCCAAAATGTCTTTGACTGAGGCTTATTATGTTGAAATGCTGAGTCAGCATTTCAACATATTGTTCTCCCTAAACTCCATTTTGTTCTTTTTCTTCTTCTTATTCCTCAGGTTTGCCACCTTTCAAAGGCTTCAAATTTGCACAGATTTTCAAAGAAAAAAATTGACATATGCAGCATGTTCAGGAGAAGTGCGCTTGTATTTTTCACAGCTTTAACAGTTATACTTTTTACAGTAAAAAATAATTTCTGCATGTATTTTTACATCAAAATCAATGGGACATTTCCGCAGCTCTGCTGAAAACTTCAGCAACTTTGAAGCTCCACAGATTGGGCGTGCTTCCACCTACAGACTTCATTCGTGCTTTAAAAGCTGCACTGGCTTCTCAACTATTTTTACATATCAGCTTTTTGCTGGCTTCTACAGTTTTTTTAATATGACTTTTTAAGCAACACCAACTTTTGAGGAAATCAATGGCCTTAGAGCGATTGTGATGTGATCTCAGAGCGGACAGACACACAAGAATTCTGGCGGACTCAGCAGAATTATCCTGTTATAACTTTGTCAAAACATCCTCCACAAACATAATTTCTATATCAAAACGTTGCTACCCTTCTCCTCTTACACGTGAAATCTGCTTCAAAGTTTAATCTGACATCGTTTTGTCTCAGTGAGCTTCAGCTTTTGCGGTATGCCTCAAAATCTTCCATTTGCACTAATGCAGTTCTTTACCTCGGGACAGCTGGGCGCTCAACTTTGAAGCCCGTTTTTAACTCGCCACTATGTCAACATTTTTTACTCTATGGACATAAAAATTACATCCATAGCTTCAGCATGTTCTTGGGATGCTCACAGTGCAATCCCTTTTCTGATATCTACCACGGTTTTGGCACAGCGAGCCTTCGTTTACCCGGAAGTACCCAGCTCTTTTCCCTCAGCTCCTGCATACATTGGCTGTGAAAGGTGGAGCTTAACTTAGCTTAGCTCTAGCGGCTTCGGCTCAGCACTGAGGAACAGACCCGCAGCTGCAGGACAAATCCTCTGTGAAACGGAGACATTTAGCGGAGGTTTTGGTGAGACACGACGCGGAAATGGTAACCGCTCCTTGCCCGCTACATGCGCGCAAAGGTCTGTTTACAGCACGGCCGCTTCCAAACATCGTAAATTCACTGTCGTTAAGAAAGTACCAGACAGGAAGTCACCATTTGGAGTGACCGGAAGTTTCAAAATAAAACACAATGCACAGACTCTTGCACGTAATGTTCAGAGAAAAAAAATTGCGCAGATCGGAATGTTGAACAGAAGTCCTTTGTTTTTTCTCAAATTCTTAACTGTGATAGTTTTAAAAGACAAAAATACTTTGACTGATTTTTTTCACATTGAAATGAATTGGACATTTATGCAGTTCTGCTGAACCTGCTTCATCTTCAAGCTTTACAGATTTGGTATACTTACGCCTACCGACTCCATTCTTGCTTTAACAAATGCATTTATCTCTCACTCATTTTACAGATTCATAATACATACATACATATATATGCATCATTTTATACAGACACACACAGATCAACAAAAATAAACCCATAATGAAATCTTCCTTTTCATTTATGCACATACTTTGATAAATACATAAATAAATAACATCACACAAACATACATGCACAAATGCATATATAGAATAATGAACATAATTATTTATCCACACATATGCAAACATATGTCCACAGAAATTGATCAATACTCCATGTTTTTCTTCATAATGCTTATTTTTGAACATTTTTAACTCTTCTGCTGACGTTTTACATTGACATAAATGGGAGATTTATACAGTCCTGCTAAAACTGCTTCAACTTCTGAGCTCTACACATTTGGCATAGTTTCACCTACATACTGCATTTTTGCTTTAACACATTAATTTCACTCACAGTCATTTTACAGATGCATACATATATACATATGCTTCATTTTATTCAGACATAATCACATAAACAGAAATATACCCATAATGAAAGATACCTTTTCATTTACATATGCACATACTCTGACATATGCATAGATCCATCATGCAAACATACATGCACAAATACATATATAGACTAATGACCATAATAATTTATTCACACATATGCACACATATGTACATGCACAGAAATGTATCCATACTCTATTTCTTTCTTTAGTATGCTTATTTCAGAACATATTTAAAACTTCTGCTACTGATAAAAGTCTTTGTCATTTTCGGTCTTATCCAGTTACCTCTTTTAACAATTGTCACTCCTTCAGGGTGATCATCACAATAAAACATATCAGCAGCTTTATGCAATTTTGTTTCACCTTAATTCAGTTTTTAGTTGACTATCACAACTTTTAACATTTTTATTTAGCATAGCCAGTTGTAAGCTTTGTTTTACTGTTTCCAACTGCTTATGTCACATTTTCAGCTTTATTTGCACTGGCTTTAGAAATTTCATTTCACAGTTCCAGCATTCAGACTCAGCATTTCAACGCATTTGCTGCAAGGAAATGCAAATTCTTTAGTTTATATGATGCATACACTGACTGAAATGCGTTTTTGGCTTTCAGATCCCACCAGACTGTGTTTGTGCAACTAATATTTTAACAAATTAAATCTAGCGGTAACATTCAGTTGGAATTTATTTGCGCACCTCTTTATAACTGCTCAATTATAATTTCTGCATAATTTAGATTTCACTATTACTCACTATGCTCTAAAAATAACCTGTCCGCAACCTGTCTCATTCATGTTTAACTTAACAAAAGAGCTGAAGAAGAGAGCAATATTTTAGATTGTTTGTCTTTTGTTCTAACTTTTTGTTTATATTTCCTGTTCTTGCTCTACTTTTTTCCATAACACAATGGCCACAGTTACATGATGTTTTTTCCAATTAAGAACTAATTATGCAGAAATAAATAATTTGGAATTCAAGTTTTCTCCTTTGTGTTTACATGGAAATAGTAATTCTGAATTGAGGTTTACATGGAAAACACAAGGCCTGAGGGTTGGGAATGGTTCTGATTGGACAGGGGGCAGAAGTGACATTGTGACTTCTTCAGGTCTACCAGGAGAAAAACTGTAGCTCAGCATCTCCAGCGTCTCTATTAGAGAAACTTCGTCCAACTTGAATGCTACAGCTTTAAAGAGGTCTGCATTTTAATGATAACATCTATCCACTCTTTAATCCACTCATCCTTTTCCCTTCAGTGACCCATGCGCTATTGTGGCAGGACAAGAGAACGAGCATGCGCAGAATGACTGGAATTAATTTAAAGCCGAATGAAAGTACACTTGATGGAGGAATTATTCAATCCAGATTTAAAATCAGAATTAACCAGCTACTTACTTGGGAATTGAGTTCATTTGGAATTATCAATTTCTTCAAGAATTGGGTGTTTCCATGGTCATTTTTAATCTTTAAAAGAGGATTTAAGTTTTATTCGTGAAACCTGATAAATGACATGTACAGTGCTCTAAAAGTAGATCAAATATAAAGAAGGAAGTGAAACTTGTGGACAACAATTGCCTCACTTACAGCTGTAATGTCTAGGAGACCCAAATTTTTAAGCAGTAAGTGATACAGAGGTAAAGACGAGGGGAACACGGTTGTTGCAGGCACATCTAAGGACAAACTTTACCAACAGACTGGGAGAAAGCTTTCAGGATTACAGTTTATGAAAAGCCTGGAGTACTGCAGCAGGATGAGTCAGTGGGCGGGGAGAGTTTATTACCTTACCGTACGCATGAAGTCTACATTATCATATCAGCTCAGACCACCTCCATGCAGTTAAGAGGTAATCGAGATCAAAACATTTTCATATTGCATTGAAACCTGTTCACACAAAGCCGGAAGGACAATCACTTGATGACTGAATACCCAAAACTGAGAGGAAATAGAAGAGATAAACTGATAAACAAACCATAAGAGGCATACTTTACAGCAATCAGAAACCAATAAATAAATAATCAGCACCAAAAACCCTTCCCCTGAAGTTTCTGCTAAGGCTCTCTTTTTTTTAAAGGTTACCACTTGGTTGTGCAAATACTAATGTCCACTGAACCTAATCTGACCTAGCTTCCTGTGGTGAGGACATGATGAGTTGCTTCAAAGGTTCCTGGACCCTGGGGAGAAACCCAACAGTGTAAACTAATATTTAGAGTTTCTGGAGAAAATAACACATATCTCTAGACTTTATTGATTGTGTTTGTATACTCACATGAATCCTGTTGAATTGCAAAACCATGCCTGCAGTATTTGATTACGTTCTTGTTGTCTGAATGGAATTTGTTCTGCCTTCAGAAGGATTTAAGTGAATGCTGCCCTTTCATTCATAGATGTTTGAGCCTTTTGAATGGAATGTTATAAACAGGGGTTTAAATTGTGTAAAGGAGCCCAGCATGACGAACATTATCAAGTAATTTTTCAATAACATGCCACTTTTAGCACAATGTTTCCTCCTTTATATTCTTTGTCGATCATTTCTCCGCGACATCATTCTTTATATCCATCCTCTTTCTCTGCCATGCAATACATACACGCTGCTGCTGTTTTCACAAGCAGCTCTATATTTTAAGCCTATGGACTGAGAAGTTGACCCCTTTTCGACCCGCGCTGCATTTGTCGTGGTTATCTTTTGTTCGGTATCCTTGTGAATTGTCCGGCGATGTGTGAAATGAAATCTGGCCTGGTTCTGCCGGCTGCCTTGCCCTGCGTTGGCCTTGTCTTTTATGGACTGAGTGAAGTCAATAGAGGCTGAAGCTCCACGGGCACATTCTCATTGCCTGCTCTGTGCATGGTAATGACATCTGTGGGAATACAGAGCTGGGATGAGAAACGCTTTGCAAAGACTCCGAGCTGTGTGCCATCGTATGGGTGAAGACGTGAAGGATTGCATACCCACACAGAGGAGCAAGGTCTATGACACGCCGTCTGTGTTGATGGGAAGTCAATTAAAATGTATGAAAGCATTATGTGCAGCAGATCATTGGCAGATAGTGAAAAATGGCATCAAGGAGAAGTAATTAAATCAAATTGACTGCCTGTCTGTCTGCATGGCAGGCATTTAATCAGTGAGGCATGTAGGCAAGCGACCTCGGGGATCAGAAAAGCAGAGAAGGTGAGGGAGCAGTTGTAGCAGCAGCAGTGTGTTGACAAATAGAATATTTTGGTCTATTTAGGTGCATGCCCTGTTCACCCTGTGTAAACTTTCTAAACTGTGAAAAATCAAATAGTTTAAGAGGCTCCTAACCCCTGCTATAGGAATCCAGAAAGTAATTTGATACAGCAAATAACAGTTCAGTTTAAATGGATATAAAATATAAGACTGTCAACAGAGAAAAATATGCATAGAGCAGTTGGGCTGGCAGTTTATTTCACTTTTATGATTCATTGTATTAGGTACACTTGTTCTGGTGCTCTTTGAAGCTAATGAGCAGCTCAGAGTAAGAAGAGATGAGCTCATGTCAAGCTGAAGTTCACACAGAGCATCAGACGAGGGAGAACAAGAGTCTAGACATCATTGTTGGTGCCATGTGTGCTGGTCTGACTTTTTTTCTGAAACTGTGAATTTATTTTAAAATTTCTTACACAGCCATCTCCAGCGTTTTCAGATTTCTCTGCTAATGAGAAAATATCCAGCGAGCAGAATTCAGTGGAAATGCCTTGTTGTTGTCAAGGTCAGAGGAGAATGGCCGGAGTAGTTCAAGATGATAATTGAGGTATGCAAAACATCCTTCTGAACGGCACGTCAAGTCTTAAAGCAGCAGAGGACAACGCTGGGTGCAACTCCTGAGGCTAGAGTCTGCACAGGCTCATTAAATTGCCCAGTAAAAGATTGGAAAAAAATGTTGCCTGGTCTGATGAAAGCTGCACTTTTCACATTCACATGGCAGGATCAGAATTTGCCTTAAACTGAGGATCTCAAAAATAATATTTAATTGATGCATCATGATGTGGAGATAGTGATAAATCATTTTGCCTTTCTGCTGCTTGACTGGAGGATCAGTTTTGTTTCTTTGGGAGAAGAAACTCAAGTATAGAAGGATGAAACCTATGAAATGTTGTTATTTTGATTTACATTGACAACTTTGCTGCAGTTGACTTCAAAAGCCATTTTTAATGAATAAAATGAGTTCATATTTACCAGACTGCTTGTAATCTGTATCTAAAATGTAGCCTGTTGAAGTAATATGAAGCATTGTGATAACAAATTGAATTGAGTAGGTGACTAAATCATCATAATCAAACTAAATCGTGAGACTGAAGATGCACAGCTCGAGCATGAATGATATATGAGCATGGATGTTTCCTGCCATGCATCAACAGTTCAGGCTGGTGATCTAATAATCTGTGATCTGTGCCTTTTAGTTGCAAATGAGCTTTGTTTAAATGCAACCACTGTAGTATTGCTGCTGACCATATCACAAAGCTTAAGTTTGGTTTCTACAGCTTTCACATTGTTTATAGAATGAAGTAGAACAATATACTCACCCAGAAGGCTTTCCTGATCCAAACAGTGCTTCAGGAGATATTTAGATCCAAAATCGAGCGGCGGACATCCGTATAATGGTAGCACATAGGGCATGTATAGCGCCGCTCCTAAAACTGCATTAATTGTCCAAAAACTCATTAGTTTCATCATGGTCCGCTCTCGCTTCTTCTCCATTACAGTCCAGTGTCGCTCCACCCATGTTTTGTGACTGTGCTGACCTCTGAACTGAAGAAGAAGAAGAAGGTTTGCTTCCGCGCATGCACAGTACGGCTCATTGTTTCAGGGGGAGTCTGCCAGCTAAACAATAACTTCCAGTTTTGTGCAAAAAAGGACGAATATCTATCGGATGAAGATGTTGTGGAGGAGAACTTTAAATATGATGGGTGTCCTTACAGTTTCGCGCCAGAGTATACAGATGAGGAGCTCATCGAAAGGAGGACGCGTACTGCGCATGCGCAGAGGCATACGTTCTTCTTCTTTAGTTCAGAGATTAGCACAGTCACAAAACATGGGTGGAGCGACACCAGACTGTAATGGAGGAGTAGCGCGAGCGGACCATAATGGAATATTGGTGAAACTAATGAGTTTTTGGACGATTTTTTGCAGTTTTAGGAGCGGCGCTATACATGCCCCGTGTGCTACCATTATACGGATGTCCACCGCTCGATTTTGGATCTAAATATCTCCCGAAGCACTGTTTGGATCAGGAAAGCCTTCTGGGTGAGTATATTGTTCTACTTCATTCTATAAACAATGTGAAAGCTGTTGAAACCGAACTTATCCTTTCAATAATATCAAACTGGTGTCTTAATAATGATGATTAGTATTGTGCTCCAGTGGCCTCCACAGTCGGACTATCAAAATCCAAACAACATCTGTTGAATGTGATGAAACAGGGGACAAGTGTCATGGTTCTATAGTTGACTTACCTGCAGCAACATCATGCTAGCATATACAAATGAACCAAAATGGTTCCAGCTCCTTGCTGAATCCATGCCATGAATAATAAGGGCAGCTCTGATGGCAAAATGGGGTCCAACCCAGTAAACCCAGTATAGCTGTACCTAAGAGAGTGTATATATTGTTCAAGATTCATGTTTTGCAAGATCATGCATTAACTATCCTGGGTAAATCATTTGTAGGGCAACTTTTTACTTTACACCCACAGTTCAACAGACAGAGCACAAATTTTGACATCTTTGACATTTCCCTGGTGGGATGTAAACGCGTTGCTCCTGACAAGAACAGATGACAGCTGCGATCATGACAAATCTCAAATCACAGCCAACTTACTCAAAGAAGATGGAGGCTGAAAGATCCTTGAGGAGAAAAAAAACAAGTCGGGGTGTTTTTTTTCTTTATGCACATCATTAAAATTCACTGCTTTGTCAAACATGCAGACAACAAAGCTCCAAATCAAAACACAGCATATAAAAGACCCTTCACATCCACAGCAGAGTGTCCAGCAGTTCTTTATAATCTTTCCATCTCTCAGTTCACTGTGAGTCTCAAACAGTCACGACTGTGCTTCAAACACTGACACAACCTCAGAGCCTCTCATGAGCCATGCTGGCTTCAAAACAGCTGCAGAGCTGGCTTTGGCATATCAACTCCATCAAACCACTTAAGCTGATTAAATAATGGAGGGCCATTGTCAGTCCATGGGCAATCGCCGTCACCATCAACAAAAACAAGAAGAGCTTTTTAAAAAGCTTCAATTTGAAACTAAATGC
The DNA here is from genome assembly GCA_036419115.1 of Scarus forsteni. Classification (NCBI taxonomy): domain Eukaryota; kingdom Metazoa; phylum Chordata; class Actinopteri; order Labriformes; family Labridae; genus Scarus; species Scarus forsteni. Next base: position 23,371,236 of record JAZDUH010000084.1, read on the forward strand.
ATTGTGGCTGATCTTGCTTTTTTATTCGATGACTTTAAAGTTTTTTTTTTCTTCAACAAGTCCACAAAAGGGGCGTGGTCTAAGAATTCTTGGTTTTCTTGCTTTTGTGGTCTCTTTCGTGGTCTTTTTCTTCCCCCTTGTTTCTAACAAATGTCTTTCCTTCAGTTGTTTTTCGGTTGTTCTGCTTTCCTCCTGTCCACTATCCACTTTTTTCATAAACAAGTGGGAACAATAGACTTTGCTTGAAGCAAACTTTAAAAAGACTGTAGTCTTACACACCCTTACATCAGACAGAGAGTTTACAAAGATTGGGAGTAGGGGGGAATATTGGCAAGAACCTCACGATATGATATGTGTCACGATATTTGGGTTACGATAAGATTATATCACGATAAATCACGATATCACAATTTTGTGATTTATTGCTGTATTCTATAGTTAACTACAAAAAAACTGGAAATGTGTATATGGAAATCACACAATATTACTCAAAACTACGAGTTGTCCATTTTATTGTTCTAGAAATATGTCAAATGCAGTGTTGCATAGATACACTTAAATTTAAACTTATATTGCAAAGAAATTATTTATTTTTCCTTTTAACAATGTTATCAAAGCATGCTAACTAGGGCTGAACGATTTGAGAAAATAATCTAATTGCGATATTTTTCCCCAATATTGCAGTTGCGATTTGCTCTGCGATTGTTTAATGTTCCTCATCTTACGTATTCTTAAACAAATATAAGCAGTAGATCGTTTTATAGTATAATCAATATGACATTAAATCAATCTAAGAATAAAAGATTTGAGAAAAAGTGGAGAAGTGAAGAACAGAAGCAAAATAGGTATGAAATTGTAAAAAAAAATGGTACGAAAGCGGGAAAAAAGTTAATAGGCGCAAAATAGGTATGAAATAGCAAAAAAAGGCAAAAAAAATTCAAAAGTGACTAAGGAAAATTTATTATAGCAGCAAAATTGGGATTAAATTTCAAAAAATATGTAAAAATTCCAAACATGGTCTGACAGTGGCCAAAAAAAAAAAAGATGAATGGGAGCAAGATAGGCATAAAGTTGTAAAAACTGTGTTAAAAGGTTCAAATAGGCATGAAATTGCAAGAAACAACATCACAATGCCAAAATGTTCAACACATTTTGGGTTAAAAATATTGCACTGTCTTCAATTTAAAAATTGCACCAAGCCATATTGCGATTTAATCTAATTTGCAATTAATTGTTCAGCCCTAATTCTAACCTGCAGTGCATCTTAAACTGTAACAGGATACATGAGGAACAAAGTGCTTTGAGTTACTGATACAACAGTCATTAAAAAAAATCACATTCTCTTGTCATTGTCTGAACTGAATAGACTGGATGAAAAAAGAAACTGTACATAAGTTGTATTTTATTTCTAATTCTGACAAAATAGGAGTTTTTGTTTTTACAAAAAAAATGATATTAAGATTTGAAATATCGATACTGTATCAGTGGTCAAAATATTGCGATATGTTGCTGTATTTATAATTTTCACACCTCTAATTGGGAGTCTTGTAAAGCCACACCTTTAAGACTACAGCTACACCTATCAGACTTGACGTGATGACCACTGCCAAGTGAAGTAAACAACATGGATTATTTTTTGATTGCGGCACCTGTTAGTTGGTGGGACATACTAAGCAGCAAGTGAATATTTGTCCTCCAAGTTGATGTGTGAGAAGCAAGAAAAATGGACGAGTGTAAAGATTTGAATGAGTTTGACAAGGACCAAAGTGTGATGGCTGGATGACTGGGACAGAGCATCGCCAAAGCTGCTGCCATTGTGGGCGTTCCTGGTCTACATTAGTCAGTATCTGTAAAAACTGGTCCAGTGAAGGAGCAGTGGTGAACCAGTGGCAGGGTCGTGGGCTGCTAAGGCTCAACGATGCACGTATGGGAGCAGAGGCTGAACTGTGTGGTCCAATCCAACAGATGAGTTTCTGTTGCTCATTTTTTGCTGTAGAAGTTAATTGGTATTGATTCAGTGTGTTTACGTCCTTATCTTCATCCCCCTTATTTAAAGGCCCGCTTAAGTATTTATGAAATGTTGCCTCACTTGTTTTGAACCTGTAAACTGTTAAAATTAGATGGGATGGGAATGGATCTTAAAATGTTGTGTATTTCATCATGTCTTTACATTTAAGCTTCAAAAGTGAAAAGAAGTATAATATAGGTCTTAAATGAAAACCCAGTTAAGTGTGCTTTAGCAGGCCAACCAGTAACCTAAGTGTTCTGAATGGGGCTGTGGTTGCGGTGAAGCTTAGCTAAGCTAACTCTTTATTTAAGAGTCATGGTAGAGTCTCAGCATCTGATGATTACACAAACATGCCACTGTGATTGTTTATGTTAAGGCGGTAGATGTGTGCTCTGGGGTGTGCGAGTCACAGGCAGCTCTGCAAGATGAGCTTTTGTTTAGTTTTAAGATACTGTCTTGCTGACTGAACACAACTAAAACACTGAGAGAAATGCTTGCTGTGGAGACTTTACAAGTTTATTCCCGAAGAAAAGGTCATAAAATACTTGTTGCTCCACTTTTCCTCATCCTGATGTGTGGAATGTTGAAATCATGGGTAAGAAATTTAAAGCAACTAAAGTCCAGGAGAAATTTCAAATTACACATTATATAATCATTAGAAGGATAGATATAATAATTAAAACTGCATCTCTTAAAGTTTCTGTTTAAAAAAAATAAGAATTACAATGACAGTACTGATTCTAGCAATATAGCTTACAAAAGCAAACCTAATGTCAGATTTTTCTGTTTCCTTTTTTTTGCTTCTTCTTCTCACTCTTTTTCCTTTTTGTCGCTCTCTGTTCTTGTTCTCTTTGTTTGTCTTTTATGGCCCTTTTCCACTAGCACGCCTTGGCCCTACTCTACTCGGCCCTACTCGATTTGCAGCGTGTTTCCACTAGCCTGGTACCTCCTAAAACAAGCTAGTTTTAGTACCTACTCCACTCTGGTTCCAAGCGAGCTGAGCCGATACTAAAAGATGACGTCACCGACTGCCGGCTACTGATTGGTCAGACAATGTCGTCATCGATGCGTCATGAGCGCGACAACCTAGCATGCTAGCGGTAGCTACCATTAGCTTACCCTCATACGTCTTTTCTTTGCAGCTAGATTGCTCTCGTCCTCGGCTTCATTCTGTTGTATAGCTTCCAAAACTCTCCTGTGCTTCTCAAGGGGTATTTCTTCTTGCCACCTGCAGCCTTCTCCTGCTTTTTCTTTTTTACTCGGGTTTGTGACAAAAAGCCACAGATTGTTGTGTCGCGCTCAAAATGACGTCACCGCAGAGCCGCTCTCTGTTTACAGCGGCACTGCACGCCGTTGGGCAGGCGACAGGGGCTAATGGAAAAGCAGCGCGTAGATAGGCGAGTAGATTAGAGCCAGGTAGGGTCGGGTAGAGTTGACTAGAGTAGAGTAGGGCTAGTGGAAAAGGGTCATATGTCTCTCTGCCTTTTTTCCATGCTGTTGTGTATCGAACATTTTGTCCCCTTCCTTCATCCACTTCTTTCCTTGAAGTTTGTGTTTGAGGCAGCTGCGGTTCAGTGTAAATACTGACCCAATGTTTCAATTTTCCTGTTAAACACTCGGCTACACCAGTGCGGTCATTTAAATGTGCTCCAGAGTAATTAATCCAGCCTTCTGAGTGCTGTGAAGTAATTATAGCTCATGTCCCCAGTAGACCTGCTTCACTTTAGTCCCCTGGCAGCTAAAAAAATCCACTGCAGGCTTATATTGAATGTTTTCACGCTTTCAGATATAGATTTGCCTTTAGCCTTAAACCTGACTATGTTTCATCCCCCTCATTAGCTGGAGCAAACGTTGCCCATATTTATTTAACTGGTGTGGGGTGTTTGTTGGCATTGGGTTCTTCATTTTGGACTCGAAACGTGCTTTGATAGAAATGCTTACCCACTCAGTCAGTATGCATTATTTTTGCTTTATCAGTTATTTATTTATCCTCTCTGCTGAATTTAAGACTTCTGAAATATGTGAGGATCAGGAAAGAGTTTATTTTGCCTTCAAACTTAAAGAGGGGTTTTTAACAAACAACTAAGACATGTTTGTGCTCCTTGCAAACAGTTTTAAAGGTGAACAAAATCAGTTACGCAACCAGACTGTCTGCGTCACACATTGGGCTCAGTTTACATAAACACATTTTTAGCATGCTTTTGAAAAGACAGACTCTCATTTGTCTCTCCGGAAACTGCTTTTGGCCAACATAGCAGGTGATTATTTCTCTACATACTCGCAGTAGTCAAACCCAGTTACACCACATCATGAAAAATCCCATCATACCAAAAACAAAAGGTACTTAAAATGTTTATTTCTCTAGCTATTGCTTGTCCAATGTGCATTATGAATGTATTTCCTGTAAAAAAAAAACAGTATATGTCCTTTTCATCTGTATTATGCAGGTCTTGTTGCTCTAGGATTATGTAAAAATTCAATCTGAAAGGCTGATTGATGGTAAACCAGGTCAAGTTTCCACAGCAGCTTAAAATAAGTTTTACTCTCAAAATACACATAGCAGAAGAACATTTTTCTTTTCTCTTAATGCAGTGATATAAATGCACTAAAGGGTTACCATCATATGATTTTAGGAAATTCAAACACAAGCCTTTAGCAAGCTACTTGTGCCATTTCTTTCTCGTTTTGTCTCTTGCTTCGTATAACGGCAAATCTAAAATGCTCTTGACACCAATGGACACAACAGCAGATGAAAAGGGACAAACTGCAAGTATATTGCCAGCCTGACTGATGACCCTATAGACCCTAGTTTGAAAGTGTAACTAAATAAACATAAAGACCGTTTGTTCTATTATCAAGATACTCTTTTTTGTGTCATAATGGTTGAAATTTCCTTTTGTTTCATCAACAATACACAGTTAATTTGATCAGAAAAAGGACAAAACATTTTCTGAATTAGCTTGTGAAAATATGAATTAATCACTGCTTTAAGATCCTGTTAAAACTAAACACCTCCATCAACAAACACAAGCCTCATGACACATATTAGGCTTTAAATGATATCATTACACCAAGTGTACCAGAAAATGTCTGAAAAACTGTTGCCACCACGTCTAATGGTAACAGCTTTGTTGAAGGCTGCTATGCTCTCTCTAGTTTTCTATAATTATGAACATTGACAAAGATACAATAAAAGATACATGTACAAACACACAGACAAAAAGAAGGCAGTAACCACAGCAAAAAGTTGTAAAAGGATGTCAACATAATTCGAGAGTTGGTACCATGTCTTATGACCATCCAGTGAATGTCTTAGTTTTTGGAGGTGACTTTTCAACTTTCAAGTTCAATATGGTGAGGTTTGTGCTCTCAGAGCATTTCTAGTTTTGACATTATCCTTGACAAAGCTTCTCAGACTGCATTTATTACATTATCACATAACACATGGTCTACAGCTTATGTTCTAAACTGTGTGGGCGAGTACAGAGAAAAAAATCTTTCCAAACACTTTTAGTAAACATGTTAATGTGCAAAATGACTAAAAACCCTTAATATGAAGTTTATGTACACTTTTGCTGCAAGTTAGAGCTCTTTTAATCTTTGGAGCTGACAAAACACAGCAGGAGTCAGTTGTGTGAATCTTGATTTTAAGGTTAGAGTCATCAAGACAAACTCAGACGGCTGTGAATTTAATTGATTGAGTTCAGAACTCGTGGCTGACCTGGAGTGATTCTCCACCTGATCATTTTGTCATCAGTAATGGAGTGACTTGTTTCCATTTAACTTCCTTAGTTAGGATCAAAATTTTTATTTAACCAAGCATAACAGGTAGAATCCCAGGGAGGGTCCACAGTGTCATGTAAGCTAGAACTTTAAACCTTTCTCCCCCAACTGCTGCCATTTTTATAGCACATATTGTGAAAATACCAACAGTGATAATCAAATTACATCCGAACTGAATTAACACAGGTTATTCAGGGTCTTGATATTAATTCATCTGTTAACAATTTGTCCAATTAAACAGTTATTTCAGCTGAAGTAATGAAGCGTCAAACTGTGCTGCAGCTTATCCGAGCACAAACTAGAAACCTGTTAATATGCTTTCAACCTGGTCTTTATTAGAGATGAAATCGTAACATCATAGGTGTGCTCGACAGCAAATTATCTCACTCTATTCAAAAGTGATAATTAAATCATCTAATGTGTGCTTAGAGAACTTCAAATCCTGAAATCACTTCTGTAAAACTGTGGTGAGCAGCCTGTAAGTGAAGAGGGATAATTAAACTAAGCCCATCCACACATTTTTTTTACCCTTCTCAGAGTTGTTTGTCATGACATTTAAAAAGAAAATAGAAGTTTAAAGACTTATTTTAGGTATAACTTGAAAAGAGAGACAGCTGACAGCCGTGACTCATGCAGTTAAGAAGCAGCTTGTGGGAATATACCATGAAAGTGCACACTGGAGCTGTCACTCAGCCTGCACACAGTCAGCCGAAAACAGCCTTTGAAAAGCCCTAAAAAAACAGACCTTATATTTGTTTAAGATGACAGCACATCATAGCAGAGAATAATAATAAAAAAGCATAGAGAGCAGTGAGTAAATGCCAAAATGCTGTGCTCTTCATGGCTGTGCCAGCGCAGCAGAGGAAAGTAAAATGACAATTTCAAGTCTTTGGAGTAGAGAGACATAAAAAGGTCAAAAAGAAAAAGCAGCAGGCATTGATCAAATATCTGCGTCTGTAGTCTAGAGGAGCAGAGTCAGACAATACTCATGTATGAAGTAACCACTCAGTGAAAATTCTCCCTGCAGTCATTCAAGTAAGTCTTAATACTATCTTTAAGCAAAACCTAGTCCAGAGTGGTAGTGTATTTGGGAACAACACAGCAGCTTTGTTTGCTCTACAGCTTATATTTTGCAGCCATAACATGATACAGTATTTTTCCGTCTGTTTAAGGGTCACTAAAACAGAACATAAATGATGCATAGAATTTATTCGACCATTGACTTATAATTGTAAATTTGGTGATCATGTTAGTTTTTGTGGTTTATCCTCAAGGTTGTTTGCCAAATTTAGCCTCATTCCTAGCATGTCTGTGAATTCACTGTGCATTGGGTAGTTGTATAAGGCCTTAGCTTTCAGATGTGAGCTTCAGTCTACACTAGGGCTGTTATATTTGGATTTCTGGTCAAACTTGGGGATATAACATGGTCGATGACAAATTTTTAAACAAGACTGGCTGTGTGTTGGTGGTGTTTAAAGCAGCTGGTTTACTGCTCATCCAAGACAAACCTCAAGCCTTTTTTTGGCCTTCCATTCTAGAGCAGCAACAGAGGAGTTGGCTCCTAGTCAAAGGATCAGCCCTGAGCTGGTTGCACAAATACTGTATATGAATTATTCTGCATTTAAACACTGATAGAGATTGATTTAAGGCAAAGTGAAAGCTCTTGTCTACATATTACCTGTAAGATTTGGCTAAAGGTAAAGGAGGTGTGACGGATTCAGTGCATCAGCATGAGTAAGTAGTAGACAGTTAAAAAGACAAGCTGATAAATCAAGTCTACAATCTCACCATCTAAATATTATGTTATGAAGACTACATAGACACAGACCTATCCATTAATCTATCTGATGACGGATAAATTCTCTTGAAGAGGTCCGGATTATATATATATATTTTTTTAGAAATAAATTTCATTAGTTCAATTTAACTTATTTAAATTTGTGACTCTCAGTTGATTTCATGCTGTGTTAGCATTAGCACAGTTTATTTTGCTGTATTTTTTGTTCGTATAAACTACTGATCATTGTTTTTGATACAATGTTAAAATGGAAACTTTTGAAAGTGTTACACTGAGACAGTTATGACGGTGCATGGTGGGAAAACAAAGGATAGAAACATGGTGCAGGCAGTGCTTTCAATGTGCCCTGACCACTGGTCATCAGTTGGATACACATATCAGCATAGCTGTTGCCGTGCTTACAGTTTACTTTTCACACAACAGATATTTTCGCTCAGCCTGAGGTCTGTTTCTGCCCCCTTGTGGAATCCTCTTGTCACTTACTTCACATAACAGCAAATCTAAAATGCTCTTGACACCAATGGACACAACAGCAGATGAAAAGGGACAAGTATGTCTCCAGCCTGAGTGGTGACCCCAATGACACGCTTCACTTTGGCATAGATAAAAAAGAGCTCATAATGCCAGCAGACCCAAACACAGGCAGCACGTCTCTGTTCCAAATGCCTTTTGAGTATTAGTCACTGCTTTACATAGTAGCCGTATGAGATTCAGCACCATGGAGAGCTCTCTGATCTGCAGACACTTCTCCAGGCTGCACTGTAACGAACCTCAGAATCAGCACCTTGGACAGCCGCCTACAGGCTGTTGCATCAGCTTCAGCATGTGAAGGTTCGAACAAAGCAAAGCCATCATGGCAGGGAGGTTGAAAGATGTCAGAAACAATGACAGATAAGGTAGAGGTAGACTTTTTGTTTTTCTACGATAAGGGAACAACTCTTACCGCCTGTCACATTTATTTTTGTGAGTGATTTAGTGCAGCATTTATTCTACAGGCTTTCAATATGTTTCTCATGATCTTATTTCCTGTTTTGTTTTTCCTATAAGCTTTCCGATCTCTATATTTTGATTTATTATCACTACTCTGCAACCATTATGGATGCTGCATTAAACGGAGAGGATATGTTGGACTAACATGAGGAAATTGATTTATAGCTTGGCAGTTTATTTGTCTTTGTTTGTAGTTTGTTTATTTGTTGTGACACAACCTAAACATCCCTTCATTCATCTTTTACTATATTCCTTTCATTCATCTATCTTATCTGTGCTTCTTCATGCATAATTCATAGTGTTATTGTTAAGGATAATATGTGTTTTTCTCTTTGTATGACGGTCTGAAAGTTTCAAAAACTTCAGATAACGACTCCTACGGCAGTCGCAGGAAATATCCTGGATCATTTGTGTGTGTGGCATCATTTTGATTTATTATTATGTTGATAACCTGCTATATTTCAAATTAAGCGTGTCATTTTAAGAAGCAGGTTTGCAATATTTAATAATTAGTTGGAGCACTATCTCCACAATTATTCCCTGTCTTCTTATTGACAAAGATATCAGCCCACCCTCATTTAACAAAGTCACACATATAACATTACTGTCTGCATCACTTGTCCAGGTTGCTCCATAACCAATAAACCAGCAGTAATGCAAACCACACAGAACGTCCCGGAAATTAATTGGGTTTGACTGTGACCCCACCCTGTGATGACTGCGCAGTTCTGTTGCCTGCCACCTCGCGCTGACTGCCTAATGTCTCACTTTAGTCTGTGATTAAAAATCCAGATATTTTCTACAGTGTGGAAAACTAAAGTATCAGCGCTCAAGTATTGTCTGAGGCTGAAAATACACAAGCAGGAAAGTAGGGCTGAACGGCATGATGTGGAGAGAAAGAGTGAATTAGCCACATTCAGATTTATCATGCACTTTGACATTCATCAACAAGTTATTTTAAAATAATTTATGCTCGGCTCATGAATAATGAAACCTTTCCATGAATAAATCAGTTGCTCGATTACTGAATGTAGAATTGTTTTCTAAGTTGGCCCGTGTTTACCTTTTCCTGATTCAACATCTAATGCCTTACTTATCTGTTCAATGGTCAGCATCGGTGGTCCCTCAAACTTTAAGAAGGCAAACAGGGACAAATTAAAAATGTCAAAGTTGGCATAGTTTTTAATGTCATATGTTTTTTAAACACAGAAAATCTTGTATTCCACTTACTAATAGCAGAATGAGGGCAAAAGCTCAACACAAACTGAATCATTTCTGCTTATAATGGCAACTCCAGCCCCTTCGGTTGGAGAGGGTTTGGACAGCAAAATGAGAAAACTGTCAAACTCATGAGTTATACTTTCATATTTTGATCAATTTACTAAAAGCAAAGAAAACAAACAAGAGAAACAATATCAACCGAATCAGTATTTGGTGTGACTGCTGCTTACGAAACAACATGACTTCATAGGGACATATGGACAAAGTCAGGGTTACTTCGACTATTTATTATGCCAAACAGGTGCTAATGATCATTATTTTCATATGCAATTACAGTCATTAGCTGATATAGAAAAAACTCTTTAAGAGGTTTAAACAGCAAAACTCTGCGATTAAGCTGAGGTTGTGGATGACAGATTGATGTCACAGACACAACGTGCCAACAAAAGGGCAACTTTGAGGACAATAGATGGATAGGCTGGCAAAGGCATCCCAGTGCTAATGATGGGGCTGGGTGATTCGACCAAACTTTATATCAAGATTTTTTTACTTGGATAATTATATTTAAAAAACATTTTTTCTCCATGTAAGTTATATAAAAGCACAGTTTAATGAAGCCTAAAGTAGGACTGTTGTAAAGCAGGCTACAAAATCTTGACCTTAAGGGCTGCTGCTCACCATGTTCAAAACACCTTGTTGTACTTTTTTACACTTAATCATACTGAAGCTGTTTTATGCATCTGCTTTATGACAGCTCAATTGATGCGACTTTAACAAATCAACAATTATATCAATAGAAAAATACTGTCAGAACCTATAACAATTTTGAAAAATATAGATAATAAAAACAAAAAACCTTATTCATTTTCTAGGCCTGGCTACAGAAGACAGACATATCATGTTCTTCCTTTGAAATTATAAGATCAAGCAGTGCCATCACCTCGGAACTGGCCCCTGTTAAGCCATTAAAAATATTTTCTGTGCCATTTCATTCTTTTTTTTACTTTAATAAGTATAGACCACTTTAATATCTGTATACTTCTCTTCTTCTGCCACTTTTTGTCAAATCAAATGACATTTTTCACATTAAAAGCAGCTTTTAACAGTATTGCAACATGCTCTTACATGCCTTGACACCATGAAAGAGAGGTCAGAAATCTTTTTTTTTTTTCAAACTTAGAGTCAGAAAACAACAGTGCAAGACTTCATAAAGCATAGAAAATGAAACAAAGACTAAAAAAAGAACATCTAATTTGTCTGGTGAAGAGAAGTTGTCTGATTATAAATCCAGTTCATGCCAACAAAAATGTGCCCAGTTTTTAGGCGTGATAATAGACAACACGAGGGAAAAGACTGAATTGAACTGCACGGTATGCAAATGAACAATCAGCAGGCAAGGTCACTTCTAATTATTAGGATGTATCAAGGCAAAAAAAAAAAAAAAAAAGCTATTTAATCACATCCAGGATTAAATAGCTGAAGGTCAAAATACAATCATCATTAGTTATGATTGCAGTTAATTGTTGTCTTGCATCTAAACACTGCTGTTTGTGTTCTGCCTGCTGCTGTGTGAATATCTCTCTGTCAGTGTCGGTGGAAATAGAGCTCTAATGACACATACATTGATTCTCACGTCAGATCACACAGGGTGATGAAAAGGGTCTGAAATAAAAGTCTGTCGGTTGTAAACTTTAGATCCTTGGGTGTCAGAAATCAATAAGGGTAAGTGTCGGTCTGACTGGTGTCTTGCTGACAGGATACACCTTGAATGTCTTTGTTGTGTGTAGACTTCAAGGAGAAAGCTTTTGAGACAGGCAGAGAGTGTAAACACTTTCTCATTTTGTTTAGTGACAGAGTGAATTAATCATGAGTTAAATGTCATTACTTTCAGTGAGAACTTCATGATTCATCACTCCTAAGGGAAATGTTTCTTTGTTGTGGTTTTTGATTTCATACAGGAAATAGCTTTTAACATCCCTGTGGGTAAGAAATATCTCCATAACAAGACACATTTCTTATTTCCTGGCAGATGTTTTGATTTCGGCTTTCTACACTCTTGGCATTGCTGGACCAAAATGTTAATTTCTGCTGCTGTTCTCTGTCTGTGGGATCTCAGGGTGCAAAAGCAAAAACTGGTGAGCCAGGTGTCAGACCTCTTAGACACACACCTGACACACACACACGCACGTAGCCGGACTGAGCAGATTAGATTGATGGTGGGGGAGGCAGAGGGCTCCCACCTCCATCTCGGTGGCAGCAGCAATCTCAGGGGTTAGGTAGCGTTATCTGCCCTCTACATCAGCACAGTGACAGTCAATAAGCTTATCTGTGGCAGGACCTGCTCCCCTGGGTTCATAATGCAAACACTACACTACATAAGAAGTGAAAAGCACACAGAAAAGCGGTACTTTGGATCACGGATGCACACTTTGAGTCAATATATACAATCCTCTGGCAGGAATTACGTGCTGAATTATTGAACTATAGAGGGTAATGCATTAATGTCACAACAGGCGCATTAGACCATTCTAGCTCCTGCGTGGCAGAGAGCAGAGACTGCTGAAAGGAATCAGGAAGTAAACAATGAACAATTGGATGTTCTCCACAGGCCGTGCAGATCTCAGCTGATGTAATTATCACATCTAGAGCCTAAACATTACATTAATAAAGCTATAGGATGAAGCCATGCAGGGACATTTGCTCGTTTGTGATTCATGTTCAACGTTTGTTTTAACATCCAGACAGTTTATTTGGGGGCATTTATTTGCAGTAAGGAGACAGTGAATGGACCCAGAGAGGGGGAGAGAAGCGGAAACTTGAAGCACAAGTCAAGAAGTTTTCCATAACATTTGATGGTTTAGTACAACATACATGCTTGGAGCTTGTACGCTAGTATGTTTTTTTTTTAGTTTTGAATGTACTATGACTTGCTTTGCGGCATTATATTCCGAAATATCAGCTCCTACTTGATTGACCCTTTGTGAGTAAGTTCCATTTATAACACTGTTGTTTTCAGACCTGCTTGAAACATACATGCAGAAACAGATCCTATGGGCATGACTCATTGGAGAAATATCAGAGTGGGGGTCTGCTGTTCTCAAAGAGACACCCCCTTCGCATACTATGGTTTGGTGTCTTGCTCAAGGGCATCCCAAGATAAATGAAAAGTGGAGAGGCACCTCTCCAGCTAACGAGTCAGCTTCCAGATTTGGTCCAGCCAGAGCTCCAACTGGCAAACAGCATTTCTTTACCCTCTGGCTTTATAAATGTAGCACAATGGCTTCAAACGTTTTTGTGATCATGTACAACAGCTGAGGATTGAAACTGCCCGCAGTGAGGACCGGGAGAAAATAAGAGCTGAAAACTCTGCAGTAGTCTTCGAATGAAAGCTTTCTTCTGATTTCTGTCATCAGTATAGGCTTTCTTTCACTTGGCAGTTGTAACATTCACCTATTTTGATACCACACGCATACCCCTCTACAGACAGCTGTGTTCTCATACAAGATAGATGTGTTCATGAACCTTTGATTAGCTTAAATAATTTTCAGATGTGCCTGTGTTCTTCCTTACTATGGGAGTCCAACCCTTGTTTTTGTAAACACAAGACACCAACCTTTGTCCATCTCTAGTAGGCCATTACAAAAGAAAATAAGTGCAAACTCCAACAGCAGTACAGCCATACAAGCTGACAAGTACTGTCCAAGATTATTAGACTTTTTATCGATTACAATCACAAATTTGTTCCCAAAGTTGAGTATCAAGGCCAGTCCAGCCCTGTCTGACCCGACCGGAAGGCTAGGAATAGCAAGATAACCTATTTTGATGCTATAAATCTCATCTTAAAGTGTGTATTTCGATCAGGCATATCTCTAAAAGTGAGACTTTTTTGTTATTACTTAGAAACTCCTCACAGTCCCTTTAAGAAACATTTTAAAAGCATAAACAAGTAAAAACAAACCCTAAAACAGGAGAAGGGTCTCATGTGGGGTTAAAAGCCAAGGAATAAAAATGAGTTTTAAGATGAGTTTAAAAATGAATGACAGTGACGAGGCTTGTCAAATGAGGAGGGGAAGCTTGTTCCAAAATTTAGGAGCAGCCACAGAAAAAGCTCGATCCCCTCTGAGCTCCCATTTTGACCTTGGTACCTCCAGGAGCAGCAGATCAGCTGACCTGAGGCACCGAGCAGGAGGGGAACGTTTCTTTATAGTTCCGACACAGTCTCAGGATTATTGTATAAATAACAACACATGCATTCAAATGAGACTTTATTAACTTCCAACAGATTTTAGATGTTTAAAAAAGTGAATACACCCTTACAAAATGTTAAATATTACACAAAAATATGAATCAATTAAATATGTAAGAAAATTCAGAGCTAATATGGTACATCTGGCACCTACTAAATCTAATCAAAACACAGATTTTGGTATTTTAATTCATTTGCTGAACCTTTTCTGCTCTTTTGGCTCTAACCAGGAGGAAATATCTGACAGATCAGACATCCTACAAAGACAAAACTTTTCATGCAAAGTACAGCAACACTTGGAGAAGCTGACAGCATTTCTGATGCAAAGTGGGAAAGTTTGATGTGGTTCGAAGAGCCCACATTTCGAGTTGTCTTTCAATTCATGGATGTCATGGCCTCTGGGGAAAGAAGGAAATCCAGACTGTTTTCAGTGCAAAGTTCAAAAGCCAGCATCTGTGATGGTATGGTGGTGTGTTTGTGCCCATTGCATAAGTAACCTGCACATCTGTGAATGCACCATTAATGCTGAAAGGTACATACAGGTTTTGGACCAATGCTGCCATTCTAGTGACATCTTTTTCTTGCTTATTTTAGTAAGACTTTCTGCACATTAAAGCAGCGTGGTTTTATAGTAAGTGTGTGAGTAGTAGACTGACCTGTCTGAAGACCTGTCTCCCACTGCATTATAAAGTGCAAATACAAAAACCTTGGAGACCCAGACTGTTTAGCAACTGAAGTTGTACATCAAGTAAGACTGAAGAAAACCCCCCACTCCAAATCTGTAACAATTAGCGTCCTCAGTTCAAGACACTTACTCAGTGTTGTGAAAAGAAAAGGTGATCTAACACAGTGGCAGCATTCCCCTATTCCATTTTTTATGTGTTGCAGGCATCCGATTTAAAATGAGTGTATATTTGTTTAAGCAAAAAAGAAGTTCAGATGAAATGTTCAGTGAATGTTGTTTATGGCACAAGGAAGACCTGATAGGATCTTGGCGGTGATCCCAATCCAGTTGTGGGGAATGTAGGGTATGTTGGTTATGACACAAGCGAAAAGCAATTCAATTTTGGGGATAATCAAAATCCAAATGCTGATCCAGGAATGTTTCATGTATTTGTGCATAGTAAAGTTTTTTTCATCTGTTTGTAGTAACTCCCTTGACAATGTTGGAGACGCCTTGGCTGAGGTTTGTGCTCCTGAAGCACTTTTGGTCAATTTTTATAACCCAGAGTATTTAAAATGTCCTTTAAATGACTTGCTACTTGGTAAACCCACACTTATATACCCTAGGATAATCAATGGTGTGTCATGTGGGATTTTGTGTGTTGATTTTTCGATTTCATTAAGTCAAAGGTCTGCATAACTGCAGTCTGAACCTGCAGCAAGATTCTTGTCAGGCGGCAATTTGGAATTGGGGATATGTTCCACGTTTTATTACAACTAAATTGTAAAAGGAGGCATCCCATTATCTGGTGTGAGGACAGAGAGTACCTCGGGACAACTTGGGGCCCAGTTCAGTGCTACATTACAGAACCAAAACTGAGATAATCAAAACACTACACCGCCTTAATGAGCTTTACAGATGTAAATTTTAGAGGCAACAAACCTCAAACCAATCTAGCCCGAAGGCACGCTGGCCCTGGTCAAACACAGCGAAAAGACAACATTGACAGAAACAAGCTGCAGCAGACGGATCAAAATGATAAAAGTGTAATTTTCGCCTCTGAGCTGTTGGCGTAGGAATGCTGAGGCGAGGTGAGGCCCGTGATTTAAGCAGCCGCTGGAGGAGGCGAGCCTCTTAATGAACATAACACAGAGCCTCATCCATCAGCCGCAGACAGCGTCACATCTCTGCGGAGCAGGAACAAAGCACTCCTGAGGGGCAAACTGGGACATCTCTGCCAGCTGGTTCACCTTTTAGAGGAAATGTTTCTCAACATGTGTAGTACAGTCATGATGTGTATGGGTGTGTACGTCTGTGTGTGGATTTGTGGACTTCTGCTTCAGTTCTCACTTCTTAGGCTATCGCTTGAACTAAAAAACTCATTAAATCAACTATGAAATCCGGAAGAAATCTTTTTTCTCATACTGCTAATAAAAAAGCCACTAGATAATTAGATGTAATAGCTTAACTGTGGCACTTGAACAACAAGCAAAAGCCATTTATCTATGATTCCCCACATTTTGACTGCAAACCATGTAATTTTTCTTTCTGTTTTTCTTTCAGAACTCATAAACTTGAACGAAATAGTTTTTACATTGGCAAAACAATTGATTTGCAGCAGATTGAAAAGATAATTTAAATGGGAAATTATGATTTTCCTTGAGAATTCACCTGATAACTCTGTTTACTAAAGTCATTCTGCTATGAAAAATTTGCATTCCTCTTGGTCTGTAATAATCCTGCACACCATGTGCTGTGATATCAGGAGGGAGACCAATTACTATCTTCTCAATTCACAGATAAATGCTTTATGATACATTAATCAAAATGACCCATGAAATGCTCTGCTTTTTACTTCTAGGGGTTTATTTTGTCAATGATACACAGCCTCCACCTACATGTATGTTTTATGCTTCTCAAAGGCAGATGCCATGACTGTTTTGAAGGTTTGCTTATTAGGCTGTATCCCCTCCTCCCATCACTGATTGGGCAGTCAGTTAATGCAGCTCTCATTATCATAGCCTCCTGTGTTATCCCCACCCCATTAGACCTAAGAATTTCCAAAGGGGAGGGGAAAAGAGCTGCATCTGACCCTCTAAAGAGAGGCAATGTTTCACTTTTTTCAATCAACAGAAGCAGCTTCAATCAACTTCAAACAAAACCTTGTATAAAAAACCTGATGGATAACGAAAAATCATAGGAATTACCATTACCAATAACTATTCTGCTTAAGTTAATTCTTCGATTCCCTCAAGGATTCCTGCAAGTCAACCTTAAAGAGGTTTTCAACATCAACGTCAGGCATATGACACTCCTGATAATCAATGACATGCAGCATATCAAAGCTTCTGCAAGTTGCTGGTGTTACCACTTACGATAACTTAAGTGTCACTTTGACAAAAATTGAGCCCGAATTTTGAAAATTTCTTGTCCTTCTTTGTTATAGTTTCTGCTGATGAAAGTGTGATGTACTTAACTTGCAAGCAATGCAGAACAAAGTAGAAGGAATTGATAAGGGATATGAAAAAAAGACTAATGACATTAATTCTTTTAAAGGGGACATATTATGCTTGTTTCTCCTTTTCACTATGCCAGACTAGGATGCCTGTAAAGCATTTCTGCCCTCATTACAAGTCATTTAGTTCCTTCATTGCCCCACAATTACGTTCTCAAAATCCTCCTTTTAAGCCACTCTGAAGCTCTCGTTGAAACACTCGGATCTCAGGATGACCTACAGTTACTTTGCAACATCACAGCACTTTGTGCTCTGATTGGTCAGTTCTATCGGGGGTAGAGCCAGCCTGTCCTTCTTCTTCTACTGTATTTTCCGGCAGGCTCAAAGCAGCGACCGCGTATTGAGTCCCCCTACAGGCCAGAGCTGGTAATGAGTGAGTGTGAGCTAGGGAGCTATATACTGCTGCTGGATGTGTTCCGCGGTGACGGTTTTGTGGCTAACGGACATCACAGGGGAGGAAGTGTTTTATCAGATTACTCCAATAAAAAGAAATGTACCTCGTGTCGTCACGACGATTTAAATCTCGCGGACATCTCGCAATGACCTATTTTCAGAGGCATCAAATCTCGTTCTAGGATATCAGAAAAAATACAATATCTCATTTTTTGAAAATTAAGGGGGTGTAAGGTCTTGTTTTTCAAATTTATTTTATTATATGTAAGTATTAAATCATGCATCAGCATGATATGTCTCCTTTAAGGAATTGTTATCAAGTCTTACACACCAGTACATTGGACATTTAACAGCATACTCTGATTCTCTCCACCTATAAAAATATTATATGTGGATTAATCAGCAATGACAACAAAATAATTTATAATGTAATGGTAACTTATAAAGATGGCTTAAACTAGCTGGAACCGTTGTCAATCTGAACAGGTTTTCATATCCCACCCACGCTTCTGCAACAAAGAACTGACATTTGAAGGCTAAGCTACATTTCATGATGGCTGCTATTGCTTCTTAATTACAGGTTGGAGAGTTTTATCAATCCTCTTCGTCCAAATCGACCAGAAAGTGCTGTTAGAAGGAATCACCAAGCTGTTGTATTACTGCTTTTATCTATGCAGCAGACATCTTTAATACCTTTTCATTATGCACTCTTTTGGTTCCTCCTTCGTGTCAAGTATAATATTGCTGATGTGGTCTGTCTTTGTGGCTCATGAACATTTAAAATTTATGGTGCCTCATTTTGCCATGCACGGTGGAGCCATACCTGTCTGTGTGAAGACTTAAGAGTAGATATTAAATCCAGTTTAAAGTGGCTATGGTATGAATCACTAAAATAAAGCCGTTAAATTATATAGAGCTGAACAAAGAGACTTTGATTTATGCTTAAATATTCCTAAAAATGACAGCTTCTTTCTTGTTTCAGAATGGATGATGTAAGACCAGATAATGAATTCAAAATCCTACCTTTCCAGCCATCAAGTCAAAGTTTGTTCTCATCATTGTCCAAGATTTGACTTTAAACTCCTCACTGTAGTGGTGTTTTACCTGCAGTTTTCTACAAAAGCCTTTTTTTATTGTTGACGTCAATGTCAAATCTCTAGGCGCAGTAAGCGTGGGCTTCCTTAATGTCTTGGGCCCTAAGCTCTTCACTTGAAAATGGATCTGACTGAGCAGAAAAGTGGCACTCTGACTGACAGTCCCTTCAGATGTTACAGTGATTAGCTTTTTAGCCTCATCCTGCTCCCTGTTTTATGCATTTTCTTGCCACTTTTCCCCACAGGCTTTACCCAGCCAGATGAAGACAATGCATGATGAAACCAATGTCTGCGATAAAAGCCCAAAAAACCAAACCACAATGGAAACAACAAGCGATTTACTCCCTAATGCAGACCCAGGAGATTAGAGTTAAAGAGAAGGAAGTCTCGTTCTGAGGGGAAAGAAAAGCAAAGCAGGGTTTGCATCATGTTCACGGGGTTGTAAAACAGCTTAATGAAAGAAAATGGTTGGAAAAAAAGCAATGCTGATGATTTAGAAGGGGGGTTACTACTCTAATATCCCATTTTAATTACAAACCCCAGTTCCAATGAAACTGGGACTTCTGTAAAAATGAGAAAATACAAATTCTAATGATTTTTAAATCCTTTTTGGCATATTTTCAAACAAATACACTATAAAGCCAAATTATTTAATGTTTAAACTGATTAACTTACTTTCTTCAAATATTTACTCATTTTGAATATGATGCCCACAACACATTCCAACGAAACTGGGACAAGGGCAAAAAAGTCCTAGAAAGTTGACATGAGTGTCACGATTGGGCATCCCCTATTGGCTCATACATTCACAAGCAAGGACAAAGGGAAGTTCTTCACTTTGTGAACTACTGCATGAGCATAAAGTCTTTAACAGTCCTCTATGTACAAATGCAAGGAATTCAGGGACTTTATCATCTACAATTCATGGTATGTCAAAGATTTAGAGAATCCAGAGAAATCTCAGCTTGTCAACTAGAAGACTGAAACCAACATTGAATGTCTGTGACCTTTGATTTATCACTAGATTAAAACCAACATCATTTTTTAAATGATGTCGCCATTAAAGCTTCATAAAACTATCGTCGCTTAGCACAGTTTGTCTCTACATCCACAAGTCCAAGTTAACACTTTAGCCTGCAAAGCTGAGACCATATGTCAGCAACGCCCATAAACACCACCAGCAGCTCTGGTCCTTGGCTCATTTAAGATAGAAAAGTGGAAAAGTGTTTTGTTGTCTGAAAAGTCCACATTTGGACATCATGCCCTCTGGACTTAAGAGGTAAAAGACATCCAGATTGTTATCAATGCAAAGCTCAAAAGCTGACATCTGTTTTGGTTAACAATAAAGTGGATCAGTTTGAGCACAATAATTGAATATAGGTTGAAAAGTATTTGCAAATCATAGTGTCCTGTTATTATGTATGTTTGGCACAATGCTCTAATTTCATGAAAATATGGGTTTACACATGACCCATTCGTAGGTCACTTTATGCCCCCCAATATTTTTATGATAATCCTTCAAAAGAATACTCTGCTTGACTTAAGCATAAGTTTCATATCTGTTTTCAAACTAAACCTTTAACTTAATATCAGAGAACTCTAATGTCAGAGTCTGCATGGATCATATTTTTTTGTGTTTGTACACAGTGGTGACATGTTTTGTGTGCAGAGCTGAAAAGGCGGCAGAAAAAGAGTCTGTGGTCACATCACATCATTGAGTTCCGGATCATCTGGATGCTTTCTACAATTACTCGAGTAGTACTTGAGTAGTGTGTCAACAAAGGAAGGCTTGTCCTGCACTAACAATCAAGTCCTTTGAAATGGGCTGAGATTTCCTTGACAGTCAGTCTGTTGGTTTTGTGGGTCACCCATCCAACTACATGGACAAAGTCACAGTGCTATAGAGAAGCCCAGCATATGTGCTGGGGATGGGAGATTTATTGGTTCAATTGATTTCCTAACATCCCTGTTCCTCATGTACCGGGTACTTAAATGCCATCTCTATATTCATCTCCATATACTTACACTTCTTATTGCCACTGTGTGTGTGCAGCTGCTGTGATGTTATGATGACATCATCTCTAAATTAATCTCTTGAAAAGTTTAACTGCTGATGTATAGAGAAAGCATGTGTTGGCCTCTACTTACCACCAACATCTTTCTTTCTTTTTAGTATCAGTGAGCACTTAAAGCCACAGTACTCTTTGAATTTAGTCAAGATTGTTCCTGGAGGTATCCTTCAACACTACGACTACATGATCTCTTTTTGAACCAAAAATGTCTTCCCATTCATTCATTCTGTCTGGCTGACCTTGATAGTAGACACTCGGAATAAGAAACTTGATATTGCTGCATTCTTGTTCTGCTGCCAGACCACATGGCAGCTTATCTTGTAATTTGTGTTTTTAACCTGGCGGCTCACGGATTTTCTTACTGCAAACCTTACTGCAATTTTACCTTCATCTTTTATCTTGAGAGGACTAAAAGTTCTGCTTCCATTGAGACTTTTTGTATGCTCTAAGTTGACAATGGATAATCCCAAAATTTTACCAAATGACATCATTAATGGACAACTGAGAAGTTCACCCAACACTGCAGCTTTTACATTGTTTATAGAATGAAGAACAACAATCTACTCACCCAGAAGGCTTTCCTGATGCAAAAGGTGCTTCAGGAGATATTTAGATCCAAAATCGAGCAGCGGACACCGATATAATGGTAGCCTGTAGGGCATGTTAGCGCGCTCCTAAAACTGCATTAATCGCCCAAAAACTCCTGTTTTTCACCAATGTTCCATCATGATTTCCTCCGAATGGACCGCCATTGCAGCCTGTGTCTCTCCACACATGTTGTGTGACTGTGCTGACCTCTGAACTGACGAAGAAGAGCGGGTCTCTGCGCATGCGCAGTACTCTCTGGAGTGCTTGCCGCTTCTTCATTTCTAAGAGCCCTTATCTGTAAACTGTGGCTCCAAACTGTAAGGACACCCATCATATTCAAAGTCCTCCTCCACAACATCTTCATCCCATAGATATTGGTCCATTTTGCACAAAACTGGACGGAGCAAGCGCTCTTCTTCTTCAGTTCAGAGGTCGGCACAGTCATACAGCATGTCTTGAGTGGCACAGACTGTCGTGGAGGAGTAGCCCAAACGGACCATAATGGAATATTGGAGAAACTAATGAGTTTTTGGACGATTAATGCAGTTTTAGGAGCGGCGCTGTATGCCCTATGTACTACCATTATACGGATGTCCGCTGCTCGATTTTGGATCTAAATATCTCCTGAAGCACTGTTTGCATCGGGAAAGCCTTCTGGGTGAGTATATTGTTCTGCTTCATTCTATAAACAATGTAAAAGCTGCAGGAACCGAACTTATCCCTTAATTGAGGTCCACATTTCCTGACCATGAATGGATATGGTGAATTCAGCTGCTTTGGTTTGGGTGATTGGATTGTTGGGATTTGTGATAACATGCTTACTAAAACTGCTCCAGTCCTTAAGTCTTATGAATTTTGTGAAGTAATATGAGGCACACGCTTTTGAACATACTTTTTTTTTCACTCAAAGATTGAAAATTGTATCTACCAGCTTGGGTAAAATTAAAAAAGTAATACAGTGAAAATGACTTTAAGTCTTTTCACTGTATTTTGGGGTGGGAGATCTTGCTTCTCATGCTGGCACTGTTGGTGATCTTTGTCAGAAACCACCAGAACAACCAGATGCCACAGCAGCAGGTCACGTCTATGTTAATCTCTTCACAAGCAGCCATTGTTTATAGGCTTCTTCCGTGGTGACATGCTCCTAAATTTCACCTCTCTCTTCTCAGAGGACACAAATCAGTCATTGCCTCTGCAGACCGAGCTCAGCTTTTTCCAGATTGATGCTTTGCAAGATGGACCTTCCTGATTACAGGCACAGAAGGGGAATCCAGATGCACTGCAAGGTTAAATACACACCGTCCTGTAAGTTTTGATGTTAGCTGCACAGAAAGCAAACTGTATAACCAATAATATGTTATTCCCCCAAGCACTGAATACCCATTTATACCACTGGTGTATCCTTATGGTTTGCCTCAGAACATTATAATCCATTGTGAAATAAGTGCATTGTGGCAAGGTTTTTCTTTTTCCCTTACTTTTTTCTTTTATTACAAACTTTAAATTTCATAACTCTACTGGGGCAGCAGTCTGCAAGGATTTGGAAGGTTATCAGATGAAGACAAAACTGGTCTGGACCAAAGCTTGTCCCTGGAGGGTTGCCAGTTAATTTCCTGTTTTTTTTTCAACATGGCACCAAACCTTCAACTGCTTGGTCCCAGCAATACAAAACTAATATATTTTGAATTACCATAGTCTCTATTTGTTCTTTATCATATTTGATTCTACATGTTTCCATGAAGTGCTGTGAAATAAGATATATTTGATGAAGCTGAAGCTGAAACCTCTCTCGGTTTTAAATAAGTGTGGGTAGTTCCTATCAAACCACATTACAATTGGACAAATGAGTTTAAGCTGCAGTTTTTGATTCATAAATGCTTTATTCCAGTGATTTAATCAAACAAAGCATGCAAAAAATGTATTGTTAATGCTTCAATAGCGAGAGGAAGTCTCTATCGTGGAAAAAATGTGTCCGCCTGTGCTGACCTCGCCATCTGTTGCCTCCATAGGAGCTCCACCACACGCATGCAGAGCTAACCATGTGGGAGCAGAGCTGCTGAGGCGTCTCGCTGTTATTTGTTATCCAAAGCCTCCCTACGTGCCTTCCAACGAACGGTCAAGCCTGCTTACAGCCCTGAGCATAATATAATCTTCATCTCGTTTTGGCTGCTTACTCATACAATGCTAGGCCTCTGAGGGAGAAAAATGTCCTCACAATTACATTTAAAGGCTGATCAGGAAAGAGGTGGGTGTTGCTGCTCATGAACTTAATCAGACTTCTTAGATTTATGCGTTGGTGGGGAGTCCAGGCAGTGGGAGGGACTGCTCCCTTCTGAGTTGCCGCTTTCTTCATTAATATACCACAGTGTTAACAATTTATGGTAAATGAAGACCTCAGAGACATAATCGCAGCATGTTCTTTCTTTCTCTCTTCTTATTTTGCTTGCAAGTGTCTCTGGAGGCTTTACGCTTACACTCCTAGGGCAATGGTATGCAACCATATTGCCTTGCAACTTCCTGAAGGATAAGGTTGAGGATGAATACTTTCCTTCCTGATACAAATAAAAGGCCAGTGAAATGTGAAATGAGACCCAGGGTTGGTACTTATGTTAGAAGCAGCTGCTTGGATTTACCTACATTCTGTTTAGCTGAATTGACAAGACCTCCTCAGGCTTGTAGAAAGGACATTATCCTCTTCAAATAAAATAGTCTTTAAGGACATAAACGTTTGTTGTATCTTTGTCCTTTCTGCAGTTTATCATATGTCCTGAATTAGAGTACAATTTTCTACACTTTAGTTATCCCATTTTACCCACAATCCATCACTGCTTTCACCACAGATGTTTATTATCACATCATTTGATTTCTATGGTGAATGTAGTGGTTGAATCAAATTAGTATCGATAACCGCATTTTGGGTCATAATTGTACCAATACTAATCTAAAACTAAATAAACACTAATAATCAGTGCTGGAACATCTCTAATTTTTTGTTGAATTACTTCATGGAAGCTTTGAGTGCAAAGAAAGTGAGAACCAAAACTGACCATGCTGTTTTACTTTATTTTAAAGTGGTGTGTAGTAGGGCTGAACGATTTGAGAAAATAATCTAATTGCGATATTTTTTCCCAATATTGCAATTGCGATTTACTCCGCGATTGTTTTAATGTTCCTCATCTTTTGCATTCTTAAACAAACATAAGCAGTTGATGGTTTTATAGTATAACCAATATGACATTAAATCAAGCTAAGGCTAAAAGATTTGAGAAAAAGTGGAGAAGTGAAGAACAGAAGCAAAATAGGTATGAAATTGTAAAAGTGACTTAGGAAAATTGATTATAGCAGCAAAATTGGGATTAAATTTCAAAAACCATGTAAAAATTCCAAACATGGTCTGACAGTGGCCGAAAAAAAAAGATGAATGGGAGGAAGACGGGCATAAAGTTGTAAAAACCGGATTAAAAAAGGTGAAAATAGGCATGAAATTGCAAGAAACTACATCACAATGCCAAAATGTTAAACACATTTTGGGTCAAAAATATTGCACTGTCTGCGATTTGAAAATTACAACAAGCCATATTGCAATTTAATCTAATTTGCAATTATTTGTTCAGCCCTAGTGTGTAGTAATATAAAGGATGCAACCTGTTAGCTGACTTACAACTTAACAAGTCAATCATTTAATAGCTAGCTCCAAATTTAACTGTAACTTGAACTAATACTTTACATTTTCTATTTCAGAACAGGCCCAAAATCCCAGTTAAAGCTCTGTCCAAACTGTGGTACAGTTGCTTTCCGATAGTAACCACTAAAGCTCTGCTAAATGGCTGCTGCTTTGCTGCTATAATGCTCTTAAACTTGATGCAAACAAACAACTTTTGATGAGTACTTTGGAGCAATGGACTGGTGCCTTGTTGAAACAGCATTATTTGACAGTATTTTAATATGACAAATCAAACCTGTGTCTAGGCTATCCTGTTACCATGATTGTTAGAAAATGAAAATAGGAATTAAAATCAAAACTTTATAACTGTAAGCCATTAGCGGGTAGCCTTTTATTGGTGTGCGTATACATACAAGCTGCTTTTGAACGTGTAAGCAAGATTAATTGGAAAAATGTCCAAGGCTCATTAGCTGATTAGCTTTATTTTTCATCCATGAACAGTTATTGCAAAATGTTAAGCTCATGTATGACCAATGAAAACACTTTTTGGTATGTTAATCACGGTAAGTAATAACATTACAACATGGCAGCACACTTGATTTATATTTGTAAAGCAGCTATTTTCTTTCTTTCTGTTTTTTTTTTAACCAAAGTCACAGTGACAAGGAAAATGCAGTTAAAGACAAAGTATGGACGAAAATAGTATTGACTCAAGTTTGTACTATTGAGAACAGCTGATCCTGAAGTGTGTGTTGTACAGTTCCTTTTGTCAATTAGAGGGAAACTACATCAAGCGAAGTCAGGCCATGCAGAACTAAGTTACCATGAGCAGGGCAATGCTGAAGTTCGTCGGGTACATTGGAATAATTACACATGCTCAGAAATGTCAACCCTTTGTAAACTCCAGCAAGGGTTGACCTCTGCTTATCTCCGACACTCTCAGTTGCAGCTGTGTTCGTCTTTATCAGGTCCAGCTCCTTTCTCCTCTTGCCTTGACTTTTGTTATTTGACTTGAGGCGCTCTATAGAGGCATATTGAGACCAGCTGCGGCTGCATATGGTAAAACAGCATATATATCCACCTCATAGGGTCTTTGAGTTACCTGGCAATATCTTGTACAATGTTCAGTGGTGCTAAGCTCAATTAAGCCTAAGTTCCCCTCAGTTGAGCATGCTATCCATGCGTTACATCTACATTGGCAACTGTTACATTGATTTTTTGGAATAAATGCATAGTATGCATTTGTTCTCCTTCCTTTGCTTTGTAAGGGCCCTTAGGAGGACACCCCAGCCCCTCCTATAAACCCACTGCTGTGCTATCACTGTCTGATCATTGTATATTTAGCAGAGGCATGCAATCACCAGGCTTTAGATTTGAATGGTACTATTTTTAATCTTCTTATGTCCAATTTAATATCTCTGCCCGCTTTTTCTCTGACTGACTCTTACAAAGTAACAAACTCCACTACACCCCCACCCCCCGTCCTAGAACCACTGCAGGGAGTGACATGAATTCTTATCCATCAAATGAATAGAAAATCATGCTGCCTTGTTCATCACAATGCTAAAGTGTCTTCAGGGAAACACCATCCTGTCCAGGTTATCATTCAGTGTTTTACAATATCACTCCTTTCATTGTTGAAAAATGGACCTCATTTTCGGGCCTTTTTCCCTTGAATTGATCGATTTGGAATAAAGTCTCGGTAAGCAGTTTGCTCATCCCAGCAGGAGCCCCTCTTTGGCTGTCAGCCAGTCGGCTTAAAGTTTCCAAAGAACCTCTGAGACTCCACTTCTTCATTTCTGTCAAAAACGCTACAACCACTGAAGGGTTTTTGCTGCATTGATACTATTTTATTGTGCACTGTGATCTAAGAGGCAGTGAAATTTTGTATTTTTTCTGTTTTTTTTTCACCAAGCACTGTTTAGGTTAGAGTCCAATTAAATGGAAAAAACAATAAGACTTTGGATCAGAAGACAACAAAACATTTTATCTAAATGGAGTGCTTTTAGAAATAAGTTAAGAAATCTTCAAACAGCATCCATTTTGGACCTTTTTAAACAATGTCAGTCATTTTCCTTCAGAATGTGTATTGACCCTGTTTCTCAGGTTTGTTATTCTTCAGCATGTCCTCATTACAAAACACTTCAGGGTTAAGTTTTGCATTAAAGAAGACAGAAAATTCATTTTTCAGAGACACAACCAATCCAAGAGGTAGGCAAAGGAATATTTAAAAAAGTGTGTTACAGTCTTGAGCCGACAAACCAAGCCCATCGGATGTTTTTTGTTCGGTGTTTTTGGACGTAAATTGTTGTGCGAGGCTGCAAACCTCTGTATTTCAAAGAAAAAATAACATTTACGTTTGTATCAATCAACTGAATGGAAAAAGCAGAAAAGAGGGTTTGGACATTTAAGAGAAGTGGAATTAGTTTTTAGGAATTTTGCTTCGTCTTTCTCATTTCATTGTCTTCATCTCCTGCCATTCTTTGTCTCCAACACATGAAAGCAAATCTCAGTGGCTTAATAACAAGCTCTTTCTTGTTGCTCCTTCTATCCAAGGCCCAAATTGAGCTAGTAGTCTCCATCCTCTTTTGTTGGCTTCTCACAGATTTGGTAACCGCTTTAATCAAACCTTTGCTGCTTGGATTATCCAACCTTTTGTGACATGTCACTGTGACATCATGGCCTGAGACTGACACAATAGCAAGATAACAGGAGGGAAACATGAGCAGCAACCACAGGCTAGCATGCAGTACAGAAGTCTAATAAATGACGTAAATGGACAATAAAACAATGCACAATCAGTTAATAAAAGCTGTAGAAGTCACAATAAGCAAAAGTAATCTTTTATTGAACCTGCCTAACATGGTGATTAGTATCGTCTTGACACTATTAATTAAGATGAACCCAACACATTGCTCTTGCTACATATTTTTTGTTCTGCACCTGTTTCAAAGTTATTTTGCGAAATAAGCAAATTGTTACTTTTTCAAAGTCACAGTACTTCATCTCATCTTTGATTGCACTATTTGCCTTGTTTACTGTTTTGTATTGTGTAAAATTAGGCACTTCTAAACCACTCTAGGTTCTTGTCTGCCATGATACCCTCTAGAAATCTTTGTTGTTGATGGTGCGGACTGCCTCTCATAAAAGCCTAACTTCCTTGTTTGTTTGGCACACAAAACAAAGTAAAATGATTATATCAATAAAAGGCTTATGGTAAAAGCTAATGATATCAATTCCTTTCATAGACCGCTCAGCCTGTGTTTGAGGAAACTTTTTTTTCTCCAAGTAACACAATAGGTTCCTAACATATTAAAACAGACTCATGGTGACTCTTGCATTCCTCAAGAAACGACAAAAAACTTCTTGCTTGCCAACACATGCTTCTCTGTGGACTATTTCCACCCCACGAACAAACAATGCATTATTCACAACCCTGAAAAGAATTTGAAAAACGTATTTGTAAAGCCACTAACAGCAACACATGAATACAAACTGTCTCCTTAAATTATTCGCAGTATTAACATTGAAATTAAATCATTGAAAAAGTTTACATGGGAGTAGAAGTACAGAACTTTTGCTGTTTACTGCAGGCCAATGGCAGATTGCAGCAGCATATGGTTCAGTGTTGTGCCGATGCTTAAGCTAAATCTACACTGGCTGAACAATTCAAGCATCATGAAGTAGAAATATGAATCTTCTAGCAGCACGCATACTTGTTTTGCTTATTGATGTCTCACACTTGAAAAGGTTTGACAGCTATGGATACATTTAAGAAAGTTTAACTGACAAGTGGGTTTTCATGTCCCCACTTTGTTTGATTGACTGACTTTTTGCAGAATACAGTCGTGAAAAGGATTGGAGAGTAAATATTTCACTTCTCAAACTTTTTTTGGTCAGTGTCGCTCTACAATATTATATTTCTTGGAACATTTACACTTCTTGAACTGTGACAGTGCACTGATAACATATGGCCAGTAACTGTTCCACCTTCACTTCAGTCAAACATTACTTTTCCTGTCTTGTAGATTTTGTAAAACTTAAGATATTTTCCATAAAACTGTCATACCTCTGAGCACCCAGGTAGCTGGTACTGATGTGTTGAAAGCTGGTTATATTTTGGATCTCTGCCTGTTCATTTCCATTTAGATTCAAGCAGCATTTAATTTCAAAATTGGTTTCAAAATAATTTTGATTGAAACGGAAAACAAAGCAATTTCCTAAGCTTGATTATCTCTGATCAGCCAAGGGCAGAATGATTGTGTTATATTTGAGCTTGACATGGTTTTCAAATTCTCAAGAAATTATTAATTTTCTAAAATTCACAAAGGATATAATAGGTATTTTCACCGGATGATGGATGCTGTTCATGTGAAAGCTGTCAACAATCAAACAGCAGAATGGGAAACCATTTGAATCAGGTGAAAAAAAACTGCAATGCTAAAGACTGCAGCAACAACACTTTACCTTATGACTAAAAGGAGATGATGAATTAAATCTTTTCACATAAGTATGAAAAATAGTATCTTTCATTGAAATTGCTTGAATGCTAAACCTGTTAAACCTATTGCTTTAAATCCCAGTTTATTTCATTATACATCATAATAGAAAAAAGAGGGTGATTTCGGTTATAATTAGGAACATGAGCAGCTTTTTTAGCCCTCAATCCCTATCCAATTTTTTTAAAAATATGGGTATCTACCAATATCAAGTCGTGGTCTGATATTTTCACTCAGATAATATAAATGCACACTGTTTTTTTTGTGTGTTTGTTATTTTGTTTGTTAACCAGTGAAAAAATGCCCAAATTTACTTCTATGAAACTAAATCCAAATAGCATTATTGTAAAACTCATGTTGGACAACAATTGACTCAGAGAACCTGATCTACTAAAGGTTTTCGTGTAAAAAAACATATGCAAATATGATAGTGCACGCAAAGCTGATCTACTAACAGGGTGCAGCGAGGATTGCGTCTGTCAAATGAGCAAATTAGCATGCGCAGTCCATTTAGTGTGTTTACCTTCATGAATATGAATAAAACATGCAGATGATCAAAATGTGCTACATACTGGGAGGAGGAGATGCAAATGTAACCATTGAGCTCCCGCAATGTAATTTATCAATGCACATCTGGTTGCACATGGAGTTTGTGCATCTAAATTTAGTACGTTTGAAAGGCAGGTGCAAAACAGACCCAGTGTTTCGCACAGAGGGCTGCGGCCAATTTTGCATCAAACAAGGGTCCCATTAACCAAATATATTCCATCATTGACTGAGTTTTTGATGAATGATGGAAATATTTGCAGGCTGTCTGTCATTATGATGGATTGGAAAAAGAGGGGCGATCCAGTGTGTCATCATACTCATGCAGACACACAGAGTAAAAACCCTCTGTTTTGTGCTCTACTGTATATCGTGGAGGTCATTTAACTTGTGTAAAAATCATCCCTTCATAGCCATCATGACTTTGTTTGTCTCTCAAAGCTGACTGCAACACATTCTCCACACACCGAGAGCAGTTTTAGAGCTTCGCACACACAATTTAGCACTTATTATTGCAATTTAGCACATGTTATTTTGAATGGTAGAGATGGATATCTTTTATTGTGAGTATACCTGCTGTGATGCTCAAAGTGGCCCTCCATCTTCCCTGCATTTACATGTCAGCCTGTGATACTGCGCTCTGGCTGCACCCCTCATGCACAAACCAGCTGGAGCAGGTGTCCAGTGCAGCCCACAGTTTGAACCCCATTATCTTCCTTTGGCTTTTTAATTCTTCTATTGTTGTCACACAGAGTTACATGTACATGCTGCTTGTTGGTTTCTCATGTACCCAGCAGGTTTCCGTGTTCTGTTTGACATGCTCTGCAGTTTGACCCTCTAGAAACTGGTGTGAAAGCAATACAGCACGCTTTGACATTAAAGTGTAGAAATCAATCCAGTGTGCAGCGAGACTTAATGACATCATGGGACAAACAGCGGAGCTCTTAATGTCCGTGGTGACACTCACAGCAGTCCAACTGCATTTTGGTTCACATTTTATCTTTTCTCGAACCATGCTCCTGTAAAGCTGTATATGCAAAGTAGTGTCAAGAGAGCAGGGCGTACGGTGGATTGAAAAGGCAACAAAATCCTACATTCTCCAACACAAATATGGACTAGCTGTCCAAAGCATTCGATTTAACCGCAATTTCTATATACTTTTTGGTCTTAACACTGTCTGTAGAATAACTGTCCTTTTGTTGAAGTGCAAAGTTTGTTGTTTTGAAGCCAAATTTCCCCTTCCCTCATTCCACTTAGTGAGTGCCCTAAATTCCTCTGCATGTTTCAAGTTTTAATGTTTCAAATAGGTTGTATTAAAGGCGGCATTATCACTATTTTATGAAAAACAGTAGTTTTTAGTAGTTTTGCAGAAAGACTGGACTGTTTTTGTTTTCTAAATTCAAATATCACTGCACCACTCACATGTTAGCCACAGGGCTGTTACCTCTCGTTTCAGGTAAAATGCGTATATAGTATTGACCCAGTGCTGGTTGTTGGTACTGGGACACTCTTGGTGTAGCATTGCTCAAACTATACGCGAAGACTGTGAAGCTGTAGTTAAGGAGAGGCTGCGTCTACGTACTGCAAATGTAAATAATATTCTGAGAAATATTTGTCTGTGAGCTGAGATACTTTTGATGCTGACCAATCACATGCCAGTGTTTTAAGATATTGTTTTTTGGATACCCACTTGAATGCATTACAGGAACTATCAGGTCTAGTATCTTGCCAAAGGTTTGCTTATACATGTGGCTGCAGGAGCTTGGGATAGAGCCATTGACCCTTAATCAGCACTAAATAACATATTTTCACATCTTTAATTCAAGAAGTGAATGAAACTTTCATTAAGTAATATTGCCTGTGGTGTACATTCCTCCTTCTTTTATTTACAGAATTAATCTATCTTTATAATTTAAAGGTAAGCTCAGAGTTATTTATCTTTTAAGTCTACGCTGATGTGAAGAAGAAAATGTTATAATCAGTCTGGATTCAGACTTACTAAACATGCCCTTTAGGTTTGCTCAACTTATTTCCAGTTAATTGCTGAGCCGTCTCAGCTAGCATTAGTGCTTTTAAATTCATAATTATCCCCTTTATTCTTTATCCTCAACATTTTTAAGAAGCATACAGCAAACCAGTGTACATGGACTGCTTCAGGGACATCTCATTTTAAACGCAGTCATATAAGAACCATTTTATACCATTACACCTTATGCTGAAACTTTTTTCTTTTTTTTTTCTACAATTATTAGGGTCCTCGCCCAAGGGGAAGGACCTCTTCTCTCTCTAGAGAAGAGGTCCTTGCCCGAAGGGCAAGGACCCTATTGTTCTTGTAGCGTTTCTTTCTTTCTTTCTTCTTATTCTTCTTCGTTATTACGCCCACCCGGTCATTAAACCTTAATTTGACCCCCTAAACATGCTCAAAAACTCACCAAAACGGGCACGCACGTCCAACATGCCAAAAAATTTGATAAAATGAACAAATTAACCCCTAACATTCCAAAATGTGCTCTCTAGCGCCACCTATTGAAAAACAACCCTTAAATGGCTGTAACTTCCACAAGGAATGTAGTAGAGAGATGAAACCAACACCAAAATGTTCGTCTCATCAAGTCACACAAATCTCGTGCTGACACCCCTGACCTAACTCAAACGGAAAGTTGGCAATTTGCCCTTCAAAGTAAAATTTAGGGTAAAAAAATTGGCCCGACGGGTAAATTATCTTCTCCGATACCGTAAATGGTATCAGCTTGAAATGCGGAGAGATGACAGAGGAGACATTGATGAACAAAAGTTGTAGAGGGATTTGTTGTTTCTCAAACGGTTTCCGAATGACGAGCCCTCAAAGTTAGTCATGCTGAAACAGGCCTTGCAGCTCTTTCCCATTGACTTCAATGGAGGACTGACAGAACAGTAAGGGACATCCTGTGACAGTTGGGCCAAAACAGAAAAAAGAAACAAAATTCAGCTTTAAAAGTTACATTACTGGATTCTGCTGACAAAATTTCACATAAAATGGTCATATTTTTAGAGAGATTGAGTCAAAATTGTGGCATCTATGAGGAGTTGTTTCAGAAAGTTTCCACTTGGAGCGCAGGCCCTCAGAGTGATGGAATTCTAATCTGCCCTTGATGTTCACAGCTGATGATGTCACTCACTGATTGACAGGTTCACTGCAGCTGTTCTCTGACACAGAAAAACTAAAGCAGGGTCTATCTGTGATCAAACTGAACCCCAAAAATACCAAAAAGAGAAGAGGTCCTTGCCCGAAGGGCAAGGACACTTCAAGACAGAAAAATCAAGCCGACATTACTGACTTATCTCAAACAGGAAGTCGGCAATATGCCCTTCAAAATAAAAGCTCACTCGATAATCCCCACTTTGCACAATGATTTGACCCCCCAAACAAGCTCACAGCCAGACCAAAACATACACACATGCAAAATGATGTAAAAGAACTCAAGCAATGATACAAATAACCCCAAACATGCCAAAATGTGCTGTCTAGCGCCACCTATGGTCAAACATCACTAAAATGGCTGTAACTTCCCCTAGGAATTTAGTAGAGAGATGAAACCAACATCAAAATGATCGTCTCATCAAGACCCACAAATCTCATGTTGAGACCCCTGAACTGATGTTACCCTCAAAATGGAGGTCAACGGGCATGAGGGTCCTGCGAGACAGCGAGGACCCGTCCAATGCTGCTTGCAGCTTTAATTAGGGTCCTCGCCCAAAGGGAAGGACCTCTTCTCTAGAGAGAGGGCGAGGACTCTATTGTTCCTGCTTTGGATTATTTTACGAGGGGGGCAAATAAACCTTAATTTGACCCCCTAAACATGCTCAAAAACTCACCAAATTTGGCAAGCACCTCAGAATCAGCAAAAAATTTTATAAAATGGAAAAATTAACCCAAAACATGCCAAAATGTGCTCTCTAGCGCCACCTGGAAAAACTAAAATGGACCTCACGGCCACTAGGAATGTGTTAGAGAGATGAAACCAACATCAAAATGTTGGTCTCATCAAGACCCACAAATCTCGTGCTGACACCCCTGACCTATCTCAAACAGGAAGTTGGCTATTTGCCCTTCAAAGTAAAATTTCAGGTGAAAAATAGGTCCCACGGAAAAATTATCTTCTCCGACACCGTAAATGGTATCAGCTTGAAATGCGGACAGATGACAGAGGAGACATTGATGTACAAAAGTTATGAAGGGATTTGTTGTTTCTCAAACGGTTTCCCTAGTATGAGCCCTCAAAGTTTGTGAACCCCAGAGAAGCCCTTCCTGCCTCCCCTATCAAATGAATAGGAGCGGAAATCTCAGAATCGGACATCCTGTGACAGTTGGGCATATACAAAGAAAACAATACCTCCTATGGATTTAAAAATGACATGGTTGGATTCCTGACAAAATTTCACACAAAAAGATCATATTTTTAGAGAGATTAGGTCAAAATTGTGGCCACTATGAGGAGTTGTTTAAAAAAGTTTACACTTGGAGCGCAGCTCCTCAGAGTGATGGAATTCAAATCCGGCCTTGATGTTCACAGCTGATGATGTCACTCACTGATTGACAGGTTCACTGCAGCTGTTTCATGAAACAGAAAAACTAAAGCAGGGTCTATCTGTGATCAAACTGAACCCCAAAAATACCAAAATGAGAAGAGGTCCTTGCCCTTCGGGCAAGGACACTTCAAGACAGAAAAATCACGCGCTGACATTACTGACCTACCTCAACAGGAAGTTGGCAATATGCCCTTCAAAATAAAAGCTCACTCGATAATCCCCACTTTGCACAATGATTTGACACCCCAATAAATCTCACAGCCAGACCAAAACATACACACATGCCAAATGATGTAAATGAACTCATACAATGATAAAAATAACCCCAAACATGCCAAAATGTGCTCTCTAGCGCCCCCTATGGTCAAAAAACACTAAAATGGCTGTAACTTCCTCCGGGAATGTAGTAGAGATGAAACCAACATCAAAATGTTCGTCTCATCAAGACCCAAAAATCTCAGGCTGACATCCATGACCACTGAGCTGATGAAACCCTCAAAATGGAGGTCAACGGGGCATGAGGGACCTGCGAGACAGCGAGGACCCGTCCAACGCTGCTTGCAGCTTTAATTATTTTTGTTATTAATTTTCATGCTTCCCACCACAGAGTACATGGCCATTTTCTGAACAGTACAATAACATGGCATAGCATAACTAAGCATAAGATAACATAACAGATCAGATGGGATCAGAACGTGATGTAACGTAGTGTAATGTAATGTAATGTAACGTAATGTAAAGTAACGTAACGTAAAGTAACGTAAAGTAACGTAAAGTAACGTAACGTAAAGTAACGTAAAGTAACGTAACGTAACGTAACGTAAAGTAACGTAACGTAAAGTAACGTAACGTAACGTAACGTAAAGTAACGTAACGTAAAGTAACGTAAAGTGACCTTATGTAACGTAAGCTACTGTAAGGTAACGTAAGGTAACGTAAAGTAACATAACATAACAATTTAACACAATCTCCATTCTTCCATGGTGTGCCAGGATAACATGAAACTTTACACACAAACATAAAAAACACACAGTAAACAATTACAACATTTAAATACATATACCACTTACAAAGTTTAATCCCCCACCCCTCCATCATCACCCAACCACCCAACAAAACCACCCTATGCACCTGTACATCTCCTCATAAACACAGTCATTTAACATTGTTCCCTGTTCTGTGTTCTTTACTGATCCCACTTTTGCCTCGTACTTGTAAAATTTAATTTACAATAATTATCATTTCATAATGCTCCATGAATCTGTTTCCAGAAGTCTCTAAAGTGTTTAACCTCATAATCTTCAGCTAGTGTCCTATGCAGAAACATCAAAATGCATTTTTATCCCTGTATATGACTTTGCAATTTTCCTTTTCCCTTAAAGCTCAAATACAAACAACTAAGGGCCCACACTGCCACCCACACTGCTTTGGTCTCCTTTCACACTTTTAAAAGGTAACCACAGATTACTCTTTCTCAATCAATTATGTGTTCCCTTCAGGGGTGACTGGCACACCCTATCAAGCTCCCTCTACTTTCATTAAAAGAAAGATGATTAAATGCAGAGTCGCCATTCTTCTGCCTGTTACGATGAGATCAAAGCGGCTTGAAAGTGTTTGGCATTCTGCAGGCACTGTGTCTTTAAAAGAAAAAAAACCAGGCCACCTTACTTTGATGACTAAACCATTTCTCTGCTCTTATTAATCCACAGTATAGGGAGTTCAAATGCAGGGGGAGGTTTGGCTACATAAGCTTTCTGAACATAGTGTTAGAACAATTGAAGACAAAAACACAGTTGCAAACTCTTCTTTGAAGACATTTATTCCACCCTACTTTCAATTTTGCACACACCTGTGTCAGATGGCCGTATCTCCTCCACTGCGGGGTCTGATGATAGAATATATATAGGGCACTCAACAAGCATTTGTATTTCTTCCCCTTACATCACTTTCCACTTTAAACTGGCACAGAGCCCCTGGTGAGGCCCAGATGTCTTTGAATGTTATTTTATTTAGCCAGGTCACAACTGAAGGTCAAATCAGGTGGGCTCTTCAACTTTAAAAACCATCCATCCAAGGGCTATACAGAATCTGGTACCTAAATTGCACCCATACATATCTGTTCCTTTCTGGGCAAAATCAAAGCACAGCACTCACTGCCTCTTTTTGGTACCATTAACATAGTGTAAGAGCCAAAGAGGATGAATCTTTTCTGCCTCCTCCGCTTGGAGCTGTCAATAACTGCTGTCGTCACAGGCAACAGAGGCATTATTACATGGGTTGTGAGAAGACTGCAAAACAAGGAAGCAGTTAGAGCCACCTGTAGAATAGCAGGGATAACAAATTTAAGCAGGCCAATCAGTAAGTCCAACAAAAAAGTAAGAAACTGACACATATTGTTAAGCATGATAATCTTCAATTCTTCATGGCTTCGATGTAATTGCTGCAAGTTAAAGTGCTTCTATGATGTGGTTATTGAACTTCAACATGGCAGCTTGACTTAGAAGCAACTACAACTCTTCCAAAGTATAACGCTACTTTGTAAGCTCTTGTTTGAGAATATCCTCTTAATGTGATGTACTGGTAAACTTGGTCCCCCTTGACTGTGGCTGTTATGGAATTTATGTGTTATAATGTACTTAAAAATGATCAGTAATGATTGTAGCCATGTTTGTGGTCAGTTAGTTGTGTACCTGCAACCATCTGTTTAAACACTATAGCGCTTTGAAATCCAGACGTGGGGCGATATTAGATGCATTTTATTTTGCAAAATTGAACTTTCAAATCTTGTCTGTATGTGTTCATTGCAGAGCTTATTTCAGGTATTTATCAAAAGGTATTTATCGCATAGACTTTCACAGTGTATGCCGAAAAATCATCTAGTATACATACTTAGTACCCCTGATGATATTGTGTCCTCGATGTGTCTGAAACTCTCTCTCAGAGCCCCTTCCCTTTTTTACTCTTCCTCACATGGGACCATTCCACTCTGATTGATTGACGAGTCAGCTTTGCGGTTATTGTCAGTTCAGTGCAGCATGTTGTTAAAAACTATTCTTTTATTGTAATGGCGATGCTCAGCAACAGGCTCCAATATGCTTTGACTTAAACAATGGTAGGATGTCACACTGGTAACTCTGATCAAGGGTGGAACAAGGGGTGGGGGAGATGTCCTTATGCCACAGACTCTTTGTCTTGTTCATTGTGGTGCTCTATCACATGGAGGTGGCATGTAAAACTTTACAGGGCATGTAAAATTTTTAAAAAGCATAACATGATCTCTTCAATGCCAAGCTACAAACCACACATGAAGAGTTATGCTGTTGCACATCTGGGTCAAAGCCCAGCATGGACATTGTAGAGCAGTGGCAGAACGTCTCATCCAGACTGGAAATAATCTTCAATCTCAGACTGCCTTATCAGGGCATGCCAGACTACCATGTTTGAATGTATAGTAAAAGTCTAGTCTTTGAGAGAGTCTCACAATACACAAAAAACTTAGACCTTAAAAGGGATGATTGGATAAAAAGAGAAGTTTATCACATTTTGGTTAATTTCTATTTAGTTAGATCTTCAATTTGTGACACAGTACCCTTTTGTGTAAATGAAACATTGACATAATTTGTTCAAAACATAAGTGGCAGAGAGCCAGAGAAGGCTGTTAACTCTGTTAAAGCCTACCTGAAACAACCTTCCTCAAATAAACCCAATTCACACTTCCTTTATGCATAAGTATCGCAACAAGTTTCTGCTGTATTTACATCTAGATACATTCACTTTTATTCTGCGAGGCTGTAACTTCACAGGACACGACATGGCATGTAACTGCTTATGCTTACTCATAGCACTCCTGTCTCCTTCTGACTGTGGCTGTGTTTTTTTACGGAGACTCTGTGGCTTAAAATGGAAAGATTTTTCCTTTGCGTATTCAAATTTGATCCGCGTTCAGAGGTAGATGCTGGAGATGAATGGAGCTGCTGTGGTATGCATGCCGGTTCAGTAGATGGTGGTGTAGGTTTGCAGAGAGGAAGCGCTGCTACAATACACATACGAAGAAGAAAAACTTTTCACAAACAACAATGGCGAGTGGACACACGAAGACGCAGGGGTTTCTTTTCTGGACAACAAAATCTATTCGGACAACAAATCTGTCTGAATAGTTTTGTCTGGATAACAAACCGAGCACAGTAAGTGGCACACATGTTACAAGGTAGACAGCGGCAGCTGTTGTTGTTCCTGGTATGCGCATGCAGCCTTCATGTGAAAGAGTTCTG
This sequence comes from Scarus forsteni, assembly GCA_036419115.1. Taxonomy (NCBI): domain Eukaryota; kingdom Metazoa; phylum Chordata; class Actinopteri; order Labriformes; family Labridae; genus Scarus; species Scarus forsteni. The sequence goes on from JAZDUH010000084.1 coordinate 23,410,157, forward strand.
CGCATGTGGTGACACCAGTGTTTCAACCTAAATTGCTCTGATTGTGGTTTGATTTTGGGTGCTGCATGCAGGAACGTATTGAAAACTACTCTCTCTGAACACTGGTTTCATAAGTTTCCAGGTTCAAGCACTCTGTATGGAGTTCCCATGTAAACACATGGCCAAAAGGCAATGAAAATGTATCAGATTTGACCTTGTGTAAATGGCTTCTGTGTGTCCTCCTTCTCTCTAGTAGGATACCTATGTTACTTCCTCTGAGCAGGAACAAAGAGGGGGTTGACTCATTCCCTCCACTCCATCTCCACAGTGTTCACAGTGGAGGTGAAGACGTCACAGAAAGGTAAATGTTACTCTTTGAAATGGCAGTATGTATTGGGCTACAGCCTCACTTGGTGTGTGTCTCTTTATATGCAAATGAGCCCTCTTGGCACAGCCCTCTCTTTCTGGAAGTATCATGGATGTGGGCAGTAATACCACATAAAACGTTTATTGATATGGCTCTATGATATGCCTCTTTTGGGTGTTAAGAAACTGCTTTACCCGAAGTTCAGATGATCCATCCAAAGTTATTCTAAAACATTAATGTCAGTACTGTGGGAACTTGGAAACATAAGCCAAATCCTTCCTCCTCTTGACTTTGTTTTTACTTGTTTTATAAAAGGAGAAACTGAATGAACAACTCCTTGATATTTTTGCACAAATAGCTGGATGTCTTGACTTGGAATGCACAAAATATCAGAATAATATTGGTTTCAGCAGATATCTGCTTAAAAAGATGATTAACATTATCAGAATATAGACATTTTGCAGATTTAGGCTTTAAACATCGGCCACAAGTACCATAGTATTACATACATTGGTTGTAATATTGGCACAATGTACAAGTGCAACACAATGGTTTACCACATCAGCACTGAATGACCATTTATTTAAAAAGAGTATAATTTGTTTTACAATAACTTGTTTATTTTTCTTGCTTCACATCTGTTTTTAGCACAAATGGTCACCATGAAAGAAACAGTTTGATTTCAGTAAAGTTGAGACTTGGTGCTTTTGAAATTGCTATCTGCTCTAGTTATTTTGGAAATAGTGGCATTTCAAATATTGGCAAAAATCTAGTACAGTGTATTATTTATCCTGAGTATCTGCAGACCTACAACATGTGAAATAACCCATTCCTTTGTTCGTAGTCATTTATGACTGAACTCATGATATCTTATAATGTTTTGATGATATCAAAATGTCCCCATGAGCCCACCCCTCACCTGGTATCTCTACCCTTGAATCTCGGTCCACAAACAGCCAAAGGTTGTACTTAAATCAGCAGACCCCTGGAAAAAACAAGGACAGGACTATCTGCCTTAAAAAGTAAAAAAGTAACAAACTCCAACATGAAACATATTGAGTAAGGCTGTTTAGTGCTGACTTCTGAACTGTCAAATACTCTTTGTGGTGACTGTTGTGCTTTGGTGAAAGTATAATAAACTCAAGCATATGTACTTCGGACTGTTATTTAAAGATAAAAAAGAACAATATGTCTGCTTTAAATGAAGTAATACCTTGGTGCTAAAATGGGAAAGAAAATCTTCTACCGGTCTTTGTTCTGTTTTCCCATTGAAGCTCTAATCTGAGGAACAGACACAGCAATCCTACCAGCACCAAAGGGATTAGGGTACTCTGAGGATCCAAAAGTGGAGCAATGACTAGCTTTGACACCATTACTGTAAAAGTGAACTCTCGTGATTTTTTTCATTATTGGACCGTATCTACCCCCATAATAGGTGCTGAACAGCTCACACCTGGCCCTTTAATATGCTAACTAACACAGACATGAATGGATCAGGGGAGGACAATTTCACAGAACAAATTAGATTTTCCCAGAGACGATGGCTTTACAGTGAGGTAATACACGGTATTCTCATTTAAATAGAGCTCTGTGAAGGACAGTGGAATAGTCCCTGGGCAGTGCATCATACAGACAAGAACAGACATAATTTATGTTGCATCATAAATTCCTGTGGGAAACAGAGTGAGGGTATGATTGCCGCAGTTATCAGTCCTCCTGGAATACAGCTAGACAAGGCCATCAACTACTATAACTAAATCTGTCTATAATTCTCTTTTACACACTGGACCTTTGGGTTTAGTTGCTTCATCCATCAACTTTGATCTCTTACCAATGAAATGTGTCTTTTTGTTATTTAATAAACATACTTTTTTCTTCTTTGTTACCACTCCCTGTATGATCTATGACAGGCGTCGGCAGGTAAGTTTGGCCTTGGGCCAAAACATCACATCAATCAGAAACATGTTTTCTTCCCCTCTCTCTCTCTTTTAAAAAACCCTTTCCCCTTACCTATAGGATGCTTTTATATCATGCAAATACAAAATGTAGGCTAATTTAGGAATTGATTTGTTTTAAATAAAGTAACTCTATTTCTCAGACTATTAGTGTGTTATTCCTGCTTTAGCGCCACTGTGTCTGCGTTATAATACTGCTTATAACAGTAACTTGGTGATAATAAAGCTGCTGTCTCTAATCAGCAACTTGACTGTCTTTTTAGTCATAAATAAATGTGCCATCGCCTACTATATTTTTTCCTCCACACATTTAATGAAAAGTAATTTCCATTTTGAAAATGACCACTTCTTTGAGCGAAACTGTAATAAAGTTTTATAAAAAAAGATTTTCAGGATTGGGCTATGATTGTCATTTTTTGTGATAGCAGCTAAATAAGTTTACTTTTTTTTTTTAAATAGTCCTTTTCAGGGACATGCTGGTCCAAAAAAATCAGCCCAGGATTTTTTTGGACCAGAACGGCCGAATGTCGTTCATCACAGCAGGGGGATGATAGTGGTGCTGATTGATATTTTCAGCTGCCCCCAGTCGGATGAACACAAGCCATCGCGCTGCAGCCGCCGGCCATCTAATTTTGTCAGCTGCGCGGCCGTGATGTTTGCAATCGCGGTGGCTTGTGTTCGCCCAACTGGGGGCAGCTGCTGATTGATATTTTCAATGGCGCACGCTGCGATCGCCGTCTGTCTAGGTGCCGTTCAGGAGCTTTCCCGGTTTCTCTGATGGCCAGCACATCCCTGCCCTTTTTAAATCAGATTTTCAATTTCATCTAGTGGGCCAGATATTATTGGAGACGGGACAGTTTTGGCCCGCGGGCCGTTAGTTGCCGACCGCTGATCTATGACTTGAGTGTTTGTAAAATAAATGCTAGTTGATGTACTTTTTATTGAAAATTACCTTTGTATGCCTATTGTCTTGAATCTTGCTTCTTTTCATTATGTTTACATTGATCAGAAATTTCCTGTTTGGATACTTTTTGAAGTTTCCTGGCCTAAAATCCACATTTCAAATTTTGACATGACTGTAGAAGGTCTGTACTGACTTCTGAAATTGTACACCGGACTATTTGAAATTTGAGACAATATTAATGGACTTCTATGTCCAATCTCAAGACAATTTTTGAGATGATGTTTGTCAATCCACCTGTTACAGTCCGACTTTGCTGCATTGTATGTTGCTGACAAGCAAGAAAACATAATCTGTCATCCTCAGTACATTTTATGATTGATTTTCTGAAATATGCTGAATGCTGGTCAGATAAAACTCAATCAACTGATTGAAAACAACTCTTAATTTTAAAAGACATTTATCTACATGATAGGATTTTTGCTCAGTTAAGGGTTGCTGTCTTTGTGTTCATACTAATCCACACATGACATTCATACAGCACCCATTAGTATACCTCTAATGCATTCATTGCCATTAAGTTCTTATAATAGAACATGGAGTTTATCATTGTACCTAATGTAACCTTCACCGAGCAACAAATGTAAACCATTTAATAACAAACATGTCGACCAAATCTGCTCCTCCAAGTAAGAAAAATTAGGTCATTTTGTCATTATCTTGTACAGGCTGTATCTGAAAATGATATTCCACCGAGCATGTGATGATTTTTCTTCTCCACTCAGGTTTGATAAAAAAAAACAAAACTACCCACAATTTACTGTTTGCTATTTTTAGACGTTAAATGGAGAGTTGGCTTGGTAATGTCAGAGTTGGATGAAAAAAACGCCCATGTCTAGTCTGTACAACATCCTGTTTTTCTCCAGATCATTTTTGTCTGGTCATTTACTTCCGTGCCTCTTTCTGTAAGATCTTTAGGCTCTGTGGGGATATCAAAGCATTTTCAGGTTTTGTTCCTTTATGCAGTAGAAAGAATATTCCAGATGTTAGAACTTGAAGGCTAATCTGATGATTAATGTGATTTATAGTTTACAGTTCAGCAGTCTAACAAGGACAGACTCAAATCACCAACAGCACCAACAATAGCTTAACACAGATGTAATGAGAAAACTTAAAATAACAAACAAAAACGGACACAAAATGAAATGTAGCAGCAACAACAATAACAACAAGAAACATTTGACAAAGTAAAACAGCAGCACAACACTCAATGAATACAGTGACAAACATCAAATACATCATGAAATAGGGGGAAAAACAAATTAAATTACTAAGTGAAACAGCAACAACAAAATGACAAAAACACAAATCTCAACACTCTCTCAACTTTAAGCTACAAAAATAAACATTTAAATGATCCAGAAAAAGAACATGAGACAGAAACTACATCAAAAATAATGACAACAATGCTTAGCAAACACAAGAACACAAACATGACAAAGATTGTAAATGAGAAGTAATGAATACAACAAGGTTTAGTCTTAAGACAAATGATAAACACCTATGGCAAGAACAAAAAGGTAAAAAAACAGCAACACGGCCTTAAAATAAAAGAATCACACAAAATAAATGAGAACGATGTAAAAGAGATAAGACACAAAAACCAAAAATTCTGGAGTGTTCCTTTAACAACAAGCGTAAAAAAGATTAACAAAATTAAAAATGAGAACAACAAAACAGCTATGATGAACAGTAATGACTTGGCCTTATGATAGTAAAAGTGACATTGAAAAACTAACATCTTGGCAAAGAGAGCTGGAGACATCCACTGAAACTGAAATTACTATGCAGACAATGTCTTCTTATTACTTAAACTATCTTTGTCTCCTCTCCTTGAGTGTTTGATTGCACAGCAGAAGGTCATAAATGTCCAAAGAAGAAAAATAACTTGGGAGTAAACGTGACTCAAATGAAGGCCATGAGGAGGATAGCATTCCCAACTTTGAAACACAATCTGATGTCTATGACTCATGTGAAAATGTTTTCTTATCAGAGCACACTCCATTCTGACTTTCTTTATTTGTTTCTTGTTTAAATGAAACACTTATGCCAGGGGAAATGTCCAGTACCAGCCAGCTTTTGCATTTATAGTGACTGCTGTTGCTTCCATGAAGAGACACTTTTGTAGTGAATTCATAAACTGTATCACAGAAAGACCAATTAATATGTATTGTTTTGCAACTACATAAAGAACAACCATGAAGACCTACAGCAGCTTTAAAACAATTCTTTCACACAAAAAACAGACTTTGCAACATATGCTGTTTGGAAATAAACCCAAATAAAAGAAGAATTATGATCATTAATGTGAATCTTACACAGTGGTTTCCTCTGAAATGTTTTACTCTATTTATTTACTCCTTGGCAGTATTTCAGCTTGGCTTACTCCCAATATTCGCTGAATACAGGTTTATATTTATACCAGTGCAACATAAGTTGTATGGCAAATAGTCCATACAGCAACAAACAAAACATATATGCCTCTGTGATTGGCTTGAAGAGTACTAGTTTTGTGAGCCTAACCATGAAACAGGTTCGCTAAGAAACAAACAAATCTGAGAAATAAAGCCATAAGATGGCTATAGTTTGAAAAACCTAGACTAAAGTATGTCATAATATATGAGTGTGTTAATTTTCGTCTAATTTACATTTCAGTAGCACAGTGCCAAGCATCTGTTCAAGAAAAGAACGTCACTTATAATAAGCAGACTTGGCAACTTTGGCTCTGGCGCATGCGCCATGTGCGTAAGTGTGTTTGGGGGCATGCACGATAACCAGGAAACCAGGAAGAGGACAAACTGCCCACCGCACTTGTATTTTGCTTAATGTTAGGAGCTGGAAGATAATCAGGGGGATTCACGCAGACAGAAGGGCCCCAAGAAGAAACCTCACATTTAGAAACAAGCCAAAAAAAACACAATCCGCGGCCGTGACTCACAATATTTGCGGCCCTTTGACACTTACAATGAGCGGACTTGGCAACGCTGCTCGTGTGTATGCGAGCAGCTGAGATGGCAGCTTCGGTGTCAGATCTGTCCGTGGGAAAAGTAACTTCGCGCCGCATTAAACAAGGAACTAACGCATTACACACAACACTGCTTACGACTGGGAACGGCAGTGGCATCATTAATTGTCCCTTTGGTGTCATGAGACTCAGCGTCTGAAGCTAACACTAACTCTTCCTCGCCGTCAATTTCACCTCCTTGCTCCATTTCATCCTCTTGTCTCAATTCAGAGTCCACATGTTCTGGTTGTGTTGGTCTTTTGAAATAATAACTGATAGGCTTCATAGTTATTTGGTTATTGCTCGTTTGGTCTTTCTTCTAAAGTAGTTTAAAATGTCGCTCATTGTTCTGTCAGTGTATGTTGCCCGGCAACCAGTCCCACTGATGCGCTGTGATTGGTCGAGATGAGACTTTGGGAGCGCCTGCTTATGTTTGTCTGTACCTCGATCAGGGCGGTTCAGGCATGTTGGGTGTACCGAAAGCTACCTCGCGGCGCAGTTAGGTCAATAAAACAAACATTTCAAAGCTGAACATGTTTCCAGCTGAGGCTGCGTTCAGGAATACCACCGGGCACAACCTTCAACGTATTCAACACAAGATAAAACATGTTTTGAACGGTCATTTTTCATAGTTGCACGGACGCTACCAAATGCAAATCACAACTCGCACTGTAATATTTTTAGTAGCAAATGCGAATACCTCCTCGCACTGTCGAGCCCTGGGCACAGTACTTTGAATTCCTAACTGGCACCCACTGATCCATGCTAATGATCAACCACCAAAACTTTGCCCTGTACAAAAGAAGGATTCACTGAATACAGAGTAAAAATAAGTCAATTGATGTTGACCCTCCTGAGAGTCTGAGACACAATATCAACCAAACGAAACCACCGACCTCCTCCCTTCACGGCCTCTTTTGAAAGGCGTCTTCATCTCAAATCAGATGAGGACACCTCACTCAATAACTCCTGCTGTGCAGAGGAAGATGTGATGTGGTCTGATAGAAAAACTATCTGCAAAAAATAGATACTGTGGGACAGAATGTATTACAGAGAGGAAGATGGAATGGAAATGTGTAGACAAACACTCTCGGACCAGTGCGTCATATTCCAATCATTGCTAAATGATGGATTGACTTCATGTGGCAATTGCAGTGAGTATACAGGTACAGTATGTTATGCCGTGCTTGCCACATTACTCAAAGCAGTCTGTCAGAAGCTTCTTTTCTTTCCTCAGTCTAATTTGTATTATATTCATTAAGGTACCCATCATGGGTGCCTGAAACAAACATTTAATTAGAAACATTACGACAATTTTTATTCTCAAAAACAAACCTCAACAGTGCCACAAGGTGAGAAGTGAAAAAAAGAGTTTGCCTCTGAATTATTCACATGTCAGGGTTTGGGTCCATCACTAGAAATGTGAAATAATCACAGCTTATTGTAATGGTATTGCAAGTGACAGTTTTCCCTCCCTCCTCCTCTGTGTGTTAATGTGTTTATTATAATCACTGTCAGACGACTGCAGTGTGCAATGGAAGAACCTCTGGGTTCATAAAATATGCATGAATTAAGATACAAATTCACTGTCTCACAAAAAAAATGCACATCATTTACTCAAAAGTTTCCAAAAATATTTCAGTTTTTATCTTAGAAGGAACAAATATTGCAAAAATATTTTCCATCAATATTGTTCATGACTAATAAACTAACTGCCAGGGGGATTTGTTAAAATTGGACCAGACTGCATCAAACAAGCAGCCCAGCATTTGGAAAAAATACTGTTTTAGTTTATCAAAAGAGAACTTTTAAGAGTTTGACTTTAGCATACTATACATAAATAACAAAGCAGAGCAGATGCTCATCCTTTTTGAACTATGAAAAGGCAAGATATTCTTCATTATAGTCTGTATCAAACCCAAAAAGGACATCCTTTGGCAGATTTACGGCATATTCACCTGCCTTATGGTCACCTTTAAAACAGTCCAGATGTGCCCTAAAGTTTAAGGCAAGAAGTTTTTGTTACAAATATACAACAACTAATCACTTATTCTTATAAACAGTCTTATCAATTCTTTATTGCATAAATTTGAATATACAGCAGTATTTTCTGCTTAGAAAAACCTTTTCCAAAACTGTCAAAGAGACAATCCTTAAACAGAAGTCATGGATTGAGGAAATCAAAACTTTTTTCCTTTTATTTGTTCACCAATTAAAAAAATCATATAAACAGTTTGAATAATTTCTTTGACAGTTATATACCAATACAGATAGTATTTCTACAGAAGAGGATTAGAGCCACTGAAATAAATTGGAGGGCAATTTTCCTTTTTTAAGTCTGTGAAACAAAATCTGACACATGAGATTAAATTTAGGACAATGACTTTTATGGCAGAATTCTGGGCCACTGAAAAAAAAAGTTTTGGGGGGGTTAAAAACATGTTTTTATGTTTTTCAAAAAAGTCCAAAAACTGACTTGAAAGTATCAAAATATAACTTTTATACCTAGGTATAACTGTTTCAAAGTCTGACAGTTGGGTGTCTTTAGTCAGAGTAAACGGTGTTAATCCATCTCCCTCTGCACAGCTGGTGGATCTGTACTGGCACTCTGTAACTCTGTGCAGTGAATCATGAACAACTTGCTTTATGCCATGAGTGTGAGTTCAGCATTGGGAAAACAAATAGTTGCGATGAATTGCAGTTCACTTGTGCCTGTGACAAGTTTCAAGAAAGCTGGTGCTATGATATGAAAGAGGACTGAAACAGATGAGGATTAGAAATGTGAATGCATGTTGGTGTGAGGCTGTCAGTTTTATTACAGTGCAGTTACATGTTTATACGTCATCCATAGAAAGACCAGAATCTATTTTCAGAATTCTGACTTTAATTTCACAATTTCAAATTTTCTTTCAGAATTCTTTTCCACTGTAGCTGTTTCTCATATTTTAAAAGGCATACATAGACATATATCAACATATATAGACTGACCAGATAGGGTAACATATGTGTAAAAGGATACAATGGGAGGATATGAAGTTGGTGTGCCTTGAGATTTTGACTTGGGTTAGTTGTGCTTTGGCCAAAAAATGATTGAAAACCACTGATATTTACCGCTTCTCTAGAGCCAGCTTCAGCTGTCACTGGCTCAGAGATAAGGTAATGGCAACCTGGACGGATTGCCAGTCAATCAAAATGCTTTTTAAGTTGACCTTTACGAGAAAATCTAATTTTGGAACAGGATTGAATCCATGTTTTAATGGCAAATGAAAAAGTAGTTAGCACTAAGATAGAAAAAGAAGGGTTTAATGTACTTTGGAAACAGCCTAACAAATGCATCTTATCAAGAACATTGTTTTCAGTGTATTTGTTAGAGCATTTACATGTGTCAAAACAATTTTTTGTGTATTTAAAAGGTTTCCCAACAGGACACAGTTGATGCTTTTATCAGTGCAGTCCTTGATGTATGTTATGGGTACAAAATTTGCTTTTGTCAGTCTGGCAGCCTGCGTAGCTTTTATCAAGCGAGTGTCAATGTCATCAGAAAACACGAACCCTTTGAAATCCAGAAATGAGCTCAGATTACCATTTGAAACACAGACACCCTTGTGAATAGGACGACAACAGGTGGGTTGTATTTTGTTGTTGGCATTGGAATAAAACAGAGTGCTGTCCTTTTATTGTCCAGCCTCTCAAACAGATCACAGGGCTCTGGCTGCTCTCAACCTGTCACTGCTTAGTATTCATTATAGATCCCTGTCAAGAGAGGCACCAAATCAAAAGAGCCTGGACCCGTCCACATCTCCCAAAGTCTGCATTAGAGTTGGATCAGCATAAAAGGTCATTGCTGTGAACACTGGATCCCCCCCCAAGACCATCCTGTGATAATGAAAGGTGCTAATGAGAAGCAAAGGCTAACAAAAGCAGAGTTAATGAGGGCTTACGTCTTTCTCATCAGGAGCCACCAGCCAGCCACACATTAGCAAGTGTCCCCCTCTGCCAAAAGTATTCTGTGACTGTGTTATCCTGGGACATTAAAGATAACATCGAATCTCAGAGAAGGTGTCCAAGGTTGATGTGTTTCCTTTGAGGCAGAGAAACAACCACATCACCGTCAGAGAAAATAACTCACAGAAGAATGTAGAAGAATGTTACCTTCCCCACCCTGACAGAATTTTGTAAACCTCAAGTAAGAGGAGACGATTGTCTTTGTTTAATACTTTGAGGCTCATTAGGAAAAGGTCAAGGGAGTGGTGGCATCTAATTTTTTTCTTTTATGGCCTTTAGAGATCATTATGAGTGTGAGGGTAGAGTGCAAAAGAAAATAGCAGCACATTTTCAACTGTAAACAGCTGAAAAGTGATAATTTCATTTTAATGCTGATGACTCCCGATTTTATTACACAAGTCAATTGTTATGTTTTTACTGCGGAGAGAATCCTTTATTAACTATAGGCCAAAGTCTGACACTTAAGTCAGACCACATGGTTTCCTTTTGTCTGTTATAATAGATGCTGTGTCACATAAGTAGATCATAATGTCGTAAAATGGGGCAGGAAGCTGCCTGTCATGACACATTATGACGTGAGATGACATGAGAAGAAAGAGAAGTGACCCCAGAGATACTCTTTCTTTTGAGCATTATACTGTATTTCTTTGTTTTCCAAAACTTCATGATAAATAATGTGCTAACTTGAAGAATGCAAGGAGTTTTTCCTCATTTTAAAGCCTCATTTTGCAGTTTCTCTTCAACACAATCTAAAAGCAGATGTCATTTTTAAAGCCTGACAAAATCATTGTTCCATCTTGAGATAGAAACTTTCTCCTTCTACTGCAACTTTCAACTCAACTTTCAATTTTAAATTTATTGTTCCTTCAGGAAAATTGCTTTGCAGCCATGTAAAAAAGACATCAATACACAGTCACAACAATGACAAAAAACCCTCACAGAACTTACTTTACTTTGCTGTTTGGTTTGTTTACATCTGTGATTGTTGCATATGCAGAGCTCTTTATGCCTTCATCGGTCAACACTTTTAATGTGATGGAGATACATGCCAGACTTTCTCTCAGGAGGTAATGAGTGATCTTACATTGACTTTTGATAATATTTCACCATGATGTACTTTACAAGATAGAACAGTTTTATTCGCACCACTGGTCATTTTGGCTCATACTGTACCTAAACCATGTGGCCTGATCCTGGCACAAGTCAATCAATCAATCAGTCAATATTTATTTGTATAGCGCCAATTCATTCACAAGTGTTATTTCAAGACACTTAACAATAGAGCATAAAGCTCTTCATTTTATGGATACACATATATGCAGAGAGACATATATACATATAAAATACACATATACATATATATACAAATATATACATCCAACACCCAACATGAATCCATGTAGCCGATCATGAATCCCTCCATCATGGCTGCAAGAAAAAACCCTCTGTTAAGCAGCAGGAAATCTTGAATGTGGATCCCAGTCTCATGATGAACAGCAAATTCACACGATGCTGTGTTGGGTGTGAGGGCGAAGGAAGGGAGGTAGGAGGAGACAAGTTGGCTCAGCTTGGGCTGAGCTTGGGCTCAGCCAAGATGGCGACAGGTGGAGGCCTCAGGCTGGCAGGTCCTGTGAGCTCGCCTATATTTTTACATCCTGAAGACTCGCCAAAGCCATCTAACACCAATGGACTTGTTGCTGAGACACAGTTGTCTTATCTCAGAAAAAATGGGCAACTAAAGACAAAACAGATTGCGTTTATAGCCATCTATGTGTCCATTGTGGTTCTGCTGTCAATGTGGAGTGACTGGCAAGCTCTCCGTGGCCGCCGGTCGGATTGCAATTTGCTCCACACACCTCCTCTCATCACATGGAGTAAATATGCCATCTACGCATCTGTGCTTAAACATGGACGCACGACTTTGCCGATGACCACCACTTCAGGTTTGGATAAGCGCCACCGAGGATCAGCTGTTTCAACTTTGCTGTGCACTTTACTACTGCTGTGCGGGGACATACATGTAAACCCCGGTCCTGGCAGCGGGGACGAGCTACCTGGGGCTAATGGCGTTTCTCTCGTGTACAGAGGGGCAACAGATACAGGCGCAGCGAGTTATCTTCATGTGCACACACAAACACAGACACACGAACATACCTGTCTGTCACCCATGTTGTGCGCAGCGGAGGATATTCCTGTTTCTTCGTCTCTATCTCCTCTGAGCAAGGTTTGCGCACCTGGTCCAGCCGTTACCGGGACATTGAAAGATACAATCATATCGAGTTTACAGACGCAGTCTATGGATACACGCTATATGGCTGCTGGAAAACGTTGGATAAACAAACGCGCTGAGGAGAAAGTTGTGATGGCACGTGATCCAATGCAACTACGTCACACATCCGTGTCATGTCATCCAACCGCTGTCGCTAAGCAACAAAAGTACAGACTATTTCAGACTGTGAACCACGCTAAAGTTCTCTGGGACCCAAAGGTTAAACCTAAAGGAGTATTTGGGGGACACCTGAATATAAGAAGTGCTGTGCCTAAATCAGAACAACTTGAACAGCTCTTAACATATTCCAACCTGGACTTTTTGTGCCTTTCTGAGACTTGGCTGAAACCTTCCATCTCAAATAGTGTTATCCACATTCCAGGTTATAATATTCATAGACGTGACCGTGGGCATGGCAAGGGGGGCGGAGTCATGATCTATGTTAAGGACACTTTTCAGTGCACACAAATTGAAGCAGTGGGAGATGTGTTGGAATGTACGGGGATAAAAATTAGATTGTCTCCTGAAATGTCTTTTGCTGTGATAGTATTGTATAGGCCTCCATCAACTAATGATCTATTTTTTAATCATTTTACTGACATGCTCAAAAAATGTGATGCGAAAGAGATTCTCCTTATGGGGGATTTTAATATAAACTGGTTCGACAAAAATGGTAGAAAAAAGCTAAAAGAAATGACCCAGAAATTTAATCTTACTCAAATGATAGAAAAAGCAACTCGAATTACTAAGACATCTCAAACACTCATAGACCTTGTCTTCACAAATAAAGCTGATCGGATCACTAAAATTTACAATTTAATAACTGGTCTCTCTGACCATAATTTAACTTTAGTTGCAAGAAAATTATCCAAAGCACGTTATAGAAACTTACATAAAATTGATTCTAATGAGCATGTCTCCTATATTCCAAGAAAAGATTATGAGGTTTTTAATAATGAAATAAGACAGAGTAATTGGTCTGAGACAGTAAATGAAAAAAATTGTGATGCAGCAGCAGAGGATTTCACAAAAACACTTCAGCAACTTGTTTTAAAATATTCTAAAGTGAAGAAGTTGAAAAAAAGGGGGAAAAATCCTTTACCTTGGTTAAATAATGACCTATGGAAATTAATGAGAACTCGAGATGCAGCTTTAAAAAAGTATCATAAAACAGGACTGACAACTGATCGATTAACCTATAATCAGCTTCGAAACAAAGTCATACAGCAATTAAGGCATGCCAAAGCAACTTTCTATATTAATTTAATTAAACAAGCCAAGGGCAATTCAAAACAGCTTTGGCAAACAATAGACAAGTTAACTGGAAAGAGACAATCTAGAAGTGGAACAATAGAGCTAAAAATAGATGGAGAAGATTATATGAACGGTCCAGTAGTAGCTAACTATTTCAGTGATTACTTTACAGATTCAGTAAATGAAATTTCCCAGCAAAGCTCTGGATTTCTGCATTTTTGTGTTCAACCTCAATCCTCTATTTCTGACAGTGAGGCCTTATGCTTCAAATTTATTGACAATTCTAAAACAGATAAATTAATACAGTCATTATCCAACTCAAAGGCTAAAGACTACTGGGGACTTGATAGCTCTCTTATTAAAACTAATAGGGATATTTTAACACCAGCTATAACACAGATTATTAATAAATCTATTAATGAGAGCGTGTTCCCCGATGTCTTTAAAACGGCAATTGTAACTCCGATTCACAAATCTGGAGCTAAAAATGAGACGAGTAACTACAGGCCTATCAGCATTTTGCCTGTAGTATCCAAGATTATTGAGAAAGCAGCTAATGGAACATTTCCATAGCAATAATTTTTTACATCCTACCCAGTTTGGTTTTCGGCGCAATCATTCCACCGATGCAGCTTGCTGCTACCTGGTCGAAAACATCAAACTCAGCCTGGACCGAGGGGGCACGGTGGGTGCTGTGTTTCTGGACTTGCGAAAGGCTTTTGACACAGTTAACCACCGTGTCCTCCTATCTAAGCTCTCTCAATATAATCTGTCTGATGACACACTGCAATGGCTGCAGTCATATCTTTCAAATCGTATGCAGTGTGTCAGAACAAATAATGCTCTGTCCTCTCTGAAATCCTGCACAACTGGGGTCCCACAGGGGTCAATTCTGGGACCTCTGTTGTTTAGTATCTACATTAATGATCTTCCCACGGTGTGCAAAGATATTAACATCATCATGTACGCAGATGACGCAGTCATCTATGTACATGGAATGGGGATGGAGCAAGTGGCATCCAAATTATCTTCTGCAATGAATGATATTCAAAATTGGCTCAAATCCTCTTGCCTAACACTAAATGTTAAAAAGACGGTTGGAATGTTTTTCACAAAATCATACAAACCCAAGAAAATGCCTGACATTTTTGTCAATGAAGAAAAAATAAGCATTGCAACAGATTTGAAGTATTTAGGTGTCCATTTGGACCAAACTTTAAGTTTTAAGAAGCATATCAAAAAACTATGCAATTCAATTAAATACAATATCTCTTCCTTTAGATATATTAGGAATAGTCTGACTACAGAGGCATCTTTTATGTACTTTAATGCAATGATCATTCCTCACATCACTTATTGCCTGTCTTGTTGGTCTCAGGCCAATGAGACCACACTCAAACCACTCAGATCCGTCTATAATCAGGCACTAAAGGTACTGGACAAAAAACCTCTTCGTTATCATCATTGCAATATTCTCAGTAGGTATAAAATATTAAGTTTTGACAATTTAATTTTATTTACAAACTTAAGAAATATCTTTAAAATTGTCAATAACATTGCTCCACCTCCGTTAAAAAAATTTGTTCAACTTTACTCTGAGCAAACAACCCGAACATCTCGTTCGACAGTTCACAGAAACTGTGCTGTCCCTATAAGATCCTCTGCCTTTGCTCAAACAGCTTTTTCATTCAAAACCATTAAACAATGGAATCAGCTCCCAGACAGTCTGAAATGTTCTGTAGATTTAAACATTTTTTCTAGAAATCTAAAGAAATATATTCTTGATAACCAATTGTGTCAGCATCAGTCCGGCTGATTTTGTATATAGGATTTGACACTGATGTATATTAATTTTAAATGAGCTAATGTATTGTGTTTTGTAATAGTTTTTAACATAAACAGCTATGTAATTGCATTGTGATTGCTGTGAACCTGCCCAGGGACTGCAGATGGAAATTAGCATTTGCTAAATCTGGTACAAAGCATCTTTTCTACTGAAAGATTAATGTATTTGTACATGGTCCCTGTCAAATAAATCAATAAACTAAACTAACTAAACTAAAATAAGAACTAAAGGTAGGGACAGATCCATGAACCATAGACATGTCAGCTGATTTATTAGAGGTTAGCCTCTTGAGATGCTACATCTAGTTTTTAGGGGGGTCCTCACAAGTATTAGTATCACCTGCTTGGCTACTAAAGCTACCCTCTATGGTAAATGGAAATGGACTTGAGCTTATATAGCGCTTTTCTAGTCTTTTGACTACTCAAAGCTGCTTTACACCGCAGGTCACACCTACCCATTCGTACCCATTCGCACCCATTTGCATTCACATTCACTCACTGATGGTTCTGAGTTTCTATCTGAGTTAGTTATCCATCAGTATCTCTAGCACATTCACGCCCTTTCATGCCCATTTACACGCCACTGACGCAGCAGTGGGAGCAACTTGGGGTTAAGTGTCTTGCCCAAGGACACATCGCCATGTGTCGCCCGGAGCTGGGCTTGAACCTGCAACCTCCCAATCACTGACCAAGCGCACTATCCATCCGACGCCCCCTATGGGGCAACCACAGCCTCAAACTTGTATAAAAACAGACAATAAGCTGAGGGGGTCTAATTCCTCCCAACAACCTGCTCCAAAGAGTTAACTTGAGGTTATTTAAGCCATGCTACATATCACACAGAACTTGCATCGTGCTTAACACTAAAATAGATAATTCATGAAAGCAATTGCCCTACCTGTAAAGTGTGTGCTTTTGAAATCACAAACTAATTCATCCAAACGTGGTTTCAAACCACTGCTGATTAAAGATGCTACAGTAAACCAGTTCTACCATTAACATTAAGACTAAGAAAACTGTGCCATAGGATTTGACCAATTGCATTATTTTAACAGCAGATAGATTATTGTGTCTTTTCTATAATTTTCAGGAAAACTTCAAACAATCAAAATCGATAAAAGAATGAAATGTGTTATTTTGCAAAATGAAAATAGGCATGGATAAGAGTTAGACAGTGAGATCTCATTTCCTTTTACTTCCCACATTAAGACAAGTTTCATCCCAGGATCATTAAGTGCTTTTTTTCAAAGATTTTTTGGGGTCATTTTACCCCTTCATTGACAGGAGAGAGAGACAGTGGGTAGGTCTGTGGAGGGGTTGTGGGGGTTGTGGGGGGGGATGAGAGAGTGGGGAGGACACTCTGGCCACAGGCTGGGTTTGAACCTGGACCAGCAGAAACATGTACTATATGGGTCATGCCTGGTTTTTTACCACACTGCCAAACCAGTACCCCCATTAACGTTGATCATAGTCTTATTTAAATAATGTGATTAAGGTTCTTGTGCCTTGTTTGATATAATTCTATCAATATTTAAAACAACATTTTAGTGCGTTATTGTGATAAAAGATTGTTTATGTTCCCCCAAAAGGTGAAATGAAGGATATTGAACCAAATACTGCCTTTGTGAGCTTTAATACAATAGAGGAAAAATACAGCGTTGCAATAATGGAGATGATTAGAATGATCAGCGACGGGCGGTCTGTCAGCTTAGAAGAACGTTTCACACTCAGCATATAATAATATTATTTTAAAGACTTAAAAGTGTTTACATGTGTGTGTATGAGTGCTCTCATGGGAGTGTGGCTGCAGAAAATATAACAAGCTAAGAGTTAGAAACATCTCTGGAACATTAGCCGTAAACATTTGATATCTAGATATGGGAAAAGTTAGGGTTGAACAAGGTGGGAACATCTGGGCCTCTACATATCTGTGTCCCCCACCTGTGCAGTGTGACTCTATGAAGAACATCTAATGATATCGTATGACTTATGGTCACAGGTGATGTGTAAACCTGAGGCTGGTA
This sequence comes from Scarus forsteni, assembly GCA_036419115.1. Classification (NCBI taxonomy): domain Eukaryota; kingdom Metazoa; phylum Chordata; class Actinopteri; order Labriformes; family Labridae; genus Scarus; species Scarus forsteni. The sequence continues at coordinate 23,427,820 of JAZDUH010000084.1, forward strand.
CCTGAAAAGGCCATATGTGGCTACATATGTGATTAAGTTACCTTAAAGCGTGCTACCTTAAAGGGCTAAATATATGAAACTCTCATGCAATAGCAAATTCCCTCAGCAGTGTAATGAGATGTTCCAAACTTAATGGAACACACAAGCACCGCAACAGCTAATCAATACTCCACACCACATCTCCTTGCAACCTTGAAAATAAAAGACCTTGCTACCTATGGCTAACAGACCTGGTTCAGGGAGTCTCCTCATCTGGGGGAGGTGACATATCCTCTTATGATGTCCACAAGGAAAAGATTTTCTAAAAGATGAGCCACAAAGGGCAAAAGAGGATTATCCTTATGTTGAAGAGGGTTTGAAGACAAGCCATGGACACATATTTATGCATTAAAAATATGTTTTACACATTGTTGGACCTTTTTATGTTAAAAAATGAATTAAGGTCATCATCCTCTTGGCTTGGATTATTTCTCTCCCTCTTGTTTTGCCATCCTTTTCACTTTCAATGCACTAGTTTAAGACCAGATATCTTTCTTTTTCTAAAGTTTCTGAGTTTATTTACTTGACTTTACCCATCAAACTTATGTAAAACCCCACTTGATTAATTTGAACAGAATGTTGCTGTTGAATACCTAATGTCTCACATATGCAACGTAAGTACACTACGTGTTACACCAAGTGTGTGTTTGCTTTACCTCATAATGTGGTAAAGAGTCTGTTACAAATGTACCACTTCTTAAACAAAGCTTGGGAGACTGAAAGCTTTTCTTCTGCTGTCCATTTGGATTCAGTCACTTTGAGTACATAATGTATATTTCCATTCTGCCCTACCTGACCTTGACCGTACTGCTTTTAAGGACAAATTATCCGTTATAGTTGGCCTTCAATTGCGTGGAGGACCAGTTTCAAACTGATTGAAAAGCAGCGAGTCATTCTTGGAGCTAAAAGTATTCTGAAAATCTCTTTGGAAATTACAAATAAAAAATAGAGCAAGCCATGGTAGGTACATTAGAGAGAAAGGATCTTGTCTTTTGTAGTTGAAAGAGCATACATTTATCACTCTTGATATGATGTTTGCTTTCTTCTTGAGCTTATTCTGCAGAGAGTTAATGTTCCATCACGGCCTCCTGCTTTTGCAAAAATGATGCTTTTAAATTACACAAATGCTGGAAAAACTTTATATAATCTTTTGTTACCTATGGGATAAATAATGGAAAGAGCAACCATATATTTTCTGGGCTGATATGTAATTATTAGCCTCTCTTGAGCAGCATGACATTTGTTGAAGTCTGCATCTCAGCACCTCCTTTCTACTTGTTCGAGGTGTGAAACGCAATTGCTGCTGAGGAGCCATCTCATAAATAATAAATCCATGTGGGTGGAAACTGGCAACATCAATCAGTCCAAACAGGGGGAATTGGACTCCCAAGATTCCACATGGTGGTTCACTTGCAGTGCGTCTCCAACTGACCCATATCTGATCCTCTAGGCTAATCTGAGCATAACTGGGGCTCATTAATGTAGGGATTTTAATTTTTGCATTAATTAAAGCTGCAAACATATGTCAGGGATTCATTTGGTCTAAATCTTTTAATTCACTCCCTGTCATTCTGCTTTGTTAATCCAGGATTTATCAAAATGTGATCAGGAAAGTGAGGCCGATCTGAAGGTCACACAGTCTAAACAATGAGGAGAAAGAGGCAACAACAACACAATCAAAAGGTATTAAGCCAGTAAAGTGGTATGTAATTGCATGCCTGTTTTGATCACAGTTGCTCCAAATTAAAAGCAGTGTTTTCAGTTTTTGTGCGTGTTAATGAGTTTGGTGGCTACCCTTTAGGTGCTGAAAAAATACAACACACCCACACTTAAACTCTGCAAGGCCTCGGCAAGCTGGCAAAAAAGCGTTTGAGTGAGACTGATTAACTTAAAGCCTGTGTTCATTTACACGGTGTGTTGCTTCACAAACACTATATCATCGGGGTGTTGTGGTTTCTTCTTTGGCTCATTATAATGTTCGGGCTGTAATTACATCCACCTCCAGAATACTCTGAAGCTTAACAAAAAAGGTCCTCTTTTCTTGTACGCCCCAAATCCCACCATATGGTCTCAAACTTGGAGGGGACTTGTCTCTTCCTAGTGGTCTGTTGGACGGTTATGAGAGTACCAAAATGGACTTTAAGCACCTTTTTAATGTTGTGTGATCTCTAGATGGGCCACTTGGTTTTCTTCACTATCCCCAAAGAAAAGTGTAGCTCACCTTGATGCATCCAATGAGGGTTTATATTAGTCTATCCCATCATAGCTGAAGAAATCTCGTACATTCTTACCAGAGAAGATTAAGGTAGGGGTATGGGACAGAGGACAACTGTGGTCTGCAGGCTCAATTTCAAAAAGTTTAGTCAACCCACACTAAAACAGAAATTATGGGCCTAATGGAGGGTTAAAGAGGAACCAATTATGTTAGCAAATACCATATATTAAGCTCATTTGCTCTACCAGCACTATCTCAAAGTTAAATGTTAAAAAACAAAGTCCAAACCATCTTCAACCTTCAAAATTCATTCAGATTTAGCAGCTTCTTGCACTTTTTTCTTATTTTGTGTCTGAATGTTAAGATGATTTGTGAGCACCTGCCCTCAAAATGTTTTTTTTTTCCATTCTCATCTGACAAGAGCCGACAGGGGGGCTTCTATCTGATTCACACCATTAACAGTAGTATGCAAAATGACACAGTCACACTTGCATTTTTCATGTGATGCTCAGAGAAAAACCAGACACTCCTGGATAAGGGTATCTACTAAATCTATCATGCAGGTGATAAGAGAATGTGCTGCCATCACACCTGCATTGCTTGGAGAGGTTGTTCCCAAGACAGAGTGTGTTATCACTTAAGCAGACAACAATCTGCTTTCATTTGGCCAATTCAGAAATTAAACTTTGTTTTTGATCAAAATAACTGCTGAGACTTTAACGAGCTAGTCTCTGCTTGCTTCCAGCCAAAGTCTGGGGTGGTTTGTGTGCAGTGAAGACACAAACAGTCCAAGCAACCAGAACATACACCGCAGAAATGAAATGAGCAGCAGCAGTAGAAGCTGTGTACATGTGTACCAGGCAACTTTGATTCCTGGATGACAAAATAATTTGCAGTCCTAAAGGGTCCTGGGCCTGCTCTTGCCATGCAGCCTCTCATCAGCATTGAAACAGCGAAAGGCTGATGTTACTAATTGTCTTATCCACTCCTCCACTTTTAAGAAGCTGCTCTCTGAATTTTCCACGTCATTGTCAAAGCTTCTTTTCCAGCCAAGTGCTAAAAGCCCTACTCATTCATCCACGGACTTGATGAGCTTCTTCAACATGAGTTATTGTGAACATTTGACAAATAATGCTAATTGTCAAAATGTTCTCAAAGAAGTTTATTCCCTCTCCAGGTCAAACCACAACTCTTCAAGATGATAAGTAAGCTTGATATTTCACAATACAAAGTCATCATATGCACTATACTTGTTGGTATTTTCAGCATGATGTAAACCTCTCATTACCTCCGCCAAGGAGGTCATGTTTGTCTGTCTGTCGGTCTGTTTGTGAACAAAATAACTCAAAAAATAATGGATGGATTTTGATGAAATTTTCAGGAAATGTTCAGCATGGGAAAAGGAAAAAGTGATTAAATTTAGGTGTTGATCCGGATCACCGTCTGGATCCGCCATGACGAAAAATGCGATTTTCGTGAATAACTACTGTACTAAAATAGATATCATTGTGAAACAAATTGATAATGGTATGTTTTCATGGTCAAGGAATCTAAATATTTACATGAAATGAAGGTAGGACTAATATTTGTGGTACAAATCACAATATGGGTGAGGACTGTGGTGCTGGCGGAGGTCTGCGCTCTCTGAGTGCTTTTCTAGTTATCTGAACACACAGGCATAGTTGGTGCCATCACAGAATTTTTGGTGACATTTTGAGAAATGATAATGACAGAAATAGAACAGATTGCAAGCTGTGACTGGGTAAAGTATCAAGAGAAAATCGTTTTAAACCTCTAATGACACTTTTAAATACCATTATTGAACAAAGTATTGGCGAGTACCTACTTGTAAGCACTCATAATTAAATTTTTCTGAAAAAGTGGTATTTGTGCATTCCTGGTTTCTACCTTGTTTATCACATGAATAAAGAGGAGGCTGTGTCAAGAGTGTATCTCCATAAAAATAAAGGGATCTACCATCTTTAATCTTTAACAGGTGAGGGTATTTTTTTCATAAAAATGAAGTAGTCTGCTAAATTAATTCCATAAAAGACTGAAGTATCTCCTAAATTCATCCCATAAAAAGCACTTGAATCTAGCAATGGCTGTGGAGAGAATTTGACAAGGCCATGCAAATCAGTGATTTAATTTTCAAAGGAGGCTTAGGAACGCTCAGTCTAATCTGTGGATGATGCCATACAATGGATATGATTTCATCCAAACTTTGGATCAACCTACCCCCAGAAAAAGAGGCGCAGTTGAGATGGGACTTCTGGCCATTTGACCAATAGTGACACTGCATGGACAATGTTTATTGATGTTTCCCTTACTTAAAACCATAAATCTCTAATAAATTCATACAGGTGCGTAGATAACAGTTGCTCTCTATGGGATGAGATTAAGATAAGTTATATATTTAGACTGAGGCCATTTATGAACTCTGTATGTAAAGACCTTTATTACAGTTGTAAAAACTGTCTGTACTCCACACAGTTGTATAACGCATGGGTCTCCTATAGCTAGCCGCAAGTGGAAAAAATGTAATTTGACACTTTTGCTTTGGTTTCATTTTTCCAATTGCTGTTTTGTATTTACTACTTTTATCCCATATAAGTTAGAGCATCTTAACTCATCCCATCTTCCACGTTTGTCTCCCTCCTATAATCCCTGTTTCTTTTCTTCTTTGTGCTTATGTTAAAAGCTTAAAGTCCACTGAGGACATCTTTACTGTGGAGCTTGCATAAAGGTTCTTGATTGATGAAGTTGCTTACTGTTCAGTCAGCATCAACTGCAGCAGAGCCTGGCATTAACTCCACTGCAAACAATAAGTGTCTACTTAATTATAACAGCAATCCATCCCTCTGGTATTTTTGAAGTTTCTCATTTGTTTCTGCAGGCTAGGATAATAAAGTGAATGCCTGTAAGAAAATCAAAAAAGAAAACAAATCAATGTAATGATAGACAAATGGAGAGTCATCACAACAGCTGAATAGGATCAGTTTTTAAATCTGTTTTCTGCGATGATTCAGCTTTCTATCCGTATAGTTAAATGAAAGGAGTAGTCATTTCTATTACAAATGATAGAGTGCACACACTGCATCCAACAAAGGCAGAACATGGACATTTTAGTTGACAGCTAACAATAATAGAGACTTCCCTCATTACAATCATTTAACCAAAGCCTATTTTTTTCTCTTTGCAGAATTAGATACCTTTATTTAATCCATAAGTCGTTCAACTCCCTGCATTACAATTAGTTATAATAATTTTTTGAACATGTTTACCTCCTTTCACAGATGTTGGAGTTTTGTTATATTCGGACAAAATCCTATTGACTTAATCAGTAGATGGTGTGGGTTTATATTTAATATTTGAGGAATATCTGATGGTTTTAAGAGTCAATGTCTATTAAGCTGCAACACTGACATGATCACCATCAACAGATAAGAGCAAAAAAGCTTTTTATAGAAGTTATAGCTAATATTTGTCATCATTAATATCTGAAAATCCTCAAATCTGGTATTGCCGCTGCTTTGAAAGCAGTGGCTCAGTGGAGGTAAAACTCTACTCTTTTTAAATGCAGTGACCTTGATCGTGCCCTCAACAGAATTTGGAAGGTCTTTGTGCTTGTTTCCAAAACACATTTCACAGACCAATGGACATGAACACTAGACTTCTCCTGGGCTCTCTTTTGAAGATCAGAACCAAACTGTGTCTGACATTTTGACTCATTATGACCTAAAAATCCAGGTCTCCACCACAGCTGTTACATATTTCATACACTTCCAGATTATTGCAATACTTCTGAAAATATGTTGACTTATGAATGTTTCATTAAGCCCTGTTAGTGGAACTTATTTGGACTAAACTTCCTCGTTGGGTGTGTTGTTTGAAACTTAAAAATGCGTGAATAGATGCCAGGGACTTGCTCGATGTCCTGCATTAGCCATCAACAGGAACAGCATCATCCCAATTTAATAGCAGTTCAACTAGATGCTGCTTTTTAAATCAACATCAGTTCACTAAAGTTTACAATCATTGTAGATTTTAATGCTTATATCGGATCGATCTCTCTGTCCATGATTGTGTCAATCACTTCCATACTAACTATCTTTTGCACCATACCTGCATCAGGTCCCTATTGAAATTAAGATACCGCATCTGTATATTCAGCAAGAGATAAATATGATGAAGACAGATTTGTGGTCTGGATGTTGATCAGTGTCGCCATCATAAATTCCAAATAAGTCCTTTGTCTCTCCCCCCCCCCCCCCCCCCCCCCACACACACACACACACACACACACACGCACACACACACCCTATTTAGACAGAAAAGACACCACTTCATCACTTATCAAAAGTTCTCATTTGATGCTGTTGTATTATTCAACACTAATCATCTCTACCTTATAATTATCATAGATGTGGGCATAAATATTAGATTTGTTAGAGTTTTCGTGATTGTTATTGATTATTCCCTTAAATAAACTCCCTTTGCAACACTTGTTATAAATTACCAGCACACAAATAAAGATTGATTGGTTGATAGTGACTTTAATGACAAAGAGTAAAGCATCATTCGCACACTGAAATTTGGACCAATTTTAGCCTCTGAGCTAAGTCAGGCTAAACAGAACTAAGTTAAAAGGATAGTTCAGTTTTTGAAGTGGTGATGTATGAGCTCCATATGACCACTAAGTATATTTGATGCAGTAAAAAGTTCCCTCCTCTTCCTCAGTAAGCCACAGTCTGTAAGAGTCTGTTACGCAGAAACAGTCACAAACAGGGAAGTATTGTACCAAATGTAAAGGATATTATCTCCACCTACAAGAACTCCCATCAAAAAATAATACCACAGTTTAAGAGTACACTACCTAGACATTTTTTTTGTGTGCATTAACTTTTCAGAAAAAATCTAGTTTATTTGGAACTAGAAAAGCACTCAGAGAGCGCAGACCTCCGCCAGCACCACAGTTCTCTCCCATAATGACCATAAATATTAGTCCTACCTTTATTTCATGTAAATATTTAGATTCCTTGACCATGAAAACATACCATTAGCAGTTGGTTTCATAATGATATCTATTTCAGTTCGGTAGTTATTCAAGGAAATCACATTTTTCTTCAAGGCGGATCCAGGCGGTGATCCGGATCAACGCCAAAATTGAATCACTTCTTCCTTTTCCCATGCTGAACATTTCCTGAAAATTTCATCAAAATCCATCCATAACTTTTTGAGTCATTTTGTTTACAGACAGACAGACAAACAAACTCTCCCGAAAACATAACCTCCTTGGCGGAGGTAACTAGAAATACATGGAATCAGTGGAATACATGATTTGAGTCCAGATAAACTTGATCAGGTGCACGGGTAAATACGTCTACTTTATGTGGCATTCAATGAGTGTCTTGAATGAACTTTCATGATTTTATTAGGGTCTCTGGCCATTTTTGTTGTCCTGGTTATCAGTTTGTTAGTATCTATCCTGCTAAACACACAATAACCCTTCCAAATTAAAAAGTGTCATTGTTTTTTAAACAGCAAAATTAAATATTAAAATGCTGTTTGCATGTGTTCATCACGGAGCTTATTTCAGATATTTTTCCAGAATTGTAAAATCCCGCATACTTTCAGCCTCGGGAGCCAGAGGTGTTAGAATGCTAACTTACTCCCACATTTTTGGTCTCATTCCTCCTCTACTGTAACCTGACGCGTCAGGTGGACTGTTTATTTGTCCATGAGATACATTTCACTAGTCCACCTAGGCAACTCCCATACAAAATGATTGGTCAGATGCATTGCAAGGGTAGTACCACACTTTAAGAAGGCCCAAAACAGTTTTAATCTTTCTGTCATTTTTAAATTATGGAGTTCAATTCAGTGTGCACTAAAGCTACCTAGTTTTACTCCACTCTATTAAAACCTACCACTCCAGTTTTGTTTGAATATCAGAATTACTTGCAAAACCTGGTACATTAAGGTCTCTCAGTTAACTCTGCAAAGCAATAAGATTTTAGATTTCATAGATATATCCCTGATCATTAACTTTCTCAATTGATAACCAAAAATGTCCCTAAAGCTACGGCTGATCACAGCACGATTTTGATAAAATGTCTCCAAGAGAAGAGCACAAACAACCACAAGTTCACAGTTTGTCTTTCCACTTTTTTCTCCTTTCCACTTTTACTGTTTGCGTTTTCTGCATTAAAAGGTCATGTTCTGGTGTAGATGTAATGCAGGTAACCTTCAACAAATCCTATTACTGCTTTGCCCCATGCCAACATGTCTGACCTTTGTGATTTAAACTCAATCTACAATATGTCTAAGAGCACAGGCAACATAGAAGGAACAACATATCCGGTAAAAGCTGGCAAGGCACATGCAAGAAAATGGAATTACACTGACACAGCACGTTATGTATCCTAAGACATCACTCACAGCTCTCACTCTGTTTGTAGACTCAATGATGTGATACTTGAGTGTTATCCGCAGCTTTTTTCCTGTTTTTATCGTCTGATTGTTCGGTTTCCTTCCTGAGGAGATAATGACCGGTGTTTCTCACTGTCACTCATCCAAAAATCACACATTAGGAAATGGTACTTTGCATATTTGTCTCTCCTCCGGCGTCTGCTTGTTATAAATCCTCGTCTCTAATTGCGAGTCAAAGCATGACCTTGTTGCTAAAAGATTTTTCAACGCTGAAGGATTTTGATGAGGGTGATGAGCAAGGCGGCACAGGAAGACACACTGTGAATTCAAGAGACTCCATCCACTGATTTGTATGTTAATGGTGGCGGCTGCAGGATTTGGACCATGAACTTTGACTTAATATTGGAATTTTCAATCCATGCCACAGACATCAAGACAAGTTAATTATGGCAGCCGTAAAGTACCTCATGTTCTTCATGGTAATGCTCCTGCTTTGACATTGACATGGTGACTGAGAGTAAATGCCACTTAATGATTGCTTCTTCTGAATCAGGCTGCATTTTTGAGCCCTTATAAACTAAATGAAGTGTGTAGAGAAAGCTCATATGTCTGCATGGTCCCTCTGCTGTCAGAATAACAAAGAGGCTGTTCAAGCCTTACATGTAGTGCACTGCTGCATTTCTTCTTTCAGGTTTTTTGCTCCCTTTTTCCCCTGTTGGGTTAAGATATTTGAGGAGTCCTGAACCGAAAAGGACACTTGATGTTCCTGTAGGTGTAAAAGATAGGCTCTAGTTGAGGGGAGTATTTATTACATACTTTCTTCTGAGCACAGTGCTCGGGTTTGAGCAGCCTCCAGGTAATGTCCTGTGGTCAGAAGGTACAGACGAAAAGTAAAAAGGCAGGAACATCCTGTGACATTCCCTCACTTTGTTTGCCAGCTGGACTAGCTCTGAATGCCAAATGTTAAAGGTAGCATTGAGGTCTGCTTGTATTGTTGCCTTGCCTGCTTGCTCAAGACTGCATACAGTTTAAAGAGAAAGATAATCAAGTCAGACTGTTGGCTGATCTTTCCATCACTTTGCAGAGCTGAAAAAGTCAGCTTTGTCATAATTTAAAGGTCCCATGTCCTAGTGTGTTGGATTGTTTCATGTTATTTGACTTAAGTCAAATAAAAAAGGAGAAAAAAAAAACTATAGAACAGTGATTCCCAATTGAAGAGGGTACATGGAAACGTTTAATAATGTATTTCCAGCGTAGAAGTGCTGAGATAAGTAGCATTAGCAGGTCATTTTTATCTGCCAACTTTTTTTGCTACTTGATGTCAAATTGAAGTTAACATGTGCTCTTCAATCCCAAAGTCATACCACAGCTATGTCTGCTGTGTCTACCACACCATTTTACTATTTGTTTGAATTGAAAAAAGTCTCCATCAAATTATGTCTCTCCTTAAGGGTTTATTTCCTTAGCCACTGCTTTTTATGTGCTAGGGGCAGTCATTTTAGCCCATAACCAATGTTTTTTAAGCAGATATCACTCTGAGCAGTAGGTGCTGTTTATCACAGTGCTTACATCACTTTCAGTTTTGGAGCAGTTCATCTTTCGGAACACTACAGCATGTCAAAGTTATCTCTCACCGACTGATCTATCAAAATAATGACAGGGTGGGAGTTCTGGTGTCTACTTTATCAACAACAGTGGTGCAAAGGGCAGTGATTTGACTCATCTGCTGGAGGGCACAAAATCCTGCTCCTCAGCAGCTATTGGTGGTAAGAAATGTTCTACTGCACAAGATGGGTGTTATCATAACTAAACTGAAGTATTCATTGTGGATACATTACAATTAAAGTGAAAAACAATGTTTTATACCTTATTTTAAGATAAAAAAAAAAACATAAAGATGCCTTGACAACTCAAATAGCATTTCTGACTTTCTTAGCCTAATAATTAGCAAAAATGTGGAAAAAATGCCCTACCACACGGTGTTAACAAATCATTTGAAGACTTTCTGGATCAGGATGTTTCCTGTGGCACAACCAACAATCCCTGTAGATTTTCTCAAAATACATCAAGAATTTTATGTCATTAGTGAAGATGTAGAAAGCTGCTCCATCTTGCAAATTTAACAAATACTGACAGAGTTCATTTATCTGCATCTAGACTCAGTCCACTACCATAATCCCATCACTTCTTTCATGGGGTATGACCAATGTTCTGTGAAAATTTTCATGAAGTTCAGTGTCAGGATTTTTTTCCTTCACAGTTCTAAGAGCTCAGTGTAACTTTCAAGGTTCGTACCAACACCTGACATAATTTAGAATAAAAGATGATGACGAGGCAGCTGGATGCAATCAAGGCGATGCTTACTTGTTATAACGAGGAGGACAACATACATGTTACAACATGAAATGTTGAACTAAAGAAATACAATGTCTTCTCTCTTTTATAAGAGTGATAAGAATGTGTGTGTATGGAGTGACCTCCGCACAGGCTCCTCTCCGTCTCGGGATGAGCCGGGTTGTTGATAAGAAGGAGCCTCCATGAGGTCATGTAGTGTGTAGTGTGTTTGTGTGTGTGTCAGAAGAATGCAAAAGCTAAACAATGATTACAAAGTGATGACAAAGAGGTATTCAAGGACAAGGACAATTAAACAAGATAAGGACAGGGTTATAAAGAGACAAATACATGAAAAGATTATATACAATATGTACAAAGGTTGAATACATAACATGTACACAAAGGTCAAATTATTCTTCACATTCAGTTTGAAACTCTTCAAGCTATCATGCTAAAGGATAAATGGACAGACAAATGCCAGCAAAAACTTAACCATCTTAGTTGAGGGGAAGAAGTTTAAAGAGTTTTAAAAAATATGTTAATACGTACACACAACAGCAGAGCAACAGGGATGGTTTACTCATACAAGACATGTCCCTTCAACATCAGCTGGCTTGCTCTGGTGAGAGGAAGACAAAGAAAGTATAAGACAGGTCATAATTGTATAATTTGCACAAATTGGACATTTAAACTGGGTCATAATTCATTCAGGATCATTCCCCTGGTTGCAGTTCTTACTAAAGACCAGCTTTGCAGCATCATACTTAAGTGCTCATAGAGGTAAACTCTGCACTTGTGAGGGAAGATTAATGGGGCCTTGAAAAGTGTGAACACTGGACTTCAAACAGCTTCTTGGTTCAAACTGTGGGTTGTTAACATTTGTGACACTGAGCAGCGACACCTTCTTTCAACTCTCTCACACAAAACGGTTTCAACGAGACAGACCACTTATTGGGAGATATTTGTCCTCGGTTTTGGAAAAAATGGGTTTTCTATAGAGAGTCTTGGCTAAAGTAAGGTGCCTGTGGTTGTCATGGTGCTTTTCAGGCAGCTGAATGCTACCTTTTTTTAACCATTGGTGGTGTCATAAAGTAAGAGGACATCTCCCTTTCCTATTGGGAAGCACTGGCCTCTGTTGGCACCAAAATGGCTGCATGTTGGGATCCTGACAACATGATACAGATGTCTTGTATGGTCATGCGAATGAAAGGACATGTTGGTTACAGTCCTTCAAATAAAATGCTGATTGGAAATCTGTTCCAGTCAGCTCAAGCAGGAAGAATAACTTGAGCTCATCTTTTATTTATGGAAGTAGTTACAGCGCTGTTCGGCTGCAATCTCCTCCCTGCACCCTGCTAAAAGCTGATTCTCTCAAGGGTCAACATTTGCCCGGGAAAGCAGCTGGACTCCCACTGTACAACTTTCACAGATTCTCCTCCTTGTTTCATCGTGCTTTTTGTCATCCTGCAGCCCTCAGAAGCACCCACTCATCCACTGATAAGTGTGAGGAGATTTAATGGGGTGTACTTTCACTTCAGCCCGGCCCGGAGATTAGGAAGTTGCAGTGTTCTTCTTTTGTACTGAGGATGAACAGCAGAATGTTCTGCGGGGGTATTTCAGTTAAACACACATGCATATAAATCCCCGAGACGGATGCTTGCTTTGCTTTGAGGGGAAAAAAAGTCACTTTTTGACAGAAAATGAATGACTGCCCTATTTCTCCATCAGGCCATTATGATTTATTCATAAATGTAAAAATTAATTTCCAGTTTAGGATCAAAGCTAAGGCTTGCTAAGGACACTACCCTTGATGATATTGACAGCATTCAGCGTGAATTTTCAACTCAAGCTGCGCTTATGTGTTCTCAGATGCTGTTCCATGCTGAGTTTAAAGTTATAGCTTCCTAAGAGAGGGAGAAATTTTGTTTTTCGCCATAAAATTGAATCTTATGTTGAAAATTCACAAGGCTGGAGAGGAGCCAAGATTGTCTTAAGCTGTTTTAGTGCGGCATTCGGAGCTCAAACCACAAATAATACAGAGTCAATCTCTGTGACATTGCTCTGATCCTTCAGTCTCCAAAACTGAGTGGAATTTAAATCTGTGGAGCAATAACTTGGGAAGATTTTCAACACAGTTTTCTCTGTTGTATAAAGTTCTGATGAATTAAATAAATAGTTATGACACTGTAGGAGATGCTGCTTATGAGAATGCTTATCTTTCTACAGAGAGGGCTTTTATTCATTGTCCTGATTTGGTAATTATAAGCAAAAGCAGTCAAAGCATTTAGAGTCACAATTAGCCAATGATCAGAATTACAAAGGCCAAAACAGTCACAACACCATTTATCTTTTTATTGACAAATTAGCATGAATTGGTATCCCTTTTACAGAAAGGTTTTCTCTTTGTCTCATTCAGTTCAGTCATTACACCTGTCACTCATAATGAGCTATATTAGCTTAAGTATATGACAGCCCCATTAAACGATTGCTAATTATGAGACATCATATCAATATTTTGAATATTAGATTCAGGTTGTTGCTTTCAGCACAGCATAAAGTCATGTATTCAATCACAGTTGAGTCACATTTCTCTTGACAAAATACCTGTTTACATGCATTTAGCCTGCATGATACTGTAGATGCAACCCACCCTGTAAGTTGTTAGTCTTAGATGATTATAACATGATGAGCAATTAAGTTTCAATTATGGCTGTGATTTTAGCCTCCCAGCATCATAAATACACGGTAAGTGTTATGAAACATTCACATATGATGTTTACTCCTTGTTGTGCTCTTTCTGTCATGTGTGGTGAATAAAGCACTCATCTACAGACCTTTCCTTTGCAGAAGCTTGCCTGCTGAACAGCTTTCAGCCTGAATTAAAAAAAAATTTAAAAAAAAGGTTCAGATATTTGGCATATAGTGTTTTTACATGCTTCATTTTTCAAGTCATGAAACATATGTGTGGCTCACTCTCGAGACAGAAAACAAATGTTCCTGCTTTGAAGATATTGGGAGTTTTAGGGCGTTTTCACACCAACCATATTTAGTGCGCACCAAAGAAGTTTTGGCCCAGGGTTTGGTACGTTAGTATCAATGTGAATGCAACCACTGCACTTTGGTGCGCACCAAACAGCCGGTTCGAGACCTCCATGAAGGGGTGGTCTCGATCCGCTCCATCTCCCTACATTTGGTCCGGTTTCACCAACAAAGTGGTCTGAACCGATCTACTTTTGATGCATTACTTCCTGTTAATCCCGCGGTTGAATCTTACTCAATTTGTCGATTTGTTTATTCTGGTTGAGGATTACGATGATTTACGAGGGTCCAGAAGGTCGCTGATGCCGTCTCAAACAAGATAAAAAAAACACACTTGAAGGAAAATGTAGAAGAGAGCGAAACGTAAACATTGGTTGTTTGGTGTAGGAAATGGTTACCATGGTAGCCTCTTCTTCGTTCTCCTCCGTAGCAGGTTTGGTAACCGGTTACGTGCATATCGCCCCCTGCTGTTTCAAACTGAGTAAATACACAAGTGGGCCCGGGCATGGTTCAGTGTTGCAAGTGTGAATGCAAGCCAGCAGGGGAGGGGGAGGGGAGCGAACTGCGTCGCAGTACGGTTCGAAACAAGTGGGCCTAATGTGAAAACGCCCTTAAACTCTGTGACAAAAGTGCAACTAAGCAGTTTGCCTTGGTGTCATTCAGTCCCTGTCCTGACATATATTCACTGTATGCCTGTTTTATTCAATAGTGAGACTGACCGCTTGTAGCAAATTACTTTTACTCTGAATTAGTTCCAGGCCAGTTATGGTATTGGTGTAGCATGAGAAGTTGTTAGGTGCTTTTCTATATGTCTCTTAAAAATGCTCTTTGGTAAACATGTGTTAGGTTGTATGTTAAAATGAAGGCAACATGTGCACATTTCCATTGGATGATTCTGTTCTCATTGCAGTACTCTAAAAAAGGCAGTCTCATCATAACACCTGCAGCAGTGTCTGCAGAGAAAGTGTCAGTAATGACAAAAGTAGAGTGCAGCTTTGTAAAGGAAAAAATCACCTGCTTGAGCAAACTAAACTAAGTTCTAGGACTAAAAAAGTGTAATTTTTGTTCATGTTGTGGGAATCTACTGTAAAGACAGTAAGTGGGGTTAACCTGTTGATTGTTTCCTTTGCACAGAAAGAGACTCTGTGGGATCATAAATAGCCTGTTTGCCGGGAAGCTGAAATGCAAGCTTTACTTCTTCTACTACAACAGTGGGATGAGTTGACTGGTCATCCTGTTTCTGTCAGTTGCTTGGTTGATCGTGTTCCCTCTGCAAACGAACTAATCAAAGGTCTATTGGAAACCACAATAACCACCGATTTTCAGGTGATGTCTGTGCGATTGTTGGTGCCAAAACAGGAATTAATTGCTGTGTTCATTAAAGAGAGAAACGATCCATGCTGATCACTTGTATTGGAACAACTCTCCCCAATGATCTGGGTGTAAAAAAAAAAAAAAACATCGAATGTGTTGACCTTTTCTGCTTGCAGTTTTGTGTTTGGCACACAATGATTTGCCATATTTAGAAACAACTATGGCTCTCTGTTAAAACAGTATGATTTATGGAATCATGTAGAAATTCTGCACAACCACCAGTTGTGGTTAAAAACTTGTCTTGGTACCATTGAAATGATGTATTTCATTAATGTCTTCATAATCCAGCGTGCATAGATTATATAATAAAGAATAAATACTGCATTGTTTGATTGACTGGCATCATAATAAGCCTCTGCTTTTATCTGCCTCTTGAAAAAAAAACCATTCTTGATATGAAGTTGACTTTACTTACCTACAGCAGGGTCTTGTAGTTTGTACACAATTATTCAAAATTTCCTAATTTTAAGAAAATATTACATGTCTGGTATATTGATGTGCAATGTACTCTGGGTAAATGTCAAGTGGTTGCTCTTTTAGTCCTTTATTTATAGAGAGTCACCCTCAACAGCCTTTTGGTTGTAACAGTATTTCAGTCTACTCACAGGGATATAAGCCAAGGGCCAGATCAACAAAGAATGGATTGCTCCTGCTAATAGCACTGTTATTTGCACAGAATTAGCTCGCACAATCTGCCCTGTGTTAGCACCTCATCCTCAAAAGAATTTGGTCTAATCATATTCCAGTGCTAACACACCCACACACTTTGCTGCTGAGTGCACTTTGCGCCTCTGATGGCAAAATAAATGCAGAAAATATAACTCAAATGATCAAAAAGTGGTCAAGGGAGTCATAGGGGTTTTTAACAGACTGTATTTAGATGAATTATTCATGTTTACTGAAAAATATTGGTATGGTGGCAGAGACGAACACAGGAGGCTACATTACTGTAATCCTTCATGCCATTTGTAGCGCAAGGATCATGCGGCCTGGAAACCGCTATCTACAAATGATTTATTCTCAACTAAATCAAAGAGTAATTCTCTCCTATGAAAATTCAGTGGCTACTATCACTGCTGCCATGATTACTGGAGAGTCCTCACATGAAAGCCCTTATATAGGCCATTCTCCACAGTTACCACCAACTCAGTGCAATTTGCGACCATTTTGAGCTAGTGAGAGAGCTAGAGAGGGAGGAAGAGAAATTGCATAGATTTGATACAAGGGTCTCACTGGTGTTAAATAGCACCGCTTTACTGCCTGTGGCAATTATGAACTGGTCTTTTTGGATTAGGTGGTGTTTGGAATGAGGCTAATTTACATACGAAGGGGGCAATTTGCGCTGCATTTATGAATATTCCCTAACTGAGATGCATTCATATCGAACCGGCGCAGCTACAGTATGAGTCGCAGTTCAGTTTGTGTTCAGTTTGCATGCATTTCACCCTTTGCGTATGCTTTGTGGATTGCACACTATTTTTTCTGTCATTTGCACAGGTTTAGTGGTGGCAAAAGCAGTGCATTTCTTTTGTGGATCTGGCCCCACACTGCCCAGACAGACAGCCCAGATGGAAAGAAGAGAGGAGAAGGAGCTTTGTAGTCTTTAAGTCTTTTTACTTGCAAGTATGGGCAGCTTACAACAAAGGCAACTTCCTTTTGTACTAAAGAAAGTGTTTAAGCTTCTTATATACAGTCAAGGTACGCTTTATTACACAAGCTTCAGCCAGTGATATTGCATCTTTCTCATTCAGAAACTGTGAGTTCTTCTGCTGACGTGACGGTGTTCTTATCAGAGACAAGATGTTTTACTTCTGCTGATGTATCAGAGACAAGATGTTCTGTCTTGATTTCTCGTTTTCAGTTTCTAGTTTCAGCATGAAGACTTTTCACACAAGCATATAAAAGAATCACAATTTATCTATAGTCATAATGATAACAAATGTATACATTTTCTTTACGTGAAGTTAGGCAAAATTGGAGACATGAGAAATAAGAACAAAGCAAAATTTTGGTTTCACTTCTCAGCATGCTTTGTATTACCAGGCCCTTTTTTATACGATGCCTCAACACAGATTAGCATGTTTTTGGCATTCAGATACCAAGCTGACTGTGCCTGTGCACACAATGCATCACCAATGGTCATCATAGTTGGTACTGCTGTCTGATTTAACTTGTGCATTAGTAGGTAGATAACGCATCAGCATAATTTTTTTTCATTTCTTCCCTGCAGGCTTCACACATACTTAGTTCAATGAAAGCAGGAGAAGAAGAGTCAAAAGGTTCCTGACTGTGTCTTTTCTAATGTGTCATTTCATTCTACTGTATGTTTAAACATTGTCTTAAAGGAAGATGCCAGCCACAGTGCTCCAAAGACAGACCAAAGATAAAAGAAAAACAGAATCACAGGGATGGTAAAGGCTCTCTTCCCAAAGGTGGTGGCCGCAAAACCTCAGGGTAGACTCAAGATTTTTGACAATGCCATTGTTGGAAACCATGAACTATGACAACATGGAGATACTTTAGTGGGTTGTCCTACTGCTGCACTTCACATTTGTAAATGTGGCTGTGTTAAATGTGTTGAGTCTAAATGTCCAAATCAGTCTGAATCAAGAAGCCCAGACCACCTCTGCTTGTAATTTGAAGTAGCAGACGGATTATTTCAGTCCGTCGCGTAGTATCTTTATGCCCCAAACTGAGGTTAATTCATTGTGTATAAAATAGGGCCTATTGTCGACAATGGAATCCATTTATTTAAAAAAAATATTCTCATTATATTCAAATCTTAAATGCTTTTATGTATAACATACATGTAAAAGTCACTATTTTGAATCCATGAAGATCAGTATGTTGTATTATGCATGATCCCCTCTTTCTTTCTCTTTCTTTCACAATAACAAACAGATGCAGAACTGTGATTGATCTTGGATGGTGCTCGTATGTGCCACTGATAAAATGTCACATAGCTAATCATTACCCTAACATAAACACTTTTGTAATTGTACATCACTATCACCTACTTCTGGTAACCTTATTCCAGTAAATCACCATGGATCCACCCTCTGTGTTGCTGCTCTGGGCAACAGCTCGTCTCAAGAGCACTTCATATGCAGATTTACGAATTCATTGTTGTGAATGCATATTTGCATTTCAAAGTCTAGATGACCCCACTTCTTTCAGAGGTGTTAAAATAAAAAGATATCTGTCTTGTATCTGTTACGGCTGGAAATGTGAAAAGCAAAAGGACGAACTTTAGATTAAAATGAATTCATCAAATGGCCAAATGACTTTGGCATATTTCATCACTCAGAGCCTCATAAGCCCCACATCATTTAAATTGTATCAATAATGAAGAAATCAATGTTTAATGATCCCTTTGCATATCTAGAAATGTATTAAATCCCCATTAGAGCAAAATTAAGACTGTTCAGTGACATTTAACCTCTCATATAAAATGTCAGACAATTCTACATCTGTATTACTCCCTTCACAGCTTCATACTTTAAAACCTCAAAACTGCATATTGAGTTAAACAGAAAGCTTAGGATTAATTTCAAAAGAACTTTAATTCTGGCAACAACATATTCAAGCTTTTCTTTCATCAGCTTTACCTCAGCACCATCATCTGGCTTGGCTTTGAGGCTCCTCACTGTGCCTCTGATATATTCTTTGACTGAACTATTTTAAAGTGTTTTTCATTATACAGTGGGAAGTGAATAGAGTGATGGCGACACTCTTATTAAGCTGTCTGTCAGAAAGAAGTAGGTGGGAAAGTGAAATTTGCTATTGCTGTTCAAGTGAGATAAATGTACATTGGGTTTTGAGCCACACTGTTGCAACAGGTCTAATTTCATCCTACCTCCAAGACATTATTCACTCCTTGGCCGTCATGAGCCTATAATGCTACACACAATGTAATGATGCAGTTTCATAATTATTTACAGAGGCCATTTGTGAATGTTATTGGATATACAGAATGTTTCCCAGTGTGCAGGCGTTATGCCGAGCTGTGTTTTAGTCGAATGTTGAAGGTTATGCGCAGCACATCTGACTAATGGCTCGGCTCTCTGTACATGCTCATGCTAATCACTTCTCTGATTGATTGCGCTGCTACCAAGCACTAATAGCATCATTAGCTGGAACTGTTGTGGCAGTCTCGGCTCCAAGCTTTCTATTCCCCCGCTGTGGCTTTCTTTATTCCTTTCCTTTATAATTTAGAGTGTGTGACGGGACAGGTTCATTTTGGATTTAATTGCTTTTGATTCTTGCAGAAGACGAAGTAAATCACGGCGGAGTGAAGCTCTCCCCCACTGTCGCTACATTCATGTATGCCGGTCCAGCCGGAGCTTCTGTTACCGTAGAAACCTTGGGACAAAAGCTTTATTAAGAGAAATTGCAAGCATAGAATCCAAGTCTAACTGTGAAAAGAGTGTTAGGCATCATTAGAAAGATGGTGACACATTTACACCTGGATTTTGATTGAGGGAAATTATCCATCTCAAGAAGACTGCTTTTAAAAGAGCATCACTGTGGCTGCAGATTTTTACAGCGCGGTAAATTGTGTTCAGAGAGGTAAACAGCCATCAGTGCTGTCTCAGGCAGGGACTGGTACAGTAGTGAATCCTGGAACATGGGTATGATTCAGCACTTTTAATTACAATGTCTCAGTCTATGGGAAATTTTAACAAGTTTTCAGATAGATGACTTAAGTAAGGTCCACGGTAAATACAAGGTTGCTTGAAATATACCTGTAAATTTTGATTTAAGTTCTTTTTGGGACAGCAAACATTATTTGCAGGATGTAATCATTTACTTCGATGGTCAGTGCTGAAGCAATTTCCAGCTTCCTTACGGGGCTGAAAGATGACTGATGGCCAAATGCAGTCCAAGTCAAATTTTCAGTCAGCCCTCTGCAAACTCCAAAAGGTTCATGTTACTATGACCAGCTTTGCAACATGAACCTCTTGCTTGACTTACAAATGAAAACAAATGAATTATGGCAGCAAGTTGCCCCAAACACACTCACTTTCTTCACCAACTGCCACCTTACTAAAAAGCATATGGTACCAGTCATTTTAAGCATATTAAAGCAATTACACCCCTTTGAAGAATTTAAGTTTTGTGCAGTCTGTTCTTGTTTTGTGTCTAAATATAGAGATGAGCCATTTGCCCTCTCAGTTGCATATTTCTCATACAGACCAGGTACCAATCCTGTTGTAGAAAGGGCGGACAAGGACCCCCTGAAAACAAAACTGTCCATCACAGAGTCCTAAATGTTGATACAGTAAATGTAAGCTACATCAAAGTGGCCCACTATTTTCTGCACACTTTGATGAAGTTTCCTTTAATGAAAAAACTGTGGAAACCTCTGACTTAAACCATGAGCTGCAGAAATTATTAAACAGAGTCTAAATGACATCAGCAATTTGATTACTGAAAGGATATTTTTGGTATCTTTTTTGACTCTGTTTCATTTATTCTTTGCTCAAGGAACTGCAGCTTTTGCAAACCTTTGTCACACTGAAAGTTACCACCTAATAAGAGCTCAGGATAAAGAATTTGGCCGTGGCCATGATCATGGTCAAGGAGGCAGAAGAGACCGTGAAGTTCTTTAAACTTCCTGGTGAAAGTAGTCACTTAAGCTCCAGATATTATATTCACACTGGCTTGACAATATAAGACCCCTTGATTCTTGTGTTTGAATACCTTTATTATGAAAAATCAAATCAAGCAAAAACACAGTCTGAGTCCTGTGGCCTAAATTCACAGAGACTTCTTGTAGCATTTTGCTGTGATCTTATGCATGGATGTAAGATGATTATACCCTTACAGCCTTGCCCAGAGGAAGAGACCAGAGAAAGTGCTTGAACTTGCATTTGAATTTGTGATCCTTTTAGTTTTTTAGAAAAACAATATGATTCTGTTTGTGCAAAGAAAACAAACTGAGGATGAGGGGATAGTGGCTAGCTTTAAGGTGATTATAATAAACATCATCCACTACAATGAGATGACTTTTCGTGTCATTAAGGATTAAGTTGCTCAAAATGGCCTCACAGCCAGCCCCCAAAGTGAGTCTGTCCATCTCAATCTGCAGTGGAGCAATGCCCCACATGAGCCGTCAGCAGTCCAAGCCAACAGACTTGACATGCTGCCCCTTACCAACTG
Organism: Scarus forsteni; assembly: GCA_036419115.1. Taxonomy (NCBI): domain Eukaryota; kingdom Metazoa; phylum Chordata; class Actinopteri; order Labriformes; family Labridae; genus Scarus; species Scarus forsteni. The sequence goes on from JAZDUH010000084.1 coordinate 23,449,415, forward strand.
CTAAAGTTTGTACAACAAGAATTAATCTGATATGTGCCGAGTCACGCTAACACACACACACACAAGTCTTTACCCATGGTGGGAATGGTGATTCCTCTTTAAACTCACATGCTGCAGCTGTAAGCTTATGGATCCACTTAGTCAAATACAACAAAATGAAATGAGCAACAGATATTGTCTGTTTTTGCACATATGGCACCCTGGTCGGGTCATTAGTGTATGAACATTATTTACATAAGCATAGTTAAAGCCATCACTTGATACTTTTGTAAAGTTAATGCTATTGCTTTACCAGTCTTTACATTGGGAGCTACAATGCTTTTATTGTCAAGAGCTTAATCACTGTGAAATGATTAAGCAGGGTAGGATTGCCTTGCAGGCCAAGATGACCAGAAAACATGTGTCTCATGGAAAACTGTATTGATGGACATCTTAGATAGTGGTAGAGTCAGTCATCTCTCAGTAAGTCATCTTTCATCCACAAGCCGAGGTATGTGAATCAGGTCTTGTGGTTAAATGGGTTGATGTCACATGCACACATGCTCATTCATGCAAGATCGATGGGAGGCTAGATGGAAAAAAATGATATATTGGTGTATGGGTGGATTGGTGAATACATGAATTGATGGATACTTGGATACTTTGGTGGTTGCATGTACGTGCAATGTTATTTTTCACATAAATCAGAAAGGTTAGCTGATGAATATTCAGTCGTAAAACATGTCGTCCTTGATGACTTCATAAACTGATGTGATATGGTCTGTTTGCCATTGATGTAGTTAATAGTGTTTTTGTTCTCAGAAATGGTTTAATGTTTTGTGCCCAGTACATTTTTGTATTTCATTAGCATTCAAAACAATGAACAAAATCCTTCAAAATCACAGCTTTATGGAGAATAATTTAAACAGGAAAGTCAATATTTTAGTCTGCTTGTGAATCAATGATTATGCTGAAAGCATATTGATTTTGCTCAAATGGTGCTGTTAAACCAATTTTATTGCATAATTACCCAAAAGGCATCTCACTTCAAAATCCATTCCCTCCCTTAATGATGAACTGAAAGCATCTACAGCTCTCTTTACATTCATTTAAACACCTTATAACTTTTTCCTCACTTGTTATGATCAGACCTGAGGCAACTTAAGGTTCAAAAGCCTGGGTACTTGAAATAAAGCTTTCCTGCCTCTGTGCAAACTGTAGATTTGTGATGTGCAGGTCTTCGAAGGTTTGCCAGCTGACTGAATGATGAGCAGAGTTGGTAAAAATGAGTTGAAGGCTCAGGGGAGTTGGAAAGGGCAGGAGAGTGTCTGCAGAGTGCAACTGGGATGCTGCCAAACTGTCAGAGTGTGTTTAGGTAGTGTCAGCTGCAGGAGAGTGTTACATTAACCAGAGCTGATGGTTTAGTCATAATGACAGGGTGCTGCTGGATTAATAACGCACCAATTATTTAATCATCAAAACAATTCAGGGTTCGGTTTGCTAAATTTAAAATGGAGGATTTAGTCAGACCAACAAAAACCTGGGGCTTGTGGTTATTCAGCATGAGCGCACACATGTTAAAAGCATCCCAAGCATTGTTTTTTAAATGTGTTTTCCATTTCTAAAATGCCTCAATCTCTGTCAGATGTGAGCCAGGTGTGGAAATTTTGTACAGCAGCTGCTTCCTCTTCCCCCGTTGTATTTTAGTGAAAATGTCTGGGGATTTTAATGGATTGTGCCACAAACACAAGCTTATGCTTGGTGCAATGGATGAGATTTTGCACCTTATTTGATTTTTAAAAGGACAGAGGATAGAGATAGGGTATTACAACTTTACAGATTGTGGCAATCTATCATTCCCAACATAAAATGTTCTTATACAAACAACTCGCATGGTGTCTAATAATAAAGTACTTATTGGTGATATCAGGACCAGCCCTGTTCCACAGCTTCCCCAAATACAGTATAGTAGAATGCCAATATCAAACTGCATGCTTTATTTTAGTTTTCATAACTTCTTTCCCATTAATTCCCAACACAATGCAAGAATTCACACTTGCTTTACTCTTAAAGCAGATACGACTTGGTCTAGAAAGTTACTTTTTCTGTCCAATCAATAGAAAAAAACACACTTCCTTTGAATCAGTTGTTGGGCATGTTAGATACAAGGGTTAAACTGATACAACATAACATGGCCTGTTAATAGTAGCATAAAACTCCTAATTTCATTCCCCAACAGTATGTTTGTTTTCCCCATCCACTAATCTACATTACTTTACAGTGTTGTGAAAGCATTAGAGAGTATGGCACAGTATAGAACAAGCACAGTCCAAAATGCAGACATACTAAATCTGTAACACTTGAGTTGCTGCCTCAGAAGGAGTCAAAGATGGAGATTTCTTTGCCCTCGTTATGTTCCCATGACACTCAAGAGTAAGGGCAAAGCATCCATTGAAAAATAAATAAGTAAAACATATTTTGGAGGTCACTGCCAAGAATGTACATCATGAGCAGTCATAAGTCTTGCAATATATTCAAGGATAGCTGGGTATTAATACACATGTTGTATTAGGTGATGTCCTACAGTTACCTTATATTCATATTGTGATCATTGCAGAGACTGTATTTGTCCTCGAGGGGTACTCTTAAATTGCTGAGTGAGGAGGCTGAACCACTGGGAGTACATGTCTCCTGGGTTAAGAGAAGATCCAGGCACCTTGAACGCTGCTATTGAATCTGTGCCTGTGGGTGGCAAGAGTGTAGAAGTTGTGGAGCAGATCACTTACCTTGGCAGTGTAATTCATTGATCTGCTAACTGTGAGGCTGAGATCAATCGCAGACTTTGCCAGGCTTATGGAGGGATGAGTTCAGTGGACAAGGCAGAATGGTGCTCATGGTACCTGAGCATGCAGACGAAAGCCAAAGTTTTTAGGTCTGTGGTCCTTTTTGTGGCCTGGACACTAACTCACTGGCCAGAGACACCAGCCGGACTCTTTCATAACCACTTTCTTTTGAAGCATTTTTGAGTACCATTGGCAGGAACATTTGTCCAAAGCTGACATGCCCAGGATGGATGGAATAGGAAAGGTCAGCTGCTGGATATGGGGGTGGCAGCTGCGCCCTTACCAGCATGTACCACGCTTTCCTGAACATGATCCAGCTCACCCGATACCAAGGACCTTGTGCATTGGAACAGAACATGGGAGTGACATTGTAGATCATGGAGGAGTCAGTTTGAACATTGGCCTGGACGATGGCTATCAGGAGGCTAGAGCAAAATGGGGAGACCAGGCTGAGACTGCAAAGTGCCTAACCAGCATATGCTCCCATTCCTGACCTGACTTTTCAGTAGCTTACGCTCATTTGCTTTTTTGGGTTACCATTTGCAGATCTATCTTAGGTCCTGTGATAGAGAAGTTGTTTCATTCTGGTAAAGCTAAACCTGAGAGGAAACTTACCAGTCCACCAGTACACCATCGACACATTAATTAACCTGAATGTCCTCTGGGAAGATTTATGAATGTATGCATTTGACACTGCAGGTGATACCATCTTCAGTTAGCATTTGTATCACCACTTAAATCTGTTTCATTTTTAAATTAGTGGTTTGCATTCTCATGTCTGTATTAGAATTAACTTATCTTCCCTTACTTCTCTTCTGTTCATAGTTTGGGGTTAATTTCTTTTTAGCAATTTCATTCTCTTATTTTGTGACAAAATTTGTTTGCTGATGATAACCTGTCATATTTATCTCTTAAACTCAGTAACAAAAGCATGCTCTCTTGGTTGTTTAGTCACTACAGCTCTTTATTTTATCCGACCATGTGATAAAAAATATTGATTCTTGAAACTAAAGCGTCCATCTCTGCACTTTATTCATTTCCCTGTTATCCTAAATGTTTATAATAATAATAGTTTCATTATATAATCAGTATTAAAGTACTGGAAGGGGAACGTGATAAACATATTCAACAATGATCAGAGCATAGGTCTACATGATAAAAATCAAATTATCAGTACAGAGTTGGAAGAAAGTCAGCTCTCCAGACCTCTGCAGGCTTCGCAGCCTTGCCTGAGGCAAGTTCTTCGAGGCTCTGAGTATAGCACCCTAAAATCCCTGACTGAACTGCCAGGGATCAAGTTGAAGGACGGAAGAGGAATGCATGGACTCAGGAAAGATAACATCCCTGCAGCATTGATCCCAAACGTTCCCCCATGGAAGAATTCAATTAGTTAGGTGCTGGTCCTCACTGATAAGACACATTTTGTTGCATGTTTTACACAACAAATTCTGAACATCCAACTGTGATCTACTGTGATTAAAATGGCATATGTACCATAAACTGTGTAGAAAATAAAATAAGATGTGTATTATAAATATTGCAGGCAAATGATGTTGGAGAAGCTGATGTATGTTAGGGATTTTTTTCCAGAGTAAATCCTCTTGTCCAGATTTCTCAGCATCAGTGAGCCGACTTTGAATTAGCCCTGCAGTTTGTTTTCTGTGTTTTGAGGCAGAAGAAATGGATGTTCCTTACATAATAATTAAAATAAACACGTCAATATCAGTTTACCATGGAGTGCGTACAGTGCTGTATCAGCAGCCTGCAGCTCTGGGAGTCCGGCTGTGCTGCAGTCACTGCACTTTCACCTCCATTGATTAGGCTGAGAATGAAGTGAGTCTACATTTCATTAGTCCCAATGAGCTGCTAATCCCAAAGTATTCCTCTCTAAATGTTCAGGAAAAAGACAAAACTGTTCGAATGGTAATAAAATAGGGTATTTGTTAATTTTTAAATATAATGATTAAATTTGCACTTCTCTGTATACTTAAGAGCTCTTTGATACTGTTTAACCCCAGTCTAGCTCCCCACAGAGATCATTACAGCTTCATGTAATTTAATGAGATGCAATCTGAATGTGACCCCTCTGCCATGAAAGTAAAGCTGTGTTTGGAGAACCTCTGAAGTCAGCTACAGCGTAAGGCTTTCATCCATCCTGCAAATATTTATATAAGTTGTTGAATCAGTGTTTTTTTTCCAACTTCCACCATCCCCTTAAGACATCCACTTACCTCCATTGACGGATTTGTTCCCTTCCAGTCTGAGCTAAGGCTGAATCACCACTCATCTGAGCCTCCCCCACTATGCTTAAATGTTCCATTTTAACCGCAGAAGTCCATATTTTTGTGATTTCCTTTGAGTCCAGTCAATTTCAGAGCTGACAGAAGGTAGAATAAAGTCCACTGTGTTTCTCCCTGTGCCGTGTTTGAGAATGAAAAATCCCACAGTACAATCAAAACAGGTTTGCAGGTGAGCACAAAGGGGCAGCTTGTGTAATACTCTCATTGTGATTGAACTTCTCTGCTGCAAACAAGTCATTTCTTTCTGCTTTTATAAGTTTCAGTAGCTCCAAAGTGATGGGGAGGTGCATGACAGTAAATTACCCACAGTCTGTAAACAGCACTGTTTACCTCAAGTTGTTTACCTCTGTCAGTACAAAAAAATTCAAGGTAATGGAGTTTTGTTCCGTTATTTAGTTAGTTATTTTGTTTTTTGTCCCCATAGGGAAATTGGGGTGTGGCAGGAATAAAAGACATTTGACAACAAAATACAATGTCAAAACTGACATGACACTAGAACATCAGATCATTAGATTTTATATTCAAAGCTGAACCTGTTAGCTACCCTTGCACAGCAGCTGGATCTGCCTGAGTCAGAGTCTGCAATCAGGCAGGTCCATCTCACTCAGCTCTAATCTACAATGATTGAGCTCAGCCTGTAGAGGCACTGCCCAATCAGAATCCTTCATAGCAGTAGACGGTGGGAGCTACAAGTATGATGACAGCAGAAAGTTACTGCCATACAAAGTAAGTATAATGCTAACAGCTTTAGTAGCTGTTGTATCAGATCTGGACCAAATTTCATTCCCTTATTGAACAAAACAAAGACACTGAAAGCATGTCTCAATGGAAAATACATGTTCCTCAAGTTCATGTTTTGGTGAGAGTTTTTTATTTTAGACCGCAGCAGTAGCAAATGCCTTCTACAGTATGTGATTGGTCCATTATGAAAGTGATTGACAGAGTGACTGTCCAATCAAGGTTCTGCCCATTCCCAGACACTTTCTATTGTCTTTTTACCAGATGAACTAGTGCGATGTTAAAAAAAATCAAAAAAATATATAGAACTGTCAATCTGTCATGTGAAGTTATCTATTGAATTTGGGGCAAATTGTTTTAAATATTATGAAAAATATCCTCAAAGATCTAACGACGAGCAATTAAAACTCAATAGTACTCACATGTTACTTTAGAGAATAATTAAGAGTCTAAAGAGTTTTTTATAAGCTTGTTGTTTATATACATATTTAAGGTTACAAACTCTAATAATCACTCCACTCACTCTAAAAGCAAAAAAAGAGACAAAGTCAGCATTTAGTTAACCAAGCCAAAGAGGCGTCTATTGTTACTTCGGTACACAAATGTACCGGTGCTCTCTATTTCATGTTGTTCTTTACTTTGGTATTTGACCAAGAGGTTCATGCAAATTATGTAAAGAAATCCTGCCCTGTTATTGTCAGCACTCAGCAGCCCTTTACATGTAAATTGTACCCTTGCAAAGATGATTCATCGACATGATCATGTTCTCCTTTGCCATTATTGTCCGCAAAGTTTATCTCAGAAGCCTTGCCATGTTTTAAATTTGATTAGTCAGTAAGTATTTATTGACAGTGTCAAGTAGGGTGCTGTTCCAGAAGCTAAACTTTTTCCTACTAAAAATGAGCACAGCAACAAATGAAAGTTTACTCAGGGTAAGTTTTGGGGCCTTTTGACTGCTATAATCACAGAGCTACAGAACAGCTATTTTGTATTTACTAAAATGGCTGATAGCAGCTGAACAGAGCAATAGCATTAGACACAAACCTTCAAAGCTCCTATACAAATAAGTCAATGATACTAAAAACATCAAGCAAATACCTTGCTCCTATGTGTCTCCCTTGCATACTCATTCTTAGAAACACAACATGGTTCACTTTTGTTCATAACACTCAAATTAATTATTTTTTGTGAAGCAGGAAATTGGTTCTTTCTCGAGTGCAGATGGCTTTAGTTTTCGATTCAAGGTGAAACGTCTTTTTTCATCTATTTCTTTATGATATTTAATGAAACAGGAAATTACGCTGCTTTTTCACTTTTGACCTCTGCTTAGTATTTGAATGACAGGACAGATAGCTACATACTCTTTCTTGCAGTTTGAGAGGAATTTGTATAAACCTGCCTCCACAGTGAGTTACCTTAAAGTGGGATATGTAAAGGGCAGACCTCTGAAGACCACTGGAATGTTGCTTTTTAAGGGCAGATCATTTCTGTTCAGCTCCTCTCATTATCAGTTTAATATGCATATGTAATTCACAAGCTTTGTTGTATAGACCCTTGTGTTTTTCCACAAATCAACAAGTTGGTCCTACGTTTCTGACATCCATCTAACTGTATGCTTCACCTTTACTCTTGTTGCCTTGGCTATGATTTGCCCTGCTGTTTCTTGAGACAAAACATAGAGGATGGGTTCAGGTATCCTCGATGAACTTCAACACATCAGGATTTTTGATGGTAATTATTAAACACTTTTGATATTTTCAGTTTTGAGTCAGGGAATCCCTGATCATTTTCCAAGTTGATTAAAGGCTCTTGACACACCAAATCAGGTAAGATGATCTTTATGCATGGATCTAAGCTGAAACTCAGGCCAATTAATCTTGTATGTACCCTTCTTAAGGTGGAACAGCTGCACTGACTCTACCTCTCTTGCCCGAACAAACACACCTTTCAACAGAAGACTCTAACCCCAAATGAACCCCCACATACATTTTCATGACATTTATACCAACATGAAAGGGTCCATGTCTCTAAAAATGACTCGACAGAACTCCCTCTGCAAAAAAAAAAAAAAATGGGCAGATGTAAAACCACTTCATAGAGGTTTTTGATGTTCATGCAGGCTAAATCTCTCCAACCAGCTCCAAATCATCATCTCTGTATGTACAGTATGTGCTTTGATTAACCCAAGCCGCAGTGAGATGATGTTTAGCACCACAATTACATGTAATCAACAGTGACAGCTAATCAAAGACCCCAATTACCTCCATACAAAGTAATGCATCTCAGGATTTTCCTGTAAACCCTGACAACCCCCATTAAATATAATGACAATGAAATGAGCTACTACCTCGAGAAGATCAATCCACAATCTCAATCAGCAGCTCCCCTCTGGAGTTACCCTTTCTTTTCAGTTAAAATCCAGTACGATTATTTATGTTGAAGAAGGTGCAGCTACCTGGCGGCGTTAGACTTTGAGGGGAGTTACTGCTGTCGGAATAAAAAACTCTTAAAGCAGAGAAAAGCCATTGATTGCTTTGCCTGCTGTTACTGTCAGTCCAAATCAAGCAGTGTTTTTTGATGAATCACAACCTGCTGCAGGATGGCCGGCACTGCCGCTGTTCACCTCCCTCATCTTTCATCTTCGGGGTGAGTGTCAGGGCCTCACCTGTGCTTTCACAGACAAGGCCAGCATCGAGTTTGTATCCTTATGAGTTTCCAGCTGTTGCCCTTCATTGTTTGGTCCAAGTTTATACAGCTATTTCTATTTCTAACATGTGTGTGTCCATTCCCTTAAACACACCAGATAGAGCTGTAAAAATATAGGCCACAAATCATTCCTTGATGTTTTCAACTGAATGACATGTCTCTATATTTCTCAATATTGTAAATGAGTCAGAAATAAAGGTAATTGGGTCTAATGTTCATCTTTTGTGTTTGAAGAATGCAGTATCTTGAATATCCTTTCAGAGATAGTCTTCAAACTTGGCACAAATGCTCACTCTGACCTAAAGACCATGTTGACCCTTCGGTCATATATTTCTTGACACAAGTTTGGAAACATTATTTTGGTTGACTAGTTCTTCCCTTTAATAACAATTGGCATTGTATTTTACCATTCGAAAACCCTAATCAGTTATGTTTACAACGATGTACAATTCGAAAGGATTGTGCATTCATGGAATGAGCAACACAGCAGAACATTTAGGTAGCACACCCCTAAAAATGTGACCCCCAACTGCAAGCTGGTGTTGCTGTATGTGGAGCTGCAGCATTATTTCGTGTCAACCCAGGTACCATTTCCTGGGTTTATGAGACAGACTGCTAGGTAAACTCCCAAGAAGACCGATTGCTTCACCATGGAACCATACTTTCTCTCAGAAAAAAAGTGAATTTTGGCACATTACACTGTATTTAGGCACTATCCACACATTTGTGGTTGTGTTGTTGTGTTGTTTGCTCCATACAAGTTGTACCCTTCTTGTTATTGAAGAAGAGGTATAATGGAGAACTCATCAACCAACAAAACTGACCAACCTCCTCCTCTTGACCCATTAATGTCACTGTGTACCTTCCAGAGAAACCTTCAGGCAGTAGTCCCTATATGCAGATTGTGCAAAGCTGAACCTCCCTCTCCTCACACAGCACTCAGTCATTACCGTAATGCATGTAATAGCACCAGAAAGCCCAGTTTCACAGCTTTCAGGGAGAGTTTGAATGATTAAAATTGCACAAAGTCGCGAGGAGTTACGGTAATTTGAAATACACATGCGCAGCGGTGTCACTGGTGATCCCTGTGGTTTTACAAGGGTTAAGTGGTAAATAAGCACCTACAGCTTGAGAAACAGTAAATGCACAGTTTGACCTGCATTTACATCTGTTGACATCATGAACATATCTGTTTATATACTTGACTGTGTGTGATTTGTGTTACTGGGGAAACCACAAAAAAGTGACAAAATACCGATAAACAATGTTATATCCACAAATATTTGCTAAGAACAGGTGACTATTTGTCAGACCTGACCATCAGCATTGTCTGAACTCTATCTCTACGATACTTTCCTCTATGCACCATCAGAACTGCCTCGGTGTAAAGGTGTAATGAGTTACTGTGTTAACTGATGACTTGCTGCGGGCTGTGTTGATCAATATCATGACAAAAACTATTGAAAAAGCAGAGGGTGGGCCCTTCAGTGCTTTACTTTCCGAACCATTGTGTCAAAGAATACTTAATAAGTTTAAGTGAGAGAAAACAGCCAATGAAAGCAAGCTAACACAAGCATATCTACAGACAAAGACAACTATAGTGTCAACTCCAAGTTGTACACGGGTCACCAGTCAAATTAGTAGACTGAACCTTTTTTCCTGACTTCCTGAAGACAATTTATCTATCAGAGGAATGGACAGTCATGTTTAATGTATGTCTGTGCAGCCTCATGCTTATTTGAATGTTGATGATTTTGGTTTTGATTTATGAGTTAGTCTTTTACACTTCCTGTTAATCATTATTGCTGTTGTGACCAATCTGATATTTCTCCTCTGCCTCTACAGTGATCCTTCTGGCGATGTTTAGACTGCATCTAGATCGCACTGACTTTGTATGACACACAAAGCCAACGTGCTGCATAGCTAAAAAGTATATATCCTGCTTAACTGACGTTTATTCTCCCTATAAAGAGCCTTATTTACAAAATATTAGACCTCCCACTTCTGGCTTTAACATTATAAACACAAACTATATGGATATAAACAGTATTGTACTCCTTATATCTCATTTAAAAATGTGTTGCTATATTTTCATAACTCTGTATGTTGTGTAGCCCTAATTCCAGGCCCCATCATCGAGAGATGATGTTTAATTGTTGTCTGTATTTACAGGCTGCTCTCTCTTATGTGTCCTTTGATCAGAGACATTGTAGTTGATGAAAGCAAACACAGATTTTTTTTGTAGGCGGGAATGCACGCCAAGACAGCATGGCCATTAGGTGGTGTGTAATTGTATCTGACGCTGGGGTTTGCTGTATCCCTAATTAATCAGTGATTTCCCTTATGTTTTAGAATTGCAAATGGGATATGTTGAGCCTTTGAGCTGTTCTTTACACTTACTGCATAGCTGGACTGAGAAGCCCTCTTTATGGCTCCAAGCTAATTATTCAGCCTTTGGATTCAGGCTCTGGAAGGCTGCCTCTTTCACTCGCTGCAGGCTGTGTGTGTGTTTGCGTGTGTGTTGCACAAATGCAGCATACAGTAAGTGAGGAGAAATTAAGTCCACAAGCATTCTTTTGACATTTCAATTGTGCATTCTCCTTTTGTATTTGGGCTGGTTTTGCATTATACATGGGTCTACTCCACTCTTTTAACAGTTCTGTAATCTTGTCCGCTTTTGTTGTGCGTGTCTCTTATTTGCCTGCGTGTGTGGAAACAAATCACATCCCTCATTTCTTCTGACAGTGTGAGAAATTTTTTGAGGTTCATGTGTGGGCTTAATATCCGCCGAGTTTAAAATCTGTTTTCATCATGTACCTAAAAAATGAGATCATGGGCAGCTTTCACCAAAATCTGTCAAACCAATGTCAAGCTGCCCTTGGTTGATCTCGCTGCAAATTGGATGTTTGTTCCTGCCTCTGTTGTTGCATTACAGCTGTATAATTAGTTAGTTAGCCTTGGCGACTTGTGTTATGCAACTGGAAAAAGTACCTGATGTTGCGATAATTATTCAGAGCCATGATTCAGGGTTTGGAATTGCATTTTTCCTATAATCTCTCTCCACCTGCAGAGGCTGCGAGCTGCATTCAGGGAGTTCAATTAAAAATGCAAAATTAAAAAATACCCTCGCACAGGGAGGGAAACCGCTCCCCTGTAATTGGAAGAAAAACCACGATGAATGCTAATGAGTGAAACCTTGAACGTTATGAAAGTGTGAGTGATCAAGAGCACTCTGTAAAAGTTGTCTCAGAAGCTTTTCTGCTTTTTGCAAAGAAGAAGCCTATTAAATCTGACTGTGCTGAACTTTTGTTTGCTGATATCTTGTGGGTGCCAATTATAAGCTAAAACTGCACCATTTAGGCGAGGAACTCAAGTTATGCAAACATAAGATATAAATTAGTAATAATTTTACTGGTGTATCATGTTTGCACAAATTACTTGAGGGTTTTTAAGTGGGTGTCTAGGGTTTTCATTTGGATCAAAAAGGAATGCTGAACAATTTGAAATACAGTTCTAATTCAAGTTTAATGGGAGCAAATGAATCCCCATGGTTTTGGCACTGACTATTTCTGGCTCCTTTTTATCCTGTGTTTTTCTGGTTTTGATTCTTTTTATCATTTTTTGTTAAGATTTAATAAAATGTGCCAAGCTGTAATGTCTCTGCACCTCATGAGACAGGACGAGCACATTTTATATTAAGACTATCTGTCCGTCAGTCAGGGATGGGAATTGATATGATTTTATTGATTTCAAAGCCATCCACGATTCCACTTATCAATCTGATTCTTTAATTCAGGAAGTGCCTCTTTGTCGACCCCCCTCTCAGTGGATGAAATTGATCAGGGAATTGAAAGCAGAAAGGCTATTGGTCTTGTTTCTTTGAGGAAGTGGTTGTCAATTCCCAAGTGGAATTGGTTTTCAATTCTCATCCTTTCTTATGAACAAGATATTTAAAACTCTTTAAAAAGAATCTCCTGCATTCTTACACAAATGTCCACTCTGACCAAGTAAAATATGGCTTTGACTTTTAAGATCATAATTAACATTAAAAAGGTACTACCCTTGTTCATAAATGTCCACTTTGGCTTAAATTTGAGGTTGCCAGTTTGAAGTTTGTCATGCCCAGTTCTGAATATTACATTTCAAGATAGCTGTGAAGTATTTCTAAAGCTTTACACACATTTCTACTCTTATTCAAAGATGAAATGCTTAAATGTAGGAGGCCAAAGGTTAGTTGTTAAAGGAACACTACACCCAAACAACGATTTGGCCTCATTTTCTACTCACCCTCATGCTGAGCAACACTCTGGAGCACTTTTTGATGTCTCAAATGCAGCCGGGGTCCGGGGGGATTTTCGCTGTCTACAAACGTCCATCTAGCAGGGGACGACTGAGCCCGAAGAAAAAGGTCCATAAAAGTCCACAAAATCGTGCCTATTTTCCTTCATACTGCTCGTCCGCCGTAATCCAAGTGTCCTGAGCGGGTAACGTCCATAATTAATTAGAAACGAAGTCATTTAGTACATTTTTCGAGCCTAAACAGTGCTATAGCGTACTTCGCAGTGCTGCGTCTCAGCAGCTCCTGCACTCGTAAGCCGTCTGGATTGGTCAATCAGGCGGCTTCGTGGTGCAGGGAAGCGTGGCGTTGTCCTTTGAAAGTGGATGTTAAATCTTGAGAATGTGGGGAAATGTATCAACTCTGGCCTATGAAAGGCCTGATTAGTCATGTACATCCCAGATATTTTATGTCTAAAATAATTAGCTTATTGTTTATTCGCAGTTTGTTTCATAAATCAGCACATAAAAACATAGACATTTAGAAAGAAAAGCCTTTTAGTCTGGATTTAACCAATCCCCAGAGAGCCATTAAAAACACATTTGTGACTGGCTGCCTTTCTGGTTTGATTACTTTAAAACCATTACCCTATTAAATAAAGGATATTGAAGGAGTTTGTGTGAGTATGCTTAGTTTGTAAGTTCCCTGGCTAAGAAAGAATGAGCTCATCTAAAGTTTTAAGCACATTCGACTTGAAGGCCACTTTTTAAAGAAGTGGCAAATAACTTTACTCAGTGAGCTTTACTAAGTTTGTGTACAAATTAAACCACAGAGCCACTTTCTTTGGAGAGCAACAGACCTTGATTAATAAGTCTCTTGAAGAAAGACACCTCATGAATGATGATCACAAAGGCCCTCCTGACCTTTGAACAAGGACTGTTTCTAGGCCACTCATTTCAAAGTTGGTTAAACACAAATCTGAATTTAGATCAGTGTATGTTCTCTTGCTAAATAAACATTCTAAAAAGAAGCCAACATCAGGCTTGGGGTGCATCCGAATAGTCCTTTTTTGATAAGGAACCTTCCTTACTGAAGTAATGACCCGAAAGCATTTAAGCGTCGGCCATGATAAATGCTGTTCGAATTCTCCAAAAGTTAAGGAAAGGAGGTTCGTTGCTTCCTTTAATATCTCTTTTAGCTTAGGAAACACTGGACCATCCTTTTCAAAAGGAAAGGAGAAGAAAACGCCCCATAATGCCTTGTGGCATGTGACGTGTATAAATACGGCTCCTGCAGAAGGTTTACAGAAACTTGGTGGACAGATAAAAATTACATGTTTAAATTTAAAAAGCACTCATTTTAAAGAATTTCGTTTTCTCCAACACAATGTAGATGAATATTAAACACACAATTTTTGTACTTGATGATATTGTTTATTAATTACCACATTCCACCTATCTTAATTTCTGAAGTGAATCATGTCAATAATAAGACAGAATGATGAGGCTTAATAACGTTTGTGAAAAACAATCAATAAAAGAAGGACAAATGATGACTTTTACAATACTCCAAATTTAATAAAGATGATATATGTGAATGAAACAGGGGGAATGGTGCTTCTGACAGTCCGCTGTATTATCAGGCTTCAGATTGCCAGTGTCTGCCAAAGATGTCAACATTTATAGATGCTCTCACGAACCTCACAGCTGTGAGCAGGAAACACACACTGCATGACCAAAGACTAAACACCATCACAGGTAAATCCTCTGATCATGGATTGTTAATGTTAACCGGTGAAGACACGAAGCGACCCTGTGAGATACGATAAGAGATACCCTGTGCTTCTTGTAGTTCATTTTCCGAGTATTGTAGTTCGTCGTGGCCTACCTTCGTCACAAGTAATTGTCGTCACATAAATATGACATCAAAGTGAAATTGCAGTCGAATTCCTCAATTCCCACAGTTCTCCTTTCCTCTCGTCTTTTTCCCTCGTTCCCTTGCCCCTTTGACGTTTTTTATCGGGGTTAAGGTAAAGTGGATAGGAAAGGACTTAGGAAGGACTATTCGAGTCCACCCCTAATTTGTCAGTATGTTTGGTGAGTAACACGAATGCTAGTTCTGCTATAACCCCCATGTCTCGTCCTACTTGAACAATGAAGTTGGAAGTCTGATTTTGTCTTTATTTTCCTGTTCATAAAATTAGACATTTGTATGCAGGTTTATATTCTGGTGGTATAGCTCAAAGGTCCATTTGCCAAAGCTATGGCTACTCTAACTCAGAAGAGTGGTAGCTTATACAGTATGGACTTAGATAGAATAGGTTGCCATTGAGCCACAGGTGGACCATAGTTGAAGTTGGCCAGGTAGATGGAAAAAGTCATTAGGTTTTCCTGAGGTTCCCATGGGCATTGCCTGAAATCTCAACCTGCTCAGGGAGTGCTTCTCCAGCAGCAGCAGACCAGCACTCTAACATCTCTCCAATAGTACAAGTACATGGATATTACAGCCACCATGTGTTTAGCATTGCTGAAATCGACAGAGTGTCAGGAATAAAATGTCACCATGGGCAATTAGAGATGGATACAGATACTACTTTAACATAATATTTGACTAGTGCTGAGGTACAACATATACAGTGACAATGTTTACCCAATTTTGTAATGCTGGTCCTAGCTATCAGTGTTGACAACATCATGGCAAAGCATGAACATTAATATTTTAAACTGAACAACAACTGATTGAAACAGCCACATATGCAGCAGTGGTCTGAAAGAAAAGTAAAAAAAGTTTTGATTTCAGTTAAAATTTTGGTTGCTAGTTATCATAAGTACAAGAGAGTACAAGATAATGGGGATAAATAGTTACCTTGCAGCAGTCGGTGTTGCTCTTTGTCTTGATGGCTTTTGCCATGTGTTGTTTAAAGAGCTCACCCTCTCTTCTTTTATACTAAAGAATGGTCTCTGTCCTCCCACTTAAACAGCTCTCACTTTCATTTAAGTTTGTTGTAATTGTTGTAAATGCAGGAGGTCATGATGGGTTTATTGTGAAGGCTCATATTCTGACAGCAGTCAGATCAAGACTAATTGCACAGCCCAAACTGAAACTACTGCCAAGTTACTTGATACTTTATTAATCAATTACTCTCCCTCTTTTACCTGGGAGCCAGGCTGTTGTAACAAATGCAGAATGTGGCTTTGCATTGTCTTAATAAGCATGAATGTCTCTTAAACAGACATTGCTTGGATAGCAGCATATGTTGCTCCAAAACCTGTGTGCATCTTTCAGCATTACTGGTGCCTTCACAGATGTACCCCTGCCAGGGGAACTGACCTCCCTGCCTTGCTTTGCATGACAGAGTTTTAACTTGTCTGCTCACTCTATATATTATATTATTATAGGTTGTAGATGTAGCAATGACTGTGTTAACTGACAGTGGTTTTCTGACGTGTGTCTGAGCCAACATGGTAACATCCTTCACAAATGAAGTTTTTTGTAATGCAGGGCATCCTTGTGGATCCCAGGCATTAAGTGTTGGTTTTCAGCCTTTGACTTGATGTTAAAAGATGCCTCCGGATTCTCTGAATCATTTGACAATAAAATGGACTGCTGTTGATGAAATCCTTAAAGGAAAAGTTTGGTTTCTACAGCTTTCACATTGTTTATAGAATGAAGTAGAACAATATACTCACCCAGAAGGCTTTCCTGATCCAAACAGTGCTTCTGGAGATATTTAGATCCATAATCGAGCGGCGGACATCCGTATAATGGTAGCACACGGGGCATGTTAGCGCCGCTCCTAAAACTGCAATAATCGTCCAAAAACTCATTAGTTTCACCAATATTTCATCATGGTCCACTCGCGCTACTCCTCCATTACAGTCTGTGTCGCTCCAGACATGTTGTGTGACTGTATTGACCTCTGAACTGAAGAAGAAGAATGTTTGCCTCCGCGCATGCGCAGTACGGCTCATTGTTTCAGGGGAAGACAGCCGACTACACAACGACTTTCTTCTTCCAGTTTTGTGCAAAATGGATGAGTATCTATCGGATCAAGATGTTGTGGAGGAGAACTTTGAATATGATCGGTGTCCTTACAGTTTCGAGCCAGAGTTAACAGATGAGGAGCTCATCAAAAGGAGGATGCGGAGGCAGCTGTCCAGAGAGTACTGCCCATGTGCGGAGGCAAGCGTTCTTCTTCTTCAGCTCAGAGGTCAGTACAGTCACACAACATGTCTGGAGCGACACAGACTGTAATGGAGGAGTAGCAGACCATGATGAAATATTGGTGAAACTAATGAGTTTTTGGATGATTAATGCAGTTTTAGGAGCGGCGCTAACATGCCCTATGTGCTACCATTATACGGATGTCTGCCGCTCGATTTTGGATCTAAATATCTCCTGAAGCACTGTTTGGATCAGGAAAGCCTTCTGGGTGAGTATATTGTTCTACTTCATTCTATGAACAATGTGAAAGCTGTAGAAACCGAACTTTTCCTTTAAATCATTTGTAATTGTAAATTGAGAAACATTCTTAAACTGTTGGATTTTTTTTGCTTATGCAGTTGCTCACAAAATAGTGAACCTTGGGTGTGAACAATTATGCCTTCAGGGGGTGCTTATGTGATACATAATTTTTAGTGCTCAGCTGTTTCCAGTTAACTTTTTCCCCTGTGGAATATTCCAAACAAATGTTTTTGGGCAATCCTCAACTTCCCCAGTCTTTATACTGGTCCCAGCGTTTTTTGGGAACATGTTGCCGACATTAAAGTTAAAATGGGAGAGTATTTCCAAAATAAACTATACAGTTTATCAGTTTGAAGATGAAATATGTTTTCTTTGTATTGTGCTTAATTTAACATTGACAAAGAGTATTTGCAAATCAATGCAATCATTTTTTGTTTGTATTTACCCCAATGTCTCAACTTCATTGGAATGAATGAAAAATATTCCTCCTGTTTAGATGAGAGACAACCAAACAGAAATCATAACATTTGTGAAGGTAAGATACAGAAGTACAGAATGTTCAAAGAATTTAAAGATATCTTCTTAAAAGTAGAAATGAGAGGACATGTTAAAGCTGTACATTTCATTTTAGTCTTTAACCATGAAAGACTACAGCAGGGGAAATCATTCGCAAACTACTGCCAAGCAGCTCAGTTACAGCAGTAGCTTTTCTGCTTCTCATGGATGGCTGAGTGTCTGCTGATGTCTGTCCATGTGGAGTATTCTGCTTTCCATTTGCATGAGATTGGGAAGAGGGTGTGTGTGAATGATGTGATCTTTGAGTTATCAGCGTTCCAGTTACAAAGTCCGAAAAAATGTCCTGATCTACCAGACTATTGCTAGCCGATGTGTTAGCAGAAATCTTCAGCTTGCATTGCAAGAATAGCTGGGAAATGTAGTGACATAGGCTTGAAAAATGTTGATGTCAGTTTGCAAATGAACTACAATTCCAATAGTCATGTTAAAGAAAGGGATCTGCTATTCTAAACTTCACTGTCTTTTTGTGACGTTTATCTGGATCAGATCAGCATGAAAATGTAATGGCATCTTCTATGGACCAAAGTTTTCATGTATATCCATCCGGTAGTTTTTGCGTAATCTTGCTAACAGACAGACCCAGCGAAAACATAACCTCCTCGGCGGATGCAATAGGAGTTTGACTCTCCCTTGTCATAAAGATTAAAACTTGAAAATATTCTGAAAAAGTGCCATTAAACTTTGTTATGAAAAAAAATATGAGAAAAATGAGTTTTAATTCATATTAGAAATATCCTCACAGACCAATAGAGTCTGCAACAACAAAGAAATCTCAAATCTGCATCACGAAAATGTTGGATCCTTTAGCTTCAAATGAAACAGAGCAGTCGCCTTGCCTCGCTGCTTCCCTCCTCTACACACAAACCTTCACATTGATGCTCGCAGCAGTCTCTCATTGCACTGTAGCTGTTTGGCTCAGCAGCGGCGGCAGACAAACAGAGGGGGGCGAAGGACGGCACGAGTTAGCGCAGAGAGAGACAGGCGCTCTCATCAGTGACGGGCTCGCCGACTGCACGGACAGAGGCTGTGGCGCAGGAGGAGGAGGAGAAGGGAGAGAAGGAGGTGCAACGGAGGACGAGCTGCTCTGAGAAGGGGGGCAAAAACAAGAGACTGCGAGAGAAAGCACTGAGGGGAGAGAAGTCATTTGGAGCACAGGGAGTGAAGGAGAGGGCTGGATGTGGCTGACAAGGACACAGAGGAAGGAAAGCGCACCGAGTAGCCTTCCCTGACGAGGGGAGAGAAGTGAAGGAGCGCGTGCCTAAAGTAGAGAAGAAGAAGAGGAGGAAGAGAGGGAGCTTGACAGGAGGCTGCATACGGGGGGTTGACTGACACAAGAGCAAAGAAGAGGAAGAGGAGGAGCGAGAGGGCAAGTTGATGGATTTGATTTGGGGAGAGTATTTTTAGAAGGAGGAGCGGGGGACATGATTGGAATATTGAGAGTGGAGATGCCATCTTTTTAGAGTAAAGGGGGAAAAAATCTAAGATGTACGGGAAAGGGGGGAAAAGATGATGAGATCAGACTGTGACAGAACAGATTATCTCCGGTTTGGTCTCCCGCAGGAAACCGCTGTGGGTGCGTATGTCCCTGACTCCGTTTGAGTGCCTCCTTCTCCATGTGAAAGTGTGTTGTAAGCATGTTTCTCGCTGGGAAGCAGGTTTGCCGGTGGTTGCCCGCAGGACTTGATAACATGGGTGAAACAGCAAAGTGGAAGAAGAGAGCAGTAACATCATGAAAAAGTAAAAGGCATCCAAAGTGCAACCGCAACAAATGAGCGTGGTGGACTTTTTTTTTTCGTGAATTCAATTAAAGCTTGTACTTAATAGTGACAAGGAACTGAGGCTGCCTCTGGCAAGTGAATCCCTCTGCAAGCCAAGAAAACAAACACACGTTGCTCGGAGGACAAGAAACCACAACACTGGAACAAGGCATCCAACCGCACCGCACCAACCAATTCCCTTTGCTGTTGTCTCATTATTCTAATCACCCTCTATTCTTTGGTTTGTGTTTGTTTCTTTAGTCCTCTTTGCTCAGCTTGTATTTTGTATTCCATCCTCCTCTCCTCCCCTCCCCTCCCCTCGTCCACTTGCCTTCACTCTCTCTGTCTCATCCTGTCTTGTTCACTGTCACACTAACTGCGCTCGATGCTGGAGTCACTCATGTAGAAGCCACCTTGCTTGGAGCACATTTGCCTAGCTGATTTATTTTATTCTTTCTTCTCCATCCCCCTCCTGCTGAGCTGGATGATTGGATGCACTTTTGGATCAGAAACCAGGAGGACAACCAACAAGTAGCTGCTGAGTCAATCATCAGAGTACCTGCAGCAGTGGAAGAAGACTTCAAAAAAGAAAACTCCTGGAGGGTATTTTTGTGATTTAATGCAGTGTATTTACAGCCAAGACTGCATGGATGGTCAATATTTGTAAGACCAAACACATATCCATGTGTGGATTACAGTAGTGGATTTATCCTGGAGCTACATGTGGGCCCCAGCCCCTGAGGCCTGGCTGGGAAATGAAGCCTTTCCCACGGCTGTAGGAGCGCTGTGGGCAGCTATGACCCTGGAGGGGCGCTGTCTCCGGCGGGGATCCCCAGCCATGATCAGAAAGGGTCGTCAGCGGCGTGCTGCCAAGCAAACTCTTGCACGGGTTACTTCCACTCTTCTGTCAAGGACACGCCTGCATGGCCTGAGGCATGTGTGCGTCCCTGGTGGTTCCATGGGCCGCAGGGCCTTCTGGCTGCTGGCCCTTTGCACCTCCCTGGGGCTGCTTTTATCCTGGTCCTCAAACCGCCTGCTCCACTGGCTCTCCTTCCCCACATACACACGGGTCCACACAGAGTGGGCCAAAGAACTCCCCTTCCCTACAGTCACCATCTGCAACAACAACCCCATAAGACTCTACAAGCTCACAAAGAGCGATCTGTACTTCGCAGGCCACTGGCTTGGCCTGCTGCTGGCTAACCGAACGGTGAGGCCTATGGTTCTGGACTTGCTTCAAGAGGACCGTCAGGCTTGGTTCAGAAAGCTGTCGGACTTCAGACTCTTTCTGCCACCAAGAAACTTTGAGGGGACCAACCTGGAGTTTATGGATAGACTGAGCCACCAACTGGATGACATGTTGCTGTCATGTAAATACAGAGGAGAACAATGCGGGGCGCACAACTTCTCAACCGTAAGTCCAACATCTCTGTCTTAAAGTTTTCTTAACTTTATATATTCAAATCTGAGGATCAGCAGTGGGGTTAAAGATACCTTTGCTTTTCACTTTTTTTTATTTTAGACACACAACTCATGTTTGTATAAAGCAGAGTTAACTTACTGACCAACAATGGCCCACAGTCTGCTTTCACATGGCCAGAAGCAAGCTAAAAGAATTAATGGAAAACTGGGTCACATTAATTTAAAGGCTTGTGATTGATAAATGAATAAGACAGACTTATTGCTGCATTTCTAAGAAGTATGAACTGAATAATTTGCTTCACTGTTTTCCCACCTCATTGTCTAATTAAAAATAATAGTGTGCCATGTGCACTTATGAGGCTTCATGTTTTTTCTGCTTTGTACGTTTTGCTCTTGTTTTGAACCTGAATGTGGATACACTTCTTCAGTATCTCCTCTCTGTATCCTGTCCAAGTGACCATCCAGTGGTAGCCCAGGGCAGCCAGGGCCCCCTGAAATCTGACCTACCTCCACAAAGTTGTTTACCATGAGTGAATGTTTGCCTTGTTGATAAATCAGTTGAAAACTGTGATGCCTTTTTTTTTTAAGGTCAGGTTTTTGAGCACATGCCAGGTCTATATTTTGCCATTCTTCATTCCTGATGACTCAGCTGTATCACCAGCATGTTAATGCAACTTCAAGGGTGCCAACCACGTAACTTGGGCCTGTGGCCCTAGACGGTCAACTTCCCAGCCGTTAAATTGACCTCCAAGTATGGTTCAATTGGGACTTGTACCAGCCAGCCATGGTCCTCAGCCCGAGTCCTTACAGACGTAGCTACACTGCCACATTTTTAGGTATTTTAAATAATAAATAAGTCAAAAGCACTTTTTGCTGCAAAACATACTTTTTTGGTTATGTTTTGGGCTTTGAGAGTTGGAAAGTGGGTAAAGAGAGTGGACATACTGGAGTTGGACTCAGGCCTACACCAAGACCAGTGCCTTAATATGTGGAGTGAGCAGACAATTATTAGATCTAGATATTTCCAGCAACTTTAGTTTCAACACAGAGACTAATATGCTATATGTATTGTGATTACCGCAACAGTCATTGAGTATCACTTTAATGAAGTTCCTTGCAATTGTTGTTTCAAAAAAGAAGAACAGTATGAACAAGGTTCAAAGGATCTAAAGTCACTTCAACTTTAGGTCTTAAAAGCAATTTGAAACATGAATCATGGGCTGCATCTTGTAGTTTGGATTCTGCTGCATTATTTTCAAATTGGCTATGTTTGATGTTACCGAAGGTTTATTTTAAAACTGCTACCATGACATTTGGGTCTGTATCCACTCTGTAAAATATGTTTACTACCTTTATCAGTGAGGAGTGAGTAATGATATAGTATAGTGTCTATATTTTGATCAAAGGCCAAAACATTTCCCTCTAGGCTGATTCCACCAAGCAAAACATAGTTAAAGTTTGTCATTCAACCTACTCCCTCCTCGCAAACCTCGTAACATCTAAAATTGTATGAGCCATGAGATAGTTTCTTAAACACCCCATTGAAGAGTTGAAAGCATAAGTCCAGTGCTGATGCTGGTAATGCTGGCAGTACGACAGAGAGAAAAATAGCCAACAATCTTTCAGCTAAGAGAGAAAACTAGTTAGTCAGATGTTAGTCGGGTGTTAGAATAATACTGCGTGTCAGGTGTGAAATCAGTGCTGCATGAGTTGTCCGTTTGATCCAGCCTACAGGCATCATTCTACTCTTGGCCACTTTTAAGGCTGTAACAAACGTAATCTTCATAAACTAGGGCCTGATACCAATTTCTTTCAAGCAATTTTCATATCACAAAAGGCATTAAATCTGCAGCAGGGCTTCTCTTTAATGAATTCTTGTGAAAAAAAAGCAGGCTTATTCATAAAGTGTGTTTGATTTTGCAAAGTTAGAACACCACATGAAAAATCTCTACAAATAGTAGCCATGTTCAGGCAGTAACATGGAGGAAATGGTTTATGTATGAGCTTGTGGAGAGGCATGGCTACAAAAGCTTAATATCAAAAAGTTTTTTTTTTTCTCCACCCCCTAGAGAAGTTTACCGCCTCTGTGTCTGATCACTCACATATCTGTCTTCTGTGTGTGGGCTGGTGGTGGGAGTGGGAGTGGGGGATTTGTATGCTGGTTCTTCCTTGTACGCTCCCTAGGCTTGCTTGAACCATGGCAGATGTTTTCTCTGCGGTAATGCTTGGTCGGTCTTTTTCAGCTTTTTTTTTTTTTTTTTTTTTTGAGTCATTTCATTTCTGTCCTTTTTGATGTTCCTTCTGTGGCCTCAGAGTCAGAGAGTTTCTGAAGGAAAACTAAGACGGAAGAATATGTGTGTGCAGAGGTTGATTTGTATTTGGCTTGTCTGATATGAAGGGATTCTCAAATATTAAAGTTTGCTGCCTTTTTCTTTTAACACAATTTTTCCATCACATAACTCCTAAAACAGAATATTTTCCCTTTATTTTTATAATTGTATTGACTCAATAAGCTTTTAGGAAAGCAACTGAATAACTCATGGCCTGTATTTGATGCAATGTATAGAACATTATGAATTTAATTCATCATGCTGGGTTAATCCATATGAGGAAATAACTGCTGTAT
The DNA here is from genome assembly GCA_036419115.1 of Scarus forsteni. Taxonomy (NCBI): domain Eukaryota; kingdom Metazoa; phylum Chordata; class Actinopteri; order Labriformes; family Labridae; genus Scarus; species Scarus forsteni. Next base: position 23,473,102 of record JAZDUH010000084.1, read on the forward strand.
TAGTTTAAAAGCAACACAAGCAAGCTGGATCAGGTACACAACGGGAACTGAACTGATGTCATTGAACCCACTCTCATATCAACCAACCACATGATAGCAATCCCAAACAAATCCTGGTCTCTCGAAGCTTAAAGATTTTGTTGTTTATCTTTCTGTAACACTGGTAAATGGTAAATGGACTTGAGCTTATATAGCACTTTTCTAGTCTTGGACTACTCAAAGCTGCTTTACACTGCAGGTCACACCTACCCATTCACACCCATTTGTGCTCATATTCACTCACTGATGGTTCAGAGTTTCTATGTTAGTTGTCTCTAACACATTCACGCCCTTTCATGCCCATTTACACACCACTGACGTAGCAGTGGGAGCAACTTGGGGTTAAGTATCTTGCCCAAGGACACATCGCCATGTGTCGCCCGGAGCTGGGATTGAACCCGCAACCTCTCAATCACTGACCAAGCGCACTATCCAACTGCGCCACCGACGCCCCAGACTCTCCACTGCCAGCTCTGCCTCACTCTGATTTGGCTGTCCCGCTTTGGGCCATGCACAACTGTTGTTGATTGGAGCTTTGAAATATTGATTGTTTTATTTACAGAAATTTAATCAGGCTGATCCAGCTGCACTGCAAGGTTAGAAAATTAGCAGGGACCAGCCAAAGATGGTTGTTTTTGTGCCATGGCTGAAGAATTTGCTCAACCTCAATCACTATGACTGGTGTGTCAAAATAGCTCAATAGCGATATTTACACCCAAAACAGCATAAACAGATAGGACCTTCCTGCTCTGCAAAATGAAACATGTCCATGACAGCTTTATTAAGCTTCATAAATGCTAGAAATGTTAACAAGTAGAATCCCCACAGTTTAACAGAATCTTTATTTCCACAAAGAGGTGATTATATTGCTGACAAAACAGCAACTGAATCACCCATTAAAGTGGTCCCCTCATCCCATTATACTTAAGATAGTAAAGTGTTTTTATTACTTTTTAACAAGTTCATGGTCGGTGGCTATTATTGTGCTCTCAAAATTGAATCGAATTGGATGGTTTTCATTAGTTTTTCTTGCTGTGGTGGTTGTTGCTGATGTGTTCACTTTAAATGTTTCATTTCCTTTGCCCACTGTCGGATACCAGACAGATACATCAGCCTCCTGTCAAGCAAATGAAGAGTTTAATCATTGAGTCATTCACTTACGTCACTTTTCATTTACCGTGCTTGAGACAACATCATGAATAATAATACAGGAGATGTAACTGTTCAAGAAGCACTGAGAGGTCCAGGATTGTTGTTCCAAGTACTTTTAAGAGAATTTGTGACGAATGTAAGTGCTTCTTTTTCAACCATACAAGCTTAAGATATCCATCTTGATTAGAAACCCATCATTATTGGTGGATTTTATTTAAACTATATAAGCCATAGATCAGAATAAATGCTTAAAGTCACCAATACAATCATATGTGGTTCCTCTGGCACATTCATCTGAAAGCAGCACCATCCACTAACAGTCAACACAACTTTCTCTCCTCAACCGAAGCTGCATTTTGTGTTGTAGTCACTCAAAAGCAGCATGAAAAATCTTTTAGCCTTTGTTCTGTGTCCTCTTGGATCCCATCCCTTACCTCCCTTTTACAAGAGCAGTACTAAACTTATCGTACCACGACAAGGTTTTAGGTAACTTGATACAGTTGTGGACTTTGCAGCTTTTGCAGAGAGGCAGGTGACAACAGCAGATACGAACAAACACACATTGTGCATTGTACAACTCCCCATAATGTAGGTATAACAGAGAGCCATAGGCTTGTTTCTAAACCCCATTAAGAGGCATTCATAGGCACCAGCACTGTTTTGATCAGCTGCTTAACAATGACATTAAGGAACCCGGTTGGCTGAAAGTTTGCACTGGTCCCAGATGTCCACAGAACATATTGTTGAAGTTATTCTTTTTTTCCCCCCAGAAATCCATCCAGGTATGGGATATTGGCAATTGTCTTACCAGTTGCTACTTAAAATCTTTCAACTACACCTTGAAAATAATTATTGATACATTTTAATCTATTGACTACACTGGTATTTCTGCTGTAAATTGCAATAAGTGATGTCAAGTAACTGCACATGCCTGCAACTGGTCTATATCAAAACACAAAGTATGATCAGATTTGCATAAGGGGATCTGTTTTAAGAACACAGATACTGATGGGGGAATCCCAGCGCAACTGTTTGTGTTAACATAAAAATAGAGAAGCATTTTAGCCAAGATAAATATTTTCTCCTGCTTAATTTGTTTGAACTTTGTGTAAGGATGTGTGAATCTGACTGCTGACATTGAAGGTGAAACAGTCCTCTGGGAGTAGCCCAGAGAAAGTGGGAGAAATAATCAGTAAACCAAGCACTGTGAGACTGTGCGGGACACAACTGCAGCTGCAACACTGCTGCAGATTAGTGATTAAGAAAAGCCTTCTCGTTTTTAATCTTAAAGTCAGTTTGTCCGGCATTTATATTCTGGATATTATTGCTGCACATGGCTCAGAGCCTACCAGCAATATCTGATTCACTTATCAAACTGAGTCTTTGAGTTTTGTGTTACTTTTCTTACTTTTCAGGACAAAACCAAGCTACTTTGTCTGTCGACATGAGTCTATTGATTCAGCTTCAAGACCCACATTTATTGGATTTATCCTGCAGACAGCTTGACTTTATCAAAAACTCTGATAAAGTCAAGATACTTTTTTCTTAGGTTTAGAAGTCATCTCATTTCATCTCATTTATGTCAAACTGTGAGTAAAATTTCAGTCACTTTGCAAGACAATGTGACAAAGTTAGTTTAAGCTTTATTCTCTGAACATCTACACTCTGATTATTAATAAAGAAACATAATATGAGCTGTTTATTTATATTTAACATTGTTAAATATAAATAAAGAGAATTTCAGCATCAATGTGTTAGTCATGTGATCCAGGTCAAAAACTAATTAGTCAAGTGGTTATTGACTAGATTATGAGAATTTTTGTGTTTTTAGACACACAGCAGTTAAACCGCCACTGCAGGGCAGCACCTGGATGCTACTATCAACTCTCCCACTTGAAGCTTAATGGATTCGTCAACAATAATCTGTACCTTTGAATTATTTTTATGTTCTGCCATTACCACTTGATATTTCCCTGTACTTGTAGATTATTAGCAATTTAACAGGAGGTAGGACACGCAGTAGTAAAATTGCAAAGGGAACTACAAAACACAGTTTCATGAAAAAATGAAATAAGTGATTTGTTATCTCAGTGTAAGCACTTTTACAGAAAAGATACAGAATTGGAAACTTACTGGATTCCAGTTACTAATATTACACTTGAGCTCCTTCGTGTTTCTTAATAATTAACGGTGTTAAAGTAAATTTGATTGAATGGTTTGTTATAAGCAATATGTCTTCAACCTGAAAGCCAGTTCCGCACTAATTTTAAAATAACAACCTCAAAAAGTTTACATCCAATGATTCTGAAATCATAGACAGATGGATTTTGGTGCAAATTGTTGATGTGGACTTTATGACACGCACTCAAAACCAAAGATATTCCCTGATTTCCATTTCAGATCAAAATACTTCGAAACCAGGACGTTCCTTTAAGATGCTACGGACACTACTTATTTTTTTGAAAGTGTTTCCTCAAAGTCTTGTTTACATCCAGGTTGAAGAGTATTTTGGTGGCAAGGCAGCAGCCATTCAGGAGAGCTTAAAAGTGGCTGAGGTCAATAATTGTAACTGGGCTGTGTTGCAATGAAGACAGAGCTTTTGACTAGGATTTTGGACCAGTGCAGTAGAAAAATATAGAGAATTAGTTTAACTAGGCGGTAACTCTTGTGCTGACTACATTGTCTGATTTAAACACTTACTAATTACAGTTAGTTATGCATTACTGTTAGTGCTTTTTGTATACAAGTTAATTTAAAAGTTATTAATGGATTTTGATCACATATTTTAGGGAATGTTAGTTATGGCAAAAAATAAGTGTTTTGATTTTGATGTTGTTGAAGAGTGCCCAATATGGTGGAGGTTTGTGCTCTTGGAGCACTTCTAGTTAATAATGGTTTTAGAGAGCACAAACTTAATACCGCATTTGTGTTAAAAAGGGGAAATATTAGTTCTGAGGAAGACTGCATGGATGTAAAAAAAGAGTATTTTCTCATTAATTCAGCTTGAATATTCTGGTTCCTTTTAATGGACACTGTGCTGGACTTATTCTTTGTTTCACTTTGCAGATAGCCACAAAGATCCACCAGCGTCTCTGCTTCCTCATCTCACTGAACCTCAAAGGGGGTCTGATGCTGTTAACGGGCCTCAGTGAGTCGGCTATTCTCATTAGCCTGCCGCTGCAAGTCAGCAAAGACTCCCCTAGGCCTATTCATTATCACTGCATTTAGAGCACTGTCACTCTGAGACCGGAACGGATGCAACAACCAGATTAAAGTGGGGAATGGGGATCACATGCACGTAGCTTTGCTAGTGGATAAACACCTGTTCTCCCGTGTTGTCTGTGCACAGATTTGTGTACCTGGGCGCATGACTTTTGCAGGAAAATATCCAATGTTAATGGAGGCTGGTCTTACAGGCTTAAGAGCACAGAGGACGCTTTGAACTGGCAAAGCAGCGGGAGGTTTGTCAGAGAAGGAGCGGGAAGGTAGAGCTAGAGGTTTGGAGTGAGAGATGGTATGAGGAATAAAAAGCATCTGGGTGGGAATACAAATGTGCCCCGTAAGTCCAGCCACACTCACGCAGCAGCAGGATTTCATGGCTTGCATCTAATGTATCACACTGAATGGGAACTAGTAGAAGGCGGGTCAATCAATAAATCTATTAGCTTCATGCTGTAGTTTATGGTGGTCCATTTTGCTCCCACGTCTCCAATACTGATAGACTCTCAGACCCCCATGGGTAAGCCCAATATAACAGTGGGGTATAACAGGGCATGGATAACACAGCCAAAGGCCAGGTAAGATGTTCAACCGTTCACAGGAAATATACTAAGTGATACCTTATCAAATCTTCGGCTAGCTAAGCCTCTCACAGCGGCACAGGTACTCATCTCCACCTTTTCCCAGCTCCATGGGGGACTAGATAACAAAGCCTGCAAAAAAAAAATTAAACAGAGCTCAGAGCTGGAGAGCAGTAACACTCCAGGCAGGCCAAGTAAAAAAATAGTAACCATTTTGCCCGGACACTGCAATGTATCAACTTCATCTCAGGAGAAATCGCACAAAAGCAGAGCAACAGTAGCACTGCACTTTGCTCATGTGTGTTTCTGAACTGTGAATAATATTGGGGGGATACAGCTTGTCAGATTAAGTGTTATAAATGATTCTGTGGTTTTATGAAAGCTGCCATAATCAGATTTTTATAGCAACAGTTTATCAAATATAGAAGTGCTGCTTCTCTGGTTGAACCCACAGAGAATTCAGAGGAATTTGCAGAGTGAAGCATTTTTAGAGTCTTTTTGGAGCTAATTGTTTTGACTGTTTTTGGCATTCAGCTGCACTAATTTCAGGGCTTACATCATCCAGTTGGTTGTTCAATGGCCTTTTGTCCAACTAATATCTCATAGTGTAGACGTGTTACTTAACTATTAAAGCTAACAAAAAAATAAGGAAAGAAAAAGATTCCAAGTTTGACTATTTTCAGATTTTAACCCTTGCAACTCCTCCGGGGCACCAGCTCCCCCAAGTAGCACATCACGCACTTTTTACAATATCTTTGTGATACAAGGTCAGCTTTGTTTGGAACTGTACCATTTTTTTTAATCCACAGAGAGATCCAGGTCAGTTGTATTTCTTCTCGAAGGTTTTTTAACCAGCCTGAAAGTTCAGTGATTTATTTTAGAGGTTTTTATGCTGTAAATCTTCTGTGATAAATCTTCACTCCGTCTACTAATCAGGCTCACCCGATTCTTTTTCTCATTTTCTTACGTTTGACCCCAATCAGTTGCACCTAAGGCCCAACAAGAGATGAGAAGGCTATGTATGTTTGTATGTTTTGTGCATAAAATGTACAGCCCAATGGAGCAACATTTAAAGTCTGTTTGTGGAATAATTTAGACGTTTGTTTGTAAAACTTTGTATATGGTGCTGAATATTGCAGTCTAAAATCATTTGCAGGTTAGGGAGTGCAAAGTCATGTATTTTTAGCACCAGAAAGTGACCCAGAGGAGGATTTATTATACACCAGTGACCCAGAGTCAGAAGCAGAGAAAAAAAAAAAGAAAGCATAAAGGCCTCAGCTGGGAGAAGGAATGTGTCTTCTGCAGGATGACCATGGGAGTCAAGTTTGTCTTTTGTTGGTTTATCCTCTGATGTGCAAAGGTCTGTTGAACCATTTCTGAGTTGTAAAGTGTTTGGTAAAATTAAAACCTCTTTGGGTTTTGTTTTGTATTTCTAAACAAATCATTTGGAGGACCAGAACTTGTAAAAAAAAATAAGGGTTAAGCATATACCCCTTACTATTTTCATGTTACAGGTGGGACACTGGGAAACTGCATCTTAAATCTTAAATCTGGATTACCTGCAATGAGAAGAAGATCCTTTGCACATGCTAATGTCCCAGTCACACATTCCTGTTTCTCATGGCGATCGTGCATAATTGCAATAATCCCAATAAAACGTTCTTTGGTCGTTGTGCATGCACTACTGATCTGGATCAGCGTTGTTTAGTCATGGATAAACATGGGAGAATGGGGAAGGGTCTCAATTGTTAAACTGTTGTGGAGAATCACCGCCCTCACTATAGCGGGTGGAAGCGTAATGCAGTCCTAAGGTGATCGGTATTAGCGTGGCATGTTTGGGGCTCAGTCTGGCTGATCGTGGCTCAATCCAAGAAGCTTTCTGAGGACGACTGACAAGAATGAATCCGATTGTGCCCAGACTGTGTCCCATTCAAGGTTTCACAGTGTTATTCTGACGTATCTTGTACGGGAAGTGAAAGCGACAAAAAAGCAATCGATTTGGCTCAATTGGGGCTCAAGTGCCGCAAACTGGGCTTGAACGGGGTTGACATCATGCCAGCGGGATGGAAATTCATGGAAGTGCTACAGAGACTCTGTAGAAGCATTACTGATGGTGTCTGTATGGGGTGTGTCTCGGGGAGACAGTAATGTCTTCCCGTATCATGGTGATCAGACTACCCTTGGCAATCGTGTACAGTTGTGCAAACCATCATGATTCAGAGGATACTTTATTTCTCTTCCAGCCAGTTTTGAGCACTGGTTTGTGATGTTGTTTACTGCCCAGCTTATACATCAACATGTTGTCTAATGAATGTGTAATATGTGAAAAACAGAATGACCATCTAAGTTTTCTTTTCTTACCATCAAGTTTTCTCCCTTTCCAAATACCGTCTTTGAGCATTTCCGAAGTTGTACAAGTAAAGTACACCCCATGGATACTTAAACAGTCATGTGGTCAGGTTACTTTTAGGCAAATGCACCATCAGATCACACAGGGACTGCAGGAACATTTTAATATTTGTTGTTTAAAAATTAGATACCGCCAAATACTAATTCCCCTAGTATCTTTCAGTTTTAATCACTAGATGGTTTAATAGACAGATAAGATTGTTGTCAACTCTAACTAATCTGATTTGTCATATTGCCTAAAGAAAGAACTTTAAAATAATCAGGCTATTCAGAAGAAAAATGAGCTTATTTCATTTATGGCTGAAAATTTGACAGAATATTAAACTTGTAGTCACACAAAGGCCAGGAACATGCATCAAAAGCCATATTTTCCTCTTTGTCCACTGCAACTGTAAATATTCAACTCAAGGTACCTGTCACATCAGTTTATGAAGCGATAAAATGCTCCTGCTGTGTTTGCAGCTTGTTCCTTTGGCATTCAAGTTGCCAAAAAACATTCCACAGGCAGGTCAAACTGTATTTTTTGTGCAGGGAGAGTTTTTTTTTTTCAGGTTTGACATTTAACTGAATTAGTTTGATAAATGCTTAGTTCATTTAGCTCTCTGAAGAGTTGAATTTAGAATAAAACCTTACTGGTGTATAATTCTAATATAAATCTAATGTTGAAGTACAGTTCAATGTTCTCTTTCAATACTTTACTTTTCTCCATTTTACTTTTGAGAGACATTAACAGCATTTAATTTACAGGAATACATGTGAGCTCAGATATAAGGCTTTTAAAGCTCCCTTGTGTCAATCAGTCTCTCTTAGTCCTATGGGATAGCAGCCTATTGCAGGTGAGTCATGCATTATGAGTGTGCAGATACGTACATATGGCATCTTCTGTTGAGATGGATAGATGGATGGATGAATGGATGGATAGGTAGATGGATAGATAGATTGATGACATAACACGGCAAAACTGGTCAACAAAAACAATCTTGAATCAAAAGATACAGTTTTTGATTGCATTGAACACCAATCCCATAGACTGTTCAATGTCTTGATACCTGTAATGTTAAAATGTGGACAAATATTATTCGTGTACAAATGACAACTATGTGCTCCAATTGTAGGTGTCTATATACAGCGCAGATGTGCATGTGTGCATATATTCATTGTTACTGAAGTGCCCATCCATTTTAAGCCAAATAAAGAGAGCAACATTGACACATTTGATCCTATATCATCATCTTATGCTGGTTTCATATTTAACACTTCATGCACTTTGAAAACCCAGCACATTATTTGTGGGTTTTAGGATCGTTTTGGACTTAAAAATTAGTCAGTTCCTTGCTTGCTGTGTCATAGTGAACAACAGGTTAGGCCCCAATGAGGAAACCTCCTGACAAAATGTCTAATATGTTTGCCACAGATGCTGATCAATGAGAACACAGATCATTCCTCATGCCCTGGTGACACAGATGTAAATAAACCAAACAGCAAAGAAAGAGACAGATTAAGTTTTGCTTCTAGCCAATACTAATTAAAAGCATTTCATTCATAATGCTAGACTTGAAACAGTATTATTAAAATATTGTACAAAGCTTTTTATGATTCTTATGGTCATTTTTTCTTCATTTCACATTTTTCAGTTACATATTCCTTCCACTTTAAATGAATTTTAGCAGCATCTTTTAATCAGTGTCTTGTAATTTGTCTGATTATTGCTGATCCTTCTACTTAAATTTGTGAAGATTTCCTTTTTTTCTTTATCTGGGTACTTTCCCTAGAAGTATGATCAAGTATCAGTCAGAGATTTTAATAAACACTTGCAAGATTTTCAATAGAATTCTCACAAAATATGGTTTCAACTTTTAATGGCCTAACTAGATGGGCTTCAAGAGCAAAATCCTCTACCGTGGCATATCTGACATTGTTAGCAAAGTTTTTAGATTATTGATAATTGTGGAAAACTTTCCTTTTTTTCTTTATCTTGGTACTTTCTAGAAGTATGCTAAATCTGTTCACATTTTCTTCAGTTATCTTACTAACACACTGACAACCAGACAAACAGTCAGACAAATGTTGGCAAAAACATAATCTACTTGGCAGAGTAGGTTATGTGCATTCTCTCTCCAACATACTGCTGTCTTGTACTCAACAATCCAATACTTATGAGATAAAATAATATTAAATAATATTTACATATATATTTCGATAGTTTAAGTAAGTTATTCCATGTCATCAATGGCACATTTGTTCACACTGAGTATTAGTACTCATTATCCCATTATATATACAGTCATTATTCAGTGCTAATAATATTTCTGCATTGTTCAGCAGGAAATCTTAGCAATCTCATTAAATTGTTCTGAGCAACACCTTTTATATTCGTCCTGCAGGGCTACCTACTTTTACTTTTATTGTCAGTGCCTTGAGGAAGCTAAAATTCTGCACCACCTGTTGACACCTTCCTTTCTTTTGTACCGCATCAACCATATAAAGGCAATTAGGAGACAGACCGAGGCTTATTAAAGTGGCTTATTAAAGTGAAGCCCTCCACTAAGCCTGGTCAATCAGTGTTGAGCCTGAAGGGGCTTCTGAGCTAGTTTTAAGCACATCTGGGTATTAATGCGAGTCTGTCCTCCTCTCGTTTGTCATTGACCTTTTCAGCAGGATTCTGTATAGCAAGACCATAAGCTATTGATCTGGTGTGGAATAAACAAGAGTGCGAGTCAGGCGTAAGCTGCAGAAATCTCATTAACACAGGTGGCTCCTCTGCTTACCGTGCTCTGCACCTGTAATCCAATTTCCCCTCTCCAGAACAAATGGCTCAAGTGCTTTCATGAGCTCCAACTTCTAGCATGTTTTAGAAAACATAGCAGTGCTTTGTCTCTGTCTACATGGCCCGGATACTGGTCATTGGTGTGCTGTTGCCTCTGCATGCAGCCAGCATCCAGTTGCTGTTTAACAGCGTGCCACAGGCCAAAGCTCAGAGTCACCATAATCTCCCTGTGTAATGCAAGCTTTGAATGCAGATGAAAAGATTAAACGTGGTTTGTATGCATAAGGTCACATCGATGCATAAAGCACAAGATTGGTAAAAGGTTAGCATTTGAAATACAAAGCTAATGGATGCTGTTCTGATGCATGAATAAGATGAGCTGTATCTCATCTGCATCACACTTTGTGAAAAATATGCAAGGATAATAGCAGATAAAATCTTCACATGGTCTCTGTGTGTTTTGTTGTAGAAAGAAAAACGTTTGTTGTTTATGCAGGACAGAAGTGGTGACAGAGGAATGATTGCAGGGGCTAATGCGTATGGCTCGCTCGACCTTATGCCTCATCACTCACTTGATTCCTTCATGCCTTATCCTCATCTTCTTCACAAACAAACACACATTTTCTCTCCATAAGATATGCATCTCCTTTCACCCACGTTTCAAATCTCTAAACGGTCTCAGAACCTCAAGGCGGTAAACACCCACGGACTGTATTGTCTCTGCATTGTATATGTACATATATATACACATATATATATGAACATTAAATATATATTCAGCTGAATATATCAATCAATCAATCTTTATTTGTATAATGCCAATTCATAACAAGTGTTATCTCAAGGCACTTTACAATAGAACATAAATCTCTTCATTTAATGGATACAAATATATGTTCCATCTCCATCTCCATCTTTGTGTCACCTTTTAGATTTCATTTGCATCTTTGTCTCAAAACTTGAACCAAAACCATGATGGTTATTCTGTTGATTTTTGCAAAAACTTAAAGATGTAGTGTGTAGAATTTGGCAGCTTTTCGCCAAATAGAAATGGTGAATATAGGATATAATGTTTCTATTTGTATGTAAAGTCTATCAAAATAGGAGTACAGTCATCCCTATAAATCGTTTGTTTTATTTTTATTTAGTTAGAAAAAGCTTTAAAAAATAACATTACCGCGGACCACGTTCATGTAGGCCAACTAGGGATGTATATCGTTATGATTTTATCGATACCGATACAGATACCGATACTCCTTATCGGTATCGATACTAATCGATACTGTTATCGATACTACAACACGTAATTTTGTGTAAAAAATAAAAACTTGACAAGATATTAAAAGATTCAACCTTTTTTTTATTTCCACAAGGTAATAATAAAGCTTCAACAGAAAAGAAGTAATGCATTACAAATGCTTCTCAGAGGCAATCAATAAATATTCAAATGTAAAATATTGAGTGGAGCAGCACATCAGGGCGCCTGGAGCAGTGGACCATTCCATCCAACAGAGGGCGCTGTGAGCTCAGCTTCACCCTCAAACACATCCGCTGCTCTCTTGACCTCAGCAAACAAAGAGTTTCTACTCCGAGCGGACATTAACAGCTCCGAATCATCTGAGAACTGTGTGGAAGTAGCTTTGGTTATGAACCGTTGATGGTAAACTTAAAATCAAAGACCAGGCTGTGTGTTCTGTGGAATACAGCTTAGTCACTCGTCCTCCTCGTATTTACAGGCATAGCCGTTGGCTTTTTATCCAAGCTATACAGCCGAGTGCAGCGGCACTTTGACAAGAATTTAATCCCTTGGGACTGTATTGTTTTCAGCAGGGTCTTTACCGAAGGGGTGGATAATAGAGTATTGACTTTGATTCTTTGGAAAAGTGATAGCCTTCATGACTACAAACTAGACAAAAACTTACCGTGACTTGACATAGCAGAAACAAAAGTGGCTGCCGCTGCCACGGTGCTGCAGTCTTTAGTGCTAGCCGGGCTGCTAACTTTACCCGTGTTGCTATGGTATTCAAACAGCCCCCACTCCTTCAGTTTTATGTTGACGGCTGGAGTGTCACAACTACGTGACAGTTGAGGAGACGTTCAAGTACCGATAACAGTACCGTTTTTCCAGATTCTTAACGGTATTCAGGTACCGACCCAATTAGGGACCAGTACATTAAAGTACCAGTCCACGGTATACATCCCTAAAGCCGACATAACGATCCGCCATGTCGTCTTCAGGTGGGTATTGGGGACAAAAAGAGGGAAATGCGATTTTTGAATACCAGTCTAGCTGCTGGTCCTGAAATCTACCTGGATGGCATGTGGATGGCAACTGACCTATAATCTGTTAAAAAAATAGTTACAAATATGAATGAAAAAACCCTCACCTTGTAACTGTTGTAAACGATGCCCTGTTCACAATCCTTTTTGGTCTTCACCAGCTCTTGTCGCTTTGTGATGTGATGGATGGGCTCATTCCAAAATCTGAACACTAGATGCCGCTAAAATGTCAATTTCTACACACTGCACCTTGAACAACACTGTGTATTTAAAGTCATTTACAGGAATAGGAATTTGACTCAACCTCAAAGATATCAACTGTTTTGCAAAAGGAGCAGACCAAATATAGTTTGATTGCCTGTTTGTGGGAATCCCAGTCCCCTCAACCAAACAACTTGTTAGAACTTGAACCGAAGCAAGCAGGGACAGCGAACGGAGCCGGCTGTGTCCACAGGACTTGTTTGGTGGATCAATCTGCAGCAGACATGGCGCTGACACTAATATGGTCCTCCCAGCGTGTGATACTGGCTCCGTCTGGCTCTTCTCATGGGTGTCCCTATCGTGTGGCAGGAAAACAATCAGCCTAAAACCACTAACACACAGACACACACAGCAGTCAGTGGCTAACTTTGTAAGCCTATCATCTCCCACTCACAGAAACCTTGGTGGTGGTCAAAGCTTAATGATTTTTCAGCCCTGTATGAAAGATGAAGTGCAGCAATAGTGAGATGCACATATACAGGATTTCATCTGGTGTTGGCAAGAGATATATTCCATTTTCTCACTCACTGGAAACCAGCCAAGAACATCTTTCCAATTCATTACTTCCCCCAGACTTTCCAGGCTTCTGTTTCCACCTCCAAGTACAAGATAGCCACGGTATTGTGGTTGCCTGAGGGTACCAGATCTCACTTGGTGTTTGACCATTTTTGTCTGCATGCTTCCAACCTTTAACAGTGACGCTTCCTTATCCATCTATGTAGTGTAGGTTGAAGCCCTCTGGTATTGTGACAAACTATAAAAATTTGTAAGTTTAAGTACAACATGACCTCAGATCCCAGACTTTATGCAAAACACTGCAGACTCATCCATGCTGTACATTAACAATGCTGTTTGAATCTCACCTCACTGCACCCTCTTATCCCACCGTATTCCCTAATATGCATCACTGACATGCATTTCAGGAGCTTCGGATTTGATCAAAGGCCCACGGATCATAATGGTGGCAGTGTCAGCTCTGCGCTGCAAAAACTAAGGAGCCATTTCATCTCATTTTTCTTGCTGTTATCAGATCTTTGCATGCAATGCTGCTTCAGTGTCACCCAGGAAATATGCCTGCAGGCGTATTTATTTTCGGCTTTTGGTGCTATCTGTCGAAAACAGATTCCCTTTATGCACTGGAAGTTTCCTTTTTTCCCACTCCAAATTAAGAGTTTAGACTGCTTATGATTAAAGAGCTAAGATTTCAGCTGTAACCTGCTTTCCCTCTTCAATTACAGCTGCTTTTCTGGAAGCTCTTAATCCCTACATTAGTTGGATGCTTCCTAGATATCTGTTTGTTAGAGAGGGAACATGTGCAAAAGTTTCCCTCTGCCTGAAATAGTTTTAGTAAGTTGAGGACATTTTGCCAACTTTTTAAAATTTTGACAACTCTTTGCACAATATACAGATGCAGCAGCTACAACTTTCCCTATGGCTAAATTCCACCAAAGTCACGTTCATGCTCCCATCCAGCAGGTTTCAACCTTTGCCCTTGTTAGCGTAGCATTGGCATTAAACAGTCACTTCATGTTAGTCAGCTCATTGAGAGGAATCCTGTCACAGCCCCGATGGTATGTCAGATGTTGCTTACAATTGATTTTATTTTCTTTTAATTTACTTTAATAGTCTAATAACTCAAGGGGATTTCATTTAGATTCCAACATTTTTTTCTCTGACACCAGAGACAACACTATGCACCATATTTGCATATTCCTCCTCAAGACCATGTTTAAACCACACTGTTGTCCCACAGCAATAATCATTTAGATTTAAAAAAAAAAAAACTTAAAATAAACACATGAAATACTTATGTTTACAATAATTGATTCTGGATATTGAAAAATGGTTGAGAAATGCTTGAGGAACAATTTTTCTGCTTGGGATTTTGACCTTTCAAGAACCAGTTTAAATACATGTTGCCACCAGTTTTTTTTTTTTATATATATTTTTTTTTGTGTGTGTGTGTGTGTGGAGGGATTGGGGATTCATTGGTTATTAGTTTTGGACAAATGTGCAAGTTATATAAGCAAATATATAACTGACAACTCAACTCATTTCGTGTGGACATTTTTGGCCCAAGGGTCCCCAGAGGGTGAAAAGTATTTAATTTGACATCACATAAGAAATACTGATGCAAGTGAATCAATGTTTTTGCTGCTTTTGACATATCCAAGACTCTTATGACCAGCATTACCCAACACCTCAACTATTCATTGTATCTAAAATATATGTGTTGTTTTTTCTTACTTAACATAACCTTGCACTCCAGATGGTATGTTCAACACATTTCGCTAGTCCATCCAGCAACAGGCCATAGGAAGTGTTTGTGAAATGGAGGAACTTCTCATAAGCATATAAAGCCAGTGATTGGACGATAGTTCCCTCAGTCACATTTATTATGTGCCATTCAGACAATATAGTAGGCAGGTGTAATTGCTGTGGTGTAAAGGACTGAACATAAACTGCTTCTTTACACACATTCTAAGCAAACATGAAAAAAGTGAAAGTGGAGAAGTTTGCAGTTTTATTTTTTCTTTCATTTTTTAAAGAAGTAGAATCCAGATCTTACAAACATGCTTCTGAAGCAGATAGTATCACGGTAAATATTTGTAGGCAGTCACTTCCTGCTGTCCTGTCGCTCCTAGCTCCGAAGTATTTCTGCTTTAATCTGTCTAATACAGACACTGAATCAGACTTGCCCAAATTCACTGCAAAGTTTTAGCTTATAACATTGGAATCATGCATTCAAACTGTCATTTTAAGGGTTAATAACCTGGAAATAATTGCATATTTACTAGATTTTAGATTAATGCTGGAAAAAATTCTAAATGATGATTGTACAGCAGTGTCTTGACTTTTGTGTTGACTTTTTGCACTTGAATTATGTTGAAAATACAAAGCAAATTCTAAACACAAGATCAGAAATGTACCCATTACAAGTTGGAGAACATTTGTGATTAAAAATAAAATGACCCAGCCAATTTCCTTTCTTAACCAAATGCCATGACCGCCTTGCATTAGTTGCCATATAACAAGCTAAATAGTGTAAACATGCTTGGAACAAGAGGGATGGAAACCAACAGAAATTTGGGAAAAAAATAGTATGTAGGTGTGTTCTCACTTGAACCTTGCAAGACTCTGTGGGGGGTTATGTACAGAAAAGTCTCCTTAAAGTCTGTTTGTGAGTGTGTTGGTTCTGCTTTGTGCTCTCATCCACATTTCCCACGTTAACCTTAAGCCTTGCTCTGACTCAGGAACTGGTGTTGAATTCCCACTGAGCCGCCCTGACCTGTTGAGTTGGAGTGGATGCTGTTGAAGGCTGACTTAATCCATATTTTATAGCTTTATCCATGTGTCGGTAGTTTAGAATAGAATTCTCCACCCGCCTGTTGGAGGAATGGTGTATGTAATACATTAAGTGTTGTGAGGTGAAGATAGCACTGAGTCTGAATTTAATCACATTAGATAAGAGTCATTTAAAAGGATCAGAACGTGGCTGCCTTTCACGCTTTGAGCACGTTGATATTTCAGTAAATCTTAAATATTTATCCTTTCACAGGCTGACTGAAGGGAGTCCATCTTGTTTTTAGGTGGTAAATCAGGTGGAGGTGGTTTTGTACATCAAAAACAACCACGAAAAGGAAGTGCAATTCAAGAGAAGCAGATTTAGCATGTGCGGTATCAAAGAGGGAGAAAACCCCAGCTCAGGCCAAAAGCTGAGGATCCGTCAATAATGTAACAAGCTGAACATCTCTTGCTTGCCATGTTTGTGCCTTCTCCTTCAGACGTGAAAACCTTTATGAATAATGGAGACACCAGGAGCAATTCACAGCAATTCATCCTCTCTACTTGACAGCACGCTTTAATCTAGCTTTACCTTCTCAGCCGCATGCTGTCGTATATATAAATTTATAAACTTGTGAATAATTCCTATTGTTTACATCCACAGAGGTTGGCAGGCATATTCAGGGGAATTCATAAAGATGACAAACAGACTTAATTACCAAGACACAGCCCTGAAGTCTTTGTCCAGATTCTAAGAGTATTTAGTTTTGGGTTTTTTTAGCATTTAAAGTGCAATGTCTGTCTCTGGGGAAAGAGTATGTTTGCATTATTGGGTCTAGTCGGTTTGTATAATCAATAATTCAGCTGGTTCCTCGTGATGCTAGTGGATGGTTTAATGAAACAGTTCCTTACATGCTTTCTCACAAATTTAGACTTGTGAATCATAGTTGTGAGAAGAGTGAATAAAACTGTTATTTTCATGGGTAATATCTAGATAAAATAGGTCTACACATACAGTATGTTCTGTTGCAAAAAAATGATTGTGCTTCGTGTGTAAATCATTGTTTTCAGTGGGTATATGTAGACCAAATTTTACTAACCTCAAAGCTAACACAGCCTTAGCTCGGGGGGCTAATTTGGGAACAAAAATAACAGCCACAAAACCCTGAATGAAAGAACTGTAAGCATCAGGATTTAGTAATCCTGATGCTTACAATTAAGGCTAATGTTAGCTTATTATTCACCAATGTTTTGGTGGTGGTATGTTCTGTTCCTCACTTCACAAACAGAGAAATTACTAATCCAAACACATTGACAAGCCAGAAACAGCTTGTTTATCTGTTTTTTTTTTAATCCTGGCAGTGGTGTAGGGGGAATGATTCTCTGATATTACAGTATACAAGGCTAAAACTGTGCAGTTTGAGTGATTCAAGTATGGTTGCACGCTGTTTCACATTTAAAAATGAAAGAGAGATATTTGTATGCATCAGAACCGGTTTCACTGTTATTCTTAACAAGCTTGGGCTTATTTATAATTCACTCTAAATCTTGCAAGCCCAAAAGGTTATTAACACGTCTGAATGAACATATGACAATTTGTGTTCCTAGTTCAACGCTCAGGTTTACTCTGGAGACATGACCAGTGCTCTTCCAGGCACCTGAGACAAACAGGTGCTACTATCCAGCCCCAGAGCCGGCAAACTCTACATTAACGCTGAGAAAGAGTTTATGTGTAAAATTAATGCACAGTGGACTGGAGATTTGTGTTTACACTGCAGGCTGTGTGAATTTCAATCATCATATATTTACACTGTCACTTTACTTCAGACATCTGCTCATCTGCGCAGCTCCTTCGATATACCCTATGTGCATACTTTTTATGTTTGTTATATTCTGTTTGGTGTTTCATTTTGACATAGTGCTTTTTTATTTATATCGTTCTATTTGTCAGCACAGCTTTTTTAGCCTCTCACTACTTCTCTTTTTCTACATTTGTTATTTTGCAACAAAAATATTAAGTCTGGCTCCTGATATGTGATTCTGAATGTACTTGGCACTGAAAATAGATTCTTCTTCTTTTCCTTTACAGAAACAGTTTCAATTTTGATCACCAAGACAGTGGAGATCTGTCTGCCTTGGTCAGTGGGCAGTCATCCATTGCTCCTCGCCTTGTGCACACTTTCCTTTTCTATAAAAAAAAAAGATACATTTGACACAAAAACAGACGGACAGAG
This sequence comes from Scarus forsteni, assembly GCA_036419115.1. Lineage (NCBI taxonomy): Eukaryota > Metazoa > Chordata > Actinopteri > Labriformes > Labridae > Scarus > Scarus forsteni. Next base: position 23,491,329 of record JAZDUH010000084.1, read on the forward strand.
ATTCTGTCTGTCTTTAAATGACTACACTTACACTGTCACTCTGCAGCAAACGCAGATGGCTGTCACTCCAAATTGACCGCTCGTCAAAGGCTGTCAACTGTGAGATAGTGATTGTAGTTATTTAAGGGCTCAGTGGTTTCTAAAAAAACTGGACATTGTAGCAGACCTTAACTTACTAGAGAAAGTAGTGCCATGGTGAGGACTATCCAGCACTGGATTAATCCTCATTTGTTGCTCTAGTAACTTTCTCTGGCAGCAGGTCAGTTTGAGGGGGATTGAGTGACTACAGCTTCGCAGCTCAGCGATGTGTTTATAATGGACAACAATGGAGGTCAGTGACACAGAGTAATAAGCTGGACCAAGCATTAGATACCTAAACCGTGTTTGCTAGATCGTTTAACTTATTGTTTTTTGGGGTTACGCTTTACTTGGACTGGCCCCAGCCTAATAGCTTTTTTGACCTGTGACATTACATGCAGCGCTGCACCAACAAGAAAATCAAGTTGATGTCAATACTTAGATCCACCAGGACAGTTTGGTCAATCACTATTTCTAAAACAGATATTTGTTATAGGTTCATCCTTTTGTAACATCTACACATCTAACAAACTCCAAACTTTCCAGGGAGGTCTAAAACTCTCTTTCTGCCAACATTTCCTTACATCTTTAACCTCTGCTTAATTAAACAACTCATATATATAAGCACTTTATGACACTTTATTTCTATTGCTGGGACACAAGAGATCAACACTTGCCTCTGATTTTGGTGAGGACTTACTTGTTTTTACATTGGTCAATGTCTTATTAGAAGTAAGTGTTCACACTGTACATTAATACTTCTTCAATTTCATCACTTCATCACTTCTGTAGTGTAGCTCAAAGCTATGACAGGGTGAAGAGCTTTTTGTTTTGGATTAGATAGATCTGACTTTGGATTCAACAGCAGTATTTTTGGTCATTCAAATATCATGATTAATTTATTCTTAAATTTAATTTGCCTTAATCAGGGAACACATTATAAGATAATGGACCTGATTTTCATCCGAGTACCATGTCTTGACTAAAAGTGATGCGAGTGTCCGCAACAAAATCTGCCCACGAGTTACACAACGGACGCAGTGTTTTCCTTAATGCCACATCTTTATTTTCATGCACTGTCACCTGCATTGATGTGGATGAGGAAAGAGGGAGGTTGACATGGTGATGGAGGGAGCATTCATTTATCTCCATCCATCAGTCAATCATCCAGCTGTCATTGGGCGAGAGTCAGATACACCCAGGACTGGACCAAGCATACAGACAACCACTCACACTCTTATTTGCTCCTAAAGGGAATTTTAAAGTCATAAATCAACCTGACAAATGTGTTTTCATGCTTTTGACCTGCAGAAACAAACTGGCGTACCTGTGGAAAACCCATGCATTAATGGGGAAAATCCAGCATCTTTCTTGATTGAGGTGCTAGCAGTGCTAAACCATGCAGCATAAAAGTTTTTTTTCATCTTCTGCAACAACAGTTAGCAGACTCAGGGTCAAACATTTTGGTCAAAATTCTAACTGGTTTAAAAGATGGATGATTCTGACTCAAATTTGGTGACAGGTCAGGCGTCAAAGAATTAATCGTCAACTTTTGGACTCTTTTGAAGATGGCAGTTTTAGATCAAAATTTGCAGCTGGTTTGAGGTCACTCTTTGTGCACCAAATTTGTAGTTTTTTTTTAAAGGTGGCTGATTTTGGCTCAAATTTGGCAATGGCCTGTGCTCAATGTTTTTTGGGACAACTTCGGTATATGTTAAAGCTATATTCAGCTCAGAGCTGTGGCTCTGCTGCAGAGCCTCCGCTGCAGCTGTGGCTGAGCAGCGGAGGCCGTTTTACGACCCGATGAGAACTAGAGCCTTATTTAGCGGTGTTTTTGTGTGAAAGTAACGCGCTGAAAATTCTCTAAATAAAGCGTGAATGCAGACCGATATCAGATTTTTTCGGTGGGAGTCCGTTGATGTGTATTTTTGGTCAAGTAAAATATGGCCCCGTCTGACTGCAGAGGAACTCTGCATACGAGCAGGCCGGGAGCAGAGAGGGGGGATTTGGTTCGTGCGCCCTGGGCTTCTGATGCACATAAACACCGCTGTAGGGGTAATTTCTGCCCTAAACCTTGTGATAGGACCCAACTTGTTCCATCCCGGAATATCGCTTTAAGGGACAGATTTAGACTGTTTCTAAAGATGGACAATTTTTGCGAAACTTAGCAGCAGGTCCAGGATCAGCAGATTTTTTGTTTGTTTGTTTTGTGCCAGATTTTGAGGGTTTTGACTCAATTTGATTCAAATAGGTCTGGGTCTAATTTTTATGGGTGAGATGTAAATGTCTTTAGAAGATGGACTCTTTTGGCTCAAATTTGGTGAGTGGTCTGTAGTCAAAGTTTTTGGGATCCAAATATAGACTGTTTTTGAAGATGGATTATTGTGTTTCAAATTTGACAGACAGGCCCGGGGTTGAGCTGAAAACAACAAATCCAGAGTTGGTTTGACATAACTTTTTTTTTTTTCAGCTTTTTCTTTGGTAGAATATTCCTATATTTGTCTCATTAATATTTTAAGTGCTAAATTCTAACCCCTCAATTACACTGTCAGACACAATAACATGAACAACAGATGAGACTTTGGTGCGTTTGATGGTTTGTGCTCTGCAGCTGAAACTTCCGGTCGCAACAGTCTCTGCAAGGTAATTGCCGCTCCATGAGCCCTGAATTAGAACCCTATTTTTTTTTTTTTTTTATACAACCCTCACAGTGTGTTCCTGGTAGAGGACTGAAAGACTTTTTCTGAGAAAGCCCACATGCAACACTAAAAACGGCCTCCCACAGTGCCCCATCCCTTGCGTGCAAAACCCTAGACTCTTGCTTTTTCTCTTTGCCAAGTCAAGAAAAAGCTTTCGACTCAAATAAGCAAAATAGGAGTAGTTCTAACATAGTCCCTTGATAAGGAGATGTGAGGAGGCAGATTTATCGTGCATGTCTCTGTGGCATTGTGGGCACAGGTAGCACTGGCTCATTACTCAAACCTCTATGGCCTAAGCCTCACAGGCAAAGAGAGATATAGACTCCTATTAGCACATCCCCTGCTGGGTCAAGACGAGTGGGAGGCCTCTGCAGAGGAAATAAACAGCTAAGAAAATTATGAAACTATCTCTGGAACAAATTAAGTTCAGCTTTTTTTATAATTTTGCACATCTGCTCATTAAACTCAGTACAAGCAACATTGGCCACTGGCTTGATAAGTGAAACAGAGGCTTCCACTCAACCCTGAGGTAGGTTGTGTAAACAGTGAGAAAAAGTGGGTAAAAGTGACAACTGTATGCACAGGCATGAAGCAGGGAGGGAGCGCCAGACTGGCAGGGATGAGTGTCAGACTTGGAGATATGAAAGTGTTTGTGTAGCTCTGACTCTCTGTCACGCCTCTGCACACACACAGGCAGGGTTTTGTTTTATTTCTTTAGGCTTGCAGTTTACAAATGTGTCCATGCCGGCTAAACAAAGTGAAACATAGTATTGCCTCCAGTAAATGCACATATGCAAAACCCAGAGGTACAAGCTGGACCTTGTTACATGTTTAAAGGCAGAGGAAGGCAACATTCATGTTAACATGTCCATGTTTTCATGCTGCAGTCACTCTCCCTCATGTACACTATAGGTTCCATATGTTAGTGGCACTTATAGCCTCACTGCTACTCCACAGAGTGCAGTTCTCATATCATTATGGCCCTCAGCAGATGGCATTCAGGCTCTGTGTTTTTTTGTCTTTGAAAAGCATTAAATCTTTATGAAGAGCAGCACCACGAGCACACCATGTTTTCTGGAGTAATCTAGTTACACAGAAAAAAATGATTTACTGTCAGGTATTGTGGAGCCTTTCACAGCAGAAGAGCAGGAATTTTCACTTCCTAATAGTTCACTCTTATTATCCTGACAGAAAGCCACATGAAGTCATTTTTTTCCTCCAGAAGGGAAAAAGACATATGTGCATAGGAAATTTTAGACACTCTAGGTCAGGGGTATTCAAGTAAAGGTCACCGAGGTCCAGTTCATGAAATTTCCTTCAGTAAATAGTCCAAACCGAAGTCCAGTTTGTGTCTTAAAGCCTTCCCCTATGTCCGGATTTTTGTGGTTTCAACTGTATTTATTGTCAAATTCCTGTGTAGGATGTTTTAAGTAGTGCAAAGCTAGTTTTTACCACAAATAAAAATAGTCCTAGGCAAATCACTTTAAAGCCTTTATTTCATATTAAAAAAGAAAAACCTAAACTAAAAAGAACAATGCCAACAGAGCCAAATAACATTTTACTCTCTGAAATTAGAGAGGTTCAAGCCAAGAATTGAAGGCCTTCACATCAAGTAAAGTTGACACATTTATAAAGCAGTAAATAAAAGGGGACTCTTTTTAGGAACAAACAAGTGCATACAGAGCACTGACTAAATATTTTTCTCTTCTTTTTTTCTTTTTCTTTAATAAGAGAGGTCACTGCATATAAAACAAAGGCCTACACTTCCAGTAAAATAGTCAACATCTTCATAATACAAGAAATTAACTCTTAAAAGTACAATTATTTGTCATTTGTAACTGCTTTTCCACTGTGTTGTTGCATTTTAATTAAACAAATTGATAGGAAGATGAAAATAATCTATTTGCATAGATTGTAGATTTGTCTCTCTCTCTATCTTTTCTTCTGTCCTTAACTCTTTCTCTCTCTGTCTTTAAGTCTTTCCCTCTCTTTCTTTCTCTTTGTCACACAGCGCTACACGTTGTCTGAACCCACACTCACACAAATAATAAACAGAACAGTGTCGTTAGAACTTGCAAAAAGTCAAACATTTGGAAAAGAACTAGCACTAAAAACTGTAGTTTAAAACAATCAAAATAACACAAACAAATGATCAACTCGATTAGTAAACAGTTAGAAAAAGAAGAAGATCAGCCCCATGGAGAGTGCAGCTCCACTACAGTGCTTAAGCTCTCAGCCCTCATCAGTATTTCCCATGCAGGTCAGTCACCAAGCTTACAGGTGACAAAGGTCTCATTTTTTGTACATGCAGTTTATTCGACACTCCCTCCTGTTCGCAGGTGCTTGTGGCTGCTGCAGCTCATGCACACGATGGCAGCAGAAAAATCCCCTGTGCTAAGTTAATCATTATGTCTCTTTAGTGCTTCATTAAACAACCTTATAAGCTTCATAAAACATACAGAACAAATATTTAGAAACACTAATGGTCTGACCGGCTTGTGAAAAGACCAAAGTAGCAGTTCTAGTGTTAACTGGACTAGCAGTATATGTACGTATATCTGCAACTGTTTGAAAAAATGCTCAAGTAAAATGTATTCTTGTAAATTTATCAGAGATTGTCACGGGTCTGGATAGAACCATCAGTTGGTCTGGATCCGGACTGAAGACTGCTAGTTGGTGATGCCTGCTCGAGGTGTACTGGTGCACCAAGGTTGCACCTTTGCATCCGTGAATTCTTTCAGTCAAAAAGTGCTTCAATATGACTGAACATTTATTGTACTACAAGTTTTGATGAAAGATAAATTACAGTGTCTTTGGTGATCAATATGACTTTAGCAATTAGACCCAAACATGATGTCTTTATGTGCGAGGGTAAGACAAGATTCTCCCTTTTATGAAATCTAGACTCCAGTGTTGGTAAAGGAGGATACTTAGGATTAAGAGCAGTCATGTTGCAGAAGTTCTATCTTAATAGAGAAAAGTCAGCCCCACATTAAACCCTACATTTAAACTTGTTAGGTTGAGACTCAAGTTGTCTTTCATTAGTTGCATCACTGAGACTTAAGGTTTATCTTGAACAAGAGTGCAGTGGCGATTGCTCTAAGACTGCAAGGGAAGCTCAGCTTCCCCTAAAATTTCCCCCCAAAAGTGGTGATATGTCCTGCTGTGTGTACATTTCATTGACTAAATATGCGCTAGAATACCTTCATCTTTTGTTCAGAATCAGCTACTTATCACAGGTAACTGGCACGACTTCCTTCTCATTCATCCCCACAGGGTCTCAGCGCTTTAACACAGTCGGACGCTGAGCGCCTTCTGACTTCGATGGGGAAGCGTAGAGTGGGTTGTTCCACTGTGGAAACTGGACGGTCATTGGATAAACGCTGGGCTTTGTCCCGCCCATCAGACGCTCAGCGTCTCTGGGGGTCTATGAGGCAGTGGGCTGGCCTGGACGCTCGGCTTCTGCATGATGATTGGATGATCTGTCTGAGGCTGAATCCCTTTTTGATTGACAGTGAAATGAGCCAATCAGCGATCTTGAAGTATAACCCTCCACCGGAGCATCTTCAAAGTTTTACATTCAGTTGTTCTGAAGAGGAGCTTCTCCTGTTTAAAGCGGCTCAAGTCTTACACCCGCAACACAATGGGCCAAGGCCGTTTAAGCAGTCTATCTCTGCTGGCCATTGAGAGAACACTGGTAAAATCCCTGGAAAAGACACCTAGTTGGTACGACAGGGTCACAAATCGTTTTCTTGAAAAGGAACGGAGGGTAGAATTTACATTTAAATAAATAAACAAATGTATGATGTAGGCCAGAAAAAAATGAGCTTCCCCTCCTTGACTGACCAGCAGCCGCCACTGCAAGAGTGTTACATTTAATCTAAGCAAACCATTTCCACTTCTATGCTTAACTTCATTCGACAAGTTATTATAAAGCTTAAAAAAACAACAACATTAGAACCTCCAAATTTCAATGCAAACCATATCTCAATACAGAATAACAGCTGGACATAACTCTGCTTAACTGCCATTTATTCAAGTTTTGCAGCTTAAGTGTGTGTTAATTATGTCAAAATGTAATCATAAGGAGTTCACTAAGGCTTACAGGCTCTTTTATAGACAGAGTAACATAAATTAACAGGTACAACATGCAGTGATGTTGCTAACAATGTGAGGTAACTTAAAGGTGTGTGTTTTTTATGAATGGCTGAAATTATCTTCGCTAGCGAGTGGGAGCATGGGAGGCTTTTATTTCTGAGGGATGCTATCACAGAGAATGCAGTACTCACACCAGACAGCCTCTTTATGGTGTACTTTCACCAAGAAGTCTGGATCTTTTGCTCCATCTCATCCATACATCCAGCTTTAAAAGAAAAAAAAAACACTACAGCAACTGTATTTTGCGAAGAACTTGACACCTACTAGGAGGTGTTTGCCTACATTGAAATTACCTCAAGTGAATGAGCGTGATTAGTGTGTAAACTCATTTGTAAACATGAACGTACATTTAAACTAGGCTACTTTTGCCATTATGAACAGCTGCTGTAACCTATAGCTGAGAAACTGGACCCAGGCATTGATGAACTGGAGATGCCTGGGGTTTAGGAGGATTGCCATGGTCACAGTGAAATAAAGAATTGGCAATGTGACAAAGGAGGACTGATTTTAAAAATGGAAAGCAGCAGGATGATTTGTCAAACAAGGCTATAACAGAATCTGGTTGGTTTAGTGGCTGTAATCAGTTTTGGATTAAACAGAATTGGATCATATCATATGAACGACCCTGACTGTCTTTCTTACTTTACAGAAACAGCATTTATTGTGACTATGGTATGATTTTTACCTTTAATTAACTGTGATTTTTCCGAGGAGTATTGAACTTTTGCCACAATTTCCTCCTGAGTTTATCATCTCCAAAGGTCTGATTAAAAAATGGCCCTGATGAGACATTCAAAGGTTAGGATTTGAGGCCTTAATTGAAACTCTTTATTCAAAACAGAATAAAAGAACAATGTGCAGCAGTTAGTTATATTTTGAGGTTTCCCCCTTTTTCTTAAACCCAAGCACTTTGACACTTCATCATAAAGTGTTTGCCATTGATTGATCCTAACATGACTTGATGTTTCCGGCATTCACATGGTTCATTGCCCATAACGTCGAACTTTCAACTGAATTGGATCATCCATGCAAGTATGCCTTGAGTAGTGTTATGTATGTGTGGACAAGTCGAATCAAGTTAGCTTTATTTACCGTATACATCCCCAAATAGCCCGGATGCCTTAAAGGGTTTGGCCCCAACCACAGAAGTGACGAAACCCTACATGACAGGACTGGTCTGGCATTTACAGATTCAAAGAAAACAGTTTAATGCCCCTGAATTCCAGTAAATGTTTTTCTGCTTTGTTTGCTTGATTGTTTTTAAAATTATTTTTAAAGTTTGATTGGTCGGAGGCGACCTAAACTACACCTTTGAGACGGTTGATTATCACAACCTCTTGAAACTCAAATCAGGCAAAATAAGGCACCTCAAAATGTTGTTGATATTACTCTGACAGATTTAAAGTTAACAAGCCTGCCAATTTCAGATCCTGGTGTTTTGAAAACTAGCAATTGATTGCAGGATAAAGAGTTTCCTTTACTTCAGGGAACACAGTTCGCATGCTGTCTTGTTCATTTTCCTTTTTCTGTTTTGCAAATAGAGTATGAGTACTGGAGTATCAAAATATTCATACTTTTACAAGTGCTCTTTAGGTACAGATTACCCCCCAAGATACTGAAATCAAACGTTAACTCATTATCTGTGAAGTTCTACTGACTGTTTTCAGACTTTCTCTCGTTCTTGGTGACATCCCCACATTCAGTATCATGTGACTGTGGGGAGTCAAAGTAATCGAACAGCACTCAGCTGCATGTGTAACATGTTTCTAAAGACTATCATAGGTGTGATTATTGCTGCATAGCTGTATTCCTTAATATGTTTTAATGCAGCTTGCAATTATTTTTTTTAAAGCTAACCAGTTGTTTTATTTGTATTTGTATTTACAAAATAATTAGCAGTCAACAAAAAACATGTCATTTTAGTCTGGAATATCTCTTAAATGTATTTTCTTTGGACTAAGACTTATAAAATCAAATTAAAATCAAAGTCACTTTAAAATCTGATGGTGTTGACTAAATGTTTCCTTAGCTAATAACGTCAAATAACAGTATGTGTGCATTTTCAGGGATGATTGGCATCAAAATAGAACTACAGTGAAAAGTATGCTCATGATATTGACTTGAAAAAGTCCAAAAAAATAAGCCAACATTATTTTGAAATCCCATTACTGTTCCAAATCAAAATTTCATGGCCTCAAGCAATTTTTGGAAGCTGTTCAGCGTGGTTGCAGAATTAAAAAGATATCAGTATTTCCGAAAGAGAGGAAAACTCACCCACCATATAGTGGGAGTTAAGCAAAATTAGGCTCTATTATTTCATTTTTTTTTCTATTTTTGCTCTCTCTCTTCCATTCAGTAAGGGAAATATTCGACTCTTCATCCGGTAAATGCTCCATTCTGTTCACCAGATAACTAGCTGTGTTTGACTGCTGCTGCTGTTGCTGCATGGGGAGTGAAAAGTGGGATTTCAGAGTCTTTTCTTTGAAATTCGTCTGTCTGCCGTGCCTGGAAAGAACCCTATAAGAGTGAACAAAACAAGTAAGTTGGGCTAAAACTCTATCAAGCCCTGTAGTGCAGAAGGGATCTGTGGATTCTGGCTACAACCCATTTATGATTCGTCTCAAAGCAAACAGTATATCAGTTTTTTTTATGCTGTTAAAATATAAACCCATATGGACACTTTAGGGGGTAGCATTTATGATTCTGTACTCCAGTTTTGGTCCTTAAGTTGGCGTCTGGCTGTGCTTTAGAAACATGCGTGAAAAGTTCCTGTTACTTAAAAATGGTCCTTTCTGCTGAAGTAAAAAAAGAAGCCACTTATTTGGATTGAGTCTTTCTGTTACACACTGTGTTTGGGTGATTAGTAATCACCAGCACACCCCAGCTTTTGCAGAAAGAATAGTGTTCACCCTCCCTTTCTTCACTTGGCATTTCAATCCTTGGTCCTCGTCACCTCTTGGCTTCCCCTGAGGCCTTGTGATTTGCAGATAGAAGGGCACTCCCTGACAGCAGAGCTAAGCAGAGACCTGGCTCTCCCTCTGAAGGACAGGTGCATCTCCTCCCCTGGGGGGTTTCTTGGATGGAGGACAAGGAGAGGACAAGCTGGAGTCACTCTCACTGATGATGACAACTTTTTAAAGACTTTGACCAGAGCAGCTACAGAATGAGGTGGCCTGGAGCAGAAGTGAGACAGGATGTGTCAATGCACCGAGGCAAGCCTCCAGAGAGGGAGCAGATCTGGACTAAGTCTCTACCGGCTTAACCCAGACATGCCGAGATTTCCTGTTATCACTGATGACTCCAGGAAAGAATTAACTTTTCAAAGTCATGCAAGCTAAATGAAAATCTTTCTCCTTCTGCCTCACAACAAATAGCAAAGTGAAACCTGGATAGATTCCTTTGTTGCCCGTTCCACTTTGTTGCACAGCGTCACTTTGTTGTGACATTGCCTGTGGAAACAGTCTTAGTCTTGTGATCTGACTTTGGGGGTTACTGATGTTCCTGTGTGAGGATGGTCCTCCTCAAAATGTCTGGTTTCTCCCCTGATAATCTCTCACAAATATGTTGCATTTAACTACAGGTGTGATTCTGCTGATGGTTAAAGGAAACTTAAATTAGATATGCAGGAAACTATATGATACAATATATTAAAGTACAATCTGATACAACATGGACGCGTACACGGTGCAGTGCCATACAATACCAAACTGTATGGTACCAGTCAGTACATTGCAGTTCTTCACAACACAATACTCCACAGTACAGGCCCTACATAGGAGTTCAATATAATAGGAACAATATAATGCAATACCATTTAGTACAATGTGCTAAAGTTGATATCATACAGTACAGGGTTTTACATTATGTTAAAGTACGTTGCAGCTCAATACTCTGTGAACTGATACTTTAACAGCCTACTTTAAGTGAACAGCAAGCTACACCCTGCCAATTACAAAGCGGGCATGTGGACACAGACAACCATCCACTCATGCATACACACACCTCGATGCAGCCTACATGCATGAGGAGAATGTGTAAACTCCACACAGGAAAGCCCTGACTGACCTGGGGAGTTGAACCACCTTTCTACTGCAAGGCATGAGCACTGCCTGCTCGACCATGCAGCCTGTGGTATGATATATGGTAATAAGATCAAGTAAGATCTGTAACATTAGCATAAAGCGCAGGTCATTACAATGGCACAGATATAATCCAATACAGCAGCACAGGGTTCAGTTATATTTGACACAGTGTGTCAACCCAATTTCTTAATTTTACAATATCATACAGTAATATACTACAAAAATGATATCATGACTAGTTTGCTACTGGACCACATTATCCATTAAAATGAAAGAAATACAATATGATTCAACACTGGACATCACTGATTTGATGAGATATTTAAGCATTTTTGTGTCTGTCTGGGCAGTTTTGTGGGCTGGAGAGTTGCACACATTAAGCTGCTTCCATACTTAATTCACTAAATGAGTGACCAGTGAAAACCAAAATAAATAAATATATAGATTGCATATTTTCCATATTGAACACATCTGAATGAAAAACAACACCATAAATAAGAGACAAGTGTAAAAACACTATAATGCCTTTTTTATATCCATTTAGAAGGATGCTGTGTTTTATTCCACACCCACTGTCTTCCTTCCAATTTGCAATAAATTCTCCTGGTCGAAGGATTAAAAGGGCCATTTACATAAATTTCAAACCCGAGCTAATAAAACACAGAGTGATTACACATTAGTCTGATTTCACAGCTCCTTTAGCAGATGAAAGCTGCAAGCTGCTCCAACATTTCATCATTTGCTGAGGTTGCGATTGCATTTTACACTGATTGTATTTGTGCAAAGAGCTGATACAGTCTGACTTTAATAGAAAAGACCATTTAACAACAGACTGCAGATATGATGGTTCAATTTTTTGCCTTTCTTGTTCGATCCAGAAATTTTGGAGAGATTTGTCTACAACTGTTTTTGTCTTTTTCATTATTTTTGTTTTTGGAGTAATACATATGTTCAATCATGGATAAAATGTAAAATCTGTTGATTAAATGAGTCTGGCACATGTTCAATTCAAATAGGAGATAGAAGATAAAGAAAATATGCACTTCTCATGAATGAAAGTATAATAAACTTGGCTTTGTTTTTCTGTTTTTCGAGTTCATCTGTCTGTTTTTTGTCTTTGAGAAGGCATTTTAGGGATTGCTTGAAACTAAGGATATTTTTTTAAAGGATTTGTTCATGTTTCTCTATCGGGCAGTTTTACACTTTTCAAGAAATAATCTGAAATAATGTCGGAAAACTCTGCTCTCAGAACTTATTATTGTTGTTTTTCTTGTTGTTCTGATTGTTGATAATATGTGCAAGAATAGGGCGCCAACTGATGTCTTTGCCCACTATAACCAAGTATTATTGTGTGAGTACTTCCTTTGTTTGCCGTGCACAAATAACGTTATTTAATTTCAATTTCACTGTGCCACTGTTGACATGGCAGAGCTGAGGGTGATTTTTTTTATGTCTGGTAATTAGCAGGGAGTAAATGACACTGGTGTCCCGTTAATAAAGCAGTTGAAAAAATATGTCACACAATAAAACAATTAGTGAGGTGTCAGAGAGCTGTTCCAAGAATTAGACCCTCCCCTCCTTTCCCTAATGGCACGATCAAAGGGAGAGCTGTAATTGAACATGTCATGTGTTTGCTGCCATTTTTTTTCCCCTCAAAGTGCTTTCTGGAAAATTAAATGTTTTTTTCCGAGCCTACAGGTAGCGGCTTCTGTTTTCCTCATTGCTCTCGCTCGGTTAAGGCTCCTGTCTCGCTCTTCTTGGTTTCACTTCTATGCTCTGATTTTCTTTCTCATATGCCACCTCTGTCGCCATCCCTCCGCCTGTCAGCCGGCGTTAGCATCACAAACCATCAGGCCTGTGAATGTGTGACAGGTGGTATTTTGTCAGCCGTGTCTAAACATCACGACATCCCTTCTCCTGGCCCTCCTGTCCCAACATACCTGTGGAGCTGAGGGGGCAGGGCACCTTCTCTCCTCCACCTCCCAGCAGGCTTGTGGAGCTGCAATAGCGAGGGGAAATAAGACAGTGTCTTCGTCGATCCACACTGAGTGATCTAAGAGGAGACTCTGCTGTCAAATCACTCTCCTCCCTGCTGTGGCTCAGCTTGAGTGGGTGTGGGAAGGAGGGAGATACAGACACACACAGTATTTGTGTGTGGGTGGATGGACAGATGAATTCCTCTGTTTCCGTGAATACGGTAGTCCATCTTTCCAGCAGCGTGTCTCTCCTAAGAATTACGTCCAAACTGGGTGATTCTGCACCACATAATTTATGTCTCCTGCCAATGTTAAGCACCAAAGCTTGTGTTTGCCCCTAAGTAGCAATTAAGGTGGAAAGTAAAGTTGTTGAGGTCAGATGTGTGGGAGGGGAGCATGTCTGGCTTTTATGCAGAAAATCGGGGTGCATCTCCCAGCACGACTGGCGCTCAGCATGCTTGCTCATTTTCCTTAACCTGGAGGTTAAAGAGAAACTAAACCTCCAGGTTTCACTGCAGTGATGCAGCTACTGGAAATAGTAAAAACACTTTTAGAGCATCAGTGTATCAACATGCACAGGATTATGAGGGGGAATAATCAGTCAATCTTTATTTGTATAGCACCAGTTCATAACAAGTGTTATCTCAAGACGCTTTACCAGAGAGCATAAAGCTCTTCATTTTATGGATAAACATATATGCATAGATACATTTATACATAGTAAAAATACACATATACATATAAATGTACAAATATATACATCCAACACCCAACATGAATCCATAAAGCCGATCATGAATCCCTCCATCATGGTGGCAAAAAGCTTCTGTTAAGCAGCAGGAAATCTTGAATGTAGACCCCAGTCTCGTGATGAACAGCAAATCCACACAATGCACACACCTAAGTAAGAACTAAAGTTAGTAATAGATCCATGAACCATAGACCTGTCGTCATCAAATTTGTTTCTGCTGAAAACAAATTTATTAGAGGCTAGCCTCTTGAGATACAACATCTCGTTTTCAGGAGGGTCCTTGTGTCTGTATGACTGGTGATAACTTTATAGAAGTATAATCAATGATAGTCTTTCACTCTATTGTGCTGTCTTCATCAGCTGCATCTATGCTTCTTTTGTGGATTTAATTTGCCAAGAGGTCACAATCATTGAAAGCAGACAACCTTTTTTTGATAACCTTAGATTTACTTACAACATAACTGGTGTAATTAATAGCCTAATGATTGTATACATTTAGACCAAATGGTCAGCAAATCAGGGACATTTACTCTACTAAAGTAATGGCAGAGGTTGCTGCAGTACTTTGACTTTGAGAAAATATGTCAAAAGGTTTTGAAGTCGTCTCTGCTTTATTGGACAAAACAGGGTAGGCCTGTTGTCTGCATTCAGGGGAGCTGGTACATCTGAAAGTTTCCTGAAGTTTGTTAAATAGCTGAAAATGCACGGAGCTGGAATCACTTGGGTTTCATACATTTTTGGTCAGGGTGTACATCAACACTCTAAGATAACTCTTAAAAATGCAAAGTCCCCTTCGCCTCAGTGGTAATCCGCTTTATTTTAGCATGCTTAATATTTATGCCTGCCATCATAATTGGTAAAAATTTATTTTTTTCACAAGTTGCAGTAGCATGAAAGCACAGCTGGCATACAAGCCCACTGACCCTTTATGCAACTTCGTGCAGCTTCCACTACAACGCATTTTCCTGACTTATTACTAAAAGGCTCACCCACAGTTCATTACATAAGTGTAGGCCCTGTTCGCCATGTACTCCACATTTTTGTTCCCTTGTCTGTGTTTTCAAGGGGCACCAGTCCACCTTGTTCGTTTACAGAGGTCATATCATGCGTTTTTGTTTTAAATGCCCTAGAGTCTGTTTTTCATGTCTCCTTTGTGGAGCAGAGCACTTCTATGACCAACACAAAAGTCTGCAGCATTAAGACTTCCCCCTCTCCCCATCTTTGCAGCGCCATTGTTTTCTCATCAGTTCAGGACCATTGGCTTGCAATAGCAGGCCCATCGTGGAGTTTTTACATTAGATTGAATGCAGAGATGTTGACAACATGGTGCTGGGCATCTGACCAATCACCACAGTGGAGACCTGTGGACCAATTAGAGGAGACTGGGTCCTAATGGGGAGAAAGCCTTAAAGAATCAGGGGCGCTGACATGGGGAGAATATAGCACTATCAGGGATACTCAGTATGTATGAAAATATTTCTTTACCTTTAGTAATGGTGAACATACGCTAACAGTCATTAAAAATACACAGATGAACCTGATTCAAGGCAACAACTGACCTTTTCAACAAACATAGGATATCTGTTTAATTCTACAACACCATGTAGGCCATCAGTTTTAGATCACATCACTACATTATGTAGAAAAGGCACCAGCAGAACAGCATGTCAAACTGTGTTACTTGTTTGTTGTTTTTGTTTATTCCCACACAATCATGTGAACTGGCCAAATCTTGTCACTGTTTGTTCCT
Source organism: Scarus forsteni (assembly GCA_036419115.1). Classification (NCBI taxonomy): domain Eukaryota; kingdom Metazoa; phylum Chordata; class Actinopteri; order Labriformes; family Labridae; genus Scarus; species Scarus forsteni. The sequence continues at coordinate 23,506,823 of JAZDUH010000084.1, forward strand.
CTTCAGAATCTGTTATGGCGTGTGCGGTCACAGCAGTGATCATGATGCACAGTGACATTAATTGAACACGTCGCTCTGGAAGTGTAGAATTAAACCAAACACTTCTGGATGGTGGATTTTAATGGAGATGATGAGTCATTTCTCACCACATGAAAACTCTCAAACTAAACTGGCAGCCAGACTCTATGGTTACATCATCTGGTTCAGACTGACTGAACGAATCATTTTCCTACCCTGTTTTGATCGTGAAAGAGAAGTCTGCAATTCAATAAAGTGTTGTCCAGCCTTTTAGTACAATCACTTAAAAACTCTTAGTGTCATTCCTCAAACAAAAGATCCTTCACAAGAATATCGATTTTGTGAGATAGTTCCACAGACTTCCAGATCAAACTCTCATTCAATCTGACAGAGCTGATTTTTTTAGATAAATTTGCTTTAATAGATATCATGAAGAGACTGAGAACAAACCCTCAGACTGGGAAAATCTTATTGCAGTGGATCTTAGCTTTTGAGGAGAAGACACAATTGCTTAGGACTATACAATGTGACACAATGTTTTACGTGGGCTCTACCACCACAATTCAAAATGATCCGAGCTCATTTTACAACATTTCCTTTAACTGTCTTTGTTTTCTCTTTTTTTTTAATTTAATCAAACTTTTAAAGCTTTTTTGTACAAAGACAACAAAAAGCTTTTTAAGTGGAGACAAACATATAATGTCTCATACAGTTCAAATCATGACTCACACTTTTTAAGTTAAGCTTCTAAGCACATGACATTAAGCCCCCCTGAATATACCTACCAGTGTGATGTCATACCCTTGTTTTGTTAGCAATGTAAGTTAATTGGCAGAGGTAGCAAGCCTTGTGCAAAACATGGAACAAAGACAGAATACTCTGCCACTGAAAACATGTCCCTGGGCACAATGAACCATCCAATACTATCTACCAATCAGGATGGACAGGGTTCAGTGGGTAAGGGGGCCATAAAGGGGCAGAGTTTGTTACTCAGAGAAAAGACTCTGCTGGACAGCTGGATCAGGGCTGCCCAGTATATGAGAATCAGAAGGGTTTGTAAACGTTGGATGATTGTGGATATACTGTAGCAGTCCTCAAAACTGAGTTTATGAACCTGAGTTGAGACAAACTGTCAGATCTTGAACTTGTCATAGCACAACATGCTGTTGTTGCGCAGCTCGTTTGGCTAGCTGATCAGCTTGTATAGTACCAGTTTCAGCACAGATTTGACACAAAATTCAACACTGGGTTAATGTTTTAACTCACAGGACAGACCAAAAGAAATGTCTTTGATCAGTATATCATGTTTTCAAGATCAGTTTATTGTTTTTAATCACTTGGATACCTGTTGTTAATGTTGATCTATGTTATGTGATACCCAAGGTATCCTCCACCAACATGCAGCTGTCTGGTCAGATATATTTAAGGTAACACCTAACAGCCAGTCACACACATGTTTGATCATCCTCTATAGTACCTTTAACTATTCAACTCACCTAACCGCACAGATTTTGCTCTCCATCTTTGAGCAACTCATGACATGTTCACCTTTTTTAAAATGCACATTAAATAAATATTTTCTTCATATTTTATGTCTTTGCACTCAGGTTTTCTGGTTTTGGGTGAGTTTTACAGTCTCATGAGGGTACTAGTTTCCTGCAGTTCTTGGCTGAACTCTTTTCACTGCTTCATTGCAGACAAACTTATGATCAGCATATGTTTTTATCTCTCTCTTCTCCTGGCATCATCTCTTGCCCTCAACTTGAACTGCATGATCATCATAGATCAGGCATTTCTAGGTCAAAAAAGGAAAAAAAAACCTCTATAATACAGCTGTTCTTTCTTTTTTACACTCAAGGGCAATCAGACTATTTTTCCAGACTTTGGATGTTTTGAAAGAGAATTTTTTAGCTGGATTTTAAAATGTTTTTTTACCCGTATTCACTTAGTCATGTCCATAAATTTATCAGTGGAGAGAAGGTAGTGTGCTCTTTAATACTTACAGTGGTTGAGCCGTGTATGAATGCCTGAGGACCTAGCCCATTTATCAGATATGCTTTGTGATGTGGCTGGAAGGCTGCTGTGGTAAATAATTCAGATCAGGATGAATCAGACTCCACTGCAAATGGGAAAGGAAACTTTTGCACATGTGAAAGAATATAATACTATGAGTGGGTTCTGAACAATGCACATCAGTTTTAGGCAAGTGTAAACCCCTTTTGCAACTCCTAAGGTTTTAAACAGCCTTTCACCATGTGCAGTGACCTGATTTTATTAAGATATAACTTCATAATTGTTGTACGAAGAGCAGTGATAAGTACAAAACTGTAATGAGGTTAGTAGTATTTAATTTCTGGCATTGTCCTATCTACATTAGCCTGACAGTGGTAAAAACAAAATCACAAAAGGATTTCATGACAGAGAACAAGCTGAATTCTTTTATTACCCACTTCTCCTTGAAATGACTTCCAATAATATTCAATCTGAAGAAGCTCAAAGAGCCCATGGTTTCCAAATAAACGTCAAGTGTAGCAGTACATTTTGACAAATAAGACGCCTATTCCAAATAAATGCCTGTGTAATTTATTTGGCGCAGCCTATGAGCTACGGTTGAGGTTACAGAACACACATGCGAACGCTGAGCTCACAGCTGACAGTGCACACTTGAAAGGAAACATTATCAGGATGTATCTGAAGAGGCTACATGGTTTATTTTTCTCTCTGGATGTCCTGTCGGCTTTTCCACCCTCTGTATGTCAACAAAAGGCAAGTTGGTGTACAGCACTCTGTTTCACGACAGTGCAGTTACACTCAACGTCCACAGAGGGCACTGGAGCCAGAAAGCCAGAATCTTACAGACTAGTGCTTCAGAAATCCAAAGAAGAAGACGTTTCCGCTGCCGCTGCAGGTTATTTGCCCTTAACGTCAGGAGGCTGGACACGTCAGTTAGCGGTACATTACTGCTTATCTACATGGCCCCGGTGCAGCCAAAAAACAAAAGTAAGACCTTAACTTAACTACTTACTACTGGTAAGGTAGTTCCTTACCAGTTTTAAGAGTGTTTAGAGAGTGCTGATTTGAAAGAAGACAAGAGTATAACTACAGTACTGTCATCTTGCTGTAAGGGTGATATTCATACTGGTGTAATAAATAATTTGATTACATTTACCATATTTTTTCGTTCTTTGCTAAGCAAGATTTTTGTGGGAAAGGAATTAAACCCTTGTTCCCAATAGTCGCCTGGTCCCAAATAAACAACTGGTCTGCTCAGGGCCGCACCGGCCATTATTTGGTATTTTACGGTATATACCCTTTGGTGTATGTAACATGCTTTCAATGTGGCTGTTGTTGCATCGAAATTGATGATTTTTGCGACCAATCAGCAGACTGCAGCACTTTTAGTACCCTCTGCACCCTTTGAGAGGTGTCAATGGTGGAATGGCACATGTTTGGCAATAAAAACAACTGATTAAATTTAGGTTGAGATACGTGTCAGCATGTTGATCTAGGAATTTAAGGATTTGTTAACAATGCAAGATTGGGCATTTTTCCCCATTTTAATTAATAACTCATTAAGCTTTCAAGCTTTTCATGACATTTCCAGAGAATTTTGGCCATGGCACAAGGAGGGAGTCATACAATTTTGGTAGATCCAGGAGTTATTTCAGGGATTTTTTAATGGTGTGCGATAAGGCGACTGTCCTCATATTTTACAACAACTCACCAGACAATTTTGGAATTGCCATGGCAGAGGTTTGTTCTCTTGAAACACTTATATTTCATTTTTGTATTGATTTAGATCTTTAGTGAGTGGAAAAAATGTTTTTAAAACAGGAAAAAGGGCAGATAAAATATCAAATATGCCTAACATCTGTCACTTAAATGTTTCACATATCCCTGTTGATCAACTACAATGGCCGCTGGTTAGTCTCGTCTGCAGAAGAACAAGAAACATCACACTCGACATTCAGTCACAAAGGCATGAAACTTCAGTAGGAGCTATGACTCATGTCCTCTGAGAGCAAAGAGGGAATTGGTGAGGTGGTTTGATGAAGACGCAAAGAGGGCAGACAAAGAGAGCTGCAGTGGATGAAAGGATCTAAAAATAGCAGAAGTTATTACCAGGTAATTTTTATAGTAACCAAGATAAAGTTGGTTATCAGACCCAATGAAATAAAAATTTGATTTCAAACTATTTATCTGGTTTGCAAAAATAAAGGAGCCATTTTATTTAAATTTTTGTTGATAATTTATGCAATTACTGTGAATGACTTGCAAATATCAAGCCTTAGTGTTAAGCACGTGTTTTGTTAAATGGATTTGAAAAAGATGTTTTGATCCATTAGATTGTAAGAGGAAGAAAAGGATCTACCACAAAGTCAAAAAAAACAAAAGGTTTTCTTAATACACATGATTAGGTTGGTTGAGCCTTTTCTTCCTCATTTGTCTCAAGGCTGTTCACGACCATACGATGGAAAATGCAACTCTAGCGTTGTCACTTGGCTGGCTCACATACTCAGAGCCTGGGTCTGTTGGGGGAGACAATGTGGTTTGACTAATGTTACCTGCTGAAGGCCATCTGGTAAATTACATAATTTATAAACAGAGGATTATAATAGAACAAGGATGAAGGGGTTTGCATGGCTGCTGCTCTCAATATAGGCTGAAGGATGATGGTGGTTGATGACGTACGTCTCTGTGGCTCAAAAGCAGGGTGTGCATGGGGGGGGGGGGGGGGGGGCTGTTGTAAGGCTGTATAATGTCCCATTTGTAAAACATCTAAACATGTCCGAAGTGCCCTTGAAAACACATCAAACAGGCCCCATCCACACAAAGCCAAACTGAGGTCTAAACGCATACGTTTTTTGCAGAATCTGCGTATCATCCATACGAAGACGGCGTTTTGGGGGTCTGTAAACAATCATTTTTGAAACCAGGTTCCAGAGTGGAAAGATTTTGAAATGCTGTATACGCAGCTCCGTGATTACTGGCTCTCCGCAAGTTTTCAGATACGCTTACGTCATAGTTTCATATCTTCATTGACAAGCATGCGCCACGTGTGGCAACCACAATGGCGGCGTATGTGAAGCATATGTGCTGATGAAGCTAGTGACCCTACTATCCCTGTTGCAGCAAAATCTGTAGCATGTATTTTACAGTGTTTTCATGCGTATCAAGTGCATTCATATAGATACACACATTTTCTGAGACGCCGTCGTCTTTTTGATGATCATTTTGGAAACTGTTAAGCGGTTTGTCTTCCTGTGGATGGGGCCTTAGTTCCCTCTTCAGTGGTGAGAACGCGCTGTATGCCGCCCCCCCCCACCCCCCGAAAGTGTGTGCATGTCACTGCTCAAAAGGGACTATTTCCTGTCAAAACTTTAAAGAAAAAGTTTTTTTAGTCATCTTGCATATGACTTATTTTGCATCTTGCAAATCTTTTTTAATGGATTTTAATGCACAAAACCTTTAATTTAGAGACTGTGAATGACACAGAGACATAATGGATGGGGGTAATCCCCTTTTTCTGTCTCTGGAGGTCAATCAGAAATGTTTTAAAGGCAAGATGGGTGCACTGAGAGCCAGCTGGGGAGTGCAGTACTGTATATAACTGCCTTTGAGTGTATGTAAAAATCCTTGCCACATGTCCTTGTGTTCCAAAAGCCACATCACACTGGTAATTGACACAAATACCGCATCTTTTGGGAATTACTGTGAATTGCTCAAGGCATAATGACAGCAGAGGTTTTTCAAGGGCTTACAACAAGACCTTTGTGGCTTTAGAGGAACATGTTAGTGTCTCAATGAAGCAGCAATTTGATGTAAAGCTCTAAAATCCTTTGCTGTTTGCGTGGATGATTTTTGTCTCTTCCCCACCATTGTTGTTTTAATATAGCACGATTTTGTAACTTTATTCTCTATGCTGACTAGGGTAATACTCATGCAATATATTCAGGACTTTTTAAGTAAAGCACCTTTAAAAACATCTTTAAGGGACCATTAGAGATTAAATACATCTTATTTGTAGTTTTAATCTATAAACAAAATCAGGATTGAAAACTTCATCAAAAAAATCAATATCATCCCAACAGATTTGATTATACATCAGGGACCCTTTATTTTTTATATGCTGGTTGATAATCCGATGATCATCAATGTGAATTCCATAAAAAACTATTTGATTTGAAATCTGAACACAAAATATTTAAAGCAGAATAGTGAGATATGTGGCAAATTTTGAGATCTTGATTATAAAACCCAACTACTCGTTAATTCAACACCATTTGCCGAACATGCTTTCAGAACACTTAATAAAAGAAAGAATACATAGAAAGTTTCAAAGTCAAAGAAGCATAACAAGGCATGCAGACCAGTGTGTATTCAATTTTAACCATCTATGCATAATCATACTGTAATTTAAATTAATTTAATTGCTCAGAACTTGTTAGGATGCAGTTTAGTTTTGTCTGTATGTCTTTTACTATGAGACGACTTTTTAGAGTGCAAAAATGTGTTGAAGAATTATAAGACCCGAGAGCTTTGTCTGACATCTTTGTATCCTTGATAAAAAATGCCTCTAGACTATCATGGATAAGACTTGAAGGAGAGAGGAAACTAAAACATGTCCTCTCTCTTTTCTGCTCTTTCCATTAATCACAATATGAAGTCTTATCACTTATTCCTTGTGCCATGACCAACATTCTCTGGAAAATATTGTTAAAACCCATTAAGAGTTATTGAGTTATTAGTGAAAATCTGTCATATCTAACAGTGTTAACAAATCACTCTAAAAATACCTGGATACGTGTCAAGTCGGAATCACCAACAAAATTTAATCAGTTCTATCTTGTGCCATGACCAACAATCCCTGAAAATGTCATTAAAAACACATTATAACTGTCTGAGGTATCTCGCTAACAAACAGAACGTGGTACAGAAAGATGGAGGTAATTGCAGTGGCTGAGACCCGACCTTTAAATAGCAGTCATGATATGTATTTCTTAACAAAATTAAGGATTCAAACACCTAAAATGTGGACATTAAAGGTGCTATGAGGAGAATCTATTACTGGCAAAATAAAGACTCTGCTACCCATGAGCACATGCGGCGACTGTTGTAATGCTGTGTTCCAGTAACCTTGAAAATGGGAGTGACATCATCCCCGACTTATCCAGTTGAAGTCGGAAAAAAGCATGCCGAGCTACCAGGCTATTGTTAGCTGTTGTTAGCACGCCCTGCGTTGTTGTTCACAAATACCACATGAAGAATGTGATTATCACTATGGCAGCATTTTTGTAAATATAAGTCTAACAATACAATATATACAGCTGATCTAGAGCGACACACCCCAGTCAGAAGCGCAAATAAATTGATTATTACAGGAGCTAAATATCTGTTCACACTGGGGGTATCCATCTTCGATTGTCAACTTGGGGGGGACGTTCCAGTTGCAGTTTCCCACTCGGAACCCGGAAATTCCTACTTCTGACTACAACTGGAACGCACCAAAAGACGTGATGCTAATAATAATGCAGCTCGGACCATCCTCAGAACTTTGCATTGCTTTACAACTTCTTTTTTCAACAACTTACAGGATGCAAAGCGACGAGGTAATGTATCTCTATACATTATGTAGTGGTAGTTTTTGATGTGTGACAACAAGCAATTTTTGGAAAACTTAGTATCGTAGTTTTGTAGCCGGCTATATATCTCTACTTACAGCCCGATGCTCTAAGACGTGTCCGAATAATATAAATTTGCTCTAGTTTTAATTGTCTTGTTCCCAAAGTTGAGTATCCAGGCCAGTCCAGCCCTGTCCGACCCGACCGGAGGGCTAAGGAATAGCATTTATAGATAACCTATTATGATGCTATGAATCTCATCTTAAAGTGTGTATTTTGATCAGGCATATAAGTAAAAGTGAGACTTTTTTGTAATTACTTAGAAACTCCTCACAGTCCCTTTAAGATCTAGACCTGACCTGATCTCTTATACAGTCAAATACCCATATAGTTTTTTCAGCTAAAAGGAAATGGTCATGTGGTTTAGTTTCTCTTAAAGTCAAGCTGGTCACCACATCACATTTTTTTGTTTCTTGTCCTGTTGCTTTTGTGTGTGGCTTGGGTTTGCATTGTAATCTCAAAATAAAGCAAGACGTATTAAAGAGATGACCTGTATGCAAATGCACATCAATCAGTATTGTTTATAATCAGCGTCATTTTGAGGAATGAGCCTGTGATTTAACTATGATTAATACACTGACTCGGTGTAGATCTGTCAGAGTCGATGACACAAGGTTGTTGATGGAAACTTGGACACATTTGCCCTCACTCATAAATGATTTAACATTTAATCTACCATTGTGATGCTTTGTTTTTAGCTCCAGACAAGCTTTAGTATAAGAGGCTGACAAGCAGTGATGGAAACAATTTCATAAGCATTTAAACTGGTAAAGGCTGCAAAGAAGAATAGATGTTCATTGTGCTTGAAATAATCTGCTCTCTGCTGAGATGTGCAGCAAACTCATCTTTTCTTATAACCATTAATGTTGATGAGCTGGGACATCCATCTTCATAACTCCAAGTGAGGGGCCTGCCTCCTTGTCTCTCAGCTCTCATTAACAAGACACATGGAAGTCATACAGACTCGGTGGCGTGTTTTGAGACGTTCATCACCGTGAACAACCTCCCTCAGTGTTGATTACAGCTGTAACTTATATCCCTCGCTGCAGATGCCGAGCTCTTACTCGCCTGTTCAGCGGAGCCCGGCTAAGGGTGCAGAACCAAGCTGAATGGCCCAGATAACTTGTTTTTGTTGGGCTGAGGGGAAGCGCAACCATTATGTTTCTTATTCATGATCCGTTCTGTTCTGGGTTCGTCATCCTGTGAGGCAGCAGAAGACTTTTTATTCAACCACCTGCCTCTCCCAACTGCACAGCTTAATTACTCAATTGTTATGACTAGCTGCAGCACAGCAGGGACTCTAAATCTTGTTTTAGAAGCTTATACATAAGATGCGTAAATCTCCGCAGAGATTAAATCCATCTTTCACTACACAGCTCAGGATTTGTTGACAAGAGAGTCTCAAAGCTTGTATTATTATCTGAATAAAACAGAAGTTTATCACGACTGTGATCCAGTAGGGATGTGCATTTTAAGGATAAATCACTTTTCTGAAATTACCAATAACTATTTAAAGAGGATCGTAATATTTTAAAAGGCCCAGTTTATGCAATATATATATATTTTTTCTTTTTTGAATAAATATGTCCTCATGCCCTGTCCGACCTTGCCCCCAAGAAATGAAAAGCCATTTTCTCCCTGTTTTGTTGCTCCATCATTCAACAGTATGTGCTCAAAGTCCATTTAAAAATGTTCCCGTAGTGATGTGGTTAGAGGATATGTTGCTTTTCTCAGATAGGATACATCCCCCGAGCCTGTTCTTTGTTCAGTTTGGAGCCAGATCCATTGAGAAGAACATGTATAGTCATATCTATGCAGCCACAGTAAACATTAGAGTTGCTGGAAAGCCTGAGCTACATGAAGCTCATGACAAGGGTGTGGTCAGACGCAGGTCACGTAGCTCTACAACAAGGCAGCCTGTTATGAGAAGTACAATAACTGAGGGTTTTATCGGCATTAGGGCTGAACGATTTGAGAAAATAATCTAATTGCGATGTTTTTCCCCAATATTGCAATTTACTCTGCAATTGTTTTAATGTTCCTCATCTTATGTATTCTTAAAAAACATAAGGAGTAGATCTTTTATAGTATAACCAATATGACATTAAATCAATCTAAGGATAAAAGATTTTAGAAAAAGTGGAGAAATGAAGAACAGAAGCAAAATAGGTATGAAAGTGTAAAAACTGGGTAAAAATGGTATGAAAGCAGAAAAAGGTTAATAAATAGGCGCAAAAAAGGTATGAAATTGCAAAAAAAAAAAAGGGAAAAATTGGCAAAAAAAATCCAAAAGTGGCTTAGGAAACTTGATTATGAAAATTGGGAATAAAATTTGAAATTAAATTTCAAAAAACACGTAAAAATTCCAAAAATGGTTCTGACAGTGGCCAAAAAAAAAGATGAATGGGGGCAAAATAGGCATAAACTTGTAAAAATAGTGTTAAATAAAAGGTAAAAATTGTCCAAAAGTGGGAAAAAAGTGTATGAATAGAGGTAAAAAAAATAGGCATGAAAGTGCAAAAAACTACATCGCAATGCCAAAATGTTCAACACCTTTTGGGCTAAGAAATATTGAACCTTCTGCGATTTGAAAATTGCAACAAGCCATATTGCGATTTAATCTAATTTGCAATTAATTGTTCAGCCCTAATTGGCATGTGATAATTCAATATCAAGCTTTATTTTGTGAAAGTAACTCAAAAAAACTAATGTTTTTGTTACTGGGACAAAGGTAAATTACTAAAAACCATACATTGTTTAAAAAATTACATAGGAATAAAACAGATTTAGCAAATAGACTTGGATGTGCTTCTGTGTCCGTTAGCTTGATATGGAATCATTATGTATGATTGTCTCCCATAAATGGGGATACAGATATAACACAACTTCAACAGTTTTCAATTTGAGTAACATAGGGGTTCTTTTTAAAATACTTACTACTATACATTATTTAAGTGATTATTTCGAGATAAAACTTTTGTAAATTTGAATTAAACAGGATACAGTGATGTTTACATTGGTAAACCTCAATTGTGTTCCTGTAAATATACAGACATGACAATTTCTATTCCCAAAAAAAGGAGTATGTTTTGTATGAATGTATGGGATTCACACGTCTGATAGTTAAACTTGGATTACTGATGGGGCAGCATAAAATTTAAAATCAGTTTAACTTACTTTAAGATGTGTTTACTTGTAAACACAGACCGCTAGTTACAGGTCATTTATAATGCAATGTAATGCACCCTTCATTAGTGATGTATGAGCAGTAGAATAAAAAATGGTGCACAAGGTCTGGAATTGAAGCACACAGAAGATACTGTAGCTATAAGCCAAAACCAAAAGGCTCCAGTCTGAATGTACTTTGACCATTAACTTAACCACCAAACGCCAAGCAGCAGACTACAGCATAAACACCACTAGAGTTTTTTTTTTTTTTTAATACGCTTGTCCAATGAAACACAAACCCCTTACTTGGGACTCTCGGAAGACTAAAACTGGGTAAGAATGCGCTGCTCTTTCCTGAAGATATTTACATAATCACACAGAAGTACTCCAAAGTGTGTTTGCTGACTGCTCACATTCAAAACAACAACTGAAGAAACACAGAAATGCTCTTGGTGTCTCTGATTGTGAGATAATGAGTCAGTGCCGAGTGCTACAGATCAGTAAATCAAAGTTTATTGCCCCTGGTCTTAATCTAGGCCAATCATCCCCACATATGTGACTCTGCCTTTAATTGATTTTCAGTATGCAAGGGAAAGAATCCACACAGACATAGTTTTATATGTATACATATTAACCTGCCAATTTTTACTCCCTGATATCGTGATCCAGTGTTGAGTAAAAGGCCCTTAGTCTTGATTGTTTGTTTTTTTTTTACTCCAGACTAGTCAGCTCAGTGCAGCATTTGTGTGCATTGTGCTGGATTTAAAAAAATAAAAAATTACAAATATTTACCCTGAATCTCTCACCTTTTTTAACAGCACTGAGAGCATCTGGGGACTGAGGACTTAATTTGCATTTTGTTTCAGTTGGACTGCATACTGGCCATCTTGTATCTGTATTATATTACTGCGAAGCCGTGCTTTTGCTTGCAGAATGTGGCTTGGCTTTGTCTTCCTGAAACAAAAAGGGAAGAACGGTCAGAGTTTATTTGATTTTCAGTTTTTCTACAAATACATCAATATGCAAGAATCACTGCCCATCCCTACAATCAAGTGAAACACAGATAAAGAACTCCCGTGGACTTGTGGATTAATATGCAGACCGATTTTTTGCAACAACAATCAAGCATTCAAAGACACGCATCTCTATCCGTATTGACAGAGCTGCTTCAAGGTTGAGTCAATAGACTGCGCCCATGCAGCAGCAGTCATTGTTATGCATGCAGCAGTGCGTCCTGGGTGATCCTATCTCCAAGAATCATCAGGGCCTCCTCTGGTAATTTGTTTCATGACCAGTTTTGCAGGCTCATAAACAAGAGTATGACCGTTGGACTGGAGCTCCCGGGAGCATCGCATACATGTTCATACGATGTGAGCTGTCATGTTGATTCTTTTACATGTCTGTAACTGTCAGAATGATTGGTTTCCCCACTTGTCTTCCAATAAGTCATGACTTGAATCCGCATACTGCACTGATCGAAGAGTCTGAGGCTATTCTGACAACCTGGATTGATTGAATGAGCAGTACATTCACTAACAGAAGAATTATTAATTTAATATCACTTAATATGAACTATACTGAGCAGTCATTACTGACAAAGATGCACTCCTCACATTAATTTTGTCAGTCAAGTCAAAATGAGTTTCCCTTTTGGATGTTCTGATTGATATGATTTTTAAGCATTTGCTGTGTAAATCAGGCCATATGTCATATTTAAGTTTACCTTCCCTTACTCTCTCAAGAGAATGCAAAGCAGGATTTACCTTCTGAGATGTAAATAAGTTTTTCTCCTCATATCTGCAACCATTTCTCCAATTTAATTTAAAACTTCAGAGCACTTTAATCGCTTTTATGCCACTGCTATTTTTATTCGTTCAAATAAAGTCTCATATTTTTCTTTTCCCGCAACCAGCTGTGTTGATTATTTTTGGATTTCCCCGGATTATCTGGGAAACCTCCCGGACCTTTTCATGGCTGCAAATTGAATTGTACGCCTTATAAATCCACTAAAACTGAATGCTTTGCCATATCTTTCTTTTCTTAGTGTGTTTCAAAGTTGCTGCCAAAGATACTAAAATAACATATAGCTCATCATAAGGTCTCACATAGGGTCCTTCTAAAAAGATCCCCAATAGACCTTGTACAGTTTTCCTAATTACATCCTTATTATGCAATACCCTGTGTTATTCTTTGAAAAAATCTGGTTTGTATATTCTACTTTAATGACTGCTAAAGTATTTCCAGAATTACTAATTTTCAGAAAATCTGTAACCTTTAGCTGAGGTTGTGTGAGTTTCACTTCAATAGTAAATTCATTATCCGCAGTGGTTTTGATAAGCCTTACCTCTGCAAGAAGAGGAGCTGTATTGAAGCTATGCTACACTGCTGCAAATGAGGCCAAGAGTTAAGTAAAATACTGTGCGGGGGTGGCTGTTTGCTTCTCAAGGCATTTCCAGTGCTTTACTTTAATGCTAGCAGACCTTTGTTTGGGTTCTACTTCACTCTTGACAGAAGGACATGTAGGCTACACAAGTAACAGAGTGCCACCCAAACAAAGGGGCTTGCTCACAGGAAAATGAAAGATTGCGACTGTGTTTAGAACAGTGCACAAGGCTCTTTACAGGCTCTTGACCCTGTGTGCAACAATGTATAGCCTAACTTTAAGTGAAAGCATGAATAAAAACACTGTGGCTATTTAGTTTTCATTTAAATCTAAGCTTGCAGCTCACACCAAATATATTAAACAGCCCTGCTCCTAACAGGCTGCTTTAGTTTTGTTTTGCTTGAGCTGAGTTGATCACACCATTCTAAAGTGAAGACGAGGCTACAGCTTTGCAGCACTGTGCTCTGATAATAATAATTATAATACATTTTATTTAAAAGCGCCTTTCAAAACACCCAAGGACACTGTACAGGATAAAACAACGACAATAAAATCAACAAAACAATACAACTATAAAATCAGCAAAATGCAACAGACAGTGAAGGATAAGTGGATGAGAGTGGAATATTCATGGTAAGGAGTATGCAGCTCGGAGCAGGTGGGTTTGAGTCTGGATTTAAAAAGAGACAGGGAGGTCAGATTTCTGAGGTCCGGTGGGAGAGAGTTCCAGAGCTGGGGAGCAGAACGACCTGAAGGCCCTGCTCCCCATGGTGCTGAGGTGAGCAGAGTTTACTGTGATGTTTACTGTGGCAGCACACATAAGCAAAGACATTTTCCTTATATTGACGCATCCTGAGGGCTGAACAAACACCAGGCTCAGGGACTGTCTCCAGTCTGGGAGAGAAGGCATAGCTTTTAATGATACAATATCATGGCAAAACTATAAAACAGGCTTTATCTGAAAATTATTGCCTGTGACAGGATTTTTCCCATGATTTGTGGACAGGCTCTGGATATATTTTTCGATGAAAATGATTGAGTTGGATATTTTGCATATGTTTATTTAAAGAAGGCAGAGGGTTCTGTTGAAATCCAGTGTGCTTCCCAAAATATTAAATAAATCCAGATACAGTGAGAAAACTGTTATCAAAGACATAATAAGGTTATCCAGCAAATGTTGCATGGAAAAATTAACACCATCAGAGTTAATATTAATCCTTTTCTTGTGCTAACTCTTACGGTGTGACTATTCAGCAACACTGCTAAGTAGTTTTGAAAAGGACTCTCCCAGAATATATACAGTTTATATTCAAAGCTACATAAGTGCTATCTCTGGGCTCTAATTTCGTAGACCAGGTGCAGACGCAGGCGCACCTACCCTGCGCCGCGCGGACAGGGTGTGACCAGCGCACTTTGCAGGTTTCCTGCAGTGCCAAGAGAGGCGCATCCCCGCCTCCATTCCTGCCCCTCCGCGCAAGTGCCAGAGAGGGAGGAGAAAAGGTGTGAGTGAGTTTAACACAGCCGAGTGTTGTCTTCACCAATCAGATGACTGCCTCTCCTTGCCTTTAAATGTGCTGCGGCTGAGGCGCAGCGACTGATTGGTCTGAATGAAACACCACTGCCTTGACGGTCTACCAAATTGTCAAATTGGCAGTGCACGGCGGTGCGCCAGACGAAATTAACACTGCGCGGGGTATGCCAGGCTTGCACACCCTGCACGCATCACGAAATTAGGGCCCTCTATGTTTACGCTTCAATTTGAAATTTGTGTTTGTATTTCCTGTGTATTTATAAGATAAATAAAATAAGAATAAACTACAACAAAAGTATAGCACAGATATTATCTAAAAATTTGCACTGTAGTTTTAATGACCTTGGCTTGTGGTATCTCTTGGTACTTGTGCAATAGGGATGCGTGGGATGATCAACTCTACAAGTGTCACTTACAGGCTTAGAGGTCAAAGTAAAAAGTTCAGATTTAAAGATCCCACAGTGACTCCCATAGACTCAATTGACAGAAACATCTTTTTAACACTTATTTTTGACACCAGCTGTTTTTCAACTCGGAGTGAATTTTCAGGTATTTGACTCAATCAAGAGTATAATTAAACTTGATGGTACTGAAATTTTAACTCTTCTCAATTACCTGTGTGGAGAAAGGCATTGGTTTTGGCTCCAAGATGGACTGGCTGTACTCTAAAGTTGTGATTATAAGAAAATACAAGAAGTGTATCTCACATGGGTCCCCTGGTTGTTGCTCCATGCTGTGAAGGCGTCACAGTAAAATAACTCTCTTTTTCCTGACCTACCTGCTCATGACCTGCAAAACTATAATCTTTGTCTCTATCACAGCTAACCTTTAAGAGTTCTGACCCAGCCAAGAGGGCAGAACAATACTATCATGTTTCTATTCCTTTAACAATCATATTGCAGCTTCATGTCCTTTTCCTCCTAGCCTGCATCTTTAGATCACCAGTAAAAGTTCTTTAAATAAGAAAAGCACTGAGATAAGATGTACTGAGCTTCATGTAGCATGTTTCTTAAGGTTAATGTCCCTCTCCTAATGGATTATTAATGAGCAAATCTCTGCATCCACGCTGATGAAACAACTGCAGTGTTTGCAAAAGTACAACAAAAGGTCAAGAGAATGACAACACCAAGAAAACAGAGTGAACGACCAGCATGAAAAAGAAGTGAAAATGACTTGGGAGGTGAACTTGAGAGAGGAGGTTAAGTCAGTAGAGCGAGGACGAGGGAAAAGACTTGTGAATGCAGCTCTTGTCAGCTGAGCTCTCAGTGGCACAGCTCTGCTTCCCTGCTGCTGCTGCTGCTGCTGCTGGATGCTGGTTGCAACTAAAAATTGCCAGACTGTGTTACAGTCCACAATCCACAACGGAGAGATACAAGTCCAACCAAAAAACTGCTCCTGACATGATTTCCCCAGCGACGTGACAACTTCGCAGTCTTTCCTCGGATGCTGGAATCCGTCGCTTCCACCACTTAACATGCCGCCAACTCATTTCAGCTTCTTCAATTCATTCATCTGACTGATCAGTTTTGCTTTTAAGATGCCGAATATCCACAGACGCTGATGTGGGCACGAAATAGTAATTGTTTTGAGTGCAGCCAAGCTTCAGCTGTTACTATAAAACCCACTGTGTAGGCTGAGCATTAGTGTGGAAGCCAAAACGACCATGGTTTGTGTTTGGATTCTGTTTCCCGCAGGAAGGACAGTCCATGTCTCTAAGGGCTTCAGACCTTGATGCCTAAGTGCTGCACAAGTAATGAGCCAAAGCTTTTCAACGCCCTTTTGACTTGGACAATTCTAGTCTGCTAAACCATTTCTCACAGTAAGGGTGTAATGTTGTCTTTGTCTTTTTTCACATAATTTTCATTCACATAGTTTAGAAAAAAAATCTGATGATGATTGGCAAGACTGCTTTTACTATTTGCTAATCAACAAAAAGCAAAGATGAAGAAAAAGCAGATACAAAAATACATACAGAGTTGACACATTATGGCTATGAAATCTTACTGCTGTTTCCGATTGGGCCCAAGTGGGCTGCAGTACATGTCAGCTCAGGCATACAGTATCAGACTTGTACAGTGCTGGCTTCATCTTCCTGCTGTCACAAAATCATCACGACAAGGTTCCAGTTCCACCCCAGTTATATAACTGACACAGAAAGACTTCATGATTAAGGCCCCATCCACACGAAGCCAAACCGAGGTCTAAACGCATACGTTTTTTGCCGAATCTGCGTATCATCGGCGTTTTGGGGGTCTGTAAACGATCATTTTTGAAACCAGGTTCCAGAGTGGAAAGATTTTGAAATGCCGTATACACAGCTCCGTGATTACTGGCTCTCCACAAGTTTTCAGATATGCTTATGTCATAGCTTCATATCTTCATTGACACGCATGCGCCAAAACTGTATCATACATCTATGTGAAAAGCTCAAACTAGACCTATTTATCAATTCAATTGCATATTCTCCTCCTGTGGAGGAAACTATTTATTTACAATGTGGTTTCTCATTCAGTCATTTTAAATAGCTGGTGAATACTGGATGTTGTCACTTGGTTGCCCTTATCATCGATACAAGGAGAAAGAAAACAGATCTCAAAGAGTTCAGTTCCTCTGAGGTTTTTTCGAGTGTGCAAACACTGAAAAGTCCAGTCATTTTCTGACTGTGAACAATTGTTTCTGCTTGAAGTTGTGTCTGATGACAGCCATGGAATCTGGTTATCCAGCTGCTTTGCAAGATTAAGTTGATTTATCAGTCATCAGAGTCAACTCAATACATTTACGTTAGGATTAGCAGAAGTTGCTCTGTTGCTTCTGTCAGACAGCATTGATCAGCTCTATACTTCTCTTTAGATTTTCTCCCTGATATGTGGCTTTGGAAGAGTATAATTAGGGCTTGTCTCCTCAATGGTTTGTGCATCCAATTAGAAAGTAAAATGCATGTATAAAAACAAAACAAATAAAAAAAATAGTTGGCTAATTCTTACCCAAATAGCATACCGTCTGCAAGCAGCTTTGCTCCAACCAACAGTGCATGTTTGTGATCAGGCACATCCATCTTGCCATGCTTCAGTTTATAATGATTATACGCAGCGGCCCAAAGCAACATGGCCCAATCAGCATCCTTTAGAAAAGACGGGGTAGGTGCTATGAGTGGGACGACAGCAGGGAGTGGCTGCTCCTACTGAGATCAGCATTGATGGTACCAGCTTCAGCATAGCAGTTTTATTGGACCTTGACTTTTAATAAAGGAAGAACAACAGTAAAAGCTGACATATTTTGATGTCACTTTGTTTTGTATTTTAGTAGTGCTAGCCTACTACATTATCTGACCCATAATGAATGTGATTGACAGAATGACTGTCCAATCTTCTGTCAGATTTGCTTTGAAAGGTTCTGCCGATTCCCAAATACTTTGTATGGGCTTTAGTGTGTAAAATGTATTGAACTGGTGTTTAAAGTGCGTACATGTCATGCTACCTAGAAGTGCTTTTAAGCCATTGCACAGCAGAGTTTGGTCCTGAGAATCTTAACACACAAGATCACAAGACCATAAGAAGCCAATTCCATGAGGTATTGCAAATGGATGAAAATACCCAGGAACTCTGAGTGCTTGTTTTCATCTTTTGGGTCAAGAAATCTGCTTGGACGGATTTAGATGGATTTAGATGCATGATGTTGAACCAAATAATTTAACAGACTGTGGGCAAGACATGTACGGATAGCTGCACAGACGTACTATGTGGAAATTGAGGGTTAGGTAGCAATTGCAACTTTCAACTGCTGTAAAGTGTAAAGCAGAGGGCAACACATTTTTTGCTTGCCAAAGGAGAGAGTTCTAAGATTGTTTTATATCACATGAAGCTTTCATTATAAGTGTTTTTGTAACAGAAATCCATCCAGGAGCACAAGCAGTCTATAGTATTTGGCTGATGCACACAAACAGTTATTGAGCGTGAGTTGTTGTCCTGAAACGCCCCCCCTGGGACAATGTAAAACTATTTCATGGTGACTGCACACATCATCAACTCAGAGGAATCATAATGAACCATTAATGGGTACATCATAAACTCACTGACTCACAAGTTAATGATGAAGATCATACAATGCTCCTAAAGCCATGTGTTTTATTATCTGTTATGTTTTACATTGTACTGTTTGAATATATTGAAATTAGTGTTGGCTGTCATGTCTGTAGACTTTTTTTATCATATTATTTTCCTTGTTTTTATGTTTTATTTTTGATACAGCACACAGTATGTACTAATTATTACAGGAATTTCTAAATAACTCTCAGTGATATGAAATGTAACTTGCTTGATATCATCATCTTAAAATGCACTTCTCAAAAAAACTCTGAGACAGGCTGAACCATGACCTCTATGAACCAGTGCACCTATGTTAATCAGATAGAACCCACTCTCTCTAGCTGCAGCCTATGAAAGATAAAAACAAATACTGACCTGATGTTGCAAAAAAGCACAGATGCAGTACTGGGAAACCCATATACTGTAGGTCTCAAGTGTTCCCGTGCTGATTCATGTGAACTCACATTACCCCGTGTCAGCGTCTTTAACCTTAATTTGAGTGTAAAAGCATGCCAGTTGCCATAAGAAAACCTTTGCACTCAAACAGGCTGTAAATGTTTACTGAGATGGTGCAGCCAGAGCTTCGCACACACACTCTAAAATTTTAATTATGGGATGGAAATAAGACCCTCCCTCCAGTAAATAAGAAGCACTTGCTGAGGAGTTTATTACTCATGCTGCCATATTGGTGATTTATCCATGTTTAAGGGAACAGCCAGGAAAAGCTGCACGGGCAGCTTTTTATGGGTGTTTCATTCTACACCTGGCTGTTTAAAGTACAGGGGAGAGTTGTTTTGTTTATGTGACCTTAAAATCAGATGGATTTTTCTCTGTATGGATTGTGTTAACCTATTGGGTTTTTATGCTTGTACGTTTATATCCCTTTCTGTCTGCATCCTAATGTTTGTGAACAGTGAGGCACCTCTTTGCTCTTCTGTATGCTTTCTGAAATGATCTTTTCCTCTAGGTTTAATGAGGACATTTTAATGAACATAGATCAATGTTTTATTTTTGCTTGGACTTTGCTTAATGAGAGATGTACTGAAAGTTTCTGTTATAATAAGCAGTTTGCCTGTATAGTGACCTAAACCAGTGGTTCCTGACCTTATTTCCTTCGAGCTCCTGCTCTTCTTTGTACCTTAAACAAGCCAAATCCCCCTGGTGACCAATGTGAAAAAAATGATACATAAATTAACGTTGATACATTATGTAAAAACACATTGGGCTTAAATGTGATAAAATATTACTCAGTAATATATAGTGAAAGTACAGACCTGATAAATTCTTTTATGGGTTTGTAAATACGCCTGACAGCCAGTATTGATATCTCTGTGCTTTTAGCTATATACATTTTTGTTTTGTATAAACTTTACATTGCAAAGGTAGCCCTGGCCATGAATAGCAACGACAGAGTTTTAACAAACACAAACTAACACACAAACTAACAAATAATGAGATTGATTGAGACTCAATACCAAGGACTTAAAACATGCATGGAAACTGAACTTCTGTTTTGAAATTAATGTAATCTCCTCCAAGCAAAAGTATCATAAAACCCAGAAGCTCTCTTTTTCAACTCAAGAAGGACCAGCAGAGCTACAAAATGTATGAAAAACAGTTACTAATGTTGAGTGTCCCGCCATCCTAGTTTTAACTGTAAAGAGTTCCTCTGAAAAGTTACAAAAATTCAGCTTTTTAACAACATACAAAATGTGCTACCAAAAATCAAGCTATCATCAGTAACCCCCTAACTATTTAAAGCTAGTTTTAATGAATGTCTTATCTACTTTTGTAACAAGTTTCTAGGTGTTTCTTTTGTTGCTCCTGAGAAGTTAGATTTTTTTCTAAATTTAGAACAAGTTTGAATGAACAGATTTAATGAAGTCAAATGCATTTTAACAGCTTTTGCCTCAGTAACATACAGAAGGCCCAGAACTCAGATGGTGTTACTTCTAATGATTTGAAATCAGACACCATTCAGGTAGCATTATTGAAGGCATTTATAAAATTGCTTAAAAATATCATAAATGTTACCCTATGTTGCATGAGAGCCTTATATTGTGTGTGTTTTTTTCTTGTTTCTCAATATATTACCCATACTGGAGAGCACATGGCCAAGCGCATGAAAAATGCAGTTTAAGGCATGACCATTTTGCCCTCTTCAAGAAAGGAACGCACCAGCTTTAAGCTTGATTTCAGAACAGAAAAGAACTCATAAAAAAATTTCAGCTGTTGGATTTTGTGACTCCCTCATCATGTTTGTTCAGCAGGAACCCGAGTTGATCCGCACATTTTACTCAAGTTTCTATTGGTTAATTGAGAGTAGTAGATTGATATTACTATTTAAGACAAACACACCCCTAGGTGCTAAAACATGTGTGTAAAAAGTACACCTGCCTCAGTTGGAAAATAGGAGAAACACCTGTGCTGCATTCACAATGGCTCCTCCTTAGGTGTGGCAGAACCCCAAGAAAGTAGAGCTCATTAGTTTCAAGAAATATTTTCCTTTTTTTTAATCCTTTAGAAACTTAAACTTGTTCCTTACTTGCTGTAGCATCAGTATTATTTGCATTCTGCTCCTTTCACTACTCTAATTTCCTCCTAACTGAATTAAATTCCTCCGCCTTTACACCATCATGTTTATAATGAATTTTAATGCTGCATTTCCAGTCAGAGTCATTGATATTCAGTTTGTGTAACACTGCACTGTGGATGATGGAAATATGACTCACAGGGTTAATTTTTTCCAAGCATAACCTCTTCTGGAGTCTGTTGGAAGTGTCCTCATTGTAATGAGCTCAGTATATTCCTCTAAACATCAAGAGTGCTTTCACTTTGTTGGACTAAGAAGCAGGTCAAGCAGGGCCGCCAGTCTGCTTCACACCTTGAAGTTACAAAGACATCCTCCTTTAAACACTGCTTAAAAATAAACAAGGACAAAGTGCAGGCAGGCCTGAAGCCTCCCTCTTTCTTCACTGTGAGTTGCAGTTGTTGCATGCCCTGTCATTTGCACACTTCTTCTGCTTGGAGAGACGTGACTAAGCAAACGGCAAAGTCACATTGTGTTTGTTTCAGGGTATAACCAAAGTGGACCCAAGCGTACCCCTCCAAGTAAACATTTAGCATCACTGAAGAGTCCTTTGTCTCTATTTAGAGCCGAAAATCAACTGTTTGTGTGAAATTGGACAGAGGATAGTATCTAACAGATCCTCTAAATTTCATTTTGGACAATGCCATTTTCCAGCCTGTTTGTCATTCTCAGTCTGTAGTCACTCAGCTTGAACTCCCCAATTGGGGTTGCAATGTTCTGGTTGTGGAATTTGCTGCTGGTAGCAGAGAGCTGAGTGTGTGTTTGTATTTATGTGTTCAGTGAGAGCTTGGTGTGACTCTAAGTGGGGTGTAGAGTGGGACTCCAGAGGGTGTGATGCTCCTGTCAGGACACATTACATAAAGTGTGACGTCCACTGGAGAAACGAGGCCAAAGATTTTAGAAGTGCAGAGAGGGCCTTTGTGATAAAAAGAAAAGTCCACCCCATCAGACTGATATAATGAACAACCAAACAGCTATTTCTTTGCATTTCAAAACAGGACATTACTCTAATATAAATGTATGTGCTTTATGACCTTGGCTTTGAGAATTCAGATTTATTAGTAAAGCAATAGTGGTATAGGACATTCTGAAATCCATTCTAGCCACATCCACATTTTTAACACAATTTAGAGCACAGATCTCCTTCAAGATACCTTCATTTAGATTAACATTTCCATAACAAAAGAACGTTACAATGTGTGTTTGCGGCATTTCCATAGCTTTATTTGTTACTTTACAGTAGCCAATGTCCTATAGGATACGCTTCTTAGAGTGTATGCAACCCATCTCCACTTCCATTTTAATCTGCAATAGTCAAAAGCATGAAATTCAGTTCATGCAGTGAACCCTGGAAAATGGACTGAAGTATTTTAGCTCTTTTCTGGCCAGTCTGACCACTTGAAATGCTTTTATACTCCAGATACCAACTATCCATTTCCTCCACATTCTCACTGATTGTTGGTTTTTGTTTCTGTAAGTTATCCATCAGTCATGATAAGGGCTGATGGATAAAATGCAACTTTCAAAGTTGGAAACTTTATTTGGAAATTGGCAATTCTTTATGGGAATAAATGGGACTAAACATGGAATTTACAAAAGTGAAGGCTAGCCATTAACAGGGATTTTAAATATTGTCAGAGAGAATATACTGTATATTAAGCATTATCTTAACTAAAGCAAAGAGATTTAATGCAAGTATACTTAAGAATATCTTTGCTATTACTCAATCTCATGGACATGGCGCACTGTTAACTTCATGGCATTGAGGCCACACCCCCTACATGCACTATGCATCCTTCCATCAAGTGCACAGATGATTTCTAGAACCCTGGACTATTGAGGCCACATTTTAGACCCCAGAGCACTTTTGAAGCTACACATTTGAACTCATGGACTACATTAAGTGAAGTTAAAATCTATTGTTAAATAAATTGATTAAGCTTGATACATTTCGACTGACATCTAAAGACATTGCCATTACTCTTTAGAATTGTGGATTGTGTAGTTTGATTGCTTAAGATTGCAAACAACCATGTATTTTCTAAGAGGTGGTTGATGAAAGACAAACTTTAACGTACAAGATTTTTCAAACCCTGTTAGCTTGTTGTCAGCCCACCATTGGTTGGTTATGACTTCATGGCTAATAAAGTGTAGACTGTATGTTGTTGCTGATATGGAGGGCATGAAATAGTGAAAGGATGTGCTAAAAGCCTAAACTCTGGGGTTCTGCCTCACTTTAAGGCGCACCTAGCATAAAAGCCTGTGTATCTTGCTATGTGCTAATGCTATGTGTCACTCGTATATCTAATTCTCACTGGAATAAAGCACAAATACAGATAATGTCTATAAACTTAAATGAACCTTGAACAGGACAGTTAAGGCCCCATAATTTAGTTCTGACACCAATGCAGCTTACCCTGTGGCAGACTTTTTGGGAAAGCCCTTCTCTTTCCCTTTTTTAATGTGTGAAAACTTAGGTAGCAAGCACAGAATCCTGAACTAAACCACTATCTAACAGCTTTGGCAGGAACCGGAGCACCTCATGTGAGGCACACCTCATTACTCAACATCAGCGGCTGACCTCACTGAAGCTTTTTTTGTTTGAAGAAACATGTATTCAGTTTAGGAATCATAAGTAATCAACAGTGCGCTGGAGACTGTGCTGAGCTGCATGGTCGACAAAATCAAGTTTATGTGGCATATGCCCATATTTAAAATTAGGTCTTAACCAAAAATACCGGAGCTACATTAAACTAAGGTGATAACATTGTTTTGCTTTTAGCTCATTAATTACTTGGCAGACAAATTAATCAGCAGCCACACTCTTTAGTCACTTTAACTGATGCACTATGGGATTCTGTTCATGCTTTTATGTCGTTTCTCTTGAATTTTAAATAGGTAACAATTTGACAGTTAGTGCATTATTGATGCTGTGGTGGATGATACAGTTGACCTAGTGTGCGTAATATTTAAAATGATCTCAAATTATCTGACACTTATGAATGTGAATTGGGTGACGGACAAACTCTTAGCACTAGTCTAAATTACAGCACCACTTCAATGAACACTGACAATGCTAAAAATAAAGTTAAAATAATGGGGCTCTTACTGAATGAAGAATGCCACTAAAATGATCAATGAAATGATCAAATTTGCAACTTATGCACTTATTAGCACTATTTATTTGGGCTAACTAGCACACATTTTATTACTAAGCCAATGGACTTGAAATTCCTTTGAAATCTGTTAAGTATTGTTTTCTTTTTAGAACTCCTTATAGCTAGGTGGTTCAATAGTGTGCCTTGAAAAAAATATTTGTGAAGCCATGTTCCTACCTGGGCTCTGGCTCTTTGCTGCATTGCAGAAAAAAACACATTTTTATATTAATATATCTATGTATTAAGTTTTGCTTTTTAGTGCAAGGGCTCTCTCATTGTAAACTTTTTTCTGTAATTGCGTGAGCAACATAGAATATAGTTCAACTTTTGGAGCAGCACAAGGTCTAAAAATGCCAGTTCTTACCCACTGAGTGTTCAAAACAAGAAGAATTGCTGCAAAAGCCAGGATATTACAACCGTTTTAATTTGTCCTGCTTTTCAAGTGACATTTCCATAGAAAATACAAGACAAACAGGGCTTTTCAAAGCAGACCCATTAGGCACTGCTGAGGCAAGTCATATTTTGTATCCACTGTTCCAAGAACCTCTAATGGGCAAGGTCTTTATAGCAGTGCTGTTGTATCATAATTTTGTGTGCATTTAATAAATGATTCGTGAGTTAATTTTGATGTTCAAACATAAGTTATGAAATGAAAATTGGGCAAGACGTGAGATACACCTTGAATAGGATGCCAGACTGATAGAGAGAAAATCAACCATTTAAGCTCATACTTAAGGGCAATTCAAAGTCACCATTATTCCAAAAAAGTATATGTTTTTGGTGTGATTGCTCTGAGAAACCTGTTTAGGCACAGATAAAACAAGCAAACTCCACACAGAAGAGCCAGATCAACACTGGTAGTCAAACCAGCATTTTTCTTCTTGTGAGGCATGTGCATGGACCTGCTGCTGCCCCAGGCTAAGTACCCTCGATATAAATGCACAATATTTGTTGTTCTTGAATATGATATTTTGCCACAATTTGCTAATTACTTCCATTAACTGTTTCGTGGCCCAAGAAAAATGCAGCTATGATCTTAGCAGAGATTTCTGTCTGCCCCCTGTCTTGGATTTTCTTTCTTTTGTGAAAAACATAATCCAGAGGAGATTTAACTTCATATGTACAGAAACACATCTACTTCTGACTAAAACAAACTTCTCAGCTTTTCTTTATTCATTTGATGATGAAACCCACTGGACACCCACAATTGTGTTTTGGTAGCCGTGTAAGAAAAGTAGGAAGCCACATTTCATCTCTGTCATTTTATACACCAAGCATTGTTTCCAGAGAAATGATATTCACATTAATTTATCAAACTTAACAACCAATTTTTCAGTTCTAAATCATAACTGTTCTACATGCAGACATCATCCACTGTTAATCACACCAGTGAATGAACTCTTTCTGTGCTCATGCTAATCCAATCACATTTGGGTCTATTGAAGTTGTCGTTTCACTTTTAGGGAGTCTTAAAATAGCTGCACATCTCAGGGCTCATCATGATCATCTCCTCCCTCACTGCCTCTCTGATCTGGCCTTCTGTCCTCCCCCTCCATCCCCTTCACTCACTGAGCTTTTTCTTTTTTTTTAATCCGTCCTCCATTTTCTTGGCATCTTTTTTTTTTCATCGCCCTCAGTATGATATTTTATGTTCAGCCTTTTATTATTCAAGCAGATTGAGGCAGATGTTTGTGTAAAAAATGATCAGTCAATCTTGCGGCATGTGCTGCCGATGGACTGAACATGTGCGGAGTGTGCATCTGTTCGAGCTTGACTTTTCAGCATATTAAACCAGATGACGAGAAGAGAGGGATGTGCATGACAATGGCGGGGGTGACAGCTTGGTAATATCAAATAAATCACTGGCTGGTTCACCTTATCATGTGCACTGCAGCTATATGAATCTGTGAAAGGGAGTGATTTATTTTTTACTCTCTTTTTTGCAGCTGTCATAGTTTCAGAGTGGAGTGTATATTATAAAGTCAAGAAGTAAAAAAAATGGGAGACTGGCTGAAAACGAGAAAAACTGAAACTACCTCCTTTTTTGTGTCCATGCGGTATAGAGTGAATGCAAAGCTGTGCCATTCGTGTAATGCTTTAAACAGTGAGTATTAGCATAGTGATGGGTCTAAGTGAAGGGCTGAGGATTTATTATCAGGGGATTTGTATAAATCACCTAAGCAAAGGATGAACATGAGGCCAAAGAGCCTTGACCTTTGAAGAACATAACCAAATCAGTTCATCTTTGAGCCAGAGAAGGCGTTTATTGGACAAAGCTGGGTTTTAAATATGCAATTTACAAGCAAAGAACAAATATGTGTCTCTATGACCTAATGCTGCGTTCACACCAGACGCTACTTGTACTATCTCGGCGATCACTCTCCATTCATAGTCAATGTACAGCCACGATGAGGCGGGGCTAACCCTCCCACGATGCGACAGCCGCGTACAAGACGATCACTTCACTTGTCGCACGATGTCAAAGTTAAAAAAAAGTTGATCTATTTAGGCAATGTCGTGTGTGGCTGTGCAACAGCCAATCAGAGTATGTGTGACGGTACCCGAGACAGACAGTTAGTCATCCGGACTACAGGGCAGATGAGTTCCGTCTAGGCGGAACCAATGTCAGTGAGGACATTAGTTCCGCCTAGACGGACCGGGGTAAACTCACAGATGCTGCTGCTGCAGGGCATCAGCTGCAGTGTTTTGTGGTTGATAAGTGAGTGAAAAGGATACAGCTGGAATAATGTCCGCTTATACATCCTATTATATGATATATGAAATGATCGCGGTGAAACTCGTGCGGACGTGGCGTCACCAAGCGATGGCCGACGGCAGCGGTTACCAAAATGAGGTATTTATGAATGCACGACGCTACATCAGTGGGCGACGTGACTTTGGTACCTGGGTCGCTTGCGGTGTGAACGCGGCATAAGACTTTCAGAACCATAACAGTACAATCCCACACTGTGCTCCCCTGACAGGAGCGGTTTAGAATTTTTTTTTTTTTTTTTTTACCCCTCTCCTTTTCCTCTTGTTTTCTTTTCTGCAAACACTTTGAGTTGCATATGTTGCAGGAATAGTGCTATATAGATAAAATTTGATTGATTCATTGGTTGATGCATCTTTGAATGAGAGAAGAAATCGTTACACAGTTGGAGTTAATATTTGGTAATCCTCTACGTTGACCATGAAATGTTTTATATGTCTAATACACAGTATTATCAGCTCATTATCAGGTCAGAGTGGATTCACGTTTATAAATCTTTTGTCTAAATTTGGCCCCATACATGATGATACTGGCTCTGTTGCCAAAATTGAATCAAATTTTTGGAAATAAACCTCTAAATTTGGAAAATTCAATGATGCCAGATACATGGCCAATTGGAGGCATACTGGCCATAAAAATAAAATTAACTAAAAATAATTAGATAACATACATTTTGGACCAAAATATGATGATGCCTCACCTCTCAACAAACTGGGGTCAAAATCTGCAGTTTTGGAAAAAAAAGTCCAAATTTGGCCCAAAACACATTACATATAATTAATTATTTATACTGTTTCCATACAAGGGGTAAACAAAAGGCCTCAAAAAATCTTGAAACTATATTCTATGTTGAGAGAGGAACACCAAAATGTTTGAGTTAATTCCTTCCAGTGATCTTAAGAAATGTATTTAATTATATGATGAAGATGAAGCCCATTCACCTTACCTTGGGCTGGAGCCCATCCCAGCTGGCATTGGGAGAGGGGCAGGATACACCCTGAATCAGCTGCTAGTCAATCCCATGGCTTACATATAGAGACATATGATCGCATCACCTTCACACTCAGACCTAAGAGCAATTCATAGTCGCCAACATAACCTATCCAAACATGATTTTTGATCTGTGGGAGGAACAGGGACACCACATGGACTTGAACTAGCAGTCATGTTGCTGTGAGGCACATGCTCCAGCCTGCTGTACCACAGTGTCTCTATCCCTCTTGAGTTATCACGTTTGCTGGTCAGACATGATCTTGCAGCTCCATGACTTTTACTTTTGATTTTGTGAACCCCAAAATCTAACCAGTTGACTTCTGAGCCAGAGCGGATGTTTGGGCAAGGTTTAAGGAAAATCTTGTATGCTTCATATTTTGTTCAGATTCAAGGGACTAATGTAAAGCCCTGTGTCATGGACTTCTAACTAATAACTTAAGAAATCTAATCAGGTCATCATTTAACTAGTGTGAAAATTTCAATTTCAAGGAATCAATTTTAAGCTTCCTTGAGATATCTTGTTTATATGCAAATAAGGAAGATTATGGCTTTCTGGTCTTTGACCATGAAATTGAACCAGTTCTCCTTTGAGCCAGAAGGACATTTGTGCAAAATCTGAAGAACAGTCCTCAAGATTTTATTGAAATATCAAAATTATAAGCAATGGGTGCGTATGAGGCTTACAAGACCTTTAGGTATTATATTTAAATATTTAATCAGTTAAATGTAGCATAAGATTAAACATTTGTGCAAAGATAGAAAAATAAATCCCTTGATGAGTTCTTGAAACATTGTGGTAAAAAGAAAGGAATAAATGTGCGTCGGAATAAGAGAAGACATTTGAGTTCAGTTTGGTGGAAAAACACTCAAGTCTTTCTTGAGCTATCACATTTCTAACTTTAAGATGATCATGAGACCTTTAGACCATTGACCAACCACATCTTTATCCCTTCATCAGGAGGGATGATTGTGTAAAGTTTAATTATTTCCATCTCAATGTTCTTGAGAGGTATTGATAAAAAAAGAATTAGCCTATATGGGTGAACAGACAGACAACCTGAAAATGTCTTTCTGACTTGTCTGTTACCAGCGTGGAGGCATTAAAAGGCGAAAAAGAGTAGACAGCTGACAGGGCTTGAGCTGCTGCGACACCGCTGTCATGCGATTCAAAGCTTGTGATGTGAAAAAAATCTAATAATGGAAAAATATCTCCTGGCTTAACGCTGAGCTGTGAACTTACTTTGATGACTCTCCCGAGCCTCTCAACTTTTTTTTTAACCCATGTGCGTGTAGTGAAAGGTGAACACGCTCTCCAGTTTCACACCTGGGTTGTGTGAGTTGATTTGATTGAACGAGAAAAGCAGAGGAGGGAGGGGGGTAATGAGTGCTCCAATATTCCTCTCAGTTCCAATGAACAGTGAGGATCGAGGTCACATTGAGCTGCAGCATCAAAGCTCCTCCCAGCTTTTCACTATGCCATGCTGCGTGTTTCAGAGGATGACCTGACAAACAGCAGCGTGGCAACTGCTAATCTCCGGGGATGTCCCATGTTTCCTGCGTGTGTTTGTGTGAGAACTTACCTGGCTGTGTCAAATAGATAATGCATGTCAGGTTGGGATGCAACATAAAAAAACAACAACAAAAAAAAAAACTTCTTCCCTTATATATAGGCCTGACTCTCTGTACTCTTAAGCAGGGGATCCACTGTGCGATTTTTGGCCCTTTTTCACACGACTTTTCACCCGTGCGACTATTTTGGGGATCGGGCTGAGTTTTGGCTCAATCGTGCGTCTCACATCGTGCAGTATACATGAGGTAATGAGAAGCGATTAACACCTCATGACCACCTCCTGAATGATCTGGTGAAAATCAAACCTGTTTGAAATCCTGGTCGCCCCTCGTGAGGCTATGTCACACTACACATGCGCAAACGTAGATACAGAAGAGTAAAACAAATGCACAAGACGAAGCAGCATGGCATCACAGTGGACCTGGACCCAAGCAATGGAGGGTCGACTTGTGAAGCTGTGGCAGGCACAGTGGAGCCTATTTAGGCAATGCATTTTTGGTTGTTATTCATTCCCATCTGTGAGCATACGACCACTTTCCACTTCTTCTTCTTCTACTACTATTTTTAACGTTGCATTTCCGGATACAAGAGTCCAACGTGTCGTCATGTATTATAAGACTTTTTAATATTATAAGTTCTTATTATACATCTATGCGTGTCATACATGGCGAACAGTGTGAGCAGTCAGATTGCATCCGAACATCGGGTCGTATAGTGTGAGAAGAAGAATTGTGAGCTGTTGACCCCTGCGATTCACTCGTACAGTATAAGCAGCAGCTGAAAGCCGCGATCGAAAAAGTCGTACAGTGGATACCCGGCTTTAGCAGTCCACTCTCGCTGAAACTTTTCTAATATTTTGATTCACTTCAGCAGAAATTCAATCTTTTCACCTTGATCTGCTTTGCTAGGCGATGAAGAAAAACTCTCAGGGATGATCCACTTCATCTTTTTTTATATGTGCTCATACACTTGTTCATAAAGTATTGAACCTTACCCCAACCTTGTTTATGAATGACTGAGCCACTCAGGGATACTCCTTTCATACCCAATTATGGCACTCATCTGTTTCAAGTTAAGCTGTTCACCTGTGAAATGTTACAAACAGTTGTTTTATTTTACACTGCTAAACTTTCTAAATCTGTTGTATGCCCCTGTTCCACCAAATTCAAAATGAATGAAGGCAAAATCACAACAAAGTTTATCAGTTTATACATTAAACGTAGTGTCTTTGTGGAGTATTGGATTGAATATAATGTCGTTGAAAATGTTTTTGTAAATCATTATATTTTGGTTTTACTATTGTTTTAAACAGTGTCCCAACTTCATTGGAATTTGGGTTTGTAAATTTCAATATGCAATTTACTGTATGATTTAATACAATAAGATGTAATATAATGCAGTGCCCCTTACTATTTTGTACTGCAGCCCTGTTTGTGTAAGATAGTAGTTATGGACCAGCTGTATATGACATGGTTCACCATAATGTAAGATCAGAGGGATATATGAGCTCGTTCATAAACCAAAACAAAGAGATATTCACCAGCACTAACTCTGTTTCCATCAGCTGCTCAACACTTCAGAACAGCAAATTGAAAGTCAACAACTGACACAGCAACTTATTACAAAATATGTCACAAAATAACATGAATTTGCGAAAACACGATGAAAATACTTATTTTTTTACTTTAACTCAAACTTTGTACTCATAGCAGAACAAACAGTTACCAACCACATTCATTATTCACATCATTAACTCTTTCTCTTTCCCCTTTGGTATGAATTTTGGCAAAATTCTGTGCACCTGAGTCTAAAAAGCTGCTGAGTGAATATAAATGAACACTACCAGGAACCAAATTGCTCATAATAAGCCTTTAGTAGAAAGAACAGGCTGTACTTGATGGGCAGTATGTTCTCACTTTTTTGGCTTCCTGTTAAAATCTTCTATGCCTCTTGTCTGTTAGTTATACAAGTGCACATTACTAAAGATAGTTGTTGTAACAGCTGACTGAAAACTTATGGCTTAGAGAACAGGTGGGCCTGTTTTTGTGAGGTATGTGCACTAAAATAAATAAAAGTATTCTATGCAAAAAGAAAATAAACATAGCTGCAATATTGGTGATGGCATAGACGATGAATAGAAATACTCAACCAACACACCGACTTTGTCTCTCCTGCGTCACACAACTGATGTGGTGTAATTATGCAGAATCCTGTGCAAATTACTGGGAAAAAAACAAACCCAAATGATGAGTTAACAATTTTTAGAGGGAAAGTATTTAAAACTAGGATGCTCTCGGAGGCCGCAAACTTCTGTCAAGGTAGCGCACATCTTTCTGTTAAATCTTTCTAGCAAGTAAAAAGGAAAGCTACCTATAGCACTTGTGTTTTGCGTTATTGTGGGACTGTGAGAGATAGTACAAAAGTAGAAAAACAGGCCCAAAGACGCTTATAATGAGTGGACTTGGCAACGCTGCTCATGTCTGTGGGCAGCTGAGAAGGCATGTAGACAGGTATAGCTAGAAAGACTAGATTGCTCGAGGCAGAGCCATTGGTGTCTTTACTAGCAGCCATCTTGGAATTTCTGCTCTGCTCTGTAGTACTCGATTGAAGGTAAGACACCTGCTCAAACATACTGTATGTATTCTTTACTCACTGAAATCTTGACAGACTGACAAACGGTTTGGTTTATTGCAAACATTATTAGTTGACATATAAAATGATGTAACCTTCATTATGCAGTATTACAACTACATCTTACACTTTTCTGACAGAGTCAACCATTTGAAAATTGGTCAACAATTGAGCAAGCAATGCTTATTTAGCAGCACATGCTAGACAGACATAAATGTTATGAGTAAGTGAGCGCTCTATACCAAGATGGCCGCCATGTGAGGACTTCGGTTGCCATGGGCCAACAGCGTGCATGAGCAATCTAGCCTTTTTTTACATGTCTTTGAGAAGGCAGCATCGGTGTCAGATCTGTCCGTGTGAAAAGTAATCAAAAAAGGATCTACATTTTGTTACCACATTATTAGTAGTGTGTTACTTTATTTTTACCAAAAAAATGTGGTATGTTTCTGTAAAATACCTTCACCCAGTGTACAGTGATGTACCTATACACAACACTGCTGTTAACACATTATCAGCACTTTCTGTCCAGGTGTGTTTAAAGAAGAACTCTACATGCACTGAAAAGAATATGGCAAATATCAAAACACATGCAGCTGACAATGTGACAATACCTTTACATTATGCCTCCATATGATTGTTGAATATTTCATTGTTCAGCCATGGGCACTCCTCTGCCTCACTTTCAGCCTCCACACTCCTATGAAAGGCTTTCCACATGATTTCTGCAGCTGCAGGGCTTTTCTTCCATTCAGCCACGAGAGCATTAGCGAGCCGACCTTGCAGCTGAGATCAGACGGTTGAGATCAGAGCTCAGCAGGGGCCGTTCAAGTTCCTTCACACCAAACTGGAAAAAATCATATCCTAGTGGACCCTTCTGCAGGGCATTTGGGTTCTGTCCAACACATGAAAAACAGCCTGAGACCTTTAGCGGTGTTCAGCTGGCATGCACTCACTCAAAAAATGTGCTCGTCAGATCTGAATCTGGAAAGCATGTTTTCACAGCTCCAGAGCCCATCAGTGACACTCATGATCCCTTTGGGTGGTCTTATTGGGCTGCTGCTGCATAGTTATGAAAACACATGTCGTGAAGCTCCAGGGGTGGAGGAGTTTTTGTGCTGATGTAGCTTCTTGAGGCAGTTTGGAACTTGGTGGCAAGTGTTGCAACCAAGGACAAATTATTTTTACTCGCATTGTGCTCCAGGACTCAGCAATCCCATTGCACAGCTTCATGGATCAGCAGTTGATGTTGCTGGCAGGTATTTTCATATCACAATAGCTCCTACAGTTGAAAATCTTTAAAAAAGGACAGATATTTGACAAATGTGCTCAGAAAGATGACACTAAATAACAGTTTACTCTTCAATTAACTCATTTACTGGATATGTAAATTTATTCACAGCAATATTTTGTTTACTAGTCAGTGATTTAATTGGCCAAGGTTGTTGGAACGAATGAAAAGGTGGTGTGGCTTTATGCTTTGGAAAGGTAGTGCCCTCATATCCAAACTGATGCACAAAGAGGAAACTAGATTAGTCAGTACAATGTCTCCGAATAATTCACAGAACACTTTTTGTTAGTGTCAGCTTGACTTTATTTATTTATTTATTTATTTATTTATCTCAAACTTAAAAAACAGAAAACAAAAGGAAATAAAGAAATAACAAACAACAACCAAATCCAACAATTAATATGTAAACCAAACTGTACTGCTACAGTATATTAACAAAATAAGCATGTGAATGCAAACACATGCACAGCAAACAGTTTGAGAAGGAACAGAAAGAAGCAAAAAAGCTTATCTAGTCCTGCCCCTTCCTTACACAATCAGATACCATACTAAATCATAACTCAAAACCCGCTGTCATTATGCATGGAAACAATGTGAATTTATGGGTAATAGTAACCCCCTTCTTCATAATAATCACCACGACAATAAACAAAACATCCTCAATATAAGTAAGCACTTCAGAGAACTCATTATATACATTATATGTTCATATAATAGGAATCCATATATTGTTTATACAGTGTTTATGTAATCAAACCATTTTAAATGTCAACAGTATTCATAAGCATCCATCTCATAATTACTATAAAATTCCTCGTAGTATATCTGTTCGAAACTACATTTTAAGTTACTGACTATAATTACTTACATATGTTAATAGTTATCAGAGTTTTGGTCCAAGGCCATGTTATAAATTACCTGTATGAGTTTAGTAGTACTTTTTTATATTGTAATTTAAATATTTGCATGTTACTGCACATTTTTAAAGTGACATCCAAGCTATTCCAGAGTTTTACTCCACAAACAGAAATGCACAAACTTTTAAGAGTTGAATGAATGATTGGAAAAATGAAAATATGTTCACCCCTTAGATTATAGCCCCCTCTCTGGTTTTGAATTTTTTTGTAAATTACCGGGTAAATTATTGTGCAATGCTTTATATAGCACTTGAGCTGTCATCAGATTAACTATGTCATAAAATTTTAGCAGTTTTGATTGTAAAAACAGAGGATTAGTGTGATCTCTGTATCCAGCATGATTTATGATCCGTATAACTCTTTTTTGTAATGTGCAGATCTTTTGTAGATTGGTCTTATATGTGTTACCCCAGACTTCAGCACAGTAGGAGAGGTATGGCAGGATCATCGAGCAGTAGAGGGTGCGTAGTGATTTTTGTGGCAGTAAATATTTTGTTTTGTTGATTATTCCAATACTTCTTGATATTTTTGAGCACAAATATTTTATGTATGGTTTCCAGCACAGCTTATGGTCAACCAGAATACCCAAGAACTTACTTTCATAGACTCTATCAATAAGTATGTCATCAATTGCCAACTCAATTATACCATCTGTCTTTCTATTTCCAAATACCATAAATTTTGTTTTAGTAATATTTAGTGATAATTTGTTTCTGTCAAACCAGCATTTCAGTTTACACAATTCATTCTTGACCATATCTAGCAGCTGCTCTATGTTATCTCCAGTACATAAAATATTGGTGTCATCAGCAAACACAATAAATTTTAATAAGTCAGACACTTTGTATATATCATTGATATATAAAATAAATAACTTAGGGCCCAGTACTGACCCTTGTGGGACACCACAGGTAATGTCTAAATAACTTGACCTGTGATGACCCACCTGAACAAACTGAACTCTGTTGCTGATGTAGCTCTTCAGCCAGTCTAGAGCCACCCCCCTTAAACCATACTTCTCCATCTTTTTCAGTAAAATGCCGTGGTCAATGGTGTCAAACGCCTTCTTTAAATCAACAAATATTCCAAGAGTGAATTTCTTTGAATCAAGACTAGTAGTTATGTCCTCGATTAATTCCATCAAGGCCAGGGAGGTGGATCTACCTGACCTGAACCCATACTGACTGTCCATTAAAATGTTGTTTTTTTCTATGAATTTGTCCAGTTTATTGTT
Organism: Scarus forsteni; assembly: GCA_036419115.1. Classification (NCBI taxonomy): domain Eukaryota; kingdom Metazoa; phylum Chordata; class Actinopteri; order Labriformes; family Labridae; genus Scarus; species Scarus forsteni. The sequence continues at coordinate 23,542,841 of JAZDUH010000084.1, forward strand.
GAAAAGTTTTTCCAGAACTTTTGAGAACTGTGACAACAGAGAGACCGGTCTATAGTTGGTGAATGAGTGTTTATCACCAGATTTAAAAAGTGGAATGACCTTTGCAACTTTCATCTTTTCTGGAAAGGCTCCTGTTCGGAAAGACAAATTAAATATGTAAGTAAGTGGATCTATGATGCAATTTATCGTATTTTTAACTAAAAACATGTCAATACCATCTTCGTCTGTTGAGAATTTGTTTTTACATAACTTAACAGTGTCAATGATCTCTTTTTGTGTCACTGCTCCCAGAAATACTGAATCCCTCACACTGTCAATACAGATGTCTGCATCAGCAACAGGCTGCCCAGCATTGTTAATTTCTCTCGCCAATTTTGGCCCCACTTCAACAAAGAAATTATTAAATCCCTCCACTATTTTAGATTTATCATAGACCTCTTTGCCATTTACAACAAAGTGGTCTGGGTGACCCACTTTATTTTCAGACTTAGTTAATCCATTCAATATATTCCATATTCCTTTAATATTATTTGTGTTTTCTTCAATTAATTTACCATAGTAAGTCTTTCTACTTATCCTGATAATATTAATAAGTTTATTTTTATACCTCTTATATTTTTTTTCAGATTCTTTTGTTCTTTGTATAATAAATTGCTTATATAACATATTCTTCTTTTTGCATGCATTCTGAATCCCCCTCGTCATCCATGGTTTATCCAAATATTTATTACTGAATTTATATTTCATTATCGGGCAATTTTTATCGTATAGTTTCTTGTATATGTCTAAAAATGTATTATAGGCAATACTTACATCATTTCCATTGTATATGCTACTCCAGTTTGTATTTATTAAATCATTTCTAAATGATTCGAGATCCTCCTCACGCCTTTTTTCCTTTTAAAAATAATCTGCGTAGTCTTTCTTTCCTTCTGAAAGCCACATCTATGAATAGCAAACACTGGTAGGTGGTCTGAAATGTCTGCTATTAACAATCCATTTTCAATATTGCTATCCATATTATCTGTAAATATGTTGTCGATAAGAGATGCACGATCTACCGTTATCCTACTAGGTTTGGTGATTAATGGACGCATACCTTTGCTGTACAACAACTCAATAAATTCATCTGTTTTCTTGTGCTTATTGGTATTAAGTAAATCTATGTTGAAATCTCCACATAAGTAATTTATCTTATTTTTTATAGTACTTAATATTTTATCCATTGTGGCAATAAATATATCAATATTACTGCCTGGTTTCCTGTACAAACAGTTCACTATTATATTTTTTTCCCTTTGTATATTCACTTCTATGGTGATGCATTCCATTACCTCATCAATGACTATACACAGATTTTCATGGACCTTATATTCCAGACACTCGTCAATAAACAAAGCCACTCCCCCACCCTTCCCATCCTTCCTATTTACACAATGAAAATTATATCCTAACAAGCTGAAGTCATCACCCCGCTCTAGATTAATCCAAGTTTCCGAGATGGCTATGATGTTAAATGGATTTTTAAATTTGCCTAAATATTCTTTAACATTCTGGAAATTTGCATATAAACTTCTACTGTTGAAATGAATAATAGATATGCCTTGCTCATGCGTAATTTCTGAATTAAACTGTTGATCTGTGAAGTAGCTACTTTGTGACTTAATACTGTTAAGAAAGTTCTGCTCAGGATCAATGTCCTGTTCAAACTCTAACATAACTGATTATACTGTTAATGTAAATATATGCCTATCCACATACACAAATACAGTATATGCATACATACATATGTGCACATACATACACATGTATATATATGTATATATACATACATACATACGCACACACAACACATACATACACATACACACATACATGCCCCAAATTTTATGCATTTTTTTTTTCTCCCCAAACTTCATGTCTATAACTTATTGATATTATCTTTATAGAAAATTCCATGAATTAAAGTAGCTGTTTCATCAGATTGGGTATTTCTTAGATTACAGGTCTTTGTCCAAACTCTCCAGTTGATTAATGTTCCTGATCCATTGCCCTTTGGCATTTTCTGGAGCACCCTTTGGTTTGATAAAACCTTACAATTAACTGTCCATGTGGAATGGATCTTTCCCTGTTTCTTCATCTGTCTTGCTTTTTTTGCAATGTCTGCATTTTTCTTGGTAAGATGTTCATTCAGAAATACATTAGTTCCCCTCAGCTTTCTTCCTTGCTTAAGCAGATCAACTTTGTTTTTTCTGTTGTTAAATCTTATTATTATGGAAGGTATGATTGAGTTGTCCTGATTTTTCCTGTTTGACAACAAATGACAAGCTTCAATATTTTCCTTACAAACCGCAATATCCTTACTCTGCAGAAAAGCAGTAACCTGCTCCTCTGCAGTACCATCATGCACAGCCTCACTCTCTGTCCCCAAGCCCCTGACCGCTTGAGTATAGCTTCTGGGTTTGATTTTTAGACCGGTGATGATTATGTCATTCATTCGTGAATATTGCTCCAAATCCTCCACTCGATTCTCCAACCAGTATATTTTCTTGTCCTGATCCAAGTTCTTTAAAAGGCACAATGTGTAAAATCTTACTCTGAAACTCTAAAATAACCAAGAAAAGAATGATCTTATGTTGACGATTTTTTTATTGAGTACTTACATCACCTCAGATATTTCTGACTTTTTCAAAGCAAGAAAAATCTTTATATTCATGTCTTGTTTTGGCTTCCACAATACCAGAGCCACCATGAAAAGACAGAACATGTTCATAATTGATATGTCACAACTGCTACTGTCACATAGGAAGTGAAAACTGCAGCAAGAAGCTGCATCTTTTTTACTTGGAACTAATCCATTTTTTTTAAATATAATTCCTGATGGACAATGAATGAAACTTCACCCCTTAACCTTCAGGAAGCATGACGTACCCATATAGTTATATATTGAGGACAGATGCTCTGCATAGACCTCCACTTCTTACTTATTTTCTTCCTTATTTTTTGGTGTAGTTCATTTTCAACAAAAAACTGCTGTCCATTGGTACTATTCATTTCTTGCTGAAGCAATGTTTTCCTTAAATAACATTGTTTTCACACCTAGATTATGCAAGAGTTGTTCTGAAACAAGTAGGTTTTCTGTGCACAGATCATTTTCTTTGCATGTATGAACACAGAAACGAATCCCTGTTTTTGGTACATAATCGTACACAGGGCATGTAGTCTTTAATATCGTTATTTTGTTATATTTTTGTGAGTGGTAAAGCCTTTTGGGTTTCTTTGCATGTTGCACAGTACGACTAGCAGTCTTTACACTGGCTGTGACATAATGATGTTAGAGGGCATTTTGCATGACTTGGCTCTTTTTGAAATACTGCCATGTGACCATGAAGCAATCCAAGTGAAAATATGCCACCGTGATGCAATATAAATCAGAGCAAAGCAACTGAGCTGTTGGTGGAAAACCACCTATTGATTTGACATACTGTTTTTTTTAATGATTACACAAAATTGTGCTTTTAAATAGTCTCTAATTTTTCAGGTGCTTATTATGCGCAAGTTATACGTGTTATACAAAATACATGTGTACGCAATGCCGATATAGTCTCTTTCTCTTCGAAAGCACATACAAACACAGGGCACTGCCATCTTGTGAGCAAGAGAACACAAAGTAGCTGTTCTGTGATTGGTCGAGGAATTCAGCATGTTGAGGGCTGCTCTCTGATTGGTCGGTTCACTACAACTGAGCATGCTTGGGCAGAAATCGAGTAATGACACATGCGTGGAGCAAAAGGTGTTGCATTCGTTTGAGGAAATCATTTATTATATATGTTGTGAAAATACAAAAAATTTCATTGATTAAAACTTGGAATAAAGCTAATTTCTGAGTTGTCGTGGAAAGTAAGGTTTGGCCAAAACTTGGGTGCATGTTATATTTGCGTACAGGGTTTTTCCAGCCAAAAATAGTGAAAATATGCTGTGTGTGTTATAATCAAGTGCGTGTTATAAAAAAAAATTACAGTAATTAGGGAGAAAGGACATTAAATGTGGTCTTACTGGCTTGCACTTTTAGCAATCCTGCAATTATTTGCGAGACTAATTGTATTTGCATTTCTCCTTCATGCAGCTGAATTCTGCTCTTAAAAAAATGTCTTGCTGTTTTGTAAATATATCTTTTTCTATAAACAGAATCCTTAATTCTGTCTCACAATGAGAAATGAGGATTTGTTTTCCAAACATCCTGAATTGATACTGTAAGAGATAAAAGAGATAAAAAAGAGGTAAAAACAGCCAAATATAATGTTGTCTGTATGGTAGCCAATGTCAAAACACATTTCTTGCACTTGATGCAACAAATGTGATTATACACATTTTTTAGCTGGAATACAAGACTATGTCTCTCAGCTGGCCTGGGAACGCCCCGGGATCCCCCGGGAAGAGCTGGACGAGGTAGCCGGGGAGAGGTAAGTCTGGGCTTCCCTGCTTAGGCTGCTGCCCCCCGACCACAGATAAGCGGGAGAAGACGGCACAGTACAGTACAATATTATGCTGCGTTCACACCGCAAGCGACCTACCAAAATCGCGTCGCCCACTGACGTAGCCTCGTGCGTCCATAAATACCTCATTTTGGTCACCGTTGCCGTAACGTCCACTCGAGTTTCACCGCGATCATATCATATATCATATAATAGGATGTATAAGCGGACATTATTCCAGCTGTATCCTTTTCATTCACTTATCAACCACAAAACACTGCAGCTGATGCCCTGCAGCAGCATTATCTGTGAGTTTCCCACAGTCCGTCTAGGCGAAACTAATGTCCTCACTGACTTATGTTTCCCACACGGACATGGATTGTTACTTTGTAGTCCGGATGAATAGCAGTCTGTCTAGGGTACCGTCACACGTGCACACACCTGCTGATTGATCAACTTTTTTTTACTTTCACATCGCGCGACAAGCTATGTGGTAGTGTGAAAAGCGGCTGTTGCATCGCGGGAGGGTTAGCCCCGCCCCATCGCAGCTGTACATTGACTTTGTATGGAGAGTGATTGCCGAGGTAGTACAAGTAGCGTCCGGTGTGTACGCACCTTTAGGCAGCCCACTGACTAAAGAGTGCAGTGATGACTTAGCGTGTACCATATTCAGGACAGGGAAACAGCAGAGGCAGGCAGAGCATATAGTGTGTTAACTGTTAACTTTTGTTATTATTTTTATTAAGAGCCTTTTGTTGACAGAACAGTATGTTAAGGCTAAAGATTAGAATATACCATACCTGTTGGGGCTAGTTTTAAAATGATGGAGCCCTATATTTTGGCTATGTAGGGCCCCATAAGCATATATTTATGCAAAGATACTTAATTTGGGCCACTGTTATGTCTAAAATTACTGACTAATAATGGATATTTAAATTGACACAAAGGCAATTTTTGTCTCACCTCAAGAACTGAAAAAATATCATAGTCAGGGCTTTCTATCAGCTCACTTTGTGCAAACTTTTGACAGGGTATCTGCTTTCTGAGCAAGTCCAAACAGGTATTTCAAGATAAAACAGGATTCTTTGGGTCTTCTTGTTTGTCGTCTTCGGTTGATGCCTCAGCTTGAGGTCATTCATTGAACATTCCTGCTGTGTCCCAGTATGTGTGGGAGCCTCTGCCCTCTGTCTAGTCTATTACCCGCCTCCTCGGTTGGCAGCGTAGCGCTTGGTTGACAGCAGAGGTCAAGGGCTGCTGCTCCCGGGTGGGCCAGAGGAGGATAAACTGGCTCAAGTCATCCGGGGACCAGAGTGGAGAGAAGCTGCAAACACAGCTCAGCAGGCAGGGAACATACAAAAAAGAAGTTTTTAAGACTCACACATAACTGATGGAGAAATGTCCTGAAAATAAAAAAACAAGCTGCTTATGAGTCCAACTGGGGGTTATGAGCTTTACAATCCCACCTCCTTGAAGTTTAAACCTTAAAAAAGGGAGATGTTTGTGCAGAGTAAAGGCAGAAACGATAAGCTTGAACTCTCCCAGAATGACAATGCAGCAATCCAAAAGCACACAGGGTAATCTGGACTTTTTAAGAACTTTGACGCTTTGAATGTCATTGCTGTTTTGCCTCCTCGCTTGTTTAAAAGAACATTGTAGGAAAAGTCTCCCTGCTGGCTGTTTAGCCACTATCAGACCTATTTGGGCTTTTATGCTTCCACATACTGTAGTACGCCACCAAAATGCCTCAAGGGAAAAACTGCTGACTACCACAACCTCACAACCTCCACCCCAAAAGCTTATCGCCCTCACGCTTCAGGAGGGGATTATGCAAATCACAGACTCAGGTGAGGCATTAAATGGACCAGGAGTTTTTGAGGGACAACTGTATATTTACACAGAGTATCTGACATTTGCATGCATACAGTGTTAGCACATTTCCACCATAGTCAAATAGCAAGTTTTAAGCAACTTTTTGACCCTGCACAAGCTAATTCTGCAGATGATTTCATTAAATTTTAAACTGTTTTGCCAAATAAGAAGATTATACATTTTTATCTTTACTCCTCAAAAATGTTGGAAAAAATATGTCGGTATATTCTGCCCTTCAGTAGTAGCGATTGGTATCTTGTTTTATATCATTAGAAAGTCTGACTAGTCATTTTTACAATGTTGAGTAACTTATCAACATCATGCATTTGTGGAATAAACAACAAAACGTGCCAAATTTTCACTTTCCTCTGGAAGAGAGCCTACAGTTTCTCATTGAAGAAAGAGTGAGGAGCCAATTTTTTGGGGGTGGTTTCTTCCTGGGATGCCAGCTTTGCAGCTTGTCTTTGACTTCACAGTCTCATGGAACTTGGTCCCAAATTTGGAAATGATACCAAATGATGCTGCCACTCTGTGAACTGGAACTCCGGTTCCTAGTTGCAGGAGATTTTGCCAAGTTTTTTGGTGGTATCTATTATTTAGCGGTGTTTCTCATTTCACAAAGTATTGATTCTTAAAAGTTGAACCCAATCATACAGGTGACTAGCCAGGCTTTCCAATAATCTAAAATACTAAACAAGTTGGTATTATTTAAGTTGAAAACTAATCAACCAAAATATCGTTTCCAAATATTGTTTTCAAGAAGTAGCAGCCTGTGAAGGCAATATGGCCATGCTGTGAGTTTTATCATTTATTTGTTTATTTTTGCTGTAATAGCAATTAAATGTAGGTTGTTGTGCAAAAGAAAATAAACAGATTTTTTACCCAATCATAATATGAGGTTGAACATTTTACCAGGTTTTTACTGTCACTCCTAAGGTACTGCAGCTTACAATATTGATTAATTATTTCATATGTGATTTAATATGTCAGTGGTGCCACCATCACATGAAAATACACATTTTCATGTTTGTTTACATCTTTTAATTATCTCTAAAAGTTTGGACTGTGACAGAGCAGTCTACTCTGTTGTGCAATGCTGCATTGCTCTTTGCTGTGGGAAGTGTACATGCTTAGGAGACTACTACACTACTTGATCAATAAAATGGTAATGGTTTGGTACACACATTTTTTATTTTTAATGTTAATAGATTTTAGGAGAGTCCAAACATTCAGACAAAATATGACACATTTAACAGAGATATAGCACACCACACACCGACGAATTCATTCATTAAGAACCAGGATTTCTACACTCACAGCTTGTAATCTTCCATGGCATGAGGAGTAACTGAAGTTAAATGCATACAGTGATTAGTGTTACATGATCTCTTTGATAGACCTTCTGCTCCTGTCCTCATCGATTTTGTTCTAAATAATTTACAAGTAACACTGTAAAGGTGCTTCTGTTTTGGCACAAATCTATAAGTGTGCTGTTTTTCTAACATCTATCAACACTTTGCTTTGCCCTTGCTCTTGTTGCCATGGCTATGTTGTTTCCTGCTTCTGCCAGCTTGTTTCCTGATTGACTTTGTTCATAAACAGACTCTCACTTCACACTACAGGATGATCAGGTCAGAATATCTTTAGGACTAACAGATAATTGGGCCTTTGCTGTTGTTTTGTAGCCTGTATCCCACTTCAGGGACTGAACAGATATTTCACTCAGGAAACAGCAACGCTACACAAAGCTGCTAATGCCCCAGTCACACATTTCCGTTTCTCATGGTGTTTGTGCACGATTATCATAATCCTGATAAAATGTGCTTTGGTCGTGGTGCATGCGCTACTTGGTCTGGATCAGCCTTGTATAGTCATGGATGAACGGCGGGGAACATGGCAGGGTCCCGACAGTTTTGAACTGTTCAGACTTTTGTGGAGAATCGCCGTTCTCAGTATAGCGGGATGGAGGCCTAATGCAGTCCTAATGCGAATGGTATTAGCGTGGCATGTACGGAGCTCAGTCAGACTGATCGTGGCTCAATCCTGACAGCTTCATGAGGACGGCTGACAAGGATGTATCCGTTTGTGCCCCGACTGTGTCCCGTTCAAGACGGCGCAAGCCACGGGGCTCAGTCGGGGCTTATGTGATGCGAACTGAGCTCGAGCGGGGCTGACGTCGTGTCAGCGGGATGGATATTAATGCAATCCTCATCATATTGTTGTATTAACCTAATTGGAGCGGGACGAATGCCCCTGAAGTGCTGTAGAAGCGCTACTGACGGTGTACTTACGGGGTGTGTCCAGGGTTGAGACAGTCATTTAAACCCGTATCATAGCGGTCACACCAGCCTCCTCAATTGTGTACAGTCGTGCTCAATCGCCATGAGAAACAGGAATGTGTGACTTAGGCATAAAAAATAGCTCCAAAGTCATTTACACTTGATGTAAGTACAAACTAACCTACTCAGTGGCTCAGTCCTCTTCTCTCAAACATCTTGATCTAACAAAAGCAATACACTGGTTTAAGTGTACTTCCAGTTTCTATGCAGAAAAGCTTGAATCTGGCCCAAACCAGGAAGCAGAATTTCCTGAATATGCTACCATTGTTAAAATTTTTGATGTCACGCAAATGTCTCAGATCACAATAGTAGTGAGGAAACAATGATTTTTTTAGAGAATGGGTTGTACTTGGGGCTGCTAGTAGAAGAATATCAGTATGAATGAAAATGCAACATAAAGGTCAGATTTTTGTGCTCATATTACCATTTGTATATTCACATATGCAACTACTATCTCCTCTGATGCAGCATTTTTTTCTGTGTAAGAGGGAAAATACCCTTGAGCTGTTTTCCTTGCTGCTCTCTGACCTTCTTCATATAGACAAAAGAAGTTAAACACTGAAAATCAGGCCCCCCACGAGCAGTTAATGACTTAAATGTAAAAGAAAACCCTGTGGGAATTAGAGGACTTGGAATACAATACAGTAATTTGCCAGAAATTAAATTTGATCACCTCCCATTTTCCTTTAGTTCTGATTCTTCTAGAACTCCCCTGTGGATAAAGTTGTCTCTGATCCTCCCCCGCAGCACAAGACACTAGAAATAAGTGATTTCTCTGAAAGATTTGTCATGTTAAAAACTGGATAAGATGATTGAATTAGAGATTGACGCAATCCTCACATCCGCCACGGGCGACTGAACTCTCAGAGCTCGGCAACTTCATTAAAATGTTACAAGCTAACGCTCAGCGGTTGCTCCCTTTGTGTCACTGTTCTACAGATAGAGAAGAATCCTCCCACACAGTGCTGAAGAAGACAGTGTGTTTTCTCTAGCCCTATTATTAATTTTACTAATACATCGTAACATAATTACATGCCACATAACATGTCAAAGCATTTGTCTTCAGTTGGATACGCAATCAATTAATGAATTAAGACAAAGGTAGATTAACAGCTTTCATGCATGTGTCTCTTTATAGTGATAATTTTCTATCATATTATAGACAGAAAGACAAACAGATAGATTGACTGATAGATAGATACATAGATAGATAGATAGCGGAAGGACTGACAGACTTTATTGATTCCAAGCTGTGAAATAGAGGAAATGCATTCGATTCTCTAGCTTTTTTTCTACATTAAAATGAGGAAAACAAGAAGAACTAGGTTATGTAGTTTGCCAATTGTACTCTGGCAAGGTTCATAACTCTACAAAATTCAGCCAAAATAATGTTTCTATGTATTTGTCTAGGCGATGCTTTTTGCTGCAAGACTTCTTGGGAAGCCAGGCAGCACTAGATAATTCAGAGCAAGGACAGTGTGATGAAATGAACAGCTGCAAAGATCCAGGTCACAGCAGAAGAGATTCTTGTTTCAACAGACCCAGTGGAAAGTTCTAGGACTTTGGTGTGTCATGTTTCCTCTTACAGTTCCTCCTCTACTCTGCTTGTTGGGAAACCTGACACCCCAGATAGACAGTTCAATATATCTAGTCCAGGATATTTTTCACTTGTCCATCACTGAAAGTGTTTGTTCCAAACACTCATCCTCAAGGTGCTTCGTAAATCAAACCCTCGCCAGATCCTGTCGGACATGAGTGAAAGATTCTTTTTCACGGAGAAATGTTTGCTGTGTTGTTGTCATTCAATGAAACAATGTCATCCACTTCTTATAATACTTGGTGGCCACCTGTCAGTCAACCATTGTCAATAAGATTGTGCAAAGTAATTCAGGGCTGGGCAACATTGTTTTAAAAGAGTGCAATATATTTTTTAGTCACACTGACCGAGGGGCATATTGTTTTGATTAGAAACAATAATTACACAATCAGAAATAAGCTACTCGAATGCAAATATTCATGTCTTATTCAAGGACTCAAATAGAACAAAACATGCTGAGGACAGTTTGAGTTTTAATGCATCAAACTTAATATTTGCAGCTGTATTTGAGTACATTGTACAAAATTTTGCAAGTAAATGTTTAAATACTACAAAATTACAGATGGCTATGTTCAGACAAGCTTAGACATATACATCAATCAGAGTTATGTTTTTTTTTGACAAAAAACACCATCAACATTATTTTTTACATGCTTTTGTCTTTACAATTCTTTCAAACAGCTTTATAGAAAAACTTTCATGCATCAAGGTGTCAGTGCAAATAGAAAACTCTTTACAACTATAACATAATGAATCTCAAAGGCCATTAGAAGCAAGATATAATTTAGGAAATGTGTGTATTACTTTTGTTTTTTTCTGTTTGTACTTGTTAAATTTGAAGAGCTCTTTTCCAAAACGCTATAAATCCATTTTCATTCAGGAAAAATGTCATTATTTTCCCAGACCCACCATTGGGTTGGCTGGGGAACTGAACTTTGAAATACAGTTTAAACAGGGATATATAGCTTTCTGGCATTAAATACTGATAGGGCACGTAGTACAATCGGTACACAAAAGAATAGCACTGAGTAATATATATTTTTTAATTTTGGCTTTTATAGCATTTTGGAAAAGAACTCTTCATTTGTTAGTTGTTGAAGGGTATCAATATTCAAATAAGAAAACACAACATGGCAGCACCAAGTGAGGGTGTGGGCTGCATACACCTCCTGTGCTCCCTGTCGCCTGTCTCTGCATTAGATGAATTATATGTTTGTGAGTAAAAGGAGAACACATTCATTGGTAGCATTTGAATGAGCCGTTTGAACTTGATTGCTTTGACAAGCCACTGTGAGGGAACCAGTTTTGAAATACACACTCAAATGATGCTTCGCCTGATTTGGGACACAGCTGACATTTTGTGCCATTATATTAGGAGACTCAACTTTAACCCTAATACTGATATTGCTCTCCAGATACAAGGGAGTTATTATTGCTTTATTTTACTTGGTGTTTTTGCCCTTAATTTTAATTAATCTTGTGGAGGTGGGCAATCTGCATAACCTCATTTCAAACTGCACATTCCTAGATGTTTCTAAGCTATGCTATTTTTAGATTCTGCACTTTAATAGACTGTATAATTTTTCATCTCCTGCAGCTCTTTTGCACCTGAACACAGTGTGCTGAGGTGAGCAGGAGTGCAGCATTTTGTGAAGTAGAGATCACTGTAGTGTGCTTGGCTGTTCACCACCAGCAGTCAGATCCCATCCCATGCTGCTCCATTAACTCCCCCAGCCCCACACTCACTCCTTTCCCTATCTAGCTGTGCAAACTCCTACTTAGCGCTTGTATTTTAGCACTTTTTTGTCCCAATTTAAGAAAATCACATCTACCAATAAGCTCCATGAAGAGACAGAAAGACAATCCCTTCAAATTAAGATTTTGCTGATTTCACATGGACGCCTCTGAGCTCGAAGACTCTCTTCAGCTCCTCCTCCAAACCTCTGCTTTTCTGCACACTCCTGTCATGGTATATTTAGACTGCTTTTGTCCACTTCTTTGTCTTTACATACAAGCACAGGGATATCACATTGAGATTAAGTGCAATTAAGGTAATTTAATCTGATTCCAACACAGGCAAATAGAGGATATGATGCTAAATGGTCTCCTTCTAATCCATTTTTACTGAGCTCCATTACAGCCTCATTGATTTGAGGATACATTGCAGAAGTCTTAAAAGAAATGAGGAAATGTATAATTACTTTGTGAAGCTTCATGTTGTCCTACAGGGAGGAAGATATTACAAAGTATTGATTCTGTCATAGCGTATAACACAAAAAAGCGACAAAAAAAAATGTATTTTCTAGATTTTGTGAAGCAAAAATATCCGAGATTCTTTTCTGTGAGGCCATGAGCAGGTCAAGTTGGGGAGCTGCAGCAAGAAATGTTAACCAGGAAATTTCCCGCATGATTAGAAACCACAAACCAAGAAAAATGTGAAAAAAGGATCAAAAGAGGAAAGAACTAGTTGCTAGTTCCGGAGAGAAACAATACATTTTACAAGACGGTTCAAGTCCAGGTCAGAGTTTGAAACCACACCCCTCAGGAGGACGTTTCTCTGAGGCTTTGCTACGCCTGCAGCAAATCTACCAGTCAAACACTCTATTTTATGGGAGAGGGTTAGGTGGAGGTAGACTGGTAGAAGAGGGAATAGGCTGTGTTGGCTGAGTGACTTCACTGAGGCCTAAGATGTTCCATCACGGTCATGGAGGAGGTGTGAAAGGTGGAAACGATCCTATAGGTGCCCAGAATTCAGGTTTAGTCCTTTTTGGTTGTTATTGTAACTGATATATTACTTTTACTATTAAAATCTGACTGATGTAAGAGTAATTTTATTGTTGTCATAGTAGTTGTTTCTGAAAAGAAGCAACCATTTAAATTTCTTGGCCATTACTAATATAATCACATTTGTGTTTTGATTTAACAACTGGTTCAGCATTTACTCAACAATGCAGAACAAGTTTGATTTCAGGGAGCAATGCCGGGCAGTATCCTACAGTTAGAACATCTCATGACAGTTTTATTGTTTTTGTTTGTTACTACGCGAAATTATTGACAAACTAATACTTTTAATTCAATTCAACAAGCAAAGCAGTGGAAATAGTCCTATAAATAAAAAAGCAACACATCTATGAATATTAACCCAGTGACATAAAGTAAATGATGAAATTCTTTCACATTGACAAGAAAACTAGTTTCGCTCTAACTCGACTTTATTTATTCAAACTGTGAATTACAGATTATATAACAAGCACATGGTGTTCTTAGCATCATCACATATTCATTTGACCAAGCTAATGTGTGAATGCATCACTATGTCTCTGACTGGATCTCAAATGCATTCACTAAAGATAAAGTGCATGCTGCGTTTTGTATGTTGATGATATGTTGCTTGTTTAGCTTGTCTGATTAGCAGAATTAACCCTTTCATGCATGGTGTCCACTACAATAGACAGATATTTGGACAAAAATGTATATTCTTTAGGTTACAGTACAATGTTCAACTATAAGGTGGTAAATCCCCAAACTCTTGTCCTAAGTTTCACACAAATATTGTCTTTGCACATTTTTACTATAACAAGATATTGCAACATAAATTCAAAATACCTGACGAAGGGCTAGTTGGTACTATGCCTGCATTCAGATTTCAGATTTTTTTTTATTTTTAACTTTAAAACTTGGTGTAATTCACATGTGAATAATTTGATGAAACAGCAACAATACACAAACTTCAGATTTTTCTTTTATTAACTCTTAACAAATGTGTGAAAAAGACATTTGTCAGTCTTTATCAAGTTCCACTAAATTACTGTTTATACCGCTGATGGATGGTGTAACATTGAAAAACAAATAAACATGATTTTTAACTTGTTAAATTTAAAAAAATAACATTTTTAAAAGCATTACTCAGTGAGTGACTAATCCATGCATGAAAGGGTTAAAAAAAATTTTGACTAAAAGAACTGAAAACATTTTTTTGTAGATTATAAAGATAATGCCAGAGCAGATGGAGCAGCAGAAGAGTTGAGGAGGAGATGACATCCATGGGTATACATGAGGTTTAACTGTGCAAAGTGAAAAGTGAAGAATAAAATTCAATGAAAATTTCAGGATAGGTCCAGAGGCGGGCCAAAAACCAATTGATACGATTTTGGAGTTGATTCCTGAATCCGGATGTGAAACAAGAATTTGTTTACATTGTGAGACAGTTTTCCATATATTCAGAAATAACTCAGGAAGTTTTCAATGGATTTTGTTGATGATTTTGGGAATGATGTCCATGGCACAAGGGAGAGGTGATCCAATGTTAGTGCTGATCCAAAACTGGATGTGGATCCAGGGAATATTTAAAAAATATGTTAACAGTGCGAGATAGGCCCAAAGTTGAGAAGCTATTGGGATGGAATTGGAATGGAAATATTCTCCATACTGAATATTGATGTACCCCTGGATCCAGAAGTTTATATCATTGGAGCACTCCCTAAAGATAGACTAGAAAAAGGGAAATTGTATTTATTGCAAGTTCTACTATTAATGGCCAGGAAGATGATCTTCCTCCTATACCTCAGTGGCATGAAAGGGTGAAGAAGGTCTATGAAATGGAAAAGATAATGGCCCTACTTCATCTGAAGATGGACCTTTTCAAACAAGATGCACTCCCATAAGTGGATATTTCAGCTTACCAATGTGAAACCTTGTAAAACTGTGCTGTATTAAGAGAAATATTCAGATGTACTTGTATTTTTTTTTTTTTTTTTTTTGGGAGGAACTTCAGAAGCAATCCAGTGAACTTGAATTGCCGGATTGTAAATAGTTCTCGCATACTTTTCTTACACATATTTCTTCTTCTGTGTATACGGAAAAAAAAGAGAAAGATTCTGATGTAACTTAAAATCTTTTTGTGAATACATATGAATTCTGATAAGAATTTGGTAAAAAAAAAAAAAAAAACTGTGCAAGATAGTACTGTTTGACTTATCTTAGACCATTACTTTTTTGTGTCTCTCAGCATCAGTCTAGGTATCTTTCTTTGTGCTTCAGTAATCGCTTCATTTAGAAAACTTTTAAGAGGGGATCTGAACTCAAGACTTTAAATCAGAAGGCTAAAATAGAGCTCCGAACTTAGAAATCTACGAACACATGACAAAACAGACACAAAGTTTGAGCTGCTACAGACTGCTCTGACAGTTTTTGTTTAGGAGGCCGTAACAGAAGAAGACTTTTGTTTCTCTGAGCAGTGTTTGGATCTCACAGGACTTCATTCCACCAAGCAGAGAGGAGCATGATTTCAATTCATATCATCCATAATTTTGTTCCCAATTGTATTGTTGCAAACTATCACTTCAGCCCACTATTATCCTGCTGCTGCTCAAATCAATAATGAATTTAGCAGTGACTGAATTAATGCTTTTCCAAACACTCTTAAGTCCACAGTGAGCTGATGCAGAACACAAGAAAAAAGATGTGAAACTGTGAGCGGACCTCCTCCTGCGCCAAGTGAATGAGGCGGGATCTCAGCCTTCATGTTTTCCATTCGTCTTGCCTCTCCGTCTGCCTGCCAGCCTGAATCATGTTGCTTTCTTCTTCTGATGTGAATCGCAGAGGTTTCTTTGCAGCCTTTTAACTACCTCCACTGTGAGAAAACAGAGGATGTGGTGACATTTTTACAGCTCTCATTTTATCTCACAGTAGTGGGTTTATATTAGGGTGACTTTGTTCATTATTCACCTTGATGCTCAGAGGTGAAAGCCTCTATGAGCGCAAAAGAAAACAGACTTGAAACGGATTAAAATATGTTGTCTTAGGTAATTCGGTGTGTTTAATGTTTGAACTAACATATCATAATTTAACTTACCATATGGCAGGAAGAGAGGGGTCTTGAGCTTACTTCTTCTAAAAAATGACATGAACATGCTAAAGGTATCAGCTCAGTCAGGGATAGTGTGAACTTATGACATTCAGCTGACAATGTTCTGTGTGTGGGTGGGTGGGGGACTGAAAACATCATGCATACAATTCTAATGATGTATATGTTCATTTTTATCACTCTTAGCTAATTTCGAAGTTTAATTTTCATTACGGATGGATATTTCATTGGTCCTGACTTCATCAAGCAGTTGCATACAGCCTGAGCTCTCATATGTGCCTTGAGTGTCCTCCAGCAGCATACACTGAGTCAGAAGTATTAAGAATTGCCTGAGGGGCGTCGGTGGAGCAGTTGGATAGTGCGCTTGGTCAGTGATCGGGAGGTCGCAGGTTCAAGCCCAGCTCCGGGCGACACATGACACATGTCCTTGGGCAAGACACTTAACCCCAAGCTGCTCCCACTGCTGCGTCAGTGATGTGTAAATGGGCATGAAGGGGTGTGAATGTGTTAGAAATACGGATGGATAACCAACATAGAAACTCTGAACCATCAGTGAGTGAATGTGAGCGCGAATGGGTGTGAATGGGCACGTGCGACCTGCGGTGTAAAGCAGCTTTGAGTAGTCCAAGACTAGAAATGGCTTTATGAGCTGAAGTCCATTAACCATTTACCCGTTATACCAAAGTCCAATAAGTCTGTAGCCCAATTCACACTGCTAATTCAAGCCAAAATATTTACATCCCTGTGATGCTTTGCCTCTACTGTGAATAAAACGGAAGAGGGTAGAGTTGATCCCCTCTCTGCTCCGTCTCCAGAGGTGCCCCAGGGGCAAGACAGCAAAAGATCTGGCTACTTTGTTAAGTGTAGTTCAAAGCTGAAAAAAAAAAAATTCTGATTTAGAGTGTAATTTTATGCAGGCTGGGCCTCATTATCTCACAATCTGAGGTAGTGAGAGCATCTTTGAGTTTCCTTGAGTGTTGAATTAATTCGAAAGTCTGCCAAGGTACTTTGAGATACTCTCGTGATAGTAAGTTAGTAATATTGTTACTGCCCCCCCACCACCCATGAAGTTAGTAGAAGGGCAAAGCTTACATTTTTCAAAATACAGCTGTGCATGTGAATAGGTATTTCTTCATTGAGGCCTGGACCACACAAATATGGATATATTCCTAAATGCACATTTTCTGTCCAATTAGGCCTCTCAACCACACGAACACGATGATTTCACTCACATAAACGGAGATTTTTTAAAATGAATAAAAAAGTGAGTCCGTCTAGCAGTGTTAAACGGAGCTGGTGTTGACGCGATGACGTCAAGCGCCTAGCAACAAGTCACTGTAGCAACGGTTGCCAACACCAAGAACAATGGCCGACATTAACTGTGCTATCTCTGTGTTCTTTGCACTTCCTTCACTTTTTGTTTTTGTAATCCAATGTTACACGAAGTAACAAGTCCACCTCATCATCTGTCCACACAAACGACTCAATTTTGTTTGTTTTCTTCGCCATCTTCTTACTGCGTCGACTGCTTCTCCTTCCTGTTTTTGACTGTGCATGCTCATAACGTTCTTCTTCTATGGTTTTCACATTTTGCTAACCTGCTACTTATCTGTCAGGCATTGCATTGCAGGCTTCAGTTTTGCCTCTTCGTATGGACAGAGATATTTTTGTGGTGTGGTCAGAGATTTTTTTTTTTAAACGAGGACAAAGATATCCGATCAAAAAAATATCCATATGCGTGTGGTCCAGGCCTGAGTATTACTAGGCAAACACAGAAATTTAGTTGTGTTAATGTGCCCTTTTCATATCCACACATACATTTTGATTAGTTTTCTGACCCATTCCATCTTGAAATGATCAACGACTAGTCTTCCATTCATATAAGTATTTCTTGAACACTCAAGTAAAAGATTTAAGTCCATTATAAGAAAATACATTTCTAAACAACATTTTTAGTAATAATTATTATTAAATATAAACTTGTGTATAAAACTATAATTTTCCAAATCAAACAACTTATGCCAATAACTGAAAATCACTGTGCAGAAATTTGGATTGGCATATGTGGTGCCCAGCCAAAATTCCAGGATGGCCACTCCCCAGTGTTGCCATGCCCCTGCTCAGACAAATCCCCCCTAGCCACCCCAAGATCTAGCCACACTCTTTTCACTGGGTGGTGCCCCACTGTTTGAGAAACACTGAATTCACATAAATGTCTCTTACTGGTAATTTGTCTGTCTGTCAGTGATGCGGTCTCCTCTGTAACTGCCCATCCCTGTTCTTAAGCAACACGTAAGATGTCTCACACAGTTTATTATCACTGATACACGTGCCTCTACATTTCACTGTAATGCATGTAGAATGTAAGTCTAATAAAAAAAACAATATTCATACTTGACTTTCTCAGAGAAGGAAACTAATCTCTGTCAAAATAAGATTCAAGGTGAGATTCAGATCTCTGAAATTGCCTCTCCGAGCTGTGTGTCACAATCGCTGCTGCTGTTCAAAGTGTAGGACAATGAACCAATCAACACTTCAAACAACAAAACCTGACTTCCCGTTGTTTTCCGAACATCACACACTCCCCTCACATCTTCACATCTCCTGTCTCATGATTTAAGACACACTGGCAGAGAGTTTGGAGAGGGTAAGACTTGACTATATTTGGTTTTCAGCTCGTTTGCTGCAATAGTAATGCAATAGCTGATAATAGTCTCAAGGCTAAGCATATGCAAGGAGGTCAGTACTCATTAGTATGCAAGAATAAACAGTGTAAGATTTGAATTATTGAGCTCTGAGTGTGTGCGTGGCCTTGTTTCATGCCCTCTTAGACCCATCTCATTGTATTGATTATAAAAGTGTTCATTTTTTCCTCATTAGTTAGACTCTGATCTTGTTTTATACACAACAGACCGAGGAGAGTGCTATGCAAGCATTTATTTGTGTACTAAGATGAATCCCTTCCAATCCCTTTGTCTTTATCAGTGTGCTCATTGTTGATGAATTTGAATATTTTACAGTATGTATCATCGACCTTTAGATAATGTGCTGCAATGCCAGCTTGTGCTTGATGCAAAACTTAACTTCTTAAGGTCTTGGATATTACCATGCATATGAAAGAAGTCGCTGTTTTGGAGTTGAGAGAAAGAAGTAAAGCAGACTGCCCAGAAGCCTCAATCTGCAGTCTCAGAGGTTCAAAGAAGATTTGTTGGTTTGAAGCTGCACAGAGTTTCAGTCCAAATATCTTCATAAGCAAGCTGAGAAAAAAAATCTGGCTTTTTGAAATTCTTCAATCAATGCTAAAAAAAGCAGATGGTTTGGTGGTGTGAAAAGGCCTTAAGAATTCATAAGCAACCCAAATTACTCTGCGTCCCTGCCAGCAGTCAATTCATTAAACTCTGTTGTTTTTCTGAAACTGTAAAGCTGTTCATTTGAAGTCAAAATTGAGAGAATGCTGGGTGTAATTTAAGGACTCATTGCTGTTAAAAAAAAAGACAACTCTGTCATAGTTTGTATTGAATACATTCACATTTAACATTTTTGGTGCAAGTTGTCATAAAGACCTTAATATGAAGTTGAGCCAACATGTGTGAAATTATGGAGTGTTCTGCATTTATTAGCTTTGTATGCAGTGGGTGGCCATTTAATCAAAACTAGAATAAAATTCTCTTGTTTGCACTTGTTTAAGCCTTCTCCAGACAGATTCTTTTTTCTAATAATCTTTGTAATCTTGGTGTTTCCAGTTCATTGTCCAGTGTTTTCAAGTCGTAGCATCTCAAATATGAGTTTGAATATTGTATCTATCAGTAGATGTTAGATCAGGGACACCTGTGAGTTAGAGGATGTGAATGACGGTCTTTGTTCAGAAACAGTCAGACCCAGGTCATATTATTCCTCTGTTCTTACCCCGAAGTCACCACCAGGAACTTCATTGTTAAAACTATAAAGCACAGAGAAGGACACTGGAAAAGGCAGCTGTCACTACCACCACACAGCTCAGTAAGACAACAGAGCACTGGGTGATGTTGACAGAATTGCATGTTATGTTTTTATTTTTATTTTTAGCAGCACATGAAGAGGAAGGTTGACATGTATGGTGTGTCAAAGAAGAAAAAAACATGGCTTGCTGACCATGGAGTAATTCCTTTATATTGACAGTGTCATTGTGGTTTTGGTGTGTGTTTCACACTGAAATGATCAGATGCTTTATGGTACAGGTTATGTGAAGGCATGCAAACCTCTTCTTTTTCAAGGGCTGGAACTGGTGTCTGCTTTGGACCCTACATTTTGTATGAAAGGAGATTGGAATAGAATAAAAAAGTCTGCAATACTGATGACAGCAGAGGGTCAAGAAGAAGGGCTATGGTGGTTTTTCAAGAGTACCCATTACCCATTACTTTTTTCCCTTTAAACTTTATAACACCAGAAAAAACTTAATAGGGGTTAGGAATCTCATTTACAAGAGGGACCTGGCCAAGACAGGCAGCCGTACATTTACAAAGTTACAGGCATGAAAGAATTACAACAACAAATGCAGATACAGAACATACATATCACCCAATCAATTCAGAGTCACAGGGTGAAAGCCTCTACAGCCTGATTCATCTTCCTCTAATGCCTTCAATCTGCTTCGAAAAAGATGTAAAGAGACCAGCTCCCAATTTTCCTGCAGCAGATTCGAGTCTGTAGGAGCAACAAATCTGAAACCTCCTTTACCCATTCCAAGATAACTTTGGGGAAAGATAACAGAGGTAAGTTTTCTGACTTCATCACAAAATGAAGACTGTAGTTTCCAGCACTTTTGACAGGAATTCTGCCAGGGGCCAAACACACAGAGATGTACTGCTAGAAAAGTGTCTGCAACCAGGGTTTTTTGAGCATGCATGAGAGTTGAAACATTTCCAACTTTTCCATGCAGCACTCATTAATGTTGATAACAGCTTAAGCAGATGCAAAGTAAGATGAAAATGGGCAAAAGACAGGTGTGGGTGATTATTTATGCTCTCGGTGAGCCAACTGTAGGTTTTTTGCAATTTTATGGATCCTTATTTGAAGTGACATGTTCTTGGAGATCCTCTCTGTAGAGGTCAAGTATGAGGGAAGCAGGCCAAGTATAGCCTTTTATATGGGGGTGTGCCAATGATTCAGTCTACAGATGGTCAAAGAGGAGTTCTGCTCCATCCATGGTGAGTTTATTTTTATACAATCGATGTAAAACTTCACTCTCTAATATAGTGGATTTTAATGTTGACATCCCATCATCATTAGGTGAATCATGATGATACATTCTTACATTCTGTCTTAATTCCAGTCAATATGTGGGATAATATATGGCTAATATTTATTGCTGATTTATCTGTTGTAAATATTGCCTGAAATTTTCATAGCTGCCAACACTGATAATCAACTTAAACGTTGATTATCTACTGATGTTGATATTGTGCCTATAATAACGTACATAACTACTTTTGTACTGAAGTGATTAATGGAAATGTAGTTTTCTTACAGGGTAGGTGCATGTTTAAACACACTTTGGCAGAGGTGACCTCCCATTTTGAAATTCATGTGAATATCAAACATAATTGCGTCCAGTTTTTTAAGATATAACATACATCAAGATTTCCTAAGTCTACTCAGCACATCCCTAAGTTTAAATGGCTCTTTGTACGAGGTTTTTAAGACAAATACTGCAAAGGGTTAACACTGTTAACACACGCACTTGCACACACACACACACACAGATGCACAGAGGGATAGAGAATGATGACGGGGCAATCCACAGTCCCAAAGGCCACCACCCCTCTCACTGTGGCAGTCATATGTGTGTGACTTTGTGAAGTTAAGGTGTGTGCTTTAGAGCTCAGCTGCCCAGAACACCGAATGGAAATCTAATGATGTCTCAGTCAGACTATAAGCCCTAATCCCCAATGACATTTCAGAGAGACATTCTTTCTATAGTCCAGCTTTAATGAAAGACTTGAAGGAGAGATTTTTTTTTTATTCCACCTGGTGGGGCCCAATTACAACCACAAGGACTGGAGAATAGAGAGCACCGTGAAGGTCAGAGCTTCATCTATGACTCTGTGCTGGTATTACTGTAAATGATAACTTAGGCTGGGGGCACCCTTTTCAACTAGTCATGAATCGGTTTCGGGTAAATAGAGTGGGATTTTATATGGTTTCACATACTGAAAGATAAAGTGTATTAAACTCAGCCTCTTATATGACCAGGGGGCTGGATCAATATCATGACACATTCTGCAATAAAGGCCTCACAGGCAGCATTGATTGCAGTGCAGTCGGTAGGATGGGTGGTGCATTAACTTTCTTATTTTGGTCTTGATATGTTTATTTTGGGCTGTTGAACTCCTGATACAATTAAGTTAGTTCCAAAATGTTCCATTTACAGCTTTCAGTCTAAATTTGGGAATAGCATTGTATATTTCATTTTATTTAAAGAGCCCTTATCATGCTTTTTTGAGTTTTCTTTGCCCTGTAGTGGTCTAAACATGTCTCTTTTGCATGATTGTGTACTCCCATGAACAGGACACAACACACAAATAGACCTACAAGTGTGATGTCCTACCGTTGTACTTTGTCCTATACAGAATGATGTCAATTTTTGATGTGGTGCCAATCAGAGAGATCAAAGGTCACAGGCATTCAGTGTTGGTTTTGACTTTGCTGCATATCTGCAGAGATGTCTCTGAATTTTTCTGCATCTTTTGTTGAAATTATGGACTATAGATGATGAAATTCGTGCTTTTTTTGTAATGTGTCGCAAGCACCAAATTCCAAACAAGTGAACATTTGCTATTAAAAATTTAGGTTTCACTTTGTACGGCAAATATGTTGTCTGTGAATTAAATGTAGGTCAAAAAGGACTTGCAAACTGCTGTATTTTATTTTTCTTCATGCTGCACACAGACTTCAGCTGAATTCTAAATTCACATTACAAAGTGCTTCACAAGGAGAGCAGTAATGAAAATATAATAAAAGGAGTCTGATGATTTCTATAGCACTGTGTCCTGGTCCAATTGAAAAAAAAATGGTTTATTGAATTTAAGTTGTAAAAAATTACTTTAGTTAAATCTCAGACCATCAGTTACTCATAGAACTGAGCATACAAGGGAGCATTGATTTAATAAGGGCTTGTACAGTGTGTTTTACCATTGTGCTCAGTAATAGTGAGACGAGATTTTGAGTCTTTCTGTCCCAACCCTAAGCTGGGCCAGTGATAGCCATATACACATGTATAGGTAGTAGATGCAGAGTGGTTTCCTTGTTTTCAATTTCACTGCTGTTGCCTCTGCTTTCTGCTTCTTCTGCTGAGGCTGCTCAATGTCCCCTCCAGCTGCAGCACAGCCAGACAATCAGCGGTTAGATAGACACACTTTGCTTTACTTTGCCTCTCTCTGCATTGCTCTCTCTCTCTCTCTCTGTGTCTTTGGGTGCCAGACCAAAGAGGAGTGGGCTGTTTATAATACATTCTCACCAGGGAAGGAAGCGTTTAATTGCGCTCCAATTTGCAAGCCCTGCATGTGCAAAGCTTTTTACCCTCAGCATCAATCTGCAAGTGGATATTCCCGAAATACTGTGTGACGATACACAGCAGTTTGCATCAAATTAAATTACAGTGATGCAGGGAAACAACGTGAAGGGGGGAAGGGTTCCTGCAATTATGTTACGTTCCCCTTGAGGCAGGGTTGTTAGACCCTAAGCTGTAATGTAGACTGCAGGTGATGACATGACTGTGCTCTGATTAATTAGCTGTCAATTGGTTTAAACAGTCACTTTCTCATCCTGACCTGTGAGGGCTAAGAGCCGTTAATCACCTGTGGGATTCAACGGGGCAAGATGCACACTAATTCAAATCATGCTTAACAGTGGGGATCTAACATCAAGATTCAATTGGCTCACAATAGAATAGTAGGGGGGCCATATCTACGCAGTACATGTGGATTAATAACATGATTTACATTTTTCCACATAATGCCTGTGATGTGCTTTTATCTCCTTGTCTCTTGTCTTATGCCTCCAATAGTCAAAATAAGGTTTATCCTCACCTTTGATTAGTCCTCATGTCTGTCTCAAACTCTTAGTTTTAGGGTTAAAGGTGAAGTGGTCATTGGACATTATGTTCTTGCTTTTGAACAATATTTCCAAAAAAAAAAAGAAATCTTTAATCCTTCAGGTAGCCCCTCTTCATGAAATGATCTGTTAAGATTGCTGCAAATTTTTGAACTTCAAACTTTACAAAAATGTCCTCTCATACAAACAATAACATATATATCATATAACCTTTTTTGATCATGAGTCAATAAACGTCAATAGAAGTTTTTGTCTCTGCCCTGAATGTTATTTCTCAGAAATGTTCAGAAGATTTTTGTCAGACTTTGCACAAAGTTCTGCCCTAACTCATGGATAAGCTGATTTCATTTTGGAGGTCCTCATGCTCATCCCTTACTCTGAGAGAGTTTCTTTAAACTTCACACACACGTTCCCTTTGGCTTAAGGGTTTACTGAACATAAGTTTGTGGTCAAGTGTTGAAGTCACTGTGACTATAAAACATTTGGTTAAAAAAAACTTTTCTCTTTAGAGAGCCCGTACGTTGCTACTCTGGTGAATATGTTTTATTTATTTATTGTTTCAACGGCCCCAATGGATAAGCAATGTCAAAACAACAGTAGGTGAGGTGAAGGTCAGTGAAATAAAGAATGTAACCAGTGCATGAAGTTACTGATGATGTACACATCAACGAAATTCTTTTATTAATTCCACCACACCAAACACCAAGTATTTTAACCCCTAAGATGTTTTCTTTTCTTTTACTTACTAAATTAAGAAAAACATTGTCATCAAACTGCATTAAAATAGACTCTGCCAAACATGAGTTGTCTGACTGGAGTAACCTGGGAATGGGGTTCTCTGATTCTGATTGGTTGTTCTTCTGACTAATCAGAGTGCTGAAAAGGCTAAATTGCTAATATTGAGAAATAGAAATCTAGCTTGTAGCACATACTGAGGGCCCCCGATCCAGCTGTGTTTCCACTCTGCCTGAGACGCACTGTAATGCTGCGTTCACACCGCAAGCGACCCAGCTACCAAAATCGCGTTGCCCACGCAAGTAGCGTGCGGTGTGAACGCACCTTTGGAGGCCCCTTTCACCATATTTGTCCACTCTGATTGGTCAACCAGTCTGCTCTGTGGTGATTGTCCAGTTCGGCTCTGTTTAGTGCCTTGGTTTCAGCCGCTCTGTATTCTGTCTTTAGTTATCGCATTGCACTGGGCTTGCTACCCAGAGTAAGATGACCTTAACTGCCGACACAGATAAAGGTAGGATGTCACACTGGTAGGTCTATTCGTGGAGCTGTTTCAGGCAGCTACTTACCAAAACTGTTTGTCTTGTTTACAGAAGTAATCTGTTAGAGGGAGGAGACAGTTATATAATTCCATATTCCAAACCTGAAAGTATAATATGGGCTCTTTTTAGAAAATATGTTTACATCAATCAAACTATAACAAAAGCCATCCAAGCCCCTTCTCTTGACCCACCTTTGTACTTTCAGATTTTGAAGTAGTATTCTTTACAATGGGATATTTCAGCTGGGCTGTAGTTTTGGATAAATATTATTACCTCCGCCAAGGAGGTTATGTTTTCGGGAGAGTTTGTTTGTCTGTCCGTCTGTCCATCTGTGAACAAAATAACTCAAAAAGTTATGGATGGATTTTGATGAAATTTTCAGGAAATGTTCAGCATGGGAAAAGGAAGAACTGATTTGATTTTGGTGTTGATTCGGATCAGCGTCTGGCCGCCATGGCGAAAAATGTGATTTCTGTGAATAACTACTGAACTAAAATAGATATCACTTGAAAAGCACTCGGAGAGCGCAGACCTCCACCAGCGCCACAGTCATTAACCCTTATTGTGATTTTGACATTAAATATTAGTTCTACCTTTATTTCATCGAAATATTTAGATTCCTTGCCCATGAAAACATACCATTAGCAATTTGATTCATAACGATATCTATTTTAGTTCAGTAGTTTTTCACAAAAATCACATTTTTCATCATGGCGGCCAGAAGCTGATCCAGATCAACACCAAAATCGAATCAGTTCTTCCTTTTCCCATGCTGAATATTTCCTGAAAATTTCATCAAAATCCATCCATCACTTTTTGAGTTATTTTGTTCACAGACAGACGGACAAACAAACTCTCCCGAAAACATAATGTCCTTGGCGGAGGTAATTATGAATCCAGTTGCTAATGGTATGTTTTCATGGTCAAGAAATCCAAATATTTCAATGGCTAAGGACTGTGGTGCTGGCGGAGGTCTGCGCTCTCCGAGTGCTTTTCTAGTTCCTTAAGATTTTTTTTTCTTCCTTCACTGTCACCTTTACAGAAGAGAATTGAGCTTTACACCTGCTTTTTCTGCTTTTCCTGACTTTTCATTCTTTATAATGATAAATCAGTTCATTACGCATAGCTTAAACATACCAAAAGCAATATGGTGACTTCCAAAACTTTCCCTCTTTCTCTCTCTCCTATTGTGCATTTGAACTGAAGCATAGCAAAGCAAAAAAACAACATGAGATTTAAAAATATAAAATGCCCTGGTGGCCAATCGATTGCTCAGGTTTCCACAAGGTCTCATACTGCTGTGAACTTTGCGGTGACTTCTTGGTCCCTTCGTGCTTCTTGGAGCTGACAGCATCAGCAGGGACAGGGAGATGTGTGCCATGAAGAATCGATCCATGTTGGAAGAGAGATGAAAGAGGCGAGGCCGGGAAGAGCAAGAGAGACAGCGGAACTTTAATTAAAATGGACAGACAAAGGGAAGATTAAAGGCTGGGAAGAGAAGGTGCTGAGATATGTTGAACTGTTTGAATGCAGCCGTCCTTTTACATCAGAGGTAGAAGATGACAAGTCTGGAGACAAACCAATCTGCCTTATTAAACTTGCAGAAAGAAAACTGACTATGCTGAGGTAATGCTGTGGTTTTAAAGTTCCACAAATCCAGCAAACTAAATAACAAAAGATGAATTGGTTTCCATTGATCAGGTCATGTGACGCAGACATCCAACTCTAAAGTGGTGGATGTAATTTGTTAGGCTGTCAGACTTCCACATTTAATCCACTAAGTTTTTGTGATTTTCTTTGTGCATATTTGTTGACTAGCAGCCTCAGTCTGTCAACACCTGTCACAATCTGAATCGGTGTGTGTAGCTCTGTCACGATAATCAATATATCAATTAACCACATGATAAATAAAAATGAACCTGCTAAGTTTGCTGGTCTTGATATATTGACATGTGCATCCGTGTTTGTTTTCCTCCCCTCTCTCTACCAAACAGGCTGGTTGACAAGAGGGTTCACTCTGTGCATCTTTCTCAACACTTGGGTGCGTTGGTTCTATAGTAGAATGAACAGAGTGAACCCTCTTGTTAGTCATTCAATCTTTGAGTGCTGCAAGTGAGCAGCAGGAGAGGTAACAAGGAAGCAAATGCATGTATGAAAGAGGGCACAAAGAGATTGTTTCTGAGCTGAAAGCCACCGCCCCAGAGCGGGAATATTTTTGTTTTTAAACAGAATGAACAAGGTGTGAACTTTTGCATGTGTACCTCGAACACAACCATCCTGTCCACTTTCCCAACTGGCAACAAAACACTGTGTAAAATGGTGCACGCTCACAGACAATGACTATTGCTGCATTGCAAAAGAAATGCAACCCTTCAATACAGTTGAAAAGCCAGCATTTTTGGAAATGTTACAAACGCTTGACAGATATTATGAATTGCCTGGGAGAATGCACGTCACAAACAGCAATTTCTGAACTGTAACTTCCATTTAATTTATTATGTTGTTTGTTTATTTTATTTAAAGCTCTTTGCATTCCAATTACAATGTTGAATATGCTTGAGAAATTATTGTTTATTGGTATGTCGTACTCACATTGGTATGCCATTTATTATCGTTACATTACAAAAATGGTTCCAAAATAATGTTGACAATAATATTGTTGATTGGCAATTATCGTCCAGCAAAATTTGTGGAAGTGTGTGTATTAACACACACACACACACACACACGTGTATATGTATATATATAATATTATTAACAAACTGTCATTTATTAGATTAGTCTTCAGCTCATTTTGTAACTTTTTTGTTTTCCTTGCAATTTTCTTTACATTAACAATTGTGGAGTTTCAGATGTTTTCTGAAATGTGTTGTTCCAAAGAAATGGAAATTGTCTCCTTTACGATGTACACTGATTATAGCCCATGATGCCTTGGAGTTGAAGTTTCGAATCCTCTAACTTGTAGCGAAAAGGGACTATTTTGATACAAGTGCGCATTTATTTCTTTGGCCCTTAATGTTAACATAGAAAATAATACATAGACACTATCCCACTGATGCCCATTGGACTATAAGCCTTTGGCTGATGGTGGCTACCACGGTATTAATCATGTCTCCAACCATCTCTTGATAAATCTTGAAACATGTAAAGTCTCCAATCCTTATCACTTCACCCGTACTCAACTAGCTCAATCTGTTTTTGAGTGGACATGGATATGTCTTCAGTAGCTTTAACCCATGAGGTTCTGCCATGTTTTTATGTTACTTTTTTCTTTCACGAGGGATTACAGCTTGTGAATAGTCACTTAAACAATGTGACACTTCTTACAGCCAGCGAATATGATTCATAATATGGGTCTCATGGTGTACTGACTTGGAATCCGAACCACCTATTAACACCAAAAAATCTGTTAGTTTGATGTTTAATAAGCTGATAAACCAACTGAGTGTTACAGGCACCTTTTCTCACAGATAGTCCTGCAATCATTTCTCTCAATAAAAACAAAGTCAGCCCATCAGGTTTTTTGAAAAATGAAAAATTAATGACAATTTGTCATTGGCTTGACTTTTTATAAACTGACTGTATGCTCACTTCATTCCAACAGTAAATGGTTAAAGAACTTGTACAAATAATCATGTCACTTTGGGCTTTGAGAGTTTTGTCTGTTTTAGCCCTTAATTAAAAAAAGCAAGTTACCAACAACATGCCCAGATTGCTGTCATATACCCAGAAATCCATGCCCAGATTTAAATCATAATCCTGCCCTGGAGCGTATTTTAATTGGTCTAGTTTTGGTATGGCTTATACACTTGTTCAACATCTCATATTTAGCTGCTTTGATTAATTAGGAATGTTTTTCGTGTTTCTCAAAGTCAGCCAACAGTTTTTAGGCTTGTTCAATTTGAGAATAATGAGAGGATAATGTATACAGAAATATTTTTAAAATGGTTAGAACAGAATAATGAAGGGCAAAGTAGTAAATATTTAAAGTTATTATGCCGCCTGCTGTTGTGTCTGTTTTATACAGTTCATGTCATTGAATAATGTCCAAATGCTCTTTTTCATTCACTAAATCGGCTCTAATTTTTCCAATAGCAATTAACTTTATCGATCTGGATCTGAAGTGTGTGTGAAATACGTGTTTGAAATATATGTCTGTGTGCTTCCTGTTTCTTTGATTCCTGAATTATCACCCAGAGACCATGAACACAAGCCAAGATGTCATGTCCTACCACTGATAGAAGAGGATTATTATCTGAACCTGAATCAGAATCGGGTTTTATTGCTAAGTATGGAACACATACAAGGAATTTGACTCCGGCAGTTGTTTTCTCTAGTACAAGGAGATAGACACAAACAAGCCACAATAAAATAAATAAATGTAAGTGTAAAAATAGAGGCTGTGTTAAAATGTGCATCAGGAATATTTACAAGCATACTGGGATATTTACAATTTGAAGGGAGGAAAATGCAGCTGTGCTGTCAATAGTGCAGCTATTAACTGTTTAAAAAGTTATCAACAACATGCCCATACCTTATATATGTAAGGTAGCCATTTTTCTCTTCTTTTAACAGCTTTATTTATCACATATCAAAGACACTGACATCATTAGCCCTCCACCCTACCCAGGTGGCATCCTCATAAACACTTCAACAAAAACACTCAAGTATCATATAGGAAAATACAACAGATACAAATACACACAAATACAAAAAACAGGGACAGACAAAAAGATTCAGAACAGTCTATGTTGATCATTATGTTCACTACACCAACATTCTGGACCTGTGGTGTAAGAAAAAAAAAGAGGAAAGTTCCAACAGTCAGAATATGGGCATTGAGACAGCAGTCAAAGAGAAATAAATAGAAATACAAAAGTACATTTTATTACGCAATGCCCTAACTTTACTAAAACTGGGATTAGTCAGTCACAATATGATTAAATAACAATTGTTAACAGGGTTGGTCTTTACATTACAGACAACATTTGCTTTGTTATTGTTTATCTTGAATGAATTGTAGACAAATCATTAGTCTCTCACCTAGCATAGAGACGTGACTGAAAGAAACATGGAGGCTTTCTGAGGATACTATGATTGTGGGGTAAAAAAAAAGCCCCTTTCCCTTTTTTTGGGTTTAAGAGTGCGTTGACAGCTACATGTCTTTAGTTTGTTCTGCTGCGTCTTGGGACTGAGCAAAGAGGAAAACAGAGCTGTTATAGAGCTGTCATAGTGTCACTGTGCACTCAGACAATTGACTGTCAGTCACCTTTCACAATAAAGCCACATGCAGAATACTGATTGAGGCAACTTCTGTGTCGTTAATAGACCGGTCAGCCCATGACTTTTGCTTTGGGGAAAATCTATTTAGTACTTAATGAGGCTTTAATACCAATTTACACTTTTATTTATATACCAGCCTTTCTTTCTTCTTCTTAATCCCCACGACTGTCTCCCTTTCTCTGCTCGCTTTTTAATTTGGCAGGATTTATGTCATCCTTTGGTCTATTTTTAACCCCACATTCCTTCATCTTCATGCCAGGGTGTCTCATTGGCAATTCACTCAGGTATTAATGTGACTTTTCTAGAGCTTTTCCATCATCTCAGTCTTCATGCATCATTCCCCTCACCACCAAGACATCATCACTTGCTTGTCATCCACTTCGCTCCCCCCTTTCATTTAAGTGATACCAACTTGTATCTACATGCCATTTCATGCCCCACGCTGAGAGTGTTTTCCAGTTGTCAGAGCAAATATTGAGATGAGACGGGGGTGACGCAGGCATATGTGGGTGGTTGTGGGAGTCAAATGACTATGAGATACGGCAAGAGGGAGACTGGAAGCGATGAAATGAACAAAACCAATATGAAAGTGAGTGGAGCTGAAGATGCATGCTATGTAAGCACTACCAATACCATGTTTTTCCTCATCCAAGAAACATTTAGTACCCCATGTGGAGGCTGAAAAAATACCATCTCCCTGCTAAAAGCTGTCAAACTAAAGTAGGTTTATCAACTAGCACGCTCAAAATTCGAGTTAAAGTTAAAATCAATCTCCACAAACAAACTTTGATTGCGTAAAGAAACTTCTCAGCACTTTTCAAATGTGTTCCTTCATGCCAAACTTTGCCAATCAGGTACTCCTTCTGACTGATCTAAGAGCTAAAAGACATAATTTGCTCTAAGGAGTCTGTTGGCAGCCCCACACGGCATGCAAGACAGCACCCAGAGGACCCAGAGGAGGAAAAACTGTTTGAGAAGTGCATTCAACTTCATGACTAATAGCTACTGACAGAAATGCACTCTAATGGGGCATTCCTCCGAGATTCCAAAAAGATTCTCAAAGTCATTCTTTTTTTTTTTTTCTTTCTACAAGTCCCTGAGTAAGTTTCAGAGCTTGGATTTTCAGACTGCAGAACAAGCTCAGAAGAGAAGAGGCCACTCAAATTCGGACTTTCTGGGGAACAACAAGAGGTTTATGAATTTATGAGAAAAATCTGTATTACATACTCTTTTTTTTGCCTGGTGTTTCGACTCCACCACGTCCTCCATCTACCAGCTACTTGTCTGTCCATTTCCCCACATTTTCACCCACACAGTTTTCCATTGATCCATCCACTGAACCAATAATCATTTTAAATATCCAAGCAATTATCCATCCATCTACCCACTTTTCATTCTGAGAATTGCACTGTCTTCCAGTGATCCTATAATCCATCCATTCATCCATCCTCCCATCTATATGTGAATCAATCCACTGTCTGTCCATCCATCCATCGCTCAATACATTGAATCAACTTTTACATCCACCAATCCACCTTACATTTCATTGACTTTTCAATCCATCTCCACCCAGTTTTCCATCCATTGATCTATTGATTTATTCATCAATCAACCAATCATCCATCTACTCATTGCATTAACATTTTCTCCGTCAGTCTCTTTTTCACTCCATCCATACCATTTGTTAGCCAGATTCAGAATAAAAGGATGCAACAGGTCCTTAGTCCATGAAGGCTTGGTACGAAAGGGTCCCCAGTTCTCGTTCCATATTTGCACTTTTGCCAAGTAGCTGGAAGGGTCCACAGTGATTTCGCAGTGTAATGGCTGAAAGATCGAAATGGACAGGCATGCTTAACATGGAAATCATCATCACAATTCATAAAAGATTAATTCTGAGTCCACAGAAGAAATTTTTGCCATGGGGTAGCTCGAATAAAGTCTACCGTTTGGTGTACAGCGAGTAAGGGTGATGTGTTTGCTGCATTTTCATGGAATGAAAATGGCAGGAAGAAATTAAAATAGTGCATAAACAGGCAATTCTTTCTCACAAAGCTCTGTGGATACAAAAGTCTAAGAACTAAGGATACCAGATAAATAAAAAAAAACTAATGTTTGGATTTGGATAAAATTGTCAGGGAATGTTGGTCATGGCACAAGACAAAAAGAGGTTTGATTTTGGTGATGATCCAAATCTGGGTGCTGATCTCCTATTTTTTAGGATTTGTTAGCAATGTCAGATAGGGCAGTTTTCTTAATTTTTTATGATAAGTCAACATATTTTTGACAAATGTTGATGCCATTTTCACAGAATGTTGGGTATGGTTCAAGAGAGATGTAATTCAATGTTGGCGTTGATCTGAATCTGGATGGGATCCAGGTTTTTTTTTTAAAGGATTTCTTAACAGTACGAGGTGGGGTATGCTAATGACTCAAAAACTTCTCAATGCGTTTTGATGACATTTCCAGGCAGTCTTAGTTAAAGGCACTGGCAAAAACTAATTTGATTGTGATCTGAATCCAGGTGCAGATCCAGAAATGTTTTAGTTGTCTTAATATTTGGAGATGGGACTTTTTCCCCCCACAATTAGCTAAAAACTTAAAATATTCTTATCATGTTGTGTTGGCCATGGCCCAAAGGGGAGCTGATTAGATATTGTTGGTGATTTGAATCTTGATGGGGATCCACAACTTGTTAACAGTACGAGATTTTGTTAGCCTTGCACTGCAGATGACCTGCCTGATTCACTGTCTGAAATCATGCAGATCCATCTTGCTAAGCTTTTTCTCCTGACCGGGGATCACTGCTGTAAACCGGGAGAGAATGTGGAAGTCCTCTGCATTAATGCTGGTTAGTCTATTGTAGTCATGTTTTTTAACCATACCTGGCAGAATATGCTGTCTTTACAATTACAGAGAGAACTTGGCGGGGATTGTCATTGACGAGGTTCATGTCACATATAAGTGGTAAATGACACATCTGTATGGTTTCATGTAATGTAAGATGATAGTCTAAGAACTAAGCTAACAACAGGGTCTAGCTGCTGTGTCATACTGTGGCTTGATTTGGATTGGTCTATGAAGAGTGTGACTGGCAGGACAATCGTCCAATCAGCAGCTGCAGTTGTTTTTAAAAGTTTGTGCTCTGAAAACATTTTCTATGGGCTCTTCTCCAGATGGACGAGTGAAATATTTCCATTGCAGGTATATGGAACTGTCTGCCTGGCATGTCAGACAAAGATTTTGTAGTTTTCCACACTTTTTGCGAAAACACTCACCAACACTGCTGGAAATGCCTTGGCAGTGATTTTTGCTCTTGGAGCACTTCTTGTTCATCTAGTACCTCTGGCTTTTTTCTGTCTGATTCAGCTTCCAGCTTCTTCTCAAATGTCAATTTGAACAACTGAGCTCCAGCCCTCCAGACCCCCCTCCCTAAAAACAAAAACACCCTCCCATATACCACAATAGGTATTGAGAGGACAGTGGAGATGTGGGTGACAGCATTGACAGCAGCCCTGAGCTGCAGGAGTATCAAACGAAGGGTTTTGTCATTACTAGAAGGACTGAGCTGCCTGATACTGTGTCCTCGCTGTGGCAGTTCAAACTGTCAGTCAAGGCCTGCAGGGTTTAGATATCGAACATTTGGAATAATAAAAACTGAAGATCACTTTAAAGAAAAACTGTGTTTTGATCATATTCAGGGTTTCTAAGTAATGACCGCAGGGATGTGCTTGAGATATTTCGTTCTTGATTATTTATGTAAGCGCTCAGAAAAACAAGTCAGTCTTTATTAAGCCATTTAAGCTGTCGAGGAATTTTACGGCAATAAAAATACGTCAAGCTGCAGTATCTTTAATTAGCTTGCTTCTCAGTTGTAAACTTTAAGCTCATGGGCGTGAAGAAACTTCACAAAACAAACACTTTAAATCCCGTTAAAGCGCACCTCTTTTATTTTGTGGAGGGAGAAAAGGGTTACTTTAGGGAATAAGTGGGCTTAATTTTTGATCCCAAACCTAAAATGAAATCTTTTGAATGATTTGGCTTCTCCTAGTGCCCAGCTACTCCTGACCCTCGTGACTCACAGTGTAAGGGGTGATGCTTAACCCAAGCTTTCCTCAAACTGTTGCCAGTCGCCCGCAGCCAACAGTCTGCTGTCGCCCAAATTCTGGAACAATCTGTGACTGTGTGGCCGAGCAGTAAGGCAGGCTGAATTGTGTAGGTACTGAATAGACACTATTCACTGGAGAAATATCTACACAGAAAGAGACAATTTAGAAGATTAAGGATGTATATATTTTTTTTTTATGAGGTAGTACGCTTATAGTGTAAGAAGACAAGTGTGTGCCAGACATAGTAAAGCTGCATGGATGATTCAAACGAGACATCAGGTTACATCCCCCCTGCTTAAATATTTAGAAAGCACACTTTATCACCTGCAAAAGACAAACTTAATAAGACCACAGGTTTACAGTGTTATCACTCTGAAGTCCACAATGCAGTTACTGAGTCCTCTTTGGCTTATATAACAGGAATTAGAACATTTATTGAGGCGAGTGTTGTAGTAACAACAAATATATACAACCTCACTGCCTCTGTTAAGTGCAGGCAGTCAGTCTTAACAGGAACACAATAAGCTAAGGAATAAAACCAACAGATGTGAAGCAGGAGGACAAAGCTGTACCACGAAATGTAATTAAAGTTACTTCACCTCATCTTGTGGCAATTTCTCGAAATAATCCATAAGAGATGGGGCAGTTTTCCCCAATTAGAAAAAAATATAAAGGCAACCTTCTCCACTGATTGAATAAGTATTCCACCAGGATTGTTCCAAAGGTCTTTATTATCAGGCTATCAGTAAACATTGGATACAAAGCATCAGTTTGCAACAGCGTTATGTTTTTGCTAACATCTGTCCATTTGATTATTTGTCCAACAGATGATCAAAAAGTTCCTCAAATTTTCAGGAAGGGTTAGTCATAGCACAAAAAATAAGTGATTTTTGGTGATTCAAATGTGAATGTGGACCCAAACATCATTTTTAAGGATTTCTTAGCATTGTGAGACATAGCAGTTTTCGACATTTTTGCTATAACTCAAGAAGTTCTAAACTGATTTTGATCACATTTTCAGAGAATGTTGGTCATTGCTCATAAAAGAAGTAATTACTGTAGGTGGTGATTTGAATATGGATGTTGTTCCAGGATGATTTTACAGAACTTGTTCACAATGTGAGATGCTTCTAGTCCACCAAGTATCTCTAACATTTTCCACTGTTTCCTTTGCCCTTCAATTATCTGTCCTAAAATATGTGTTTTGCTTGTTTGCAAATGGCACTTAACCTTTCAAATTCGTCGCCCTGGAGATTTGCTCAAGGATGTCTTAGCATTACGAGTTAAGATTTTCCAAATTTTATGCTTTTAACTCTGCCAAGAATGTCAGCTCGTAACAAAATCCTTAAAGTAGCTGCTTTTTGACTTCAATATTGCATTTTCTTTGAAGAGGCATAGCATTTTTCTGTGAACTGAGAGTTCAGTGAAAGTTGTCTTCTTCTGCTGCTTCTAATAACAGTAAAAGAAAAGAAAGTGGATTTTGCAGGACATGGGACCTTTAAGTCTTATGAACACTAATAGTGAATAAAGCAGATACAATAGGTTGGAAACAGTGTTAATTTTGATGAATACTTATTTTCTTCATAGTTTTCATTATCAACCTTTTTTTCCCCCTGGCAAAACCAAAACAGTCACGGAAAAAAAACAAGTGCACAATGGATAAAAACTGAAACTAAATGAACTGACATTTTCCTCAACAAATATAAACTAGACTAAAATGTTTGACAGAGACTTTATTCCATCAAACCAAATTTTCTTCTTGTAGAAAGTAGAGACAACTCAGGAATATATCCAACCACAGCTAATTTGGTCATGTGGAAAGGTTGGATGAGTTAAGTGGGGCATCCAATCACAGCTGCTTTAGCTTTGTGATGACTGGATAAGTTGGGGAACGATCCAATCAGAGCTACTCTCTTTATAAATTGATATGCTCATGTAGAGCAGGTTTACTGTTTGTTGTCTATTCTTTTATTGTGAATGAGATGCTCAGCCAGGTACTCTAAATAAAGGTGACTGCATTTCAAACACGTATAATTTGTTTCTGTTCATTTATACATTTAGCTTTACCAACATTCAATAAAGACTTATTCGATGTTTCATTTTATTCAAGTGACTTCAGATATTCAAGGAACATAAAAAATGCTGTACACTTTAGACTTCATATTTTAGTCAGCTACATTTACAGCAGATTTCAGCAACTGAATTATTGTGAAATTTAAAGGGACTGTGAGGAGTTTCTAAGTAATTACAAAAAAGTCTCACTTTAAGATATATGCCTGATCGAAATACACACTTTAAGATGAGTTTTATAGCATTAAAATAGGTTATCTATTCCGGTCGGGTTGGACAGAGGACTGACCTGGATACTCAACTTCGGGAACAAGACAATTAAAACTAGAGCAAATTTATATTATTCAGACACGTCTTAGAGCACAGGGCTGTAGCGATATATAGCCGGCTACAAAACTAGAATACTAAGTTTTCCAAAAACTGCTTGTTGTCACATATCAAAAACTTCCGCTATGTAACTAGAAAGAGACACATTACCTCGTCGCTTTGCATCCTGTAAGTTGTTGAAAAAAGAAGTTGTAAAGCAATGCAGAGTTCTGAGGAAGGTCTGAGCTGCATTTTAGTCGCATCACAACACACACACATGCTTTGGCTTGTGGTGCGTTCAAGTTGTAGTCAGAAGTAGGAATTTCCGAGTTCCGAGTAGGAAACTGCAACTGGAACGTCCCCCGAAGTCGGAATTTCCTACTGGGAACTCAGTGAAACCTCGCCACCCCCGAGTTGACAATGAAGGATGGATGCCCCCAGTGTGAACAGTTATTGAGTTCCTGTAATAATCAATTTAGTTGCACTTCTGACTGGGGTGTGTCGCTCTAGATCAGCTGTATACATATTATTGTTAGACTTATATTTACAAAAATGCTGCCATAGTGATAATCACATTCTTCATGTGATATTTGTGAACAACAACGCAGGGTGTGCTAACAACAGCTAACAACAGCCTGGTAGATCGGCATGTTTTTTTCCGACTTCAACTGGAAGGGAGATGATGTCACTCCCATTTCCGAGGCTACTGGAACGCAGCATTACGGCAGTCGCCGCGCGTGCTCATGGGTAGCCAAAATTGAAAATTGCTGTCCAAATTAATGCTAGTTGGAAAAGCAGTTGAGTTCGTGTGTCTGAGGTAAATAGCTGAATATCCTGTAACATAGGCTGTAATAAAATCAAAACTTAAAAATAATAGTAGTGAAAAATAATTCCCCTTGGATTTTTTCTGTCAGAGCTATTTCAGTTTTGACTTTCACTTCAAACACCATTTACATTATGGAGTGTTCAAAGAAAGGAGTGCAAGATAGAAGCAATATGATTTCAAGTGAAGCCTATGTTAAATTTTCAGTGTTTGGTAACTCTTGGGCGCTCCTGCTTTTATCTTTTTTGTTATGGCTTTGTAGTGGTCCTGTGAGAGAGCTTTTGTGTTGTGTGCTAGTGTGTGTGCGTAGTTAATAACTTATGCAGCAGGGGTCTCTGAACGGGAGGTTGTTTTAATGATTTAATGGCCCATTCAAAGGATTCACTCCACTGGGAGCCATGGCAGCTATCAGAAAGATATGAGGCTGCCATTTATTGGCTGGCAGGGATTCAGAGGGGCTTTTTCACACCAGGCTGTACCTGTGTTTATCCTGATTCCTTTTCATGAATAACGTCTCTTTGTGCTGCTCGGTGAATTTTGTACATTTCCAGCTGGGAATTGCTCAGTGGAAGCGTTCTTACACATTTTGACGACTCCTCTGCAGGATTTTACTTCCACCTTAAAAAGGACCCCACAACAAGATAATTCTCCTCCTAACTGAGGGAAAGGCTGTTAGATATCTCTCTCACTTCCTCCCTCTGAGTGTAACACCTCCATCTTAATCCCCTGCTCCCTTACAGCAG
Source organism: Scarus forsteni (assembly GCA_036419115.1). Lineage (NCBI taxonomy): Eukaryota > Metazoa > Chordata > Actinopteri > Labriformes > Labridae > Scarus > Scarus forsteni. Next base: position 23,581,683 of record JAZDUH010000084.1, read on the forward strand.
AAAACCACTCTGCAGCTAAATTGGACATCAGGAAAAGGATTTGTGTTTCTCTGCTGTGTCTGCAATCACTTTGGGGGGAATGTTTAAGTTTGTTAAGCATGTAGAATGTCTATGTTTGTGTTTTATCCAGTTTTTAAAACTTTTGGAATATATTAGAGAGCAGTCAAAACTCTGGCCCTGTGGAGGACCGACTGTATGGTGTAAAGCAGTGGTGTCCAATCTTTTGTAGCAAAACTGTTTATTGACAGTGGCTTTCCAAAATCTTCTTGGTAAAATCCTTTACAAAATGATACACATTTTTAATGCAGTGTAGCTCAACAGATCAGAGATCATGAGCAGTCAATGTTGTTTTACTGGCCTTGCCACAACTGTGCCAAGAATTCTCCAGATTCTCTGAAATCCCTGAATTCCTTGCTGTTTCACACTGAATAACGACATTCTTAATATGCGTGACTATTTGCTTACACAATCATTCACATTCCTTACTTGTGAATGACTGAGTCTTTGGGGCAGCTCCTTTTATATCCAAACGTGACTGTTTACCTCTTTCAAACAGGTGTTCTCTAGAATTCCTCGACTTTTTCAGCCTTTTGTTGCCCCGTCCAAGCGTTTTTTGGAACATCTTGCAGACATCAAATTCAAAATGAGTAGAAATTTTCAAAGAAAACAATGAAATTAATCAGTTTGAACCTTAAATGTCTTGTCTTTGTTGTGCAATTAATTGAAAATTGGTCAAAAATGATTTGCAAATCATTGTTTTCTGTTTTAATGTATGTTTATATGACGTCCCAGTTCCATTGGAATTGTGTAATTCACAAGTGGCAGAGCTGACAGCATATTTTTATGACATTTTTTAATTAAAATTGAAGGCAGTGACATTCCTACAAAGCACTATAGCTTCTTTACAAACTCACAATGTAAGTAATTAATGCAAATAAATACAATTTAAGTCAAAGTTGAATATGTGGAACTGTGGACTTGAAGGTATAAACTTTCAGATTTTTACTTTTTTTGGACAAGTCTGGCCTTTCTCAATGCACATAATGTGCTGTTTGTGATTTACTAAATATGGAGATGTTAAATAAAGCATAACATTATCTACATATAACATGGGTAAGACTTTTGTGTTTGCAACCATGTATGTCCAAAGACCACAGCACCAATTTGAAATATTTTTCTACTCCCATTCAGAATAGAATAGCAGGAATCTAATTATGAAAACCATGACCTTTGTTAAGTAAAAATTAAAATGCTTGATGTGGATCTTCTCAATCAGCATACGAGGATGTACTCAGTGGGGGAGTTGTTTTTCACATTAAATCATACTGTTTCTGGACCCCAGTCTACTGTGAATCCGCTGCCTGTACTCTGCAAATCCACTTATTGAAGGTTAACTTGACTCGCTGCCTCCCCTCCTCTGGTCTTTGGATGTGCCTGCTGCACAATGAGCTCAATCAGAAAGTGGACCGGACTGGTTTCTCTTCACTTATTACCGCTGTGATGATGAGTGTGGCTGAGTCATCACCTGCTGGCCTGAATCATCATCCCCTATCTTGGGATGAGGATGGGGGTTTATCCCTGTCAGACTTAAATGTCAATGACAATGCGACCCTAGGTGCAGGGCGCATTGGGAGACCCATTGACATTCAGCTCATAGGGGAGCACAATCAGACTGGATCAGACTCACGCCGTTCATCTCCTCCCACTCCCACACCTGGCAGTGACAGACATCCTGATATCATCTCTCCTGTGCAAACCTCTGAGCCCTCATTTTGTTCTGGAGGAGTCACAGACACAAGCTTTAAGTCCTCTCCTATTTCCTCTGAAGTCCTGCTTTGTGAAGGGGGGTGTTTTTACACCTGGCTGACTTTAGTGTGGTCCTTGTTCTGTCGTCTACCAGGAGGATTAGGCCCTTTATTTCAGAAGATGGATTTCTTCACTTTTCTGTATTGTACCAAGGTTCCTTTTTGTTTCTTAGGAACATTTTCAGACTTTTACTGACTGAAGTGGCTCCAGTGAGTCAAGGGCTACTGCAATGGTGGAAGGAAGTTTTGTGAAAACACCCAAATGTTTGATGAGCTGTCCAAACAAGAAGGAGGAGAGGAAAGCTTTCTGTGCCCAGCCTTATGTGGGGATCAGGGGAACTGAGAAGATTATCCATTCTGAAGTCTGGTAATTACTTTTGCTTTTACTTTTGACCTTAATTCTCAACAACATTAGAGTTCCAATGAAGTTGGAACAGTTTGTAAACCGTAAATAAACAGAATACAGTAAATTACAGATCCTTTTCAATCTATATTCAATTGAATCAACTACGTAGACCAGATTTAAATTTCAAGTTGATAAACGTAGGTGTTTTTTATATATTCACTTATTTTGAATTTGATGCCTGCAATATGTTCTGGGGGGCGCCTTGTTACACTTTCCTTTAACAACAGTAAGTATTTTGGAAATGAAGAGACTCATTTTTGGAGCTTTGTGGGTGAAATTCGTTCCCCTTCTTGCTTAATGTACAGCTCCAGTTGATCAACAGGTTGGGGTTTCCATTGTTTTATTCTATGCTTTGTAATGTGCCAATCTTTGTCAATGGAGGTCAAATCTGGAGAGCTGGCGGGTCAGTCTAGTATCTGCACATGTTTACTTTCAAAAAAATCATGCTGTTATAACGCATGCAGAAACTGGCTTAGCATTGTTTTCTTTAAATAAACAGAGTGTTCCCTTTCAGCATTAATGGTGCCTTCACTGATGTGCAAGTCACCCATGCCACAGGCACTAACACTTTGCCATACCATCACAGAAGCTGGCTTTTGAACTTTGCTCTGATAACAATCTGGATTGTCCTATTCCTCTTTAGCTTGGGGGCATGACACCCATAATTTCCAGAAACAAATGTAAATGTGGACTTTTCAGACCACAGCACAGTTTTGACCTTGTGTCAGTCCATCACAGATAGCTCACACTTTGAGAAGTTGGTGGCATTTCTTGCTGTTGTTGATATAAGGCTATCACTTTGCATGGTAGAACAAGTAAAACTTCGATGTAGTGATAAACTATGTGAATAGACAAGGGTTTTCCAAATTGTTCCTGAGCCCACATGTTAATTTTTTTTAAGGAATGATGTTAGTTTTAATGCAGTGCCATCTGAGGAACCAAAAGCAATGGACAAGGTCGATGTTGGCTTTCAATCTTGCCACTCAGATGCAGAGAGTTTTCCAGATTTTCTGGAATCTTTTGAGGATATTATGGACTGTAGATGATGAAATCCATTACTTTCTTGTAATTGAACACTGAGAAACAATATTTTTAAACTTTTGAACTTTCAACTCTTGCAATTGTTCACAAAGTGATGAACTTGGCCTGAACAGTCTTTCAAAATGGTGTTCTCAGGGAGTTAGCTCTAAAGTGTTTCCCAAAGATGTCATTAGGGGAACGTAAAGAGATATGCTGCCACTCCCAGATGGGAGACACTCCCTCAGTTAGGTGTTTGCCAAGCCCACAGGTGGCTACAATGGAGGAACATGTGTAGGCGTATCTGCACTGCCACAGAAAACATTAGAGTACAGCACTTGAATTACAAAGGCACACATGTCTTGAAAGGACCATAGTCAGATACAGCCAAGTTTCAGGACTGAACAAAGGGGTTCATAGGCTTGCCAAAATATACTATCTGGGGGTAATTTCAATCAAAATCTTTTCCTGTGGAAATCGAGCACCAATGAAAAAAGTAATGAGAGAGGGGACATTTAAAGATAATAGAGCTTTTTTTGTATTGTCAACATCAAACTAAATGTTTCCCTTAATAGCCTTAGTCATTCTAGGACCTGCATATACGTTGAGTTGATAGGACAAAAGAAAGAAAGGGGAAGTTTGTGAAGGCATTTGGTGCCAATAAGAACTTTTCACGAAACTTCAAAGTTGATTGGAACCAGGTCAAGAAGATATACTTTTGGTCAAGTAATTCCTGAACAAAAAAATTGGTGCGAGTTACCTTCCATGGTCAACATTGATGGTGCTGGATGGGTAAAATACAACAAATTATACTCACAGTAAAATAAATGATTTGTTGTGAATTCCTTCTTAAAATGGGGAATTAATCAGAACTATGAAGACGGTGAAGATTGACAATCCCGAACTGTAAGCTGTGTGTGCAAAGAAAAGGGCAACAACATCTTTTTTCCACCTGTTTCGCCTCTGGCATTAAGTTTTGTCCAAAGTATTGCCTTGCTTTGTTTCTATACTTTCTCTGTGCAAAGTTTGACATAACAAGGATTGACTGTCCAAGCCCTTCTCTTACAATCACATCATGTTTACAGGACAGCAAGATTTTAAATATTCGCTATGTATGCTGGAGGCTTGAACCCACTTGTTGGAAGTACAGTCACTTTATAAATATATCTGCTCCAAGCTATGCGAGCAGGACCACCTTGGACTGACAGACTACATTGGCTGCCAGCTGGTCACAAAGTTTTCCCCCAACATAACATCTAAACAGGGTAGTAAATAAAGATAATAGATGCTCCCTTCACCCAAGTTGCACGCTAAAACCAATGTTTTTGTTGTTCTAATGTAGTTTGAGTGATTTTTGGATCAGCATTTTGAGATGGAAATATGAAGCTGCGATTGAAGAAGTTTAAGGCAACACAAAGCTCCTGTGAGGAGGCATCCAGTAGAGATTGAGGAGAAAAAGAGGAACAGAACAAGTACACACAAGGAATGAGGAGCAGTTTTGGTAAGTTTCTGCCTTTGTTCAATTTCCAGATAAGTTTTATCTTCCTCAGGCAAAAAGAACTTTTTAGATTTCATTTGATGGTGGTTTCTCTTCAGGTCACATAAATACAAAGTCTGACCTGATGTTAAGTAATCTTATTCCAACCTCAGTCTGCTTGGAAATGCAGTGTTCTCAGAAAGAGTGGCCGCATGATCTGAAAAGCCTCCATTTACAGACAGTGAAAAGACATTGTTGGGAGAAAGGTAAAGGCTGTGACCTTCTACAGACTAAGTAAAATTTCACCTAAGATAAACTTTTTAGTGATGTAAGGCAGCATGTGATATGTTACAGAAGTTCAACATCATAGATGTTCCATGAAAATATTTCTGTGATTGTAGAGATTGTCATTACTTTTCTGATGAACATACTTTTGTCATGGTGCTTCCGCTACTTGATCTGGATAAGCGTTGTACCTATCTTGTACTGGAAGTGAATACAACAAAAACGTAAGTGACGGTTTAAATTGGGGCTTACATGATGAAACTGGGCTCGAACAGGGCTGATGTAACTTGGGCTTTAGCCTGTGCACAACTTTATACCCATCCTCTAGATGTGTTGCTATGAGACACCATCATTCCTGTCCAATTAGTATGCTGTGTTTATATCAGTATTGTAGAGCAGTGGTCCTCAGCCTCATTTGTGCTGTGGCCTGAATTGATGGTACACAGTTGCGGACTGGCCTGTACAGTGGGGGTTTAGGAACAGACCATGGAGACAAACAAACAAAAGTTCAGAGTATAACTCACCATTATGCGGATCATTGGAGACATTACCAAGCCCTCATTCTTCTACAGGCCTCTTCTTCTTTGCTTCTCAAGTTGACAGAAAGTCACCTGTTGACATGGTATCTTATTAAACCACTACATCTATTGATCACAGAGGAAAATACTGTTAAAACAGCACATGATGGTCTGTGTCTTATCCATTGATAAACAGTCTGAGCTGATTTGATGTTTCTATTCATTATTAATGGGTATTTTTTCAGTTCTTCGTCCCCAAATGTATTCCCAACTACATCCTGAGAACAGGTGGAAGAGTGCACAAGTTCAAGATTTTCATTCATCACAGTGGTGACAGAGTCAGCACCCTAGTCTATAGTCCATACTATCAAGCCACACAGGCGAATACACAAATAGATAGATGAATAGACAAAGATCGGGTTACCCAACAAAACGGTCTCAGCTATTCAAGGAACCATAACTAATAATTACTTAGAATTGTTTCTCTATGGCCCAGTACCAAATGTTTGTTGGCCTGGCCTGACCAGTCTGCAGCATTGTGGTTCTGGCTCTGTTGTGGAGTATTAAGGCAGCAAGGCAGTACCTGTAGCTACAGCTTATCAACAGAAAAATAACCACATGAACGTGTACCCACACTCAATATAATTTTTTGTGTATTTACCATTGACCACACTTGGCAACCCAAAGCACCAGCAGAAAAAAAAGAAAAAAGTCTGCTCTCAGTTTTACTATTTTCAAAGTATTTTCTTACCATAAAGTTCTTTGGTTTGAGATTTCTTCTCCCTACACCCATAAAAGCTGCTGTAATTGCTGCAACTTATCTTTCAGGCTAAATGCATCCATTCAGATTGTCAACTCACTTCTTCAGAAACAGATCTGATTCTGTCCCTCAAACATTGAGACAAAAGTCTTTTTCTGTAGAAAGATGCATTCTTCTTCAAAACTCACTTTCCTTTGACAAAAACTGTTAGATCAACATAAAACATTATAGGAGCTTTTCTGTGCCCCATGTTTGGTTTCTGCCACAAGTATTGTTCTTCTTTTAAAGCAGGAAATCTTTGATAACTTTTTATACTAGTGCAGTCATCACCTCTTTTCAAAGCAACAACACTCAAATGACAAAACAAAATTGTTACCTTACAAAGCACAGAAATTGCCTGCCTTTCTGTGCCTCCATCAGTGAATTTTTTATCAAAGCTCAAAACACCAAAGTTTCACCAAAATAAAAACAAATTGTGTTCCCTTTTATCAAAGATCTTAAGATATTAAAGGGAAGCGCTCTGATGCTGATAGCTCTGAAGGCTGAGGGCATTTAAAACAGTGGTTCACTTGAGTCAGAGGTTGTGTTTTTTTTTATGTCGATACAATGATTAATTGATAATTTATCACCTTTAAGAGAGTTTTAGAATGAATAACATCAAACATGATTGTCTGAACCAGCACATACATTGTATTCCCACATTCCCAGTGTTATACAGCCTTAGTATTGGGTTAAAAACATCAGTCTGTCTGAGGATGTTACAGTGGAAGGAGCTGTGGGCAACAAGGACCCACCTATTTTTGTCAATATATTGTGAATCTTGGAACTGCAAAACAATACAGTTAAAAGGAATATACAAATTGAATATATAGAAAAGGAAACATTATGAAAAAAGGAAACACTATGAAAAAAGAAAACATCGCGAAATATAAAAACACTATGACAAATAGCAAAACACAACCACAATAAAAATAGTCAAAGAATAAGGAAGTAAAATATATATATATATATATATATATATATATATATATATATATATATATATATATATATATGTATATATATATATATATATACATATACATATATATATATATTTATATATAAACATATGAAATGCTCCTTTTGTTGTTTCACTCCCCAGAAATGGTGTTTTTTGAGTTTTTTGATCAGGTGTTGTGTAGGGCCCAACCAAATTTAGCCAGCCCATTAAATCGGCTTATTGTAGCCCTTTTCCAATTATTCAACCTTGGCCAGAGTTTTGCAGATGTAACGCCAATATAATTTTAATTCATCATGAACCAGTGAATGAAGTGTATAGAATGTATGGGGCAAAACTCGCCTACACTCACACAGAGTTGCTGAAAGTTGGTTTAGCCTGAAAGTTTGACATAATTGAGTTTCAGCAGTTGTGCAATTTACCACTGCTGCTGGACATAGCGATACCACCCAGCTTTCTGCCAGCTTGGCTACAGAAGCATCATCACAGACTGGCATTTTCCTGACAACACGAGATCTGTCATTCAGAGTCTGACAAATTAGACCTTCTGACTGCAGGAGATCAGTTCACTCATGACTGTTCTGTCATGATCATTACGGAAACCTCACTCATCCACTTGTCCTTGATGTTGCAGTTGAGCTAACTAGCCACTCCATACACCACTTCAACAGGAAGCATTCCAGTTGTAGCATAGCTACCTGTCAAAAGGTAACGCAGGTAGAAATGTTACGTGGAGTGTAAGTCAAAAGCTTGCTTGATCTTCATTTTCAGCATGAATTCAGCTGTAGCATAGTTACAACTGGAATGCATAGCTAATTGTATATATTTTAAATTAATGGGCTGATTTATCAGTAATGGGTATTTTTTTTCTGCCAAATATGGGCATCTGCCTCAAAAAATCCATGACAGCTGGCCCTAGTGTTGTGTTTTCTATGACTTTGTTGTTCTTCATTTTTCTCCACTACTGTTTTTAAACTCTTCAGGTAACAAAAACATTTTGAACACTTTTGTATGAAGCGGTTTTTATAGTCTTTTTAACCACATGAATAAGTTAAACTAGAAAAACTCTGAATCAGATCATGACCTGTAGAATTGAAATCAAGATGTATGGTGACATATCAGAAGATTCAAACCCTTGTAAATAATTTCATTTTGCTTAATACACATACACTTTATAATGTAAACAGTACTGATTTATCCTATATGTCATTTAAACTTTTATCAGTGCATTTTCAAATCACTATACATTGCCCAGACCTTGTTGTGTGTACTGTCAAAGTGGGTTAGTTAGTGATCAGATCATGTTATAAGTGTAGTTTAATGCATTATAGTTGAATAAAAACACCTCAGATTTTGCAGGAGAAGACTCCAGAGAAAGTCGCATCTGTGATGGTGAAGGACATTTAGGATAGCCACTCATTAACCCCTGCCCGCATGGACATAGCAGTGTTTGTGTGTGTGTGCAGTGACATAGCAGCATGTGCGTTTCGATCAGACACTAATTAAAAGTCAATTAGCCTGCAGCCCACTGGGTGAGCGACCTCGATAAACATGAGAAGGATCAGGGATAGGAAAAGCTCCCGCAGCTCATTATTTACCGTGACACCATCCTTCTTCCGGCATTTACTGCTTCCTCCAACCGCCTGCCTACCCGTTTGCATCCATTTGCGTTAGTGTGCCTCATTACTCTATATGTTAAACACCCCAAACATAATCACAACTGAAACACAGGGGAGGGAATCAAATCTGGAGCTGGTTGTCCTCTAAATATGGCACATAAAGCATTGGCAGACATTGTGATTTGTCTTCATTTTTCTATTCACATCAGTGCGTAACTCTCATGCAGGCTCTTTTTCACCTGAAACGTAGCGACTACTTCCTGTCTGAATGAAGAAATCAATGGTTAATTGATTGACTGAATGGGCTCCTGCTAGGGTTTAGTGGTTGTAGAGCTGTCAAGATCTCAGAGCAAATATATCTGACTTTTTAAAACCCTTTCCACTGTTTACCCCTACTGCGTCTTAATACAGCAATTTATTTTCCATTGGAAACCATTATGGCTGTTTTTCAGCAACAGTTGACCATAAGTGCCGAAAAGTCCTGCAGAAGTGCACTAATCTTTCCTCACTGTTGCTTCGTTGGGTGAAATCAGGGTCTGTGAGAAATAAAAATACATGACTGCCCACCTACACAGTAAAGCATAAGTCTTGCTAAAGCAACAGCATCAGAGGCCATTTTTACCTACATGCCAGTTTAAAAGTTGGAAATGGAATATTAGTCTGTCAAAAGACAAACAACAAAACATTGAAAAATTCTTGATAATCTTTCAAAGTTTCATATCAGTCAACACACTGCCCATCAGCTGTGTGACCGTTGGAAACAGGCAGAAAAAAAGCGGACATAAATGTTCCCTTTAAGACATAATGGGGACAATAAGATGTACAAGTAATAATTTGTAATTTTCTACCATAAGTAAAAGTGTTAATGTGAAGCTGATTGAAGAATATCTTTCAGTTTGACACATTTATTTTTTTATTTGTTTAACCTTTGTTTAACCAGGAAAAACTCATTGAGATTAAAAATCTCTTAAAGGAGACATATCATGCTGATGCATGATTTAATACTTACATATAATATAATAAATTTGAAAACAAGACCTTACACCCCCTTAATTTTCAAAAAATTAGATATTGTATTTTTTCTGATATCCTAGAACGAGATTTGATGCCTCTGAAAATAGGTCATTGCGAGATGTCCGCGAGATTTAAATCGTTGTGACGACACGAGGTACCTTTCTTTTTATTGGAGTAATCTGATAAAACACTTCCTCCTCTGTGATGTCCGTTAGCCACAAAACTGTCACAGAGGGACACATCCAGCAGCAGGGGTATATAGGTCCCTAGCTGACATTCACTCATTACCAGCTCTGGCCTGTAGGGGGACTCAATACGCGGTCGCTGCTTTGAGCCTGCCGGAAAATACAGTAGAAGAAGAAGGACAGGCTGGCTCTACCCCCGATAGAATTGACCAATCAGAGCACAAAGGTAACTTTAGGTCATCCTCAGATCCGAGTGTTTCAACGTGGGCTTCATAATGGCCTAAAATGAGGATATTGAGAACGCTATTGTGGGGCAATGAAAGAACTAAATGACTTGTACTGAGGGCAGAAATGCTTTACAGGCATCCTAGTCTGGCATAGTGAAAAGGAGAAACAAGCATGTGTCCTCTTTAAACAAGAATGTCCTGGCCAAGACAGCAGCACATTCAGCAATTTTACACAAACACAAGCAGTTATCAAACACATAAAACAAGAATTCGATACATTAAGAAAGAGAAGTCACATTTTTAGAGAGGTTATTTTGCTTGAATTGTCCACACAAGAAAGATAAAGTGTATCAGTCAAAACATCTGCAGCCAGATGTGTCCCACTTCAAGTTGCTCTTTAACATGGTCTTCAAAGTGTCTAGTGACACCAGATCTGTTAGTTTCAGGTATTTTTGTAGTTCATTCCGAGCATGTGGAGCTGCAAACCTGAACACTTTGTTCCCAGCTCAGTTCTTACTTTTGGAACAGACAATAAGAAAAGATCCGGGGACCGTAGATTATAGGATGCTGTGCTCTTCTGACTGATGAAGGTCAGGAGGTAGGATGGGAGCAGACCAAGAATACATTAATAAATAAGAATACGCCAGTGATTGAGTCTGTGTGTAGACAAAGAAGACCATCCAACATGAGCATACAGCAAACAATGATGAGTAAGATGTGATGAACCTCAGAGCTCCATGATACACAGTATCCAGAGAATGTAAAAGGAGGCATGCATATACAGAACATCACCGTAGTCCAACACAGACGAAAATGTAGCAGAAACCAGTCTTTTTCTGGATTCAAAAGACTTAATTCTAAAGAATAAACCTAACCAGTTTAAATTTTTTAACAAGCTGCAGAATATAGGCAGAGAAAGAAAAGGAATCATCGACTAAAACATCAAGATACTTGTAGGAAGAAACAAGTTCAATCTGAAAACCCTGAGCAGTGATCACTGAAGGCAGACTAGAAAGTTTGGATCTAGAATTTGAGAATAGCATAAATTTAGTTTTGTCTGCATTTAAAACCAGTTTTAAATCATAAAAATGTTGTTATTTTGATTTCCACAGAGTGCTGCTAGTACATGCTTTAAGAACTATGTAACTTTGAAGCCAGCCGTGGGCTTCTCGTGATAAGACTGTATGGCTTTATGACCAATGCTCACAAACCAGCCTTCAATCAGCCTTTTGGTTGGAGGGTACAGGTCTTGTTTTTTTTTTAAATGTATTTAAACTTTTTTTCATGTACAGTCTAAAATACAGAGGTCTCCATTTTCTCTATCAGTTTTGAATTCATCATGTTTCGAGATGAAAACTTAAGAAAGCTAGTTAATCTGTATTAGCCTGTGAAAGGGGGCAAAATCTCACTGATGAGAAAAAGAAGAAGAAAAAGAACAAAATGGAGGTTAGGGAGAACAATATGTTGAAATGCTGACTCAGCATTTCAACATAATAAGCTGTGTAAAGGGTTGTTTTCTGTCCCAGCCTGCAGAGGGAGCTGCAGAGTAAAACAATAACATAGTATTACGCCACCAGAGATGCCACCATCCACTTTTAAGTTAATTGAAAGCATGTCCAAGAGTGGACTTGAAAAATGTCCTGTTGACAAGCAAATAATCTAGTGAGTGTGTTACGATGCCAAAGTCCTCTGTTAGCATGTAACAAAAGCACACACAGTTTTTTCATAAAAGAAGACGCAACTAAGCACAAATGAACTTCTTCTAAAATGATCAAATCCAGCAAAAATATTAAAACAGAATTAGACCTCCATTTTTGTGACTGTCAGGAAAAGACTTCTTTTTTTTTTACCATGGAGTCAGTCCCTGCATAGACTTTTCTTCGCTCCCTTCTGGGACACAGTGAAGACTCAATTTTTCAGTTTCTCATTGCATCTCTTTTAAGGAGAAAGGTGACTGTGCTGCGATGACACCAAATTTTCATTTCTCAGAAAGAGAAAATTAATGTGCACGGTCCCAAATAATTGGGACGGAATGATTCAGTGCTCTGCAGCCACACTGTGATTGTTCAATTTCTGCACCACCTCACACATCTATTACCGCTTTCATTAAGGGGGAAAAAAAATGTGGCTGCTAGGTTGAAACGAGGCTGTCACATTAGCCCATTTCGTTTTGGATTTACCACCTGTTGCTTGTGTTATTATACCAAACATTTTCTGGGGCGAGAGGGGTATTTTTTGAGCATAATTTTCAAAGTTGAAGTATTATTTCACACCAGGCTACAATGATTCAAACATCCTGTAATTTGGGAAGTGATACTGTAATTTTCTTTAAAACTTACACATTATTAGCTGCGTTCCCAACAAGTGTGTTTTAATACATCTTTTTAGGTGCTCTCTGAAGGTAATATAAGAAATATGCAGCATACAATGTAGGATTTTCCGAATAGCTTAAACCTGATGAAGTCCATTCACTAAAATGCACAAAGACCAATTTAGAAATTCTGTTTTAGGGACAATTCTCCATCAAGGAGGAAAAAAGTACCTGCATTCCAATGTTTTATACACTTCATCTGTATGATTGAACAAATCCCAGCTTGACCTCTACCATACACACAAACATTGAAGAACAAAAGAAGGCTGACTGCAGTACCTGAAAGCACTGATGTGTTGGTTATTGATGTGCACCTATTGCTTTAGGGCTCTGAGCATCATGTTTAGCCGCGAGTGTCAGAAAAGAAAACGTCTACTGAGCTGACTTTCATTTTTCTCTCCAAGCATGAATGACAGAATGGGAAACATGCAAATCTAATATTTCTTTGTGCGATCTGACATGGAGAAATATGAGGCAGCTCCATATGTGCAACGTGAAATAATGAAAATCAGTGATTGTGATTTATTATGTCATGTTGACGCGAGCCGCGGGAACAATAATGAAGTCTGCTCTGTGTTTTTATGCCGAGGAGCGTTTCAGGTGAAGGATGGTGTAATTTATGTATGCTTGTTTGTTTGCTTTGTTTCTACTTGCGGTGAAAAAATGTGTTCTGTGATTAGATTAAGATAAAAAACAATAACATAATTTTATTTTTTTACGGCCTAAGCTAACCATCATGCTTTCAATTGCTTTCAACTGTCTTATTTTTTCCTTTTATATTTGTTTGTTTTTCCGGTCCTCTATTAGCAAGATAACTCGAAAAGTTAGTAACAGATATTAGAGAAATTTTCAGGGAATGTTGGTCATGACAAGAAGAGGAAGTGATCACTTTTTCATAGCGACAAAAATCCTATGTGCAGCAGTAAAACTAGACATAAATGAGGAGGTGTTCTTGTCATGATAATTTAATGTCTCATATGCCCATTTATTACCTACATCAAGGAGTTTGTTTTTTGCCAGTCTTTGATAGTTTCCTTATTTGTAAAAGCTGTTTAAATTTAAATATCCATCATAATTGTCATACATCACAATTAAGGAATCATTTAAAAGCTCTATTTTTACCCTTTGCCTATTATTTTCCTTATTTTGTTAGAGATTATCACATTTTTTTAGATCCTTCCTCTGTTTGTGTGACGCTTGTTAAAATAGCCCAGGTCCCTCTGCAGACTGTCGCTATGGTGTGACAATAAAAAGCTGATGTTCCAGTAAACCCAACGAATAAGCTTACTTGAGCAGCCCACCTCTTGCAACTCTCAGAGGACGGCTGCAGGCTCTAAGTGTACTTCCCCATGGGGATAACTGGACAAATTGAAGGGCACTCCCTAATAGGTTAGAAGCACAGGATGTGAAAAGTGGATCCAAGGTTCTTCTCACTTTACTATTTCACTTTGCTACGACTCCCTGCCGCTCTCCATTTGAAAAAAATGTCAAGAAAATATGAACATTCAGCCAGGAGTGCTTCCCTTATGCAGACTGGAGCCCTTGAAAGGGATGTGAAAAGGCTTTCAGTGTACTGCACATCCTGATGGGGCCACAGCAGGATGCTTAGGTCCTCCTGCTGAAACAACTCATACAGTACCCGTTCTTAAGGCAATCACAGCTCGAACATGACTGAGTATGAGGACAAAGGAGGACGCAAATACCCCCACCTGAGATTTTTTCTTTATAAATGAAGCCCTGTGTAGGAGGCTGAGGGGGCTTCTGGCTTAAGTATAAGGAGTTTCAAGTTAAATGACCCTTTTGTACAGTATCAGCAGGGGTACTTGTTACTAACCTTGCAGTGCTGTCAAATACACATGATTCTATACATGAGTCTGAAAATCTGTCAGATTCATCCTGCCAAGCTTCTTATCTAAAATGATTGTTATGTAGATGCAAACATCTCCAGTCACAGTTTTACTGGATCTGGACTGCATTTATCTATTAAATAGATTAAAAAAAACACTGAAAGCTTTTCTCACTTGACAGGATATATCGGCTCTACTTCCGGCATGTTTTGATGGGAATTAATTTGTTTCTACAAATGGTTTTACATTTTCTATTTTAAGCTGTAGCAGCACTGCCCACCTTCTGCATTATCTTATTGATCAGCTATGAATCTGATTGATGAAATGATCATCCAATCACCTGCCAATTATGATTTTGAAAGGTTCTGCCTATTTCCAAACTTGAGCAGATTCCCAGATGGACCTGTGAGATACATATTGAACTGTTTACATGGTGTTTCTGGTTAATTTGTTGCAGGTTATTCCTCATATCATCTCAAACCTATTTAACAAATCCATGATCAGATATCATCTCCAATGCAGCTATTTAAACTAGTGCTGTCAGACGATTAAAAAAATGATTCTAATTAATTACCGGATTTATAATTAATTAATCTAATTAATCACATTTTAATCTCATATCTGCTTAAAGTACCCCAATAAAGAATTTGAATTGTAGGATATTATCAAATTGTAGTGCATGACTAATCAAATGAATACACTAAGAAGTGAAGATTTGTAAATCCACATTTTTATTGGTGACTAAATAAAACCTTTGTCAGGGCAACTTGTCCAGAAAATTCTAAGCTCAATCAGGCAACTCAAATTACACTTTAAGAGTGTTTCATAAATCAAATTCAAAATAAGAAAACGGTCGAGGACATCCAGCAGAACAATTAGGCCTGATGCATTATTAAAGAATGGAGTACAAATATAGATAAATAAATTCAAAAGTGACGTGAAAAAGTGACAAAAGTGAAGTGACGTGCCACTGCCATGTACGGGTCCTCCTGCTGGCCAATATCAAAATGTTTTGTGTGCTATGATTAATCTTGCGATTAATTTTTTAAGCGCATTAATTTGCGGTGTAATTAATTAATCTAATTAATGCACTAAAGTCACAGCCCTAATTTAAACATCTTCATAGGGTAAGCATATGATGTCACAGTGTGACAAAAAGCACGGACTAACCCTTGAAGTATTGCAAAGCACTGTACCTGTGGGTCAACATGACCCTCTGGTCTCTTGATATAGAGAGGGTATCAATACCGTGCATATGTTGTGATGGTGGGGAGACCCTAATAAGGGCTAAATCCTGCAACAGTGAGCACACACTGGTAGTCTTGTGCTACATCAGGCCCCCCACAACTTACCATCTGGCCTCTGGAATGTTATCAAATGTATGAAATGTGAGGGAGGAGGAATATGTTGTGGTTTTGAGTGTATCTTTTTGTCCTTAAACTTTCCATGGGAATTACGGGAATAAATGGAAGTAAACCTGGAATTTACAGAATTGGAGGTTTGCTCTTAACAGGTATTTTGAATATAGTTCATGATAATGACTAGGGCAGCACTGAGGCACAGCAGGTACCTCACAGCAAGAAGGTCACCAGTTCAACCCCTAGGCCACGCAGGGCCTTTCTCTGTGAAGTTTGTATGAAAGTTCAGGGTTGCCCGGCCTCACAAGTATGTAGCACACTGCTTACTGCTGAAGTATCAAGGCCTCACCCCATACATGCCATGTGCATTGTTCCATCATGTACAACGATGATTTGTAGACCCCTGAACTATTGAGGCATCATCTTTGAGCCCCGAGCACAAGACTATTGAAGCCACACATTTGAACCTGTGGACTATATTAGACGAAATTGAAATTGAAGGTTTAATAAAATGATTAAAGCTTGAAGTTCTACTTACAAATAGATCTTTGGAAATGTAATGTTTTTTAATTGTATTATTCCACATGGATATCTGCCTATGACAAAACTGCATGTTTTTTATTTATGGATGCAGTTGTTAAAGTCTCTTCAACTTACCCCCAATTTCCAGATAATTCCCCTGAAGTATCATAAATTCCATCAAATTACCATGGTAAGTTTCCAAATAGGAATATTAAAAGGAAATTTCCCGCCTATTTACAGCCCTAGCCCTTTCATACTCATAAGTATGGGCAGAGCCCCCACAACAGGAATCATTTAATGTTGATCAGACACATGACAGTCTTTGTTGGCAAGTGTTTTACCATGAAAACAAGTATATAAATAGAGTATAAACCAGTGCTGGAAAACATGGAGCAGGACCCAGAATATCTGTAAATCCCCCCATTTGGCTGGGAGTAGTATGGGTTATAGGGACTGATCTTCTTTTTAAAGACAAAAAAATACAAGAAAATTAAATGAAAGAATTAAAATGGCCCTCTAACAAATTTAGCCAGTTGACCAAACTACATGTGGTAAAGAGAAACGTCAAAGAACTTACTAGAGGTCAGTAACCCGAGCTGGATCGAGCATTTTAAAATGATATTGCTCAATTTTATACATTTATCTTAACACCTTGTTATTTTAGTAAGAACATATCATTAGTATTCTTGAATCCCTCTCCCTCAAAGGTTATACTCCACATATTTTTCCTCTAAATTTGAAAAACTAACCTTTAAAAGAGAGTGAATCCTCTTGAGAAATGATGGATTTTAGTGCAGTAAACAGTTTATGTTTAATTAGAGATTGACTCTCATTTTCAGACATGTTTGTCTGTCAACACCTCATATCAGTCAACATCGAAAGCGCCCACCCAGCTTCCTCAGTCACAGTCAGGTAATTGGTGTTGGTCATGAGCTGCCATCTACGAAAGAATGATTAATTAAATGAAAGTGTGTGCATGACGTTGACACACAGTGTGCTCCATAAACGAGGGCCATTTTAATGAGTAATGATACCACCGTGAGACAGAAACACATAAGTGAATTCAGCGCAGACATAGCAAGATAATGAGCTGACATTATCTCTGTAACCTGCGGTAGACACGGCTCATATTGTTGAGCCAAAGGAAAGTTTAAACTTTGTTCGCCCATGAGACTGTTTGTACGATTGTTACCAACTTATGTACGAGTATCTATTACAAATGAGCGGCTGCGGTTTCTGAGCCCAAATTGTTTTCCATCATGTTTCATTTTTCACTCAGACAGCTTGGACGCTTGTTTGTAATCTCACACTAATGGCACACCGACTAGATTCGAGCAACCATTGGTATTCACATACAAACAATGCAAAATAGTCTCTCCGCCCACAAGGTACCGCTTAGATTTCATACCTAATGTGAGCAGGCAAACCAAAACTCAGTAGTGGGAAGCTCATTAATCATCCTCACTTCCAATAAGGATCAGTATCCTTCATAGTGGGACGATGCCTCGCCCACATGCATGAAGTTACAATATATATGTCAATATCATCCTGCAGCTGTCAGGTTATTTATTTTTATTTATATTTTTCCCCCTGTGGGAATGTGTTCTATTATTTGCAGTGGGATGCCATTTTTCTTGCTTTGCAGGAGCTTCACAGATGCATAATAAATGCTCAGTGTGAGGAATCCCACAGGAACACCTGCTGATGATGATAAAGGCCCACTGGAGGGCACATACAATGAGTGTTACCCCGCTCCAATGAAAAATGCTTCCGCAGACATTTCACTACCTATATAAGAGATCTCTGGGAACCAAGAGCCTCCATATTTACTCAACACGCAAGATTTAAAAAATGTCACTGCTGATACAAGCAACTAATGACTCGCCTGAAGTTCCAGCAGACGTAAT